>CM034154.1:471671419-474071419 GCA_019776745.2 Taxus chinensis
GCCCAATGTAACTAATAATTGTAAGCACAACACCAGTTTATACAATGAATACACAGGAATAATACTTCATTAATATTCATACCGAGATGGTTACAAATATATAGTTGTTTTTGCAATAACCACTCACCCAAATATATGCAAGTTGTTCTAACAACTTGAATCCCTATAATCACTCCTCAATCTCCTAAAGAAGTTGTATTAACAACTTACTTATATATTTTACTAACACCAATAATTAATGGAGCACTAACAACAATATTTCCTAACATTCCCCCCTTAGTGCGAACATGGGGAAAACCTATCTTTGCACTTGCACCTGCTTTCATGATTAGGTGACTTTCATAGGACAATCACAAACCCGACATATGGTTTTATGTCGGTTGACCACAAACCGATACAAGTGGTTTTCAAGTGGTTTACCACAAGCCACATCATGATGTGCCAAGTACTATTTTTTATCCCTCATCAATATCACACTGCAGGGAACAATATAGGAAACAACAACTCACTAGACTGAACATAGAACACATACTGGAAATATTTCACATTTTCACCTCTAAGAATTGCGTTCTTAGTTGCAGCCACTGTTGTCCATCGTTGTCACTTGATCTCGAACAACATAGGAAACTGCCACTACCTTTGGAAGCTGCCTTTGATTTTAGCCGTTTTGTCACAAAATGGGATTGGAACATTGGTTAATATTCCCCCCACAATGTGAAATTCCAAATAGGAAGACAGAAAAAGAAAATTATATCGTGGTGTATCCCACTGCTTGGATCTTGTTGTCTGAACTTTGTTGCACATTATCACTATTGCCAATGAATGTATTCACTGATCGATCATCTTCTAACGAAGTATGGCAGTCAGAGGATCACCACAGTCAGAGGATCATTATAGCTCTCTACCATCCTATACAACCATTTTCCATTATACTCAATACATAATGCAACAGGAACACAACAAAGAAATTCACTGCAAAACTAAAGCACACTGAAAAACATATACTCATACTATATATATATGCCACCACCTCTGCTATGCGGCCCCATCGTTGGTGACTGATGAGAGGTCGTTGAATGACCTCCAACCTCCTGTGCCTCTTTCCTCCATTGTCATGTTGCTAGCTCAACAAATTTGGCTTTTGAGGATCAATAATGACATACCTTACCCGAACATCGGATTCCACCAAAAATGTGTTTGTAAGGAAAAAATTTTATTTTTTTTTAATGTTTCAGACTTTTGACGACAACACATTTTTTTACAATGACATTGACCAACAATACACTTTATTTCAACATTAACACTATGACCGATTGGACAATAATGACAATCCTAAAAAACACCTATGTTGACATTTTTGAATGGCTCTTAAAGACACTAAAAATAATTGTGAACTTTAACATTTTCTAATCTATAACGAACAAGACACTATTATGATATACACTTTAAACCTTGACCATCTTAGATGAAAAATAAGACCTAAAAATCAAAACATACAAATTGAAGTTGAAATCTTATAGATATCTCTCAACTTGAGTCAAACCGTAACAATTTTGACTTACATGTATATTGACCAAATAAGTTAAAAATCACATTGACCAAGGACTGCAGACTCAAACTTGAATACAACTCTAATACTAATTTACCTATTGACTAAAACAAACCGTATACTCTACATGGAAAATATAATAAATAAACAAGTTTAATACCACTGGATTGGGCTCGCCAATGTTAGAATTGATCCACACAATCTACAGCTACACAAATCAAAGATCTTAAAAAAAATCTCCAACCGATTGGTCTATCGATACTTGATGAAGGAGAAACACACGTCGTTTGAGTCTGGTCGATAAAAAAATTTAAATATCACTATATTCAAACGGCAGGATGTATATGCACAATTCATGGTGCAATGTACAAAACAACATAGGTCCATTGTTGAATTTGATATGCCATGTCATCCCTTCAATTTTGGATAAATATATGAGTGGTCAAAAACTACCAGTGCCTCTTCAAATTACTTCTCCCGCCTTATTTTTCTCTCCAAGAATATTATCAGGTCACAGAAATTGATATCAGACAATCAAACGCTTTTTATTTAATAACAAAATGCTCACTGCATGGAATATAAGTCGGTCTAGATAAAATACCGTAGAGGAAATATCGAATCTAACCTTGAATATCTTCAAACATGGTTCTGAATAAATGTCGTGATTACTTAAAAAGCACAGGATAGAGTGTCGAGGCTGCTCAACATGGTCTTTAGCATACACATTTTAGGATCCACCAAAATATTCTCCAATAGTCGTGAATGAATTTACATGCAGATATGACCGAATACTCCAATGAGGTGGAAGAATGTGTAGATTATTCAACCATCCGTTAATGTGGAAGCTTATAGTCTATACTCATACATTAATATGATGGACAATAAAAATAAACTCAAACTATACTAGCGGTCGCTCTAGGAGAAGCAAGGTTACGCTGGTATGGATTTGTCTGGGAGTTATCTTCTGGTGTAGGTTGTGTTTTTAAAATGGGTATGTAATGTATTGGGATAAGAGTGGAAGCTGGTGGATACTTGTTACCTTTTTGACATCAGTAATTTGTTGGGGTCTGCTGCATAGAATATGGTGCATTACTCAAAGTGGGCCTGATTTGATTAGCGAGAATTGAGGTGGACAACATTGATGTTATCAACACAAATGGTGAGGAGGTTGTAATGATGTGATTAATAATATACCAGCTGATATAGGAGATGTGTTGCCTGTGGATATAAATGATAAATGTTTGAGGTATGTAAATGCAAGACAAAATAAGAATTGAAAATGCAAATGTCGAAAAAGTCAAAGCATTTTGAAACTTTTTTTAATAAATCAAATGAAAAGATCAATGCATTAAATTTTAGATTCATTCTTTCCACATATGGTAATAGCATTATTCGAATGTGAAATAGGAATCTTCCCCATGTTCAAATCCAATGCCACATTATCATCACATTATCATTATTAGCATTATTATGATACATCAAGATAGATCAATTTAATTCTCTTATCTGGATTTAATCTGAAAAATTACCAAGATAGAATGTTTTTGGTTGTCTTAGGTGGGTGCTCGGTTTTTAATATTGATGTGAATGAGATATTTATTTAAGCACACAAATAAGTCAGGCAGTCTTGTTCATATGGGAAAATAAATTCTCAATAAGTCGCAACTATTCTTAATCCTTATGGAAATGGGCATCAAACTCAATGAATGACAATGTAAACTAATATTCTTAAGCCTTATAATAAGTAATATAAACATTTTGGAAATGTTTTGGAAATGATCAAAGTTGGCAAATTCATAATAAGTAATATAACTGAATGGGTAACTATGTAAAAAAATACACATATCAAACAAGTTTATAAAAAACCTAAGGCAAGAAGGACTTGTAGTTTGATTAGGAAGGAAAAAATGCACCCACTTATTACTGAAGCTAAAAGGAAGGTGTTATTTTTTTCCCCATTAGTTAAGATAACGTAATGAAGATGTTTGGCACGTGATAGATATAGTTGATGTTAAAATTTGGAGATCATAAAATATGGGCATATACGACTTGGTCTTGCTACTTACAACATCAAAGGAAGATGAGAAATGTTAGGCTTTACCAATATCTGAAAATAAATCGTCCACTCGCAGATGTCAAAATCTTATTATGCTCTACTAATGCACAAAATCAACTTTATCCCATTTTCATCTAGATTTTTTTTAGCTTATAGCTACAGAAATAATGCACCTTCAATCGGCAGGAAAGGTTAACTTTTCTTGTTATAGATTGTACCAACATATAACCTAGTTTACAAGATAGATAAATAATTGCCTCCCATGTCTTAGTTTCTGCCCGTGTTTCTTATAATGCCCAAATGCAATATAATATATATTTTTTGTTTTCGAAGACTTTATATGACAACAAGGAATATAAACCGATGTAAGAAGACCTTATATGAGAACAAGGAATATAAATTGAGGTACAACTAAATGCTCACAGTTGACAATTTATTTTTCCTATTTCCTCTGTTAAGGTAAAAAAACCATACTCAGCTTCAATTATTTCGAAATACAAAAAATATAATGTGTATGATTTCAATATTATGTTAAAAGAGGTAAACTAAAGTAACAATGGATAAGAACTATGCAAATTATTCAGAAATGTAAACTGATAATCCAAAGGAAGAAACTTCCCTCAACTTAGCTACCATTTTATCATATCTTATAGTGTTTTCCTTGCCTCTTCTATTTCTCTTTGTTTGCATTTCTTTCCACCACAAGACTGCATGACCTTTCAACTTGGTTTGAGCCACCTCCACTCTTAAAAATTGTGAAAATCAAAGAACACCTGCATATGTGCTTCTTGCTCTGCTCTTGGCTCCTCTTCAATATATCTCTCATCTCCTCAACACAATACCCGTTCTTTTAATTACTTCAATAGAATCTAATCTAGATTGCACAGTTCTCTTCAAAATTACAACCTCCAATCTTCCTATCATGTTGGCAACCACTACTCTTCTTGGGGGTATCTTCACACAAACAAAACACTTAGTTTTACTGCTGCAAATCTTACGTAAGCCAACTTTTCCATTACATTATTGTAGCACTTTATTCTCTACCCTCACCTATTATTTTATCGCTTCATTTTTCTATCTTCATTCCTCTTCCAATCATGTCTATTGTTGTAAGCTGTATAAATCTTTCCTTTCATATACTTTTGCGTTTGTAAGAATTAAAAAAACCTATGTGGGTGGAAGAATTGGGCTTGGTGGAAGTCAAGCACGAAGCCCATAATTTAGGGTCCAAAATTATTAACAATGCACTAAATGATTTGGATTCGCTTGCAATAAATTTATAAATACCTCTAAAAAATGAGACCTACAGAAGAATTTTCTCCCGCATACAACCCGAATTCCACATTAACACAGTCATACATATATCATTACTTCGATTTCCGCTTTCAAATTTATAGGCTGTTGGAGCCATGAGCTTGAAGAACATTGTATTTTGTTTAACATGATGCAACGACAGAGCAGGTTGTCAGTGGATGACAGCAAGCTCTAAGATGCATTAAGTCGTTGTTAGGGTTCAACTGAATGTAGACATGCCTCGCCTCCTATATGCTTCAACAACATCTAATCTTGTTTGTATGGTTCTCTTCAAAATTACAACTTCCAATCTTTCTGGCATGTTGGTAGCCACTACTGTTGTTGGAGACATATTGACACATACCAAACACTTAGTTTTATTGTTAGAAATCTTACATAAGACATGTTTTTTTCGTACCATTCTATCTCTTTGTTTTGTACCCTCTACCCACATTTTCACAATGGAGGACATCCAATTGCAACACCTATCCAACACTCTCATTGGAGGGTTTTTCACTTACACACCGAAAAACACCAATTGGATACTCCTGCTCTGACACCATTTCATGTAGTTAAGGATAGGGGGAAATGGAAGGCTACCTTGTCCCTACAGCCTGAACTAATACACTCAACCAGTAACAGACACAAAATCTGTCAGGATTAGGGTTATGAACAAGTTTATTTAATTCAGATGATGATACAGAAGAAAAACAACGCTCGTTTTTCTCTTATATTAAGAAGAAAAATGAAGAACTATACGAGATTGTCCTAATGGACTTGATTCAACTCTCTACTACTTCTCCTATCTGCACCCTTCGCACAATTACCCGGGTATTTGTTTTTAACCTTTTAGGGTTCCCCTTTTAGGTAAGGAATGCCTTTCATTCAATTTCTATGCATCTCTAACACAAACAGGTATATATATATCAAAATAATGGGGAATATGATAAAATTCGTGGGATGTATGGGGAATGGAAATATGTTGGAGAATTGGACGAGTCAGATGAATATGGGGATATCATTGTTATATCTAGATGTTGGAGGATTGGATGAGTCAGAGGAATATGGGGATATCATTGTTATATCTTTATCTCTGATAATGTTACTTATGCATCACTCTGACACTCAAGGATGTATACTCAAGGATACATGTTTTTACTTTAGATTATCTTACTATGACCAATGCATCTAATGATCCCCCATTGTTGAAGGCAGGGACCTCCCACTTGACTGTATCTCGTGCATCAAAGGTCTTCGAAACATCAAAAAATATATTCACACAATAAAAGGTCAGACCTGTTCTAGAAATTAGATCACTTGGTTTCAACTAAAAACTTAATTTTAGTTCATAGTATGTGCTTTTTAATTTTCCTACCATCCTAAAATAATCATGAGCTCATGCCATATGTTATGCTTCATGCATTGGGTCTTCAGTCTCTCAATACTTGGTGATAAGATAGGTGATGGAATTATGATACACTTTTCAAGAATTACATATATAACATCGATAAGCCGTTAACTTATTTATGTGTGTCATTCAACAAAGTTAATAGTTAGTGGAATCTTAAATCTATACTTTTTGGAATCTCCACCTTAATTGCGCTTGAAAGACTAAGTTTGAACTTGAAATAGCTCTTTTTTTTGTGGTTCTTAATTTATAAACCTTGGATTCATTTTATTGAGAGATATCACCATAGATAGGTATTATATACAGTCAAGAAGCAAATTAAGGAACTTGATATGCATTGATGTGATTTTCAATATTCTTCTGTGTACTATAGCATGTTTGACATCTACTCAAGGAGGTAAGACAGTGTGATTGGATGGATATTGATGTTATTGCTCAAAGATGGGTAATACTACCCTATTCTATGTGAAATTTCAAATTTCTTGTATTTTTGTACCTAAAGCTTATTAAACTAAAGCATAGAAGCATTCTTACACTCAAATCATCAAAGGAAGAATGTGTATAAAGTTCACACAGTGGTATTGCAAGAAGTATTAGATTGTAAAAGGGTCTAGAAAGAAATAAAATTAAGTTTTCCTCCTACCAGGTTCTTGTAAACCCTCTACTGGGGTTTAGATTGAAACTCTCGTATATTTGTTCACACAGAGTATTTTTGGCTGAAATTTTCAAGAAAACATCTATAGGTGATGTCCCTTGAGCTGCAAAAAGTCTAAGGGTCATTGGGTTTTGCACTCAATAAATATAATTGACAGAAATTTCGTAATTAAGACTGTAATTTGACAGGCCTAATTGATCATCTACAAGTGTGAGCTGGGTAGAAGTTATAAGGAATTGGCTAATGGAACTTTGTAGACTGAAATAACACTAAAAGGGTATCTAAAAATATAGGCAGAAGTATAAGAAGTTGAGTTTAAGGAAATTTGGACCTAAATTTGCTCTTTGTCAGACCTAGTAGACTGAAACAAGACAGGGTATAAGGAAGGAACAAGAGATCTTACTAGAAAGGATAAAGATGGTCCTCTAATATCAAATTTTATGATTCTAGAAGATCGAATTAGGTGTAACTATAAATAATATTGTATCAGGTCATCTTAATGAATGTTTGCATTGAATTCCCATGTTAAGAAATTGTGATAACCACTACTTGAGTCAAGAACTGTAGATGAAGTTGAATAGATTGGGTATAGTCTCATTATGAATGCTTTGGTATGTGGAGAACCAATTGAATAACAGGTCAAATCAAGAATGTCCATTTATTACTTAAGATATTGAGTACAAAGCTGGCAATATAGTTTGTTAATAGTCATAACAGTTTTAACATTGTCAAGAAGAGGTTATAAGGAAGAATAGGCATAGTGAAATCTTTAGAAACAGTAAGTTGAGTTTAAGAATCTCATTCATGAATGAATGGTGATAGTGTTTAACCAAATAATAGTGAAAGAATTCAACAGTAGTGTTAGAAGAAAGCAAGCCTAATGATTCAAATACTGGTTAAGGTTGATTGCAGGCATCGAAACAAGAGAAGAAAGCTAAAGGCGATGGCCATAGTTGGAATTTGGAAACATCAACCAAAGGTCTTAAAGACCAAATTCTTGATGAGATTCTCATTTCAATATGTGTGGATTGAAGAGTTTGATATTATACTTGATTTGATTATAAGTCTATGCATAAAATCACGTTCTTTATGTGTGTATTCTATCAAATTTTCTCCGGTCCAATGTGATCAAGAAGTCCTTTAAAACTCGTTTACCATCATGGAGTCACTCACTTTTCCAGATAAATCAGGCTAGAGCAACTAAGAAAAATGAAACAAATGACGTTCACGCCACATGAAATATAAGCTTCAATGACATAAAAAAAATCTGTAAATGTAACAGAAAAGACAAACCTAGTGAATGGGAGGGTACATAGAATTCATGCATACTGGACATTCTAGCAATTTATGGACACTACTGACAGCATCCACCAAAACCCAAAACCAGAGTAACCCAATGGCATTTTCATGTCCATTCAATCATATATTTATGTTTGTGTTCCAAAATTTTCAGTGACATTTTCATATCCATTCAATCATATATTTTTGTTTGTGTTTCAAAACTTCCAATGCTATTATATCCATTCAATCAGATTTTTCTGTTTGTCTTTCAAAACTTCCAATGGTATTTTTATGTCCATTCAATCATATATTTATGTTTTTGTTGATTCAGAGAAAGTTTCAGTTGTTGATTCAAAACCCAACATTACATTCCAAGGTCAAGGATACCTCAATACATTCATAGCATTGAATGATAAAGCCAACTCTTCTATGGGACTTTCTTCAATGCATCAGTCATTGTTTTTGCATCAAATTTCATTGCAAGGAATATAAGTTTCTAGGTAAGAACAAAAAGAAAAATTATAAGAATTGAATTTTTTCAATATTTTGGTTTTTTCCCCCCTATTAACTATGATGTTTGTTTTACACGGAATACTGCTCCTCCAACAAATCCAGGTGATGTTGGGGGCCAAGAAGTTGCTAAAATAGTTTCAAGTGATCAAACATATTCTTATTGACGTGGATTCTATGGTTGGATGTGGATTCTATGGTGCTCACAATGATAGAGGAAGACAGTACTACTTCAAAGAATGCTTTATACAGGTCTCCATTGATTTTATATTTAGCAATGGAAGATCTCTCTTTGAGTTCATCTCAATAAAATTGATGCGGGTTCCTTGTGGCATTAAAGTTTATCTCAATGGATTTATTTGTGTTATGAATTTAGATTGTATGATATTGCCTCGTAGAGTAGGTTGGTATGACTACATAGATATCTTAGTAAGTTTTGTCATGTTTAGAAAAATGCATGCGCATATTAGGTTCCTAAGTTGGGTTTTTGGCTAGTAATGCAGGGTCCTACCACTATAATCTGAACAAGTCTTTTGATAATGATGTTCATGGATAATTGAAATGCAAACACCATAAAAATGGCCCTCCCACTCATATAATAATAATTGATTGTCCTTGTCCTTATAGATGTTGACTCCAAAATCTAAATATTTGTAAGATTTCTACCTATTTTGCAAGATTGCCAGTTGATTTATATTGTGAATCCAGTGCCAAGCGGAGCTACAACCTTAACTGGGGCCATGACTGCCCATGGAAGACAATCAGCAGAAGTTCCCCTCATTTTTTATTATCAGTGATTTGTTCTTCGTCTACAGGCAAGTTGTTGTGAATGGGTTTTGTGGGAGGTTTGTAGTATTCATCAGTTATATGTATTTTTGTGTTGTTTTTTGTTTTGGGTCTGAGGGAGCAGAGCTAAGCAGACCATATCTGAGGGTTGTCTTCCTATGTAAGTATCCTCTTCTATAATTTCCCCTCGTTCACTATAATCCATTTATAGGCATTTTTCGCTTAGATTTTAATGATAATTATATATAAAAATACGCTATAGTTACATGGATATTTTATGGTGTAAATCTCTCCCATAATTTTATTCATAACATATTCAATAGTACCACAGGCAAATTGGTCTTTCATATTTATTTTCCAGTGGTTAATGGAAAATTTAGATTTTTGATATCTCCATGGTTGTTGCAATTTGCATTAACAGAAGTAAGTGAGCTATTGGTATTTAGAAATATTGGTATTATTGGGAAGATCACACATCAAGTCATGAAAATGAGTTTGGCTTGTTTGGTTTGTTATATGATGAAAGGCTTTGTGGTAGAGGGTGATGATTACATTGAAATTGAAGACCTTCCCTTCCCTTTTGCATTGCTTTAATCATGTATCGTTCCTTTGCGAATCACTCTCACTTCTAATATCCACGCCATATGATATGGATGTAATTTTCCACAGACAAAATAACCCTGTTTATCGTGGTTCTTGCAACCTCCAAAGCCCGTGATTCAGCTAAAAGGGGCATGAGTTTATTTTCATTTGGAACATTGTAGTAAGAACACGTGACATTTGGGCTTGTGTAGACAATTCCTTAGAAATGACAAACCCAGTTCCTATCATTAACATAAGCACAAAAGTTTGTTGGGTGTAATATAATATTTAAAAAGAAAAACAAGTTTCTCATCTTTCTAATGGAAGTCAATGTTAAGATGAAGTCTTTTTCTCCTACAGTTTTCCTTGCATATGATTCCTCTTCATCTGAATGAACAACATACTTCTCCGCCACAAATTCTTTCATCATATAACAAACCAAACAAGCCAAACTCATTTTCATGACTTGATGGGGGAGAGAAGAAAACAAGATTACATTTCTTCTTTGACCATCTTACAACGTAGGCTCTCCCAGATCTGATCATTAGGAATTTTGTCAAACAGTTCACGTGCCTTGTGTATTCTTCCACATTTTGCATTATGCTCTTATGGATGTGCACACCCTGTCCCAAGCTACATACGGGGACAGTTCATGGACCTTTTCAACAAATCCATTTTGTGCATACCCTGTAATTATGGCACTCCTTGAGATCACATCTCTTCGAGGCATTCTATCAAACAGTTCATGTGCATTTTCAACAAATTCATATTGTGCATATCCTGCTATCATGGCATTCCAGGAGCCCACATTTCTATGAGGCATTTTATCAAACAGTTCACGTGCCTTGTCTATGCTTCCACATTTTGCATACATGTCGCACTGTTATCAGACAGTTTCTCATGGAATACAATTATCGCAGCATACAAAAGACATGGTTATCCTCACAAGGCAGTCACATTGTTTCACCATATGCAACAAACAGGTCTTCAACCCGATCAATTAACATTTGCCAACATATGGATTGTCCTCCCAGCATTTTTCAGACAGAGACTTGCAAATTATTTTTATTAAATGGGTAATCTAATTTGATAAATGGTCACTACCGCTTTGCGATCCAGACCATGGACTGTCCACCTCACAGAAAAACTTAAAAATAATTTCCTAAAATGTGATTCTAAGTTTTTGAAAAATTTGTTCGAAAACTAATGAAAACAATTAGCTAAAAAAATTAAAACCTTTAGGGGAGAGGACCCCATAATTGTGCAGGTACCAATAATTGTACATTGATTTTCACTATTGTTTGTTGAAAAAATGACTAATAGTTGTTCACTATTTGATTAATGACACTTTTTAAGAGCCAATGACAATGTGACACATAGGGCGCTCGGTCATTGGTACTTCTTTCAAATGCTTTATATTATTTTATTTCATTTTAAATCAATTCAAAAACTATTTTTCCCTCCAAATAAACACGCGAAACAAAAATGCTGATGTGACATGATGATACATTATACGATGATATAATTTTTTTATGTAAACGAGACAACTACATATATCTACGTGCCCCTAAAGTTAGGGTGCACGATTATGGGGTCCTCCCTTACCTGCGATTTAGGCGTGGCGGATTCCGACGGCAGCCCTAAAAGCGACTGAATTCCGCCCTCCCCAGCAATCATCTATCGTCATTAGAGGCCAACGTATAGAGAAACTCGATTGCATTCTCTTGCGCAGGGATTGAATTTGAGGACGCCAGATTGAGCAATACAGCAATTGCCCCCTCCTCCGCCATGGCTTTACGTATTTCCTCCACGTCGGGCCACATTTCTCAGCGCACCCGTGGCGCGCGCTCGAGCGCCTGTCGCGCCCATCCGGCAGACCTCAATAAGCGCCGGAACGCCGCCGTATGCCGCAAGCACCCACGCATTTTCACCGTCCCGGGTGAACCCCTCGATAGCAACCGTCGCCTTCTCTTTACACACAGGCCCGCCGGTTTCGAGCATCCGAACCAAGGGACCAAGTGCGCCTTCCACGACCAACCCATGGCGGCACCCGTCTGTTTGCGCCACAACCGCCAAGTCCAGAACGTGAACCAGGCAAGCCATGTCGCCTTCCTGGGCCACCAAAAGGGCGTTTTTGGGATCCTCTGTGAGAAGCAAGACGAGAGACTCCAAGGCCTTGCGTTTGAAGTCTGTGTGGCCGAACAGACACTTCCTCCCGCCTGGCGCCAGGGCTGGGTCGAGCCAACACAATCGCATTGATCTGTTTCAACATGCCCGTTTTAATCAACAAGTCCAGGAGAGGCCGTAGTTGTTGGAGATCAAGTCCACAGTGGCCACACCTCTGGCATAATAACAGATCTCTCCATATTATTCTCTCATGAAACACAGCAATGGATTTGCCCCTTCATATTTCTTTCACAAAGAACTCACTCTGATAGCAAATGTAAGCACAACCCCAGTTTATACAATGAATACACAGGGATAATACTTCATTAATATTCATACCGAGATGGTTACAAATATATAGTTGTTTTTGCAATAACCACTCACCTAAATATATGCAAGTTGTTCTAACAACTTGCATTCCTATAATCACTCCTCAATCTCCTACGTAAATTGTATTAACAATTTACTTCTATATTTTACTGATGCCAATAATTAATGAAGCACTAACAACAATGTTTCCTAACAGTAATATACAAGGGCTCATCACCAAAGGTTGGGATATGATATATACTAGTGTTTAGTACTTGAAGATATATATGTAGGGAAGTATGTCACGAATAATCCTCTAGAAACCTACACAAACCAAGAACTTTACACCCGACTAAGGCTTTCTAGGGAACAAGGTGATTAGAATACTAGAAAATTAAAAAACTAAAATTATATTGAAAAGACAATTAGGAAGATAGCATTGAACAAAAGAGTGGTAATGAATTAGTATAAATAAGAAAAATGGATGAATAAGCATAACGTATAAAAGGTGAACTGGATCTCAACTTTTAACAGTGTTATTAGGTATAAAACATGGTAAGATAAAGCCATACAAAATTAAAAATGACTAATATGAAGGCAATGTAAAACATGACACCAAACATATTAATGTTTAAGGTGAAGGGAGTTGACTCACTCACCAAACTCCTAACCTTCAAGCACGTAGAGGTGGAAGGATCCATTTTTAAATTCATCAATGACTAAGTAAGGCCCCAACCAATTTTTCCTACATGTGGCCCTCGATAGTCTTCTTTTCTATATGACTATGTTAGTGAAGCACAAGATCACCAACCTAAATGGGATGTTCATGTATGTTTTTTTGTACCTTCGATATATGGATGTAGAATATATTTCATGGTGTTGTGTGGATTTGAGATGATTCTCATATAGATTTTCTAGAGTAGCCAAATGTGATTTTTTGTACTCACCTTCATCTAGGAGAACCTAAAGAGAGCTTTGTACGCTGGGAATTTAAACCTCTAATGGAAGGACAACCTCATATTATAAGACTAGAGAAAAAGGGTTGGCACATGTAGGTGTATATATAGTAGTTCAATAATCCCATAATGCATGATATAGTTGTAAATAATAATCCCTTTTGTTGGTCTTGGTTATTTTAAGTAGAATATACTTTAAGGTTTTGTTTGTCACATGACCCTGTCAATTTCCCTAAGGGTAATAAAGAGATGTGGTGTCATGTGAGATAGATATTTTCTTACATAATTCATGCATCTCTAGATTCTTGAAGGAGCTCATTTTGTCATAGATGATGACTTGGGGGACTCCAAATCTGTAGATAATCTAGTTTAAGATGAAATTTCCTATGACTGAGGTAGTGAAAGTTGTTAGAGGTATGTCCTCTACCTGTTTCATGAAATACTCAGTTACGGTGATGTTAAAATTATGCCCATTTTTCGAGGTGGGAGTCAGTTTTTTAATTATGTCTAGGCCCCATGTAGAAAATGGCTTTGGTGTTATAATGGATCAAAATTTATGTGTCATAACATGTATAATGTGTGTGAATTCTTTAAATTTTAGACACTTCTGAACATACTTGATTGCGTCATTCTCAAGGGTGGACCAAAATTAACCCATCTTATGGATTTCATAGGCAATTATGTGCCCACCGAAGTAACCATCAAAAACTATGTTATGACATTGGAATAAGATGTGCTTAGATTGTACCGCATCTACACAATGAAGGAGTGTGTCTTCAAAGAATCTCCTATACAATATTGTATCTAATATCACATATTTTGTGGCAAGCACACAAAGATGCCACCTCTATTGGGAACTAACATTTTTATAGGTTTGCTTGATGAGGTACGTGACTATATCCATATACCAAGGTGAATATCAATGTTAGGCTTGTCAATGTAATAATTTAACTCATTGGGAAGCTCAATATCCACTAAATCCTCCAAATTCAAGGAGTATTCAGCTAGTTAATCAACAAATATCTTGCCCTTAACTAATATTTAGTTAACATATGTCAACTCAAACTCACCGAGGAGTGTGATTAGATGACCAAAACTCTTAGAGAGGATTGTTTGTATTAAGAATGTTCAAATTCCTTCATATTTGATAATCACCCTAGTTTCTTGATTTAACATATAATGTCTTAAGCGATTGGTAAAATTCACTATAATGAGGTATTCCTTTTAGCCTAAAAATATTGTGTTTCATAGTCCAAGAGCACACAAATGATAAAATACATATCCTGTTCTCTACCATCATTTTCTTCTTGGGAAAGCATGCAAACCAAAGAAACATTATTCGAACGTATATAAAGGATAAGTGGTATATCATATCATGAATCCATGAGAGTAGGAGGAGATAAAATGAATTGCTTGATAGATTCAAAGGCTTCATGATATTCTCAGGTCCACTTAATGGTATTAACAAAGTATTAATTGGGTTAAATGTGTAGGTAATATCAAGAAAGAATTTTCGTATAGATCCTACCTTTCCAAGAAATAATCAAATTCTTGATTCACTAGTTGGTGGTACCATTTATTAGATAGCACAAACTTTAGTAGGATTAACATTGATACCCCGCTAAGATATGATATACTCTAGCAGGTTTCCACCAGTCAATCACATTGAACACATACATTTCTAGGTTTAGGATGATGTTCTACTCAATGAATCACATGAGAATGATGCGTAAAACTCCTTCATGATCTTCTCTTTTTCTGACCTTAGCTAGGATATCATCAACATAGGACTCAAAACATTTATGGATTAGATCACGAAATATATTATTCATTTCTTTTTTATAGGTTTACCCTATATTCTTGATACCAAAAGGCATGAATTTATCATAGAATGTTCCCTAGCATGTGGTAAACAAGGTTTTGTTCTGATAGTTTTCATAAATATGAATCTAATTGTAACATAAGAAGTCATCCATGAGAGAAAGGATCTTGTAACCAATTGTCTCATCAAAAATTACGTTAATAGAAGGAAATGAGAAGACATATTTGGGAAATATTTTGTTAATATCATGGAATTTGATACCAATTTGAATATTGCCATTCTTTTTCCAAACCATTACAATGCAGGATAACTAGTTTGTATAATCTACTAGTTTAATGAAACCAGTTTTGAGGAGTTTGATGACCTCCTCTTTTATCATTAGTGTTATTTTTGGCTTTATGGTTCGTATCTTTTATTTTACCATATATTGGTTTCAGATTTTGTGACTAGATTGTGCACAATGACATATATAGATATCGGTCATATGAGAATAGGAGAAGGCAAAATCCTTAGATAATTTAGTGAGAAGGATATTATGGTCTTTAACTTCCTATGGAAATAGTGAAGATCCAAGTTTTCAGATCCTTGGATCTTCCTCCATTCCTATATTTATGTTGATGGTATCCTCGATAAGAGCGGTGTTACCTTCTTTGAATTTCAGTGGCACTAGGAGAAGTTCCAAAACCTCCTCTTAGGTTTCACAAATGTTAAGGTCTTTTATAGCATAATCATAGTCTTCAATCTTGCAATAATAATTATAGTAATCATTTCTGAAGAGGGAGGAAGGATGTAAAGTCATGAAAAATTCCTTCTTGTGATGTGAGAGAGGAAGATGTTTGTAAGTTTATAGGTATTCTAAAATGGATTCATCATTCTCAGTTATGTCAATATTTATTAACATGAGGTCATCTATCTCAATGGGACCTTTTTTGAGTTGGGATCCCTTCTTGACAAGAGGACCTATTCTCAGTGATACAAAAATTTCAACCTCAGGAATCCTATGAATAGAACAGTACCATGCGGAAGCAGTGACAATAGCATTAGCTAGTTGATTTTGATTTCTAGGAATAGATTGAATAGATATGAAGTCAAAGTATAAAACTAATTTATGGGAAGTGTTATGATATAGCTGCATGTGTTTACATTTTGTCTGATAGACGTATTTCACTTGATTGTTAATGAGTTGTGAATCGTCAAAGATCTTAAGTCTTTGAATATCGTGTCTATGAACTAAGATAAGACTAGTTAAGAAGGCATCGTACTCATGAAATATCTTCTTTTGAAGAGAGATAAAGACTACACTTGTTCCTATTCATATGGAAAACTTTACTCCATCATAGTGCAATATCCATAGATTTCCTTTAGGGAGGGGATCATAATATAAAATGGATGAAGGGACATAGTTGTCACAAATTTCAACCATGTTCGCATATACTACCATAGCGAGATAAGGCCAGTCTTTGTTGTTTTCAGGTAGGTAGAAATGATACATGGAAGGTCCCTTTGGGTAAAACACAAGTATGAGAGGTGAATGTTAGGGTAAATATATTAGTACCTTAGTTAATTATGCATTGCACATATTTAGATTATTTAAATTATTAATTGTTATATGGTTATATTTATTTATAACCTTGTGTATTGTTTATTTTTTGCATTATTGTTGCAATTGTATGTTTGTATTTAATTTGGTTATGCTTCCAGGATGACCTTTTTGGAAGCTTTGGAAGCTTATCTGAATTAGTTTGTTGTTGCACCTATGCAACATATTTCATATTTCTGTGTATGCATTCAGCTGTACAATTCCTATAAGAATTGCAGCACTCCATTGTAAACTTGATTTTGATGATTAATAAAATATCCAGGCTTCCGTCCTTATTATACATTTGGTACCATAGCAAGATAATCTAGACTTGTGACAGAGAAGGTTGGAGACATAGAAAGCAGACAAGATTAAGGAGCTTGGAGAAGCATTTGCAGCAATTGAGAGCTTGTGCAGCCTCTTGCAACTTCACAACCCCATCCCTACCTCCATACAACCCCCTGTTTGATATCCAGGGAAACATAAAGAAAAAAAATTTCCTTGGTGCCCTCTACACCAGGAAAATTTTCTCCTTGACACTCACAAAATTTAAAAAAAAAAAAAAATTCCCCAATCAGGGGTTTTACCTCTAATATTAGAGGTGTCTTTAGTCTCTGCTAAAATAGAAGTCTACTATATTTGGGATATTCTGTGCATTGGGCTATCCACCGAGCTCACGCAGAGCTAAAGGACGAGTTCATTGTGCATTCAGGTGGGTTACATTGTTTGCGAAGGCTTCAGACCGATCTGACCGAGTTGTTTCATTGTAGGCATCTTGGAGAAGGATCGAGCAAACTGAGTTTTCCTGCATTGGAGGCCGAGTTACCCTATTTTTCATTGGAGTTGAACGTCTAAGTGTCCGAGTTAGCATTCCTTTGGATCAAGCAAACCGAGCCATTCTCCTCCAACCAAGTTCCATTGTGCAGATCGAGCCATTTCAACATTTTTATACAAAACCGAACTGGTTGGATTTGTTTCTTGTGGATCGAATCGAGCTATATTGGTTCCGATTGGCGAGTTGAGGAGACCCTGCAACAAAGAAGCAGACAAGCTCAACTTTGCACTGTGGCGAGCTGCAAAGGCTTCTCATCGAAGATCTATTACACACGGTGGTCTGCGTATAAAGGAGCCAACAAAACAATAAAAAAGCATGCGGTTAAACAACTAAATGACCTGCGTGCAAGCAAAAGCCAAGGAGATTAACAAGAACCCTACAAAATCAATAAAGCGATGGATGTTTACAAATGAGTGAAATAAAAAGGAAAATCTGCACAAACAAATTTTGGTGGAGAAAAATAGTCACAATAAAGAGGCGCCCCACGGAGGAATACGGTGTTGACGTGAACCCTAAATTCCCACCCACGTGGAATCCTCATTGACGCCACGTCATGTTTTAGTTTATACAGAATTTGTTTCATTTTATTATCAAAACACATGAGGTGGGGAGTTGGTTATATTGAGAACTTCGGAGTGGTTGGTACATGGTTCAGCCCCCACCCCTATTCCTTTTAATTTTCAAATATTCAAATTGGTGAAGAAATTAGCACACACCTCTAATTGTAGAGGAAGAAAACTCTGCTAATGCCTCTAGTTACAACTAAAACTCCACTAAATTTAGCAAGGAAAACCCTATTTAAGGGTAAAATTATTATTTTTTTCTTCTCCTAATAGACTAATTTTTTATTCGAGACAACATTTTCCAAAGGAGGGGTACTGGAAAATAGAATTTTGAGCCATTTTTTTACAGTTTTTTGCTCACAAAGCTGTATTGGGCTCCAGAGGCCACCAGGGCCCCAAAAAACAAAAAACAAATTGTCTGCCATTCAATTTTTCAAATTTTTTAAATGTAATTTTATACTTTAGTATAATGTACTAATTTGTAGGCTGCCATAGTCAACCATAAACATTGTAACTACTCAAAAAATGGAAGATAATTGTAATTAAAAATAGTGAAATTTGGTTCTAAAACACTCACGAGATCCTAGATCTCATTCGCAACATTCGGTATAAATAGTGCCTCTGGGAAGCGCTTACGGGTAAATTCATCACGACTACTACTGCACTTAATGCCTAATATAGCTGCAACAACGTCATCTAGGCATTGACCCTTTAAATCAACGAGGAGTAATAAGGACTTAGTGCACACACTATGAGCCCTCCCATCCATCTGTGAATGATTGCTGACTTAAATCCGAGACTGAGAAATTATCCGAGTATATAGCGAAGTTACGCATGCGTATGAGGATATTTCTTTGAGCCAGTGTCAATAATCACACAGACCCCTTTCAGTACTGTCTTGGTACCACATATCGAATTATTTCACGTATGTTAACGCCTCTTTCACGTACCGCCAAGTATATAGAAAGGGTGAGCTTCTTCCATGTACCGATGGTATATCGGAAGGGCGCATATATAGAAAGGTTTGGTATATCAAACTGACGGTATATAGATTGGGAGACCTTATACCTGGAGTGATAAGAGCCTAACCCTATCAGTGAATTCTACAAAATGGGCACCAATGCCCCCAAATTCTTTCTTCCAGATTCACAACTACTCAGAGGAAACAACTATGCTTCATGGAAGACAAAAATCAAGACACAACTTGAGTTTGAAGAGATCTGGCCTATTGTGAATGGTACTCTGACCAGATCAACTACTGATACAACACAACAACAACAATTTGATAGATCAGATCAGAAGGCCAAGCTAATCATCTTGTTTGGAGTGTCCGATGATGTGCAACCCCACATTCAAGATGCAAAAATAGCCAAAGAAGTGTGGGATAAGTTAAGCATAGGTATATGAGGCCAAAAATAAGAATTTCATTCTGAATTTGTAGAGTCAGTTACACACGCACTGAAGTTTAAACAAAATGAGAAAATTGAAGCTTTCTTGATAAGAGTTGCAGAGTTGAGGGCTTCACTTCTAGCCCTGGGAGAAGTGGTCACTGATGAAGCTCTCATTCCCATTGTTCTGAGATCTCTCCCTTCTTCATACCACATTTTTGTGACAACCCTAAACTTGTCAGATACAACAGTGAGTTTTGATAAGTTGGTAAATCTACTACAACAAGAGGAAGCCCTGTATAATAAGGATGATGAAGAGGAGAAGGAACTTTATTCTCATCAAAAATGGAAAGGAAAAGGGAAAGGCAAACCTAATTCCTATAAAAAACCCCAATATACAAATAAGAATCAACAAGGGGATAAGCAACAGAAGAATAAATGTCCAATCTGCAAAAGAGGACATGAATTGAAAGATTGTTGGTATAACACTTATAAGAAAGGTTCATCAAGAAACTCTGGACCTCAACACCAGCAATCTCACAAGGGACATTCAAACTACAATCAAGGGCAGAAAAAGGGGAACTAGAAAAGAAGACCCCATCAGCAAGGCAATATTGCTGAGCAAGAAGAACATTCAGATACTGAAGACTACTTGTACACTACTCGATCAAGTGAACCTTCCACGTCATCTAGTGATGTCTAGTATGTTGATTCGGGAGCCACTCGACACATGACCAGCTATAGAGATCGGTTTACTTCAATGAGGGACACACCTTCAAAAAACCATGTTTTTAGGTGATGATTCTTCATACACAGTTCAGGGGATTGGGAACATTTCTCTACCTCTTGGTTCATGCAATTGTAGATTGTCAGATGTTCTATATGTCCCTGGGTTGACTAAAAATCTATTGTCAGTCAGTCAACTCCTTGATCATAACCTAAAAATTGACTTTGATAGTCATTCCAGAAAGAAATTGTGTCTAATTCGAGACAAATCACGAGGCTCAAAAATAGTTGCAAAAGCCTCCAATGTGGGATGCATGTTCCAGCTTGATTTTGTTCATAGAGACGATCAGGCACTTATGGCTAAGAACTCTACCTCTACACAATTGTGGCATCAGAGACTTGGTCATATAAGTTTCAAGTATCTCGAGACACTTCGCTGGCACAATATGGTAAATGGTTTACCATCTCTCCAGAAGGATACAAACAAGTGTCCTCACTACCAAGCAGGAAAACAACACAGAGCTTCATTCCAGAAGAGTACTTTTTGAGCTCATGGTAAGCTTGACCTGGTTCATACCGATATTTATGGTCCAATGCAACTGAGTCATTCTGGATTTCAGTATTTCATGCTTTGTGTTGATGACTATTCAAGAAAAATGTGGATTTTTTTGTCTTTGCAAGAAAAGTGAAGCTTTTGAAACCTTCAAGAAGTTCAAAGTGGCTGTTGAGAATGAAATTGGTCATCACATCATAACTCTCCACTCAAATTGAGGGGGGAATTCACCAGTAATGAGTTCAAATACTACCTACAAGCTCATAGGATTCGTCAACAAATGCCTCCTCCACACACACCACAACAAAATGGTGTTGTTGAGAGAAGAAATCATACTATCATGGAAATGGTGTAATGTATGATCGATGACTCTGGACTAGCAAAGACATTCTGGGTAGAAGTAGCAAAGACAACAGTATATTTGTTGAATAGAGTGCCCACAGTTTCTCTTGACGGAGTAACGCCACATGAAGCATGGTCAAAGCGGAAACCATCTGTTGCACACCTCAGAGTATTCAGTGTACAAAGTGAGTATGCACATACCCAAGAAAATAGAAATAAACTAGATATGAAATCACAAAAAATCATCTTCATTGGGTATAATGAAGAGACTCTTGGGTACAAAATGATGGATCCAAAGACTAGGAGAGTCTACACCAGTAGATATGTTGAGTTCTTTGAGAAGAAGGAAGTAGAGTCTCCTCCTCTAGACTCACCTAATGTAGATTCTTCACCAGTTATAAAAATTGAAGCTGATGTTCCTGTAGATGATGAAAGTGATGATGGGGATGATGGTGATGATCTGATAGAACCACGACCCATGGGAACTACTCAATGTATGCCCAAGTGGTATACTAGCATGTTACGAGATGCAAGAATGGATGCTCCACCGGATACATCCACCCCTGGACCACAGACTCATAGTAAAGCAAGAGAAGAAGTGAACTTTTCTTTGATGAGTAGAGTTATTGAATCTGATGAGCCCTCTACAGTTAAGGAAGCCCTACAGTCAAAATCTTGGAAAGATGCCATGGATGTTGAATACAACTCAGTGATGAAAAACAACACTTGACAGCTTGTCGATCTTCCACCAAGGAAGAAACCCATTGGATGTAAATGGATATTTAAAACAAAGTACAAAGCAGATGGGACAGTAGACAAGTACAAAGCGAGACTAGTAGCAAAGGGGTATGCACAAAAAGAAGGCATTGACTACGAGGAGACATTTTCTCCCACAGCTAAGATCAAAATGATCAGGATGATCTTTTCTCTAGCTACATAGTTTGGTTGGAAATTCCATCAGATGGACATAAAAAGTGCCTTTCTAAATGGAGATTTACAAGAATAAGTCTACATGACTCAACCTGAGGGATATGTTGTACCTGGTCAAGAAGAAAAGGTATGCATACTTAGGAAATCTTTGTATGGCCTCAAACAGGCATCCCAGGCATGGTACATCAAAATTGATGAGCATCTCGTACAACATGGATTTTTTAGAAATCCATACAATCCCAATATTTACCTCAAAAATCAAGGGGGGAGATTGTGATTTTCATTGTCTATGTCAATGATCTAGTCATCACTGGTAGTTTAGTGAGGATGATCGATGCAACAAAGAAAGATCTTAATCGATCGTTCGACATGACAGATCTCAGGCTGATGCACTATTGTCTTGGATTGGAAGTATGGCAGAAAGAGAATCACATCTTTGTTTCTCAGATGAAATATACCAAGACAACACTCAAGAAATTAAGGATGATGGATTGCACACTGATTGCTACACCTATGGAGAATAGATTGCAATTATCTCATTCAGATCCATCTCCTGAGGTAAATGCCACTCCATATCGGTAGTTGATTGGGAGTCTCATTTACCTAACCTACACTAGACCAGATATCAGCTTTGCAGTAAGCTATATATCTAGGTTCATGCAGGAACCCAAATTTTGTCATTGGAAGAAATAAGGTGCATCTTGAGATATCTCAAGGGAACAATAGATCTTGGTCTAGAATACAAGAAGAATGACAACTTCTTCTTATCAGGATATTTGGATTCAGATCATGCAGGAAACATTGATGACAGAAAAATCCACTTCAGGGTTTGTGTTCTTTATGGGATCTGGACCAATATCATGGGGAAGAAAGAAACAACACTTTGTTTCTCACTCTTCCATAGAAGTCGAGTATCATTCTGTAGGTGAAGTTTTCTGTGAAGCAATATGGCTATGTCGCATACTGGAAGGACTTGGAATACCACAGGACAAACTGACCACCATGTATGTAGAAAATGAAGGTGTTCTCAAACTTTTTCGCAATCCAGTTTTTCATGAAAGAACAAAACACATTGAGGTACAAGTACATTTCATACTCGAGCATGTCTTGAAGCACAATATACAGCTTTAGTTTTGTCCAACAGCTAAACAACGAGCATATATCTTCACAAAGTCACTTGCACGTGACAAGTTTGAGTTGTTCAGAGAGTTCCTCTCCTCATCCCTTGAGGCAATGCAAAATTAAGGGGGGAATGTTAGGGTAAATATATTATTACCTTAGTTAATTATGCATTGCACATATTTAGATTATTTAAATTATTAATTGTTATATGGTTATATTTATTTATAACCTTTTGTATTGTTTATTTGTTGCATTATTGTTGCAACTGTATGTTTGTATTTAATTCAGTTATGCTTCCTAGATGACCTTTTTGGAATATTATGTGAATTAGTTTGTTGTTGCACCTATGTAACATATTTCTGTGTATGTATTCAACTGTACAATTCCTATAAGAATTTTCTAGGATGATAGTAATCTAAGTGGTAGTCTTCAAGGATATGGTTTCAATTCTTATTTTATGGATTTCATTTAGTGAGAAAGTTTATTTTCCTTCTCTAGGACCATCTTTCATAGTTGTCTCACATGGGGGAGGATCAAGATCTAAGAGATCGGATTCAGGCCAATGTCAACCACTATAATTTGGTTCTTAAAAATTTTAAAGAATTTTAGCATCTGTAGGTCATATGTAGGAAACTCATGATAAAGATGAGTTCGAGGAAACTTTTTAATGTTTTTCTAGACTATAAAAATGGGTTTATGTCTCCTTTAGCCATGAAGACCTTTCCTAAATGCAATAAGTGGATTTATTGAGATATTGTTGAAGGAATGGCCTCCATCTAATGGATCTAAGGAAATCATAAGATCATGTTATAATTGGTTTCCCAATCTATGACATAAAATTTAGTGAGGATCGTTTTGGGACCGAGAGTTATGGGAAGGATAATAGTATCGATTAATGTGGCTTTGAGATTGTCATATTGAGTAAATAAAAACTTAATTAATCTAATTGTAGAGTAATTGATATGGTAAAATATAGTAAAAAAATACAAATGCTAAGCACTCAATCAATGCAAAACTATAAGTAAATGGAAGAGATAAAATACTTAGTTGGTTCATGTGTGATATGGGAAATGTAAAGTTCCAAACATCATGTAAACTATGTCGTAACTATTCCTTTTAAAATCTGGAACCTGAGAATAATGTCAGACAAGGGTGTCCAGTGCTGGACAGGGGCACCTAGGCGCTAGTGATTGTTCCTGGGTGCTGGTGACTACGCAGAAGATCAAAATATGCTTTCTTCTATGTTGTTATGGTTTTTCTTCCACTTCCTATCAGTTTCTTGATATTCTCTCTTTGATCGTTGATGTTACCTATAACCTAGAAAAAAAACCCTAGCTACATGCACAAGCTCGCAAACACATCAGATCAAAATGAAATATACAATATGTGAAGTCATACTGACACCAACAGTCACCCAATGAGTGAACTTATTACTGAGCACTGCACTACATTACAGACTCCATGTAGTTCTTTTTGTTTTTGTGTGAAATAGTGACCTTAGGTTTCCCTCGCACTAATGATGCTAAGATATCGGGATGTAGCTAGATAAAATGAAAATATTTGATATGTAATTCAACACTTCCCCTTCATATATAGTGTAATCAACCCAAAAATGTAATCCTTTTGATGGTAGTGATAGTACATAGATGTGATTTCCCCTTAGAATTTCCAGCTAGAATAATAGACTATATGTTGTGTATATATATGGATCTCTTGTTTGAATTTCAACATTGGTGACATAAAAGGAATACTATGAGCTCATGATAAGGATAAGAAAACCAAAAAGGTTGACAAAAAATTTCAAAATGTGTAAAAAGAACAAAGAGGATAGAAGCACCCAAAATGGACAGGAGCACCTGGGCACTAGTGTCCAAAGTGGGTGTTGGTGTCCTAGGATAAATGACGACAGATGTGCAAAGACAAACAGATTGGGATCCCTATGACCTGACTAGAACTGGGTACATAAATGACAGATGTAAGAGAGAAATACAATAGAAACAATCAAAGAAAGTAGATGTATAAGGGATTGTGTCACCAGTGAATACTTTTCTTACTTAAGATCCATGTATATACCAAAATACTTGATAGCATAATAAAATAGTAGTATGTGCATGACTTTTTGTCTACGTATACCCAAAAAGTGTGTTTCAAGTCAATGTGCAGTTGGTTTCATCATATATAAGATTATATAAAGGGAAAATCATATGATGTTGACTATTCCTCGATCATCCACCATAGCTCATTTTACTAAATTTTCATATATCCAAATCTAAAAATGGAGAGTGGGGTATCCTCTTCTAGAAACTTTTTCATCTGTAGGTATTTGGTACAAGTTTTTAAAATATCCATCATCTATCATCGTGGTGCCCAGATGAAACATATCCATGTCAATATGGTTAACATGTGCTTCAGATGGGGTTGAGATGCAAACTAGATGTTCAAGTCCCATGGCATCTAACAATGCAAGTCAATGGGAGGGAGATGTCTTTAGAAGGTTAGGAAATGAAATATGTGAGAATTTCTTGGAAAAGTTGGTGATGATATCATAACTCCCTAGCTCTTTGGGCATTCCATTATTTTACACCTATGAAGGACCTTGCAAGGGAGTGTTAGAGGCTTGATATTCTTCATTTTGGTGATTATATTTTCTTATTCATTACTTTATAGTTCAACAACACCAACCATGTGTGTTTTTCCTAGTGCACCTAGATATGCGGCAACAATAGGGTCAATTGTGCTATAAATTGAGGCTTTGGCATCATGATTTTTTACCAGGGATATTTTTTGTTGTTGTTATGGTAGTGTTGATTACCTTTGTTGTTTTAGTATGTTTTTTTGTGCATTATTGTAAAGGGAAGTTTTCTAGGGTGAAACGGGACCTAGATGAGTCATTGGATAACCATAAGGTTTGTTTTCCCTAGAAATCATTCATTAAAATCTTGTATTTGGTTTTAAATATGTGTTGAATGGGTTTTTTATATTCCCTACAAGTACTGGTATTGTGACCATTGACCTTATGAAGTAGAAAATATAGGTCGGGATCATAGTTTTGTGGATGTTTATTTTTTATCTACAAGTTGTTATAATTTATTGAAATTATTGGGGTAGTGGAAGTTGGGACCAAATTTGTTGTTTTGATATAGTCCCTCCCAATTTCTATTTTGGATTTGTTAATGTTGGTTTTAATTCAGATTGTGGTTTGGATTGGTAATCAAATCTCGATTAAAGTCCACCACATTTCCTATAGGTTGAATTTTTTAAGGCAAATATTACCATTGTGGTTATTATTATTGTCATTATGTTAATTAATTGCATTGTTAAATAAGTTAGGATTGTTTGGTTGATCAGTAATGCCATCTATAGTGGTGTTGTGACTTCAATTGAGTACCTTTAGGCACTTCACATATTGAGAATCTTGTTCATTATTTTTATTATTATTTTTGTATCCACAGAGTTTTAATTGGGGAAAACAAGTCTTCTGTTTAAAATGTAGGTCCTACGACCACTATATATTATTTACTTTTCAATCCTTAATGTGTTCTCTAAAGATTCATCATAAGACTTGTATGGGAAATTCTTCACACCTTCCCTAGTTTCATTGTTAAGGGCATGAAGGAAGAACTCACGTAGCTCATGTTGATCCATGTTTTAGGTGTAAGCAGAGGATTAGAGCACGTACTTCCATCTCGTGATGAAAGGTGTGGTGGAATTTTTGGGTTCATTTTTAATATGAAGAAACTCCCTAATACACTTCGTTACAAGTTTTTCATATTTAAATCCTTGAAAAAATTGGTTATAAGTTTCTTAAATGAGTGTATAGAGCCTTTAGGAAATGGTAATACCAATCAAGTGTTATGCCTTCGAGGGTCTTGGGGAATATTTTTGTGACAACCCCATCCCATGGGATTAGTTCATGAATCACATTGGATTATGCATTTATGTGGGAATTAAGATCTCTTTCACCCTTGTATTTTGGTAACTCAAGGAAAGGAAAAGGGAGAAGTGGCGTGTGCATGCTAAATTCTAGAATTTCTTTCAAACACTCATAATATGTTCCTAATATGACAAAATTAATAGCATAAATGTGTGTAGGGCCCATGGCTAGTGGTGGAACTTGATAGTTACTAGCCAAAGGGTGACTTGGAGCAAAAGCATGGGTTAGGACATTTGTTGCATAATAGGCAGGAAAGAAACCATCAGGATGGGTAGACTTAGAATATGTACATATAGGGTGGTGTGGGTCTTGCCAAAGAGGAACCGACAAATTATTGAGTGGGTTGGGTGTAAGCTTGTAATGGTTTAAAATGGGACTATGGAGACTAAATATAGGTAATTTTTTAATATATGATTGTGAACGTTAAGCATTGGCTTGTGTCATAAACCCAAATTGGTTGTAAAGTTATGCATGGTTTACTATATTCAGTGGCATAGAATATGAAGTGGTATTATTGTCAAGTGTGTACATTGAGAGAGTATATGACAAAGGCCCACTCATGCCTAGCATGTCATCACCTATGAGAATATCTTCTAGGTTTAGTCATATCACATGATTGGTAGAAAGGGTTTTTTGTGGCAATCATTTTGTTGATTGGCCATAACTTCAATTTTTCACAGTGTATGTTATGTCCTATCCAATTTTTTGTGTTTTAAAAAGGTAAGGTATTTTCTAGATATCGAATTCATCCAACCAAGGTAGAGATGAGGTTTCTTGATGGATTTTTCCGGTCTTTTTTAACATCCGGCCTTGTATTTGGTTATAGAGGGGAATGATAAAATCCCTTAATAAATTGATTTGTAGTTACTTCCCCTCTTATGGGTGCACTTCCAGGTTTATGTGGTGGGTAAGCGGCATTGTCTTGCAAGAGGGTGACAATGTATGCTTGTATTCTATATAGTGACTCATTTATGGTTTTGATTTAATCAATTCCTTTATCAAACCATGTTATAATTTCATCATTGGGTTTGTAGGTAGGATGGTAAAGCATCACTTTGCATGCTAATTTTCATCCTAGTTAAGACTTGTGTATACATCTCCTTCCTCGATAAATGTCATATTGTAAGAGTTTGAATGGTCCATAGAAGATCCTTGATAGGATACGACTTATCAATCTCTTTAATCCTTACATTGAAAGATAAAATTGGCATTTGAACAGAAGAGACATGTGGAAATTATGCACTTTAGGAATAGTTATCATCCCATTCACACAAAGAAGGTGATTAATAGGGGATGTATGAAAGCATAGTAAGCTTTGAGGCCTATTAACCTAACATATTTGAGGGATGTAAAGACACCTATAGTATAATTGAAGAGGGAGAAGGTGAGATGAAAAGAAGATATGGAAATGAGAAGAAACTAGTCCTTCGCATTACGCTCACCATATTTGTACATGTGAAACATTATAGGTTCCTTCATGCGTACTCAACTCCTCATGATTTTGGTACAAGTTATTCAATATAGAGGATGATAAAATGTTAGTGAGATAACGGTATGGATGGTGTGAAGATAGTAAGGATTGAAGGGGATTGAAGGGGGGTACAGATAAAATAGAAGTAAGTTTCTCTACATGGATTTGTATGCTTGAAAATCAACATCTGATTCTGGATGCACATGACTTCTTGAGGTCATTTCAA
Organism: Taxus chinensis; assembly: GCA_019776745.2. Lineage (NCBI taxonomy): Eukaryota > Viridiplantae > Streptophyta > Pinopsida > Cupressales > Taxaceae > Taxus > Taxus chinensis. The sequence goes on from CM034154.1 coordinate 471,700,462, forward strand.
GACATCTGGAATGTGATAGATGAGATGGTAATGTAATGGATAATAGATTATAAGTGGGATAGGTGGGAATGATGATAAAAAAAGGGATATTAGTCAAAGAAATACAAGGTTCTCAACTAGGAAATCTGGGATTTGTTCGTCAAGAGTGATGAATGCTCACCTAACCTATATGGGGGTGATACTACAATCAAGGATGATTGTTTTGCATAGATCTCGATCAATATCATTGGAACCGAGTATAGCCGACCCTGTTGACGGATGCGGGGGAATTGTCCTTCTTCCTCTACGTATTCCTCTCTAAAGAGGGTCATGAAAGTGTAAGAGGAGATGGGTGAAGTACAAATCAATGGTTCCGAGTTCTAACCCTATCTGTTTGATTGGCCCAAAATTCTTTAGCAATGTTTGCTTCGTTGTTAAGGGCAATGAGTTGGCCAATAATCTCAAGTGGTACAAGTGTTTCCCTAAAGACTAATTATCATAAGCCTTGGTCAATGTCTACTTGTCTTTTATCAACATTTGGTCAATTGATGATTAGATCAATGATTCTCACACGTTGTTGCGGTGGACCCAGAATGGTCATGTGGGCACTAAATCGGTAAAAACGGAAACAAACAAGAAAACTAGAATCCAAAGGGACTGAGAGCTAAGTTTTGGTAGCCTAGGTCGCTAGGGAAACAAAAGTTGTGTTCTTTCAAATTATAAATTACTTAAATTCCCGTCTTTAAATAAATAAAACAGATAAACCTAAATTAAAAAAAATATGATTGATTTCCCATTTTAATTTAATTAAGTTCGATTTGCAAGTATTTAATCAAAGCAATATAAATAAAACTATCTAATTGTATTTTACATTTTTCAATGAATCTGTTGAATGAAATAAACAAAGAAATTTAATTAAATTCTAAACTATATTTTTGGTTTTTTTGGTTATTGAAAAATTAAATAAAACAAAAACTATAAACACGGATAAAAAATTAATTTAAACAAAGCAATCTACTTCTACACTAAAACAAAACAAACAGGGAATATACAGATGTAGATATTCTTGTGTTGCTGGGTGTGGAATTAACTCTAATCTAACAGAGGATGTATTCTAACTTATAATTCTAGAAATTCACTTCCTCTAACTACCTCTGCCTCATATTCACGGGAAGAAAGAAAGATTCTCAAAAGAAATCTCTTATTTCCCCAGAAACTTCCCCAGAAAAGTATAAAATAAAATGTATGTGTAATTAACAATGAATAAATAAAATGTGGAAGCATAGACACAAAATATCCCTCCAACTTCTTTCCCTGGCAGATCCAATGGGATAAGCAGGGAAGAAGATATCAACGGAAGTTTTTTTGTATGCACTCAATCCTATAAATGAAGAAATTATAAATTCTACCTCTTAAAGCAAATGTGTTTATTTAATCTAAATAATAATGTTAAGATGAAACATAACAACCAGTGCAAGTATGAGAAGAATTTTTGGATTTGTATGAGATGGAGGTGCTAGGGTTTTGGGTCGATGAAGCCCCGTGGGCTTGCGGCGGCCTTAACATAGATCAGTGGGAGTGGGCGAAGATGTTGAGCTTGGTGGCGCAGTTGGATCTGCTATGTTCTCACCTAGCAAAGCATGGAATGGAGAATCTGGTTTCTCGCTCTGGTCCTCTGGAGGAGAGTCTGGCCGCTGAGCTTCTTCAGGAAGCTATCCTATGCATTGGTTTCCTATTTTGTTGGGATGTGAAATATTTTCTAGATGCCTCCAAGAGTACTTCCGGTCCTATTTTGTTTGCTCATTTTCTGATCAAGGGGTTTGTGTCTACCTTCGTTTAGTTTTATTCCTTCTTTCACCTTCCACCTATTAAGGATGAGGTTGTGCTTAAGTCTGTGGGGGTTTCTCAATTTTTTGTGGCTCTATCGAGTGTGGAGGTCCTTTATGTGAAGCTCGACTTGGTTATGGGCATTGGGATGAACCCAAATGGTGGTTTTCTTTCTGGGCATAAGTGTCTGTTGCAGGGATCAACCTCCATGTCTTCTAGTTCGATCCCTGCTGGTTTGTTTTCTGAGAGATGGCTTGGTGTGATTGGATTGCTTTTTTGTGTGTCGTATTTGATCGCTCTATCAGGGTGTAGTCATGTTTGTTTTCTATTTTCTACCTACTCAAGGATCTACCATCTTGGTTCCCCAAGTGTAGAATTAGGAAGAAAATTTATCTTCGGTTTTTATGGGTTTGAATCTTCATCCGCTCTTGACTTTGAATCATTTGTTCATATCGTCTTGGATCTTTCGTGGTTGTATGTGTTTCTTGGGCGGTTCAGATTTCTCTCGTGAACTATTGGTTATTTCAACTTCTTCTTTTCGTGTGTGGTTTTGTTTTTTTGGTGGGTCGCTAGATGGTGATGGGTCATTTGTTATTGCAACATCCTTTGGGGTTGTCCTCTCTTCCTGGATGAGTGGTGTTGTGCTGGCGTGGGTCGTCCTTCTTCGAGGTTAAGGATTTTTAGTCATTTAGGCCCTTGTCGGATTCCCTCGGCCTTGGGATGCTTCCCCTATGTTGGCGTTGTGCGGTTTCCATCTTGGAGGGGTTTCCCCCCTCTTTCTATTCTTTTGGTGGATTTTGGCTTTCTTCCAGCTCTTCTGCCCTTCCCGCTCGATCCCCGTTCGAGGTGGTAAATTGAGTGGGGTGTGGTGGTTTTTGGTGCTGCTTTTTCATGTCTGGCGTTGTCATGATGGTTTTATTTGGTGTTCTCCTTTTTCTCCAAGTGTTACTGGTCTTTCTATTGTTCTTTTTCTTCTATTTAATGTTGGGTGGGGTCCCTTCAACCCTCTTGTTCATAGCTTCGGTTAAAAGCGTTCAATCATAAAAAATACAATGTTCAGATGAAAGCTTCAAATAAATGTAAATACATCCCCAACCTGGTTATTGTTGTAATGTGACATATTCCCATGTATGATGATGGATTAAATGTCTCCTCATCTTCCTTTTCTTTCCATAGATGAGTTCCATATGATCCAAAGTGTATAAATTTGGTCGGTAGCAAGGTGAATAAAAGAACAAACTGTAGTTGATTGATTTGCAAGAAATAAAGAAATTGTTGGAACTGGTTGGTTATAAGAAAATTGGTCAAAAATGCAAGACTAGAAAGGAATAGATCAATGTATTGTGTTATCTATGTAATTCTCAGTATGATTTTGGAAGCATAACAGTGCAATACAAATCATAGATCTCCAACCCATCATCCGGGTAAAAAATTTGTTTTTATAGAAATGGGAGGAAGAATAGGTATGGGCATATGACAATAAAGAAGTGCCAAATCATTAATAAAAGAGGGATTTAACATTATAAAGATAGTAAACTAAGAAGAAGACTTAAACAAAAACTCAGAAAGCCAAAAATCAATCAAAGTGGTCAAGAAACGTGTGATAAAAAGACTCACAAATTTAAAACACACGTTCAAAACATGCATTTTGAACTCTCGGATTAAAGCGGATAGAACCTCTTGTATGCACAGACTGGTGGTTACGTAACCATTGTGGAAGTTATGTAACTTAAGGTAAAATCATGGAGGAAAATCAGAAAAAAATAGTTTTACAAAAGCACTGGAAAATAAATAACTTATAAACAAGGATAAACAAGTCAAAGTAAACATGCAAAGGGTGAAGGGAGAGGATCTAGATCTCATCATTGTTCTAGAGAATGATTCTTTCGTCATTGGAGACTTTACCATACCCATCAATGTAGAAACTGTGTGATTTTGGGTTCATACAATACTCTCAAGAGAGAAATACCTTATTGTCGATGGAAGTGAAGCTTTTATGGAATTGTTCACAGTGGATAGTGTGATAAATAATGATTACGATGTGTATTTCTTGGTCTATGTTGTGGTCTATGAAAGGAGGGATATTGGATTGTGCAACCCAGATGAAATGGTTGTTTAAGGATGGTTTTCCTTGATATTGAAAGGTCGTGTGGAAAATATGATAAGAGAGGTTAAATAAGTTAAGAACACACAAATCTGTAATGGGAACACTTGTTGAATGAGATAGTGGATGCGGTTTTTGTCTTGTGGGGCATCACTGTCAATAAAAATAAGTTGGGGAATGATGTATGTTTGATATGGTGAAGAACAAAACACTTCTCACCTCAGTTAAGGAAAGATATCGCCTTATATGTTTCGTTTCTCAAGTGAAGCAGGATAACAACAAAAATTTCCAACTCTTTTTGGAAATATTTGGATATCCATAGTAATTCACGACAGATAAGAAATAATCACTACATAGTTATTTTTATGATCTAGATCAAATAACAATGAAATATTTTACTGAATTTTGTTTTGGATGATCTCAAGCTATAATTAGAACCGTAGAGATATGTTGTGGCAATGTTTTGTTGAAAGTATAGCTTGTTGTCTTGTGAATCAGTGAGCATCCTCATCTTGTTTCATTGTGTTCTTATACCTAAAATAATGTAACTATGTGTTGTAGTTGTTGCAAGGTTGTTGAAGGTTTCCACACTTGTTTGGATTCGTAAGCCATTTTTTCAATGTGTTTAACTCAAATTTTAGAATTTTTGTATGTGCTTGTTTCATCTTATTATTATGTGAGTTATTTCAACATAATGAAGTGGAATGAAATGAAAATAAACACTCGCTAGAAATAGAAGTTTTTAACGATAAATTTCTCAGTGCATGTAATGGAATTAAATAATCAATTATTCTCTCACTATTGTAATTGATAAGAGTGTAATCTATTGTATTTTTGTTGGTTTTTGGGGTTTATATGACATGATAGATACTCAAAATGAATGTATATTTACATCAGAAAATGAAATTGGCTTTATTAAATTAAATGTGTAACAAAATGAGAAATGATGAAAACAATTACTTTGTTATTTTCATGTCTAAATTTTGAGTGTAGTTAGTGAGAACACAATTATTGTTGATTTTCCATCATACTTAGGTCTTCATCAAGTATTTAACATTGAGTTATTTTATGTAAACATTTCTTAACTATTTGATCCAATAATGACTAAAAATTCTTCTAATTTAGATCCTGAGAACTTATATCTCACATCAAAGGACTATATACTGGAAGTGACGAACACTCGAACCTGCCAAGGCACACAGTAATTGTTCAAAGTGATTGAGGCATGGAAATACATTTATCCTTATAAATGGTACAAATTTCCCATGGAAAATCGAATATGCAATGAGTACCACTTTTTCTCAACAAAAATAAGATTATGTGTGCATCCTCTTAAAAAAATTCTCAAACAACCTCAAAGTTCATCTTGCAGAACCTCAAATTTTTGTAACCCTCATCACATCATCTTATTCCTTTGTGTTCTTCATCCTTGCAATGTCTCATGAAACACACATGGAATTTTGGTACATCACAAGACTATCATAGATCTTTAGTGTCACACATCACACCTTTTATTTTCTACCATTTAAATGGCCTTGTAACACCTTGTTTCAATGTTTCTTACAATTCTATGTACACCTCATACCTACTTTGTAGTTCTTGCATCTTATCATAGTATAATGTTATTTGTAGCTTTTAGCAATGTTCAAAAATTACCACAGAACACCCACAGCTTCGTGCACTAGCTCACAACATTTATAACTTCTCATAATGGCACGCAACACATTATAGTCATTTACAAGTTTTTGCAACCATTTGTATATTCTTGTAGGTCTCAAAGCACTTCGGCATGTTGACACCTTACTTTGTAGAACATTGCACACCTCCATAATCATGTGCATGGACTGCATATTTTTAATTTATATTTCAACATCTTCTCACATTGCATTGAACTAGATGGCACATACACTCTTATGTTATGTCTGAGAATCTTTCAGCACACCTCGGATTAGAATAATAATTTTCACTCAACTAATAAGATGAATAATCTTGTAATCATGTCAGTTGTAACTACCTCCTTTTTAATCATACATGTATCAATATATAAATCATCTTGACTCATATATGTGATTAAGAGAGTAACCTCATAACTATGTAGTGATAAATATGTGTATGTTTGATGTATCTAGAAATTCGCGTACTCTTATCAACTCTCTTTCCAAACTAGGGATCTTAACTAAGGAAGTGTTTCCCCTTTTTGAGTGAAGGGATTATCATTTGTATCATTATTGTACTCATTTACACGTGTGTATTATTATTTTATTCTTTTGTATTGAATATAAATGTTAATTCCTCTAGGAAATATTATTTGTACACTATCAATGTCTTTGGATAGTCAATTTTTTTAAATCTTCCTATGTATTTTATAACATTCACATCTTACCTCCAAGAAAAAGGTTTTTCTCTTCATAAAAGTCTTGGGACTTGTGGCAAGGATCAAATTATCATATGTGAAGTAAAATATCATGTTACATTCAATCGATATCTTCGTAACAATGTTGCAACTTTCACCAAACCTAGTGAATCACTCGTGTTCCCTTTGTTTAGGTAATAAAAGCTTTCTAAATGGTTGTTCTCTAGCATTGACCACATTCTTAGCCTCATTCTTAGGTTTCAATCCATTCTCATTGTGTGTATCCCTATAGTTGGTATTATTAAGAACATTTGCATATGAATGTTGAATTCAAAGTCTAACATGTAAAATTTCATCGAAGTGATGATAAGAATTGAAGGTTGATTTGTCTTCATAATTGAAAACAAGTTATTGGCCAAGTTACTATGAAGTTCTCTATCTGGCATTTGATAAGGCATCTTAGTAAAAACATATTCGTAATTTTAAGTACGTACTAAGAATATAAATTGATTATTGTTTGATTCTAGTTGATTTAGAAAATGTAATATTCATACCAATATTGATTTGGAAGTTTGCTACAAAATAATCACTCAAGGTTGTAAAAAATGTGTGGATCCATATGATAAAGTATACAACTAATCAAGTGTATAATTCATTCTTCATGGAAATAATTCACTTAATAAGTTATATTTGTCAGTAAACTCTATACAAAAGGCATAAAAGGTGGTAATGTGATGAGAAGGGTCACCATTTCCATTAAAAAATTTGAAATGAGAAATGACCCTATTATTTAGATTTTGAGAATCTTGGAAATGTAACTTATTTTAGTTTAACAGGTACATAATGTATATATCAAAGTATTCATTTCAAGATTTAGATTAGAAGCAGAAGAATTATGAGTTTGACAATATAATGGAGAACTAAAATAAAATTATGGTTAAAAAAACATGAGGAAAATGTTGAGAAATTGGAGGGACTTTAATTTTGAAAACTATAGGTACTTGAGAAGTAATAGAAGTTAAAAATAAGGAATAACTTGAGAACAATGGGGACATGTTGAGAAACAATAACATTTTTTGAAGTAGGAAAAGCATGTGGAACAATTAAAACTTGAGAATTGGTGGTTGCAAATAAATTTATGAAATGACTACATGAGAAGGAATATGTTGCAACTCTTGAATGGAATTGTTTAAAATAGGAATATGATTAGGCATTTAAGAGTTTGATCGTCATTTGTAGTACTTGCACATTCATTAACTACATTATAGGGTAAAATATTCAGCTTTTACCCTATCTTAGTTTTCCAAAGGATACTTTAGACCTATGATTTCACTTGTGAATTTTTTCAATATTGTCATCAATATAGCTATTTTCATAAATTTTTATGTTACTTTTTCCCTAAAATGTGCAATATTCTCAGTGATATCGTGTTCCTCTTATCAGTTTTGTTAATCATGATCAATTTCACATGCATTATCAATTTCATATCCATTCACAAAAATATCATTCAAAGGAACATCACTCAAATCATTTGAAACATAAAGTACAATTTTAGAACAATACTAGCTATCTTTTTGTATTCCATTTATTTTTTCATGCTAGATATAGTATTAACAAAATAAATTTTAATACAATCATTTGGTTATCAATTAATCCTTACACTCTTCTGAATTGGATCCTTGGATCTAATCATTTTTTATGGAAAAACTTGAAATCAAACATGGAACATATGCACCATACAATCACCCTAGGGTTTGAAAAAAAACTAAGATTTGAAATTATACACAAGGAAACTATAATATTAGTCTTGTCAAAATAAACACCTTGCTCTAATTTGGACATATGATTTTAAAATATGACTTGCATGATTTTTATGGAAGTAAACAAGTGTTTTTTAAGCTTCTGGTGTTTAAAACTTGTCAAATTTTCTTGTAAAAGCTAGTTATGAGTTCAAATAACGAAAACTGGGATGAACTTGGTGAATATCTTGAGTTTAAACTTTAATATGGGAAAAATACGTTCAAATAACTTAATTGCTTAAGGGTTTTTACCATAAAATGTAATCGACTACAAATGTGACACATCAAGAAACAACACTTTCTAAACCTTGACTTAGGAACTTTAGCACACCTCACTGATGAGCAACAAGTGGCCTTAATTGGCCTTCATGTATCATACGAACTCTTAGACTTTCCCTCAGCCCTGGTTTAAGTTCAATACCTTAAAGTTTTTTGATGCATGACAAGTGGTGAGGTGAACATATGGTGGTCATCATCCTTAGGGGATGTCACAAAGTTACGATAAGGTTAACAGCTTACCTCCCATACTTCACAAGCCATTAATGTTCAACGTGTGGCATACGTTAGAAAAGATCATCTCAATCACATACTTTGAAAGATTCCCTCTAGCCTCTACACTCCAAATGCCCCTAATCCACCAATGGGATACATATAGGTGATGGACACATGTCAAAAATCTAAAGATCCAAATATTCACTACATTTCACTCCTCACGAGCTCAAATTTGACATTTTTCCTTAGTGCAACAATGAGCTTGGGGGCGTCTCATGGTGGCATGTCATTAGCTCTGTTCTTTCTCATATATTTTGAATAAGACCTAATTTTTTTCCCACACATAGTATTGTTATAAACGTCTTAAGAAGGGATACACTCGTAGCTTAGTTTCAAAGAGTTTGGTTGAGAGATGAAGGAGAACTTCATGGTATATTTTTTATGTTGTAAATTTCTAAAAAATTGATCAAATGACTTTCAGATGCTTTTGAGCGGTTTTGATGTCTTCTAAAGGATGATTTTGAGTTGTATATGATCTCTTTGCCACACCCAAATGTAGATAAGATGTTCAATAGGTTGTTTATCAAGGAATGAGTTATTAACAATGGTCCATAGTGTAATTATTTATATATTAGAAAAATGACAAATTAAACTTCCTCTTATCTCTTTGATCTTGTGGGAATACATTAATCTAAGTTATATTTTATCTCCAAAGAAAACTATATGCTCATTTTCTTGTAAGTGAAAGCATCTAATCAACTAAATCTGATTTTCTTGCAAATATTTTCCTAGGGTTTATGGATAAGGGTTGTCTCAATCCTTCCCAACTATAATTCAATATCATGGATCATCATGAGACTTTAGAGATCCCTAAGAATATACTTCGAAGGTGGTTTTGGGTAGGGAAAATTGACTTAAACATGTTTTTAAACCTTCTAGAGTTTTTGATCTTTCTTAGAGGATAAGCATGAGATAAAGAGATATTTCAAGGCATATTCTAATCCTTTTTTCTTCTCTCGTATTTTCTCTTTTCTCGTCTCTCGTCTCTCTTCTCTCTTCTCTCTTGTTTTCTCTTATCCCTTCTATTCTATATATGTGTTATTAGGAACACTTTTAAAGGGTTCTCTTTCCTTGAAAACAAGGTTACTTTGCTTTTTTGAGGGCCTAAGGAGTTCCTCTGACCTCTATTTTGATATTTGTAGATGAGAGATCACCTTGGCTTATATTCATATCAGGATGTGTATATTTTAAATTTTAAAATAAATTTGGTTGTGCCTCATATTTTCCTTCTTTTTTGGGTTAGTTTTCCTCTTACCTATTTGTTATCTCCATGATTTATTATGTGAGGCATCTACATTTCATTATGTCTTAAGGTTTAGAATGAGGATTGGGTTTAGATGCATGTTTTGGTTGTCGCTTTTATCTTCCCTTTGTATTTGTATTTTTTATTCTCACTAATTGAACTCATTTTGATGGTGATATACTTTCAATTTGGTACATCACCACATTTCATTTCATGTTTCTTATTTCCCTTTTCCTTGTTAATTTAGTAGACTAGTTGTTAGATTAGGTAGTTAGGTTAGGAGATAGATTTCTCTAGATGTATACCCTAAGTATCCAAGGTCCCACACCTTAGGGACATTCCCATGTTGTTGCTAAGATATCCAAGTTTTCCCAACTTGGTGATCTATCATAGGTGTACAAATTTTAGTGACAACAGGTTTAGCACACCCGGTGGGACTAGTTTGCTTCGACATTTTTAGTAGATTTGGTTCTCATATCTATTAAATGTTCCATTATAGACTAATTTTTGTTCTTGTTGAGTTATATTTTGTACATAATAGACAGGGATGCACGTTTTCATGATTTTAGAGCTAATATTTGGTGTGTTATTAGCTCATTAGTTTGTGAACCATATTCTCAAGAACTTGGCAAATCCATTGGTCTTAAGGAGCCATTTCTCTCATTTGTAGACCATTTCCATTTCCATTCCACTCCCTTCTTGTCTCATGAAGTTATATAGTCATGGTTATTTCCTTCCCTTACTATAATTATTATGTGCAACAAAACATTCCTCCTCCTCCACCTTATTTCACTCCAAGCTTCCTTGAAAATTAGAGATATGATCCTTATTTTGATAGATATCCATATATCCAAATTAACATTTATGCATATTGTTATCCTACTAACTATGGTGGTTTTAAAGAGGAAGGGCATACACATGATGAAGGTAGCTTCATCCATGATCCTAATTTGCAATTGTAAATTCAAATCATGGAGATAAGTATGAGGAGAGTTCGAGAGATGATTAACAAAATGAGAGCTAGACATCCTAGCCTTAGATAATTCTATCCATGGGATAACCCATAACCGTGGCAACACAATATTCCTACTCATTCATTTGAAGCCTTGTAGCCTTCTCATCCTAAGGTGTACTTCCATTTCTTGGATCTAATTAAGATTTAACTTACTCCCAACAAGGATAATATACATTTTCACCATTTAAACCTCTACAACAGCAACCCAGGAATCTTTCCTTCCCTTAAATATTAGATCCAAATCCATATTCATATGATCCTCATGCTCAAGCACTTAAAACCTTGTAGCCTTCTCAACCTAACTTGTATGTATCTTTCAATTTCTTAGATACACCTGAGAAAATGCAACATTCTCCAACCACTCTTCAACGGTCACTAAGAGTATTGCCTAACCCCCAAGAAATTCATGAAAAATTAGTCTCAGACCATGATGATTTACATCCTGGCACATTTGAATGGACAACCATGTTTAAGCCTAGATTTGAACCAATGACATCAAATAAGGATTTTCATCATCCTTTAGAGCATATAAAAGTGGAAATACCTTTATATAAATAACCTGAGGAGAAGAAAACTAGACAAGAAAGTATGCAATCTTTGAAGGAGTGAACTAATGATTTTGAGAAATACTTTAAGAGAAATCAAGTTCCTCATCAAGAACTTTATAGAATCCAACCTCTAGCAAGTGCACCATATCCTTTCAAGATAATATTCATCACTGAAAGCCAAGAAATAACTATTTTAGATTGGAATTAATATGAAGATAATGATGAATCCATAGCTCATCTCTTTCAAGAACTACTTGTTGTTTATATTGACCAATCCATAGTTGAAGATGTGTTTTTTGATCTTGAGAATGAGGAGAGGGAAGTGTTTAAAAATAGGGTGATCAGTTAGAAACTAAAAATAAACAAAATCTTGTTTATATCCTAGGGGAATTTATTTCTAATTAGTTTGAGGTGTAATAGGAGATGGAAACTGAAGAAAAGGAAATGTAGTCTGCATTTGATGTCATGAAGAAAGAAGATAACTTGCAATTATCCAAGAATCCCTTACTTCCCAACCATACAGTCACCTTAGAGGATCGTTTGTAAAATTTCGAGGAAGAAATCAGAGAGGATGATTTGTAAAATTTCGAGGAAGAAATTAGAGAGGATGGTTATCTCCTTGAGGTGTAAAATATTGTGAATGATCATGTAGATCTAAACAATGAAGGTGAGGAGTTATTTTATGATCTTGAAGATGTGGATGAGGAATAAATACTAGTATACCTCAAAAATATTCCATTTAAACCCCTTTTCTTCCTTCAAAAAGTATTATTTCTATCAAAACTTCCCTTAAACCTAAGGGAGAAAGAAATTTCATTAAATCTCAAGGAAATTCAAGTAAAGCCATTAGTGGATGAGAAATAAAGAAAAATTGCAATTCTTTAAGTGAGACACAGAGAGAAGAGATTTCCTTCATACTTTGTGACTTTTTGAGTTTCATGGTTTACATTGGAGATTCAAGTGATGATTAGACTTACCTTCTTTTTAAGATCATACTCGGGAGGAGATCATGGCTTTTGCACAGTTCAAATTCAAAGAGGATGAAATTCTTGAGCCTTGGACCTTAGGGGTAATGAAGGAAAATGTGTCTAATAACTCTAGTTATGGACCTAAATGCAAAGAAGATGGATAGACCAAAAAATATAGTATTAGTGTGAACAACACCTCCCCATGTTTTCAACAAGAAGAATGGGGCCCTCTGATGTGTTTAGAAAAATATTTAAGAACCATTTTGCTTTATGATTAAATAATTGTGTTATTTGGTTGTAATTTTTTCACATTGTTCTAATAAATTTATGTTTTTTTGACTAAAAATGCCTTAACAAAATTGTGGTTTCAAGCATGAAGTTGCATGATTTTCACTTTAAGAGGAAACGTGCATTTTTGTTCTATGACATTTTGCAAACTGTCACCACAATGTTGATCAAATTACCAATGATTAATTACAGTAAATCTTACATATTCTTATATTTTTGAAGCAATGGGGAAGTTATTTGTTTGTTATTTATGTACCTTAATAGATAATCTCGCGGGTATGAAAAATTATGGAAATTCTAAGGTGGTGTGGAGTTTTCTTATTTATTCATCGTTTACAAAATAGTTGAACAAGTATTTTGGGGATCTTACAAGTTCTTAATTTTCTGAAGGAATTACACTATGTGGATGTTGATCATTCATGTGCATTTCACATCACTTCATCTTTAGAGATGTTAGATCCTAACTAAAGTATAAAATTGCAAATTGCGAGGTAGTGTGGAGGGTTCTCATTGGTGAGCCACTTACACTGACAGACAAATTTTGGCAAAGACTAACATTGGGAATTGTGAAGCAACATGGGACCTTCTTATTGGTTAGCAACTAACAATGGATGACAAGGTTAACGTACAAAATGACATTGTGAAATATGGTACTATGTGGAGATTTCTCATTAGCTCACACTTCGCACTTGGGCATACTTGATAGAGAGATATATGCAGTATTGATAGGCCTAAAAATTGTACACACACGAAGTATTTTTATTGATTTGATCGTCTCATTCTAACATTGTTATTGCGATAAAATGGAATGTGAAGCTATCAAAACTCACCACATGACATCTACGGGATTTAGAAGTGATAAGACTGACAAAATCTATGAGGAGACATGGAAAATCATGAAAAGTGGCTAATTGAAGCTACATCAGTTGTAAAATATATGAATAGCTCAAATTCAATGCTAAAATGCATAGATGGATGAGTAGAATTGAATGTTGCAACCGATGTTTTAGAATGCATATTCAATATTTAAATAAGTGAAAATATTTCATAAGTACACACATTGTATTCGAGCTAAAACAAAGTAGCTAAAATTTAAAATTGATTAGCTTTGAGAGCAAATAGAGAAATTTCACTTTCATAGATTAAGAGTTTTGTATACATATACTCATTCAAACTTTTTCTTAAGCTAGTTATCAGTAGAATATCGTTTGCATACCTTCTTCTCAAAACAACTCTTTAGAGACACAGACTTTGATAAGCAGGTTATAGGGGTAGACCATTACATAGCCTTGAAGATGGAAGTCGAAGAAGTGAGATTGATGAATGATGATGATGAAACAGATCAAGATAGAGTGCAATATATGGCCGACTTAGTATCCATTCGATAGACTGGATTGCACATTTTCGCAGGAAAAATAGAGGTAATGTCATGTATTGATTTACTATGGGGCATAGTAGGTGAAAATATAGATTGTATGGGTGTAATTATGATATCAAAAGGAGGAAATATAATTGGAAACATCATCAAAATTATGTTTTTTAGTTACTATCACCTCCCTTTATCCAATATTAAGTTTGATTAGGAGAATGTGGAGGAATGACGGAAGAAGAATAAATTTCTAACAATGCTCAAGGAGTTGGCAAAGGACCAAACTATGAGGTTTGAGGGGTTAAAGCTATATTAACTGAATTGAATATTAATTAAATAAATATTAAATACAAAACATTACAAACAATTGCAATAAATTAAAATATAACACAAAGACCAAAATTAATGTGGAAAACCCCGAAGGGTGAAAAAACACGCTGAGATATTTTCCATTAAATGAGAAACTTAGCCCAATACAATCTCCTTTCATCACTTCTCTCCTCACATAAATTCACAACATGAAATTAATACAAAATGTGATCTCCATATAATCACTTGACCCCACATGTCAATATAAGCATAATAAACGGGTGTGACTTCTCATGAAGTACCTCAAAACCATTAATTGATTTTAAAAAACCAATTAGCATAATAAACAAGTAGTTTATATTAAAATATATAATATTCTAAATTGTTTAATTATAAACTATATTTTATTCACAAGAAAACTTAATATTAAATGTTCTAACACTCCCCTTTAATATTAAGTGGGGAACATATGGCAAAGTTACATGTTTATACAGTAGAATTTACAAATCCATAAAACATAGTTAAGGTCTAGGCTAGCATATCACTTTGAAAGATTTATACACCTTCATCATGTTAAACTTACTTTTTGGTACAAAAGGATTTGGAATCCATAAATCAGAAGTTATGATTTAGGCTAAGCATGATTTATAAGACTACATCTCATTGTTTCTCATGGAAAAATCGATAACAACATCTCGAGGATCCTTTTATAAAATAAGGACCTCCTTTACAACAAACGCAACACCACTGGACTGTACAGTAAAAGTAGAGTTATAAGTTTACTAGGATCATAAAAAAAATTACAACGCTTTACATATGAGCAGAAGTATAGAGGCAAAGGAGAAAACACATGGCCAGCCATTAGGAGGTGATATTTTCATGCACACTCCCCATCATGGCAACTCTAAAAGGCCAAGCATTGCATGAAGCTTTCATAATTTTACAGCACGCAATGGCTTTGTAAACATATCTGCAACTTGATATTTAGTCAAACATTATTGTAGATCTATATCACCGAAGAGCACCTTCTCTCAGATGAAATGCATATGAATCTCTATATGCTTCATAACTCTGACTATCATACGGAAGAGGAGTACTTACTTTAACTTCCTTTTGAGTCTCTTTCAACAATCTTTTTAACCACATGACTTATTTCACTGCTTCCATCGCACTTCTATATTCTTCCTCAATAAAAGATATGGAGACATTCGACTTCATTTTATTGCTCCAAGTAGTGGCACCTGTACCAAACTTGAACATATATCCATTTGTATGTTTTCTATCTAACACAACATCAGCATGCTTAGAATCAAAATATCTATATAAACATGCATTATCATAATATAAATCATTTATTGATTTCACTTTTAACCATTTATAAATCTTACATTAATAGGTTAAAAACAAGTTGTATATTTAAATTTAAATGACAATATGCTTTAAAAAACTAACCATGTCATATTACCAAAATATTGAATTTTTTTAAACAATTTCAACACTTCAATATTAAATATATATTAGATGAAATCAGTATTGGACGTCTCCAATACAGACATAAAGGCATCCCCAAATGTCATTTTATATGCATATAATAATATTTTTAGTAATCACATATTGATTTAGAGTTTAGAAATGTTTTATCAACATATATATCTTCATTATCTACTTTAAGCCTTTGAATTTGTGCTAAGACTTATAGATAACACATCTGAAAGAATGAAAAAATTGTGAAAGAATAATCAATAATGAAAGTAACAGCATACATTAGACCATTTAGGGATGAAAATTTTAAAGGTCTTCTAACATTACTGTGGACAAGTTCCAGAGATTATGAGGAGTTTGCTTCATGATGATTGAGGAAGGGTTTTTTATTGGTTATTGTACATACCCAAAATTGTAGGTACTGTACTGCCGGAAAGAGGTTACAAAAACCCCAATGATGATTAAGATCTCTTCGCAAGGTGTTCGGATCCAGAAAGCTTGCCAAGTATACATTTGTATCCTAAAATGCCTTATCAGACCTTTGCATGCTTCATTATAAACCATGTCCCCCTTTTCCTTGCATTTATGTCATTAGTTTCAGGACCGCCGCCCAGGATAGGGCGAAGGTCCTGAAACCACCACCCTGTGTAGGGCGGCGGTCCAATGCGTGTTTTCCAAAACTTTCCAACGCTTTCATCAACGTAAACAATCAAGTGGCACTCACATTTCTCAACCACTCTTGCTTGCATTTATGTTTTAGCTGCCTGGTAAATAGTAATTTCTCTTTGTTTATAATAGAAGAGTTCAATTCAAACTTACCCTCTGGTAAATCCAAATGCTATAAATACCAAGCTTGTTTACAAGAAAATGGCCCCTCACCTTCTATGAATTATTATTCAGTGTGTTTTGAAAGTTCTTCAATAAGTTTCAATAAGTTTAGATTTTGTAAAAGCTTTCAGCCTCTCAGTTCAAGGCTCCACAGTTCTGGTCCTAGATCATGTCCATTTGAATCTTGATTCTGCTTAGAATTATAGGTTGTTGTTTTGTCACAGGAAGTATAAGTCTTATAGATTTCAGTATGCTTGTATTGTATCCCTGTAACAATCCCACTAGGAATTGAATAGTCAAGCTCTGTTCTCTTGCACTATCCCTCTCCTACTCGCATTTTGTTTGGCTTACGTCCAAGTTGCCACTGTTTGAGCATCTTCTCTTGTTGCCACTGTCACATTCCCACTTTTCTGGATTCACGAGAACATGAAGGAATGAAGAGATCACACTGAGGGGACAAGTCATGATACAACTGGATTTGTCGTTGTTCTGTAAACTCCAGGTTTGAATTGTCGAAGTTGTAGTTACAATATATCAAATAGAATAGCAAATCATTTTATTTCAGTTAAGCTTGCTTTCAGTATTACCAGGGAAGCTGTGGGGAATGATAGCTTCTGAGAAGCTGTGATTTATTCCTCACTTCTGAGGTAAGATTGAAGGTCTTTCAATTAAATTAGTTAGTTATTTAATATTTAGGATAAATTCACAAGTGCACAGGTAAATAGCTACATCAGGCTAACTTGCTTGTTTTAATTTTGTTATTAGATTAATTGTTCGTTATCTAAATATATTAGAATAGTTGCTCTTTAAATTTCATTCAAATTCACATCCTTGAAAATACAAAAAAATAAGAATATAAGCATAGCATAGATTTATTTTCATAATTAGTTTACTTATTTAAGTTAAAGTTTGATTATCTCTTGCATGACAATTACGGGACCCAGAGAGCCTCAGGGATTACGTATTCGAACCGGTAGTACCTCAGCCAAATCTCTTCACAACATTAACGGATATAGATCAAGGTCTTAGAATTCACGTCTTTCAAATGACAATAAACCCACAAGCAGTTAGTGAACAATTGAGAGAATTGAATATTGAAGATGACAAAGCATACGCATTCTGGTCAAGTCAACCCAACTATAGATTGCCTTGATAGGATATCCGCATGACCATACAAGAACCTGAAAGAGAGAAAATATTTGGTTGTGATCCATTAGTTCCACAGCCAAATGCAGGAGACTTTCTCATTGACATAGACACAGGTTTACGTATACAAGTTGCCAGAACACCCGTAAGGTATTATGAGAAGATTATACAACTCCTAGTATTAAACATAGAAGCTGAAAAAGCTTATGACTATTGGATAGTTGGAAGAAGAGATTGATTCTTCACATGACCATAACAGGTCCACAACAACCATGAACTCATGGTTGTGATCCCCAGGTCCCACAACCCAACGGGCCTGCTAATCAGTTAAACATTGACACCAGTTTACGTATGTTGGTATTTAGATCCTCGCCACTCCCGCCGGATATCATAACACAATTTTCTGCATTAAACACAGAAGCCAATCAAGCTAATATTTTCTGGGTTAGACCAGAAAACCACCCATAGTTTCCTATAAATCCACTACCATTTTCATGACCTTGTCTGGAAATATACACGAAGCACCTACATGTCACTTTCCACGCATCCAACAGCCAATAGATAGGATCTCGGCAGAGCTCGACATTGATTGGAGCCTCCGAGCAGCTATTATATTTGAACGATCCATTACACCAATTCAGGTTAGGAGAGCTTTCTTTGCCTTAGACTCGCAGATCCCATTATTGCGTGTTGAGGATATAAGATTGCCCAACTAGTTTTTCTATACCCACATATATTTCATTTCCACCGGCTGTCTCGGCACGACCTCAAGAGGTCGGGTATGAAGAAGGGCTACTTGTAGATTCTCATGCTCGCATGTCACTTTTCTATCGTACAAAATTGGTGAACCCGACGTGAACACAACAACTGTTCCTTTTTTTCTTATCTCCATTTCTTTCATCCATCTTCGCTCTTTCCCATTATTCTGCGAGTATTTATATACCCCCCAAATATGTTAGGATACGACGCATATGGCAGACCTCTCTCAGGTCTAGAAGCATATTATGGTCAAACAAACAGACAACCATCACCCTCGCTTTCTGCATGGCTAACAACTATTCAAACAACTACTTGTCATCACAAACTCCTCCTCAAAGAACTAGCTCTAGTTCTTCATTCTGAATTGAGGAGATGGATCAGCTCACACAAACACAACAACCAGAGCCTTCAGGATCTAACAATATGATGTTTACTAGAGAATCCATTTCATCTCCTCGGGTTTTATTCAGACCACAAATCAGTAGGCAGTCAGATCCACTCCCATTGTTGGATGAGGAGTACTTAATGTGCTACGCTAGAAATGAGCAATACTTCCAAAACATGTATCCATCTCTAGGAAGTTTGCAAACACAACCCGATACCCCACTTCAAGAAAATACCCCCATTCCTCCACCAATGGAAAATACTCTTGGTGAACTTGGGCAAAGTAATGATCAATTCATAACAGGGTACCATATGCCTCTACAACCTCAAAGAGTACCACAACAACCATCAAGGAAAAACACTGGGCCATCACCAATTGAGGTCATCTCAACTTTGGTCGAGAGGGTCAGAGGACTAGAGCTTGCTCAAGCAAATCAAACTTCATATTCGGGGCAAGCGGGAACTCCCAACCCTCCTCATTATCCTAGTCAAATCAACCTCCTCACAGGAACAGGCATGTTAGGCATGCCTCCTCAAAAATCATATAACTACCCACAACAAGTACCAGCTAGAACGACATTTTCAAACGTTGCTCCAGTTGAAAGTATGATACCCCCTGGTTTAGTACCAAACAACCCATATCAGAGCAATGCTCCTCCCTATCTAAACATTTATTCAAAATCACCACAGGGAGATATGTTCTCTTCTCCCAAGATGTTTGCTCAACCACAGGGGATTCCTTACACTCCTACAAATACATATGTTATGCCATATCAGCAACCCATTCCACCTCTCCCCCCTCAGTAGGCACCATTGATGGTCGAAACCTATGCAGTAGGAACTTACTCAGAATATTTGAAAGAACCTCTAGATTTCACCGTACAAAACGTCATGCTTCCAAGACCTCTTCCTCGATTTTCCTAAATACAAAGGGGAGGGAGATCCAAATGCACATATCAAGGCCTATGCCATGGCCATTCGAGAATTGCTCCCTTGGGATGCGGTTGTTGCTAAGATATTCCCTAAAACCTTAGAGGGTATTTCCCTTGATTGGTATTATAGAATACATGAGGCCTCGATACACTCGTTCAAACAACTTGTGTCAGAATTTATCAAAGCTTTTGATATGAACAAATTGTTAAGAACAGGGATCAGGGAATTCTTACATATTAAACAAGAACACAATGAATCTGCTGCCCATTTTATTCAAAGATGGCGTACAGTCCTCTACTCATCAGCAAGTGCTCCAAACATGGATCAGATGGAACTATGTGACTTATTCCTTCATTCTCTCAATAGAGAGATAAAGGAAGAAGTCCAGAAGTTCCCACTAAGGAATTATGATGAAGTACTTGAGAGTGCCCTCCGAATCGATCAAGCGGCAATAGACAATGGTCGTAAGACATATGGAACAAATGGGAAATTAATCACTCCCAATCAAAACACTACGACTTATCCTAATGTCGGGAATACCAATCAAGGACCCAAGATCCTTAACAAAAACCATGGGGTTACAACAGATGGAGTCACAGACCAGGTTAAAAGGGAAAACGTCATGAACATTTCACCACGCGTTAACAATCAACGAAATAATAACTTCACTCCAACAATCAACGCGGTGGATTTTAATCATCCATCACAACAACAACAACAATGGCGGAAAATCCAGACACAAGGTCCAATCCGAAACCCAACTGGATATCAGAATCAAAACCAAAGGCAACAACCTCAAAATTTTAACTCTAACAACCAGCAACCTAATCAGAGTTTTGGACCACAACAGGTTTCAAACCAACAACCTTGAAACTATAATCCCAACTTGTATTGTGGTTTCCACAAAATTCAAGGCCATGATACTAGGACTTTCTGTGACTACAATAAATTCATGCAACATTTTCCTAAAAGACCAAAGACAACTCTTTATAGATATGTTTTAGCAAATTCTGCATTACCCATGCCAAACACTTATATGGGAGCAGTTTCCCCTCAAAATGCACCCCTCAAGATTTTTAACGATCCTCTCCCAAATCACTTTAACAATAACAGGTTAGATCCAAATGGGATGAACAAGGGTGTTATGATAGGAAATAATGATCATGAAGCCTCAACTTCATTAAATCCACCGGTCACACCCCAATTAGGAACTCGACCACAAACCAAGATAGTTGGTCTGGTAGAGTTAGATACCAAGCTACATGTAGAAACCATAACAAGAACACGAGATTATTCTTCTCAACCAGTTCCAACCTACCCATTAGAACCAGACAACATTCAACAAACACTGGTAAAACCCATAGGTGCTTACGATCTAATTAATGACCTAACAAAAACCTTCTCTCACATTTCCTTCTGGATTTGTTAAAGAAATCTCCTACCCACAGGGCTTCTCTCTTAGAAGCATTAGGTCTTGGTCATCTAATTAACATCACTCCTCCTCCTGAAACAAAAGTAAACCATGTAGACTTTGACATCTATCCTCCAGGGCAGCCAGATAGGGATACTGAGTTTATATTTGATATAAGAAAAATGCCAACGGATGCTGAGATTGCACGTAGAGGTGACCCAACCTTGCATTTGCAAGTATGGGTTTACAATAATTATGTTAAATGCGTAATGATTGATGATGGGGCAGCAGTTAACATAGTCCCCTTCGCTTTTCTTCAAAAGCTAGGATATGGAGAAACAAATTGTTCCACAACACGAAATACGCTAAGGGGTTATGATAGCCTCAAGGCCACTTCAATTGGGACTATAGTGTTACCAGTCACCTTAGGACCCAAGACAGTCCTCACCAAATTTTATATTATAGATCAGGAAACCAACTATAATATGATTCTCGGTCGACCATGGATACATCGTATGAAGGCAATCCCTTCCACGTTATTCCAAGAAATAAGATTTTTACACCTGGGAAAAATATTTGTGGCGCAAGGTGACCCAAAACCATTCGATATACACCTAGTAGATTTGAAGAAGAGACCAGGTGTTCACTCTGAGTTTGAACTCCCAACGAATCAACTTAACAAACCAATCAATTCAAAACCAGAAGAAAAGTTGATACCTACAACAGAATTAGAAATTACGAATCTAGTCGAAGGCATTCCAGCACTCAAAAATGAGACTAACGTCATAGAGATGGTATCATTAGGAACTACCACAAAAATTGTAGAGTTACTAGAGAAAGATCTACCTATTCTCCTACCATTTGATTCCATGGGTATGGGATGCACCCTAGGAATTGGCTCCCTTCCAGCAGATGAAGTTTGTATGGTAGAAGTAATCGAGGAAAAATAAGAAAACATGAAGAATGTCCCAACGTCCATTTTTCTGAGAAAATATTGGACTCTCCACTTCGATGGAGCTAGATGTCATTTCGGAGCTGGGGCAGGTGTGATCTTTACTTCTCCTGAGGGAAAGATCCTACCTTTTTCCTTTAAGTTAAACTTCGAATGTACAAACAACGGGGCTGAATACGAAGCCCTCCTCCTTGGCCTCATCATAGCCAAGAGAATGGGCATTGATAATATTAGGGTACTAGGAGACTCGCAATTAGTTTCAAACCAAGTATCTGAGGTATATGAAACTAGAGCTGAACACTTACAACTCTATAAAATGGTGGTGTTAGATCTAACCAAGGGATTCGACTTCATATCAATCGAAGCAATCCCACGAGAACAAAACCTTCTCGTTGATTCAATAGCAACCTCAGCTTCCCATTTCACTCCAAGCAGTGAGTTGGAAAATACAAGTTTCATGGTATCACTTCGTACTAAACCATTGGTACGTAAAATACCAACAAACCTGATCTTGACACATATAGAAGCTAAGAATGAGTTTTTTTTATCCTAGATCATTTTAACAATGATAGGGTCACTCTTGGATATCTAAATGCCTATGCAGAATTACATCTCACTCATCACATACTATATTTTTCCCTAATCCCACATTCCTCTTCCTATTTTGGAAATCCCATGATAGAATCTCCCCCATAAAAGAATCTCAAAATCTATGAGATAGAGAATGGAGAAGGTTTGGAACTACCTCCGGCCCCACATGAATTTGAAGAAGGCAACGCTTCCTTAATTGAAGGAATGATTGACATAAATATTGGAACGGAGGAAGAACCGAAGATCTTGAAGTTGGGATCCTCGTTAACTCCAAAGGAGATAGAAATACACACCCAGATCCTCAAGGAACATCAAAAGGCTTTCACATTTAATTACAAAGAAATGACGAGAATTACACCGCATATCACAGTACACAATCTTGTCACCAAACCAGATGCAAAGCCAATTAAGAAAAAATCAAGAGCAATGAAACCAAAAGTGGCTCTCATGGTGAAAGAAGAAGTAATGAAGCTTCTCCAAGTGGGATTCATCAAACCAGTCGACTATTCACAATGGGTATCTAATATTGTCCCTGTTCTAAAAAAGAATGGGAAGATACGCATTTGCATAGACTTCTGGGACATTAATAAAGCTTGCCCCAAAGATGACTTCCCATTACCATCCATCGACGTCATTGTTGATGCAACAACTAGATTTGAGCTTTTGTCTCTCATGGATGGGTTCTCGGGATATAATCAAATCAAAATATCTGAACAGGATCAAGCCAAGACTACGTTTATAACTCCTTGGGGAACTTATTGTTACGCTGTCATGCCATTCAGTCTTAAGAACGCTGGCGCTACATACCAACGGGAAATGACATACATATTCCACGACCTTATTCATAAGATTGTGGAATCCTACATAGATGACTTGTTGGCCAAGGCCAAGAAGCGTTGTGATCACCCAGAAGTACTCTGTATCATTCTCTCAAGATTGATCGAATATGGCGTCACATTGAATCCAGAGAAATGTGTATTTGGCGTGACAGGAGGCAAGCTTCTGGGCTACATTATATCATCATGAGGGATTGATGTCGATCCAGCCAAAATCTGGGTTGTTCTTGAAATGATTCCACCATCAGATGAGTCTGGTATTAGATCATTTCTTGGGAAACTCAGTGCAATTCGAAGGTTCATCCCAGACTTAAGTTTTGTTGTTCATCCAATCAAAAATTTATTGAAGAAGGACTATAGCATTGATTAGACAGAAGAATGTAACGAAGCCTTCGAAGCAGTTAAACGCTTCTTATTGTCTCCCCCCATGCTAATGCCTCCTAGACCAAATCATCCTTTGATCCTGTATTCACGAGTTACTGATGTCTCACTAGCCTACATGTTGGCTCAGGAAGATAATGATAAATGGGAACGTGCAGTCTATTTCATTAGCCAGATGTTGCTTGATTATGAAACATGTTACACATAGGAAGAAAGAGAATGCCTTGCCATAGTTTTCGCAACAAAACGTTTAAGACATTACATGTTGAATCAAGAAACAAGGGTCATTGTAAAGACGGATCACTTACGGACATTCCTCATGTAAGGGTCTTTATCTTAAAAGGTTGGACGTTTCATAACCTTGATGGGTGAGTTTGAACTAACATTTGTAAACCAAAATTCCGTTAAGGGAAAAATCATTGCAGACTGGTTAGCTGACAATCCATTAGATGGAGGTGATCTGGTAGATCTAGACTTTCCCGATGAGTGCATATATTTTGTCGAAACTAGGCCCCCCATCTCTATATGTCCTTGGTACACTGACATCATCAATTTCATCATGGACCACATGTACCCGAAAGGGGCCACATCGCAACAAAGAAGGCGGTTACGCATTATTGCTGCTAAATAATTTATTTTAGAACAGGTGCTCTATCGTAAAGCCTTTGACAGAATGCTTTTAAGATGTGTTGACACAGAAGAATCTGAAAATATTCTTTACGAATCCCACAGTGGGATATGTGGAGGCCACTTTGGTGGCCATGCCACTACTCGCAAAATACATCGGATGGGTTATTTTTGGCCCACTCTAGAACATGACGCAGTAGAGTTTGTGCGTAAGTGTCATAAATGCCAAGAGTTCTCCCACGAGATTCACATGCCAGCACAAGCTCTACAACCAATCACAACCCCATGGCCCTTTTCCACGTGGGGCCTAGATTTGATAGGGAAATTCTCTCCCTTGTCAACAGATGGCCATAACTTTATAATCACAGCCACATAATATTTTACTAAATGGGTAGAGGCCATGCCTCTCACCACCGTACCAGGTTCTGTAATCGCTAAGTTCATTTTGAATCAAATCATTTGTAGGTACGGTGTCCCGCAAGTCATTATCTCATATAATGGACACATCCTTCAAGAATGATGAGGTTTGTGAGTTATGCAGAAAATTCAAGATAAACCATCATACGACCTCTCTTTATTACCCCCAAGCCAATGGACAGGCTGAAGCAACAAACAAAACATTAAAATCCATTCTCCTCAAAACAGTTAAGGAGAACAAATGGGACTGGCATTTAAAATTATACCCGGCCTTATGGGCCTATCAAACCTCAATAAGAACACCAACAGGAACAACCCCTTTCTCATTGGTATTCGGGGCAGAAGCAGTTCTCCCGCTTGAGGTCGAAATACCTAGTCTCTGCATCTCATTACAAGGGATCTTGGGAGAAGAAGCCTATAGAGAGGCACGCCTCTCTCAACTAGAAAGCCTTGATGAGGCCAGGCTAAATGCCGAACAATGACACAGAGCCTATGCTGACTGGATGTGCCAGCAATATAACAAAAACATCTACAAATGAGAAATATAAGAGGGAGATCTAGTTCTAAGACTAGACAGCCTTATTGATAAGAAAACGGCGAAGGGAGGAAATTCCGGCCCAAATGGTTGGGCCAATACCGACTCATGAAAGACTACGGAAACGGTGCATATCTCTTGTGTACACTAGAAGGTGAGGAATTCAATGAAACTGTCAATTCCTTGCATCTTAAACGGTTTTACGCATAAGTCATCAACATCACCATTTGTATATTATATCTACCTACATTGCATTAGTCACTCAGTTGTTTCATTTTGTTCACTCATTTCGTAAATTTTGTGGTCAAGGAACTTATTCTTAAGCAATTTATTACAAGCTTCTGAAAATATTGGCAAAAGCATTCAAATCATATCTCTTCAATTTTCATAATATCATCAAATGGTTTCAAAATCATCTCATCAATTCGATAGACCAAAGTCTTGACAAAAACCATACCAAGGCCGTATACTTGGTCATACTCATTTCTTCTACTAGGTTAAGTTGTTCTTACCTACGGTCTGTTCTAGAAGCTTCTTGGTGTCACATCTATCCTTCTTACGTCTCTTTGAAACAAGGATACTCCAAAGTCACAAATCAGAAATATCGAAACCAAATTGAATAAAAAATACTAAACAAAATAGAATATTTTTATTTTACACACTTCTTTGCCCCACCAACCTTCGGTGATGAGCCCGCATCTCTTACTAGTGATGCGAGGTTGAGAAAGGAAAGAAGTGCCCTTACTTGCCTATGTCTTGCCTTCGGTGACAAGCCCATACTTCTTACTAGTAGCATGGGGCAGGGCGTAGGGGGTCCATTCACGCAAATCAATGAATCTTAGTATTTTAAAAATGCAAAGCAAAGTGTATTAAGTGAAATTAAGTATCCAAATTCCAAAGAGATCAAATCCTCAAAACCAGATTTTGTCAACCAAATTGCCATCCATGGATCTAAGTCTAGATAAACTGGAAAGTAAGTTGCATTCTGAACTATGTAGTAGTTTCGAGTAAGAGTAAGTACACAGGTCTAAATTTGATTTCTGTCAATACCTTGTCTTTCTCTCATCATTTCCATTCAGTCAAACTCATACAATTTGTGCCCTTCCCAACTCTTGGTGTTGAGCCCTCACATCTTACTAGTTGCGTGGAGTTAGGAATGGGGCAAGTTCATCTCATTATCACTACATATTCATCATGTTTTTCCAAAACAAAAAGAAGCAACAAACATTGCCCAAAGAAGCCAAAATTTCAGTACTACAATATGTTTGCATCATCACATATCAGCATTACAAAAACAAATAAAAGAGAAACATTCTATTCAACACTTGTTATCACTTGTCATCCATTGCATACATTCTGAAAAGCATATAAAAACAAAGATTCTAAAAACATCTAGTGTACACATGGGAAACAAACCACAAAAACTCTAGATACAAAGAAGATCTAGATCCAAAAAGATATATATATATATATATAAGAATCATGTTTTACATACAATGCCATCATGCACTAGGCATGGTCAAAATGCTCAATGAGCCCAAAAAATACAAAAACAACTCATATAAACATCCAGCAAAATCACTACAAAAAGACCAAATGGCCTCTCAATCCCTGTGGGATCCCTCGGAGGGTGCACGAATGGGTCTAGGGCTCCTGCTACGATGATGCTCTGAATGAACTGAGTGCTCATGATCACAGCCACTGGATGTGGTCTCACTACAAGAACAGATCCACCTCATCAGGCGCTCAACAGTCCTATATCCAGCTAACTCAGTACGAAGGGAGGTCACTAACTTTTCCGCCTTCCAGACAGGGGCAAACACATCAGTATGTCTGCCAGCTACTGAAGGCTCTCCAACGTCCTCAGTAAGCTCGGCCCGAGTACTCTTCGAGGGGAGCAACAGGGTGTCCGCACACACTCGGTGAATCAAATCCCACCATCCCTCAGCAGTCGCTGCAAATAAAAAGAGAAATAACAAGTTAGAAAATCACCAAAAACAAAGTCAAAAACAAATGAAACAACAAAAAGGAAATATCAACTAAACATTTCTAGCTAACAAGGTCGAGAAAAGAGTAGTAACTCACTCGGATCTCCAGGCATCCAGGTAGGGTCTCTAGGATCTGTGCCTACTACTGACACTGCTGCCGACTGCAGAACCTCCCCCAAATCAGGAAAGAAATGATGTCCTGCCACGGACTCATCATCTCCCCCAATGTCCTGAGAAGGCAACTCCTCTGAAATCAAGGTCACCTTCTCTACACTAACCTCCTCCCTCTCAGCCCTCAAAATATCCTGAGTGTCATGCCACTCAAAATCATTGTCATCCTCCTTGGCCGTCCCATCGGTCTCACCTCCCATCGTCTCCTCCTCAGTCTCCCCTCCTGTGAACTCCTCAGAGTCTGATTCCACATCAACAGGCTCATCCTCCCCCCCACTGAAAGCAGGAGTGGCTCCTATCTAAAGTAAAGGTGCTCGAGGAGCACTGGCTGCCCCTCGGGCCCGAACCACCCGCCTAACAGCAATAGGAACTCTAGGAGTAGCCGTGGTCCAACCCCAATCTCCTCTAGGGCCTCCCCGGACCTCCTGAATAGTCCTGTATATTGGCCCCGCTGGAGGAAGCATATCAACATAGGGGAGGCCAAACTGCTGAGGGACTCGGTCAAATGGGTGGACCTCCACCCTCTCTATCCTGTCTACTAACTGACCTGTAGTAGAGCAGGCAATCAATGTAAGTGTCTCCTCTCCCCATACTCCTGCCATGGCCTGATAAGGAGTGGCCTCCATATCTGCAGTAGTCAATGAAGCCACTGGCTGATGTGGCATCCTGAGTACTATCATCCCCATCCACCTCGCTGCTCTAACAACCCCTAGATCCTCTGCTAGTACACCCCTTCCATAGGGGATGATGTGCTCATACACCCAACTCATAACTAGAGTGGGATGACTCAAGGACTGCCCCTGTAACCTGACCACCCTGTATAAGTCATGGTATGTGGTCCCAAGAATGTCTACTCCCCAAGCATAAGTATGGCCATGGGCCTCAATCTATGTAATAATGGGAGCCCAATAGTATAAGAGAGTATCTCCTCCCTTATCCCCAATCAACCGTGAGGCCAAGATACCCATAATAGCCTTGCGGATAATAGGGATAGGAGAAGTAGCAATGGATTGGACCTTCACCCCCTTCTTCGAGCCAAAGGAGACAACAACATCTCCCATATAGGTAGCCCACTAAACCATCTGAGACCTGGATCCTGCTGTCTTAAGAGACAACCACCTCCCAAGAATTGGAACCCCCAGTATGCGATAGACGTCCTCCAGGGTGATAGTCCACTCACCCCTAACACCTGGAAACCGGAAAGTATTCCGGTTTGCATCCCAGTACGAGAACAAGTCACACAATATGTGACTAGCAGGAGCAACATGAGGAACCTGTGAAATCCTCAAAATACCGGCCCTCTGCAAAGTGTCTCTCTCTGCCTGGGTCAGCATGTCCAACACTATCGGGAGCCAATCACACTCCCTCTCTCTGCTCCATCTAATATACTCCTCCTTCTGCATCCACCCAAAACACAGAAAAAGAGCAAGTTAGCAACATAGTCCAATAGATAAGCTCATCAAAAACATGGAAAAATGTCAAAAATGCAAAAACAATTAACTAAGGCATCTGTTTTCACTTTCTGTCTAGAACCGCCGCCCTGTATAGAGCGGCGGTTCTGCGATCACCGCCATCTAGAGGCGACGGTCCCGTGACCGCCACTCTGTGCAGGGCGGCGGTCCTGTGCCGATTCGGCGTGTGCCCGTAAAGCCCTAAAAAGTGCCTAAAAATGGTAAAATACACCATTTTGACTGAAATAAAAATCTACCCTATGGGCGCCCCCCCTAGAGACTCGTTTAAACACTCAAATTTTCAAAAATAAACCCCCCAAGACAAAGATTTCAACATTTTTATATTTTAGGTTTAAAAACAATGAATTGAGAAAAACTAACCTGAGACTTCGCAGGTCGATGTCCTACTCTTGGAGGCATGATCACGATCTCGTAACGAATATTTTGACTATACTCTCGTCGAAAATGGTTAACGTGGGTCCCAGAGCTCAAAAATTTCCAAATCAACATGCACAAATAAATAGGAAAATGAGCTCGTTTATATATATAATATTCTAACATTGTTTTGAATGTTCTATCGCAGAGTTGGAGCACCGACGGAGGTAAGTTTTTATCTCCGCGCAAATGGTAAGTCCTCACTTCATTTTAATTTAGTATTTATTTTTTGATTTCTTTATCTATCTGCACTTGAGTCCTCTTTTCATTTTACAGATAGCGGGAATCTGGATGGTGACATTGCGACACATGGGTATGTCAGGTATAGCTTCTAACTCCCCATTTCGGGACCGCCATACTCGGACCCACCGTTTTATGCCCCTTCATGGCTAAAACACTTCTCCGAGGGGGAAATATGTACGTACCCAAAATTGTAGGTACTGTACTGCTGGAAAGAGGTTACAGAAACCCCAATGATGATTCAGATCTCTTTGCAAGGTGTTCAAAATCCAGAAATCTCGCCAAGTATACATTTACATCCTAAAATCCCTTATCCGACCTTTGCATGCTTCATTCTAAACCATGTCCCCCT
Source organism: Taxus chinensis (assembly GCA_019776745.2). Lineage (NCBI taxonomy): Eukaryota > Viridiplantae > Streptophyta > Pinopsida > Cupressales > Taxaceae > Taxus > Taxus chinensis. Next base: position 471,730,735 of record CM034154.1, read on the forward strand.
TTTCCTTACATTTTTGTCATTAGTTTCAGGACCACCACCCTGCCTGAGCGGCAGTCCCATGACCGCCGCCCTGGGCAGGGCAGCAATCTTAAAACCGCCACCCTGGGTAGGGCGGCGGTCCTGTGTGCGTTTTCCAAAACTTTCCGACGCTTTCGTCAATGTAAAAAATCAAGTGGCGCTCACATTTCTCAACCACTCTTGCTTGCATTTATGTTTTAGCCGCCTAGTAAATAGTAATTTCTCTTTGTTTATAATAGAAGAGTTCAATTCAAACTTACCCTCTGGTAAATCCAAATGCTATAAATACCAAGCTTGTTTACAAGCAAATGGCTCCTCACCTTCTATGAATTATTATTCAGTGTGTTTTGAAAGTTCTTCAATAAGTTTCAATAAGTTTAGATTTTGTAAAAGCTTTCAGCCTCTCAGTTCAAGGCTCCACAGTTCTGGTCCTAGATCATGTCCATTTGAATCTTGATTCTGCTTAGAATTATAGGTTGTTGTTTTGTCACAGGAAGTATAAGTCTTATAGATTTCAGTATGCTTGTATTGTATCCCTGTAACAATCCCTCTAGGAATTGAATAGTCAAGCTCTGTTCTCTTGCACTATCCCTCTCCTACTCGAATTATGTTCAGCTTACGTCCAAGCTGCCACTGTTTGAGCATCTTTTATTGTTGCCACTGCAACATTCCCACTTTTCTGAATTCACGAGAACACGAAGGAACGAAGAGATCACACTGAGGGAACAAGTCACGATACAACTGGATTTGCCATTGTTCTGTAAACTCCAGGTTTGAATCGTCGAAGTTAGTTACAATATATCAAATAGAATAGCAAATCATTTTATTTTAGTTAAGCTTGCTTTCAGTATTACCAGGGAAGTTGTGGGGAATGATAGCTTTTGAGAAGTTGTGATTTATTCCTCACTTCTGAGGTAAGATTGAAGGTCTTTCAGTTAAATTAGTTAGTTATTTAATATTTAGGATAAATTCACAAGTGCACAGGCAAATAGCTACATCAGGCTAACTTGCTTGTTTTAATTCTGTTATTAGATTAATTGTTCGTTATCTGAATATATTAGAATAGTTGCTCTTTAAATTTCATTCAAATTCACATCCTTGAAAATACAAAAAATAAGAATATAAGCATAGTGTAGATTTATTTTCATAATTAGTTTACTTATTTAAGTTAAAGTCTGATTATCTCTTGCATGACAATTACGGGACCCAGAGAGCCCAGGGATTACGTATTCGAACCGGTAATACCTCAGCCAAATCTCTTCACAACATTAATGGATATAGATCAAGGTCTTAGAATTCACGTCTTTCAAATGACAATAAACCCACAAGCAGTTAGTGAACAATTGAGAGAATCAAATATTGAAAACGACAAAGCATACGCATTTTGGTCAAGTCAACCCAACTATAGATTACCTTGATAGGATATCCGCATGACCATACAAGAACCCGAAAGAGAGAAAATATTTGGTTGTGATCCATTAGTTCCACAGCCAAATGCAGGAGACCTTCTCATTGACATAGACACAGGTTTACGTATACAAGTTGTCAGAACACCCGTAAGGTATTCTGAGAAGATTACACAACTCCTAGTATTAAACATAGAAGCTGAAAAAGCTTATGACTATTGGATAGTCAGAAGAAGAGATTGATTCTTCACATGACCATAACAGGTCCACAACAACCACGAACTCGTGGTTGTGATCCCTAGGTCCCACAACCCAACGGACCTGCTAATCAGTTAAACATTGACACCAGTTTACGTACATTGGTATTTAGATCCTCACCACTCCCGCTGGATATCATAACACAATTTTCCGCATTAAACATAGAAGCCAATCAAGCTAATATTTTCTGGGTTAGACCAGAAAACCACCCATAGTTTCCTATAAATCCACTACCATTTTCATGACCTTGTCTGGAAATATACACGAAGCACCTACAGGTCACTTTCCACGCATCCAACAGCCAATAGATAGGATCTCGGCAGAGCTCGACATTGATTAGAGCCTCTGAGCAGCTATTATATCTGAACGATCCATTACACCAATTCAGGTTAGGAGAGATTTCTTTGCCTTAGACTCACAAATCCCATTATTGTGTATTGAGGATATAAGATTGCCCAACTAGTTTTTCTATACCCACATATATTTTATTTCCACCAACTATCTTGGCACGACCTCAGGAGGTCGAGTACGAAGAAGGGCTACTTGTAGATTCTCATGCTCGCATGTCACTTTTCTATAGTACAGTTACCACATAAGCACTCTTCACACATTCATGAGAGATAAGTGGTAGACCAGAAACTAGATTAAGTCAAGACATGTCATACATGCTCCTGAAGTTAACATGACCTAACTTTTTATGCCACAACAAAACAACACTCCTATTTTTAATAGATAAACAAGAAGCAAAAGCAAAACCTTTTAAAAGATATAAGCCATTCTTTTGTATGCCTTCATCTATGGTAATATCTAATTCATTCTTTATACGCCATTTATATATTAACAAAATGACACTATACTTATTTTGAGTTAGTTGTGAATGAGAAAGTAAATTCACTTTTAATTTAGGAACACATAAAACATCGTTCATAAAACCATTAAAAACTTTAGCTTTTCCTTGACCCTCAACATTGACAATGGAATGATCACCTAGATAAATTTGATCATTACATTCTCTGATATTAGTTAAAGTATCATATTTGTACGAGATGTGCCTAGATGCACCATTGTCTAATATCTATTCAGTTTACAATGTAACTACATTAGATATTTGATCTTTTTAATTCTTGTTTTGATTCTAATTTTTTTTTTGAAATTTGGTTTGTTTTTGTTTACTCTACAGTATTCCTTCTTGTGTCCAAATTTCCCACAATTGTGACATTTTCCATCAAAACTGACTCTTAAATTCCTTGATTTTTTTTCTTTGATTGGGGTTTTGAAGTTTTATTTTTTTATTTTTGTTAAATCTGAAAGAGTTGTTCTTAGATTTCTTTGTGAGAAGTGCATGTGTGGCATTCTCTTTTGAGTCAAAATTTGACATGACTTGCTCTTCTTGAATTTGGAGAGCACTCATAATGGAAAGGTCAAGGAATATCTTGTTCAGTTTGATATTTTGAATTTAAAATGGAAATGAAATTCTTAAATCTCTCATGGATGTTCATTATAATAATGAAATACAATAGTTTATCATGAATCAAATTGCAATTACACCCATCTAGTTGAGATTTAATGTTTTTAATTCTTGCTAAAAATTAATTACATTTTCATCTCCTTTCATGGGATTCGTCGTCATCTCAAGAATCAACTTTATAATTTTTGATAAATGTGTACCTACATGCATTGCTTCTAGTTGTGTCCAAGCTTCACTCAGACTTTCTTGATTCCCAATGTAAAGTAGGAAGTCATCTTGAACGCTTCGCAATATGATGGACATAGCCTCATGCACTTTCTATTGATATGTAGATACATTATATGTTGTTTAGTGTATGCCAGTCAGAGCCTTCTCTGTACCATTCATGACTATCCAGAGCTTGTGTGCCATGAATTCTACCTTTAATCCGATTTTTTGGATGTTGTAATTTGACCCATTCAACATCTACGATTTGTCAATAGTAAAATGACTAGACCCCATTTTTACGTTTTCAAACAATTCATAATGAGGAGAAAAACTATGTTCTTGTAAAGGATTTTTAGGAAGTCCCTTGTCATTTTTCAAGTTTTAGGATGCCTGACTGTATAACCCAGACGTCCTTCAACAATGTCCAAATGTCCAACTGTAAATTGTTGATGCCTGACATCACCCCAGTAAATGTAGACGGCCGATGCTTGATGTCACCCTAATGAATGTAAACGCCCAATTGTAAAAATGTAGATGCCCAACGCCCAACACCACCCTGGTGAATGTAGACGCTTGACTACAAAAATATAGACACCCGACTAGAAAATAGAGTCACTCGACACTTGACACCAACCTAAAAAATGCACACGCTTGACCTTGGAGTGTTATGATCCCAAAGGGAGAGGATTTAAGTCTTCAAAGGTAACTTGTCACTTATTTTTTGTGTTGTGAAACTTTCGAGAGGATTTTAGAGAGAGATACTTTGAGTGGTCATCATATGGAGGGAGGAGGGTATTTATTTTCATATTTCCAACTTCCCAACCAACCAAACAATTGTATTTTTTTATTAACATAATTAAACTCGCTCTAATACCATATGAGGTCTGAGGGGTTAAAACTATATCAACCAAATTGATTATTAATCTAATAAATATTAAATACAAAACATTACAAATAATTGCAATAAAATAAAATATACCATAGAGACCAAAATTAACGTCAAAAACCTCGAAGGGTGAAAAACCACGGTGAAATATTTTCCATTAAATGAGAAACTCAGTCCAGTATAATCTCCTTTCCTCACATGAATTCAAAACGTGAAATTCATACAAAATGTGATCTACATATAATCACTTGACCTCACAGGGTAATAGGCAATATAAACATAATAAACGGGTGTGGCTTCTCGCGAAGTACCCTAAAACCATTAATTGATTTTAAATAACCAATTAACATAATCAACACGTAGTTTATATTAAATATTTTTAAATATATAATACTCTAAACTATTTAATTATAAACTATAGTTTATTTACAAGAACACTTAATATTAAATGTTCTAGCACAAACCCATTTCAAGTCTAAAGTCTCCACTGATAAGATGTCTATCAGATCTTTTAAGCAAGGAGTTAGAGCTAGAATGGATTCAATGAATAAACACTTCGGTGTAGTAGATATTGTGCATGTAAATCAAACTCGGGTGCCCTTGTTAGTTGTGATAATCAATAATGAAAATATTATTGCTTTGTATGGTGTTTTATTTTACAACCTCTACAATAACCTTATAGCAGTGAAGCAAAAGGGGGCGATTATATGATGTCCTACTTACTAGATGTAGTAAGTGCAATGCAATAGTTTCAGAGGGTTCCTAATTATACAGCTCAACACCCACACATATTTTCCAAGGTTTTCAGCAACATTCATATGCACAATTACAGAAATAGCATTGAGATGGTTTGTCATCATTACTACCCTGTAATTTTTAATGCCAAATATGATACATCGATGCCCAGGGTGAGCTAAAGGATAATCAAGACATTAAGACCTTAGGGAGATTTCTGCTGCTATCCAGATTGCATGGTGATTATGGTAGAGGGAATCCTCTCCATCCCTTTTAGATTGCTAAAAAGAGTTCAAGAAAAAATGGCAAAACAATAAATACCATATCAGTTTGTTCATGGCATCATCCATATGGAAAAATAAGGAAAGAATCAAAAGGCCTTTTATCCCACTTTGCCCTTCCCAATGGGTTCTATAATTTTAAATGATTGGAAAAAGGATAAAAGGGTGGTTACACACAGGGCGTCATTTCATCTACAATATCGTGTTCCAAGGCTTTTTGATCCAGCAGGGAGAGTTGCACAATTTCGCAAAAACACCCTAGGCATGGCCACTTACAATTCTAAGCATCAAACATATAAAGATGACCTAGTCTACAAAGATGGTACCAATGATAGAATTTTGGCCTTCAACATGAGGAATCACAAGGTCGCCTATACACCTAAAGGGAAGCCTACTAAAATTGATGGGATAGAGCTTAGGCCAGGGAAGGAAGCGAAAGCATAAGAAGAGGAAGATTCAGATGACCAGGGTACATACCCTAGCCAACTTAAGAAGCTTCTTGTTGGAGTCCCTCCTGCATCTAAGGAAATGGCTATTCTTCTCATCTTAGAGCTTCTCCAAGCACATAATTCTCAATCCTAGCAAGCACTATAGGGATTTTTGTAAGCACACAAGCGACTAGTCCTATTACAAGTTTACCTTTGGTAAGTACTATGGCAATTGCAATTATTTCCCCTTCTCTTGTTACTTTGGCAGTTTTTAGTTCTATAGGGATTGCATCCTCTTCCACTCCTTTCTCCTCAAGCCCCTCTTCCACCAATATAATCGTTTCTTCTACTTCTTTTGAAGATGAAGCAAGAGGTGATCATGGTACATTAGATCCCATTGAATTTCAAGTTGATCCTTCTTCCCTTGTTTTAACTAGCCCTATTATTTCCCCTTCTCTTCTAGCCTCTATCCTAGTATAAGTTTCTATTCCCCGACCTACTTCTTCTACACTTATTTCTTCAACTATTACACCTTCCTCTCTCTCATTCCCAATGTCTTCACTATTGTCTCCTCAAATCATTGTAGTGACACCTTCTCATCTAGTTGTATCTACTACAACAACGTCATAAGCAATAGTTTTAGTTCCTACAATACTCCTTTGGATAAGGCATCCCCTTCAATTCCTACCTCTTCTTACATGATTGCTAAAATATCCTCCCAATCCAAGTTGAAAGCACATATGCATCCTTCTCAATTTTTTCAAGCCCTTCCTCCGATTCATCCACCACCTAATTGGTTCCTCAATCTACCATTGCTTCCTTCCATCACTCCCTATGTTTCCCATGCCTTTCTTCCAGGCATGCTTATGCCACTTCTTACAATCCCTTCTTATATTCATATTTCCTCTTTCCCAACTCCCATGGCTACTCAAAGTTTCATGAGTCATCTTTTGGCCCCTCTGGAACTTATTCATCCCCATCCTACATTTCCTTGGAAACCACAAACTTTACCGCAAGTGGTGAGATCCTCCTCTACTTTACCTTCAATGACTACAATTGCACCTACTACTCCACGGGGAACATAAACTCCTCCCAGTGGACATCAAGCAATGACTTCCACCATGGTACAAATTGAAGACCCTAAAGTAGCCCTCAAATATGATTCTCCTATGGGTACTTTGAAGAGGGTAACCTAACTAAAATTAGCCCAAGGGAAAACCCATGTATATATGGAAACTGAGGGAGACATTTTGAGGATCTCCAAAAGAGCACATACAAGAGAAGAAATCATGGAAATAGACCCTTAATCTTTCATTGATGTTACTCAATAGATGACAATTGATTTAGTCAGAAGAATGTAGGTCAGGTTGGATTTCCTTAATACCTTGAAGAAATTGATGATGCCTAAAAATATTTTTCCTAATGTGCAAATGTCCATGAGGACTTTGTATGAGTTTCTGGAGGCTATACAAAATCATAAAGATAAAGCAGAGAAGGGGTTGCTTCAAATTAAGAGCCATCATGTGTGCATGACTAGAATGAGCTCTATGATCAAAAAATTGTTGGTTGTCATAAACAGAAATATTTGCCTAAGAGTGCTTCATGTCAAGAGACGAGGTTTTAATACAGACAAGATTTACATGAGCCATATTCTGAAAGAGTTGATTGATTGGGTGACTGTAATGGAGGGATTGTTAAATGAATTGAAAGGCACAATAAGGAATGCTACTCAGCTTCTAGATGAAGCTCAAATTACTTCAATGTACCAACCAAGTGGTAGATTAATTTAAAATCCTTTCTTTGAAGAAAATTTGCAGGCCTTTATTTCTACTTTGGCTACCAATTTTGTACAAGTTGATGCAGGAAGGAAAACATCTACTATCATGACATTAGTTACATTTACAGATGGAAAAGTGGAGAAAGCTTCATTTCTGAACGAATCGGTCAAAGCTATTTATAGTAGGATCCTAGCAGTAATCCGAGAAGTGCTTGATTCAATAAAACCACCTATTTTAGACATGGTGTATATAGAAAATGAATTCAAAGCATGTGTAGCCCAGCTCCAGAAAAGTCAAATGCAGTCAACTCAGACAACCGCAAGTGGGAGCTCCAAGTAAAGCTTGGATGTGTAGTTGTTTTGCTATTTTTTGGATCTATTATTGTAAAATTCTTTAATCTTTAAAATAGGCAAACCAATCTTTCTTACATAAAAGCTTTGTCTTTTGTTTTTATTGGTCACTCGAGAGCAGTCTGTTCTTTTTTTTTAATTATCTATTTTTAAATCCCCGAGCGGTAGAAAAAATTGTATAAATACACACTTGTATAACATCTCAAGAGGAAGAATTTTATGAAGAAAGATCTTTGAAAGTTTAAGGATTGGTTAGTGAGTGTTTTTTGTATATTACTTGCTCAATTGTTTGGTAAATTGCTTAGATCGCTTATTTTGATTAATCATTGTTTGTTTTTCTTTATCATGAAATTTCTAAGTGTGCAGTAGCTACTTCCACAATCATAGGTTCAATCAGTTTCATCTTGATTAACATAGTGTTAATGTGTAAATGCAATTGGATATTTTGTTAATACATTGTGTGATTGATTGGCAATATGATGTTTCATGATCTTTAGTAGCATCAAGTTGAATTGTGCAATGGCAAAATCAACTATTAATTTGAATGACTAATATTTCAAAAAAAATCTGGTGAATGGATGTCTATTAACAATCTTTGCAGGAAACTAGGAATAATAGTAGTTTTTCTAATTTGTGTCTACTAAAATATTAATCCAAAGACTTCTTTCCCTTATCACCTTGAGCTTGTATCGAGATAGGATTAAGTTGATATAGGTATCCTTGGTGAATCATACAATGGTAGCATTAAGACAACAAACCTTAATTATTTACAGGTAATTCTCTTTTCTATCTTACCCTACCTTACCCTTTTAAAAACTTTCTTAGGTGATCCTTATCAACATCAAAACTACCCTTTTGAGGGAGCACTATCAACAAAAGATACGAAATTGTGAGTATAGTGAGAATCTTCTAGTGTTAACTAGATGCATGCATGTTATTCCGCCACTTGGTTTCCTATAAAACTACATACCCTGCAACTCGTGCATTGAGTCAACCCCCTCCAAGCTCTAAAATGAGCAAGAAATGTAAAACTTCCTTGCTTCTGCATGTGGGTGTAACAAAGCCTCATCAACAAGTCCTTTGGTTTTGTAAGGGTGTCCAATTAGATACTTAGCCATATCAAAGCCTAGACCAAAGTTTGCATTTGTCATGCTCACTTTAGAACATGAAGAAGATCTTCTTATTATAAGAAGACAGCTTATGCACCTACCCAAACAAAGTACACAACAGGAAGAAAAGATGTATGTTATATTTGGAGCTGATATTTTGGAAGAGAGAGATCTAGCGTCTTTTTACACTCATCATTTTCATCCTTTTGCAAAATTGATCTCCTGGCCGAATTTTATCAAGAAGGGAAGTTACTTTTGTTAGTCGATCTCTAGCTTTGTTTAGTTGGTTTTGAGCATTGTTAGAGTAAGATATAGTAGGTATGTTTTGGAGATAATAAGTGTTGCCACAATCTTCAGGATTTATATGAAACATGTACGACTCTCTCTTTTGTACATAGTTTTGTTAGGTCACCTATCTTAAGCTTGTTTATAGGCTATCTTCATATTTCCATGGAAGGCAAAGTCTCTGAGTTTTTCAAGGGAGTTCTAGGGACAAAGGAAAACATCTCTTGAGAGTTTTTCAAGGTTGAACACTTTATGATTCAGACATGGTTTAAATGCAAAGTTGGTAGGGCAGAATTTCAAAGTTTCAAGGCATAAAGTCAAACCATAGACAATGTTTTAAGTTTCTAATGTAGACTCCATGTCCAATGGATCCATAAGGCCACTGGTCAAACTATCTAGCAGTTAGATGACCCCTCTGAGTCACCATAAATGTTATCAAAATAAGCACCCTACTCTATTTTGGACAATTGATTTTAAACTCTACGACTTTAAGGATTTTTATGGAATTAAACATGTGTTTTTGAAGCTCATGGTGTTCAAAACTTGTCAAAAAATATTGTAGAAAACAGCGATGAGTTCAAGCAAGCAAAACTAGGAATAACTCAATGAAAGTCTTGAGTTTAAACTTTGAGAGTGGAAAAAGATGTTCAAAACACTTGATTTCTTAAGTTGTTTTGCCATCAAATTTAATCAGATGTAAATGGGATGTACAACAAACAACAACATTTTATAAACTTTGAATTAGTCGCTTTAACGCCCCTCATTGATCAGTGACAAGTGGCCTCAATCAGCCTTCCTGCGTCCCGCGAATTCTTAAACTTTCCCTCGACCTCGATTAAAGTTCCACACATTACAAGCATGGCTCGGCTCCCAAACTTTTCAAGTCGTCGATGATCAACATGTGGCATACCACTAGACAAATGGCAAAGATCATCCCAACAACATACTTTGAAAGATTCTCTCTTGGCCTCTACCCTCCACATGCCCCCAAACCACTGATGTGGGACACATAAGAGATGGAAACATGTCAAAAATTTAAAGAGCCAAATATTTGCTACAGTGCACTCCTCGTGAGCTTAAATTTGACAATATGCCTTAGAGCAAAAATGAGCTCAGGGATGTTTCATGGCAGCACGACAATAGCTCTAACTTTTGCTCATATCTTTTAATTGAGACCTCTTTTTCTCCTACACGGTACCGTTAGAAAGGTCTCAAGGAAGGCTATAGAACTTGGTTTCAAAGAGTTTGGTTGAGAGATTAAGGAGAAATTCATGACAAACTTTTTAGGTTGTCAATTACTAAAAACTTGATAAAATGACTTCTAGTCCTTTCAGATACTTTTGAGTAGTTTAGATCTCTTCTAAGGGATGCTTCTAAGGTAAATATTTTCTCTTAGCCCCACCCAAGTGCAGATAAGAACTTAAACAAGATGTTTATCAAGGACTTAGTTGTTAGCAAAGGTCTAAAGTGCAATCATGGCTAAATCAAACAAATTGAAGCTGAAACTTCATATTAACTCCATGTTCTCATGGGAAGACATTGATTTAAGTCAGAGTTTATCTCCAAAGCAAACTATCTTCTCGGTTGCTTGCAAGTGAAGGCATCTAATTAGCCAAATCTTATCTACTTGCAAATCTACCTAGAGTTTATGGACAAGGGTTGTATCAAGCCTTCCCGACTATAATTCAACATCATGGATCATCATGAAACTTCAGAGATCCCTGAGAATAGACTTCGAAGGTGGTTTTGGGTGGAGCATCTTGAGTTAAACATGTTTTCAAACCCTTTAGAGCTTCCTTATCTTTTTGAGAGGATAAGTATGAGAGATCCGAGATTTTTAGGGCATATTATGGTCCTCTTTTCTTCTCTCTTCTTTTATCTTCTCTCTGCTCTTCTATATACGTGTAATTAGGGACACGTGTAAAGGGTTCCCTTTCCTTGAAAACAATGTTACTCTACTCTTTTGAGGGCCTGGTTTTTCGAGTGCTTTTGACCACTACTTTGAGCTTTGTAGATGAGTGATCACCTTGGCTTATTTTCATATCAAACTATCTATATTTTAAAGTTTAATACAAATTTGGTTGTGGCTCATATATACCCTTTGTTTTGTGTTAATTTGTCTCTTACCTCTCTATTATCTCTATGATTTATTGTGTGTGGCATCTACAGGATTGTATTTCATTGTGTCTTAAGGTTTGGAACGAGGATTAGATTTAGATGAAAGTTTTGCTTTTGGCTTATATATTCTCTTTGGATTTGTATTTTGTCTTCTCACTCCTTGAACTCATTAGGAGGGTGATCCACTTTCACTTTGGTGCATCACCGCATTTCATTTCATGTTTCTTCCTTTCATTTTCCCTATTAATCCATAGAATAGTTGCTAGAGTAATGTTAGCATTAGGTGATTACATTACGAGCCAGCCTTATCGATAGGTATGTCCCAAGGAGCCAAGGTCCCACACCTTGGGGACATTCCCATATTGCTGAGATAGCCAAGTTCTCCAGACTTGGTGATCTATCACAAGTGCACAGATTTCAACGACAACAATAAGATCTAAGAGCATACAATAGAACAATCTCTAAATTCAGATTTGACCTAAGATGAAGCAAGATCTAACCCTAAAAGGATGTAAAATAGTGCAAATTCACCAAAATGTAGTACGTAAAAGTGGATTGCAATTAAATTGCAACAAAAATACACATCACATATATCTAAGCTAAATAAACATATGTAATACAGAATTATAGTCTAATTCATTATTCCCAAAACCAAATAAAAGAGGTGAATTGCGAGGTTTAAAGGCATGTGTTGAATATTAATAGCTCTTCAATACCACATGTTCATAGCTCTTCAATACCGCCTCCAAATGAGTGTGGGCTTTTAAATCCTTCCTGGAGAGTGCACCCCTGCCTTGAAATGGTCATAATTAGCCTTTCCAAGCTTATCGGAGAATTAGCCGTTGGAAGCATTTCACCAAATGAGGCGAATGACCTTGCCACCCTACTTCAAGCACCTGCACAAGCTTATTCAACACCATTGGAGTACCTAAAAGGTCAGGGTGAGTGTGACACAATAGACAAACTAACTAGGAGAGGGTTTGGAGAAGACTTGGGAGCAAAATTTTCAAATTTGGGTCAAGTTGTCATGCTTCAAAGCTTGAACTTTTCAAGCTACACATTTGCATGACAACACTTTGATAACAAAGCACTCACATATTTATTTAATATCCACGTAGAAAAGCTTAACATAAATTAATGAAGAATTCAAACATAAGTATAATATTGAGGATAGGCGTCTCCAACTAACCTCCTATAATATTGAGGATATGTGTCTCTAATTTACATTTAGTTTTACATCATCCCTAATTGGATTATTGGGACTCCAAAATCTTCATGGCCTTCTGAACCAATCTGTTTTTTAAAGTATCTTCCTTCACAATAACCCTCATGTCCTCAATGTCATGGTGCAATTCTCAATCCTATAATGCTAAATAACTGCACCATGCTCCTTGTTTGGTTGATGTCCCTGTTTGCCTAATGTACACTAATCCACATGAACAAAGTATCTCAAAAATATCTTGAAAAAGGAGGGGGTATTAGGGGACTTTAAATGACTTCAAGTAGATTTCTAAGTGTCTTAAGGGAAGCAAAGAGTGTCCTAGGAAAGGAGGGAGTCTTAGGGGTCTTTAAACGAATTTTAGTAGGTTTTGAAGTGTATTAAGGGAAGCCAAGAGAGTACTTGTGTCTTTTCTCTTTCGGAAAGAGAATAGAGTATCTAACTATACTAGTATCTATATATTTTATACAAATGTATGAAACAAATGCAAATAAATGTTTTAGCAAATCAATATGCATTTGCAATGTTTGTTTCAAAAAAATTGTTTGTATATTTAAAACAACTCTCATTGACCCAACAGCAAATTAACACCCATTTCTGAAATTTTGCCTTGAAGTCCTGTTATTTGCTGATTTCCAGATTACCTCTGCTCTTTCAGACTAACTTTTCCTGGGTTTCATGTATTAGAAGTTGATCCATTCTCTTTTCCCCAAAGTGTTTTGAACAAATATTATTTAATAAACTTGAAAAAGCGAAAACTTAAGGAATAAACTGAAATATAACAATTTACGGTGCTGCAAGAATACAAAATGCTGTATTGGTTAAAAATTGACCATATAAAATTCATATTTCACTAACATTACTGCAAACCATCTACCAAATATAAATTAAAACACAAGTGATCAAAATATTTATATTGAGAGTCACAAATAAAAACATTATTGTACTAAGTGTATAAATTTACACACCAAGACTCTCTTTCATATTGTAGATAACATGTACAATTATGAAACACAATTTTGCAAAAATAATAAATCCTACACATTAGAATTAACCTGAAACTTAGTCTACTTGTGCAATTTCTACATTTAATGAATCATTACTACAGATATTAGTTATGATCAAATAGGCAGAAACTGATGCCCAGACTTTTATGTATATTCAGGAATTACAACAGGAGTTGAGAGCCTGCAAATTACAATATTGTACAGCACTGGTTGGTTTTCTTCGCTTGCTTGTAAAATAGCTGTTTCATGATGATAAAACAATGTTAAATGGTTTTGGAACTCGAATTAGATGCAATGCAAGCAAAAAATTACATAAGCAAAAAAACAGCTTTTTCTTTTCACCCACAGGAATACTTGTCGAAGTTTGACAATCTAAAAGTAGACTACCTGGGAGGCCATGCTCAGATCTGAACTCTTCTCCACTAGAGAGTCTAATTTTTCCCCTCTTGCAAGCACGCTGTCAATGGTCTTATGCTGCACCATTTTATGTACACAATTTGAGATCTTTTAAGAGTAGCTATGAAACGTAAGATCTTTTAAAAAGTAGACATTTAAACATTAGCAGATAGTTAAAAAAGCTGCCAACTTCCGCCGTCAGCATGGAAAAATTATAATCTATGAACAACAAATACCAAAACAAATGATATTGTTTTTTTTTTCAAGGGAGACATCTTAACCTCCCAGTATACTGCTAACAAACACAATTGATCATTGAAATGCCTTATCATTTGTTCTTGAATCTATCCACTTAAATTTCTGGGTTCCCAGTAATTTATCTTCTTGATGTTGTCTAAGATACGTTCACTGTCCCATCACCTCTTCTGTGGCTTGAATATTCCCTTAGGACAACATCTCACATTGCTCTCTACAACAAAAGAATAAAATTAACAAGGAATGGAAGTCGACAGAAAATGAGAGAAGGGCATGAATTTCTTCTTTGCGGAAATTTTGTTATTAATATTATTTCAAATTTTGGCAGGAGAGAAGCTAGCAGCCAGCGAGCACATTTTCTTGCACAAATCAAAATAAATTTGTTGACGCAATTATTTTTTGACAGGAAGTTCAAAAATTCATGGAAGATCAAAGGGGTTGTAGTCTGATTGGAGAAGAAAACAGTCTGTAATGACTGGAATGCATACCCCTCAGTCCTTAACACTAAGCTGAAGAAGCTTGATTGTTCATGTACCGGGGCAACAGGATGTTTATCATTCAGTCAAAATAATTTCATGGAAGAAAAAAGAAAGATTTTATATTATTTCAAACAATATAACATAAAGCTATATGCTTTTGCATTTTATATTGTATCTTCGTAATGCCATATTTTCACAGTATATTGGAGCTTGCATTGTTTTTATAACACATCATAGCAATATATGGAGAGTATATATGACAACAATCCATTGGGCTATCACATGCACCATCTAAAAGTTAGATGACAGCAGTGAAATGAATTCTTAAACACTGTGCAAACCCACCCCTGGAGATATTTCCTTCAATCATTTTAATGAGAAAAACAATGTCGGGAATATAAATTCCACAATAGAAATATGTTGAGAGAGAGCTTGTTAAAACTCGAGCTGTAAAAAAGGGAAGAGTAAACTCACTAAGATCTTGGTCATAGTTTTAAAACTCACCACTCTTTCTGCAAACGAGTACCCATCCCATTACTCGTGAGCCAAATAACAGGCTCAGACTTGTGAGTAATAGCGAGTAATTACTCACAATTACTCAGTATTGCTTGGCTATTACTTGGCATTACTTGGTACTGCTCGGCATTACTCTACATTACTCGGCTGCTCCATGATTGTCTATGAGCATTGTAGTCTGTTCTCTTTTTTGGTTTAAAACTGAACATTGTACTCTTTTTTGTCGATAATTAATAGAAAATATATCTATGCATTCTCTACATTCATTTCTCATCATTTAACAGTGTCTTACATGTTATTTCATTTTTTTTAATAAATTTATATATTTCGTAAGTAGCGATAAAGTTGCTGAGTAACTGCAGAGTAATTAGCAAGTCAAGAGTCAAAATTTTCAGATGCCAAGAATAGTCAAGTACAAGTTTTAAAACTATGCTTTTGGTAACAATTCATTGTGACAAACCAGTTGCTGAATGACTAGGCATCTTCATTTCAAACATATATAAAAGTTAATGTTGCGTGCTACTGTTAAAATAGTTCATACTCTGTGCGCCATCTAAAAATTAGAAATAAGATGATGACATTTGCAAACATTGGTATGATATCCTCATGTTTAGAATTCAACACTATGTAAATAGTCAAGGCTTGAGATGAGTCTATATGCACTTTGACATTCTTCATGCCTACCATGTCAAATAACAAACCCCAGTTCTTTTCTCCAGAATAAGAAGTCATTGAACTAGGAAATAAAAGGCATCCAAGTTTTCAGAAGCAAAAGAAGCTAATCACTGACCCTTCTTTGGAAAAATCCGCCTCTTCTCACCCCACTCTGCCCTGAAGGACCTCTTTAAAAACAGGGTCATGACCCTAGAGCCATGACATTGTTTGCATGCACTCCACGACCTCTAAACCCTTGAACACACTGGTCATGGCCATACAAAAACAGAATGGATATATACCATCCATAACAGCATATTCAGCAGTGAGAACAAAAATGTAATTTTTTCATTTATATTATATAATATTTTTTTGGTTGATTAAAAACGTAAAAAACATTCAGACTGAACTAGACGTTTGGTTCGGCGGATCAAAAGAATTGCTCTGAACCAAACATTGCCTGATTCGTCCGAACATGGTAATTATGGTTGAAACGGAATGCTTGAAAAGCCCATTAACAAACAAAATTCTTGGCAAATAAACCAGTTACTGTAATATGTTTTCAACTGCTCTTTATCTACACAATTTTCAGGGGGAATAAGTAGCCTGTTTTTCATGTGATTTTTATTTGATTTAATTAATTAATGATATACTTTATTAATAATCTAGGAGTATCTTAGCTTAAATAAAACCATTACTGTCCCTGCAAAAGTTTTAGCATTTACTCCAATGTAAAGCTGTAGTTTAAATATTTATTATTTTTCATCTAGCCCATTACGTTTACAACATAATGTCACATATTTTAGGAAGCAACATTTTGACATTTGGCACAATTAGGATGCATGAGCAATCAACTGCCATTTGTAACTAAACAAGAACAAGAAGATCAGACTCTCAGATATCAAATGAGGTTCACTCTTTTATATATGGAAGTTGGACCATGCAAATTGCTAGCAACTTTGTGAACTCACTCTGCTAGGGTTTTCAATAGCATTTGTCAGCAATACCACAGTCACCCAACAGGAATTTGCTTCGTCCCCCCAACACTCATCTTCAGCATTACGGTAACTTGTGATCTCCTAGAGATGATTTAGTAGGTTTATTGAAGCAAAAATTCTTCATGTCATATGGCTATCATAACAAATCAAAGACAAATCCCAAAGTAGTAATTTCTGTTGAAGCAGTCAAATATCTTTCGAGATTGATTTGATTTCGATTTCTAAACACTTTCTCGCATAAGACAGGCTTATTTTCAATGCCCACCTGCCACTTTTCTGTAATATCCCTTGTGGGATATCACTTGAAATTCACAAAATATTTAAAAATGACAGCAAACTGAAATTCTGATTTTTAGGACAGCAATATGCAGAAACAAAGAAAAATTTGTATTTTCCAGAATTATAATTTCTAACATTACCCAGAAGCTTCAAATAACTTACAAAAATATGTTGAACAGTAAACAAGAGAGAAATAATTTATCTCTCAAATCTGATTTTATTTATTTATTTTAACCACTGAAACTGCCTAATAAATCCAAAAAATCGCGAGGAGCTGAAATGATCTTTATAAATTATGAAATTCGAACAACGATGTATTTAAATTATAACGAATCAGATCCAACCTGGAAAACTGAAAAACTCCAAACAGAAACCCTAGAAAACACTGTTGCAAAACTCTAAGTAAGTAGATCTGAAAATAAATAAAGTCCAAACTGAATGAAACTCCTCCTGGGAATTCACTAAGATTTCCTCAAACGCTGGAAATAATCTGATATGTAAATGGCTGAAGTATGGACCAAATGATCTCTCTCTGGCACTGAGCAAACCCATGAAATTATTTGAAAACTCTGACTTAAAAATCTGATTTGAATGAAGCTCGGAATTAGCAAACTAGGGATGGATCTTTCACCACCGAAGAGTGCTCTGCTAGCTAGGAGTGGATCTCTCACCACCGAAGCTAGGGTTCCTGCAGGATCTTACTCCACAAGCAAAAAGTGTGCAACCAACAATGGCTTCAATATCTAAAAATGTGTCTATATGAATGCCCCTTTTTCCCCCAAGCGCTTCCTTTTATAACTTTTCATTGCAACAAAGGGCCCAAAAGAATCCTAATCGGCCTCCTTGGAGAAAAAACTACATAATGATAAAATAACTTAAGATATTTTATCACCACTATGCCCAAAAGTACACTTAAGTTATCCCAACACAAAATTAGAATAATAAAGTACCATAGGGGAGCATCACACAACCTTATTTCACTTAAGTCACCTCAAAGTACGTGTCCAACGTCGAAACATAACCTATAAGTGCAATGAAGGTGCAAACCATACCCAATAACCATCAATGTCACTAGCCCCTTGGGCATGACCAAGGCTAAGATGGATGAAAAGCCTCTTAGGCTATCTGCCCGAAATTGGGGGACATTACAGTCCTCCCCTCCCAAGAAATGCTTGACCCCAAGCATTATCCTATCATGTTGCAGAAGTTGAATGCCACAAAGTAAGTTTCTCCACCTCACCCTACAGTCAACCAAAGATCGTTGTCAACCGAAGTAACCAAGACACTTCATGTAGTCATCATGCTCTCCATGTCATGTAGAGAACAATGTTGCTCCTAAAGCAATATGATGCCCACACAAACTCTCCACTGGTACCCACACTGAAACTGCCAATCTGTCCAGTCCCTGCCAATGTGAAGTTGTCATCATGTGATCACTCACTACCTCTCCAGTCAACCCATGGGTACGAAAGTCCCCTTTGAACCCTATGGCATCCTCTGGATCAACTTGTGAAACAACCCATATAAGCACAAAGCGTGCCAACTCTCCCACATGACTCACACTCGTGTGAGAGCAAGGCTCCTCATAATGTGTCTCAATGTGACCCGTGGGGGGAAAATCCCCAGACTCCAGTAAACGATCAACCAGCAATATCAACTCTACATAGTCCACCTCCTATGATGAATGTGAACCTACTTAATAACTAGGTAATTGAGTCAACTCCGTTCCTCCACTGACTAGCAGATGGGTGAGGTGCTCACCGTGCATAGAAGCAGTAAAATACATAGGAATGTTATCACATGTCGACTTAGGCAATGATGAACCTGTATACTCCGATTTGTCATGACGACAAACCGCACATCCTTGTATAAAGTTGAGGATATCCTCCCTCAACCCATGCCATCTGAACCTCTCCCATATGAACCTGTAGGTCTCATTGAAGCTCAAGTTTCCAGTAATGGAAGAACAATGCACATGTCAACGTATTTCCATCCTCAACCATGAATCTGGCACAAGGTACAATCTGCCCTGATAGAAGATCATCTCATCCTTCAATTTGTAGTTGTCATCCTATGTGTGACCATCCAGAATCTGATAAGTGTGTTGATTCTTGGAGTAATCAACAAGCAAATGAGATCTCCAATCTACCAAAACCTCAAATAACCAACATAATGATAAACTCGGATGATCTAAACTTGTAACCCCATTCTCTATAACTATCTCATGTGCAACACTACTGGTCACACCCATATCCATGAAACTCAACATCAGCCTGCAATAGTAAAACACCTCATCGTGCTAGAAAGTCATTCATCCCCTTGGTTGTATCCACTCTAGGTGCTCCTATAGATGAGCCTCTCAAGATTACATTCCTGCCCTCGAACATAAACTTCGGCTCCATCGTCTAAGATTTAGTCCAAAACTCACCACAAGAGTGAAGCCATTGCACTCCTAGCACTATGTTGGTCACTCTCATACCAATAATGTGGAAATCATCAGTAACTGTGTAGTTACCCATAGTGATGCTCAAATGTGGAACTCTCTGTGTGCATCTCATATACTCTCCATTGGCTATAACAGTCTTCTGTCTGTAGACCTTGCCTCTCAACCAAGGACGCATCAATGAAGTTGTGGGTAGCCCCACTATCAATGAGTACCACAAAAGACTGACCCTGTATAACTCCTCTAACCCTGAATGCCTTGTACATCAGAGTATTAGACAATGTAGTTATAATCTCCCGAGGAAAAGTCTCATCCTCCTGCTCCACATCAGCAGTGTCCAACGTAACTCCATCTCCAGCATCCATCTCATGGATCTCTAACTCCTCATCTCTGTCACCCTCACTCTCTTCGAAGACCTCGATGAATTGGGCCTTTCCATTCCCTGTGCAATCATGCCCTGGAGCCCAAGGTGTACAACAATCGAAACATAGTTTCTTTCGCCTCAACTCATCTCGAAGCTCTCGAGAAGTGAATGGCTTCTTAGCTACATCCTACCTAGGTGTAGGCTCCTTCTGCTAAAGCTCATCCGGTCTAGATGGAGGTTCCTTTTGTTGAACTCAAGGTAGAAACCTCGACTTTAGAGTGGCTAACTCCAAATCCCGGGCTCTCCTAATAACATCATGCAATGAAGAAGGCTCAAATGCCTTCACAAGCCCTGTTAGTGCATTTTCCAAACCCACTATGAAGAGAGAAGTCAATCTCATCTCTTAAACATCAAGAACCATAACTGAAAGCCTCTGAAAATCTGCAATGTAACCATCTAAAGAACCTATCTGCCTCAAGTGAGTCAACTCTCTAAAGAACCTGTCAGGATCACTCTTGTCAAACCTACTCATCAATCTCTGTGTAAACTCTGCATATGTAGCAATATGCATGTGCCCTTATGTAATAAGACCATGATGCCACCAGTCATGTGCATCTCCCTCAAGATGTAGGATTGCAAACTTAATTACATCCTCTTTGCACATGGGATTCAAGTCAAAGTTTGTCTTCAACTTCTGAATCCATGATTGCGTTGTACACTTCTTAGAAGCATCGAAGTGTGGAATGGAAATCTATCCCAATCTCCTCTATAACTCGACACCTGTGTCTCATGGTCTCTCTTGGGCCTACTACCAATCTTCATCCTGCAATACTCTGGGAATGGCATGTTCTCCCAAAAACCCTCACTCAAAGACTGGTACTTCCCCCAACAAAATTCCTCATCAAATATTTCTATTGGCTGCCCCACCTGTGAATCTTCTAGATCCTTCAGGAAAGAAGGCTCTTTAAGTCCCAAAGGCTTGGTAAAAGAGCGGGGAGATTACAGACCTAATTTTCCATTTTCACCTCTTTGAGCATGCTGCCCTATACTACTATTTTCTCCTCTATCCACCTGAGGCCCATATCTGCCATGTGATAGTCTCTTCGTGAGTTGGCTCAAATAGAGGTTTGTAGTCTCCTGCTGTTTAACCATATTGGTGAATAATTTCTTCATTAAATCCACATTGAGATCTTCACTGTCACTTATTTTTAACCCAAACAGGCTGGAGGAGCAACAACTCTAATACCATTGTATTATCCCTTGTGAGATATCACTTGGAATTCACAAAATATATAAAATTAACAACAAACTGAAATTCTGATTTTTTTTATTTTTAGGACAGCAATATGCAGAAACAAAGAAAAAATTATATTTTCCAGAATAATAATTTTTAACACTACCCAGAAGCTTCAAATAACTTAGAAAAATATGTTGAACACTAAACAAGAGAGAAATACTTAATATCTCTCAAATATGATTTTATTTATTTATTTTAACCGCTGAAACTGCCTAAAAAAATCCAAAAAATCACAAGGAGCTGAAATGATCTTTATAAATTCTGAAACTCGGACAACAATGTATTTAAATTATAACAAATCACATTCAACCTAGAAAACTAAAAAACTCCAACCAGAAACCCTAGAAAACATAGTTACAAAACCCTAAGTAGATCTGAAAATAAATAAAGCCCAAACTGAATGAAACTCCTCCTGGGAATTTGTCAAGCTTGCCTCAAACGTTGTAAATAATTTGATATGTAGATGGCTGAAGTATGGACCAAATGATCTCTCTTCGACACTGAGCAAACCAATGAAATTCTCTGAAAACTCTGATCTGAAAATTTGTTTTGAATGAAGCTCCAAATTAGCAAACTAGGGATGGATCTTTCAACCAGTGTTTTAAAAACCGGTCAAACCGGAACCGGAACCGGCCGGTTTGACCGGTTTAACATTTTAAAGCACTAACCGTTTAGTAAACCGGATCGGTTGACCGGTTTTAGCCCAAACTGGCCGGTTCCTTACGGTTTGGGCTAAAACCGGTCAAACCGGTCTGGTTTCATCTTGAACCGGCCGAGTCATGTAAAGATAGCATATTTTGTGTGTAATTGTTGGAATCATGGTTTCTAATTTTTCAAATATATTGTTTTCTTTAAAAATGTAATTTTTATGTGTTTTTTAGTAAACCGGTTCATAGAGTTTGAACCGGTCCGGTTCCGGTTCCGGTCCGGTCCAACCCTCGACCGGTTCCGGTTCCGGTCCGGTCCAACCCTCGACCGGTTCCGGTTCCGGTCCGGTCCAACCCTCGACCGGTTCCGGTTCCGGTCCGGTCCAACCCTCGACCGGTTCCGAGTCCGGTTCCGATTTTTAAAACATTGCTTTCAACACCGAAAAGTGCTTTGCTAGCTAGGAGTAGATCTCTCACCACCGAAGTTAGGGTTCCTACAGAATCTTACTCCACAAGCAAAAAGTGTGCAACCAGCAATGGCTCCAATATTTGAAAATGTGTGTAGATATGAATGCCCCTTTTTCCCCAAGCGCTTCCTTTTATAACTTTTCATTGCAACAAAGGGCCCAAAAGAATCCTAATCAGCCTCCTTGGAAAAAAATCTACATAATGATAAAATAACTTAAGTTATTTTATCACCACTATGCCCAAAAATACACTTAAGTTATCCCAACACAAAATTAGAATAATAAAGTACCATAGGGGAGCATCACACACCCTTATTTCGCTTAAGTCACCTCAAAGTAAGTGTCCAACGTTGAACAATGAAACATAACCTATAAGTGAAATGAAGGTGGAAACCATACCCAATAACCATCAATGTCACTAGCCCCTTGGGCATAACCAAGGCTAAGACGGATGAAAAGCCTCCTAAGCCATCTACTCGGAATTGGAGGATATTACATTTTCAATTGTTTACCTTTTTTTAATTTATTTATATCTTATGAATAATTCTACTAGCTTGACTGCATATAGACTTGATTGGATAATAAATAACTAGACTTAAACATACTAACCATAAATAGATGCCCTGGTCATTTTCTCCCTAGTTTGAGGAAATTGCTCCAATTTCTACATGAGAATTCGGAATTTCTCCAGAAAAGTTAGACTCGGAGAACCAATTGGCATCATCAGTAGAAAAGTCGACTCGGACAAGGTATATAATGGTTTTCACCTTTCAATTGGTCTGAATCCAAATATCAAGCAAAGTAGCCTTAGGATGAGCGATAGAAACCTCCTACGGAGATGGATCGTACAACTTGAGCTTGCTCACAACAACAACATCGTGCATGCCAAAGCTGAGAGACAAGATCGAGGCAAAAGGCAATGGGCCTGATTGCTTGGATTATAATATTAAGGCTTGTATCTTATGGTTTCGACTTGTGATGTTTGTTGTGAAACCTTTTTTATCCAAATGTAGCCAAGAACAATTACCAACATGGAAAAAATGAGGTACTCGATGTCACTCATGAAATGACTTGAATTTGGTTTGAGTTTGTTGTAGAATGGAGGAAAATGCTTTAAAATGATAAGCCAATGGATGTCCTTCCTACTTAAGAATGGCACATATGATAAGTATGAATTGGAGCAAAGCAAAGATACTTTTTCAAAGGGCTTAACACTTGAGTGGCTTGTGGGTTATAGATAAAATCCTTCTAACTGGAAAGTTGATGAATAGGGTGGGCGACATGTGAGAAGTTTACAAACGAACTTTCTATATAAGTTTTATCTCCAAAAAAACTCATTTGATCTGAAACATGGAAAAGATTACTCCCGAAGGACCTGTAATTTACCCAAATCCACATGAACTCTAAGTTCATTAATGAGGAACTCCAAGTACTTAGTTGACGGTTGACCAAAGTACAAATGATGTTAGTAATGAAGATACAAAAATGTTTGCACATTGACTAGGTGGTTTGTCTCGGGACTCACTATAGACCATGTCATGTCCCCTTTTTTGAATTAAATAAATCATAATACCCATAGCCTATCCTTCATTTCCCGTAGGCGAAAGGGGTGGTACAAGGGAAATAAATTAATAATTTAACTAATTTGGCCAAAAAGTAACTTTATGTTATATTATAAACAGTGTTACCTAAGACTCCGGGACGATGGGACAGGGTTTCTGGGACAGTAAAAAAATTAAATTTTGGGGATGGCGGGGGGACGACAAGGGGACCGCTGATTAAAAAATATATAAATATTTAAAATATAAAAAATATAGTAACTAAACTATATAAATAGGGGATATTTGATTGAGTACATATTGAATATATGTGGTTAGGCATAGGTGTTGTACCCCCTTCCTAATGATATGATATGTATAGGGAAGAGCCTTAAAGACTTGTTATGCATAATTTAATGAAAGGAAAGGTGGTTTGGGTGAGACCTCGTTCCTTATAATGCCACCAATACCCTAGCCAATATATTGTTTGGTAAGGGCAAGGAGAGTACAGTCTCCTTATCTTTAATCACGTAAGTAAAAATTAAAGAAGTCGTAGGTACATGTCAAAAGATCCCAGAAGAAGGTGATATCAATGGGGAAATTTGGTGTGTTGTTAATAGTTAGTAATTTACTACAGCTGACAAAAATGTAAATTTGCCTTCTTTTTTTGTCTAAGGGATTGCTATATTGTTTTAAAATCCCCTATAGTGTGACTAGGTTTATGCAGAAAAAGTGAACTATGGGTAGAATTTCTTCTTTGAATGATTCTACCCATGAGCAGTTCCTATGGGAGCTCATCCTAAGAGTGAGGTAATAAGTTTTGAGGTTGTGTTTCCTCTACATACTCCTGACTACCCTTGTGTTTCCTAAATTATATTAAAAAGAGTGAAAAAAGTGTTTTTTTTAAAAGAAAATTTGTTTAAAAAATTGTTGTGACATTCTGGACATCCCTCAACCCTCCTAGGGACGTCCCCGACACCCCCCTCATGTTCCATACATCCTTGGGACATTTCCTGCCTTTCCCAAACGTCCCTGGGACATTTCCCTTTATCACTGGCATTTAGGAAACGTCAAGGAAACATTTCCTCCACGTTTCGGCGTCCCTAGAACGTTCGGGAAACCTAGGTTTTGGAGGGGGACGCGTCCCTGCGAAACACTGATTATAAAAAGGCACCTTATGTTATATTCAAAGGTTATATTTTTAATGAAGCAAGTCAATGACAAATAGAAGAGGGACATTCCTTTGTGGGTGCTTTTCCTAGGGAAAAGTGAAAGGAAAATTATAAAAGGGCGTTGGGGCTCATTCGGAAAGTGTTCTATTTGGCCAATCATCTTTTTTATATTGTGGAGTTTGAGCATTTGCTTCAGCTTTTAGCATTCAAGAACAGAAACCCTCTAGTGGAGTGAGACTTGGGGATGAAAACCCTCTAGTCTGTTGCGGTGATTCCATCCAGGAGGTACAATTGCACTTCAAATCTATTTTTTTATCAAATTTAGCCAAGTAAAATTCTAAATCTACATTGAAAATCAGCAAGGGCACCATTTCAGGTTATTCCAGAATTGGTGTCACACTTTGGGCATCATTTCAGGGCTGATGTCATCACCCTAGGGCAGGCATCACACTTCCAAGCCTGGATATCATCATTTGCAGCCATTTTTCCAGATCAAATCTGTAATTTTTGTATTCAGTTGTGGCATTGAAATAAAATACAATTTCTGCAATTTATTTCCATAAAATTGCTTTTTCAAATCTTTATCAAAAGTTGTTGCAAAAATAGAATTATATATTTTCAGATCTAGGGTTTGATAAAAATCAGAAATTTTCAGAATTCTATTTTTTTTTGTAAGGGTTTTATTTAAAAATCAGATCCCAGAATTTTGTATTTTTCTTGTAAGGGTTCTACTTTAAAAAATTAGATTATAACATATTTTCAGAAAAAGGGTTTGCTGGAAAATCCATAATTTTCTATTTTGTCCAGCAAAGGGGCATCATGATGGTATCAGAGCAGTGATCTTGCCAACCTGTTTGGGGAGGACTAATTTGTGTGATGCAGATTTAGTGCTAGAAAACGGCATTAATAAGAGGAAAAGATGTGGGAGAGGAACTTTACAGAGAAAGGAAAAGACTTGAGTGTTTGCCACAGTCAAAAGAAGATCTACTCAGCATTTTGGAAGAAGTGAACTATTTATCCATGGTAGAACAGTCACATTTTGAGGTCATGCAATGGGCAATAACTCCATCAATAATTCTTTTGGTTAAGCCCAAGCTTTTGAGACACCCGGACAAAGAGGTGAGACTTGTAGTTATAGCTCGTCTTAGTGAAATTACAAGAATAACGACTCCTTAAGTTCCATATAGCACAAAACCATGAGCTGATTGTGGAAAGTTCTCAAGGTCTAGATGACATCAAAAGTCATTTTGCTAGGAGGGTCACAATTCTAGAAACTATGGCAAAGGTCGGGTCATCATATTTTCCTATTTTATCCAACAAGGGGACATCGCAGTGGTATTAGAGCAGTTTTCCAGCCTGTTTGGGGAGGACTAATCTGTGTGATGCAGGTGTAGTGACAGAAAAAGGTGTTAATAAGAGGAACAGATGTGGGAGAGGAACTTTACAGAGAATGGAAAAGACTTGAGTGTCTGCTACAGTCAAAAGAAGATCTACTAAACATTTTGGAAGAAGTGAAGAACTATTTATCCATGGTAGAACAGTCACGTTCTGAGTCTATGCAATGCACAGTAACTCCATAAACAATTCCTTTGGTTAAGCCCAAGCTTATGAGACACCCGAACAAAGAGGTGAGACTTGTAGTTATCACTTGTCTTAGAGAAATTACAAGAATAACAACTCCCAAAGTTCCATACAGCAACAAAACCATGAGGGAGATATTTCAGCAAATTGTGGAAAGTTGTCAAGGTCTATATGACATCAAAAGTCCTTTTGCTAGGATGGTCACAATTCTGGAAACTATGACAAAGGTCAAGTCATGTGTTTTGATGTTGGATCTTGAATGTAATGATCTTATTCTTAATATATTTCAACATTTGCCTTGTAACTGTCAATAAGAACCATGCAGAAAATATAGTGGTTTCAATGCAGAAAACTATGACTTTGGACCTGAATGAGAGTGACGATATTTCCCAGCATTTATTATCTGTACTATTGGCTAGTTCAGAGCAGGAATTTTTACTAGTTGCACATACACTAGCTAAAAATGTTGTTGATCGGTGTGCAAAGAAGTTGATGCCATATGTTACAATTAAGGGACTTACTTCTAATGATCAACAGAAAAAGAATTCTCTTGTGATGAGGGAAGAGGAAAGATCAAAAGAAAAAGAAAAAGCAAAGGAAGAAATCAGGAAGCACGAAGAACAGTCAAACTCAAAGCCAAAAGATATCATTGAGCAAGAACAGAAGGGACCCCACATGCAAGTCGAAGGTGAAGGGTCCTCAATAGAAAAAGGTATGACTTCTGATAAACAATATGTTTGTATTAATGATGTAAAGGAAGAAAGAGCATTACATGTTGAATGCCGAATGTCCAAACTTGAAATTGTCCCAACCCAAAAAGCACCTATTGATCTTCCAAGCATTGCTAAGTTTGAGTCATTGCCATATGACGTTGATTTTTAGAATAACTGTGTTGATGAGCATGCAAGTAAGAAGAATGTTTTAGTTGATGCCACTAATTCTGAAATTGTAAGTCACATGAATGGTTGTGTCATGGCAAATCTCTCAAGAAGCCCCTACTTCTAAATCAGCAAAAGGAGGTAAGCATCTTGACTACAGCCCAAGGTATGATAGTCATACCCCATATTTATTGCTCCATACTTTGACCGTACAAAATTCTTGTCATCAAGGAAAGCACTCTTATAATTCCAGCTCAAGCTATGGGAATGATAGCACAGATCTATTCCAGTTTCGCCATCCTTCTAAAAGAATGAAGATAGATCCTTTGGCTCAAAATTGGTCATACCTAGAGGTGTGGGATCCTGGTGATATTTTGAGATTTAGAAAGGGTAGAGTTTCTAAATTCACTATCATTATTGCTAATAATCTTGTCATACCATACAAATGGATAAGAAAAAAATCCGAATTAACCTTAGATGAGCATAAGGAAAATATTTTGAATGATAACAGGATTCAGTGGTGAGAGCACATGGGTCAAATGCAGGGAACCAAAGCACATCACCTCACATCAGATAGTGCTCTCATGGCAAGTAACAATGGAGCAGCTCAATAACAAGGATACATGAGTCAGTATATGGCAGCAATTGAGGGCCCTTCAATAACAAAAAAATGGGATTTTGATTTGTTCAGGAGACTTCTGAAGCACAGATGTCTTCAAGCAGACCAGCAGTCAACTATAAATGCCTATGAGGCAATCAAGATGCTTCAGCAGGTCCGTGAATATGTGACTACTGCTGTATTGGATTCATCAGAGCTTTTGGCGCCAATTGTCCAAGTACAGTATACAAAGAGATTGACATATAGGACACCTGTGATGGGATATGAACTTGAACAGTGTGAGGAGAATAGGTCTCAAAGTACAGAAACTAATACAAGAGTTGAAAGTTGAAACTAATTTTTTCAACAAAAGACAATGGGATGATGACTTCCCATGGTCTTAGTGGTAATCAGTTGAAGATCCAATTAAGGGCTTTGAGTTAATTGCAGCATATAGATGGATAAAGTCATTGAAACTTCAGTGGAAATGGACAAGTCTGAAAATGTTTCTACTTATGAATATGATGTGACTAAATCAAGTTCAGGAGTAATTTCAAAGGCCAATTCTCAAAATGTTTCCTGTGAAGGCATTCAGCTTGTGCAAAATTTGATAGAAAGGTGTCTATAGTTATATATGAACTAAGGAGAAGTACTAAAAACGTTGTTGAATCAAGCAAAAATAGAAGAAGGTTTTACAAGTCTGTCTAGGAGAAATTAGATGAGAAAAATTGTGACCTTTTTAGTGCTTATTACACACGGCTGAAGTCAAAGAAACAGATTACAATATTCAATCATTTGCTAGAACAGCAGTATCAGCTTATGAGACAACCAGGGCCACAAAGTGCTCCTTTGAATTCAATGCAAGTTCAGCATGGCATTGCAAGAGTGCTAACAACTCTAGGTCGTTACAAAGAAACTCATTCAGAATTCAAAGCACAAATGAAGGATACATCATGCCGGTTGTTTATAGTTTGGACATCCCGTATGCTGCTTGTTGACAGAGACAAAGGAGAAATTGCAGAAGTCAAATTTCAGCATCAAGAGTCTAGCAGCCAAGTAAAAGCCAAGAAGTGGGAGAAGATGAAGAACACAACTCATAGCAAAGGGCACATAGATCCTTTTGCTCAGGGTTGTCTACTCATAAGAATATGGTATCCTGGTATAGCTTGAGACAGGTCAGTCCCAATTCCAGGTTCTGAAAAGCAAGTGACAAATATTGCTCATGTTAAAGACATATCAAGCATACACGTTCTTGTTGTTCAGAAACAGTTTGCTACCCATGAAAGTAGTTTCAATGTTGTTTGGGACCAAGCTATCACATTTGATGGACTTATTAAACTCTGTACTAGAGTTGCAGGTAAAGAAGCTGATATTGTTCATTATGATCCTAAGTCTTTTAACATTGATACAGAGTGGCCTATTGTACTTTCTAAACAGCTGCTATTTGAGGCTTTAGAAAAGGTCTTATATTCTGAAAAACACTTTTCAAGTGCTGTCACAGTTTTCATGGTACAAGCTTTAAAGATTGTTGATTGGAAAAATTATGGTTTTAATATGAAAGGCATTGAGGAAAAGTCAGTTTTTGTGATGCTTAGCTTAAAGAGGAGCAAGAATAATTTTTTTGAAATAGTGATTGTCAAGGGAGGAGCTTTCGGGATGGCACTGAGCGAATTGAAAGGTGAATGGATAGCTGGTATTGCAATAAGTAAGTTTGCAGCAGGCATTTGTGCTCAACAGAAAAATAAAGACCTCAAGCTCTACATAACCGCTAAGACCAAATACTAGAGGTAAATTCCAAGTGTAATCGGATGAATTTGGCAGTCATTCTAACTTCATGAGTGCTGATTTACAGTTCAGTTTCAGATTCTCTGATGCAAACACAACTTGCGAACAAAAGGCAACTGATGTAGGTGATGAGAGTGCAGTATCAGAAGGGGCCATTATGGGTAATATGCAGCAAAAACTGAATATTTTAGAAGTGCTAGAGGAACAATTTCATGTTCGTTCTCTTTCAGACAACTTGATGAAACAGAGTTCATTCAGAACATGGGATTGTAAGTTCCCAAGGATGAATTGGGATCCGGGTATTACAAAAATGGCCATTTGGGGAGAGCTCAAGCAATTGAGCTTGAAATTGCTTGAGGGCAAGCAATTTTGGGAAGGGCAGACTGTCATTTCCCCTTTTTCGAATTAAATAAATTGAAAGACCCATAACCTATCCTTCATTTACCGTACACTAAAGGGATGGTGCAAGGGAAATAAATTAATAATTTAACTAAGTTGGCCAAAAAGTAACTTTATGTTATAGTATAAGAAGGCAACTAATGTTATATTTAAAGATTATATTTTTAATAAAGCAGGTCAATGAAAAACTAGATGAGGGATGTTGCTTTGTGGGTGCTTTTCCTTGGGAAAAGTGAAAGGAAAATTATAAAAGGGCACTGCGGCTCATTTGGAAAGTATTCTATTTGGTCATTCATTTTTTCACATTGTGGAGTTTGAACATTTGTTTCAGCTTTCAGCATTAGAGGACGGAAACTCTCTAGTGGATTGAGACTTGGGGATGAAAACCCTCTAGTCCTTTGTGGCGGTTCCATCCAAGAGCTACAATTGCACTTCAGATCTTTTTTTATCAAATTCAACCAAAGAAAATTCCATATCTACATTGAAAATCAGCTAGGGCATCATTTCAGGCTATTCCAGAATTGGCATCACACTTTGGGCATCATTTCAGACAATTCCAAGATTGGCATCACACTTTTGGGCATCATTCCAGGGTTGATGTCATCACCCTAAGGCTGGCGTCACACTTCCAGGCCTGGATATCATCATTTGCAGCTATTTTTCTGGGTCGAATCTCTAATTCTTGTATTCAGCTGTGGCATTGAAATAAAATACAATTTCTGCACTTTATTCTGCAATTTATTTCCATAAAATTGCTATTTTCAGATCTTTATCATAAAGTGTTGCAAAAATCAAAAACATATATTTTCAGATCCAGGGTTTGATGAAAATCAAAAATTTCCAAAATTCTGTTATTTTTCTATAAGGGTTTTATATAAACGATTAGATCTCACAGAATTTTGTATTTTTCTTATAAGTGTTCTACTTTAAAAAATTCAGATTATAATATATTTTCAGAAAAGGGTTTGCTGGAAAATCCACATTTTTCTATTTTGTCCAGCAAGGGGACATCATAGACCAAGATGTCATCTAGACAGACAAAAACAAATTTGCTTAAATGAGGTCGAGGAGCATCGTCAATGATGCACACCAATGTTGTAGCAGGTGCATTGATGTGTCAAGGCATGGCCAGGTGCTTGGAGGGTCCATATTTGGTCTTGAAAGTTTTCTTCCAAGCAACATCGGGCTCCATGTGGACTTGATGATCTCATGAAATCAAGTTTAGTAAAGTACTTGGCATTATAAAGCTACTCCAAAAGATCTTCGTTCATGGGAAGTGGTAGCAGTTCTTCACGGTGATTTTGTTGAGAGCATGATAATCTATGAATAACCACCACTCGTTATGTTCCTCCTTTGGCATAATGTGAGCAGGAAATCCACAAGGAAAAAAGTTGTGTTGGATCTAGCCCTCTTAAAGCATCTGGTTGATTTGGCACTCTATCTTAGCACTCTCCCAGTGTAGGGTAGTAAGGGTCTGATTGGGCATCTGAGGACATGACACAAGGTCAACCGAATGTGTAATGGGACTCGAAGGAGGGAAGTCCTTTAGGCTTCTCAAAAACATCACAATACACATCACCAAGAAATTTGATTGCTTCAAAGGGGAGCTTGTCTGAAGTATCTTCCTTTCCTTCCTAAAAGAGATAGAAAGTAAGAAACTTATGCAGAATCCAGATTGACCCATTTAATTGTTGCCTTGCCAAAGAGCAAAGGAATAACAAAAGAAGTGAGCTTATAGGCTTTATCATTCGTATGCACTCAACAAGTCTTGTGGAAGCCATCAAAGAAAGCCTTTCAGTTATAATGATAAAGTGCTCCGATTATCAGACCGCGACAATCAAGAGGAGTGACATCACAATCAATTGTATCCTAGAGAGGCTTAATGGAAAACGTGACAGAACACTTGAGAGACTCAAGTGTAGAATGTCCCTAATAGACCCACCCCAATTGATACTAATGTGAATGCTTTGTGGTTGGCAAGTGCAGATCGTCTACCAGGTTCTTTCTACCAATCTTTCCTTGATTTGACAGTTGTGAATAAACAAAGCTTCTCTGTTGTTGACAGAATAGCCATCGATCATGAGAATGAGTTGAGAATTAGGAATGTTGGGATTGGTTACCTGAATCTCTGAATCCTCAAGTTGTGAGACCTACTCGGAAATAAGGGTCCTCATCTCCTGTGATTTGACGACATGACATTCATGAGTAGAGTGTATGTTGCTCTTGCTGTAAGCACACTGTTTATTTCCATTCCTAAATAAAGTACTTACACCCTTGGAAAAGAAATGAAAATCATCACAACAAGTTTATAGCATGGCCCCAACAACTCCTTCAGAAAAGAAAAGAAAATAGCTGCCTTTAGAAAAATAGATGCCCATAACAAATGATTTCTATTTCTGGATGCTCAATTACATAAGAGAAGTCTGTGTGTATAGGCTAAAAATATCACATATATTTAATGTGCCCAACTGTCGCCTACCAACTTCAAGGTATCCACATGTTTGGATTTAATTATCCTCAGTATTATGTGGGGATGTGTCTATACGATGGAAAAGTGACATGCGAGGATGATAATCGGCAAGTGACCTTCCCCGTACCCGACCTCTCGAGGTCGTGCCGAGACAGCCGGTGGTTTGTAATGCGGGTGACTTAGATGAAGCCATAGCCGGGATTATGGCCAATTTTCTATGATAGAAAAGCTACCAGCGAGGATGAGAATCGGCAAGCAACTTTCCTATAGCTAACCATGGGAGGATCAGTGACTAAGATCTGGTAGTGTGATCTCCTGGTAGCTGAAATGACAAAGGGGAGATTTAGAGGCTATGAGCAGGTAGCGTAAATTCCTTAGTGGTTTATCCTCCTAACTAGAATTTTAGTGTTAATCTAGTTATGAAGTCTCTAAATTAACTTAAACTGAAAATAACAATTTATACTAATGCTGGAAGGGAAACTAATCTAAACAAAATATACAATTGAAACATTATAATTACAAGCAACAATTAAACTACTTTATACTAAAACTAAACAAGCGAGATAACCCAGTGTGGTTATTCACCTGTGCAGATGTGTGAATCTAAATAAAAGACAGCTAATTAACTTAATTGAAAACCTACCTCAGAAGTGAGGAACAAATCATAGTTTCTCAGAAACTATCATTCCCCACAGCTTCCCTGGCAATATTGAAAGCGAGCTTAACTAAAATAAAATGATTCACTACTCTATTTGATAATAACTTTGACAATTTAAACCTGGAGTTTACTGAGCAGAGGCAAATCCAGTTTTGTTGTAGCTTGTCCCCTCAGAGTGATCTCTTCGTTCTTGCATGTTCACGTGAATCCAGAAAGAGTAGGAGTATGGCAGCATCAGCAAGAGAATGCACTGGGACGGTAGTCAATTTGAAGTAAAAATGGCACGAAGCACAAGTAGGAGAGGGATAGCGCAAGTGAACTGGCTTGGCCTATGCAATTCCTAGCAGGGTCGTTGCAGCAATGATGAAATAAAATGATAAACAGCAGGTACTCAAACAATGAATAATAGCAGCTTCAGAGATATACAACGAAGTACAAGTAGGAGAGGGATGGCACAAGAGAACAGAGCTTGGCCTATACGATTCCTAGCAGGATCGTTGTCGGTGTACAGTGAGGCATAACTAAATACTCAGAATTCTAATCCATGCTAAAGATAAAATGATTCATAAAATAAATCTAGGACTGAGTATTGAAGACTAAAATTCAAGAATGAAGACTCCAGACCAAAGAACCAAGACCATTTACTTGTAAACAAGCTACATATTTATAGCATTTGCAATGACTAGAAGGCAAGTTCAAATTGAACTCTCCCACCATTAAACAAAGATAAATCACTGTTCAGGCGGCTAAAACATAAATACAAGCTTTAGTGGTTGAGAAATGAGGGTGAAAATTGAATTTTCACGCTTGACGCGATCGTCGGAACATTCTGGAAAACGCGTAAAGGACCACCGCTCTGAGCAGGGAGGCGGTTATAGGACCGCTGCCCTGATCAGGGCAGCGGTTTCGTCACTGAAGAGCAAAAGGCCAAGAAAAGAGGGAAAAAGGGAAAAATAAAGAACGCGGGGACTAAGCGGGGCATGCGGGATGTTAACACATACTCTGAGAGCTTTTCTGGATCCCGAACACCTTGCGAGGAGACCTGCATCATCATCGGGGCTTCTGTAACCAATTTCCGACTGCACCCAAATTTGCACGTGTTACATTATCAGAAACGGTTCAAAAGTCCCCAATGATGATTCATGTCTTTTCCAAAGGTGTTTGAGCCCCTTTACCTCTTTGCAATTCATATTTGTAGCTTAGATTACCTTACTTAGCCATTTCCTACTTTTCCGTAGCTTTCTGCATTGTTTTTCCTTTAGTTTTGGCCTTGAGTTACACAACTGCCGCCCTGCTTGGGGCAGCGGTTGGCAACCGCTTCCCTACTTGGGTGCAGTTGCGTAACCGCCACTCTGCAATAGCGGCGGTTCCATGTGAATTGTCTGAGACTTCTCAGGCGTGATTTGGACGCGTGTTAACTCACTCCAATTCACTTTTAGCGCACGTTTCTTGATCAATTGAGTTGATTTTAAGCTTGACTGATTTGTGTCAACCTCCTCTTCCACTTCTAATTGTTGATTGAGTGTTTAACTGCCCCTCCTTGTTGTGATGTGGCACCCCATTGCTACTAAATGGCTTAGACCATTTCCCAGCTTGTGTTCTATAAAACCAACACTTCTTCTGAAGCAAATGGCCGGAGATTTTTATTGTGTTTGCACTGTTATGCTGCTGAAATCCTGCTAGAGACCACACAACCAAGCATTGTTCTCTTGCATTGTTCTTCCTCTACCTGCATTGCTACCAGACCACTTGCAAGCCAACATTTCTCCAGCACCTTCTTCTTGCTTCCTTTACATTCCTAGTTCCCTGGACTCACGTGGACACAAAAGATTGGAAAAGATAACTGAGGGGACACAAAGTGATACCACAACTGGCATTGCCTCAGCACTGCAATTTCCAGGTTGGGGTTGTTATTGAGTTTCTTTATTTCTTCATTTCTGAATTTATACGCACATTTATCTTCTAGAGTAGCAAAAGTCATTTCCATTTCAATCGTTGCAAATAGATAGATCGTTTTCAGTAGCTTTCATTTCTTCTATAAAAGCTTCTAGTGATAGATAGCTTCCTTGCTTATCCCTGTGGGTTTGAAAGGGAAGTAATCTAGAGGAAGGCTTCTGCATCATTTAGATCAATTGTAATCATTTCAAATTGTGGTCTCCATTAAATCTTCTCATATTCTATCCGGGAAGTTACAGGGGAAGAAAAGCTTCTCAGAAGCTTCAATTCTTCCCGTGTCTCTGAGGTAGGCAGAGGATTTAAAATTCCACAATTACATATTGGAAAAAGCTTTGAATTAATTAGGATAGATTAAATATACTGCTGCACAGATAAATAGTTACATCCGACTATTTATTTGTTTAGGATTTGTTAATTAAAATTAGGAAAGCAATTTGTTCATTTGTTCATTTTCCTCTGTTAATTCCAGAAAGCTCAGAAAATACAAAAAGATTAGTTTAAATTAGATTAGATTGTTGTTTATTGCTTTATTTCTTCTATATTGGAAAATACAAAAACATAGTTAGCTTTTATTTATTTAGATTAGCTTGTTATTTTCTTTCATAGATTAAATTGCACAAATGCACACATGACCATTCCCGGACCACAACAAGAGAGAGTTTATGGTTGTGATCCCAGGGTCCCCCAACCAAACGGGCCCAAAGAACTCACAGATTTAGACACTGGATTATGTTCCTAGTCTTTAGAACATCCCCACATCCACCAGATATTGTCAGACAGTTGAACGTCCTGAACAAAGACACTTATAGAGCTTTCACGTTCTGGACTGAACCAACTCACCGTGCATAGATCTAGTGGAACCACCTCTCTCGTTTATTCCATGACCTTGTCTAGACATCATTACAAGGCACCCACTAGTCACTTTCCACGCATTCCGCAACCATTGAGAGAGTCTCACACACAACATTGATATACTTTTACGTGTGTGTATTCTTCTTGACACTCCATCACACCCACTCAGGTTAGAGAGGTCTTTATTTCCCTTGATGAGTCAAGATACCTTTAGTGCCTATAGAGGACATTAGGTTACCCAAATAACTTGTTTATCACATACACCTATTTCTGCTTCGAATAGCCATCCAATCATTCTACATCGGCTGTCCTGACACAACCTCGGGAGGTCGAGTGCGACTAAAGGTCACGTGTTGATTTTTGGTAGTACAAATTGGTGAACCTGACGTGAAGAGCTAGTCTCTTTTCGTTTCCATTGTCTTACCTTCTTTCATCCATCTTCCTCCTCTCCCATTATTCTACGGGTATTCATATACCCCCTGAATATGTCAGGACAGGAATACGGCCGGCCCATTTTGGGTCTTGAGGTGTATTACTACCAAATGGGTATGCAACAGTCACCCTCACTATCTGGGTGGGCTGACAACTACTCAACTAATCTCCCTTCACCTCACACTCCTCAAGGGACCAACAATGGTTCATCAGTCAGGATCGAGGAGATTGATCAACCTATACATGGGCCACAACCTGAACTCTCCAATTCTAACAACATGACATTCACCGGAGAGTCAGGCTCCAATCCTCAGGATTTTGTTCAGACCACAAATCAGTATGCAGTCTGATTCACTCCCATTGTTAGATGAGGAATACCTAGCATGCTACACCTGAAGTGAGAAATGATTCAACAACATAGACCAGTCCCTGGACAGGATGTAACAATATGTTGATGTTCTTCTCCAGAACGACTCTGCTACCCCTCCTCCTATAGGAAACACATCCAAAGAGGGGTGGCTTCCCAAAGATCAAGCTATAGCAAGACATCACGTACCTTTGCCTCCCAACCAGGCTCAAAAATGCACCCAAGTTGAACACAACACCATCTTCGGGTGATGTAATTTCAACATTGGTAAATAGGGTTAGAGAGTTGGAGCTTTCTCATCCCTCTCATGCTACATCTTTTGTAGGGAAAGGGTAAAGATTCCCCACCATGCTCCAAAACTTTGGCCATGTACCCTCAACACCACCGCCACCTCTAGTTTACATGGGTGTTCCTAGCCTTAGAGATCTCCTCACTAGATCGGGCATGTTAGGTATGCCCCCTCACACCTCGTATGGATACCCTCAATAGGCACCAGCCGAAAGTGCATTCTCGAATGCCATCCCAACTAGAAATGTGACGTTCCCTGGTTTTGTGCCTCCCACTCCATACCAGAAGTAATGTTCCCTCGTATTTGCACATGTATTCCAAATCGCCGCAGGGGGACATGTTCTCTTTTCCTGGCTCATATGCTCAGCCACAGGGGATGCCTTATGCCTCTACAAATGTTTACGTTGTGCCATATCAGCCTCCTATGCCTACTCCACCTCCCCACCAAGGGTCATCCATAGTAGAGTCCTACGCATTGGGCACATATGTTGAATATCTTAAGGAGCCCTTGGACTTTACTATATGAAGTGTAATGCTTCCATGACCGCTTCCTGACTTGCCAAAGTTTAAAGGGGAGGGGGATCCAAATGCACATATTAAGGCATATGCAACTACCATCAGAGAGCTACTCCCATGGGATGCGGTTGTAGCTAAGATCTTCCCTAAGACCCTTGAGGGGATCACTCTTGATTGGTATTACAGGATACCTGAAGCCTCCATACACTCCTTTAAGAAACTCGTATCTGAGTTCATAAAGGCATTTGATATGAACAAATTGTTAAGAACAGGAATCAGGGAATTCCTCCACATAAAGCAAGAGCATAATGAATCTGTTGCCCACTTCATTCAGAGGTGGTGGAAGGTCCTCTACTCTTCGATGAGTGCTCCCAATATGGATCAGATGGAGCTTTGTGATCTATTCCTTCATTCCCTTAACTGGGAAACAAAGGAAGAAGTCCAAAATTTCCCCCTTAGGAGCTACGAAGAGGTACTAGGGGTGTTCTCTGCATTGATCAAGTGGCAATAGATAGTGGTCGAAAGACCTATGGTTCAAATGGGAGACTGATCACTCCCTCCCAAGGTAATTCAAATTACCCCAACAATTCCAACAACAATCAAGGACCTAAGGTCCTCAATAAGAACCATGGTGTTACAACGGACGTTGTAACTGATCAAGCCAAAAATCTGAATGTTGTTAACACTTCAAGCACAAACAATGTCAATAAAAACACGAATGGAAATAATCAAAGGAGTAACAATTTCACTCCTTCCATCAATGTGGTGGATTTCAACCATCCTCCACCTCCACAACAAGTTCAGGCCCAAGGCCCCAATCAATACCCAAATGGGTATCAAAATCAATATCAAAACCAAGGGCAAAGGCCTCCAAACTTTAATTATAACAACCAACAGTTAAACAACAACCAGAACTTTGGACCACAACAAAATGCAAATCAAAGACCTCAGGATTATGATCCTAACCTTTATTGTGGCTTCCATAGGGTCCAAGGGCATGATGCTAGAACTTGTCCAGACTGTAACAAGTTCATACAGCGCCTACCAGAGGACCAAAGGCAACTCTTCATCGAGATGTTTTTGGAAAATCCTACGGCGCCAACGCAGAATGCTAGCATGGGGCCAGTTGCCCCCCAAAACACTCCTCTTAGGATCTTTAGTGACCCTCTTCCTACGCATCCTGACAACAAAAAATTAAACCCCCACAACACAAACAAGGGTAACCCGGTGGGAAACAATGACCACGAAGCTTCCACTTCTTCAAACCCACTGGTAGCACCTCCGTTGGATGGTTGGCAACAAACTAAGATCGTGGGTCTTGTCGAATTAGATACTGAACCTCAAATTAATGTAGCTACAAGAACCTGTGATTACTCAACGCAGCCTATTCCCATCTACCCATCTATGACGGATGACACTCCAATACTTCCGAGGCCGGTAGGGGCATATGATCTAATTACGGATTTAACCAAGACCTTTTCTCACATCTCCTTCTTGGATTTGTTGAAGAACTCTCCCGCTCATCGAGCCACTTTGTTAGAAGTGTTGGGTCTTGGTCACTTGATTAATGTTACCCCTCCACCAGAGGCACAAATCAACCACATAGACTTTGACGTCTATCCTCCTGGGCAGCCTGAAAGAGATGTTGGATTCATCTTCGACATCAGTAAGATGCCCACTGATGTTGAGCTGGCACATAGAGGTGACCCAGTGTTGTATTTACAGGTCTGGATCTATAATAATTATGTTAAACATGTAATGATTGATGATGGGGCAGCTGTTAATATTGTCCCCTTTTCATTCCTCCAAAAGTTAGGCTACAGGGAAACCAACTATTCCTTAACTAGAAATACACTGAGAGGCTACGACAGTCTCAAAGCAACGTCCATAGGGACCATAGTACTCCCAGTTACTCTTGGGCCCAAGATGGTTCTAACCAAGTTTTATATTATAGATAGGGAAACCAACTATAATATGATTCTTGGTGGCCTTGGATCCATCAGATGAAGGAAATCCCTTCCACATTGTTCCAAGGAAGTCAGATTCCTACATTTGGGGAAAGTCTTCATCACTCAGGGTGACCCAAAGCCTTTTGATATTCACCTAGCCAACTTAAAGAAGAAACCTGG
Source organism: Taxus chinensis (assembly GCA_019776745.2). NCBI lineage: Eukaryota > Viridiplantae > Streptophyta > Pinopsida > Cupressales > Taxaceae > Taxus > Taxus chinensis. The sequence goes on from CM034154.1 coordinate 471,770,702, forward strand.
GGTCCATACCGAGTTCAAACTCCCCACCAATCAAGTGAACAAACCTAAAGATACAACGCCAGAGTCTAAACTGATTCCCACGACGGAACTGGAAACCTCCATTTTAATTGAGGGGTTGTTGCAACTAAAGATGAAACTGTTGTTGTTGAGACAGTATCAACGGAAACCATGGCTAAGATTGTCGAGTTGTTGGAGAATGACTTGCCTATTCTCCTCCCTTTTGACTCCTTGGGCATAGGACATGCTCTAGGACTCGACTCTCTTCCATCTGAAGAGATTTGCATGGTTGAGGTCTCAGAAGTGGAGGAAGAAGATACTAGAAATGATCAAACATCAATCTTCCCTAACAACTGTTGGACGCTCAACTATGATGGAGTGAAGTGTCATTTTGGTGTTGGGGCAGGTGTGATCCTCACTTCCCTGGAAGGGAAGGTTATGCCTTTTTCCTTTAAGCTCAATTTTGAATGCATGAATAATGGTGCCGAGTATGAGGCTCTTCTTCTTGGTCTCATTGTAGCCAAGAGAATGGGTGCTTGCAATATTAGAGTTTTGGGTGATTCCCAACTAGTCGCCAACCAAGTTTCAGAAGTTTACGGGACTAGAGCGGAACACCTGCAACTCTATAAGACTGTCGTACTTAACCTAAGCAAAGGTTTTGACTTCATATCCATTGAAGCTATCCCACGTGAACAGAACCTTTTAGCTGATTCCATGGCTACTTCCACTTCTCTCTTTTATCCAAGCGAAGATTCGAAGATACCGAATTCACTGTTTCAATCCGAACCAAACCCCTAGTTCGAAAAATGCCTACCAATCCAATTCTGGCATACGTTGAGACTGAGAACGAGCCTGCAACTTTAGATTATGCGAAGAATGACGAGGCTATACTAGGTTACCTTAATGTGTACACTGACCTTCATCCCACGCATCATAAGAGGGGTTTCGCTCTCATACCTCACTCTTCCTCCTATTTTGGAGATCGTATGATGGGTCCTTCCTCATCAGAAGGCCTTGAGATCTATGAAGTAGAGGAGGAAGGAGAACTAGAACTACCTCCAGCCCCACCTGAGTTTGAAGAAGGAAATGCCTCTTTAATCGAAGGGACCATTGATATAAATATCGGGACAGAGGAAGACCCTAAGATATTGAAACTTGGTTCTTCTTTAACTCTGGAAGAAGTGGAAATTCATACAAAGGTTCTCAAGGAACATTCAAAAGCCTTCGCATTCAACTACAAAGAGATGACGGGAATTTCTCCCCATGTTGCAGTCCACAATCTCGTAACCAAACCTAATGCCAAGCCCATCAAACAAAATTCAAGACCTATGAAGCCAAAAGTGGCTTTGATGGTCAAAGAAGAGGTTATGAAACTCCTACAGGTGGGATTCATCAAACCTGTAGATTATTCAATGTGGGTATCAAACATAGTCCCCGTTCTCAAAAAGAATGGGAAAATTTGAATATGCATTGATTTTCAGGACATAAACAAGGCATGTCCCAAGGATGATTTCCCATTACCTTCCATCGATGTTATTGTGGACGCAACAACTGGATATGAGTTGTTGTCACTCATGGATGGTTTCTTGGGTTATAATCAGATTAGGATCTCTGAGGAGGATCAGAAAAAGACCACTTTCACTACTCCTTGGGGTACCTATTGCTACGCGGTCATATCATTCGGTCTTAAGAATGCTGGTGCTACCTATCAACGGGAAATGACCTATATATTCCATGATCTTATTCACAAGATTGTGGAATCATACGTTGACGATCTTCTGGCTAAGGCCAAAAAGCACTACGATCACCCCGAGGTGTTTTGCATCATCCTCTCTCATCTCATTGAATACGGCGTCACACTAAATCCAGAGAAGTTCGTATTTGGAGTAATGGGAGGGAAGTTGTTAGGTTACATCATCTCTTCACGAGGGATTGATGTAGATCCGGCAAAAATTCAAACAGTCTTAGAGATGACTCCGCCCGCAAATGAGTCAGGCATCAAGTCCTTTCTTGGAAAGCTCAGAGCAATCTGCAGGTTCATACCTGATTTAACTTGTGTTATTCATCCAATCAACAATTTTTTAAAGAAGGATTGTCATAACGTTTGGACTACTGAATGTCACGAGGCATTTGAATCTGTTAAGTGTTTCCTATTATCGCCATCCACACTCATGCCGCCTAACACAGATTATCCTCTCATCCTGTATTCTTGAGCTACACACATCTCTCTAGTTTGCATGTTAGCACAAGAAGACGATGATAAATGTGAATGTGCAATTTACTTCATTAGTCGCACTTTGCTAGACTATGAGACGCACTATACGTGGGCAGAAAAGGAATGCCTTGCTATAGTGTTTGCAAGGAAACGGTTAAGGCATTATATGCTTAACCAAGAAATGTGGGTAATTGTCAAAACAGACCATCTTCGAATGTTTCTAACACAGGGTTCCTTGTCCAAGAAAGTTGGACACTTCATGACCCTAATGGGTGAATTTGAGTTAACCTTTGTCAATCAAAAGTTTGTCAAAGGAAAAATCATTGCAGATTGGTTGGCAGATAACCCGTTAGATAGTGGAGATCTAGTAGACTTGGATTTCCCTGATGAGTCCGTATACTACATTGAAAGCAGGCCTCCCATTGTTGCATGTCCATGGTATTCAGAAATTGTCAATTTCATTATGGATTGCGCATGCCCTGAGGGAGCAACCTCACAGCAAAGAAGACGGCTATGTGTCATAGCTGCCAAATATGTGATTATAGAACAATGCTTTATCACAGAGCCTTTGATGGAATGTTGTTAAGGTGTGTCGACAAGGAAGAATCGGAAAATATTCCCTTTAGAGCCCACAATGGGGTCTATGGGGGTCACTTTGGAGGGTATGCTACTGTTCGCAAGATACACCAGATGGGTTATTTTTGGCCTACCTTAGAGCACGACACTGTGGAGTATGTGCGCAGGTGCCACAAATGTCAAGAATTCTCTCATGAGATTTGTATACCTGCCCAAGCTCTACAACCTATTGCAACACCCTGGGCCTTTTCCACATGGGGTTTAGATTTGATAGGGAAGTTTTCTCCCTCATCAACGAACGGCCAAAATTTCATAATTACGGCCATAGAATATTTCACAAAGTGGGTCGAGGCCATGCCTCTTACCACCGTTCCTGGGTCTGTAATCGCAAAGTTCATCTTCAATCAGATCATCTACAGGTACAGGATCCCACATGTCATTATCTCAAATAATGGCACGTCTTTTAAGAACGAAGAGGTGTGTGAGTTGTGCGCAAAGTTCTATATAAACCACCACACAGTCTCTTTGTACTATCCTCGGGCCAATGGACAAGTTGAGTCTACGAACAAGACGTTAAAGTTCATTCTCCTAAAAACAATCAAGGAGAATAAACATGATTGGCATTTGAAGCTATTTCCGGCCTTGTGGGACAATAGAACTTCGGTGAGAATGCCTACAAGGGCAACCCCATATTCCTTAGTGTTCGGTTCTGAAGCGGTTTACCACTCGAAGTTGAGATACCCAGCCTCCGAATATCATTGCAAGGCATTTTAGGTGAAGAAGGATATCGTGAGGCACAGCTCGTCAAGCTAGAAACTCTCGACAAAGCTCAGCTCAAAGTTCAACAACGACACAGTGTCTAAGCTAACCGGATGAGCCGACAAGACAACAAAAAGGTATACGAGCGTGAGATACTAGTAGGGGATCTGGTATTGAGACTTGACAGCCGGATAGATAAGAAAACTGGCAAAGGAAAGAAATTCAGGCGCAAGTGGCTGGGCCCATATCGAGTCGTGGAGGGCTACAAAAATGGGGCATATCGCCCGTGTACATTAGAGGGTAAAGAATTTGGTGAATCCATCAACTCACTTCACTTCAAATGTTACTACGCATGATCCATCTGCATTTCCGCTTGTACATTATTGCATCCATATTGCATTCCATCCGCCAATTCATATTGTAAAATTGTAGTCAAGAAACTTATCTTTCAAGCGTCTTTCAAAAACTTCTAAAAATATTGGCAAAACATTCGATTACATCTCTTCAAATATCCGCAATATTATCATCAACATTTCTAATCATTTCATCAATTCAACAAATTATCAACACAAAGGACAAACCCACCTAGACAACCTCAACCTACACACACACCTATTTTCGCTTCATATAGCCATCCAATCATTCTACATCGGTTATCCCAGCACGACCTCGGGAGGTCAAGTGCGACTAAAGGTCACGTGTTGATTTTCGGTCCCACAAAGGACAAACCCACCTAGACAACCTCCTAGGGAACGTTTTAACTAAGATATTTGAGAAAAGTAACCCCCCCAGGTGAAGATTTTTCAAATTATTACATTTTAGGTTTCAAATAAACAAATGCAAAATACTAACCTTTGTCTTAGCCGCTGGGTCTCTCACTTGTGGGACCGCGATCACGTCGACGTACTCTTCGATTTGACTGTATTCGCGCTCAAAACGGTGACAGGTAATCTAGAGCTCCAAAATCACTGAGGGCAAGTACAAATGAATTTGAAAATGAATGGTTTTAGATATATATGTTTTGTTTTAACTTCTTGTTGAGTGTGTGTGCTTTGCAGAGCTGGAGCGTTGGCGCAGGTATACTTCTATCCCAGCACAAATGGTAAGTCCTCATGTCGTTTTGTTTTAACGTTTATTTTTCGATATCATGTCTATCTACACTTGAGTCTTGTTTTCATTTTGCAGGCAGCGGGAGCTTGGAGGGCGTCACTTCAGCACATGGGCATGTCAAGTATAACTTCTAACTCCCCATTTCAAGAATGTCATACTCGGACTTTACATTTTATGCCCTTTTATGGCTAAAACGCTTATCTGAGGGGGCTATATGTACGCACCCAAATTTGCACATGCTACATTGTCGAAAATGGTTCAACAGTTCCCAATGATGATTCATGTCTTTTCCAAAGGTGTTTGAGCCCCTTTATCTCTTTGCAATATATATTTGTAGCTTAGATTGCCTTACTTAGCCGCTTCCTACTTTTCCATAGCTTTCTGCATTGTTTTTCCTTTAGTTTTGGCCTTTAGTTACAAAACCGCCGTCCAGTACAGCAGTGTTTGCACAACAGCCACCCAATAGGGCGGCGGTTGTGCAAACGCCACCCAGGCAGGGCGGCGATATCGTGCAAATTGTCTAAAACTTTCCAGGCGTGAATTGGACATGTGTTAGTCCACTCCAATTCACTTTTAGCGCACATTTTTAGGTTGATTAAGCTGATTTTAAGCTTGACTGATTTGTGCCAACCTCCTCTTCAACTTCTAATTGTTGATTGAATGTTTAACTGCCCCTCTACATTGTGATGTGGCACCCCATGGTTGTAAAGTGTGCTAGAGCACTGCCCAACTAACCTTCTATAAAACCAACGCTTCTTCTGCAGCAAAAGGCCAAAGATTTTTATTGTGTTTGCATTGTTATGCATCTGAAATCCTGCTAGAGACCACACAACCAAGCATTGTTCTCTTGCATTGTTCTTCCTCTACCTGCATTGCTACCAGACCACTTCCAAGCCAACATTGCTCCAGCACCTTTTTCTTGCTTCCTCTGCATTCCTAGTTCCCTGGAGTCATGTGGACACAAAAGATTGCAAAAGATAACTAAGGAGACACAAAGTGATACCACAACATGCACTGCCTCAGCACTGCAATTTGCAGATTGGGGTTGCTATTGAGTGTTTTTATTTCTTCATTTCTTTATTTCGGAATCTATACGCACATTTATCTACTAGAGTAGCAAAAGTCATTTCCATTTCAATCGTTGCAAATAGATAGATCGTTTTCAAAAGCTTTCATTTCTTCTATAGAAGCTTCTGGTGATAGATCCTTCCCTGCTTATCCCTATGGGTTTGTGAGGGAAGAATATCTGGAGGAAGGCTTTTTGTATCATTGTAGACAATTGCAACCTGGTCCAAATTGTGGTCTCCATTAAATCTTCTCATATTCTACCCGGGAAGTTACAGGGGAAGAAAAGCTTCTCAGAAGCTTCAATTCTTCCCTTGTCTCTAAGGTAGGCAGAGGATTTAATATTCCACAATTCCATATTGGAAAAAGCTTTGAATTAATTAGGATAGATTAAATATATTGTTGCACAGATAAATAGTTACATCCGCCTATTTATTTGATTAGGATTTGTTAATTAGAATTAGAGGCAATTTATTTCTTCATTTCTTCGTTTTCCTCTGTTAATTCCAAAAAGCTTAGAAAATATAAAAAGATTAGTTTAAATTAGATTAGATTGTTGTTTATTGCTTTATTTCTTCTACATTGGAAAATACAAAAACATAGTTAGCCTTCATTTAGTTAGATTAGCTTGTTATTTGCTTTCGTAGATTAAATTGCATAAATGCACACATGACCATTCCCGGACCACAACAAGAGAGAGTTTACAGTTGTGATCACAGGATACCCCAACCGAACGGGCCCAAAGAACTCACAAATTTAGATATTGGATTATGTGTCTTAGTCTTTAAAACATCCCCACATCCACAGACATTGTCAGACAATTGAACGTCCTGAACAAAGACGCTTATAGAACTTTCGCGTTTTGGACTGTACTAGATCACCGTGCATAGATCTAGCAGAGCTACGCCTCTCTCATTTATTCCATGACCTTGTCTAGACATCATTACAACACACCCGTTGGTCACTTTCCACGCATTCCGCAACCGGTCAAGCGAGTTTCACACACAGATATTGACAAACTTTTGCATGTGTGTATCATCCTCGATCGTTCCATTACGCCAGTTTAGGTTAGAGAGGTTTTCATTTCCCTTGACGAGCAGATACCTTTGGTGCATGTCGAGGACATTAGGTTGCCCTGATAACTTGTTTATCACATGCACACCTATTTCCGCTTCATATAGCCATCCAATCATTCTATATCAGTTGTCTCGGCACAACCTCGAGAGGTCGAGTGCAACTGAAGGTTACGTGTTTATTTTCGGTCGTACAGGCACCTGTGTCATTTATGAATACAAGATATGAAAAATCCACTCTACCTTCACTTGCAATTCTGCCCTTAAAGGTTTAAGAGGTCTTAGGGTTTAATAGAGCTTACACTTTGAGATCGTCATTGGAGCACTAGATCGCTAGGAGAAACAAGAATAGGAGCTTTGAGCCGAAAACGTTTTCTTTAATCTTTGGAGTCCCCAACTTTGGTCTACTTAAGTCTTCTACTTATCCTTCTTGAACCTCTCCCACAAGGCACTACTACACAGAGGGAAATTATTGTGCCAAAGAATCCATCAAAAGGTAAGTATGTATTCTCTATCCCCATACTCTTCGCTTATTTGGTTAATGATTGTTCATATATGTAATGTACTAGATAAGATAGCATAGAATGTCTTTATCTTCTACATTAATAGTTCTTCATATTATAGGTCTTACTTACCACCAAATGACATATTACAAACTTTAGTTAGATGGCTCTTGTTTTGGCCTAAAGGTCACCCCTAAGATTCTAATTAGGCCTCTACATCTCATACAGTGTAGGTTACTCGAGTTAAACCTATTTACAACCCCCATACACCCACCCTTTTGGTTATATCTTTCTATGTACGTTAGCTCTGGCATGGTCTCCTACATTATCCTAATTTGGAGAGAGGATCCTTAAATAGATCATCTTAGCTTACATACAATGGATGGCATAACCATGGGCCAAGAAGACCACCCATAATGATTCCCTAAAATAAACAAAACAAAAATCTGCATGAAATGTCTAGACGAGTGTAAATCATGTAGAGTGTATCTCATAAAAAGCATACTTACACTTTGACAAAAAGAATGATCTAGTCAAAACCTAAGAAGATTTGTAGAGGCCATCAAAGAGTATCACACAAAGAACAATTGATGGCCACTACCAAAAGCCATATTAATTGTGTCAAGGTCAAGACCAAATACTGCAAGACCACACCAATCCATTTCATGCCTTTTTCGTCAAAAAATGGTATAGTGAGCGACACAAGATTCTCAAATACTACATTGGCTAGCTGTTTTACATCCATGAAGTAAAGGAGCTCGATAAAATCAAGGCAGTAGGAGAAGCCTATATGTATGCTCTCGAGGTTGATAAAATCTTTCAATGTAAAGGCAAGAACAAAATTTCTTTCAATAACAAGCCACATCCAAAGAAAGAGAAGGGTGTCATCAATTTTGATAACAACTATATCGATTGTGTTAGGCTCAAGACCAAACCATGCAAGACTATACCAATCCATTTCATGTATTTGTTGTTAGAAAATGGCATATGTGACAATGAGCAACACAAAATTCTCAAATACTACATTGGCTTGATGGTTTACATCCATGAAGTAAAGGAGCTCGCGAAAATTAAGGCACTAGGAAGCCTACATGTATCCTCTCAAGATTGAAAAAAACTTTAAATGTAAAGGCAAGAAAGAAATTTCTTCCGAAAACAAGCCAGATCCAAAAAAAAGAGAAGGGTGACATCAATTATGATAACAAGTAGTGCAGCATGAACTTCCAACACTTGAATCCCTCCTTGAAGAAATTTGGGACTCGGTACACAATGATAAAGGACACCGTAAAGTGGTGCCACGTCCACAAAAGTAGATGGTACTCAAATGAGAAGTGTTGAACTCAAAAAGCATTGTTGGTTGCGATAAGGAATCCAATTTAACCACCAACACCTACATCAATGTAAATTTCGAACAAAGGAAATCATTGCCATAACATAAGTTTCTCCCTCAAACCAAAAGGAGGCAAAGAACCTCTTCCACTCACAGATATGGATGAAAACGCCAGTTCTACACTTCAGTTTGGACAGTCAAAGGAATTTAATTTAAACAGCCATTGTTTGGAGTAGTGTAACGTCGGTGCGTGTCCCCTAGATTTTGGTGACTAAAACATCAAATGCTACAAGGACTTGAGGGGGCATCCCATTTTTTTAAATATAATTTTAAAGCTTCTTTTATGTTTTTACTTTTGAAATGCTGTAATTTTAACCAAAAACATTGAATTATAATCTTGAAAGTATCTAGAATACATTACATACATTTTAAATCCCTAAATTTCATTGAATAAAACTTAATTATATTTAAATATTAATTTTTATATATCATTTTAATTGTCATCCCCAAAATTTGGAACATTTCCATCTCTGCATCACCGTCCCAGAAATTTAGGAACTATGGTTTGGAGGCTTAGTCTTCCAATCAAACCTTATCCTCTCAACTGTAAATATTTAATTGATTGAATCAAACCAAGTACATGAATGTCAGTAAACAAAATAGTCTCACATAGGCAATCAGTTTGTTTTGAGATGAAGTAATTTGTGATGTAGCACCCTTGAAAGTTTCTGATGTTTTCTTAAACATGCCTACATGTGATAGCGACATGGTGAGTACAAGCCAAAGCCCACGCAAAGGGCATAATCACTCTAAGAGATTGACACTACCAACAAGATGATTGGTCAAACCGAAAATTTTTTACTCATGATCAAGCCTCAAAAGGACAAGAAGACCAATGCAACTGCCCAAACTCATACAAATTGTCAGACATTGTGGCAACTAAGGGTGAATCAACTGATAGAAAAGTGTAAAGACATTTACAATGGTCATAGGAATTATGTTGCACTCGGGTAAAGCACTCAATCAACCTAGTCCTTAGCACCACTATGCCAAATGGCCATCTGTACAAAAATTGTGTTTTAAAGAATGATGATGTCAAGTGATAGATCTAGGACTTGATACATAAGGGTCGCAACCAACCAAGTGCTTCACCTTGCAGAAACCCAAATGTGTTGGCACGTAAAAAAGGATGGAATGTGGAGACTTGTTTTTTGCTCGAGAGCACTAATAAGAACACAGTGAAAAACAAGTACCACATTCCCCATATTTACGATCTACTATCAACTCAAAGGTGCATTATTCTTCACTAAGATTGATCACAAGTTAGGATATCACCAAATGTCAATCGAGCCAACAACATGTCGAAGATTGCTTTCAAGGCGAAGGAAGGGGTGTTCAAGTGGTTGATCATGCCATTCTATATAACCAATACACTTAATATTTTTTGTCCCTTCACTGATTCCTTCACGGTTGTCTACTTGGACGACATATTCATTTTTAGAAAAACCTAGATGAAGCATGTTTGGCATGTTCTTAACACCCTGCAACATCAAAAATAACATACCAAAATGACAAAATGTTTGTTTGGCATGCAATGGTCCCAATATCTAGGATACATCGGTGATGGGGATGGGGTACACATGAGTCTAGAGAAGGTTCATGTAAATCAAGATTGGCACGCACAAAGAACCTCACGAGCTTCACAACTTCCTAGGCTCAGAAAATTTCTACCACGAACTCGCATTATAACTCTCCAACATTGTGCAATCCCTTGGGTCAAGAAACAAAGTGCATTTGATGAGGTAAAGTATAGACTATACTTTGAACCAATCCTCATCCTACTGAAACTGCATGAGTCGATCGAGATCAAATCATATTTCAAAGCATAGGTACCTAAGTCTCGAGGATGTGATGATAGGGGGATGGATAGACAGGGTTTTTTAGGATGACAAAAAAAATCTCAGATTTTGGATACAGCAGGGGGGCAGCTATTATAAATACATATGAAAATTCTTAATTAAATATTTTTACTTAAATCAATGAAATTTAGGGGTTTAAACTATAGTTAATGTTTTTATGTTTCATCAAGATTAAAATTCAAGGTTTTTGTTAAAAATATCAAATTTTTTGAAGTAAAAGCATCAGATTGTTTTTAAATTTAAAAAAAAAATTGGGATCATCCCCTCCAAGTCCTGAAGTCCCCAAAACATCTGGGACGTCTAGGACGTGACCAAAATCTAGGGGACATGTCCCCACATAACACTGCTTCAAAATATGCACTTGATATTGTACTCATTCAGCATGGGCTCCCAATGGTGTATCACAATGAGACATCCAACATATGATAGAGTTCTACACCATTTTCCAAGCATGGCCACAATGGAGGCTCTACGTTCACTCCAATTCATGCAAACTCATATTCAATTGCAAAACAACCTCCATCAGAAGTGGTCCACTTACCTACAACAGTTCCATCTCAATGTCAAGCACAAAAACATATGAGTTAATGGAGTTGCCAACTATTATAGCAAACTTCCAATTGCGACATTGACAATAATCCTCAAGTGCTTTGGACGTGAGCATCAGTTCGACCCAACAATATGGTATTGACCCTAACTTTGCTAACACATCATGCAATAATTGCAGGTAAGCAAGTTTCAGATGTTCATTTGCACGACGGAATTTTGTGTCATCTAGGTCATCTCTATGTACCATTTAGCGAATGTCTAAAGTTTATCTCAAAGAGACGTTACAATCTAGTAGCAAACCAGCAGAAAATGTAAAATAATGTCAACAAATATAGCAAATCATTCGCCTTGTGAGCCATCACCAACCCTGTGATCAAGAAGCATGGACAGTACACCCCCAAAGAAAACCTTGGATGTCAATCTCATTGGATTTCATGTCAGGGCTACCTACAACAAAGCACGGTCACGAACTGATGGATAACAAACTAACCAAGTCGACAACTTTCCATCCACAAGTAGATGAGAAAACATAGGTAATTAATTGCATGATTATTCACCTCCTTAGGATGTACAGTTACAACTGAGCCCTCCACAGCTCGACCATACATGACCCCTTTTAGATGTGCCTCAGATTCCAATGGCACTAAGCGGCACAGCACTAGAAGATTCCTCCCAAGCTTAGAAATTATCAAATAACGAAAGAAAAAATCTCAACAAGATTCGACATATTCAACAACAATTACATTCGTTTTTCCAGAAGACCAGTGCAAAGTACAAGAAGCAACATGACTAGCATACGGTACCACATCAGCATTAGATTGGTGACATATTAGTGTTGCATTTGCAAGAGATACTAAAAGTGATTTGTATACTCCTAAGATTTCTTATTGAATTCAAAGAATCGCACTATGTTCTACTTAGAAACTACTCTAGAATGGCAGGTATGAATACTAGTGCTGCTTAGAATTAGTGTAACTTGTTCGAAACTTAACAATGTTGTAAACGACTGAATTAGAAATGCGAACATAAACAACAATATGAAATCAGAAAGACGCGTAGACTCAAAAGAAATTTTGGTCTGGAAAACCCCAAGATGGGAAAATCAAAAAACAGTTTGAAATAACAATTCCCAACTTCATATCTTCTTATTGTCAAAGATAGATTACAAAGAGTAATAGAATAGTACATGTTTGGAGATGCTTTCGTGCATGTTGGCTAGATTTTCTGCATAGCTGAAAACCTAGGCAGTTATGAGATAAATCTCCCTCATTTACCAGTGAGGCTCCTGTGTAAGATTTTGTCAATTATATTTTCTAATATCTATTTGTTGGTTTTACTTTAACCGCGTAGCTCATACACCATAGCTAGGCAATTTTGCATCACATAAACAGCTGTAAAGAAATATGTGCAGGAAAGGGAAATAATTGAGTACGGGAAGAAAGGAAAAAAGATGTGCAATCTAACCAATAGTTCACAAAGTTGATCTCATGCACATAGATAAACAAATAGATCTTGAAATATAGAATTTAAAGAAAAGGAAAGTTTCAGATTCAGATCTGAGATAACACAAAGTTTATGCAAAGATCTAAAAAGAAATAAGAAACAAAATGCATTGTTGATGCAGAGTTCTCCATAAATCTGCCCCCTTTCAACTCCTTAGCTTTCAGAAAGATATCAAGGGTTCCAGCTCAAAGTCTAGAACACAAGAATGTTTGTTACAAATTTTGATCTCTTTTTTAACACGTAGGCTCTTCCTCTATTTATAGTGAATAGAGGGCAATTACAAATAGGAAGTTTTTAATGAATTGCCACATGTGGTAGCTATGAAAAGGGGAAGCAGCTGGCAGTATTCTTCTTGGAATTCCTCTTTGCAAGACATGCATGATTTATAACTGAAAATAGAACCTTCCATTTTGCATGTCTGCCACTTATTTGCAAGTAATTGACTTCTTCCTGTAACTTGAAGTAACGGTTTTTAAACCAATCACTTAAGTTTTACAATTTAATTGATTACTCAATTACTTTGTCAGAGAAAATAAGAGAAAGAAGAAGAAAGAGGAAAAGAAATTAGAAGAAAGTTGCAACACTCCCAGTCTTGTTCTTTTTCCATATTCTGCATGCGATTGACTTTTTTGCCTTTGATTCTCACCAAACTGGATCTGGAAGCCACTGACTGTGATTTGCCTGCGGGATAGTTTTTCAAAACACTAGGCATGGGGAAAGATCTGGCAGGAAGAATGAATAGGCTACGAGAATTGCCTTAGAAAACAAACCAAAACACAGAAAAAAAGAAATTAAACAAAACAAAAGAAGTTGCAAGCAATTGCTCGAAAATTTCTTCAATTAGCTGATCTGCAAAAATTCTTCCCCCCGGGTTAATGTTCTATGGTAATAATAATGGGGTGAAGTGCTTTATATAACCTAAATCCTCCAATTTTAGCTCAATCTATTTTTAAAAGAACTTTATTTATTTAATAAATAAATAAATAAAATTCTCTCAGACAAAACCTAGTAAAGGGATAGAGTGAGTTTTAGCATGTGGGTACTTGGGGAATTTGGCTTTTATGACTCTCTAGGGATACCTTAGAGCAATGCAAAGTCAAACAACTGTAGGAAAAACAAACACAAAACGCCCTGTTACATTGAAAAGAACGATTTTTTTAGAAGGGGTAGTCCCAAATTTCAGGGTCAAATCTTGGGGACACCAGTGCACTAAAGGATCCTAAGAGTTTATGAACTGAAGAGACTACTTTTTCAGCATTATTGGACGGTGGACCTATGTGGTCCAAGCGGGCGAAACTATCAGTTTGTGCATACCGGTAATTTTGAAACCGCCGCAAGTGTTGCGCAACCACTACTTTATAGATACGAACGGCTACACAACCGCCGCTCTACATGAAGTGATGATTACGCAACCTACCAAGGTATCCTCCTTTTGGAGTGTTGTTGCTGATTGAAACTGGATTTATCTCGGTTGTATGATGGAGTGGACTTGTTTTCCTAATTGTTATTTATGCAGTCAAAATAGGAAGTCAAGTGAACAATGACTTAGACCGTGTAGCCTGAACTTACTCAAACTTCACGCAACGTTGAAACATCATAGGACTTGGTCTTTACTGATATCAGAGAAGCAAATTACAAACATGCAGACACTGCTACCCCTATCCTTATGACAGGCTTAACTACGCAGAGATTAAAATATCAGTCCTCAATGGGGCATGACTGAACCTTACATATTAGTGTGCAGAGTTGCACACTCTCTCAGTTATGTCTGTGCAAGCTACTCAAACTATCCACAGGAAGAACAATGGTGACTTCTTGCTGCAAGTTAACCAAATCTTGGCTAACTACTTTGTTATTTTTCCTCTTGAGCAAGAAAAAATCTTCTGTCATGAACTCTCCTTCACTACTTAACACGGTGCCCGCCAAAGGTTTTATGGAGAGAAGATCCCATATGCGGGATGCACGGGTTTTTATTATGACCCCACATTTGGTTATTTCAAAAACAGGGGCGTTAACTTTCAGCCTTTCCTGGACACATGGTTAAGTGCTTTCTGGAGATAGGACTGCGCCTAGGAGGCAATGGTTGCACTTCGCAAAGGAGAGCCATTCTTCCTACCACTCATGGCAATGGACATTCCTTGCCACACAAATGTATCAACATGAAGCCTAAGCACAGTTGTGCAGCACATATGTACTCCATCTTGCCAAGTATATGTTGTAAAATGACTCACAAAATGTTGCAGGGTCTCATAGACACACAGCTTCGTAAACAGCTATATTCTCGCAAATTTGTAGGATTTCGCAGAATTTGCAAGGACCTAACAATGATTTGAAGACTGTTGGAGTTGTGCAACTGTGCAACACTTTGTGGATCCGTTGACTCAAGATGTGGCATGTGAATCAACGGTCAATGAGAAATCACAGAGTTTCACAGTACTTTTCCAATCAAGAACATGCTCGAAAGATTACAGCATGTCACAGGAGGTCGCAATTGCTTAAGGTTGCAAGCCCTTATTATTTCTACTCCTATTCGTTTTTAGTTGATGTGGGATTTCTTATGAACCCAAATGCTCTTGCATCATACACCCTCGGTAAGTGGAATAAACCATGAGCTCATGCTCATGAACATTCAATGAGCTCTTCAATGGGCATTTGGCATTAGCAACTTCGAATGCACTCATCGATGTTGCATCTTCAACTTCTCTCCTTCCACTTCACCAAGTATTCTCGGTAATCCCTTTCTCTCAACTTATTGATGACAATAGTATTGACCACTATCTCAATCTCCTCTTACCCTAGGTAAATGATGTCTCCAATCTACAACTAGAGAATCCAAACCCACATTCTCACCACTTGTTTTCCACTCGTGCTAAGGGTACAAATCCGCTATGTTGAAGATAGGTTAAATATCAATTCCATCTAGTAGCTCTATCTCATAAGTATTTGCTACTAATTTCGTCAAAACTTTGCATGGTCCAACCTATTGCCATTTCAACTTATTGTATGTTCCTCGGGTAAACCTTTTCTTCTAATCAAGTACTCTCAATAATCCCTTCCTCTCAACTTATTGATGACCTTGGTATTGACCACTATCTCAATCTCCTCTTACCCTAGGTAAATGATGTCTCCAATCTACAACTAGAGAATCCAAACCCACATTCTAACAACTTGTTTTCCGCTCATGGTAAGGGTAAAAATCTGCTAGATTGAAGATAAGCGAAATATCAATCTCATCTAGTATCTCTATCTCCTAAGCATTTGCCACAAATTTCGTCAAAACTTTACATGGTCCAACCTATTGCCATTTCAACTTATTGTATGTTCCTCAGGGAAACCTTTTCTTCTAAGACCATGTCAACTACTTGAAATTCCAGCTCTCTTCTTCTACAATCAGCATGTTGCTTGCACCTCGAAGTGCTTCTTTCCAACTCTTCCCTTAATTGTTGATATATGTCACGCATATATTCAGAAGTCTTTCACTTCCGCACTCCTTCCATTCATAGTATAGGTGTCTCGCAATTTGGTAACCCCTCATAGGCTTAATCCATACACAATCTTGAATGGCATTCTTCCAGTGCTTTTGTTGACTGAATTGTTATAGGCGAATTCAGCTTGCACCAATATTGAATCCCATAACCTTGGTATCTCTCCCACCAAGCAGCACAACAGATTTCTAAGACTTGTGTTGATTGCCTTTGTTTGTCCATCCGTCTGAAGATGGTATGTTGAGCTGAACTGCAACTTGCTATTCAGCTTCCTCCATAATGTCCTTCAAAAATGCCCAACAAAATTTGTATCCCGATCAGATAATATGCTTCTAGGAAACCTATGCAATCTAACTTCCTTGAAAAAGAAATTGGCTATGTGTGTAGCATCATTAGTCTTCTTGCATGTAGCAAAATGACCCATTTTCGAGAATCCATCCACAACCACAACTATGGAATCATGTCCTTCCTACATTCTAGGCAATCATAAATCAAAGTCCATGCTGATATGTTCCCATGGTCTCTTTGGGATATGAACTGGTTGTCACAGCCTTTCATTTCGACTCTTCCCTTTTTCCAACTAGCAAATTCTACATCACTGCACAAGTCTTCTCACCTCCATATCAAAATCTTAGGCCAATAATAATTCTCACTCAATTGCACCAATGTTTTGTCTATGACAAAATGACCAGCTAATCCACCACTATGCTACTCCTTAGTTAGATTCTGTCACAAAGTCGGGATATGCACAATTGTTTTCCTTTGAATGGCAATCCTTCTTACAAGAAATATTCTAACTATGGCATCATGTCCACACTCACTGGATCCTCCCACAACTTCCATGCTTCTTTGAAATCCTCATCATTCTCATATCATTCTTTCATAGAATCAAATCCAGCTACTTCCACTTGCATATCATTCAACAAACGACTCCTACTCAATGCTTCAACACAAATGAGTAACTCTAAAGAAATTCAACCAGCTTCACATGTCTTTGGTTCAACTTGCCTTGACTGTTCATGAACTGCAGTGCTTGATGATTAGTGTACAACACAAACTCCTTAGGAAACAAGTAATGCCTCCGCTTCTAGTGAGATAGCACTATGACATAGAATTATTGATCGTCAACTGAATATCTCCACTTAGCCTCATTTAGTTTCTCGCTAAAGCAAGCAATGGACTTACCTTCTTGACTCAAAAAAGCTCCACTAGCATCGCAATCAACTTGAAACACCTTGTTGAAATAAGGCAATGCTAACAATGGCAGTTCAGTCCCCACCTCTTCAAAGTCTGAAAGCTATGCTCTATTTTTTTCGTCCAAGTGAACTCTTTCCCATCTAAAAACCCAAATAAACCAACTCCAAGAAAACTCCATTTCTCCACGTAGACTAGCAACTTCTCATCTCTCAACCTTTGCAACACTTATCATATGTGCATCAAGTGTTCTTCCTTCATCCTACTGAAAATCAAAATGTCATTGAAATACATAATGACAAACCATCCAAGGGATGGATTCGGCACTTCATTCATAAGTCTCATGAACGTACTCAATGCATTAGTCAACCCAAATAGCATAACAAACCACTCATTTGTCTTACACACAGTTTCCCGCGTATCCCCTTCTATGATTCTGATTTGGTGATAACCAGTCTTCAGATCAATCTTTGTGAAGTACCTTGCTCCACTCAAATAATCCATCAAGTCCTCCATCCTACGCAATGAAAATCTATACTTGATTGATATCTTGTTGATGGCTCTGGAATCAATGCACATACTCCACTATCTGCCTTTCTTTGGTGTTAATGTTGCTAGTACAAAACACAGGCGTAAACTTTAACTTAACAACCCTTTCTCCAACAACTCTTGCACTTGCTTCTTCACTTCATCATTCTCCATAGCGTTCAACCTATAGGCTGCCTTGTTTGGCAAACTAGATCCAGGAAACAAATCCATATGATGATGTCATATCCCTTTTCTGAGACTAGCCTCACTTGAAGACTTTGACCCATTCTTCTCCCCGTGGGTCCAAGGAAGGGGGCAAGGGGAAGATTTTGATGATATCTTGATGATAATTTAGTAGTTTTTATTATTATCATGTATTGTTATTGGGAAGCCTAGCGCTCCAGTAAAAAAAAACTTATTTAGTTAGAAAATAAAGTATTTTGAACATGTAGGCTCCAAACACAAATTAGATTATTAAAAGTGTTTTTTAAAAGGGGTCAACCATCATTTGAATTGTAGCACCCCTTAATGTTATAAAAGAAGGTTGTTTGGCCATTTGATCATCATGTGAATTCTATTATTTTGGAAAGATTGCTTGTGAAGCATCTCTCTTCCTCTCCTAAGGACGAAAATCCTTGGAGAGTCTTGTGTGAGGACGAAAACCTTCACCTAATCTAGGGAATACTTCAACACAGGAGTCTCCTCCCCCTTGAGGGATCTCTTTGTTGCTATTATCTTTTATTTCAGCCCTAGGCAAATTGCCCTAAGGTGCCATTTGATCAATAACTGAAGGATCTTTGTATTACTTCTATGTTATGTGCATGCATATTTGGCTATTTTTGAGGTGGCGTGATTTGTTTTATGGAATGTGTTTTGGCGTATTTATTGGTTGTTCTATGTGAAACGACCCACCTAAGGAGAGCATTTCAGTATTTCATTGCAATAATTTCATGATTCTAAGGGTGTAATAATATTCTTCATATTTTTAAAGGCCAAGTTCTAAATTTTCATTAATTTTGGAGGTGTTTTGCTATTTTTCCAAGCTTGTTGAAGTTACATTGGTTTAGAGTTTCCACAATTAATTAATTTCCAAGCTCAATTTTGAGGGTTTCAGCTAACAATCAGATCAGTGTTACTTCAGGGACGCATCCCTCCAAAACCCAGGGGTCTTGCATGATATGATTCCTAGGGATGGCATAGTAATTTTGGAAACGTATCCCCCAGCGTTTTCAGCAGTGTTTGAAGGGGGGAAACGTCCTGGGGACATGTGGGGGATGTCCAAAGGGACAGTTGGACTGTCCTAGGAGACGGTCTGAGGGACATTCTAAGGACATTCAGCCGTCTCCGACGTCCCCCACGTCTTATTCCAATCACTAACTTACCCGTTGAAAAATCTGAACAGAGTTTTATGGCTCTTTTAACTTTTTTTTAATTGGAAAGTAATAACATAAAACATACGAACCTAACCCTAACCATAAAAGAGTCATTACTATATGGTATAAAATGACTCTATGGGCTCATTGCCTGTGAAGTATGGCACATGACAATGATATGCAGTACTTGAGCAAAGTGAGGCAAAGAGGAAGAAACCCTTAGAGCACTGAGCAAGAGCAATTGAGACAAGAGTCAAGAGAAGTGCAAGTACGGATAGTATGGGGCACTAGATTTTATTTGTTTACAATGCTCGATAATAGTCTCTAGTTTTTACAGGGTGGTAGATTCTATTTGCAATTTTTTAGAGGGTTCCTTTTTACAGTTTTTGTGATGCTACATTCAGGAATGGGTAATCATGTTTCATAGCCCTATGTACCCAAGTTTGTGCCAAAATGCAGGTAATCGCTCCACATAGGGTTTGGTTGTAACTGATTAGGTCAATTTTTAATGCTACAAGGTTTTAAGAAGTTACCAAGTATAACATAAAGCTCTTGATTGATGATTCAATGTATCTCATTGAATAAGTTTGGTTAGGTTAAACTTTTCTATGATATTATGATACACATATCCTGGCAAACAACCCTAACGCCATTAGGAATTCGGAATACAAAAACTTTGATAATAGATGCACATGAATGTTTCAGAATCTAGATACAAAAATGAAAAACTTCCAATGAGCATCCTACAACAATGTAAAGATGTTTTAGTTTTTAGTTTTTACATTTTTGTTTTTTAATATTTTTGCGTATGGCAACTGAATATTACTAGGGCCTAATAGCATCATGGATTTGGGGAAGTTTTTTAAATCATGGGGATGACATTGTTGGAAGTCATTGCCATGAAAAAAGGGCTGTTTTTTTTTTTTAAATATTCGATTACACAATGCATATAGTTATGAATGTTTTACTTTTTCTTAATCATTGCATATCAGTTATAACTTATACCTTGATAGAAATTTTTATTCTTTTGAAGGAATAAATATAGTCATAACTTATGGTTGTTTTTCTTGAATTTATAAATTAAATTATGGATCATGTACATGGATACTCAACAGTTATCTTCTTCTTTTTTAAATTAATGGCATTACATAATAGTTCTGGTTGCTAGATTGATAGCCGCTAATTCATTACAACACTTACAACAAGTCACCAGGGCCATGAACTTCTTCCTGAGTATGATAATGAATTAGAGGAAGGAGAGGGTTAAAAAGCTTGAGATAAGGAAAGAGGAAGTGCTTGGTGATACCATAATGGGGGAAGTGGAGAACTGAGAATTGAATTCAAACTTCCGAGTGAAATTAATGATATTCAGCTTGTTGGACTGTCCATAACAACAGTCGATGAAGAGTTAAGCTTTGGCAAGACCCACAAGGACACCCCAGGCTCAGGTGATCAATGTGTGGAGATAATACAAGGAGGGGAAGCTCAAAACAAACTCAATTATTGACTGTTGACAGAGGCACCATAGATGGATCTGGTTTGAAGTTACTCGTCAATGCTGAAAATCAATGGTCATGCTTGTAAAGTCTGACCAGTGCTTTGCATTTGGAAATTATATGTCAGCTGAGACACGTGTATATTAAAGAATTTTGGGAACTGCAACAGTGACACAGCATAATTCTGTTTGACTGAGCACTAAAATTACATGAGGCTAAGTCAAAGGCTAAGAGGATTCGTCCATGAAGGAGCAAAGAATAGCATTGAATTGGGTAAAAATGTTGCGATTGTTATCAATCAATAGTCAAATGGCATTGAAGAATTATCAACATTCTTTTTCATAGTAAAGTTTTGTGCATGGGTCCCATTACTGGAGGTGTAAAGTAAATTTAAAACAAAATGTTGGACATGTAATTTTAATACTGGACCTAGAAACAACTCAGATTTCTTTCCTATCATTGTACCATGTCAAAACTATGGATGTCAGGAACAGCTGGGAAGGAATGATAACTATGTGCTCTTTCTTATGACACTGCCATTTTCACCTCCGCAATCCGCAAGGGGAGTTCAGTTTTGCAGATTGAACCCTGAAAGCATTGACACTAGACAAGAGCAAGTCCATTGTGTTCAAGGTGCCTCTCCACCACAAACTTTTGCCAGAGTGCTGTTTATAAGATCAAGAAAGTCTTAAATTTGGTCAGAATTTTATGTACAGCTCAAATCTCCAATAAAAACTTAAACACGGAATAATCAATGCCTACTAGTGATGCCATACGGAGCATCTAGTTCGTCGTAGGAATACTACAATTTATCAGGTATGATTACTATGTTGCATTGCTCCGCTCCATGATATTGTTGTGTTTTTCTCCTCATGATCAGCTTGCACCAAGTGAAGAAAAGGTGAGAAGTGAATGGTGTCGCAAAAGGTGTACAGATGCTTGGGTGCAATGCCAAAATTGTTTTAGTATATGTGGGTTTGGTACCATTGTGGGTTTTAAAAAGGGAAGGTCCGATTGTTAGATCAATATGATTGATAATCTCATCCTTGAGTGTCCGGGAATGACCCGCATGTTAGATCAATATGATTGATAATCTCATCCTTGAGTATCCAAGAATGACCACACACCTTTGCAATAAACTTGGTTTACCAAACATAAATGGAGCAACTAAATATTGGGTAATCGGTTGCCCCCCTTCAGTGTGCCATGTGGGAGGAGCAACATGCTCCTACATAATGTTGCTCCACTAAAAACACTGCTTAGACCAAGTACAACTTCCAGTCAAGTATGGTCTGAGCATGATTAACTCTCGTAAAGGCGTAGCTATGTCACGAAATGTCAATAGGCTCCTTTCCCTGAACACTTGCGAATTCCGAATCTCCAAGATTCCTATTATCAAGTCTCACAAACTATCTAGACAACAATCCATACTGATGTTTACCTCGATATCTTCCCCTAGCCCCCAAGTTAGCCAGATTCTTTGCAAATATGCAATCTTTTCAAATATTAGTAGAAGAGGTAACCTCATACCAACATGAAGCAGGACAAAACTTTGGAACAATAAAAATAAAAAGTCCAGAATTCAAGATTTGGAGGATGGAGGATGTAATGTCCCCATTTCTGAAGACCCTTAGCCTATACGTCCCCGTGGGCTTCGGGATATGCAAGGGAAACATTTTTATTAAATAATTAAATATTATTGCCTGGAGCAATAAAGATTGTAATTATTAACATTATTGACGTATGAAATCCCAATAACCTGATACACAAAATTAAATGGGGAATGAACCACCTTTATCTTTAGGTGCCTCCTATTGATATATTCTCACTTTGAAATGGATGCGAGGACACACATAGTTGAAAACAGGCCTCCCGGTGAATTTCATATGTAACATGATGGTAGAGAAGACTGTGGATCACAATAGATGGTTGCCTCCTTGCTTATAAAAGGAGTGCTAGGCGAGCATCGACTATCACGTTATGATGAACTTATTTCGATCCAACACGTGCTGGGCAGTTTGGATGCATGCGAATTGATGCTCTCTCTCTCTCACACTCTGTATCTCTCTCTCTCTCAAACTCTCTCGCATAGAAGATACCAGGAATAGAAGTCTTGTTTGACAAACACTTGAAGCCATTTGTTCATGAAGCACCCACGAGCTCTGACTTTAGTGCAAGTTTTAGTTGAAATTCAGTGCTCAGAACAAATTGAAATCTGCATGACAGAACCACTGTAGCGTCACTGCCAGCAATAGATATGCACAGTGCTTGGTGCAAATCAATTTGGATGAAATTGGCTTCATTTCTAGACGTCAAATGACAAATATCATGGTATTTGCATGAAACCGTTTTGAATCAACAAATCATTGGGTTTTGAGCTAATACAGGACATGTTGTTCGCAAGTGGCTAAAACACCAATCTCATTTAGAGATCTATATTTTAAGGCATAACAGGTCTGTGATTCCTACTTGACTAGTAGTGCCTGACACTTCAATAGTTCTTTGGGTGTTATGATTCATGGTTATTGCCCCATATGTGCAACGAACTATGATGGTATGCTGGGCGAAGTATATTTGCACAAAATTGCATGGTATTTGCATGAGCTAGAGTGATGAATAATAACTGCTCAGTTGCAGGAACTTCTAGAGAATCGTGAATTTCACCAAAATAGTTATCCCCATTGTTTGAAGTGCATAGTGTGTCAAAAGATACAAAAATGATGGCAGTGACTTATGAAAAAATTGGTGAAGGGTAATCCCTATGATTTAATGGTGTTTTAAGCCTTGTTTAGCAGTGGTGTTTGGTCCTTCCATTTATTGGAAATTTGGTGATCACTCTCTATATTCCGTGATCCAATCTTTGAGCATGGTTGGTTTGGATTGAGATATTCAATAGATTTTAAAAACAGCGATCAGTGGGTGAATTTATCACAGAAGTTTGCATACATGTAATTACAGCATATTTGGGGTTTGTATGCATAGTTTGGGGCCTGGTTTTTATGCACTTAAATCTGATTTGCTTACTTCAGTTGGAGTACTAAGTTATGCCATTCATTTGAGGTTATAGTTTGATTGCGTATCTCTTGTTGCTGATTAGTTAAATATCTGTGAGGGTTGAATCATGAGCTCATTGGCGGTTATTTAAATCAAATAAATCTGGTTTCTAAGGAGTATAGTCTCAACTGTGAGTGAGCCACTTGTTAGAGGCCATTAAACCCCTCTAATTGGGTTTATTGAGTCATCTATTTGATTGGTTCAAGTAGGGTTTATTGAGTTCTGCTATTTGCATTTGATTGGAATGTTGAAGAGTTGTTGATTTGCATATTTTCTATTGATCCCGGAGAGGGGATATTACAGAGGATTTATGGTAGCCAAGCAAGGGGAATTTCATCGTGATTCCCTTTTTAATATATCAGCTCATTGCAAGGACACAATTACAGCTAGGCATGCACAAATTCAGTCACTAAATAAAGTTATAAAAGGAGAATTTAAGTTGCTGATCATGATGGTGAAAGTTGACAAGGACCAGCAAAAAGGGACTGAACTCTATGCCTAACCAACAGTCCAGGAAAGTTGGATCATAGCTGAGTTTGCAAACACAAGTTTGACAAACAACATGACTGATTTTTCTTTACTAGCTCTCCTATATTTTATTTCAGTCATCATCTATTCCCTACCTAAAGGGAAATTGATTAGTTACAGTTGTGTCATTGATAGCATGGATACATATCAGCCAAACAAGGAGAACAGGGAGTTTGATAGGCATAAGGGGAAGCTGATCATCATGCCTTCAAAGCATGAGGGAAGGCCAAGGAGAGAATTTTTTTTGTTAACCAGTTTGTTTCATGTGCAGGCACAAAGAAGGAGCAACTATGATTCATTTGGGATCTGGGTATGTGCCATTGCTTAAGGACAAGCAATTTCAAGAGGGGAGGATTGTCATGTCCCTTTTTGAAGACTAGCTTCACTTGAAGACCTTGACCCATTCTTCTCCCTGTGGGTCCAAGGAAGGGAGCAACATGAAGATTTTGATGATGTCTTGATGACAATTTAGTAGTTGTTTTTATTATTATCATGTATTGTTATTAGGAAGCATACCACTCCAATAAGAAAACTTATTTAGTTAGAAACTAAAATATTTTGAGCATGTAGGCTCCAAATACAAATTAGATTATTAAAAGTATTTTTTAAAAGGAGTTGGCCATCATTTGAATTGTAGCACCCTTTATTGTTATAAAAGGAGGTTGCTTGGCCATTTGACCATCATGTGAATTCTATTATTTTGAAAAGATTGCTTATAAAGCATCTCTCTCGCTTTCCTAAGGACGAAAACCCTTGGAGAGTCTTGTGTGAAGACGAAACCCTTCACCAAGTCTAGGAAAGACTTCAACACGGGAGTCTCCACCCCCTTGAGAGATTTCTTTGTTGTTGTTATCTTAATTCCAACCCTAGGCGAATTGTCCTAAGGTGCTATTTGGCTAACAATTGAACGATTTTTCCCTATTTTTGAATGTGCATGCATAATTGTCTATTTTTGAGGAGCGACATACTTTGTGGAGTATTTTTGCATGTTTATTGGTTGTTCTAAGTGAAGCGACCCACCTACAAGAGCATTATAGTATTGCCTTGCAATAATTTCATGATTCTGAGGTTGGCATAATATTCTTCATATTTTTAAAGGCCAAGTTCTCAACTTTCATTAATTTTGGTGGTGTTTTGCTATTTTCCCAAGATCATGGAAATTAGTTATAGTTCTATAATAATTATAAAAAATTTGTAGTCCGAGGGTTTCAGCTAAAAATCAGATCTCTTACTTCCCAGCTAACAAAAATCAGTTTTCTTGCATGATATGATTGTTGGTAATTTATAATAATTTTGGACACCATCTAATAGTGTTTTTAGCAATGTTTGAAGGCTCAAAAGCGAGCTTAAAGTCTCCAAAGGGGTCACTGCTCTAGGATGTGGTCTGTTGGCAGCTAGTAAAGGTTTCTACATGTTTATTTCAGTCACTAACAACCCGCTAAAAATCTGAAAAGTGATGTTTATTCTCCGCTTTGCATAGTTTCCTGAGAGCCCCCAAAAAGGGACATTACAGATGACTGATACTTTTCATCAAGGATTAACCATCAAGTAGATGATAAAAAATAATTAGAGACAACCTTTCAGTTATATTGATAAAGTGTTCCAAGTGCCAGATTACAACAATCAAGAGTGACATCACAATCAATTGTATCCTCGAAAGGCTCAATGGAAAACATGACAGAACACTTGAGAGACTCAAGTGTAAAATGTCCCTCTTTGACCCACCCCAGCCAATACTGATGTGAATGATTTGTGGTTGGCAAGTGTAGATCACAAACCAACTTCTATGAAATCAAGTTCTTTTGGTTTCCATTGTCATGGATAAGCACTGCCAATCTTTTGTTGATTTGACACTTGTGAGTACAAAAAGCTTGTTTGTTTTGACAGAATAGTCATTGACCATGAGAATGAGTTAAGACTTAGGAGTGTTGGAATTGGTTACCTAAAGCTTAGAATCCTAAAGTCGCAAATTATGCTTGGCAAGAAGGGTCTTC
Organism: Taxus chinensis; assembly: GCA_019776745.2. Taxonomy (NCBI): domain Eukaryota; kingdom Viridiplantae; phylum Streptophyta; class Pinopsida; order Cupressales; family Taxaceae; genus Taxus; species Taxus chinensis. Next base: position 471,796,953 of record CM034154.1, read on the forward strand.
CCCTTCTTCGATTTGAGGACACGACATTCATCAATGTGCTTGTTGTAAGCACACTATTTATTTTCATTCCCAAATAAAGGACTTGAGCCCTTGGGAAAGAAAAGAAAATCATCGCAACATGTTTATCAAATTAATCCAACTCCTTCAGAAAAAACGAAAATTGGCACTTTAGACAAATAGACACTCATAACTAACAATTTCTATTTACATAAGAGAACCCTGTATGTAAAGGCTAAAAAACTCACAAATATTTAGTGTGCCCAACTCCCACCAGCTTCAAAGCATCCACCTTTTTAATTTATTTATTCTATATGTCTATATATATAGGCATCCTCGTCATTTCTCAATACAAGATGTGAAAAATTCACTCACAAATTTGGCCTTAAAGGTTTAAGAGGTATTAAAGTTTAATAGATCTTACGCTTGAAGATCAACATTAGAGCATTAGATCACTAAAAGAATCAAATCTTTCTATGTTAACATATCTTGCCATGCTTGTATACTAACTACACAAACTAGTGTTAACATTTGTTGCGATAAGCAATAATATATGTAGGTCAGTACTAAAGTTAGTGTGAAATATATTATGTGAAAAGTAATGTAAAGTGAGTTGTTAGTACAACTCACTCAGAGATTTAGGAGAGAAATTAGGAAGGAGAGAATAATGTGCTTGAACAACCCATCTAGATTAGTTTTAGAAATTTGTGGACTTGTAATAGGACTCCTACATATAACATGTTTTGAGGAATAATATGTTGATTGAATCCTTTTTATGCGTAAGCTCTTTCCAAATATGGGGTAAAACCCATATTTAGTATAAAAGCAAGTTTCGTATGAGGCCTCTTTGACCTTCACCCACTCATGTTTGTTTCTATAAGGTAGAAATGACAATGGGTAAGCGGAGCAGACCTCATGTGACCCCGTTATCTTGTCTATGTTACATCCATTTGTTGTAATGTCAAACAATGCATACAAAGGATTAACATATACCATGGACCTTGTGTGAAATCTAGAGTTCGTTTCATTCCCTCTTCTTGCATTTTGTCAATGGTAGTAATAAATACCACAAACCTCATGTGAACCCACTAGCATACACCATTCATTTGTATCATCTACCTCTTCCATTTTGTTGGCTCTATCCACAGTTTTTCCATTTCATCGTGTTCACAATTTTCATACCCAAAAATCAGCAAAAACAATCAAAAAACTATTTAGCTTAGTTTCGGGATATAGTTAGTTTTGCAGCATTTTGGAGCAGATCTTTGCAGGAGGAGGTTTTTTGTAGTGCAAGAGGATCTTGAAAAAAGAAAAAATACATTGCAATCTAAGTCACAAGGTTTGGCAAATATTTTGCTTGAAGTTCAAAATTAGCCATATTAGTGACATCAATTCGTCCAAAATCACAGAAGTTCGCCAGCAAAATTGCAGGAAAAGACTCCCTACATTTTCAGTACGCTCGTTTCCTCACCTACAAGCCCTAACCAAATAATCAAATTGATATATCGAGAAATCAAAAACAAGAGACCCGAGCTTAAAAAATCAATTGGGATTGTTCAAGGTCTGTTTTTAGGGTGTTGTTCAAGGCAGAGTTTCTTGCATCCGTGGTGCCTACCTTCATTCCTATCGCCAGTAGCCATTACGTCGAACAGTGGTTCATTGTAGCCTGTCATGATATGAGCCCTGCATTGCCCTACCTGCCCGTAAATAAGTAGTTGTGCAGAAGTTTATTGTTAATTATTTATGTTTTCTTAAAGTTTTATTTGGCCTTTTATGTTTATGCTTTTTGTGTAAAAAATTTTAAAAGTTTTTTAATTTAAAATTTTAATTACATGAATTGTTATGAGTATTTATTTTTTAACGTTTATGTTAGTGATTTTAGTGTTTTGTATTTGTTGATTTTTAGTTTTGTTTTATTTAAAAATAAATTCATAATTTTTTATATAAAAGAATGTTTGTATTTTTTCTTTTATTTTTTTAATTTTGAAGTGTATATTTTATTCGTGTTTTCTATTATTCAAATTTAATGGCGAATTTTTTCCAAACTTTATTCGTTGGGCAAACCTGAAACAAATTTTATCCTCATCGAACTCGAACTCAAACCTTGTGACTTAGATTGCAGTGTTTGCACTGCACAGGCAAGCTGCCCAACTTGCCAAGTTATATTGGCCTCATTCACTTTATTTTGATCTAAGATTGGATTCTTCATATTTAACTTACCTTGTTTGGAGCTTTGCATGCATTTTGCTTGATTTGGCTCAATAATCTATAGACATGCTCTATCGATGTCAACCTACATTGAAGACTTCTTGCATTGCATTGATCTATGTCTCGTTGCACTTCACCCTTACATCAGTCTATCTGCACCAACTTTGCATCGAGCTCAATCTACCTCTCCGACAAGTTGCATGCTCTTGGCGAGCTAAGCCCTACTTGTTTCTCATCCTAGATCTCACATCTCAGATCGGATCTTGAACTTCTTGTTGGCAATCTTTCCAACCTAGAAGCGGATCCAAACTCCTCAACAACCAACAACTCAACATAGCATGCACACTTAACTCGGCTCATGGTTATCACTGATCTTGGCATATAGTTCTCTTTGCCGCATGTTTTCAACAATCTAACAAGGTAAAACATGACTTCCCCTCCTCGGATCAACATTACATCACTTTGTGCTAGAATCATTCAAGGCACAGGGGACTCGGCCCTTTTCACGAAGGCATTCCTCACAATGAGCTCCACTCAACAGTTCTCTTCTCACAACTCGACCTTCTTGCGAGCTCCCTACAACACAAACCCTGAGCATGTCTCAGCCTCTTCTCCATATGCGAGTGAAACCCTAGCAAGTTCCAAGCGATCTATAGCCCAGCGGCTCATAAACCTCACATCAACTCGCTTGCCTTGCAATATCTTTATTCAAATATACACACACAGCTTGGTTCTATTTGGCTCGTGACCCCTGTCCGGCCCTTCCTCAAAGACACTCAGACCCACCAACTTGCTTCGTACTACAACGGCGACATCAAGCTTCGGTTTTGCAATCTATTCACTTCGACTTCGACTCTCCACTATCACAATGAGCTCCCGCAAAAATAGTAACTCGAAAACCCTAATCCTCACGGTGGTTTCATCAAAGCTCCTCCAAGCTGCGCGGTGATATTCCTACCTGATTCGTGAGTTACTCTCCACAAACCCTAAAGGCAACACACATCCTAAGAATTCTAAAAGGTGTGTTGTTTTTAAAAGGTTGCTTGATTAAAAAGTTATATATAAGAGCCTAAATGTGTTTAAATTAGCACTAGCATGATAGACGTTATGTTTGAACCCATACACCACATCCCTAATATTTTTTTTGATTGAAAATTATTTACGGGGATAGTTTAAATATCTAAAGTGAAGGAAATTCTATTTTAAAGGGGGGTAAATATCTAGAGTGATTTTTTTCGGAGCAAATATTTTTCCCTAATGGAAAAATATTTTCAATAAATTTGCACAAAAAGGGAGGGGCAATTTTTTTTTAAATTGTACACTAGACAAATTTTTGGTCGAAATTGACGTCCCATCTTGTTTCACATTGTGGGAGGAATAATGTACCTCGATGTCAAACCGCCCATGTAAGTAGCTTCCTACCAGAGGACAAAGGCAACAGAAGACATAAGCTTCAGTGCAGGACATTCTCTCCCATGTATGCACTATGGGGGGGAATGTTGGGAAATAAATGTGTTAGTGCTCACATTTGTCAGTGGTGAGCAATAATGTTATGTAGGTTAGTGCTAACATTAGTGTGAAATATATTATGTGAGAAATAATGTAGAGTGAGTTATTAATACAACTCGCACAGAGATTTAGGAAAGAAATTAGGAAGAAGAGAATTAAGGTGGTTGAACAACCCACCTAGGTTAATGTTAGAAGTTTGTGGAGTTGTTATAGGAGTTGTACTAAGACTCCTATATATGTGTAGCGTGGTTTGAGGGATAACATGTTGATTGAATATTTTTTGAGCATAAACTCGTTCCAGATATGGGGTAAAACACACAAATTCGCAGGCTATATCCCGCATCCAAAAGGTGGGTATACGATGGGCATGTTTTAGAGATTCAAACAACGTCAACCCGAGCAATTTACTACCTGGTAGATATAGAGACAATTTGTAGGATTTAGATGTGTTAGATTGAACTTTCAAAACATTTTACACTATTTCAATGAGACCATACTCAAAATTGAGGGTCATTTATCATGAGACATGGATTTCATACATATTGAGACACTCAACATTATTTTGAGCGACTGTATTTACATTCTGAGAAAACACATCCAAATTGTGGGACCATTAATCAAATGGGACATGGGTTTTATCCATATTCACACATTACATTTTAAAGTTGCAGATTGATGGTACTACATAATCACACTTTGGGCCTATTTTCATCTGCAGCAGAAGATTTGTTTGTTCATCTGATTTGGGACCCTCATTAGTAAAGGCTCTTATTCAGACACCCATGACACTACGGTTGGGACATTGGCATCTCTCAACTTCTAGTGCAGCTATTTTCAGTTTCAGTTGGGCTATCTTCATCTCTCCGATTCAGCAGCTACATCTTTTGGGGTATGTTCTCCCCAAGGCATTCTCCAACAAAATTCAACAAGTGACAGCTTGGTCCATATACCATCAAGCGTATTCATTCCTTAGCTCTTCTAATTTCAATTGTTTTCAATGGTTTATACATTTCAGTTTGTATAGTATTACAGGACATTGATCTACACATGTTTACTTGCATATTTCTACGAGTGACAGTGGGACATTCTAGTTACCCCTGTCAACATCTGTACCAGTTATCACAGATTTCACATGGGACAATGGGGCATTCGAGTTACACCCATCAACACCTATAGCGGTTATCACAGGTATGCATTTTCTTTTATCCTTTTTAATATGCATCCTCAATAAGAGATTAAAAAGGGGGAGAATGTAGACACCTAATTTTGTTCTTCGACATGTGGTAACATCAATTTAGCACTTTCTGAAATACTATTGAAATATATATGATTCATTATCATACTTTCCTCCTTTCCAAGTACCCATACATCATCTTAGCCGCCTCTATCTACCACCTATACTTAATTAAGATCATCTTAGTCTATACATGAACGCCTTAAAAATCTTACACAAACATTCTCCATTTTTGAGGATCATGTTTTCTGCCTCTAGACAGTACCGTCCACCGTAGACAATATTGTCCAGCGTAATGTCCTCTTCCAATGGCAGTGTCCTTGCATGTGCGACTATTAGTTTTCAAATATGGGCAATTTTATTTTGGTCGTCCTAGGCTTGATTCATGGATCAGCTATGGCAAGAAATTAATGAGGAGTCGCATATATGTGCAAATGACTCCTTAAATCACTATCCATTCATACACTTGAGAAACACCTTGAAGATCACTTTACAAACGGCCCACACATCCAAATCTTCCGAGCACAACCCTAGCGCAATCCACAAGTCTAAATCTTTAGTACAAAAAGTCGAAGTTGGATGGTGCAAAGTGTCAAGGGTTAAAAGAAGGACCACTCTAGATTGCACATTATTTTCATAGTTGCACATTCACGTAGGAATTATGAGAACTAAGTGCAGCACGATCCCTCTTCGGAGTATTGATACATAGTGCAGGTCTCACATGCATTAGGGCATGCTAATGTCAATCCTTCCCAATAGCCTTGAATGTATTTTTACTCTATGTTGTTCAGGTGCACTGTTAGGGTTTGGGCAAAGGAAAGATCATACAATCTTCCTTGCGTTAGATCACAATGCCTGAGTACCCTAATTTCAAAATGCAGACACGGGCAAACAATCCTAAAAAGTTCCAAACCTATCAAACATCCATAGATATTGTCATACGCCCCAATCACTACCGTCTAATGGTACTATCTTCCCTTAATGGTAGTGTCTAAGCACAATCTCAAATTGTCCCCTTCACTACAGAGTTTGACAACACTTTCCATATCCATATCCAGGTCCCTATGTTCATAGTACATTCCTCCAAGAAAAATTAGGTTGGGCATTTCCATTATGCATTGTCTAGCTTTATCACTCTATTTTCTCTCAAAATAATCACATTTACCCTACTTTAAGTTCCGATTATTGAAATTTAGTTTCTTCATTTATATAATCTGAATTAGGTCTATTTTTACTACATTTTATACCATTATGTGTAAAATAGTCAAAAAATGAATGAAAATACAGCATGCCTTCTCCATCACCTTGTTTAGGAACTCCTAACCTGAAATCAATAAAATCTTAGGACTACTATCAGTGTCTTCTCCTTTGTCCTTCAATGGATTCAACGTGTACATTCATTCACCTTCACAAGGGTGTAGGTATTTTTTACTACCACCATGCAGAGCCCTCCGATCAAACTACCAAGGTCTTCCTAGCAACACAGCATACATCCATGGGTAGAACGTCACACAACATGATCTTTGTATGACCCGGTCTAAAAACTGACTAAACATTGTTCATTCACCTAAATTTGACACACCATCAAGATCAACAACCAAAACACCTTATATGTATTTGGGTGAGTGATTCTCTTTAAACCAAGCTTTTCTATCATCTCATTAGACGCGAGAGTATTTGTGCTTCCACTATCAATGATAACCTTACAACACTTACCTCCAACTTTGCATTTGAGTTTGAATATATTCTTTCTTTGCAGATGTTCATTCTCCTCTTTCCCCTACTTCAATAACACCCTCTTCATCATTAGAGTTTCTCCACACTCAAGTTCCTATGTGCGATCGGGTGATGCCACAATCTCCTCATCTACTTGTGCAATGTGATTGCTAGCTTCATTTCTTCTACCATTATCTTGTTGTGCTTGTGAGCACTCAAGTGGTGTCGCCACACTTGAAGCATGTACCATGAGTCCTCCTAGTCATCCAAAGTATCCTCTTCCTCTACAAGGATATCCTCAGCCTCTTCATGCAATATTTTAGCTCTAAGAAGTATTGGCTTCTCCATCGTGGGTATGATGTCCTCTACCACTATGGACTTGTCCTCTTCCTCATGAGAACTCTCCTCTACCTCTCACAATATTTTGTTGCCTCCTGAACAACTTCTCTTTAACCTTCAAAGCATATTAATCAGATTCTTCTGCTGAATGTACTCTTACCATTCCCAACCCAAATTACATTGAAATGCACAAATCATTCATGTACCTCAAGATCTTACCTTTTTCATCTTCAACATGACGAGCTCAAATGGTGAGCTCATAAAACTCCTCGGTGTAATCCTTGACACTCATTTCCTTTTGTTGCAAGTCCTGCAATCTTTTGAACAAACTAGCTGATAATCAGCAAGCAAAAATTTACCTGACAATTGTGCAATCATTCCATCCCAAGACTTAATTTTTACCTTATTTCTTCTTACTCTTTCCGCCTACACATGATCCCACCATATGGATGCATGTGTTTCAAGTTTGTACATGTAAACTTTACTCTCTTGGTATCCACAATCTACTCATCAAAATATTTCTCCAACTCAATGATCCATCCAATGAATCTTCAGGATACAAACTTCCTAAATAATTAGGGGTGTTCAACCTCAACGCGCCTATCATCTTGGCAATGGCACTTGCAAATATATCTGTTGGTTCATCCATCAACTATTCCACCTGCAGCTCAGATACTTCTTCTCCTTCACCGTCACTTATATTTGATGCAACTCCTCGGTGTTGTGCAATTTCCATAGCCTCCAGCCAGTCTTGGGTTCCTCTTAACATCTCTACCAGGTCCACAACACTTGGTGCTCTCGCCACTATTCAAGCAAGAGTGGCTTTGTGTACCATTTCTACTCTTCTCAACAAGAATAGTAACAACACCTTCTACCCATCACTTCTCCACATTCGACGGTGTTTCCTATGTTTTCTACCCGCACACAATGTGGAAACCAAAGGTTCTTCACTCACTCGTGGTACACAGCCATCTCTGATACCAAGTGAGGTAGTCATGATTAGAGATTCAACTAAAGTCTGCCTTAGACAGTGCAGCCTAAACTCATTCAATGAAACAACTTCACACATAAATGAAATAACACAGAACTTGGTCGATTGCTTTTTAAAAAGCAAATTACAAACATGCAGACATTTCCTACTCGTTACAATATCAGTCCCCAATTAGATGTGACTAACCTTACAGATTGGTGCATAGAGTAACACACGCTCTCAGCAAGTTACCTCCTTGCAACCTACTCAAACTATCCTCAGGGAAAACAATAGTGGCTCCTGCTGCCAGCTAAACAAAACTTCAACAAATACTCTATTTTTTAAATCTCTTGATCCGAACAAAGAAGCTCCCTTTGCAGACTCTCCTTCACTAATTAGTACAGCACTCACTAGAAGTGTTATGGTGGGATGCGCCAGTTCTGTATCATGACCTTGCGTCAAGTTGTTTCAGAAATAGAGGCATGAACATTCAGCCTCACCAAGACAAGTGGCATAGTTAGGTGCTTTTTGGAGATAGGGTGACACGGAGGAGGCGGTGGTTGCACTTTGCATAGGTGAGCCATTCTACATGCCAGACATGCCAATGGACACTCCTTGTTGCTCAAATGTATCAATATGATGCCTGAGCACAATTGCACGGCACACAAGTACTCCATCTTGCCAAGTATATGTCATGGAATGACCTCACAAACACACAGCTCTACAGACAGCAATATTCTTGCAAATTCATAAGACTTCGCAGAAGTCACAGTGACCTCATAGTGATTTGAAGATGGAAGGTGTTGTGCAACACTTCATGTATCCCTTCAGACTCAAGATGTGGCATGTGAATCCGTAATAAATGTGAAATAGCAGAGTTACGCAGGATTTCACCGATCAGGAACATGCTCATAAGATCACAACATATTGCAGGAGGTCACATGTGCCAAAGGCTGCCAGCACTTATTAATTCTACTCCTAATTCTATTCAGATGATGCAAGATTGCTTGTGAACTTGGATGTTCTTGCATCACTTATGGATCAAAAAAATCAAACTGGAAACTCAGATTTCTGAGATATGGTCCATCCACCATCATCAAGAAAATGGAAGGGAACACCTTCAAGCTCAATCTTCCATCCTACCTCAAATTGCACCATGTCTTCAATGTGGAGCTTCTTCGATGAACACGTCAAAGGTAGCAGAACTACAAATTTCGAAGTTTAACCATGTTTATGCTACTTCATTGAAAGTAAATCATCAAACAGTGGATACAGATACTAAGAGCACCCAAAACTAGATAATACCACTCTATCAGTTTGTGAAAGAATTTCAGTTCATCCACCAGGGAAAACAGTTCACCGGGAATCAAATAGAGCGGAAATTTCCACATTTGGTTTGAAAATTTGACATAATGGAGGCCATTGCTTAACAAGGATGATTGGGTGATCCAAGTGGCAGTTCAGGCAAAATTATGAAAAAATACCAAACAAAACTAGTAGGTGACCTTGTCAAGGACATAAATTCATGACTGTAAGCTTGTAATGATTGTTCAAAAAGGGCCAGAAAGCTAATAGAACATGTAAAGAATATTAAAAAACTGCCAAACTCAATTTTGAAAAGTTTGACCCCAAAATCCACTCTGAAAGGTCCAAAAATGGAAAAATAAATTTAGACCTGAATTCGGTTATAACTGACAACTTTTTTTGTCCTTATCAACCATCCATGTTTGCCTTCAGCCATGCATAACAAATGACTTTTTGGATTCCCTAGCTGGAATGATTCATCTTTCCCTTTGAGTCTTTTTATTTCTTCATGTTCTCAGTTGTTCATAGTGTGATGCTTCACCCAAAAGAAGGTAGAGTAGTTTTGTAGCAAAATATCTGATTGCAGAGATTGCTACGTTTTTGTAACTCTCATTTTCAATGAATCTTTCATTTAAATTGCATTATGTATTGTTTGTGCTTATTGGATTCATTTTCCTTTGAAGAGGTTCATTGCTTTAATTAGACATTAACTTTTAGCAATTTTGTGTGTTGTCCAACAGATATTCAATTAAATCCATATCATTTCTTATTTGTGTTTCCAGCACCTGACCATTTTTGGCCTAACAACCACTTGGGTAAGATTTTCTAGCGCTGAAACTGAAAAAGGAGGAAATCACACAAACCCCAAATGATTAAACTCGGATTTTATATCAACCAACTGGTTTTTTATGACAGTTATAAATCAGCAGTCTGATTTTTATAACACCAGCTTGTGATTAGTGAGAAATCACCCAAATATCATCAAAGAACTCAACAACATAGGAAAACACTTTAGGAAGATTTTAAGCCACTTTTCACCATGAAACTTGATCAATTACTTAGCTGGGAAATTAATTTAGAACAGCAGAGGTGCAGCCAACAGAAATGATCAAAATGAAGGTCTCTAAACCCCAATAATTACAAAAGATGATAGATTCCAGCCCTTTAAATTAAGCCAAGGCTGAATATCAACGAATAAATGAGTTATGTGCCCTAGAAGACACCAAATCACACTCAAACCCTGGTCACTCCCTAGGAGAGGGGCTCTAAAATATGCCAAAGCTCTTTGTATGTCTTCTTCTTGATGCCCTAGATCCAAATCAGCAAGAGAGTCTTCAATAAATGCCTTCAATTCGCCACTACGGAGAGTTTTTGTTCTCCACTATGCCACAAGGAAGGGTTTTGTCCTCCTTGGATGCCATACAAGAGGGCTTTCGTCCTCAAGTGGAAAGGTATGGAGCAATCAGCCGAAAAACCAAAGTAGTAAGTGTATACGCACCAAAAATGATCCAAATGAGGCCAAACAACCTCCTTTTATATCCCTTGGTTGGCGCCAAAGGCCAAATAGGTGAAAACCGACCTCCAAGCTTCACTTTATCTTTTAATTGCTTGTTGGGAATCTCATAATCCCAGCCAACCTGACTTAGGGAGTAAAACACCAAAGAAAAACATTAAAAATAATAAAACTAAACTAAAACGAAGCTCAATTACTTCCCTTGTTCACTTATCCTTCTTGGCCATGGGAAGAGAATGGCAAGAAGCCTCCATTTGGCATTAATTCGAAAAAGGGGACATTACTCCCTTTGGCAAAATATTTGATTGCAGAGATTGCTACGCTTTTGTAACTCTCATTTTTAATGAATCTTTAACTCTCATTTTCAATGAATCTTTAATTTAAATTACATTATGTATTGTTTGTGCTTATTGGATTCATTTTCCTTTGAAGTGGTTCATTGCTTTAATAAGACATTAACTTTTAGCAATTTTGCGTGTTGTCCAACAGATATTCAATTAAATCCATATCATTTATTATTTGTGTTTCCAGCACCTACCCATTTTTGGCCTGACAACCACTTGGGTGAGATGACTATGAGACCCGTGTTGCACAAGGTGGTGGGAAGACATACGTTTTAATTTGTTCTCTTCCCCTTAACACATGGGACAAATTGTTTTTGTATATTTATTAAAGCAATTGGCAACTCTTGGTCTAAACGACGTTGTCCACCACGTTGGTTCTTTAGAACCTTTAAAACGCTACCACACAATCTTAAAAATGCTTTATGAAATTAAACATTGTGAATATTATGGAAAAAACCTCAATAACAAAGTAATCACAACCATGAATATTTTTTTAATTGTTAAATTCCCCTTGTTGGATGACCTTCAACTTTGCTGACAAAATTGAGGGTATCTCTTCCATCAAAATCACCAAGGACTTGCACTCAAACTCATCCCTTAGGGTATGCCACGCCAAGCGAATTGCATGTGGTATTTACCAAATTCCAACACTTTCACATCTCGAGTGGATTTGAATTTAAGGCTCCCCTTTGGAAGTCCCATGCTATTACTATTTGAGCTCGTCCAATTCGACACCACAACCAAGAACATTACTCAACACAGAAAATAGCTGAAATTATGTAACATAATTAATATGTTATATTGGCAATCGAAACACAACATTGATACTTTTATAAAGAAATTATATATAGTGCTTAACGAGAAATTATAATAAACCATTACCACTGTAATACTACACCTAGGATGCAACGATCAACCTTCTACAAGATTTGATGCCTACCCAGAGTCCTCTCATAGTCTCACATTCCCTTCTTGAGATCATGACTTGTGGATAATGCTCAATACAGCAGTAATTTAACAACTTGATAAACATTATCCATTCTAATTGTACATTTATTGCTCGACTAAAAGCTGGTCCTTGGTAGAACCCACCAATAACTAGTGTAGCCCTTTGACTCTATCCTCGGCCAACTACTAATCTTGGAGCGATCGTTTCACAATTACTCTGATTGAGAACTAATAGATGAAAATCCCCCACTCTCAGTGAGGGACTACCGCTTGGTAACATAATACATAGCTATCCAACTAGAGCCTTGTGCTCTAGCATCCATTGTGTTTACCAATAATATTAGAAATCAAAAACCACACATAGATATTCTATTTCCAAACCCTTTGGATATTTGAAAATGCGAAAAGCATCAATCACAATCATATAACCACTTCTTTAACTGTAAGCCAACATCCACCCATATATCAGTAATGATGATTGATCATGCCTACAAGGATGGTGTGATATCTTTAAGTTGATCTCGATGCAATTAGGAAGTATCGTATTTTTGACAAATGTTGTTATTCTGGTCTTTACAATTCAGTCTTACTCAAGACCTCTCCCCCATATGCTACAAGCTAATGTGTTCTCAAGAATAATGCAGCTGATCACAACAATCTCTTCAAAACATTTACCACAATTGCACTATGAAGTTTTTCCGTCAATGGTAATAATAGATTTCCCACCAAATTTCTATCAATAGTTCTTATCCTTTAAAATTTAGTGCAGACACATATACAACACAAACTGCAATGGAGATATTGGAAGGTAAATGCTAATTGAAATGCCACTGCCCCTAATGGTTCATGGGAATGTAGATGCCAATCAAAATGACATGGCCCCTAACAGTTCACGGGAATGTATATGCCAATCAAAATGCCATTTCCCCTAATTGTTCAGCTATCAATCCATGTCAAGTGAACCTATCACTATTCAACCTAAACGATCATGAACTAGGTCCTAGGTCAAACCGAATACAAACACAAACAATCCTGAATACAAATGGGAGGGTGGGGAATCTTTGGCAAATGCCTATCGACTCCTATGCACTGGCCATCTCATTCGAACTATTCCTGGAAATAAGTTAAATCCAAACATACTGGGAGAGGGAATAGAATCTTCCATAAATAAATAGAAGTCTTCCAAATGGGATTGGAATATTCTGCAAATGTTGAGTAGAATGATCCTTCGGGAAATGCTAAATTGACTTAGCACCTCTTACCTACCTCAACCATCTCATTATCGTTTTTCATTGACAAGACTAATAACATCTTGGATCTCAACTAAGACATCTCCATCTAAACCTGAAGACCCATCCTAACATCTCAACTAAGGCACTGATTGGATGACCATCTTAATTCACTTCTCCCATAACACTAGAGTCTATTCATATATACAAGTGCCCTCCAGGTGATCAAATCATTCATCCCTCATCCATTATATATGCTATACAAACAACCATTTGTATCCATCTCTAACGACTCATCACTCATATGGAAAATGTGATATGCTTTGGATTTGAACTGCATCATTGTACTACTCCAAGCACGGCATGGAATTAGTGTTACCTAAGACTTTGGGACAACTAGCGGGCAGGACGCGGGGATGGAGTTTCTGGGACATAAAAAAAATTCCAAAATTTTGGGACGATGGGGAACGGCAAGGGGGGCGGCTATTAAAATAATATATAAAACTATAAATATTAAAAATATACAAACAAATTTTTGAAATTTTATGAATAGCAATTCATATTTATATATCAGTCCACCATGTGTATATAGTCCACGTCCAGACATCCATATTAAAAACTCAGCAGCATACATATAGCTATGTTAATGTTATATGTCCATATAACTTTTAATATTAATATGTACGCTGCTGGTTTTCATACTATGTTGTGACAGTCCACCATGTGCATTTGTGCTCAAAACATTTTGTATGCATACATCACTCTTGATTCTTAATATGTCTTTGTAATACAATACAGTCGGATTATGGTTAACAAGTATGTTTTCAATGAGAACAACAAAAAAAATAATTTTAAAAAAATTTATTTGTTTTTTTTAATTAGAAAAATTAAAGTCCTCGAAACGCCCCAAGGATGTCCTAACGTCCCCGACGTCCCCAAAAAAGGGGGGCGTCCCCGAAACGTCCCCTGATATTCAAGAACGTCCCCGAGATGTCCCTCTTTTTTTCCTACCATTTCGGGAACGTGGGGAGGACATTTCCCCTATCCTGCCATTCCCAGGACATACAGGCACGTCCGAAACATCTGGTTTTCAAGGGGGGCACATCCCTGCATAACACTACATGGAATCACTCACTTCCCTATGGCATGGTAAGGAATCATTTCACTATAGGATGATATGGCATCAATTCACCATGTCATCACCAACTACATCTCTATTATGCAGTCAATTGCATTCATCTGATTCGGAACTTTTAAGCACTCGACTAGTGTTAAGGGCATTTATGCACTCCTCTGATATGACAAGGCTCTCACTCTCCTAACAAAAGGATCATGAGCCTCTCATCCAATAGGATGATGGGGAGGGCCTTTAGGCACTCAACCAACGAGAGAGGATGTCCAAGGGTCTCCTAAAACATTTGACAACCAAAGAAGAGTTGGTCTGCCCATTCCCTCAAATCGAACCCCATTAAAAAGAAATGGGCTTAGGAAGCAAAATTGATGAAAGGCACTCAAAAGTAGTGCAAGAAATGGCCTCAACTACTGATTTCTTTGGTGAATATGTTGTGTTGTTCGTCCAACCCTCCTTTCAGTTGCCCCATCACATGATGCATGTGATCCCTACTACCTACATAGTAACATATGGGCATCTTTGGGATCATATGAGAGGAAATTTCGAATAAAGGATAATAGAAATGACGCGATGACACATACTGACTATAGTGAAATCAAGACAACTATCTAGTAGCAAGAGACAAATTGTTTATACAAACATAACATGATTAGCACATTCAAGTTCTCTCCCTTGATAAGCAATAAGAGAACATGAGCCCTACTACCTGCATAGTAACATGTGGGCATCTCTATAGTAACATGTAGGCATTTCTAGGATCATATGAGAGGTAATTTTGAATAAAGGATAATAACGATGACGCTTTGACCCATATTGACTATAGTGAAGTCAAGACAACTATCTAGTAACAAGAGACAGACTATTTATACAAACATAACATGATCAGCTCATTCAAGTTCTCTCCCTCGATAAGCAATAAGAGTAATAGTAGTGTCCTTGTCTTGCTCTCTCATAGCGAGTTCGACCAAGACAACCATCTCATAGCGAGTTCCACCGAGGAAACTATCTCATTGGCTATCTCATAACAAGGATCAAGCATAGCACATTGGTCAAAAGAGTAACGATGTGGCTTTCCTCTCATTGGCATTCCA
The DNA here is from genome assembly GCA_019776745.2 of Taxus chinensis. Taxonomy (NCBI): domain Eukaryota; kingdom Viridiplantae; phylum Streptophyta; class Pinopsida; order Cupressales; family Taxaceae; genus Taxus; species Taxus chinensis. The sequence goes on from CM034154.1 coordinate 471,812,488, forward strand.
ATCATATCGCTTTCCTCTCATTCATATCTCGATTCATTTCCTTAGAACCCCTTGTCAAGAGATGGCCTCAAATCCAGTAATGTTGTTGAATCGATGCTATATCGAGTGGTACAATACTATATTTATGATGTATTATTGGTAAACTAGCTAAATTGGTCGAGATTGATGGGCAGGGATGACCGACTGAACTAGATCGATGGATAGCCAAGAAGGAATATTCATCAATCTATGACTGAATATAGATTGATGGGTTCAGACAAAGACAAACTATAGTGATGTAGTACAACTAGTGGCATTCATGACTTAATCGACTCCTCTATCTATCTATCTATCTATCTATCTCCTCTATCTATCTAGCACCCTAACATCAATGAGGCCCTCCTCCCCTCAAGGTTGTTGATCAAGGACCCTAAAGGCCATAATCTCGCGATTTGGTCTATGAATTGCAAAATCCAACTTTATTTCCTTTTAATCGATCAAGTGATCTTGACATGATAATGGGAAATAGGCATAAACACCCAATATTTTATTCCCTCCCTGATTTGTAGATCCCATATGTCTTATCCATTCCAAGCCCACTTAAGATTCCATGATTTGATTTTGTCATCCCAAGATACAGTTCAATTACATATGTAATACTAGGCTAAAGCAAGAGCGAGAAAGGGGGGCTAGAACAAAACCAACAACAAAAAATGAATTTGAGTTATTAATGGAGTATGGATTAGTAGTAAGGCATTGGTTGGATTGATCTGTATGGGTATCATCGACATACCAAATCTCTATTATCATCAAGAGTGGTTCAAGAATTCTCTTTGCGGTTCTCCCATTCCTATTTCGAAACGTTAGTCCCAAGGTTTGGTGTTCTCAAAATTAAATTCCTATCATCTCAATCCAATATATCAAAATTCAATGCCTACTCAGACAAAAATTGTCCATGGTATATTCAATCATTAATCATTCCAATGGTGTACCATTCAAGCAAAGTATTAGATCAGTTCCACTTTAATATCCCTTATGGTCAAAGGCCCTTTTTTGGGAGAGATATACACTCAACCTTTTTATATGTGCTCTTGCTTTTACCCCATATTACATGACCATGCGCTAACCTTTAGGTCAATCAAGCTAAAACCACGTGGGAAGGAAGTTGGTTGTTTCCCTCTCGATAGAAAGAAGTAGACTTATAAAGCCAAAAGCATCCCAATGTTAAACCCTGCTATAGTGGGCCCCATCATCACCATAGCAACCATCTTACCCTCATGGTGGGTTTCCTTGTCCATTGCCCCAACCTTGTTGTAATCACAAGAAAGCACTAATTATAACCACAAGTTGAAGGAATTGTCAGTGCCCTCCTCTCTTTTTCGATAATTTACATGCAAGCGAAGGGGCATTTATCACGGATTCATTTTTAACAATTATTCTATGACATATGTAACGTTAACGAAATCGATGACTAAATTATGGAATCAAGGGATGATTAATTCGATCTTTTAATACACTACTAGTTGACTTGGACTCAGGAAATATCTAGAATCAGGATGATTATGTTGATCTTTCAATACACTCTCACTCAACTTGGATAATAAATAAAGGAAATTGTCAATCTCTTTGGGAACTCTAGCACTCGTCCACCTCTTAAAGGATTGAATATGAAAAATTAAAGAAAGATATATTACACAATTTAAAATAATAAAAAGTAAAACTGACAATTTAGAATTTAAACATATTTTAATAATATATTATTTTCAAAATTAAAATTACAAATTAAAAAGAATTTTTAAAAGTGAATATTGAACATTTAAATTTAAAAGATTAAAATTATAATTAAAAATTTAAAACCAATAATAAAATTTATATTAAATAAAAATTAAAACCTAAGTTGAAAACTAATACTAAAAATTTAAAAGCAAAATTATTATTAAAATTATAAATAAAAAATAAAACCCAAGGGCAATGTCCTACTGTTGGCTAGATTTTTTGCATGGCACAAAACCTAGGCAGTCATGAGATAAATCTCCCTCATTTACCGGTGAGGCTCCCGTGTCAGATTTGTCAATTAAAATATGCTAGTATCTATATGGGGTTTTACTTTAACTGTTCAGCTCATGAACCATAGTTGTACAGTTCTGCAGCAAGTAAGCAACTGTTTAAGAAAGGAAATATTTATAGAAGAAGGGAATTATATAAACACAGAGAAGAAATGGGGAAGATGTGCATCCCAATCAATAGATAACAGAGTTGATTGCATGCACATAGAAAAAACCAATAGATATAAACACAGAATTATAAACAAAGGTAGCTCTAGATCTAGATCTGAAATAACACAAAGTTTATTAAAAGATCTAAGATATAAAAGCTAGAAACACAATACACCGTGACACAAAGTTCTCCGGAAATCTGCTCCTGTATATTCCTTTGCTTCAAGTGGCTCTCAAGGGTTTCAGCACAAAGTCTGGAACACAAGGATGCTGCTTACAAATTCTGATCATTAACCCGGAGGTTCTTCTTCTACTTATAGAATGTAGAAGGGAAAGTACAAATGATAAACTCAACTGAACTGAAACATAAACAACAAGTAAAGATGACATTTGGCAATCATCCTCCACTAACTTCTCCTTAAGTGACACATGTATCACTTAACTAATAGAATTGTTCCACATAACTTTAAGTAATGGTTTCAAAACCAATAACTTTAAAGTTTTACAATTTCATCCGAGAACGTGGAAAATAGAAGAAGAAAGAATATAAGAAGAAATCAAGCCAACTGTAACATTTATGTCTTCTTTTTGTTCTGATATTGGATATACTTGTCGAACATGTAATTCAACATCTTCCCATCTGTTTTAGCCACCGCTTCCGTTTATGTCCTGAACTACAGCAATCCTTCGTTCAACACCTTGATACACGCTTCCACATCCTCCAAGCTTGGCCCGAACCTCGCAATATCTGCCTGCAGTGCCACTAGTCTGCTAATGGAATTCATCGTAAAAGGTTTAGTAGCTCCATCAATTCTCCTTTGTACCATCTGAAGAGATCCTTCCAGAGAATTAGGCACTCTGCTAGGAATGATCCATACGTATGAAGTAACATTTCCGACCACTTCCTCCTCAGTGAAAGCAACGATATTGTCTGGTAAGGACGATGTCTTACTCTCAAGTGCTTGCATCCTCTTGAGCAAAACTCTGCAAATCTCCAAACAAAAAGATACTACAAACTCCAGCTGCTTCCCCTTCTCAACTGATCCATCCGGTACAATCTGCTCTACAACTAATACTTCTCCCGGCAGCTTGTTGATTTCGGCCAAAGTACTCAGGTTACTCTCAGCAACTGTGTTCATATCTACTATGCTCGTCACCAGTTGCTTCAGCTGATTTGCTGCATCATTCATAACCTTCAGGCGGGCTGGCACCTCTCCAAGTTGTACAGAAGCTTGACGAATAATCAGATTCTTCCATTCGTCAATAGCTTTCACCTGATTGCTTGCATCCTCCATCTCCTGCATAAGATGATCACTCACCTACTCTGAAATGGGCTCAGTGGAAGATTTAGCAACCTTGGCTATGATCTCGCACAACTGAGATACATGCTTCTGAAGCTCGTCTTTCTCCGCCTTTTCTCTGTCAAGCCTAAGGAATAGAGCATCTATCAATGTCTGTGTATCCTGCTTCAATCCTTCTGTGGTGGCTTGACCGATGGGTACTCTGGTTACTGTTACATCTTCTGCCGTGAGCTCATCCTCCTTTCCTTCCGCCAAAACTGACATCTCAGCAAACTTTTGTCCCGACTCCTCAATGATCAACCTTGAAGTTACCTTAGCAACTTTAGGTCTTCTGTCTTTTCCGCCTAGACTCCGAAGTAGCTGCAAGTCGTGTTCCTCCAAGTTCATTTCCACTCTAGCTTCTGGAACCAACTGCGAAGCCAACCATTCTGATAAGTTACTTCTCGGAGAATGAGAAGTTACTTCTCGGAGAATGAGAAGTTGTTGAGTGCACTACTATCTCTCGCTTTGTTTCCTCTCCATCAGAAACTGCTACAGTGTTATGGCTGCCATCTTCTGAATCATCCAAGGACAAAGCTCTTTCGAACTCTGCCATCTGCAGCTTCAACGTCTCTTCTGGAACAGGTGCTGAACGGAGTGGCTGAGGAGAGAAGATGAATGTTGCCGGATTCAGTGGAGGCATGGAAGTGTCCTGTTGAGGTGCAACAGTCAGTGAAGTACTGGATGTTGGAGAAGCCGGAACTAAATTCATAGCCGTGGAAGTGATCTTCTCCTTTGATTGAGATCTTCTGTGCACTTTCATCTTCTCGGGCCTTCTACTGCTTTCTCCTCTGTGCTTCCGCTTGAGGGAATCTTCTGTGCCGAAGTTGCCTGTGATTTGATTCATCAATGCTTCATCAAGGCAGTATCCCTTCGTCAGCAACCAGCTTGAAGTATTCACCAAAACAGCACCAGACCTTTCTTCAATCGCATGGCAGCCACCTACGTTATCCTGAAGTACGGCTCTATCTCCTCCCATTTGATGGTAAGCGTCAAGTAACACATTCCCATCATCTTTAAGATTCGCAGGTATCCGTGCTAGTCTAAAGTCGAACACTTACCGTGCTGATAGCCTGCTGAAATCCTTCTTTCTAACCTCGTACTCACTTTTGCACTTCATCCAGAAATCCTCTGATGAAAGCACATGTGCGTACTCTTGGGAGATCGTCTTCCCGGCTACTCCAAATGGATCGAAGTTCAGTTGTGCCATGAAGAACTCTTGCTCATACTCGGATAACATCTCCATCTCCATCCCTCGAGCTCTATGAATGCTCTGGCAGCTATAATGTCCCACAGTGATCGAGAATAAGCCCGTAGACTTGTGTCGTTTTGACTAAAGGTTGTGTATCTCCACAAGTTGTCTGCTCAGCTCCATAGTGATCAATCTATCATTCGGATATCTGGGCAGCTTAACCGATTCTCCTGAAAAGCCGATAACACTGAGGTATGTGAAATCTACAAACTGAATGAATAGACTGCCAATTCTGGATACAGCTTCCCACGCTTCCTTGCTCACCCTGTTGGCCTTTAGGTCCCTGTCTAGCCTGCAAATGAATTCGTAGAAAAATCCATCATTGACCACTTTGAAATCTTTCTCGCACACAGGTACAGTAAGCTGTGGGTAGCACTCGAAAATGGGGTCTTTAGAAAGAACGCCACATCTATCCAGCTTGGAGAAGATGCCTTGTGAAGCTACAGTGTACACCAAGTAGCAAGTCATTTTGAAACTGAAAGTACACTTCACGTTCCGGAGTTGCTCACCAATGTTGTCGCTAATGATTTCCGACCAATTGATTATGGAATCAACCTTGTTGACTTCAATGGTCCTGATGAAAGCATACATCCATGTACGGAAAGTGTGAGCGTTCACCTCGCCATTTATCCTTCATAACAATTTGGCAATATCATCTACCTCCTGCAACAGATTGGACCGTGGAAAAGTTCTTGGGAACTTAGAAGGAGATTTGGGCTTCTTCATGTATCTGTTGTTCATTATGTTCACGCAGTCAACTCTATGTTTCTCCCACCTACTGCCGGCATCCTAAATGCTAATGGAAGTCACCACCTTTCATGTCAGAATCTTCAAACAATAATTGATGAACTCTGCGTCCAACCGAATTATTGTTTTCCCCATAGCATCTCGCACTAATCTGGATGAAGGATGGTAAGACCTAGCACACTTCATAACGAACTTCGGCAATTGGGCTGTGTATGGAAAGGCTGCAGCTCGAATAATTCCCCTGCTTTTAATTGCACGCATGAGTGAAGTCTTTCTTGTTCTGGATCTATCAATCAATTCGGAAAGAGGTTCCGGACCTAGATCTGTGTCTCCTATGTCTGCAAATTTGGAAGTGATAGACTCCATTGTGCTTTCTTTTTCATCCCTCTTTGTCATGGTTTTGTCTATCTTTGTCTGAACAATTCTTTTTCTTCTTATTCGGCCGGAATTCTTCAAAACTGGTGCAGATCTGGATAATTCTTCAGATTCGGAGGATATATTCAATGTATTGGACATTGATTAAAGCTCATTTTCTTTTGTAAAGCACCTGTAACGAATTCCTGCAATTAATTCAGACAAAGATGGGAACCCGAACATGAACAGTGAATTTTAATCATAAAAATCTGCATAATTCAAGCCTGCTGCCCCAAAAATTGATATTTTGTTTGAATGCAAAGTGGGCATGAATTTTACCAACTTCACCTGAGCACCTGTATCACTTATACAAACAATTATCCAGACACAAATCAACTTCCTTCAACCTGTGCGCCAAAATTGGAAGCTTTTAACATTAATCTCACCTTCTTTTGAGCAAAAATCTCCTCAAATGGGACGCACTTTTCCTCTGGGCTGCACTTCTTTACCTGTGAACTAATTAATTCATCCTTATGGCAGCCCCTGCTTCTATAATCCTTGTGATTCTATAATTAATTAATGCCTTTGTTATTACTGGCAATTAATTAATTAATTAATAAGTTTCACTCTTCAAATGGGCGCCTATTTTGTGCATATTTATGGCTGTCATTAAATAAATTAAATTTATTTAATTTGAGAATTCTGCTTCTAGTTAACTCAAGCCTCACAGTATGCTTTGACCTTAGCCACTGAAAATAGGAATTAATTTAATCATTTAATACTTTAAAAAGTATTATTTCTCTCCCAAAAGGGGCGCGCTTTTTGACATAAAGGGGCTGCCATTAAATAAATTTATTTATTTAATTTTAGAACAGTCTATTTTCAACCACCTTTTGTCCTTTAACCTTTGTTGACTTTTCCACAAGCCTGGGCGCCAAAATTGGGTGAATAATTAATTAAATTAATCAATTTAAAGGCTACCTTTACTTCTCCAAAGGGGGTGCACTTTTTTGGCATAAAGAATTCTATTTTTAAGAAACACATGACAATGGGATTATTTACCTTGCAGCCCTGAAAATCCCATGATTCACTTAAGTCATTTGACTTTCATAATGGGATTGTTTACCCTGCAAGGCAGGCAATAAAATCCCATGATTCACTTAAGTGATTTTTCTTTTATTCCACAATGGGAATTTTTACCCTGCAAGGCAGGTAAGAAATTCCTGCCTACCTGCTGCCTCTAATTTTCCCATTGTCACTTAAGTGGCGTTGCTTCCATGGGAAAAAATACCCTGCTAGGCAGATACAAAATTCCCACTGCCTGCTGCTTCTAATTTTCCCATGATCCACTTCAATTCTTCTTTTTCCAAAAATGCGGTCAGCCCAGAAGAGGCTTTTTGGTAGCACAACTTCGTCTTTTCCCAGTGAACCAGACCTCCGATGGCGACTTCCTTCTGGCATAACGTGCATATATGATCTCCAGCTACTCCAAGCCAAGAATCAAGTCAAACCGGCAAAGGAATTGATCCAGAGAAATTTCACAGAAAACGAAACAAGAAAAACACAAAAACACAAAACGTTGTCAGAAGTCACAAATAAAGTCCAGAACTCATTCCTGGTTAAAACCCTACTGGTATATAGGAATAATGATATGTACGATCACAACAGAGTTAAACTGGAGCACAAATTGCCTCAAACGGGGCTCAAAATAATTAAATACAAATTTCCCGCAAACAAATCCCAATGACAGAATATAACAATTTTGGGCATCTGGGTATTTGGCGAAAATGGCTAATATGGCTCTCTGAGAATATTTTGACGTAATACAAGAACTTTCTAGCAATAAAAACACAAAACGACCCATTATTTTAAAAGTATGAAATTTTTTCCGATAGGGTAGTCTCAGATTTCAAGATGAAATCTGGGGACACCACCTACATTGTCATACTAGGAATTGATGTATTTGAAGCCATTCACTAGATTTGCAATCACAGTTGCAGGATTTTCCTTCACATTCGCCAGATTCACGTTGAGGCTTGTTGGATCCGTTGAGCATGAATAATCGTTGGAAGTTTTAATTTTTATTTTTCCAAAATGCAATTTTATATTGTTTAGGGCAAATGGGAATATAGGGTATTACATTCAAATACAGCAATGCATGGCAATGTCGAGCATTGATGTATTCGAATGTAATTCCCTACATTGTCATTGCCCTCAACAACAAAAAATTGCATTTAGAAAATTAAAAAAATAAAAACTTCCAACGATTATTCACACTCAATAGATCCAACCAGCAACAACATGAATCTGACAAATGTAAAGGCAAATCCAGTAGCTGTGACCGCAAATTCAGTATCTATGATTGCAAATCCAATGAATGGTTTCAAATATGACTATGAATAGGTTTTAACTGAGGAAACAAAATGCTTTGGAAAGGGGAACGCAAGGAGATGTTAAAAATTCTCCAACAGGTGTCTCTGAGTACGAGAGGTGTCTTTGTACTCGTCTCTTGTACTGAAGACACATCTAAGTTGGTGGGGGAAGCATCTCCCTACAATACTAGAGAAACTTAAGTAGCGATCCACCCATTTTCAATTCAACTTGTAACTACACTCCCGATCCACCCAAACCCTACAGAAATAACCATGTCAACTAGTAAGTTTCAACTCATATGATTAAGAGATGGGAAGAGCTCATCAATAATATTCTTTCCTATAGGTTGACTAGACAATTGAATGTTTAAGCTCATATAACTCGAAACCCTCATAAACTCATTTTTGAGGGGAAGCTTGACTTAAATCAAGAAACATTAATCTCATATGAATATGAAATGTTATTACGGAGATCTGGACATCAACTTGATCAAAAGTGTGGGGTCCACTTACTATGGAGCCTCATTCACATTATTACCTTCAATAAGGCTTGTTCAAATCAAAATATCCTCCCCAATGACTATGAAACACGACAAAAAGATTCCCCTAAATGAAGTCACGAAATTTTCATCTCGTATGAATGTAAAACGCCATCACTAATATTTTAGAAAGGATGGGATGACTTGAATAGAGGAATTTTAAACCCATTAACTTTATAACCGACCCAAGCAAATTACTAAGGGAAAGCTCAACTTGATGTTTGCAAGTCGTTGGTCATATGAATGGAAAATTACACCATCTTGATTTCCTCAATGTCAAGTTGATGGCCACATCATCTCTTTTATGTATATAATACCAGTCATCATTCATATCACATATATAGTAGATGGACAGCTCAACCAATGAAAGGGGCACTTTAGGAATTCATCTAACAAAAGGAATGAGCAATAGCAAACCACTTGACCTTCAAGTTAAGGAGGACGAGGAGTGAGCAACAACTTGTGCCATTATGTGGAACAACAATGAATAACAAGGAAAATGAATGGAAATGTCCACTTGCTTATGAATCAGATGAGAATAATGGTTTTGATTACCGTGCGCTAGCTTGACTTGATTCACTCTTTTCTGTATGCCTGAAGCTCAATCGATGGACTACGTTGACTTGATTCAGAGGTGCTAAAGGGAAATAAAAGTTATTGATTGATCTAGACTGTTCATCCCTAGAGAAATCTCTTGTTTGGTGATGAAATATCTTAGCGGGTGAATTTTTTAATCTGAATTTGAACCAAGCCTGAAGCTACAAAGCTTCTTGAACAAGTCGCTTCTCATTGAATCACATATAATATCTAGCCTAATACCATTTTCCATGAATCCCATACCTCTATATATATAGTCATCTACAATTGAGTTGCTCTCCCCCAAGTTTCTTGTCCTTAAAGGCCTTAACGTTTGCATGAGGGTCGTGGGGCATTTATGCTCTCAACCAATAGATCAAGGGAGAGCATAAATGCCCTACCAATCAAGTTCCATAATCTTCTCTCCTATTGTCAATGGGTTAAACAACCTTTATCAATTAAGATCATTATTGGTTTGAAGGCCCTAACGTCAATCAAGTGCCTAAAGGCCCTCAACCTCCTCCCCTTCCTAATGTCAGTTGAGGGAAACCCTCAATCCCATTGACCTAACAATCAGATCACTAAAAGTCCTCAACTTCCACTCCCTATCAGTTGAGCACTCCTTAGCCTACCAAACAAATGCCTCAACCTCCTCTCCTTCCTGATGTCAAGAGAGGGAAACCATTGATCTCCTTGACCTAAAGGTCAAATGACTAAAGGTCCTCAACTTCCTCTCCCTATCCGTTGAACCCTCCTTATCCTACCAAACGAACGCATCATCCTCCTCAACCTAACAACCCTAACCATCCCTAACAGATATCTCTCTTTCTTAAGTGATGGTTGACCTTAACTAAAAAAAATCCTACGCCTTGAAAGCAAGGCGATTAAAGGTAAATCCCTTACACTAATTCTAACACTTGTCAAGGCCCTAGCTAGTCAAGCCCTAAATCAATCAAAGAAACTAAGTGAAGCCCTCCAAGTCGAAAACAACCCTGACCAACACAGAGGGACGAGGACCTCAACTTGAGGGCATTTATGCTTTTAACCGAAGAAAAGAGGTTGAGATATTCACTATCGCTCACTCCTCCCCCTCAACCAAGGGAAGGAAAACTTTGGCTTGTAGGTCAAGTGCTAAAAAAACCCTCTCCCTACTCACCCTAGGATGAGTGCCTAAAGGCCCTTCATTGAGAGTGTGTGCCTAAATGCTCTCGACTTTAAGGTAGCGTTCATAAATTCCCTTATCCTCCTCAATCTCTTGACCGAGAACCTAAAGGCCCTACAGTCAATCAAGTTGTTCGCTACCTCTCACCCCTAGAGGGCCTCAACCTAGATTTAGTTGAGCATAAATTCCTTTCAACCTCCTAAATTCAGTTGAGAACATAAATTCCCTCAACTTCCCCAGCCTACTCTCCCTACCGATCCATAGCATAAATAGTGTAGCAGCCCATTCCTAATTAATTGTTTCACCCCCAACCTTTCACCGCACACCAGATACATATATTAGTCGTCACTCGTGTAATGTACATCAGTCACCAGTTATATCACATATATAATACACGATGGCATCCATCATCCAGAAGTAATACAATGTCTTATTCAGTAAATCAGGAAGTGTTCAAAAATCAAAATTATTGGCCCTGGTGAATAGAGGATTTTCTGGCCTTGTGATCACATACTTTTCAAACATTGCACTTTAAGTCTACAGAATGAAAACTTCAATGCAATTAGTTTAACTGTTTTATTCGCTGCTCAAGCCATTTTGTAACCAATTAGGCATTTAAGGCAAATCTTGATATGCAATGTTTTGTATTGCTATAAAGCTTTTGCCCAAAACACTAATACAGACTCTGTTACATGCAGGAAACTATATAAAGGGATTGTGCTTGTTCACAATTTATAAATCAATGTGAATTAAACCCTGAATCACAGATGAACAAATAAAAATTTCAAGGCAAGCACAAGAGTATCAAAGTTTGAAACTCACAAGAATGATTTTGGTTTCATCCAAGTCTCTCTGAATCTTTAGAAGTTTATCAGCCTCTCCTGGATCCTGGAAGGACGTAGAAGGAACTTGAGTGCAATACCATGTGAATCACTTCAGCTTGTATGTACAGCTAAAACTTTAATGGCTATACAGGCTCAATAGAAGAAAAAATTGTAAGATCACTTAGCTATAAAATATCTTGTAGGCACAGTATACAAAACAAAGGCAATTTACTTAATCATTCCACAAAAGACAGTTGGATATTACCTGAAACTTAGTCAGAGCATCATCCAAGTAAGGCCAGGATTGGTTTGCATCAGACTGTATAGTCCTCCATGAATCACCAAAGTTCTGCTGGTACTCGTCCAATACCTGTAAATAAAAAGTTGCTTCATAGAAGTTATCACCATTTTCTGCATATTTCACAATGCGTCAGGATGTATTTTAGCAAACATTGGTTAAAATGATATTTTACTTTAAAAAAATTCAGATCCCATTGGTAAGCAAATTAAGGGTTTAGGAACTGTGCTTATGACTAAATAGAAAACAGTTTCTACGAGAGTTAGTAGGTTGTAGCAACACATAGCTAGCAGATAATTGAGAAGTATTTCCACCACACTATAAGCTGATGGAAACATATCAAGTCTCAGTTGTTTTGGAGCTTAAAGCTACTTGAGACTGAGAAACACAGCAGCCAGATATAGCAACGTTCCAATTACTAGGAGGTGTAATGATGGTTTTTGAATAAGTTCAAGGTCTGCATGGAATCTCATACATGACAGCCATTCCTCCAGGATCCGTGTAATATTCTGGCTAGTGACATCCATTTCTATTCGAAGGTCAAGTGTTGGCTAATATGCCAAGTGTATAGAAACAAATCCCTTCTGAACCAGTGAACATTGAACAAAAAACGATGTGGAGTTTTGTGTTCTTGTTTCTTCTTGTAACCAATCTTCATTACAATTTGGTAATAAAAGCCACGAGCAGAGAATAGAGTTTCAGTTAGATGCTGCAGGGGCGCCCCAAGAACGTAGCATCCGCATATGGTGTTTCAGACTATTTTCTGATATAATTTGAGAGTAAATATTTTTAAAATACCTTCTATGGTTTCCGTTTAATAGAATTATGCTGGTATGATGGCAGCTTGCACAAGACGGGATCAGTCAATTACTTTAATTTTGGTAATTGAGACATTTCATGTTTATTACAAATTTTTGAAGCTTTTGAACCTAAATATGTTTTAGCTTGGGACAGATTGAGGAGGAAAAAATGTATTTTCTCATACTCCAAATAAAAGTTTCCTTATATTACAAGATCTCTGTACCTGCCAAGCACCTATACTCAGAACCAAACAAGATAGTACAAACAAATTCATCAGTATTTCTCCAAAATAAATCTTTTTTATTTCCATTCCTTTTTCTGTGTTTCTCAATCTCCTTATCTATTTGCAAAATGTAGACACCAATAGCTAACATTCAGGTAATATAATCAAAATTGCTTCATTGCCTGCATGTTCCAGCAAATTTCTTACCTACACCCTTGAATTGAGGGTTTTTCATGTAAACATCATGTTTGTCACAGATGCCAGCAATCCCTATGAATTCCAAATTTGAATGGTCCTCAAGAAGAATTATTGTGCAATGCCAAGTTGTGATAAGTCTCATTATTGTGCCTTTATCCTCAAAGATATAAGTTATAACCAATGCTGGCAGATATACTCAATCTTTCTGATTCCTAACAAGATACAAAAACAATTGAGTGACATGGAAGTCTCCTATGGTTGACATAAGGTGATGTTGATAGCATAGTTTCTTGAGATTATAATCTTCAATATGCATTGAAAGGAGTGTCTGCAATTGGTCTAGATAAATATCTATAATAATTGAACTAAAACAAAAACCCTGTAAGTTTTACTCAGAAAAGTGACAACATATCAGGACAATTGAAAAGCTATCACTTGGGGAAAGAATAATCTAGATTCCAGGACTCTCTGAAGAAACCATAGTAAGAAAACTCGCCAAATCCAAAAACTCGCCAGACCCCCAAAAAAAAAACTCGGCAAAAACTCGCCAATATTCGGCCAATACTCGGGAATACTCAGCAACTTAAAAAATACTCAAATTTCTTTAAAAAACATAAATTTTAAGCAACACATAGCTACAAAATATATCAAATGAGCCCATAAAATGTTGGAGAAGTGTTTTCTATTAGATTTGAATACAAATACAATACAAAATCGCATCATCATGCGAATACGACAACCCGCTGATAAGTAATATGAATTCATGATGATTGACATTGAAAAATATCATCATAAATTTCATATCTATGCAAGTTACAATATACAATAAATTACATTTTCCTCTTCCCCAATCTAGAGAAAAATTGGGGAGAGGGTCTAGTGCCTCTACTAGTCCCCACACTCGGCTGCGTCTCCACGCTCCTCCTGGAAGGCTGCAAATCTGGCTCGATCATGGAACTAGATGGTGGTGCTGGTGGCTCCTCTGCCGCATGTTGGAGATCACCTCCAAAGATGTCATCCAATCCAATATCTCCTCGGAGTCCTGCTAGTGCTTCTCCCTCCATAGCCTCCCTCTCAAAAGAAGCAATCTCGTCCCTGTGAACGCAGGGTTTTCCTCTTCTTGCCCAGTCCACTCACTATATGGATCTATCTCATCCAAATCAATGAGCTCCTCTGATGTGGCCTCAACATTTTTTGTGCAAAGCCGGAGATTGTATTGCACAAAAACCAAGTCGTTGAGCTTTTTTTGAGTCAACTTGTTGCGCTTCTTCGTGTGAATGGCCTCAAACAAACTCCAGTTGCGTTCACATTCAGAAGTGCTACAAGGTTGAGATAGAATTCTGAGGGCTAACTTTGGACGATTTGGGGTATTCCCTCCCCAATCCTCCCACCAAAAACCTACAAACAAGATAATCAAAAATTTATAATTAATTTATAAAATCAAATCTGTAACTAATAAGTAACTTGGTAAACATTCTAATTTTTATTACCTAGTGACTATGTGGTTCTCCCTCGAATAGCTAGCACCGAAGAAAAGAGTCTCCCCCTAGCATGTTTGTAACTCTGCAGCTCTAAAATGACGAGGTCCCTCGTCTCAACATCTGGTATCATCCACTCAATACATGTTGAAAGGCCCTCCATAACCTCTCCGTTCACATTTGTGAAGCTGTCAGAGTAGAAATACTTGGGGTTGAGGTAGTACCCCACTGCATGAATAGGTTGGAGTTGATTGTTCCACCTCCGATCAATAATCTCCCAAAAGGGACCATATTTGACGATATCCCCCCTGTAATAGTTTTGGATAGACTCTTTGGCCCTATCCATGGCCTCATATATAAACCCCATGGGGTTTTGCTCCCCATCAACCAAACACAAAACTCTCACCAACAACTCTGACACCTACACACAAATTAAAATGTAAGATTGCAAACTTACAATACATATTAGAAATGAAATAAAAAAGTGAAAAGTAGAACAATATATTTAATATTTATAATTTAACAAATTAAAATAAAGGAATGAAATATAAATCGAAGTTTGAAATTACCTTGATGATCTCTATAGCTCTCTTTGCAAAGATATCATCAAAAACTATCTTTGCAACCCTCTCTCCGTCAGCTTTCTTTGAATATTGTGAGTCTAGCCATGCTTGACTCACAAACATTTGTTTCAAAGGTGTTAACAAACTAGAAATACTTTGCAACGTCAAGAAGTTAGTTGCAAACCTTGTGACACCGGCTCGAACAACTCTTTCCCCTTTGTGTGTACTTCGTTATAGATCTTGCATCTTCTACAACCGGCCTCACCTAATCAATTTTGCCTATGTCCTCCAAAAGAAGGTCAATGCAATGAGCTGCACGAGGAGTCCAAAAGAGTGATGGATGTCTCTCCTGCAGTAGTCTCCCAGCCGCCACATATGTTGTTGCATTGTCTGTGACAACTTGCACAACATTCTGTACACCAACCTCTAATACAACTGTCTCTAACATAACACTCAAATTCTCTACATTTTTTATCATGTTAGAGGCATCAATAGACTTTAAAAACATCATCTCACCGTTTGAAGCTGCTAAAAAATTAACAAGGGTGCGGTTCCTTCCATCCGTCCACCCATCTAAAAGAATGTTGCATCCGAATTTTTTCCATTGTTTCTTATGCTCTTCTAGCATGGTAGTGGCATCTGCAATTGCACCCTCAAGTAATTTCCCACTCAAATCTTTTGGAGAGGGTGCCTTGTACCCTTTCCTTGCAACTGTCAATGTTGTCACCAAGTACTCCCAGTATGGGCTCTTTGCCACATTGAACGGCAGGTTGTTGTAGTACCAAAAATTTGCACAAGCTTTATCCACTTCCTCATGCATATCTTTGTTCCAAACTGTACCTTCTAATGAAGGTTGTGCTCCAGGTGTGTTTCTTGCCACAAAAAAACTCGGTATGCCTTTGCTCGAACTCGATGAAGATGTGCCTCTTCCAGCTCTTCCTCTTTGTATGCGTGGACCACGAGTAGAGCCCACAATTGTTGCCGCATCATCGTCTAAATCCTCTTCCATTGCAGCCCCAGGTCTAATAGCTTGTAATATGGCTGCCTTCAGCCTTGCCTTCTCTAGTTTCTTCTCCTCTAACTCTGCCAGCTCTGCTCTAATCTCTCGCTTTGCCTCTTCCGACACGTTGGGGAAAACCGTAACATCTCGGCAAACAATAGTTGAAAGGTGATATTTCAAACGATTGATGTCTGCATTCATTTTTTTGTTACAGAAAGTGCAAAAAAATTCGCCCTCACTAGCTCCACATACAGCATACTTCCATGCTATGGAACGGGCATTCGGAGGAACGGTCCCTGCTAGTGATTCAGATGCCGAACCTGATGCCGAGCCTAATGCCATTGTTAAGCTCTAATCTGCAACACAATGCACATTTAAAAAATTAGAAAACGTAAACTTAATTTAATTTTAAAAACAAAACGTGCCTAAATAACAAATTTGCATAAATAAAAAAAATACATTACAAGCATTCAATTTTACATTACATGTATTTAGAATTACAAAACGAATCGATTACAATACACATACATAAAATTTACTAGTTTACAATGAATTTGCGTTAAAAAATAAAAAAATACATACCTCTGGCTGCAAATGAATATAAAAAAATTACAAGCATTCGATTTTACATTACATATATTTAGAATTAAACAACGAATCGATTACAATACACATACATAAAATTTAACTAATTTACAATGAATTTGCGTTAAAGAAAAAAAAATACATACCTCTGGCTGCAAATGAGTATAAAAAAATTACAAGTATTCGATTTTACATTACATGTATTTAGAATCACAATAGGAATCTATAAAACGTAAATAATATACACAAAATTTGGAAAAACTTCAAAGAATTTTTAAAAAAAAAAACCTACCTCCAAATGCAAATCTCCAAATTCTCTCCTCGAATTCGCTCCAAAATCCACTCAACACAAGCAATGCAAGCTCAAATGGTTGTGTGAGTGACAATGAGGGAGTAGCGAGCTTTTTAAAGAGCCAAAACCGTGTAAAAAAAGTGGTTTTTGCATGTGAAAACCGTGTCCTGCGTTTGCAAACCATGTTGGGCGAGTTTTACCCACGAACTCACCGAGTTTTGGCGAGTACTCGGCAAGTATTCCCCAAAACTCGGCGAGCTTTTCGGTGATTTAACCATTTTGCATGTTTTTTGGCGAGTTTTTGGCGAGTTTTCCATCTATGGAAGAAACAACATGCAAAAATGTGGGGTTCCAATGTGTTAAGGATGAAAATGGTTTAAACTATAACTTATGAATAGTTATCAGAGTACACTACCAAATGCCAAAAGGAGATGGAAATGAAACTGAATTCAGAAACGTAGAACAATGCAATCATCCACAAGTGCTTGATGTGAGCTGTAATATCGAATTGTAGTCACACTTAGTTATGCAAAATCCGTGAGAACAAATGCAAATTTGAATGATACAGCTGACATAATTCAAAGCGCATTTTAGACATTTCAATTTCAAATAGCTGTTGAAGGTCTGGCAAGGCAAGTACTAGTGTTGTACAAAGTTTGCATTCTCAAACTATGTGTAAATCTGACCAAGTGAGTGTTGCCTTGATGTCACCTTTATTAATCTGATTCAATGGTCATGCAATGAAAGAAAATAGAAGTACAGACCATTTAAGAAATTTACCAAGCACAAAAGTTTAATCCCATGCAAATATATTATGCAATTCTCCATTTTCTTCTAAACTCTCCCAGATCTTGGAATCCTTTAGAAGTTCCTTTTGTGGTTGAAGACCTTGTAAAATTTGCCACTATTCCCAATAAACAAGAATTTTTTCTTCCCTAAGAATTTTTTTCTCCCCCTACACAACTTGTATCTCAATCGGATCTTGACTTCTTACACATATATTCAGTTTTATTTAATTTTATTGTTTGTATTTGAAGTGAAGATCCTTTACTTACAATTTCAATACTATTCATCATCCTTGTGAATATTTCTAGTGCATTGGTTAGGTCAAACAACACGACTAACAATTCAAATAATCCTTCCTTTACTTAAAAGGCGATTTTCTAAATATAAAATGGGCCAACAAGTCCCTGATGATACCTTGGTGAAATACCTTACACCTCTACAAAATATTTGAATTCATGGAATTGGATTGCTTTTCTTCACTATTAATTTAACGATATTTTCATTGTTAATGCAAAAACTCCATGTACAATCCTTCCTTATGGATGGCACAACTAGACTATGACAAGGCGGGGAACTCGGCGTGATATAGCCTTTGTGTATCAAGTCTTGAAGTTTGAATTTGATACTTAATCTCATCAATCTCCAACAAAGGTGCGTTAGGAAATCGAAAACCTGAAATGAGGTCGATACAATGCTTCACCTCACAATGGAGTGGAATCCAATTGGTAAATAGAAATTCTCGAGTTACTTTTCTAGTATCTAGTTCATTTGGTTTTCTTGAGTTGCTAAGCAAGTGTGTGAGTCCAAACTACTAAAGAAATCTAATTTTCTTCTCTAGTCCGATCATCAAGACAAAAAACGTCCTACATTGACCAACCATCTTATGAGAATGATTTGTGCAAATCAGAGGAAGCTTAGAATAGAATTCTGTAACATTAATCTCCAATGCCAATAATGACAATTCTAGATCTAGATTCCCATGCACTGTGACATTGCCACAAGAAAAGGTAGTCCACTTAGGACGTTGCACACCTCCGATGGAGCATCATTACAGCTGCCTTTTTTCTGACATGGTTTGATTTTATATGCCAAGTGATAATTGTGCAACACATTTTTCTAGAGTCTAGACCTAAACTCAACCAAATAATGTTTCATGGTTGAGGGTAAGGCACAATTAGTTGTTTGAGCCTCTAGCCTTATCTGGAGATAAATAAAATCTTTTGACTCCCATTATCAACAGTATTTTGTAAAGGTCGACCCTAAACCTATTGGAAGAATTGAGTTTTCAATTAAAAGTAGGAGAAACAATAGTATTAGGAAAGCAGCGATAAATAATAAACACAAATTAGATATCCACCATAAATTTGCCAAGAATTATAGTTTATGACTGTACAGCAAATTAGAATGTATTAAACCATAGATTGCAGATTTACAGAGTCCATTATAGTTTAATGTAAAGAGCCCATTGTATACAAGAGAAATACTACAAAACAAAAGAAACAATGCAAATAAAAGAAAACCAGATTTCTTCCTTCATATCTCCTTGCAACCTCAAATGAGATTGTTGAAGCTTGGAATGAAGTACTGAGCTTGTTGAATCTCTTGATCAAATTGTTTGTGGATGCTCCAAAGGTGTTTCGAATGGAAGTAGATTTCAAGCTACGAGCAACATGATTGAATGACTGATTTGATTGTTGATTCGTGATCAATTGGACAACATAACGGCGTGTGAGATTGAATAATAATCCCACACAATAACGATGCAAATTTAAAAGCTTCCAAAGATGATAAATGGAGAGGAATGAGTGTTTATTTATAGATGAGGAAAGAGAATCCCAAATCCTTGATTTGTGCGATTAACTTGTCTGATCTTAAGTTAACAAAAGCATGATTGGATTGTTTAGTTGAGTTTGCAATTTAATTGAGGAGTTGAACTGTTGTTTTGATCTTACATGGATGAGTTATTATTAAATTGGCAAAGGTTGCACATGCTTTTGATATTTTTAGTTTTTGCATTGAAATATTAAATTCGTGTTTTTTGTTTTATTCACCCAAAAAAGTGACATGACTTTTAGCTTTTGGAGAGATTTACTTTAATTTTGGAATGCCATGCTTTATGGGATATGTTTAGTTAACTCAAATGCATGATTTGATTTAATCTAAACTTGTCCTCTTGCATATATTTAATGATTTAATCTTTAATTGATTTGTTTTTCTCTAGTTAACTTGAGATGTTAATTAGTGAAGTGAAAGTGAATAAGAGGTGAGGTGGAAATGGATATATGTAGGATTTTATTTAATTAATTGAAATTAGCTAATAAAATTAACTAATGGGATAGGGGATGAATAATAAGAGTGATAGGATTAATTAATTAATCATAGGAATGGGATATGAGTGTAATAGGGTTCATAGTACGAATATTTAATAATTCGAGACCATGTGTGTGATAGAGCGTAATTAGGGGAATTGTGGGAATAATAGGGAACTTACGGGACAATGTCGTAAAATGCCATTAAAGGTTGTAAAATAGCGAAATATATCAAAAGTGGTTGAAAATGGTCGTAATGTATGGTGAAGTAATTACGGGATGATTTCAGATGTTTAGAATGCGTAATGCAATATTTTAAGGTGTCTACATTTGTCCCTCTTTAAAGTGTTATTACAAAGTAATAGCACTTTAAAGAAAGTAGACGCGTGTAGATCGGTGAACAAATGATAAAGAAGTGTGGTGGAATACCCGATTTGTCCCAATGAAGCATTTGGATGCCCTAGCGGGTCTAGATTGTGCTGAATAATTTTGATTCCCTAATGATTATAGAAGGGAGTGCCCCCTCAAGTGGATGGGTGACACAATAAATGGTGGACAGCCGCTTGATAGGATGAGAGATGAGGCTGCCATGGGAGAGACATATAAAACGGAGCTCTAGAAAATGAGAGAGGAGGGTTGAAGGCCAAAATTAGGGTTTTGAGAAGAAACCTAAATTATGAGTGGAAGCAAAAATCATTAGTCTTTTAAGGGTTAAGAGATGATGGTAGATGATATATGATAGACATATGATGATGTTTGTGATTAATGAATTTTGTTGATATGATTTTTTTTGAATGAGATGCATGAATGAATGTAATGATGATATGACTAACATTGCTCGTAGCTTGAGATTCCATTCATATTTTGTATTTTGGAGCAACGTGCTTTGTTGTTGCACGATAGAGTTATCACCATGATTATTGAAGAACCACAATGATCAACCCATTATATGTGTAAATACACACACACACACACAACAAACAATAAAGTAAAAACAAACCTAATATACATAGTAAATGTATGCACCAAGGCTATAAATGAGCCAAGATGATAAATAATAATACTTGTACTTGGTCTATAGTAACTATCAATGCAAAACAACTAGAAATAAAGACAATTAGCTATACCCCTAATATATTCCAAAATGATGATTGATTGAATTAATTTCCCCCAAGCAAGGATACATGCAATGGGTAAGATCAAGACTGAAGAGTGGGGTTGAGTGACACTCTTGTTGGATCCGGATGGAAAATTGATTTGATTGAGTTGCCCCCAAAGCAAGGATACATGCAAGGGGTAAGATTGGATAAGACTGAAAAGTGGGGTCAAGTGACACTCTTGTTGGATCCACATTGAAGATTGATTTGATCAATGGGGTCATTGCCTCCATGCAAGGATACGTGCAAGGGAGAGGATGAGAGCCGAGATTGCCCCAAGTGAGGATGCATGCTAGGGTTTTGATTTGTCGTAGGATAGTTGGAACAATCACTAAGATAGGAGTTAAAATTTGTTTTGAGATGATGATTGATTTGTTGTTTTTAGTATTGTTTGGAAGAATACCTTAGTGTTTGTGTGATGTTTGATAGTTGTGTGAATGTTTTGAAGTTTGTGGACAATGTTTTGTCTGATTTTTTGATTTTTGACTAATTGTAGATGTTTTTGATTTTGGGACAAATATTTGTTGTTTTTGGATTTTTAAGGATTTTGGAATATATGATTTTTTTAGATTTTTTACTTGGTAAAGGGTGCATTGTCTGAACCTATGTTCAAACAATTGTAAACATTTCATTCCATTGGCAAAATGTAGATGATATAGTGATAGGATGTCTGACTCCGCCCTTGACTCCACAGAACTAGTAAGATGCGAGGGCTCAACACCGAGAGCCAAGAAGGACGTAAAACAAATGAGATAGTGATGTGCAAATGAAGATGATGGATGCAAAGACACGAGGTGTAACAATGGTCCATTTGGTAAAATGTGACTCATCTCCAATTAAGATCACTCTGACCAATTCCAAGATGATTTCACTTTATAGGTTGTGAATAAACTTAGACCTGTAGGTGGCCTACTTGATTGGCAAGATCTATGTAAGGGATGGTTTCTCTCTTAACATGAGCAACTAAATTGATTCTTTGGATTTTGTATGATTAAGCACTTTTGATTTCAAGGCTTTCTTTTTTTATTTTTTTCTTTTTTTTTGAAATGACCCCCTACATTTTGCCCCATACCACCAGTAAGAGGCAAGGGTTCAACACCGAAACAAGATGTAGGTGAGTAAGGGTACCTTTCTCTTTTCCCACTATAACGCTAGCAGTAAGAAGCGTGGACTCAGCACCAAAGATTGTGAAGAACAAAGGGTGTAACGATTTTTCATTTTTTTATATTTTTGATTGATTTTTCTTTGTTTGTGTATTGTGCTTGTTTTGGAAAGACAACTTGCCCCCAAATCTCAGCCCCACATGACTAGTAAGACGCAAGGGCTCATCACATTAGATTGAGATGGGCAGACAAAAGATCCAGGTAAAGAAGTCTATTGCCTTCTTGTTAAGGAGAGAGCTTCTTTGAAAGGAGGATTTGCCATTAGTAAGCTTCTAGACAAGACTATACATAAAAACATCTAGAATAGAAGAATCTAGATCATAGGGATGAGATACACAATACCCCATAGGAACAATATTAACTCTTGTCTTATAGGTGAAGAGTGTGAATAAATGATAATGAAATGATAGAGAAATGTACCAATGGATGAAAACAATTAAAATTGTTTGTACAATTGGTCTGCCCTTAGTGTGAAAGTACCCGTGAATAAGAATTTTTTCTTTAGACGCTTTTGACTTTCAAATAACCTCCCCTAGTGTGAGAGGTTTGATATGCCAAGGATAGGTTTTTTCTCTTTTTCGTTTTTGATGATTTTCATGGATTAGCGGTTTGCAATGGTGTTCATCATTGTGAAAGAGATCCATGTTTTTGAATTTTTTTGCTTTTTGATGTATTTGATTTGGGTTGACGAGGTCAATGATTATGTGATTTGCATTGGTCATACATGAGATTTTGGAAGAGGTCCAAGTCCATGGTTATGTGATTTGATTGGTCATGATTTACGAGACTTGGATGGACGAGTTCCAAGTCAATGGTGTGGATGGAAAGGTTTTCAATGAGTAGGTTTGTATCGACTAGATCATCGAAGAGGCCATGTGTGGATAAAGGTAATGTGTAATTTGCATTTTGGAGTTCATACTCTCCAATACCTTTGTCAATGATATCCAGCGTAGGTGGAGTAGAAGATGTTGATGGAGTAGAAGATATAAAGAGTTGGGGTTTGAAAAGAATATCAACATCAATGTTGTCATCAACTGTGAATGGAATGACGCGGGGAGTGAAGGATTGATCTGTAGATGGGCCTTCAAGGTATCTTAATGATTTCTTGGAACAAATATCTAATATTGCTCTGTTGTCTATAAGTAATTTTTGATTTTATGATTAGTGACGAATGCTTCAATGCATAAGGAATTGTTGTTTACGATGTTAGATTTCAAAAGGTCATGACGACCAAATGATAGGATTGAATTATTTGATGAAAGATTCACATGATTAAATATTGAAATGGATATGTATTGATACCCTTAGGAACACACACATTGGGGATTCCACATATAAGGATGTTTTGAAACGTAGGTGTTGTTTTAGTCATATCCATGAGAGGGATTTACGTAGATGCCTTCTTTTAATTTTTTATAATATCATTAGAAACAGACGCAAGAATTTGCATTGGATGGCTATTGTGAAATAGCTAGTTGACTTAGGATTGGACATTTGAGGTGTCGATGGACGGTGTCCAAACCTATTTTTTAGTGTTGCTACAACAAGGCTAGGGGTGTTGGTTTTGATGGTAGCCATGGTGTTAAGCGTAGGATCTAGCAATGAAAGGATAGAATCAAGTTCAACATTGTTTGATGATTGACCCTTATCTTTATATTTTCATTGGTATCATGAGTTGGAAAAGGGTCCTAGAATACTTCCAATTTCTCATTTGACATTGTACTATTAGAGGTATTTTCAACTTTAATTTCTTCGTTATCAAGTAAATCTTGGATGTAATGGTGAGAGATTTGAACAATGATCCATACAGAATATCCATTGATGTGGTGGTATTCACAATATTCTGATTCTTTATATCACACGTGGGTTTTGGTTTATTTTCTTCAAAGGGTCTTGGGATTGGATAGGTTACCATATTAACACTCGCTAATTAGTGGAGGACACTAGAAAGACTTTCTCCGAGAGGTGTGAGAGGGATAAGTGGCATGCATTTTATTTTATTGGAGGAACCATAAACTTATGTCCCATACCTTAGTGGAGCGATACGTGGTTTGGATTGACACTAGTTCCCATTGCAAACCCTTAGAGGCTTGGTAGTGTGTTCTAATGTTTGTGTATGTTCCTAATCCTCTCTCTTTCAAGCCTCGTACAAAGGCTTGACATGGTGATGCATATATGATGAAATGTTATTTTCTCTCTCTTAATGTTAATCCTTTGTGGACTTAATTGGTTTCTATTTGGAATGCATATGCATTTGATTGATGTGTTTTATTTCTTGTATACAAGAGAGTATGCTTTGTATGTGTGTATGTTGGGGACTTACATTGCCAAAGGTGGAGCAATAAGTGTTATTATGGCGTAAGGGGTCTCTTATTTATTTTGGGGAGGAAACAAAGGTTGGCGAGACTAGTCTTAGTGAAGTAATAAGTGTGAAGGGATAAGTGTGTTTTCATGTGTGGTTGCATGACTTTTTTGGAGGAACCACAGACTAGTCTCCCTTCCTTAGTGAAGGGATAAGTGTGTTTTCATGTGTGGTTGCATGACTTTTTTGGAGGAACCAAAGACTAGTCTCCCTTCCTTAGTGAAGGGATAAGTGTGTTTTCATGTGTGGTTGCATGACTTTTTTGGAGGAACCAAAGACTAGTCTCCCTTCCTTAGTGAAGGGATAAGTGGAAGTATTGGCGCCATTTCCCCTTGACAAGCTATTTTATAGCTTGGCAGCATTATACTTTTCCTTACTAATGTTTAGTTGGCATCATCATCTCCTTGTTTTGGAGATACATGAGAAGTGACGACGCATGTTGTGTTTTGGTTCAAGCATTGTGTTATTGTTATGTGGGCCCAAGTGATAATGAAGTGTTATTGATATAAGCTTTTAAGTTAAAAAAAATTGTTTGTGTTTTGGCCGTGCTGCTAGTGTAGGCATTACAACCCTTGACACAACAATGAATACATAACACAAGATTTAAGTGGGAAAACCTTTCGGTAAAAAACCACTGAGAATATCCCTTCTTTATTGAGAATTGAATTTCACCCAACACTTCTACTATTTCTGGCGAATCCCCTGCAGTTACACCTTAACAAGGAATTACAAATTGTCACTAACATTCACTCATGTGAAGAGATCAAGCTTGCATCATTCGCATCATGTTTTATGATTTTGCTTGCATATAGCTCGCATCATTCTTTTATCCTATGTAACCAATCTCAAATGAGATCACCTTATTTTATACAAGGCAGGTGGCTCGTTGCATGGGTCACTCTTATAATTCAAATTTCAATTAACATCCGTCTTACACCGGTTGGCATGGGAATCCACCACCTTATGTTTTAAACATAAGTTATAAGCCAAAGTTCTTAGTCTTTGGCGGGTTTTTATAAAAATGGTTTCCCGCTTAATATTACAAACCCTAACAAATAGGAAGAGGTAAGAAAGATGTATCATTGTTATAATTTTTTTCATTTTATGCATCGTCACCAGCTGTTAGGTATATAACCATTAATACCTAATCACTTTAACTCTAATGACACTTCGTATTTATTTAATAACTATAAACTAAATATTATAAAAGCAAAATTCACTAATTTTCAAGATCAAATAAATATTATACTTCTAAGGGAACCCACATTTGAGGATGGTATAAATTCTTCAAGATCAAGGTCTGAAGATATTACCTAGGTAGTTGCAATCATGTTGTAAGATTTTAAGTCCGTGTTTTTCTTGCTTCTATCTTGAGCTAAAGTGATCCGGGCCAAGGCTTGCATCTTATCCAAGTGTGTTATTTTAGCATAGCATAGCAGATTATAATGATCAAATTGTAAAATTCGACCTAAAACCTATTGGAAGAATTGAGCTTTCAATTAAAAGCAGGAGAAATGACTAAAAATAGAGGTTAGCATGACATGTCTTTGTTATGATTCTTTTCATTTTATGCACCATCACCAGGTGTTGGGTATATAACCAGAAATACCTAATCAATTTAACTCTAATGCCACTTCATATTTATTTAATAACTCTAAACTACATATTATAAACTAAGCAGCATTCACTAATTTTCAAGATCAACAAGATATTATAATTCTAATGGAACCCACATTTGAAGATGGAATAAATTCATCAAGGTTGAAGTCTGAAGATGTTACCTAGGTAGTTGTAATCATGTCGTAAGATTCTTAGTTCATGTTTTTCTTACTTCTATCTTGTGCTAGAGTGACTCGGGCCAGGGCTTGCATCTTATCCAAGTGTGTTTTCTTAGTACAACATTGTTCATCATAATGAATATGTTGTGTAGCTTACAATTGCCTATGGTTCGCCTAATTTGTCAAGGTTATTGAGTTGTCAAAAAGACCAACTAGTGATGATGACAAGAACTCATATGTTGGGAAAACATGTCTAACTACCCACATCAAGCATGAGAGAGCCGTTAGATAAGTATGAATCAATTGAGACTATCTTAAGTAGGAAGATGAAAGGCAATAAAAGAAATAAAGAGAATAAAAAGGAAACCCAAAGTGTGTACTAACAAGATACGCCTCCAAAGAATGTGGTACAGGATAGTTAAAAAGCATCACTTGATGTGGCTAATGCTTTTTCGTTACACTTCCCTTTCTACCAAGCATTGTGTTCAAGGTGATGTTCTTAGTTGCTCAACATTCTCCTTGTAATCCTTTTGAAAATGATAAAAGAGTTGAGGTTTTTTTTAAATTACTTTAGCTAAAATCCAATTTCAGGATGATTTTCCTGTTGGTTTCATTTTCTTATCACTCCAGCTTATACTTGGGACATAACTCTCCATGTTAAAACAGATATTGTTTTAAGGATTTTAGACTTCCACGGTCCATTATGATAACAATAAACCTTTTTTTGAAGCTTGTATGATTTTTGCAATCGACACTTCAGATCACACCACATGATCCATCATGAGAAAGCAATGATATGATAGGCTTGCAACCTTGAGTTCCTTATATAGATAATTCTAGTCAATTACAAAATGTCAAATGAGCCCTCCATGGGAGAAGATAATAAATAAACTTGCCATTGCAAATATGAACTAGCACAGGTCCATCTGATATGTACTGAGAGGTATTCAAAAGACACAAAGTAATAGTATAGTGCATATGTTCTTACACTTGTGGTGAGATAGCAATTTTTGGGTCTTAAATTCATGTTGATGCTTGAATGTGCTAGATTCTTGGTAATATATTTATGTTATTATTATTGAGTTATGTATCTGTAAAATGTTGGCCTTCATTATTTCCCTCGCATTCACCCACCCACACACGCCAAAACTCCAATTGATGTGGGGTGTTAAATGTGTCTCTCAGCACAAATTATTTACAGCCAGCTAATTAAAACACATTAAATCAACACATCTCCTAAAGTGAGGGATCTCTTTAATTTGATTAGAGATTAGAATGGGTCTCCAAGATTGACTTAATAACACGCCCTCATCTCAATCTAAATTGTTTGTTTACTTTCCAATCTCTACAGCCTCACTTTGGCAGCATTTGAAATAGTGGTCCTCTACTGTAATAACCTTTGTATCCTCTAAACAAATGTGGTGCTTAGTTGAAAATGAGTGCTCGGTTAATATCGACTTCTTTATCCTATCTTGCCAAATGCCACTTTTCTTGTGATAAAAGATCTACTTGTTTCCCTAATATAAGGAACCCCACAAGAGCACTTAATACGATTAACCTCACTCTTTTACCGGCATTCCAACTGATCTTTAGAGGATTATAGGGATTTTCTTATCTTTTTATGGGGAAGGGATGTAGCCTTGACATCGTAGTGCTTGAGAAATTTTAAAATCATGTTGGAGATCACCTCAACATATGGAAGAAGCACTTCCTGAACTCCTATAGAATCATCAAATTTTGACGTGGCTTCTAATTTTTTCTAGCTTGTTTGAAAGCTCTCAAAATTTCTTGCAAAGCTTCGAGGCAAGTACTGAGATTGATTTAGAGCCATAGTTACCAAATCCAGCCGGATCTGGATTTTTCAGCTGGCCGGATGAATTTTGTCTAGGTCAGCCCCATCTTTTATCCAAAAAAATCTGTTTTTTTGTGATAAGAAGACTCTCAACACCCTCGTAAATTATTTAATATTAAAATATTAACACTTTATATTGTGTTAATAATGTTTTCTCTATATTTTTCATTTTTGCATATTTATAAATTCTGCTCATATAATATATATTTATGTATGTATACACACACACACACACACACACACACACACACACAAATATATACTAACATACCTATCTGAGATAAATCTATGTAAAATATGCCGAGAGGCATTATTCTCAAGGCGCCTATTTTAGATTTGTGACATAAGTGGAATATGTGCCTCAAGAATGACACCTCTTAACATATTTTACATAGATTTATCTAAGATAGGTATGCTAGTAGCATTCGTGGGTACTATGTTTTAATTAAACATATATTATGAAACATTTCATTAGTTCATTTAGGTATGTAATATATATGAATTTGAATGATAGTAAGAGAACTATTTAAAAATCATCCAAATATGCAAATATATGAAAGATAGTATGAAAATTAAAGAATTATTTAATATTAGCAAAAATATGTCATGTACATCACACAAAATGAAAAATGCATAGATTGCCACAAATGTCAACCATGTTCTTTCCTTTTGTTATATATCATTGTATCTTTAAAAGGATTATATCCATGTGATTTATGTGTTATCAATACTCAAGGAAACCATATGGGTAATTGGTGTATGTGTCACATTTGTATTGGTGTAGTTAGAATTGTATACAAAGTTTGATCTTCAAATGGTATTTTAAAGTAACTATCAAATTGAACCGTAACATACGTCCGTGGTTTTGGTGGGGTACTCCTAAGCATGTATATTAAACCTAAAATATACTTTACAGCTCCATTTACATGACCTTCTGTTAAAAGATTGGAAAACATGAAATTTGCATCATTAACAATTAACAATTAATAACTCAGCATCAAGTTCAACATTTTGACCTCTTGTTGGTGCGTTGGACCTATTTTGGTTGCATTGATATATCCTTATTGGAATAAAGATGAATACTATTTTTAAATTCTTCACCGCTAACTCTATTTAATCTAAAATTGGTTCTTCTCATCATTATTTTCCAACAATCAATAGTCATTTTTACTATCCTATTTAATAGTTTTAATTGAATATGGATGTATAATATAGTGCAAGGAATTTCAGCACACATGAAAAGTCTTACATACTTAAATTAACTTAAATTGTAGATTGAATATTTAAATGTATATATAATAAGAAAAAAGATGCATCTTAATTTAGCAAAATTAAGATTTATAGATTTAGCATCATTATGCCATGAAATACTTAAGTTAAATCTTATATTTTATCATAGATTAGATTATATTTTAGATTTACTTAATAGGTACTCAAATAACTGAAATAGCCAAATAGGTATAACATACTATTTAATAGGTAAATGGATAGATAAATAAGTAAATAGATATAATAGAAGTATAGCTCATTTATGGTAAACAGGTACCTTAGATTATAAGACTTACCTTATAGGTCTAGATAGTATTTAATAGGTAAATAGGTAGATAAATAGCTAAATAGCTAAATTATCTTTAGTTAGTTATAAATCTAATTTTCTAATTGTAAAGATTATGTTTTTCATCCAATGATAATGCTTGGAAAGTCATGGTAAAAATTATACGATAAAAAAACCAAATCAAATGCCATGGTAAAATTAAATTCACAATCACAAGCCCTAAAAATTAAAGTAGATTTTAGATTAAATTAGTTACAAACCCTAAAAAATTAAATTAGATTTTATAATTGATTAAATTAGATTTTAGATTAACCGTACTTAAATAACTGAAATAGCTACATAGATATAACATACTATTTTATAGGTAAATATATAGATAAATAAGTAAATATATATAATATAACACATTTATGGTAAATAGATAACTTAGATTATAAGAATTATCTTATATGTATCTAAATAACATTAATAAGTAAATATGTTTAGTACTATAGATAAATCAGCAAATAGATACAATAGAAGTATAAAAAATCTAAAGCAGGTCTTTTTTATTATAATGACACGCCACATGTGTAAGTAGTTACATATGATTTTGGTATTATCTTATATACTTAAATCAACACTATTTAAGATAATTAGATTGGTTTTGATATTTTTAAATGTTATGGTCAAATTAAAATCACAAACACAAAAGCTGAAAATAATAAATAATAGGTAATGACAAATCTAAAAGTCTATAAATTTTAAAGATTAAAGAATATATCAAATAATGTCGACCATAGTTTTTCTTTCATGGGCACGACATGAGAGTCCTCCACTCCATGCTACCATTGTAGAATGCCTCTCGGCATAATTATATGAGCATAATATAATATGTGTGTGTGTGTTGCGTCTATATTTTTTGAACTTTTTCAAGAGTCCTGGATTTTTCGTATTTTTTTGCCCTCCTGAACAGAACCAGATTTCCAGAGTTTGTAACTATGTTTACAACTCAAGAAATCTACTTTTATTTATATGGTGTAGGATCTAGGGAGTAGAGAAGCTTTAAATACTTCAAGTATCACCCTTAAAGTCAATTCATTAAATGCATTTAGTACCCAAGATTAAAAGTCATTAAATTTTAAAGATTATAAATTTAGTACCCAACTCAT
This sequence comes from Taxus chinensis, assembly GCA_019776745.2. NCBI lineage: Eukaryota > Viridiplantae > Streptophyta > Pinopsida > Cupressales > Taxaceae > Taxus > Taxus chinensis. The sequence continues at coordinate 471,843,400 of CM034154.1, forward strand.
TAAAAGTCTATAAATTTTAAAGATTAAAGAATATATCAAATAATGTCGGCCATAGTTTTTCTTTCACGGGCACGACGTGACAGTCTTCCACTCCATGCTACCATTGTAGAATGCCTCTCGGCATAATTATATGAGCATAATATAATATATGTGTGTGTGTTGCATCTGTTTTTTTGAACTTTTTCAAGAGTCCTGGATTTTTCGTATTTTTTGCCCTCCTGAACAGAACCAGATTTCCAGAGTTTGTAACTATGTTTACAACTCAAGAAATATACTTTTATTTATATGGTGTAGGATCTAGGGAGTAGAGCAACTTTAAATACTTCAAGTATCACCCTTAAAGTCAACTCATTAAATGCATTTAGTACCCAAGAGTATACAAGGAATGCTTATTTAAGCATAGACAAATAACTTGTATCTTCTTAATCAAAAGAAGATTAGCTAAGGTCTAAACCCACACCTTCATTTCGTTTGTATGGAATAGCTTATAGGAAATCACTGTTGATGCGTATGACAGCTAGAGTTAAAGTCCCACTTATCATTGCGTCTCAAAGAAAATTTATTAAATCTGTCTTCCATGTTTATCGGTACCGAACAAATACCAACATTCCACTCAAAATAAAAACCATAAGCTATTGTTCACCATACATATATTTGGAGTTCTATGCAGCAAGCATGCATTTTGAGTAATCTAATTAACAAAACTGCTTAAAAAATTACCTTGTTAATAACAGAGAAAGCACTGCGCACAGGATAATTATTATCCATGAATGCAACGCCACATAATCCATTCTTATTGTAGCAATGCACCATGTAATCTGCATCCAGAAAAGAAAACTGTGTTTGGACATAATTTCAAGCTAGTATAAAGAAAACAATAGTCAATAAGAACCTTTCTTAATTGATTCTATCAGAAAATATGGAGGTCGAAATGCATTTTTAAATCATTGGATATTAATTGATCTATCTGTAAGAAAATTATGACAACAATGGTCAAACTTTGCTAGGGTTTAGGCATGTCCGTCAGGGCATTCTTGATTTTGCTCTTGAAAATTTCCAAGTCAGTTCTGTAGATTTGGATCGGTGTGTTCGGATTGCTTTCGAGGTGGCAATGGGCAGGGGGGCAACATTTTACCCCACCAGTCATACCTCTTTCCATCAAGCTCTTCCTGGGGAATATTCTTCAATGTCAGCAAAGATCATGGAGGCAGCCATGGGCACAACAGTTAAGCAAAATACTACTGCATATCAGATAATCCAAAAGACATGTTTTTACGCAAACGAGGATAGTCCTAATTTCGATCTGGATTCAGAAAAACTATGAAGCTAATTTGTACAACTGAGTGAAAGATATTCATTTCAGTCATCGATGCTATTTCATTGTCGTTTTTACATATGAAGTAGATAAATAACAAAATCTTTCGGAGACTCGTGATTTTCAGAAATGTTTGGCCTTCCAAGAAATTTTGGCATGTGTGTTTCAAACCTGTGAAGGAGATGCCTACCAAAGGCCCAATCTAAATCATGTTGTACTCCCAGCCCCACACATTTTGAAATGAATGTCTTCAAGCAAGTTGGAAACCTCATGGGAGGAACTAGTCCTGGAGACTTAGCATGGATCAAACAAGAATGCACGTTCTGAAGATACTTTGATGGGAGAGTATGCTCTAGATCAAGTGATTATGGATATTTCAAAGGATAAGTGTGAGGAAAATTTTGAAAAAGGCTTTAAAACAACAAAGACAAGAGACCATGGCAGATGTCATTGAGGGCCAGCAATAGCAACCCAAATCATCAGAACTCCAAATACTGGATTCAGAGGCGAAGGAAAGTAAACATCAATCCAAGAGGAAGAAATTGCCAAAGAATAACTAACAAACTAGAAAAAGAAATTAGGTTGTTGGTGGCCTCAAGATCTCAGTCTTGACTTGAAGATGAGCTAAGTACATAGAAGGGTTTCACCATGCTCCAACCAAAGGAGGAGGAAGAAAGGAAAGAGAATTTATAATCTAGTCATTTTTTCTTGAAAGGATGCCTTTGCTTAGACATCGTTTTCTACAAAGAGTTTAATGCTAGAGAGATTAAACTTAGTTCATATTATATCTGTATGAAGGGGTATTAATGTCAGTTGGTGTTTTGTTATCAGACATATAAGGTTGTTTCGTTCTCCCACAGCCTCTTTGCTTCATAGCAACCTTGTGGAAAGCACTTTGGGAGCTTGTGCAATAAGGCAAGTGTTTGACTGTTTGTGGGAGCTTATGCAATAAGGCAAGTGTTTGACTGTTTGTGGTGTGGAGAAAGACATTGGACATTAATTAGTGATTTATATGGCTATGAAAGAGAGTGGATTTTTTTTTCACTTCTCCAATCATGGTCTGAAATGTACACAAGCATTGTCGTTTGATATCTGCCCCTTGTAACTCCTCTGGGCTATTTCTTCATTAAGCTTAGCAGTGGCATGTCATGCTACTCCCTTTGCACAGGGTGTCTATGTGATGGATGATACGGCCCCTCTTGGGTGTTGTGAACTTGGAAGGGGCATGAAACTGAAGTGTTCACTTTTTTTTGGTGTGGTCTGATGCATAAGTCATGATAGTGGAATCCATTGTCTATAAGTGATCTGTATTTTACTCCTCTTTCTTTATTTCCTGTTATATCGTCAGATCGAGCAAGCTTTATACCTAAACTGCTCCTACTCGTGGATATGGAAGCTTTGGAAATTTTCATGTTTTTGATATGATGTCCAGGCACGAGATACATTTTTCCTTTGGTAAGTTTTGGCTGCCAGCAGTGTGGGTGATAGTGGTTAAAGTGTGCAGCTTCTGATTGTACAGATTTCTATATTATAGGCAGTAGTGTGCTAATTACTCAGTGTTCTCTCCATTCATAGATGGACAAAACTGTGGCACATACTGGTGAAAGCCGGATCAAGACACTTCGTTCGCCATTTTGGCAAGTCGGATGGACTGCTCTATCTTATCCTTTTGTTTACTAAGATGGCTGTGGTTAACCAGATCTTCTTTCCAATGCGCTTTTAGTAATGTGAATAATGCTTGTCTTCACGCTTATTTCCAGCAATGGTGCGGCAAGAAATAGAAGCTACGGGAGGCAAATAGCACTATCCCGAGCAGAGCTAATAGCAGCAGACCTTCCTTCTAACTTTCTGAAGTGGTTTTTAAAAACATCAGCAGTCAGTAGTCTCTCTTTGCAAGGAAACAGTCAGGTGATCATATCTTCCTTCTCAAAAATTGGAGAGATTGAAATAGGATGATCAGAGTTTTTACCAAGTAATATAAATGATTGGTTTTTGATTGGGTTGTTTAATTGTCTTTCTTTATAGCATAATTACCATGTTCGAAAAGTTCGGGTTGTTCGGATAGGGAAAAAAGTTCGGAAGTTCGGAATTTTGTAAAAATTCGGTTCGGTACGGTTTGGCTCGAAAAAATTATAAATTTTTAAAAAATAAAAAATATGAATAATTACCAACAAAATTATAAAAACTAAAATACTTATTAATAATATACTAAAAGTTAAACCTAAAATAATTAAATTTATGTAACTAGTTACTAAAGTAACTTAAACATTCGGTAATAAATTCAAGTATTACTATTATTAAGTATTAATCTCTACATATTGCTATTAAATTATTAATGTCTCTAAATAATAAGAAGTTGCTTGGTCCAAAAAGGTGCAAAAATGGATTTTATGAAAATAAGAAAAATATTGCCATCAATGCGTAGAGCTTGAGAAAATATACACTTTTGGAGAAAACGGCACTAGAAACTGAGCCATAGAATGAAAGTTATGGCACATGCAAGTTTTTGCTGCTACATCTTCCCGGACCCTTTCCAAAAATGGCAAAAAATTTTCTGTCCTTGTGAAAAAATCCAAAACCGAACTTTTTTGCCAAAAAAGGAAAAAGAAAAATAATACCGAACCGAACCTAGCGAACAAGTTCGCTTTTCCCTGAAAATTCGGTCCGAACCGGATTTCGCCTGTGTTCGCCCGAACATGGTAACTATGCTTTATAGAGTGTTTAGCTATTTGCTGATGGCATCTATGCTTCTTTTGCATTTGCTACTTGATGCCTTTGTGGGATTCACTCCCTTTCTGATACAATATTTTGCCTAATCAATCCAACAATGGGTAAATTGTGATAGACCTCTAAAGTCTAATGACTTTTGGAGCCATGTACCAACAGCCAACTGAAAAATCCTCTCATGCAAAATTGGATGCTAGACAGTCTGGATACGGGTACGGGTACAGTACACCGATACGGCAAATTTTTAAAAATCTTGGGTACGGTACGCTTTTGGGTACGTTATATATATATATATGCATATAAATTATAAATTTAAAGAAGCATTTGCATACTTATTGAAATTTAATTCTCATACATTGCATACTTATTGAAATTTAATACTCACGAGTCATAGAGTTATACAACTTAAAATCATTCATAGAACAAGAAAACAAAATTGAAATTTCCAATACTTTGAGAATTGAGACTTGAGTTTGTACTGATAATTGATTCAGAATGACATAATGTTCAAAGAATCAAAACATGATAGTACATTCAAGTTCTCAACTTCTAGAGCATATCATCTAGATGATCATCGAAATCATCTTCATGGATGCCACTTGCAGCTCCACTCCCACTAGCTCCACTTTCGAACACTTGTGAAGGGCTCCCTGGAAGTTCCTCATCAATGCCAAGAAGTGAAACATTGGCTAAACAAGCAGCTGAAGCTTCAAAGTTTGTGTTTTCAGGTTGGAGGTCCCAAAGCTTGTTAGGACCACTAGTATACTCTTGCGTCTTGTGGGTTAAGAGGCGCACGTTGGAATGAACGTATACTAGATCTTCAGCCTTCTTCGATTCCAACATGCTACGTTTGGCTGAGTGGATGAAGCCATAAGTACTCCAGTTGCGCTCTGCAGAAGAATTACTAGCCACCTGTCACAAAAAGCAAAGTATTAATATTATAAATTATTAATTAAAAAATAATGATATCATTTTGAATTTTAATTCGTAATTGGTAATTAAATTATCAAATAACAAGTTACAAACTTTATACCTGTGAGAGCAATTTGATCGCAACTGGTCGTAAGAACTTGGCATCATGGCCATGACAAGTCCACCACGTGATTGGATCCGTGGTGGGTTTGTCACAAATAGCCTCTACCTCTCCCATGCTACCTTGTCCATTTACAAACATTGACATCTCCTAGCGAACTGCAAGTGATGTAGCTGGATCTGGAAACAACCCCCTGAATGATGCCCTCGTCCCATTTGCAACCTCGTGGTCATCATATGGTCGTTGTCTACCAGCTCTCCCAACTATTTCACTGCTATAATATTTGGAATTTAAAGCATAAGCAAGGAGATGCAATGGGGTGGTCATTTTGTTCCACCTTTTCACGATCACATTTTTTAACTTCATTATAAAAAAATTCCTCAGGGTCCTGCTCTTTGGCCTGTATGACATCATGGATTTTTTCAAGCATGGAGTCAATGCCATCATATATATCTCCAATGCAAGCATTATCTTTGTCAACAAATCGTATCATACTCAAAATAGGCTCTGTGAAACTCAACAAATATTCAACTCTTCCCCACCAATGCTCATCAAGGATCCATGATTTTATTTTTTGAGCTCTTTCTGTGTTTGATTGCCTCCAGACGGTCCAAACATTATCAATCACCATTATGCCCAAAGCATGTCTCACCTTCACAAGTCGTCTCAAGACGAGTGTGTGAGAGGAAAACCTAGTCTCTGCAACCTATTAAAAAAGAATGGAAACAATTCAATAACAACACAATTTGAAATTGATTTAAAAATTTAAAATCAAATATTAAATTTAAAATGAATTGTTCATTTACCTTCAGCAGCTCCAACTTTGAAAATCTTCTGATTATGGCTTGAGACATGTGATGGTTGGTGACAAACATCTGAATCTCGTTTGCCTCCGTGTATATTTGCTCAATCCATGCAATTTTCCCAATCTTTTGCATCATTAGATTCATGGAGTGTATTCCACATGGTGTCCAAAATATGTGCTCATACCTACCCTCAACTATCAATCCCGCTGCCTTGTAATTTTTGGTGTTGTCTGTGATGACTTGGACAACCCTTTGCGAACCAACTGACTCAATAGCCTCAATGAGAATATTTGCAATGAATTGGGCATCTTTTACTTCCCCCTCACAATCAACAGCCTTCAGAAACATTGGCCCTTTAGGGCATACTGCAATAATGTTGATGAGAGGTCTATTTCTGGCGTCTTTCCATCCATCTAATATAATAGAGACTCCTGAAGCAGTCCAAGAATCTCTAATTGGCTATAGAGATGTCTAAATGTGTTGCACTTCTTTTGTCAAAAGAGAAGTGCGAACCTTATTATAGGTAGGGCTTGTATACCCCTGTGGTGCCTCATTAATGCCTCTCACCATCTGCTGCCAATAAGGTGATCTCAAGATATTGAATGGCAGTCCACATGCAAATATACACCGAGACACCAATTCATCTGCAATATCCCTCTTCTCGATGTTAAATGCTTTTTCTAATGGGCCTTTTGTTCTCTTGTTTGATGGCCCAGAGGTATCTGCATCAAAAGGGTCATCAACTGGAATAGTTTCAGCACGAGTCTCAATGAAAGGATGAAATGATGGTGTTGATGTTGGTGGTTTTCCCATGGACCTCTGCTGTAAAAAAACAGTTCTAGAGCGAGCTCTTGCTGCTTCAATGTTTGCATCCTATTCCTCTTTTAGGTACGTGGCTATGGTTTTCTTTTCCACCTTCTTACATGGTCTAATACCCGTCCCTGATACCCCAATCAAATGAGCTCTCAAACGGGTATATGAGGATTTAAATGAGGCGGCACAATGGGGACACGTCCAAACACGGACACCACCATCGGCGACAAACTCTGTCATTTCCACATGTCTCCATTAAGGATAATTCGGATCCATTTTCACTACGATACCACCCAAAACATTTTCCCCCTCTTGCCCCACTGAAGCTGAACTGGATGCCATAATTGTAGGATTAATTCAATAACCTACAATAAGAGATATTTTTTAAAACATTGCTAAATATTAAAATAATTTGTTGACCCATACACATCATTCTCTGATTCTGATCACCAAGTTCGCCACAAATGGTGCAAGGTGAGAGCATACACAGAGGGTAGACGTTTAAATTTTTAACAAATTCAATTTCAAACTTTAAAATTTCAAAAAAACGAACACATAACTAACTAAAAAAATTAAACAGTTAGTCCTACACGTCAATCTCTGATTCTGATCACCAAGTTCGCCATAAATGGTGCGAGATGAGAGCATACACAAAGGGTAGACATTTAATTAAATAAAACTTCACTATTAAACTTAAAATACGGAAAAATTAATAATATATTATATTTTAATAACCGTAAAATAAATAAATTATTAAATATTAAAAATAAATTCAGATCATGATCAATAATCATGAATGATGTGTTTGAAACACATCATTCATGATATTGATCATATTCATATACAAAACATTGCTCAAAAAAAATTTAAAAAAAATGTCTGAATGCATGTAAAATACCTGGAAAAATCCTCCTTGATGTTTGTAGACTTGCTTCTCCTTCTCTCTTCCTCCTTCAAGCTCAATCACTCTCTCCTCCAAGCTCTTCCTTTCTCCTTCAACCTCTCTTTCTCTCTCTCCTTCAAGCTCAAGCAAAATATCAAATATTGAGTGTGAGAAAAAAGTAGAGGGATTGGGTGTTTATATAAGTGTTTGGGGGGGTCGGTTAGGGTTAGGTTAAATTTAGAAAGTCTTAAAATTTAAAAAAATGCTTTTTTTTTGAGTTTTTATGAAAATCGCTTTTAAAAACGCGTGAAAAAAAAACGGGTACGCTTGGAAACGTACGGGGTGCCCTAAGGCGTTTCTAGACAGTCTAGATTGGATGGAAAGAATGTGGACATGTGGCAAGGACGTTCCTAGTGAGAAGGATACAGACATAGAAACAGTGGTGAAGAAGATGAAGTTTGACTCTGTGGTCTCTCAGGTGTAGAAATGTCTTTGATATGGCAAGCAACCTAGCTCGTGCCACCATCCTATTCAGTGTTGAGGATACTTTTCTCTTCCATGAAGAACATAATAACTTTGAAGCGGTATTGCAAGACACAGGAAACAAATAACTTTTACTTTTGCATGTTACTGGATGGATGGTTCACAATGGAAATATGGAGTTGGCAGAACATCTAGGCTTCGAATTATTTAGGGAAGCAAAAAACCTACTACTACATCCTATCAGACTCAGCTGATGATATGGAAATACTTTAAAAGGAAATGTGGCTTATACAATGTATAAAAAAAATTGGACTGCTTCCAGCCTATATCACAATTTTTGATACTGCCTCTTAGAGTACATAACAGCAGCTCACCTTCGACTTTTAGTATATAATACTTTGATACTTAATTCTGCTCTTAAGGGCTGTGCTATTGCACTTGGAAGAGATAAATCTTTGGGTGATATATCTTTTCCTTGCTTTGTCCCTGCGCTTCCATGCTGGGGCAGTGGAAATGAAATGGGAGGAAGGATTGAGTGAGGGCTTCTGTGTCTCTATCTTCCCTTCCTGCTTTCAAGGCATTGCTTCAGTAAGCTCCTTGCTGTATTTATGATTGGTAGAACATTGAATTGAAATGTATGCTTCGGCCTGTAAGAAAGACATTCTTTAAGATCCCCTGCTTCTATAAGGAATGGTCTAGAAGGGGAGAAAGGATTGAGAATATAGAAAAAAATTTGCTAGACACAGAAAGAAAATTGAACTCCCTCTAAAGTTAATAAATAGACAGCTTAATCTCACCTGTTGCGGTTTTTTAAGGGGCTGAATGAAATGAAATTGGAAAGATGTGAGGTCAAGGTGGTCTTTTAAATGGGAGGAGAGATAAAGTAAAGGGGGGCAAGGAAGGAGAGTTGTGATTTTGATTGCCTCTTTCCTTTTCTGTCTGTCTATTTTGTTCCAGCTTCTTGGTTAATTGAAATTCCTCTAGGTGAGAAAGCTTGAAGAAAGGGATTTCCCTCAAGAGCTTTTATCCAGGAAGTACAGTCCTGTTGCCTCAACTGTGCAATGTTTAGAGAGAATTGGAAATTATGAGTGGGCAGCTTGAGAGACTGAGTGTGCATTTGCTCGGTGAATACCATATCCTATTTTAGAAGGCTACATGGTTATTAATGACTGTCATTTTTCAGTTGCATTTGCATATGAGAGACGGAGTGGGCATTTGCATACATTCAACCTGAGAGAAGAACTCGTTGTTGGAATATAGAAGATGAAAGACTATGTATCTCCTTATGCCTTCCAAATTTGGTTTCATATGGTTTCAGTTATTTTTCATGTTCTTAGAAAGAGAGATGAGAGTGAACGAAAAGTGAGAGCAACAGAATGTCAGATTTCTAATAGAGTTAAGGGAGGTTGGTTGCGTATGATTGAGAAGTATGGTATATCTTCGTATGATTGAGAAGTATGGTATTTCTGCCTGCCTGATTTTTATAGTTATGGCTAGCCTTTGTTAGGAGTTATTGACAATACACTATAGGTCAGTTTAGTTAAATAAATATACATAGTAATTGGGTTGTTATAAGTTATAACCATAGTTCGCATACTCGTATTCAGCAAATACTCAATAGACCCAAAAAAAATTGACTTGGCAAAAACTCGGCAAGACTCGGCGAATATTCGGCAATACTCGGCAACTTAAAAAATATGCAAATTTCTTTAAAAAACATAAATTTTAAGCAAAATATTTTATAAAAAAGTCTCTCCAAAACACTCGTGAGTATTCGCGAATATTCGCCAAAAACTCGCTAGAATTCATGAATATTCACCAAAAACTTGCGAGTATTCGCAAATATTCGCCAAAGACTCGCAAGTATTCACCAAAAACTCGACTATGCAGGTTTTGGCAAGTTTTTCGGGCAAATACTCGGCTAGCGGAAAAAATGGCATGTACTCGCCAAGTATGCATACATGGTTATAACAACATCCACGTAGAACAGTAGTGGCTAAGGAATATTTGAGACCCGCAGTGTTACGTGGGGATGCGTCCCCTCGATTTTGGTGGCACCCTGGACATTTCAAGGACTTGGAAATTTTTTGCCGCCCCGGAAACCCCATCTCCAAGACATAGGTAACTATGGTTGAGAGGTAATAGGAGTTTGTTAATGAGATAGAAAGATGGGACAGATGACACGTCCTACATTATAAAAATGAAATGTGTATATAAGCTCTTCCAAAACTTTGAATAGTATTAACTTGTGAATTGTATCTTTCATTGTGCAAATCCTGTGTGTTGCTTATAGTAATTTTAAAAAATTTAAACAAAATATAACATTTGGTATCAGAGCATTCTCAGAACCAGTGCCGAGGGCCAAAGAACATGAGGAAGAGTGTCGATGGAATTTTGATGAGTGATCAAGGGGCAGCTCCACATATTAACAAAAGTCTTTTAGGTTAATTTGTGTGGTTTAATTTAGCTGCCTTTTGGCTGTAGTTTTGTGATTAGGAAGATTATTTATTGTGTTTTTTGTGTGAGTGCTGAAGTGAAGAAGAGAGCAGCCACTTTGTGATTAGAGGTAGTGTGATCCATTTAAAACAGCAGAAGTGTATGAATTACTGTCATGAGCCAGGTAGAATATTTAAAAAGTAATACAGCAGTCCTGAGGAGTGAGAAAAGCGCTATTACTATTTGAATAGCCCAGCAAGAGGGATTTTTGAAAAAGAAAGAGCCTCAGTGTTAATGCTGAACAGCCACAATCGAAAATGCACCACTAATGAAAAGAGTGTTACAGCAGAAAATGTGTGGTATTTGATTGCAATTGATGTGTGCTTGAGAAGGAAAGAAAATGGCAATGAAGTTGTGGCGTATCAGATCGGATTAGAACATTTCTTCTTCAGTTCCATATTTCAATGTTCTCCTGTCAGAATTTAATTTCTAAAGGTTTAGGTGAAGTGTTGGATTGGCGTGAGTGTAAACAAAAGACGATTTACCTAAAATATGCAGAAATATTTTTGTCTGTGGGGGGTGTTAGTGCAGAATCACAGCACCCCCGAATGGCCAGGGTGTGAAGTGGGGCATTCGGTGTGATTGCACAACATGGAGCATCTCTTAAGGTGTGGGACCTTGCGAGTTGAGAGAGCTCTCCAGATTGAGGCCGGTTCCTATCCCTCTGTTCAGGTGTACACAAACAAATTGCAGAGGATCTATCCTAAGTCTATTTTATCTACCAAGGAGACAGGGTTAGAGAGATGCAAGAAAATAAACCTAAGCTAATGAGGTGATACACCAAAGGAATGTTAGACACTCGTTTTGCAGTTTAACACAGACCACAATAAATGTAATACAAACAACATGCACAGATGACCAAATCACAATAAGAGATCAGAGAGACAATAACGAATACATGAGAGGGTCGAGAAGCATCCACAGACATATATTATTGCTCAGGAGTCGATACAGTATACTGCAGTAGCCAAGAGGCAAAACTTGCATTACAACCCGAAGGAGAGGTTAGAAAAGCTCCACAAATCCTTTTGTAAACAAAAGAAGAAGGGAGGGCGCAAAACAAAAATGTCCAACCTTTTGCAATGAGCCCCGACCCTGCCTTTATAAATTCAACACACAAAGAAGAAGGAGAGAGAGGTGGGAAAATTAATTCGAAGCTCAGCGACTATCATCAATGTCTCCTGCAAAATCCACCCGAAATCTGTCGTGCCTACATCAATTACTTGTTTGGCGCCTCGAAGGAGGAGGAAACGGCAGATCAGATCAAATCCGATCTGGTTGTTGGGGCAAATAGATCCTGTATTAATGGCCCGAAGACGTTTCTTCATTTTTTCCCCACCTAACCTTTCCAAACTTAAATTTTCAAATCTCCATAGCGTAGATGAGGCCAAGATCTTTCCAACGGTGCCAGATTTGCTGGATTTCGAGCCCTGAGTCGAAAGATATGCTCATTTGAAATTTGAATCGGGTCCGTACAAAATGGCGGGAACCAACTACCAAAATGGGCCCCCTTTTGAAACCGGACACATTGAGGGTTGGCGCATGTCTAAGGGCAGCCTCTGTATTTTGCTTTTAGAGTTGTGTCAGGCTAACACGTGGCTTCTTCCGCAGCTTGCTCAATTTCTTCATGTTTTTGGCTAAGTCTTTTGCTCGGCGGGGTCATATATCTGACCGGGGACACACAGAGGCCTGGCGCTTGTTTAGAAACCTTCCCCCAATTTTTCTCTTGAATTAGCGTCGTGCTGACACTTGGCACCCTCTGCTGGCCTGTCTCAATGCTTTGACTATTCAACCCCGACCCTGTCCCTTTATGAAACCGGACGCGTGGAGGCTCCGCGCTCACTTAGAAACCCGCTCAGGATTTTGCCTTTGAAGGAGCGTCGGGTTGACACGTGGAGGCCTCCGCAGGCTCTTGGACTCTTCAACGGCTTCTCTTACCTTTTCGGGCCCTGAACACGTGGCGAGCTGGCGCTCGTTCTCCATACTTGGTCAATTTTGGGCCCGCTCCGTCCCATTTTTCAACTTGGACTACGTGGCGAGCTCGCACTCATTTGGGCCTCCGCTTTTGGATTCACCTTTGGAGATGCACAAAGCTGACGTGTGGCAGCGTCCGCTAGCACTTCTATACTTAGTCTTTTGAGGCCCGCCCTATCCGCCTTTTGACTTTTAGTTGTTGACTCTGCCTCCTCTTTGGGTCTGGGACACGTGGGTGCCTGGCGCTTCTTCAAGTCTCCCCTTTTGGATTCGATCTTTGGAGGTGCGCCATTTGGACACTTGGCAGCGTCCGCTGTCTCCTCCATACTTAGTCAATTTTTGGGCTTGTTCTGAACTGTTTCAAAGCCCGAAGACTTCGAACTTTCATCGTTCCTTTTCTTTTGAGCCTCTGGCTTCTTTAACACTGTCTCCTCCTTCCCCGACCTTGTTATTCCATTTCCGAGTCCGCCTGTAATCTGTTTGTTGGATTTGAAGCACGGATTCGCTTGACAGAGCCGTTTCTTGAATTTCTTCTTACACGGAGTCGTTGATCTTTTGCAGGCCCCACCACTCCATTGTAGAGTCCCTCTGCAACCTGATTGCAGGATTTGAACGTGATTTCTCTAGTTTCTTTTGTGCGGGGTCGTGGCTGATCCAATTTTGCCGAGGGGCAAAATATGGATAACAGTGGGATTTGCCTTCAGAAGCTTGAGAAGAAGTTGGAATGATTCTGCACAAACAGAGGCATATTTATAGCAAGTGTTTTTTTGAAAGAAACTTGAGAAGAAGAGACAGCACATAAGAAGCATGGAAGGAATGGAAAAGGCCTTTGAGCAGCACATGGCAACAACAATATAGCCATTTCTAAAGTTTTTTTAGTATATAGTTATTTTCATACGAAATTAGGTGTGCATAGATTTCTTTTAAGTTATTAAGTGTGTTAGAGTTTTTAAAAATTATAATATTTATGAAATTTAATTTTTCCATTAGTCTGCCTGGAGGACCCGTATTAATTTTGTATCTCATAAACCATGAGTTATCTGCTGATATATAATTACATTGTTTAAATTACCCTTGTCATCCTTTACCCAAAAGGATTTTGCTCCAGCTACTTTCATTTTGTAGATTTAATTATTTTAGTGTTCTCATAGTGCAGTTTAGGCTTAAAATCTTGCCCAGAAAAGCAGCATTAATTCTATATATTTTTTATCCAGGAGGCAGACACAAAAAACTTGTCGGCCTATGAACTGTATTATAAACATTGTCACAAAAGGGTTTTGTTTTAACCCTTAGACTTAGTAATATTTAATGGTTTTTCCCTAAAAATGTATTAAAAGTCATCTGTCAAAACCCTTCAGCTGAAAATTTTTGTATATTGATGCATTTTCGGTAATACCCGACACCCTTACTATCTTTTAATTGAGATATTCCCATGAAGGAGACAAACACGGAAAAAACAAAGCCAAAACCATCAGAGCACCTCATGAAATCGTCTATGGTCCACGAGACCATCAAGATCAACTTGGCTAGCTGAGCCAAGTTTCAAAAGAGGTTAGAGGACCACAAGAATGGAGGATAATTACCGGTCTTGAGCTCACTACTAGATTGGACATTGATTTATTCCTTTAGTAGAAATCTAGAGTGAAAAAGGCTACAAATCTGATGACGTTTATCGCCAATGAAGATGATCAAGAATACAGAAAGCATAGTGAGGGACCAATCCCACTACTATTGTTTTGTAACTGTTTGGTGAGCACCACTCCAACAAGAAGAGCAGCTAATGTAAGGCCCAATCTCACCTAATGTTGTTATTAATGAAGCCAAATCCCAATGAGGTAACATAGTGAAGACCAGCCTCACATGACGTTTCTAGGCAAATGGTTGAGTGTGTCTCTATTTGCATTTATGTTCTAATGGATACTTGAGTGTGTCCTTGTTCATACAAGTGTTGTGAGGCCAATTCCCACAAATGTGTTTGGCAAATGGTGGAGTTTATCCCCATTCATAATAAAGCCATTTCCTGTTCAGGTGAAGTGAGGTCATTCCAAAGATTGTTTGTGTGTTGAACTACAAGTGTGTTCCTACTCACATACGAAATTGATTTTCTCCCAGGCTTTGAACTTGGCAAAATAATTTGTTGCAGGACAAATTAGTGGTTTTCGTCAAAGCTCCGGGACTAGGTCACTCCTCTTGGGAATGGGGAGGCTCCCATTTATTGAATGCAGGAAATAGTAAATTTTGTGGGTGGCCGTTAGGCCAGGGATCACACAAGAGTACTCCACTAAACCTATGGCAAATTTCTTGTATGGAATACAAGAGAAATTTGTTTAAAAAGAGGTTAAGGGGAGATAGGGAAAATAGGGAGAGGGTTAACTTTGTGAGTAGGCACTTGAAAATTTCACAAACATTAACCAAAGTAGGTCCACATTCAATGAGAAAAAAAACAACTGTGTAAGCAATAGCAGGATTAACAAATCAAAGACAAAGTTTTGTTGATTTATTCCTCAAAAACACAAAGTTCTTTCTTGGTTGTTCAAGATTACAAAGCTTGCAAAGTTGGAAAGTAGGAAGTAGAAGAACATAGACAAGGAGATAGAAGAAAATAGCATCTTGCTTATAGTAGGAGGAGAACAAAAGCTAAACCTTTGGAATGGAGAAGCCATCCCAATATATAGCCTTATAAAGTGTCTCTTCATCTCCCCCCGAGTGACTTTCGTATTCCTGCCACTTATGACATTTCATATTCCCGTAGGAATAAAAATAAGTTCTTTTCTTATTTATGAAAAAAAACTTTTACAATGCAACATTAAAAGGTCACTTAAGTGAATGAGACGAAATAGCCAAAAAGTACATTCTCAATAAAGAATTAGAATGTAGAGAGAAGGAAGAAGAGAGAGAAGAAGAGAGGAGTGATCAATCCGAAGATGATCCATGATGAAGTTCTATTTTTCCTTCGTTGTGGAAATCTAAAATACACTACCACCATGGTTACCGTCGTAAAAGCCTTCAAATGATTCAATTGGATGTTTCATGTTGAACAATCCTCATGTGCATGCTGACTCAAGTTAGAAAATGAGTTTTCCTTCTTATTCAGGTGTCTTCAATGGTCTTCAATGATGCTTCAGTTGCGACATGGAAGTGGTCATTACGAATGGACTCATCCAAATCATTTGACAATAGATTTGTTTGAAAGATATTATCGATATGAAGTGATGCTCCAATTTTTAGACAATTCTCTCATCCAGATCAACGGGAAAGTGCAAACTTCAATGAAGCGGACAAAATACTGAGAAAAAACTCAGTACTCCATATCTCCAAAAATACTCCACCTCATCATGCAAGCAATGACTCCAATGAAATCTTATTTTATGAGGAACATTTGCTCCAAATTTCAAGCAATTTGGCTCGATGAGTAATTGGGAAAATGCAAATACATTTGAAGAGGGCAGAATATTGAGAGAAAACTCGGTCCTCCATATCTCTAAAAATACTCCACCTCATCATGCAAGCAATGGCTCAAATGAAAGCTTATTTTATGAGGAACATTTACTTCAAATTTTAGGCAATTTGGCTCGTCAAGATACCAGGAAAATGCAAAACAATTTTCAATTGTTTTGGGCTAGGGAATTCTTCTCAAATAAAAAATAAATCATGACATGATAGCCCCTAAGTGATAGATCATCTTAAAGGTGTTTTCAAATGGAGCACTTTGGCAAAGTTTCAAGATTTTTCGACCGTGGGATCACCGTCAATGAGCAAAAGACCATTTTGGAAACTAGGGCACGGAGTTAGTTTTAATGGCTTCCATGGAGGAAAAATATGAAATTTTAATGGAGTTTCATGTTGAACTTTTTCTATTTTCATGTTGAGGTGTTTTTGGAGGGAAAACTAGATTTCAAAAAAAGACTTAGTGATGGAGTTTTTATAGCATCATTCAATTACATAATAGAAATGCAGAGTTTTATGATTGAAGGGAATAAACACCATAAGGATAAATGAACACATCATCATTGTATTATATATTCATGGAAACTGATGAACATGTGTACACAAAGTTACAGCAAACTCTCTTCAGAGTAGAGCGAAAAGAGAACCGAATGGAACCCTTACAAGTGAAATGCCACTCCTATATATACTTTTATCCCGTAACCACCTTCATGGTAAGAATATAACTTTTACGTTTTTCACTTTCACTCAAGTTACAACTTAAAGTGACTTTATATTTGAGTCATTTAAGTTTTACAAAAAACATGTTTTGCCAACGCAAAAATAGAAATGTCACTTAAGTGATGCAAAGAACTTTTGCCAATGAAGAAATAAAAATTCACCCAAATGAAGAAGAGAACAATAAGTTCCAGCCACGAAGGTCCCCTGCTTGATTAACTCAAGCGGTTTCACCTTCAACACTTGTAACTCGAATCCCAGAATAGTCGCAGGTACATTCTTTTCCCTTAGAATGAGAATGATTCTCAACAAATCCATACATGATTATCAAGCATCCAAAATCATCAACACACATGAAGACCAAACTGGTGTGTTATGTTGAAATGGACAATCCCTCCTTTTGATACAATCCACTATGATGAATTCTTGCTCTGATAGAAGTTCACTTTCCATTGACCATTCTTGCTACGATGTTGCTAAAGTTCATATGATCAACTTTGCCATCACCAATGGGAATATCATCATGAATACACCTCAAAATGATGGTGCCATGGTGAACAGGCTATGGCCAAAGTTTGAGAAAGATTTAAAGAGTAAAACTCGAACTATGAGCAAAACAAGCTCTTAAAATTAAGGCAAAAACAACACTTGAGAAATGATTATTAAAAAACTTGTATACAATGTTTGATCTTTTGAAACCTACACACGATTAATCCTTACTTCAAGATCTTTACAATGCTTTAAATGAAACTCAAGTCAGAGCTTGGATGCAAAAGTATGCTGAAAACGAGATTGTTTCCGGAGTTCCATGTTAGGAGTGCTTCTCCGCCTTTGAGTCATGAGCGCATTTTTTGACTTCATTAAGAACTTGGTCGCACTTAAGAGTGGTCTTAGAACCTTCGGCGCCCTGTTTGGACCTTTTGGGAACCAATTATAGCCATAGGTGCATTCTCAATGAGTTTTTAGAACCAAAAAATGAAACAAGTTCTCAAAATGAAGGCAAACAAAACAACACTTGAGAAATGATTCTCAAGAAATCCGTATACAACTTTTGGTGTTCTCTACCTTTGAGTCATGATTGTACTTTTTAACGTCATGAATAACTTGGGCACACTTATGAGTGGTTCTTAGAACCTTAAGCGCCCCTTTGGACCTTTTGGGAACCAACTTAAGTCATAGGTGCATTCTCAATGAGTTTTTAGAACCAAAAAGGGAAACAATTTCTCAGAATGAAGGAAAACAAAACAGATCTTGAGAAATGATTCTCAAGAAACTTTTATACAACTTCTGGTGTTGTGAAACTTGCACAAGATTGATCCTTTTGCTTCAATAACTTTCGAACGCTAAAAACAACAAATCAGAGTTTGGAGGAAAAATTTATGATCAAAACAAGATTGATTACAAAGTTCCATCTCATTGGCGGACTTTGAAAGGTTTTGGGAACCTTAATACCCTAGACATAATTTTCGTGCGCTTTTGCAACTTTTTAATGAGTTAGGCGCACTTGGGATGCACTTTTGGAATGAAAGTTCCCAAAAGACTTAAATGATCCGCTTTTAGGAGCAAAAGTGCATAAAAGCGGTCTTGGGAGAGGTTTTGGGAACAACAGTTCCAATTTATGAGTTTGGCAAGAAAATTGCATTCTCAACGAGTTTTTAGAATGAAAGTAACTCAAGTGTTCTTGAAAAGTGCAAGAAGAACTCAAAAAGTGTGCGAGGTGGGCTTGCTTTGCACTGCGGTAACTGACAAAGTGCGAGATGCACTTATGCATGCAAGGTAGAACTTCGCACAAGCTAAAGGCAAGTTTCGAGATACAAATCAATATTAAAGACAAGACAAAGTAAAAAATTGAAGACCAACATAATGCAAGTCTAAGAATGCACGATTTTGCCATTGCATGAATCACGAGGAGGGAAAGCATGCCAAGAATTTTTTGAAAAATGAGCATAAAAATTTTGCATGATATCACAACGTAAAGATTTCAAACAAACAATTCAGGATCTTCCTAAAGACAATATACCCATCACGACTGATCAAATCTCTGACTACAAGTTTCAATACAAGCTTAAGTAGGTACTTAAAGCATTGTCTCCCACTGCTAAGGATTTTGTGTTATCTAGCCGTGCACAACAAACAGTACTTCAACAGCAGTGGATTGCTTTGTTTGTGGACATGGTGACTTTGCATCCATGGATGCAAAGACTCAATCAAGTATGAAGGATCTTACTAATTGGTGGGCATGTTATGCTAGAGATCAAACAAGAGAGTTATATAGGTTTGTTCTTCCTTTGCTATCTCAAGTGGAAAGTTTGTGTGCTAGTGAGAGGAACTGGAGCACATATGGTTTTACTCACAATGTGAAATCAAAATGAGAAACTGTCTTGAATCAAAGAGAGTAGAGAACTTGATCTTAATCCATCGCAACCTTCAGTAGATATCACGTCAAGATCCTAGCTACAAAGAGGGGCCTTTTAGGCAATGGGATGTGGAACCCAAGCTCACTAATTTAGATGAGAAGATTCCTGCAGATGGGCTTTCAGAGTTCAGTGTTGTTGATGATCCTCCACCTGTCAAAATGAATGCTGAGATTGAGAACTTCCTTGAGCAATTCATGCACGATAATGATGTGGATGAGGATCTCTTCAGTTTAGATGCTACATAAACTTCTAGTTCTTTCACTTGTCTTGATGCCATATGAGAAATATATAAGATTGTAATTTTGATTTATAGTTACTAGCTGTAGTAACAAATAGTTCAACCTTTCGATACTATTGAATATTTTGTGATTATCTCATGACATATATCAATGTTTGACTTTTAAGTTTGAAATATATAATATGATAGTGATGCCTATAAATTAGTTTATTTGAACTTTGCTAAGTTTCAAGATAATCTCATGTTTTATTGAGAATGTTTTTTAAATTTATGTTTAATGATTCATTAATTCAATTATGAGTGTATCTAGCATAGCCAAGTTTTAAGGGGTCACACCCTCACACAGTGTGTACCCTCACATACGGCACCCTCGCACCTTGTGTACCCTTAAACACGAGTACCCAAGTTTTGGGAGCCTGCAGCCCGCACAGGTGGCGTAGCGGCTTGAGTCTTGGGTTTGCTCCCCAAGGTCTTGGGTTCGACTCCAGCACCCGGATTTAACCGTTGCATGTGGCTTGCAGGCTGTTGCGTGCATCCCCAGGGGACTAGTCTTGCCCCAGCTCGTCCCTTCCTGTCCCCAACTTAGCAATAAAAAAATGTAAGACCAAGGTAAGGTGGGTTTGGTCGCTGGGTTGGGTCGCGGGGACACCCCTGGGTTACAAAAAAAAAAGTTTTGGGAGCCTGCACCAGGTGTTGCATACTAATACGTTGCATAACCCTCACTTGCGCACCCAAACAACCTTGAGGATAGGCAGCACCTCATTCCAAGGAATATAATCATAAATCCAAAAGGAAAAGGCACTTTTCTGACAAATTTCAGCTATTACAGTGTCTTCAAAACGTAGAACCAGAAGACTAGGTTCTTACTGATCCTTATAATTGATTGCTGTACCTAACATCCAATATGTTAGTTGCTAGAAAGTGCACCCAAGAAGCCAAGGATCAAGGTATGCTCTCTTGTAGTTGATCCAAAGATTAAAATTTTACGCTTAAGATGACCACATCAAGCAGCAAGTTCTTGGATTGTAGATAAAAAAATGAAGAGTTGTAATGTTTGGAAATATGTATGTATGATGGTACTGCCAGTGCATAAATGCTTGGACTTCTTTTAATAAGTTTTACATCCAGCGTGGCTAGATGTTCAATATGCCAAAGAACGGTGCCTATGAAAATTAACAGGTATTCTAACATAAAAAGATTGTCGTACATAAAGAAGAGCAAGCATGGGCACTAAGAGAGCGTATTTGAACCTTTTGATAGCCTGCCACAAAGATTAAAAAAATCATGATTATCCCAGATCTAAAAGAAAGAAATGTTGGACCGTAGGATGAGTAGATCGCACTGATGCAAAAATTGATACGACGTCCAATTTACATACCTTGAATTATTGAAGTCCCCGACCAAAAACTAAGAGAATACAATGCCATTGTATGGAATTTACCTTTTTTGGCATAAAAGCGCAAAACATGCCCAATTGCATTTTTTAGTGCGAAATGTCGCACAATTTAATTAAATCGTGGCTGAAATATTCCAATGCAGATATATATGCATGCGATGGCCACAAATTATGAAGTAAATTCGTAAACTAGAAGTCCATACATTTGGAGATATGAATTTGAAGTAATTAAGAGAAAGATCCAATAGGGCGGCCCATAACTCCCGTGGACAGGCATGCGGCGAGGTTTCCGGTTCAGGATTACGATGTAGATCAATTTACACATCTTAAAGATGTGCATCATCATTCTTACCATTGAAATAGACAGAAAGAGATTAAAGTGCAACTGACCTTCTTGCTGCACGGATTGACGTTGTCCGGGTATTGTTCTGCTGGCTATAGTGCGGCTTACGAACATGATAAATTCCTTCGCACTGCTGCGTTGAAAATAACCGAACTGACTTAAATTGGAAGCGCTGGTCAGCAGCGCTGGCTCCGATCCAGAACTAGAAGTAGAACCAATGTTAGGGTTAGAGTTAGGGTTCCCTTTCATCACAACGAGAGCCGTGATCTTCATGTTGAACGCCTCTTGTCGCTAAATTTTCAGCTTTTGAAAACAGATCTAGGTACCTCAAGACCGCGAGCAGCAGTATATTTTTGAGTATATGTTATATCACACGTGTTCGCAGGGTTGTCTATCGCTACGTTTACAAGAGATGACAGAAAGGGGAAGAAAGCTTCACATTCAAGCAAATTCCGGATCCATTTAAAGCTACGCCTCTTTACTTGAATGTGAGCGTTTCACAGAAGTTCCACCATTTGTTTTCCTTTTGCGTTTTTAAGGATTCAAAAGCACTTTTCAAACGATCAATAATCACGCCAGTAAAAATTATTTAAAAAACAAGGCCATAATAAGGCGGATTTTGGAGAAGGTAATACATTTCATGAAGAGGAAAGGGTAACAAAAACAGCAGATTTCTTGATCATTCATTCATTTCATTGATAATAATGGTGGTGAGTAATGCTTAGCCAAAGTTTTAAAGAGATGAGACAAATGGATAAACTAGTGGCTCACATATGGTGACCATCTCTCGATTCTATGTCGAGGGTTATTGAGCTTAAATTTGACATGTTCCTTTAGTGCAAAATCAAGCTCGGGGATGTCATAGATAAAATACAATTGTAGTTTGATTATTCACTCATATCTTTTGATTGTGGCATATATTTAACTTGAGACTTGTTTCGTCGTAAGCTTAATTTAGAGGGCAACACACAGAGGCCAACTTTGGAGAAAATGGTTAAGTGGTTAGGTAATATTTTAGTGCCAAAATTTTAGACCTATTTCACTCATTACTTTAGTTTGTTGGTGCCCAAATCATCTTTCTTGCTTTGCAAAGATGTTATTTCAACTCGATAGCATATTTTTGATCCTACCATACACAGAAGGGGGATTAGATGAGTTGTCTATCAATAATTAAGCTATTAAAACACACCATGGTTTGTTTTGCACAAATGGCAACTCTAAATACATCTATTCTCCTAATCTATAGTGATCACATTGATCAAATTGAGTGTTTGTTGGCATGTTTCAGTGTTGTGGACCTCCAAACTGTCAGTTGTGCTTAATCATTGTAATTGTAATCAAGAGAGGCCTATTTTGGAGGGAAATTTTCCAAATTTCAAGAAGTTTGTTCCCGGTGATTTTTTCAGTTGTAGCTTAGTTTGTTAGTATAGTTTAGGATTTTCTATAAGCTTCAAAGTTTGCAAAGGAAATGGCTTGGTCCCTGGCTTATATATTGATGTGATCCCATTAGAAAAGGAATTTGGACTAAGTTTAATACAAATGAAAGAATTTAGAGCTTCACGTTATGTTTGTGGGTTATTAGGTTAGTTCCAATTGAGAATTCATGTTTTGAGTCCTAGGCATTAAATCTCCTTTTGTTTATTAACTAGAGTTTACATTTATAGTTTCAAATATGTCTATAGGGTAAGATATTGAGTTTGATTAGTCTCATTTTCATAAGTTATGGATTTTTATACTTAGCATATGGGATGTGCCAATGTGGTCTTAGTGATTAAGTGTTTGGAGATGTTACTTTATGGATATGTACTCTATTTTGTGTTGAATCTAGTTAGCTTGAGCCAATGTTAGGTTGACCGACCCTTATCATGATCTAATTGAATGTGCAATTGTTATTTTCTTGGGTTTATGTAGACCTATGATTCTTTAAGTTCATTTTCCTCTAACTGATTTCTTGGAGTCTATTTAGAAATGTGTCAATGTTATTTCTTGTTTTCCCTCGTTGCTTGTGTATGATTTAGCTGAGATCAGAATATTTGTCATGCTTAATAGAGAGAGAGATAGAGGGAGAGTTTAGTATTCTTTTTTTCCATACCCTTCTCCCCTTTTGAGTTCTTTTAATAAGACCCAAATCACCTTAGAGCCATTGTAAATAATCAATAGGTTGAGCTTCATACAAATCAGGATAATTCAAATCCATTTGACCTAAAATATAATAGGTGGTCTACATAGACACACCAATCCCTCTACAAGGTAACACTAGACCATATAGTCATCCAAGTGAAGTTATATGTGTTAAGGATTATGTACCTTGAGCCATAATTCCAACTAGATTCTAAAATGATTGAGGGGGAAGAACTAAAACTCCTTTCCTTTTCTTTTTGTAAGTGTTTTTGGGGTGTGCAACAAAACACCATCAACAATGTCACTCTACAAATTTGAAGTCGTCATTTCTATTTCACCACACTTTGGGTGAGACTATCAAGCATAATCTTGATTAAAAGTGCCAGTGTGATAAGGTTATGTTCTAAAGTAAAAATCCATAGGTTGTCAAAAGTTAAGGCTAAAATTTAGTTCCACTATCAAAACTTCAATCAATTGTGCCATCGAGAGTGGATGACTGCATGAACTATGGATCAACTGATGATATCATGTACAAATATATTGATGTGTTGTTTTTTAATAAGGCCTTGGTATTTGCAATTGAAGTTAAGGATCTAAAGATTATAGACCAAATGTGTGGTTAGAGGGTGAATTGTATAGTAAGTTATATAATGTGTGTTTGTATTTCCCTCAATGTCTTTATGCATGGATAACTTCTCTAGTCCCTAGAAAGAGGCATAATAAAATGAATGTAAAAGGGTGGAAGGATGCAATAATTGTGAGGTTCAAAGAAAATGATAAAGAGTGGATTAGGCTTCTGGATATGTGGTGGCACAAAAAAATATAAAGTTACGTGTTAGAATTTTTTAGTGACAACTTATTCTTATCCTGAAAAAGTGGAATTTGATTTTTCGTGGGAGATAAAAGAATAAATTCTTATGTAGATTCTTTTTTGGATTAATATACTCCATACTGACCTAGGGTTTCAATGGGTAAACATGGATGGGTAAATTTTGGGTTGTGTGGTGGTTGAAGTAGTTGAAGGTGAAAATTAAGGTTTCACGTAGAATTAATAAAATGGATAATCTAACCAAGAGAGAGAGAAGGTCGAGGTGAGTGAAAGGACCCCAAGAGTGTGGGGAAGCTAGTCGTAGTACATGTTAATGGAACCTACAATGGACAGGGAAGATATGAGGTTATGTTGAGTCATGATGAGTTCCCTGTGTAACGCGAGGTATCGTAAAAATGAGGTCTCTTTAGGTTAGAGGGGGGAAATTCATGTAGAAGGTGAAGAATACATGGATTATAAAGAACCCGAGTAGATTCAATAACTAAATGAGGCTAATGCACGACATGTTTCTTCTAGGGGAAGATCGGGTGATTTTGTTGGTGTATTTAGATGAGGAAAGTTTTTAGATATTTGAGAAGAATTTTTTAATAGATTGGAGGCTTTGGTAATGGAAGATCTAATTTTATGCTAAAAATTAGTTAAAATTGTTTCTACATCGATTAGAATTTTGGAGTGCACCATGAGAGAATTTATGATGACAAGTGTTGGAGTATCAAGAGTCAGAGTTTTAAGTAAAGTGAAAATGACCTATGTATTGATCATGTCACTTTATACATTTGTGGTACATTAGGTATCAATGCCATTGGGGTAGGTAGATTATTTGATGGTGAGAATCTTGGCTACATATATGCGAACAAGTAGCTGATCCAACCTACTATGCAGAATATGGACGTGAAAGTTTGACGTTCTACGTAGCTATGGGTTTTTTACTCAAGAAAATTGAAGTTACCTAAGTATGGAAGTGTAGAGTATGTTCATTAATACATGTACAAACATGAACTTACGTGGAGGGCCAAATGTGTCACATTATCTATAGTAAGGGAAAGCCTTGGTGTGATATCACTACAAGAGCTAGTGAATACTCGGTATATGAAGTATGACCTGTAATGAAATTACTTATATAAATATGATTATCACCAGCAATAGAACACCAAATAACACAAGATTGTAGATAAATGATCTCAATATGCAAGTAGAATATCTTAGCCACTTCGAGGAGACAACCTCCAAACCATACAATAAGACTCAAATGCTCAGTATGATGATTAACTACTCCTCACTATCACCTATATATACCAACCCTAAGTTATGGCCAACACCAAAGCTGACCTACTAAACATTTGAAAGCATACATAAATAACATATGACAAGTAGAGAGACTATGTGATCCACATTTCAGAACTACATATCCAATATAGGTTATAAGACTAAGGGCGTAACATGTCCCTCCCCTTCAAAGTAACATTATCCCCAATGTTGGGAAGCCCTGGATGTTCCTACACAAATGCTTCATCATCCCATGATGCATCCTCAATATTCATATTCTTCCACTTAATTAGGTACTCGGTAATGACTCAAGTCCTCAATCTTTTGGTGTGTGTCTGAAGAATACCTTCAGGATCCAATATGATCCTTCCTTCCTCATCCAGTTCACAAAGCACTGACTAGGTGGAAATGTGCTACCCAATGACTTTATTCAAGCAAGAAACATGGAAAACTGGATGTATTTTACTTCCTAGAGGGAGCTCCAATGTATATGCCACACAACCAATTTTCTGCAACACTCAGTAAGGGGTATAGTATTTAGGGTCAAGATTATTATCCTTTTTCTGTTGTTTTAACGATAACTGGTTATATGGTTGTAACCATACAAAAACAAAGTCACCCTCTTCAAAGTGTCACTCACTACGATGTTGATCAACTTGTTGCTTCATGTGGTTATTTTCCCTTGCCAAATTCTCTCTAAGACTAGAGAGTACCTCGTGCTAGTGTTGAATGTGATCTTTGATTGCTCTCACCTTTGGTTTGACCTTCAAGCTAGAGATGAGTGATGGAGGATGGTACCCATAAAGTGCCAAAAATGGAGACATTTTGGAGGAGGTATGAAATGAAGTATTGTACCACCATTCTGCAAGTGGCAGCCATTGCACCTTACATTCTTGTTTATCTAAAGTAAAACATCGAAGAGATGCCTCTAAACATTTATTTACCATCTCAGTTTTCCCATCTAATTGAGGATGATAAGATGAAATTTGGGCCAGTTGGGTACCCAAACAAGAGAATAAATCAATCTAAAAATCATTTGTGAATATTGGATCATGATCACTCACTATAATTTTGGGTGTGTCGTGGAGCTTTTGAATTGTGTCCATAAATGAGATGGCAACTGTACTAGATGTGAAAGGATGAGCCAGAGTACAAAAATGAGCATACTTGGTAAGTCTATCTACCATGACCATGACGATGCTTTTCCCTTCTAATTTAGGTAATCTTGTGATGAAATCCATTGATACTTCTTCCCATCTCTCACTAGGAATAGACAAAGGTTGGAGGAGACCTGGTGTCTTAATGGTCTCGCCCTTATTTTGTTGACACACCAAACATTTTGCCACAAATTTTTAAACATCTCCTTTTAACCCCTCCTAAATAAAATCCTACTTAACTCTATGATAAGTTTTCAAGAACCTATAATGGCCACCTAATGGAGAAAAATGGGGCTCTGAAAGAACATGGTGTTTAAGTGTAGAGTTCTTACACAAATATAACATGTGTACCACAATGTATCCCCCTTCCATATAAATTGATCTGATATGGTTATATCTACCTAAAGATTCTGAATGAGAGTATGTTTTGTTGCATCTTTCTACCATTCATCCCTTACTTCATCTACCCAATCTACCTTTAGTATAGATATGGCATGTAGCAATGCTTCTGTGGACTCATCCCTCCAAGATAGAGCATAAGTGACCACATTTTCCTTCCCTTTCTTATAAACAATCTCAAAGTCATACCCCATCATCTTTGTGGCCCATTTTTGTTGTTCTTATAAAGATTTTTGTTGCTCTAAGAAGTATTTCAAACTATCATGATCAATTTTTACCTTAAAGTGTCTACCCATCAAGTATGGTCTCCATTGCTTGATTACATGTAATATTGCCATCATTTCCTTCTCATAGGTGGGCTTCAACAAATTATTTCCTTTTAGTCTTCGGCTCTCAAATGCTATGGGATGTCCTTCTTGCATAAGTACTGCAATGATCCCATTTCCTAAAGCATCACATTCAACTATGAAGGTCTTGGAGAAATCTGGAGTTGCCAATACTAGAGTGGTGTACATTGACACCTTCCATTTTTCAAATGTTCGAGAAGCTTCCTAATTCCACTAAACACCTAAGACAATATCAGCTCCACCCATGGGAATATAAAACATCATAGATTCCAATGTGTAGTCACCCATCATAAGTCTGATTTTATGACATTTACCTAAACATTGGATTGTGCCACCATCTGCAGTCATTACTTGAAATTCAGGTGTTGGGTAGATGAAACAATTTAGCCTTACTACCAACTTATGATTGATGAAATTATGTGTTCTCCCTAAATCAATCAAATACCGCCACCTTCTGCTTATTAATATAACCCACAACTTGAAGGGTTTGTGGAGTGCTAATACATGATAAATCATGACATGAAATAGTGGGTTGGGGACTTCAGATTATTCCTCTAATTTTTCTACTTCCTCGGTTGATGTTTCCTCATATTCTTCCTCATCATTAGATCCCTTCAATGTAAAACAATTTTTTCCCAGCACATTTATGACCTCGTCCATATTTTTTGTCATAGTTAAAACATAACCCTTTTTCTCTTTTTTCTTCTAATTTGTCAAGGAGTCAGTTGATTTGGCCAAGGATACGATGGATGGAAAGGTGTTATGATATCTTTATGGTAGTGAAGCTCTTCCTTCTGCTGGAAAGAAAATTTTCCTCTGCCCTATGCATGCCATGATAATATAATTAAAAATCCTTTAGTAGATTAAACATGTATACCTCATGCTCAATTTGGTCCTTAAGACCCCCAAGAAATAGGTCATTCAGTATTTTCTTCTGTTATATCCTTTACACGCAAGGAAAGATTTTGGAATTGATGGACATGCTCCTTTACTGACACCTATGTTTTTCGTAACTTTGATAATTGGCCAAAGTAATTCTCCGACACACTATAACTATAGTGTAATTGAAGCTCTTCAATGAAAACTATCCATGTGACATTTAGACCATTCTTCTACCTTTGAGCACATAACCAATGATACCAAACAAATTGGTCAGGTTCTAGGTATAAGGATGCCATGGTTACCTTTTATCCCAATGGGATCTGATGGAGATCAAATAATTCTCCATTTGTGTAATCTAATTGAGTGGATGCCATGGTTACCTTTTATCCCAATGGGATCTGATGGAGATCAAATAATTCTCCATTTGTGTAATCTAATTGAGTGGATTCATTTCCATGGAATTTATACATTTCCACTTTTGGAATAATGCTATGCCATTGGTGAGGAGATTCACATAAATGTGTAAAGGAGTTCCTCTTTGATTGGAGTCATTTGGACCTGTGTGAGTATTGCTAGAGAAACCCATATGACTGGAATTGGGATTTATGTTTTAAAGATATTGAGAAAAAACTCTTGCTTTATTGATTGAAAATCCACCTGAAGTTCACTCATTAGGCTACCTTTCAGATGAAGAAGCTCATTATTGAGGTCATCCTTACTCACCATATTATTTACCATTTCTCTGAAGTTGGCTAACTACCTCAGATTCTCCCAAACCAAAAGATTATAAATCTATATCTTCCTTATTTGGGGTCATTTCTTAGAGTTTCTTGAACCTTTCCCTTGGCCTCGAGGTTGATCTACATGGTCATGATGTAGGGTTTGGGACTCGAGGGTAGACAGGAATGGGGTTAAAATTTAGGGTTTGGGGTTTCGTAAACTTAATAGCCAAATAGAGGAAATCATAAATAATAAACCCTAGCTAATTTTTTGAAAGCTTTATGAAAAACACAATAAACTTAGAAAAATTCCAAAACTTGCACCCTAGGGTAGTTAGTTTATGAAAAAAACATAAAACCGCTATAACTTTTGCAAAAAAAGTCCAAAATGTGTTTAAATTTGGAGAGGGACCGTACTTGACTAATTTCTCCACACCTCAAAAAAAATTGCAAAAAAATTCGCAACCAAATTTCTAGATATAGCCGAACCTTCACAATTAGGGTTTTGATGCAAAGCTCTTGACCAAGATTAGAGCTCTGATATCACTTGTAATGAAATTACTTGTATAAATCTAAATATCAGCAGCAATAGAACACTAAAATAGCACAAGATTAAAGATAAATGATCTGCAATATGCAAGTATAATAGCTTAGCCACTTCGAGGGGACAACCTCCAAGCTATACAATAAGACTCACATGCTTAATATGATGATTAACTATTCCGCACTACCACCTCTATATACCAATCCTATGATATTGCCAACACCAAGGCCGACCCACTAAACATATGAAATCATAAATGAATAAAAAATGACAAGAAAAGAGATTATGCAAGCCACAAGTCAACATTGCATATCTGATATAAGTTATAGGACTAAGGGCGTACCACTGTTATGTATACATTACCCTGATTTCTTCATACAATGAACCAGATAACAATTTGAGCTTCATTCTGATACAAGTAATTCCCCCTGATCACACATCACACTTATCCATATTCTTCATATTCTTATTGTGCTCAGAAAATTCAATTACTAAAAGTTTGCGAACTTTTTACGCCAATATGTTTCAGGCCAATTGACCGACCCGCATCATTTTGCGAAAGTCATTGATCATCCAAGATATCTCTAGTGACCTGATTATTAATCCTGTCGCAACACTAAATACTGGTTCCTCGCCTCAGGATACCCTCCTACTCCTTGCAAATTAAGAGTTACCTTGTTAAATTAATTAATTAACTTTAAGGATAACTGGAGTTTAACATTATTAACTACACTCAATTATGGAATTAACGTTATTTAATTTGATTAATTAATTAACATTAGTTAATTCCTAGATTATGCATTTAATCTATTAAATTAAATTATATTGATTGTATTAAAAACATTAACCTTTTTTAGGATTAGTTAAACTAGTAATTGCACAGAAGGTAAAGTTGGGAGCTGCACTTCTACTTCACCATCTGAGGTCACTTGCCAATCCAATAAAGATTAAATCCTTCCCAGATAAGACCTAGGTTCATTATGAAATTTCTCCTAGTGGTCCACACTGATATTTTTCTAAATGCCAAATTTGGAAAATGAGAACAACACTTTCATACAGATTATCAGAAGTCTACGAAAGTCAAGTCGACTTTCTTGGTTTTAGATCCCCATTCGCGTGACCAAAGAAGCACTTATCCATGACTACAAGAGATGACATGAATTGATAGGAAGAATGTAGAAGGACACAAACACATAACAAAGATAACCAAAGGACTAGTGTTGGATAATCAAGTAAGAACAATACTTGGTGATAGATATCAAGGGTGGAGGATTCAATTTTGACGACACAAATATTTCATGAACCCATATTTTTTGATAATCACATTGAATGATGGAGGGTGTTCTATAGTGGAATTTGTTACAAGTCTGACTAGACAACTTGAATATTTTTTTTTGTGGTTCTATAAATCTTCCTTTTATGTGTTAGTTAATTATCACTAGACCATAAGACAACACATTGAGTTCTTAGAAGAAATGACTAGTGGAAGAAATTATAAGATGATTCCTATGCAGAAAAACTACTAGTGTCTTCCATTCGAATGGGTAACATCAGTATATGCAAATGCCATCGTTGGAAAGGATATGCAATCAATGTTGAAGTTAAAATCAATGCAAGAAATGAAAGCCAAGATCACGTGGTGAGTCCCTAACTAGGGACCAATTTATAGATATACCATAGAAAACAAAAATCAAAACAATTAGAAATTAAAACTGTCAGGGGATTAGGATGTATATAGGCCACGTATCACCCTAATTCTTTAGGGGCAACAGGATATTACGATGGTAGGTAAGAAATCTCATCAGCATAAACTAAAATCATCGTGTAGAAGTACTGACTTGTGCCACTATCATGACATTTTCAGTTTTGTGTGTTTCATTTGGAGGGAATAATCTCATGTTAATTGCATATTAATAAATCATGATACAAAATATATAGCCCAAATGTACTCCTTCAAATAATGAGGTAGGCAATGACTTAAGCACTTTATGTGTCACATTTTCATCTGGCTCTTAAAAAGTGTCATTAATAAAACAACCTGAACAACTATTGATACTTTTTACAACATACCTATAGTGACAAACAAATGTACATATTGTTGGTGTTATGCACAACTATAAGGTCAACTTTCCCCTAATAGATGAGGCCCAGACATGGATAAGAGAAAAACCAATTAGAAATCACGTGAGGACTAAAGATTCATTAAATACCTACACATAAAGAAAAGAAGTCAGAAAGAATTGAGTAAAAAAGAAAGCCAACGTAACCATCATTAAAGTGATAGATGATCCAGTTAAACATCTGTACGCACGAAGGAATATTGAAAGTCTTATTGAACCTCCATAGGAATGGATCATGTGAAGTGTGGAGAACCCCATAGAAACACGTGGAGAGTAGAATACAAATAACTATGGCAACAAAAGAGGTTCCAATGAGAAATGGAAACATGTATGGAGCTTGGGAGCAACAACAAATATGATTGAATAACTTTCAATGGACACAAGAGTAAACTAGGCTTGAGTTAGCATGGAAGGGATCATATAGAAATCTAGGTCTTATGCATTTTAATAAATCAATGATTATTATGCATTGAGAAGAATAGTGGAAGATAAATCTTATAGTGTATGGAAATAGTTTTCATGGGAGCAACACTGCGATGCAGTTGGTTAGACCATGTATGATTGGGAAACTCTAATGAGTTAGTTAGATATACTGACAACCTTATCAACTTCAAGAAAACATGTAGAACAATGCTCTTGTCTCATTGATGTTTTTGATAATTTGGGGGATGATATTTTGGGTAATTAACTTCCAAGGTTACTTACTGGTCTGGTAGTTCTGGTGCAGAGGAATACTTGCCACTAATATATCAAGGCATCATATGTCCTATAAATTCGTGGATATCATTAGGTAAAACAAAACACTTAGTGTGATTAGATTTGTTTTCCAACTGACCTATTATTTGACCAGGGATGATATTAAGTCTATCATTGTGCTCTCATTTCTAGAACTATAACTGGAAACTGCCTTGGTACAAAATCATACACTTGTTTTAGGATCATACAATATGGTTGTCTCATTACATAAAAAATTTGGCCTTCTTTTTCAAAGTAATGAGGTGGAAATGGTTATATTTTAAAAGGAGTGATGACCCTCTTGAATTTAAGACAAGTTGGTAAAATTCAAATGACTACCTTTTGTTTTAAAAATAGACTTTTGTTGGATAACCTTCATTTTAAATTATTGCTATTTTTTGCAATAAATTGAATTAAGTCTTTACTTAGTTAATATTTTAGCACTTCAAAATTTTGGTACTCACACTTCATATAAGAAAGCACTCACACTTGACTATTTATTATTCCTCGCACTCACATTTCATGATTTCCTCATATTTGTAATTTAAAAATCTCTCACATATCAAAATTTTGAATTTTGGCTAATTAAAAGTTTAACTTAATTTTTCTCACAAGTCAAAGAGTGAGAACTCGCACTTCCCAAGTGTGAATATTCAAAAATGATAATTCAAAGATCAAGGGATAACACTTCTCAAATGTGAGAATTATTCAAAGGAAAGAGTTCAAAGATATAAGTATTTAAAACTCGTACTTCCCAAGTGCGAGTCTTCAAAGGGTCATTTATCAAGGTGTGAGTACTTAAAATTTGGAAGCTCGCACCTCACACTTAATGTTAAAATCAACTCTCCAAGGTTCATTTTTAGACCCCCCCTCCAAAAAATTAGTTTAGAATTGGTGGAAAATCTCCAAAATCAATTTTCAGCCTCGATAGTGAATTTCTAAAAAAACTGTTTCGTGGAAACATTGACAGAGTAGGATGGTTGTCCGTCGTCTATTATACAACCCAGCCATCCAACCTGGGTTATATGGCCATCTATTGTCTATCTTTCAACTTGGGTTGGGCAACCATCTAACCCAGCCACCCAACCTAGGTTGGACAGTCATCCATTGTCTTTCGTCTAACCCAGTCATCCAACCTGGGTTGGACGGTGATCCATTGTCTACCATCCAACCTAGACTAGTCAATCATCCATTATGCCTAGCCAATCAACCCATTGTCATCCAACCAGGTTGGAATGGTCATCCATTTTCTATCGTCCAGCCCATCCATCCAACCTAGGTTGGACGATCATCTATTTTTTGTCATCTAATATAGGTTGGATGACTAGGTTAGATGACAGAAAATGGACGACCGTCCAACCCATGTTAGACGAGCATCCATTTCATGTCATCCAACCTAGGTTAGATGGTAGACAATGGTTTTCCATCCAACCTAAGTTGGATGAATAGCTACTCTTTGTTGGATGTTTGTATTAAATGGTTACCCCCTTGGAAACCCTAGGCTATGTATTATACCTCAGCGAATACATGCATAAGTTAATTTTTACATATAAATAGTAGGAAAACTGACCCATACAAATGACTTGTCGTCCAAAATGTTTGGTGAACTAGGCAGCAGCCAACTACTGAAAAATTCACCATTTCTAATTTCCAAAAACCCTAATATTCACGAGTTTACGAAAATTCACCACTAAAATTTTCCGTGCAACTCACACTTCTAAATGTGAAGAAAAGTCCAAAGTCAAAGGTTAAAGAAATTCAAGGACATGTCATTAGTTGATAAGGGAGAGCCAATCTTGGTGTTACACATGGTATCCCACATTTCATGTATGTAGCTCCCATGCTTCTAAAACGGTAAAGACTAGTAAAAAAATGGCTATGATATATCCTAGCCTTCACAAGTGTAAGGCCCACATTCAAAAGTCCAATTAATTTAAAAAACCAACATTCCGTGAGGTAAAAAATATCAAGTCACACCTTACAAGTAATTAATATAGAGCATGTCATTATAGATGAAAAATTTCCCAATTTATAAGGATATTATTTTAGCTGAGAAAATTTATTCGAGTTTCCAAAGTTTCGAGAATTGCCTAGGAAATTTTAATCTATTTCCAACTCCTTATTGACTAAATTTATTTAGATAAGTCTACATTAACTTTGCAAGCTGATTATTATAAAAAAATGGTGGGAGAACAAAGACCTTAAAATGTGGACAAGTTCCTATATTATTACTCAGATACCAGAATACTAAGGTGTACTGTGTATAATTCTGTGGCACTTGACCATGAATTCCAACACTATTTAGCCATATTTTCAACCATTTAGAGAGAGGATTGATGCAGATGTTATGGATGAAGAAAATATGTTGGCCAACTAGTCATATAAAGCTGAAAAGCTTAGGGAATTAAAAAGGATCGGCCTCCATCAAGTTACAGGAAAACTTGAGGTATTCCCATGCCCATAATTTCTCTCTTTTCTTCTCATTCATGTTAAGGCAAAGAATTGGGATCTGTATTTCTATACAGAAGTAAATAGGGTGGTTTTATTTTTTGCATATACTTTTAAGGACTATTACAAATTGCTTTAATCTGACACACTTTATAACTCAACTACCATTGAAACTGGGATTGAAACATGGTAAACAAGGTCTATTTTATAGAATTAGGATCATGACCCAAATGATATGGATGACACACATCTTAGTAAAATCCTTATTTAAATATTCCAACCTAGAGTTTGGTTTGTAATGTCATTTATTAACCAAATATATGATAATCCATCTATCACTAAGATTTATGTATCTTGGATTCTTGTGTTTTCCATGATTATTGATGAGAACAAGATTTCTTCTCTAGGGCAAGTAGTCACATTAAATCTGGTCTCTCAAAGGTCCTCTTTTATTGATCACAAGAAACCATTTTGCATGGCCTCTTACCTATTGGATACAATTTGTGGAGTACTCAAATGTCTTAAATTATGTGATCCCTCACTCCCCATATGCCCTATAGAAGTAAATTAAGTATATTCAGATATGTATGCCCATAGATACATGGCACATATTGAATACATTTTCACTTCCTTCTACCCCCTACTCCACCAAGAAATGTATGAAGAACCAATGATGATAATATTTGTAAATGTTCTCAAATAAATTAGAAAACTGAGATCAGTCTTCTTTTACCCTAGATACATAGTGATAATGATTCAAGGACTTCTCACACCACCTCTCCAATTACCTTATTATATTCCTAATAAAATATTTGAACAAGAAGTTTCTTATCAAATCTATAATGGTATAGTTGGAATGTGTAAGGAGAAGAATCTCGGGCCTCAACCTCATTTATCATTAATAGCGGGATGTAGGGAATTTAAGAGGTGGATAGACTTGAAATTTGTAGTTTCCTGCAATATATATTTTAACGTGCCTCATCACCCCTTAAGTAAATATGATTCAAGAAAAAAGTTTGCAAAGCATCTAGAATCACTTAAGGGGTAAATCAATTTTTCATATTCCCATGAGGTCGGTGTTAAGGATTTGGTGTGGATCACCCAAATAGATGAAAACCAAAGTTATAAAAATATGAATATTGTAGAGGAAAATCCTCCTCCAAGAGGAATAAATAGAAGAGAATTTATAAGAAGATGTGCACTCAGTTAGATAGAACCACCAAGAAAATACCAAGATGCCACATATCCTACTTCTTCTCTAAAACCAATTAAAATAGAAAATATCCCAGACGTCCAAGAATTCATTCCTAAGCTAGCTAAAGGGGCCTCTTTGGTAACATATGACTTGTTCTCAAATGATGAAGCCATCTAGGAAGTGGCTAGAGAAGATGTTACAACCCAAGAAGGATCAATCCAATCACAATCAAGTCAAATGGCCCATGCAAATGTTCTTATACCAAAGCCTCAACAAGATTGGGATAAGAAGGCCATGATCACCCATAGGGAACATCTAGATTGGGTAGCTCAAGAGGAACTCCTTATTAACATAGAATTTAATCCAAAGATTGGGACTTTAAAAAGGGTGAAAAGGAAGGGAATGTCCACACAACAGGACATTATTTGGAATGAAACATTTGAATACCTCTTCTTTCTCACTAAGAAAAAGAAAGTCAAGGGACCTCAAATGGCACAAAACCAAGAGGATATAGTGTCCTATATAGAGTCCTCAATACAACTAGTATTGGAAATGGTAAGAGGAATAAATGTCATAAACAAGGAGCTAGAAACCCAAGCCAAGGCCACAATCCCTAAAAATATTTACTCAAATGTGGAGAAATAGTTACTCATCTTGAATAAGGGAATCAAGGAGAACACTGGATCTAAGAAAAAGGGGAGGCTTTCTTGAATAAAACCAATGCATTCATCTACAAGATGGGTGTCATGTGGAATATGTTAAGATTCATGGCTCAGGCCATCGAAGAAGTAATCTACATAAATTATGTCATAGTTGCAATGGAAGATATTTACAAATGTCAAACATATTCCAATTACATTAAGGTGTCCTTAAAAGAGTGTGCAAAGAAAATGAATAAACTTCCCCCATAGCTTGATGATTTTACTTCAAGGGGAAGCCAACTATTTTTAGAGGCCAATCTCATCAGAGTATTCAAGGAGGACCAGATAGTAGTACCTATTGTAGAGTTTACTTAATTTCTTAACCAATTAATAGAAAAGTTTTAAGTTAATATCACATAAGATAATGAATCAGAGGAAGCCAATGTCATTGAAATTATTTCCCAGACCTGAGAGAATGTCTAGAAGATATATAAATTAAAGGAAATTGTAGAGAAAGTTGTGTCTTATTTATAGAAAATGTTAGATAAAGATATTAAACTCTTTAGGAATCCCATAATTGGCCTCAAAAAACTCAAAGAAGATTTAAAAATATGTAGAGAATATTTAATAGCAGAAGGAAAGAGGCCAACCCAATTATGATGTGCAAATTTGAAGTAAATTACCATAGCAAGCTATAATTGGATTAATAAAAAAAATGTGTAATTTAGCAATTTAATTGATAAATATGAATTTTAGTGTGGTTAAGTTTTAAATATCCTTCGAATCTTTGCACCAGTGGCATTCAAATTTGAGTCTAAGATACATTTGATGCTTTTTGTTAATAAGGAAAACACATTATTTCTAACAATCAGGCCTCAAGTACTTAAAACACATTTGTTGAAGGAGTTTTCTCTTTTCTCTCTACTCTTTCTTTTCTTTTTTGCGTATTTGTGTATTACTCTTAGATTATGTTAGTTTAGGAGGTCTTCAAAGCTAAATTAGGTGAAGAAATCATAGGAGTGATGCTAAAAGGAATAATAATCCAGCAAAATCCCTTTATTATTGGTTTAAATAACCAATACCATACAACTCCTGCACTGAATCACACTTGTTATGGTCCTAAAATGAGTAGGATGTATGAGCATGTCATTCTCTTCCTTAGTATGTAGTTTATGCATCAACAACAGTCTTGAAATTTTTGTACGGTCTTGGACCTACTTGGATTTAGTCTCTGCAACTTCCTGAGATGGTCACCTGTGTGAAACTATTTGTCAATATCAAGCCCTAATTTTTGATCATGTTGCAAATATCTTTGAAAATCCTAGATGAGATCTCAGACCCAATCCATGGGTGGGAAATCCTGTAAAACAAACACTATTTAGGTTATGGGCACTCCCATGTACAACCGACGTTGGCACCTCTCTAAAGAGGCCTTAAAATACACGTCATTCTCTACCTAGTATGTGATATCTGAATGAATGCACTTAGATTTCGTAACTCTCATTGACAATGTTTGAGTTGAGTTGGCTCTTGCTAAAACACTTGGAGAACGGATGTTTGAGTACTTGTGGATGAGATGGGATGACTCCTTGACTTTGTAATAAGCTTAAAACCTATAATGATTACTTCCCTAATGATTATAGATGTGTTATTATGAGATTTAGGGAGCCTTGAGTGACTTTTACAAGTGTTGGAAATGAATGTATCAATGTAGTTCCATAACATTTCTAGGTTAGAAAATAAGATAGTGTTTACTTGCTTATATAGGGTTATATAGATGATTTATTGAGGAAAGGTTGTCCTGAGGGATTAAAAGACCCAACAAAGAATATGAAATTGAAAGCAAAGTTAGAGAACATGTTAGTGCAAGATTGTATAAGTCGGCTAGGATTGGATATAACATCCTGACCAAACTGTATGTGGCATTGCCAATAAATGGAGACTATGTGATTTGAAGCTAACAACTTGTCAATTGATGTTTTTATATGGATTTTATGCACTGTACTCTCAAAATTTGATGACATGTAGTATGCTAGGATAAAAAAGATAGCTTGGAATATGCTAAATGGGAATGGAAAGGCTATATTTATCTTAGCAAGATTGCATTGTCAAAACTAGCAGTGTCAAAGAGTAAATTACCAAATTTGAGTGTCTATAAATACTACTTATAGGACAATGGGATTTTTGCGTGGAGTCAAGATTAAAATTATGGGTGTGTTATTTTATGGAGACTTTAAAGCGATCAAGATGGATAAGAAAAATAGGTTCCATTACATTATTGTAATACATTTGTTCTATGATAAACAATAGGTTATGTGGTCTAAGAAACAATACATGAATTTTGATAATGAGTAACAAAGGGTATATTTTTCCTTTGGAAACTAGTTTGGGACTAATATGTGTGGATACCTTTGGACACCAGCTTGGGACCAACATGTTTGGATACCTTTAAATACTACTTTGGGACTAATATGTGTGGATACCTTTAAATACTACTTTGGGAACAATATGTGTGGATAATGTCACAATAGTGAAGAGAGGATACACCTATACAAATTAACAATGCAAGAAGAAGAGATTGAATAAGACTAAGAAGAAGTTGAACCTTCAATATTGGATAACATGAGGTGGATTTAGGATTAATATGTGTTGTCCCAAATTTTAAACTTTAGTCAATTTTTTTTCCATCAAGTAAATTTTATAGCAATTCATCAAATTCAATCAATTCAAAGTCATTGAATACATCTTATAACTCTACAAGGCATGAGAAATTAAAAAATTGGCTAAGTGTTGAAAGAAATAGGAAAAGGTAGAATCTCAAAGGTTACATATAAAAACAAGTAAAAATACCTCATAGCTCTCAATCCCCCATTCATACTAAACATTAGGGGTTTTGGAGCAAATAAGAAATTGTGTTGCAAATTGTAACTCAATTCTTGGTTCCTTGATTCCTTGACCAACAAACTTTTAGAGAATAAGAGGTTTGGAGGTTACATGTTAAAAAGTGAAATTTTGGAATGTGAAAGTAGTTTGGAGGGTTAGCGATGGAGTTTTTAGCCACAAAACCCACCTTAAAACTTCATTTTAAAAAATTAGTCTGCAAAAGTAACCTCGAAACCCCACATCAAAAATTTTCACTGTTGGAGTTGTTCTAATCCTTGAGATGTAGCTTTAAATTTCAAAAACATGTCATTTTTCCTGACAAATATTATTACTACAAAACTAGCTATGAGTTCTTGGAGTGGATATTTTGGTTGCTAGAGCAGGGTTAATCCTCAAATGGAGGACTACCAAGCCTACAAACACTTTATGAAAAAGTATAGAATAAATGCTAATTGCATTATGATTCCCAAATATTAAAATACACTTAGTTGGCATAGAGATGTAGAAAACCAATATGTTCCAAAGGTCATGAGAATCTCTAAAGGGAATATACAATGGGTGCTTATACTTGACATTTTTAGGGGTTACTTCCTCTATATTCCCACTCTTGGAATTAAAAAGAAAAATATAACTATTTGAGAAAACCACATCAAAAATAGGTCATAACTTTGAAGGCGTTAGTCAATAGGCTAGTACAAAACTAAGCGATCAATCTACAATTCTTTGAATTTGATTTTTAATGTGATCATTTTTGAAGTCTGATTTTCTATTTTTAATGCATTGTAAAATGTCACTTTTAAAAAAAAGGTGTTTTCACTTGAAATCCCCCACTTTTAAAGCTATGTAAATGGTAGAAAAGCTGGTTTATGTAACCATTTTCTTCTTATTGGCTATAAATATTATAGTCATGAAATCACACATTTTCTACTTGCGTCACTCCTCTAAGTATTTCATTATATACATGATTCCTAAGCAAGAAGACTAGATATTAATAACACTTGTTTTACTCTTTCATTACTTTTATATTTCCCACACTCTTATTATT
The DNA here is from genome assembly GCA_019776745.2 of Taxus chinensis. Lineage (NCBI taxonomy): Eukaryota > Viridiplantae > Streptophyta > Pinopsida > Cupressales > Taxaceae > Taxus > Taxus chinensis. Next base: position 471,883,819 of record CM034154.1, read on the forward strand.
TGATTTTATGAAATGACCACTTTACTTTTGGATACTAAACGACATGTGACCCAACTTTTTATTGTCTATTATATCTTTTGATCATCCTAGACACTATTGCCCATTAGGGATAGGAGCACCCCAGGTGTTATTGTCTCCTTTAGACACTTTTAGCCCTTTCCCTCCTTTTCTTGATTTGGAATTGCCACATCATTTGGTATCTTTTTTAGAGTCTTTTTTATCACTTTGGGTCAAATTTTCAATTTCTAATGATAAAATTCAAACAAGGGAATCATATATATACATGACTTACTTACCATTATTAAGGGGCATGACAATTTGGGGCTAATACTTACTATTTACTACTTGGGAAAAGAGAAACATTCAAAGAATACATTTGTGCTTCATCATTAATTACATAAGAAGGGAAATTTTTGAATTCCATATCACACATTCATCTTGGGGGAAAAGTAGTTGTATTGCGTTATCTTGGTGTGACTGGTAAAAGGGAAACCTAGCTTCAAGGGACACGATTCCAATCACACACACACAAGACCTACGTAGAGTCTAAAATGTAGTGTAGTGCTAAGTGATAATCACATAAGGATGACTGATGAGGTCATTATAAATCAATAATATGCATTATATATTGTATATAATGTTTTCTTGAGCTTTCTTGTAGTTATCCAAGGTTTATTTTATAGGTATAAGTGTGATACAAAAACCTTACTGTGAAGTGGATGCAACAAATAGCGAAAGGAAGAAGCTAAGTTCAAACCCTAAAAAGACTAGAAGTAGAGTTTTTAGAGGGATGATAGCACCCGAAATGGTTTTATCCTACTATAGGTGATCTTATCTGAAGCATTCTCAGGTCTTAGTTTTCCAGACAGAACTCACACAGTCTAGATCTATCCTATTCCAGTCATCTTCCATCCCATAATCAACCTAGATCTCCTAATATAAGCTAAGTCATTCTCATTTCCTATCTTGCATACTTGCTTGTACTTTACATGCTAGATATTTTTTATCATTGTTATATTCATTTAATTTGTGTCCTTTGATAAGATTTAAATTTATTTAAATCAAATACTTAAAAAAATCCATTGTAAGAGACTGTTACACAGATGGAGGTTTTTACTTATTTGAGGGAATGGGATTAGGTTGAGTTGCCATATAGACACATATAGATTCTATAGGGGGAAATAATTTCTTTACCCTCATGTGTTTTAACCCATAGTGTCTTGTGTTTTGACCATAGATGGTCACCAATTGGTGTGAATGCTTCAAAATGGGGAGACCTTATATTATATTAGCCAATGAAATTGACAATTCGACATAAACTAACATTATCTAAATATAGAGGCCATTATATTAAAATGAATAAGGCCCCTATCTATATGGTGGATTCCAATATAGATAAAGGACCCCCATATCTTTATGGGGATATAAGGCCTCCCATATATAGACAAAGATATATCCCCTTCTCCCCCAACTATGAGTTCTATTTTGTATATAGTACGAAACAACCACACACACACAAACACACACACACACACACACACACACACACACACACACACACACACACACACACACACACACACACACACACACACACACACACACACACACACACACACACACACACACACACACACACACACAGTGGAACTACCCTTATCCACCTATTAATCTATTATATATAGTTTCTCTATCGATTGAGAGAGAGTTGAGTCCCCCATGTTGGGGCCCTAGATAGAAAAGATATATAGAGATGGGGGAATATGAATCCATTTGGAAGTGGTTCATTATGAGTTATAGTTATAGTGGCCTCCATAGAGCTATAGGCCCCTACTCTATCCATATATGGATATTTGGGATTTGGGGGGTCATCACCCCATATCGATAGAGGGGAGAGGAGGTAGTTGCCATCAAAATAAAGGAGAGGTATGAGGGCCTAACCACGGATATCATTAGATAATCACTCCCCCTCTTATAGATCTTTATTTTGATATATATCCTACTAGAAATATAGATATATAAGGGTGTCATATCTATATATAGGGTGCCCCCCACCCCATATTAACACAAACACACATTTCTCTTTCTTCAATCAACCCCTCACCCACAACTCATTCTTCTCTCCAATCGAACAATATATGAATAGGAACCAACTATAGAATGTAGATATTGGGATTATGGGAGTGAACACCCTTTGTTCAATTCTAACTCCCTCTTCTATTAGGTTATACTCTATAGAGTGTCTATCTATCGCCCCTCTATATAATATCTAGCCCCCCTCCATATAGAGAACTAACCCCTCCAAATTTCCATATATAGAGATATGGGGGGCCTCTCAACCATATGCATATAAAGAGTCTCATCACCATATATCAGACCCAACTAGATATAGATATAGGGCCCCCCTATCTCTATATTGCACCCATCCATCAGCCATATATTATATATGTGATATGAATTAATTGAAGACTAATGACTTATATCTCCCCTCATAAATATAAAGTATAGAGGGGGAGCCCGACCGCTCTAAAGAATATATAGTTTCCCCCCCATCTATATATATGACACATTGATATTCCCCCATATATATAGAGTGAGAGGCCCCATTCATATCTAATGCATATGGTCCTCCCCTCTAACTCTAAATAGATAAGGAGGCCCTATATCTCTATTTACTTAAGAGTTATAATGGATAAATGAATGTGAGTGAGATGCATCAAATTCTTCCACGTGATTTATCGATTCATTCACGAATCTAATCCATGATTCATTCATAATAGAACAATATCTTATTCGATCCAACTGTGTTATGTTAGAAATGTCATGTAAATGACCTAAAGGTTGTTCGTAGACCATGTACATATATTACTATTTTATCTATTTTGAGATATATATATTCCATGGGTGATGTCAACAAATCAGTTCAATCATTTGAACTAGACATATCCTACTATATATATATGGCGTGTGAACCACTAGGTCACACCTGATACTCTTCAAATTCTTGTTGTGGACAATAATCGATCGTGGTTTATCGAAGATTATTCTTGTGATTGGAGATACGGGTTATGAAATGAAAGGGCCTATAAATTCTCTAGGGGTAATTCTTTATATATAGGGGACTTAGATTTTTATGGGCATCCAAATAGTTTTATAGATAGGGTAGGGGTGTGGGAGGCCCCTCTTATCCTTCTATATATAGGGGAGATATAGGGGGGAAATATCTATATACAGGGTAGGGTCCAACTACCAACTCTATATAGCCATAGCCACCCCCATCCCCCATGGATAAATGGGTTTATCCTATCAGTTAGGTGTTATAGACTATAGAATCTCTAAATCCACCAATAGAAGGGCTCAGCCATAACTCCCTCCCCTAACCAAACTATATAGAGAGAAGTCTCCCTATCATACCCTACTCGCCCAAATAGAGATATGGGGGGATATATGGGGGTAGGCCTGTGGGGCCAAGTATATTGTATTTAGCTGGGAGATCCATGGCTTGATCACACAAGAGGATAAATTTACCAACTAACATCGAGAGACTCATGTCACCTCTACTCACCATATCTATATAGGGGATACAAACAACACCCTTATATAGATATATATGGGCATACGAGCCCACAGGGCTGGGTAGGGCTCATCGGGCAAGAAGCTACTATATATAGTTAGCATAATTTGAGATAATTCATTATGGGATTTATTTAGATACCTTTGGAGAGACTTTGTACCATCAAAAAGGTGGCAAAAGTACATTTTGGACACTTATTAATTAGAAAATTTTCACTACTAGAGACTAAGGGAGATTTTGGAGAGACTTTATGTTGTTCACAATTCTTTATAAGATATTATTTAAGAAGAAATAAGTCTATGAATATGTTTTTCATCCTAATGAAGAAATACAACAAGATTTTCTAAATTTCACGTCATGGTCTCTTTGGTGATAACATACATTCTTGTGTCATATGTTTGTCTTTCTTATTCTTTTTGTGTAATTGAAGTAAAGAGATTGTGACCAGATAAACAAATACGAGAAAAGTAATACTTCACAAAATCTTTGAGATAAATATAAAATAGAGAAATGACATATAAAAAATAACATATTACACCAAATATATCATGGGAAATCCTTTCGAGATAAAACCCATCATAATAACTTATCTCTTTATTATATTAACTCAATCGTTTTACAATACAATAATGTACTTCATATTTATTCTCTATCATACTACATGTCCAAATATATGTAAATAGATCAATAGGTAATTTTCATAGTGGTACTACAAAATAATGGCTACCAAAACAATGGGATAAAATTATAACCCATAATGGTTCTCAATAAACATGAGTTATCTAACCAACCACAATAACATAGGTTAAAAACACCTATATATGCCCAAAATCCTATAAAGGGGAACTCAATTTTTTTTCTTAGGGGCTAACCCCCCAAATCATCAATTAGGGGGAACTTCCCCCTGAACCCCCTAACTAAGGCTATACTCCAAACCCCATAGTCAGTGTCGAGATGTATAGTCTAGAAGAGTGTAACTCATCGAAAATATGCAACACATTTCTAACGTTCTCCCACTTGTTTAATACTTTCCATATCAAGTGCCAAGTCCATATATTTAATATCTTAGGGCTATCATACCCATTTATTTTTTTCACTGATAAAATTTCTTAGTGCTTACATCATTTGTCAAAGAATACACAATATCATCTTCTGTGTCCACCTTTAACAACAATATTTTCTTCTCTTATACTATTTATCTTACAAAATGGTATTGAACATCAATGTGTTTCATTTTAGAATGTTACATAGGGTTATTTTATAAAAAAATTACACTTTGAATGTCAAAAAATTGATCCTTATAAGATTTTGAGTGAACCCAATAGTGGAAATAAGCCTTTGAAGCCAAACAACTTCCTTGGTTGCATGAGTAGTTATTATGTTTTCAATATTTTTGGTGGATATCACAACACTTGCTTAATATTTAATCATCCAAATTATATCTCCATAAAACAAGTTGAAAGTATAGTTATTGTTAGATCTACACATTTCTAGATCTCCACCCTAGTCTAAATCCACAAAGCCATGCAGATTCAGTGTCCTTCATTCACCATGATTTACTTGATAACATATTACATAATCAAATGTCCCACACATATACCTGAAGATCCTCTTCACCACAATCCAATGATATTTTCCACTATTTTACATGAATATGCTTGTTATTCCCACTATATGAGTAATATCAGGTATGGTACAAACCATTACATACATCAAATTGTCAATTGTACTAGCATATGACATGGTGTAACTCTGAATGTGATCAACTTGCAATATTCACAAAATTCACACCTTGGAAGAAATAAAGCTGAGTGATAAAGTTTTCTTAGATCAAATGACAGGAAGAGGACTATCTTTCCATTCAATCAGTCCTAATATCTTTCATAAATGTGAGTAAGAACACTCAAATCAACTCTTTACTAGTAAAACTGATAAGTTCAATGAAAATGGTCCACCTTGAATTACCAACAAGTTAGGAAAGGATACATCTTGGATCTATTGTCTCAGAACTATAAATGAGGGTTTTAAGGTATTGAACTCTTCACAAAAGTAGATGAATTAATAGATATTATTAGTATGAAACATGAGAAATCAACACTTCAACTTAACAAGATTAATGTAGACACAAAATCACGCACTTTGGGTATCTATTTAGTCATGATCACATACTACTATTCATATGATTCCTAAGTAAGAAAAGTACTAATTAACCCATGACTTTGACCATATTTGTTTGATTTTTGTTGCCACTTTTGGTCTTACACACCTTCTTTCCCAGTCTGACCTCCGACCCTTTAGTTTCTCTATGTCTAGACACCAACACCTAGTTATGATGCTAGTGTTAGGTGCCTATGTCCCCTTTGGGTGCCCCTGACCTCTTTGTACTTTACTCACATCTTTTGGTTCCTTTCTAGCCATTTGAGCATCTTATATTTTTGGTAGTCAGCATTTTTGGAGTTAGTTACAAAATTCAAGAAAGGGAATCATATAAATATAAAGCTTACACGACAATAATAAAGGACCAAGCACTAAGCATTTGATATCACCACCTAATGTTACATCCAAAGGCTATTATAGAGAATTCAAGCATCCATTCAAGGGAAAAGGATTGCATTCTTCTACATACACTTCATAGAGGGAAGTTCATTCTATTCCATGCACACATCTACTTACATCTTCTACATCTAGCTATTGCTCGCTATCAAGTGCGACATGCACAAGAGCCACTTAGGGAACGATTCTTCACACACACACACACAGAACTACATTGGGCCTGAAATGTTGTGCAGTTCTTAATCGTAAGATCCCTTATTTGATAGCTGAGGACAATCTAACCCCTCATTTAAATTATTTTCTTTTTGGGATTTGATGCGCTTTTGATGGTTTTGTAGGTGAATTCTTTATTGTAGGTTATCAGTGACATCAACGATCATTGTGTGACAAGAAGCGAAGGACAAAAAACATCTCGCAACCCTACAAAATAGGGTGTCATACGTTGTGAGAATTCACAAGTGCCTAAAACAGGACTATAATGCCTAGAGGTGCCCTCGACCCTTTTTAGGCAGCCCAGTCTAGCATATTTCTGGATCTCTGCATTTTCCTTGGTTTTATCACAACAGTATGCACTTTATATTTCTCATTTCGCCATTTTGGCATAACCCAAGATCAATTATGAATCAACTAGGTCATTTTATCTCCTCTTTACACTTAGAGTTTTAAATCTTAATTTCTTATTTTCTTGGCTCGGATTTATTCTTATTACATACATATTTATTATAACTATTTTATACTTGGATTAGGCATGACTTTATTCATAAATAAACATTTTACTTGATCATTTTGATGAACTCGTCTCATTCAAATACGCTTGGATCCTCATCTTTATTCTATAATGGCTCATAAGGTCTCTTAAGTATCTTTGCATCAATTGCTTAAAAAACAACCATCCTACAAAAATGTTCTTCTAATTTTTTTAAGCACTATATCTCTTCCTAGCGATAAACCGCCTACTCAAATTAATTCTCTCTTCTTTCATCTTTTTGATGTCTCTTTTGATTCTCATTTCTATTAATCTATGATGGTGTCACTGTAAGTTTTACATTCTTTATTTCAAGACAAATTTCAGGCTATGGAATCCATGATTACATATCTTAAATATGCAATCCAACATCGTAAGGACATTTATTAGGCTCATGTTAGTTCTTCTACTACATCTCATCCCACTCTTATGTATTCTACTTGTGCTCATATTAGTGAACCTCAAATCTTGCCATTCCCTACACCTCTGAAGTTTGCACTCAATGTGATGCGACAATATATTCTTCCGCAGGTCATATCCCATCAATTAATCAACTTGTCATCTACTCATTTCTATCATCCTTATCAACTTGTAAAATATTAAGGTCATCCATACTATAGTTATCATCGAATAAATGGACATAATGAAAATGGTTGCTATGCTTTACAATGAAGAATCAAGCATCTTGAGTGTTAAGGTTTTATCTCATTCACTACACAACATGTTGAGTTGTGGAGCTCAATTACTTTAGATTAACATGCAATATGAAACTCACTAGAAAATACAGTTACTGACATCAGTTATGGAGGGACTAGCATCGGTCACCTATGACTAACATCGGTCAGGTAAGGAGGAACCGACATCGGTTAGGGCTAACCGATGCTGATTACATGTGCGAGAGTGTTTTATTTAACTCTCGGGAATTAGATTTATTTTTAGTATTAAAGTAGATTTATTGATTGTAATTGCATGGCTAAGTGCCCTAAGTTTGTATATGCCTATATAAGCATAAAGCTAGGGTTTAGAAGTAAGAATTAAGAAGAACTTGCAAAAGTTGATTATTGTGAGAATAATTATTCTTTGAGAAGAAGCAAAAACTTGAGTGAAAGAAAGTATTGTACATCTAAGAGGTGTGGAAGATTGTAAATCTTCAATGTATATCTTGTGAAAGATTTGGATAATAGATTGGTTTATTTCTTGGTGGACGTAGCCCACATGGGTGAACCATGTTAAATCTGGTGTTGATTTATATCTCTTGTTTTGTGTATTTCTTTTAGTAGAATATCCACTTTTATTTGCATGTATGCTTAGATCTGATATATTATCTGTACAATTGGTGTGCTAACCCCAACAAGTGGTATCAGAGATTTGTTTGAGGGTTTTGTGTGTTGACAAATTTACTCACAGAGGGTTTTCTGATTGAGTGGGAGCTACAACAATGACAAAAGAAAACAAATACAAGGTAGAGAAGTTTGAAAACTGAAATTATTAATTATGGAAGATGCAAATTGAAGATTATCTGTATCAAAGAGATTTGTATTTACCATTGGATGAGAAGTCTAGACCTACAAAGATGACTGATGAAGAATGGAAGATTCTTGACAGAAAGGATTTGGGATCTATAAGATTGAGCCTGGTAGCATTTGTGGCTTCCAATATTACAGAAGCGACTTCTACGGTAGAGTTAATGAAATCTCTTGCTAATTTATATGAAAAACCTAGTGCTTCAAATAAATTTTATTTGATGAAGAAACTATTTAGTTCTAAGATGTATGAAGGTGGATTTGCATATAGTCATTTGAATGATTCCATATCTATTGTAAATTAGTTAAAATCAGTTGATATACCATTTGATGATGAAGTGAAAGCACTTTTATTCTTATGTTCTTTGCCTGATAGTTGGGATAACTTGGTAATGGCTGTTAGTAATACAACATCTGCTAATAATATTTTGAAGTTTGATGATGTGGTTAGTATAATATTAAATGAAGAAATTCACAGGAAGAGTACAGAGGAATCATCATCTGGGAATGCTTTGAATGTAGAAAGTAGGGGCAGACAGAAGGAGAGATCCAAGAGTAAGAGTAATGGGAAATCAAAGTCAAGGGATAACATATCTAAATCCAGAGGTAAGGGAATTATTTGTTGGAAATGTGGAAAGAAAGGACATGCAAAGAAATATTGTTGGTCAAAGGATAAAGAGAACCAACAACCAGACAAAGGTAAAGAAGTAAATCTTGCTGCAGCAGAGGTAATGCAAGATGCTCTTATTCTTTCTTTAGATAATAGAATTGAATCATGGGTTTTAGATTCAGGAGCTTCTTTCCATGTAACCCCTAATAAGGGTTATTTCAGAAATTATGTCTAGGGCAATTTTGGGAATATTTATTTGGGTGATGATGAACCTTACAGTATTGTAGGTAAAGGGGAAGTTCATCTAAAATTACATAATGGAAATACACGGGTATTAAAAGATGTGAGGCATGTGCAAAGCCTCAGGAGGAATCTTATTTCTGCAGGGCAACTAGGTGAAACTGGTTGCATGGTTACTTTTACAGGAGACTCTTGGAAAGTCACCAAGGGTGCTTTGGTTGTGGCAAGAGGTAAGAAGGTAGGAACGTTATATTTATCTACCAGTGTTACTGATTCCTGTTCTGCATTATCTACTTTAGATTCAGATGCATGCATGTGGCATAATCGGTTGGGCAATATGAGTAAAAAAGGAATGCAGATCTTAAAGGCTAAGGGTAAGTTATTAGATTTGAAAGATTTAGATCTTGATTTCTGTGAGCATTGTGTCTTTGGAAAGCAAAAGAGAGTGAGATTTCTCAAAGTTGGGGTAACTAAGAAGGAGTAGAAATTATAGCTTGTACACTCAGATGTGTGGGGACCAGCTTAGGTAGCTTCTCATGGAGGATCCCAGATATTATGTTACTTTCATTGATGATGCTACAAGAAAGGTATGGTTTTATTGTATTAAACGTAAATATGATGTTTTTTAGAATTTTAAAAGATGGAAAGCCCTTGTTGAGAATGAATCAAATTCTAAGTTAAAGTGCCTTAGATATGACAATGGTGGTGAATATTGTAGCATGGATTTCAATGATTATTGTTCAGTGAATGGGATACGTAGAGAAAGGATGGTTCCAAGAACACCACAAGAGAATGGTGTTGTAGAGATAATGAACAGGACAATCATGGAACGTGCTAGAAGTATGAGGATACATTATGGATTTCCCTTGTAGTTTTGGGCAGAAGCAGTTGATACAAGTGGTTTATTTGATTAACCGTGGGCCTTCAAGTTCACTAGATGGAGGAATACCAGAGGAAGTTTAAACTGGAAAAGAGGTAGATATTTATTTTCTTAAAGTTTTTGGTTCATAATCTTTTATGCATATTGATAAGGAAAATATGAAAAAGTTGGAGGAAAAATCCAAGAGATGCACTTTCATTGGTTACAGATCTGGTGATTTCGGATTCCATTTTTGGGATTGAGAGAATTCTAAAATTATTAGGAGTCATGATATTGAATGAAATAAAAAGAGAATGTACATGGATCAAATTTTGGTACCAAAGGATGAATCGGTTGAGAAGTTCGTGAATGAAAATGAACTCTTAGATTTAAAAGTAATACCGATAGGGTTACACAGTAATCAGTGTCGGTTGACCCCTAACCGACATCGGTCAGTAGAACTGATATCGGTTACAAAAGAGCAGAATTGACATCAATTAGTAGAACTGAAGTCAGTTACAGGTGACTGGCATCGGTCATTGATAAATTTGGATACAAATTTCCAGGAGGTCCAAAATGAGCCTTCAGTACCCAAAAATCCTGTGAGAAGGTCACAAAGGGTAAGTAAATCTCCAGAAAGATTTACACCTTCTCTATTTTATTTATTATTGACTGATAATGATGAACTATGGAGTTTTGAAGAAGCAGTGCAAGATGAGACCTATGTCCAGTGGGAGCATGGCATGGATGAGGAGATGGACTCCTTGGAATAGAACCAAACTTGGGATTTGGTTAAGTTACCAGCAGGTAAGAGGACATTACATAACAAATGGGTTTACATGATCATGGAAGAAGAGGGTGGTGTTTCACCATTTTCTTTATGGATTTGACGAAACAAATAAGGGTATGGGCCAAGGAGGAATACCTTTTGTGATAGTCAGTTTAAAGGTTTCTGCACATGTTCTGACTTCTTGATCCAATGCTGACTATGAGAGCTTCCTTTTGGCTAGGAGGAACTACCTAAAATATAAAATAAGACCACAAAAGAGAGTTAAACAATATATGCTAGTGGGTTGCCTAACGTGTGCTAGATCCAAGAAGTGTGGTACTTCCTTGATGGCAGTCAACCCACTATTTAATACAACTTAACGTAACAAATGACGTAAATAAATAATGTCCTACTATAGTTGATATGATTTAGGCATCTCATCCAAATACAATAAACAAATCTAATATAACAGGCTAGTTTATGATCAGATCTGGAAGTAGGATAGTTGGTTAAGGTGCTGGAATAGGTCAGGGTCAGGTTCTGGGTCACTTGGGTCACTTGGATGAAGATTCTTAGGTTCTATTTTTAGCAGGATGGACAAATACAGAGACCAACGTTTGTGAGGTATGACTGACGACGGTTAGGAGGAAATCGATGACGGTTAAGTCGGGATGGTGGAAATTCAGTAAACTGGGTTTTGGGAGATTGTTTGAGATTGAACAAAGATGGTAAGGGGAATAGTTAGGTTTGTTGAGGTGTTGGCGGTACTCAGAGCTATTCAGGAATCAATTATTGGCAATTAAATGATTGTGGGTGATGGGATGGTTGAGTTCATAGTAAGGTAACAAGTGTGGGATGAAAAAATGTAAACGGATGCTGATAAATAAAGATGAAGAAACTTTTTAATCTAAAAAATATGAGATAATACAAGTTAGAGATACACTTACTGGTGTTTACAAATTTGATGGCTGGATAATGATTCTCAGTGCTACGGCAATACTGCCTGGAATGCTACCATGAATGCAAATACCTTATGATCAGTCTTACTATTGGCTATGGCTATCTGGATGTGCGAAAGGGCTTTGATTCTTGCTTGCATGCAAATATCTTTTACTCCAAAAACTTGAGAATGTGGCCAACCTCTCAAACAAGGTTACCAAAATGAATATATGGTAACCGACGATGGTTTAGGGTTACTGACATTGGTTTAGGGTTGATTGGCGTCGGTTAAGGTGAGAAATCCTAGGTTTACTAAAAATGCCAGATCTTGACAAGATTTTAGGCCAACTCTGTCTATTCTCATGGATAAAAAACATAATGTTACATTTTTAATGAGCGAGAATGTGGTTAGAGGGAGAATATGCATGTGATTTTAAATTTGCACTAAGTTTTAGTTCATTAAGGTAGGTAGGACTAAGTCTTAGTTAGTTATGATGAGTGAATATTGAGTCCTAGTAAAAAGGGAAACATGTTAAGAATATGTTTGTGATGAGGTGTCTAGGTGAGGTGGAAATTAGTTTTAATTAAGTTAATTAAATAATGAATATTGTGAGCATGGGTATTACTTTAATTGAAAATAATTAAATTAATATTAATGTGGGGTAAAAGGGTCATGGTTAGGTGAGTGTGTTTAAGTTGGCTACATGAAAAGGGACCAAGGGGAGTGTGACCCAATTTTTGTGTCTACATTTTGCCCCTTTTTTTGTGCAGCTTGTATTTGTAAGTGATGCTGACAAAAATAGGAAGTGATTGCCCCATGCGTGGGTGAAGGTGATCCCCCTCATACCAGGCACAGACGAGGTGTAATACAGAATCAGTGAGTGGTTTGATAAATGTGTAGGTGGTGAAGATAGGTGGGGAAGGGTTTGAGTATTAAGGGAAAGGGTGACGGTTAACTCGGGAATTAGGTAGTTGGCCGGGGTCAAAATCAGGTCAAGGGTAATGACAATGAAACACACGCAGATGTATAGATTGCAACATGGTACCAGGTTAAAGAGCTTGCAAACTCTACATTGTCTAAGGTTGATAGGTTTATCCAAACAAGGGTGAAGTGATTCAGGTATCCAAGGTATATGATATGCTCTGGAAACACAATGTAGGTTAGGTGTAGGAACGTTTAGGTATGTTCAGGTACACCAAAGGTTTGATCGGGATACACGACACGACAATAGGTAAGGTATGGTTATTAGACTAAAAAAACATAGGTAATAGCATTGCAATGTATAACAAGTGCATAAGGTTAATGGTCGCACCAAGTAGGTCAATTTTAGGAAAATAGGTCATGGCACGGGTAATGCCAAGGTATAGGTAAAACAACAACTCCTAAGACGCAACAAAGGAAGTGTAGGGGTATGTTGAGCTTGTAGGTATGGTTCAATGGGTGGCCGGAATGATAAAAGGTGCGTTGGCACTAATGGTTACATGCAAAAGGAAGCTTAGTAAGGCCAAATAGTTATAAGGGTTGACCAAGTCTGGTTATAGGGTGACCAATGTCGGTTGGCTAGGGCACAAATAGGACCGACGCCAGTCAGATCGGGTTAAGTTTATAAAATAATTTTTTTGTATTTTACGGAATTATTGTTGTGTTGTGACTTTGGAGAAAATGACAGAGCCGTTTGAATTTTTCGGTACTTTATCCGAGAGAGAAGGACAGGGCATTGTACTTGGCTGAGGTGGAGAGTACGAGTTGGTGAGAGGAGACGGGTCCATAAGCTCGGGGGGATCAATTTGATTAGGTGGATTAGAGGAGTGAGTTTTGTGATTTGGGCATGGCAGAGACAGGAGATGGTTCAGGTGGGCCACCGGTGCGGCAGGTAGATGTACCACCACACCAACAACACCGTGATGAGGTAGGATTTGATCTTGATTTGTCATTTGTTGAAAATAGGTGGGTAAAATCATGTTGGATGGGGAGATAATTTTGAATTTATGGTTAAAATTTTGGCAATGAGGTAGGGGGAGGTCCTAGGTATGGTAAATAGGGGTGGGAAGGGGTTTAAGTTAGGTTTGGGTAAGGTAGGATGGGGTTCTATGTTAGATTTGAGAATTTTAGGAGAGATAGGGGGTTTTTCTTGATTCGGTCACTACGACAGTGACCATTATTAGTCAAGGGTAGCCAACATTGGTACTCTATAACTGACATTGGTCAAGTAACAGGTGACCGATTCCAGTCATGATGGACTGATGTCAGTTTCCAGTGACAAGTGCTAGTTGGCTTTTTGAGGAAAAATAGGTCAAGATAGGGTTATGGTGTGAGTTAAAGAGAAAGAGAGGTAGTGAGGTATAAATGTAAGTGTGTTGAGAATAGGTAGGGTAAAAGGTATATATGATATGAATTGAGGGGTGAGAAACTGGGATGGGGAAGGGGGCAGGTGTAGGGTTGTGGTGAAATAAACAAGAAGAATTTAGGGAATAGGTTAGTTGGGTAAGAGATGTGTTGGGTATGGTCAAGATTTAATAATGACGTGGTTTGTTGGGTGTAGGCTAGGGACCAGTTACGGATGAGAGACAAAGTACTACCTCTAATACTATCGGTACGAGGGAGCATGATAGAAAGGGAGTGGCGTCATGTTACAGATGTCAACCTTATTGAGGTCAGATGATATAGGCACATAGTTTAGGAGCTGAGCTTGATGGTTGCACTCATCGATAGATGGGATTCAATGACCAACACATTTCATCTGCTGATGAGTGAGATCACATTCACCTTAGAGGACATCTACAGGATCCTATGGTTACTAATAGTGGGGACACATGTGTATTCTATTTTTTCAGAGGCATCAGAGGAGTTGATGTTGATAGTTTTTGTAGAGGGGATGGTGTAATGCCCTGTTCACTCCCATAGAGCGAGACTCGAATTACATGGGGAGGTGGTTATGGCCCTTTGATGATGCCAATTTGTTTGAGGGGTCTGCTAAATGTAATGTATATTGATTTATTCTCCCACCATCTCCCCTTTTTAGCGGTGACTTGTCCACATTAAGCACTTCTCCCAATAAATTCCCTTGCTTGGTGTGTATTAATGAAACTTAAAATCTATCTACTCTGCAAATTTCCTTTTGGTGGTTGGGTACACACTTTTACCTAATTGTGTGAGAGCTTTGGGTGAAGGACTGCTCTGGGAGGATGTGCACATTTGGATTGGTGCCTTCTTTTTTGCAGGCTAAAATGCGTTGCTAATGCACTATCCACTGTCTTTTTGGATCATTGTTCCTTCTCCCTCCCTACCTCATGGTTCTCTTAGTGTTGGCCATCTACTGGAAATTTATTTGTTCTTTACTTCCTTCTCCTACTTGGTCACTACTCCCTTGTTTCACTCTTCCCCCTCCTTGGGCACGTGTTGTTGCAGCATTGACAAACCCTCTCTCCCGATACGTAGGATTTCATGGTGGTAGAGGGCGCATATGCTTTGGAGTTGACTGAAACTTTCTCTTGTCTTATATTCTAGCTGCATGGAGAGTTTGGGTGGGACAACAGGTGTTGAGCGGTGCAATGGTATGCAGAGTGCATGTTGTTGTCATGATGTGAGTTCGACTCACCATAGAGGAGAAGAGATGAGAGATATTAAGGATGGTTGCATGCACATCTATCAATGATAGAGGGGTTTTGTCAGATGTGGTAGTTTCAAATACTTTGGTGGATGTATGAAGGTTCTCCATTTCTAGCCTCCAACCTAATTAGTTCATATTTGCCACATTTTCCCCAACTAGTGCCAAAATGTGAGCTTTAAAGCAGGTCACAAACGTTTAGCAAGGAGTTTGGTCAGGTGTTGTAGTTAGAAGAGACTCTGGTTTTACTACAACTGTGTGGCATACCATCATCTTCTCCTAGCCTCCCTCACTTTTAACCACTAATAAGGGCTTTCCCCCTACTAGTTTAGCAATATGTTGTCAATTTAGCCAGGATTTTAATGGATCTCAAACACCCATTTCAATATGCATGCATTTCCCAGTTCTTTCTTCTAATTATTTTCTACCTAGTTTACTTTCTTGATTTTCTCTGATTTCTAGTTTAAAGAAAGACACCCACATACTAAAAAGAATCCCACCCATATACCCAAAATAAATGATACCCATAATTTTGTTGAAGGAAAAAATGATCCCCATTGGAAGAGGAATGTGAATGAATGAATTAATGATTGATCACCTTGACCCTCCTATTTCATAAAGAATGATCTCTTTCTACCTTCTCAAACAATTTCATGCAATTTCATTTCGTAAGTTTCAAATTTTCATTTCCCCCCTGAAGATGGCGATTTTGGTTCATCTGATGGGGTATACAATCATCTCGGAAATAATGCTTGGTGTTTTCAGAATAAATGTTATCCTAGGCATGTGAAAGCAAGTCTAACTTGTTTTTAAAATAAGATTGAAATGGAAGTTGTTTTGTCATGTGATCTATTTGACTGAACACTTGAAAGAAATGTGTTCTACTGGACTGCAATGATTACAGGATATGTGCAAAATGGATTTATTGAAAAGGCGTGTGAACTATTTGATAGAATGCCTCAAAGAAATGTTGTCTCATGGAATGCCATGATTGCAGTATATGCACATAATGGATCTGTTTAAAAGGATTTAGAAACTTTCAAGCAACTACACTCACAGGTGTAGAGCCTCCTATCCGTTGCCAACATTCTCTCAGCCCGTGTGTAAGAATGGAGCCTTGTGTAGGCCCTAGAAAATTATCAGAACATAATGGGAAACTTATTCTATTGGAAAAACTTCAAGTGATCAGGAAGTTTGTGTGATATTATGGAGGTTAGATTGAGGCTCATGAACTAGTTGACGAAGTGCCCAAGTGATATGTTGAACCAAAGCCTGTGGGTTTGACTGACTTTGTTCCTCCTAGGCATGGTTCATCTCCCCTTACCACTCATAATTCTCATGCTTTAGTTATTATTTGCAACTTAATATAATTTTAAAATATTAGGATCTTATTACAGTTAATTGTTTATTTCAACTCGTTGCAAAATAATGAAATGTCATGTTGTAACTCACGAAGTCAAAATAACTCGTTCGCATTAAAACATGAACTTCCACCCTCATTCTGAGGTGATGTAGAAAACTTCCTACCAAACTGGATCGCTACAACATTGTTTTATCGACCAGATGAAATTGACTTCCCAGTAATAATGTTGATCATCACCCGGTTTAAATAGTTAATTTTTACATTTTTCGGAGACTCATTAAGTACCCTTCGAACTCTAAAAATGAGATGTTAAGCTTCATTCATGTACCTTGTTATGTGAGGAGTCACCTTGACCTCTGGATTGACCCCAAATGAACATATGTGATCTTTTTGATGCTCTTATAGGAGCCCTGTTACACTGGTTTACAACAGTAGAAAGCTGTCAAATCTAGAAAGTTGGCTTTCATTTTGAACTGCCATTTGAAACCTGGATAGAGAAATTATTTCCCGTCTTCGCAAACCTCTAGTGTTTATACTAGAAAATTGCATGGAACCTTCAGTTTAGGGAAAAACACTTTTCTAGATAGTTTGATGATGACATTTTGTAGGCCTCTGGTCGCAGTTTGACAAGGTCAAACTGGACCAATTAGGACTGGTGGCTTCAGAAAACTTGTCGCCGTTTGAAGACTGTTTTCTAGTTCTGAATTCCATCGACTCTGTTGAATTCTCCATATATAGGGAAATTTGTAGGAATTTCTTCATTGTGCATTCATCTATCAAACGTCAATTTTGGATGTGGTTTTCTAAGCCCTCGAGCTAAATTTTGTTCATTTGCACTGGGCCAACTACAACCAGTGGCCCCAGAAAACTAGCCACCAAACGTAAATCGTTCGCTAGTTCCAAATTCCATCAGTTGCTATGAACTCCTGGTATATAGGTGGACACGTATAAATTTAATCATGGTGTGTGTTCTCATTGGAAGACAACTTTTGGAAGTGGTTTCTTAGCCTCTGAGCCCATTTTGAATGTTTTTGTAGCTAGTAAGAAAATGTAAAAATAGAAAGCTGTGGGACCCTCGTATGGTTGCCAAACCACCGTAGATACTTTTGACACATGTAAATAACTGTTTAAAACTCTATAGTGTAACTTGTTGTGTGAATTAGAACTTTTGACAAAATGGTGTTTTCTCTCTCTTCCCTTCTCTTTCTCTCTCCTAGTTACAAAATGAAGTAAAATGAAATGTAATGAATACATGTCTCTAAACCTTTTATTTTGATTGCAAATTGTAATTATTATCATATGTAAATGGGAAACTGAAAAAATGATAATTATGTTAGATTAGGGTGGATGCCATGCCAATGATTTATCGCTGATATCATGCTCACATGGTTTTTGCAGGATGAAAGAATGATGACAAAAGGTGATGTGTAATTCATTAATTATCATTGTAATTTATATAGTTCATTGTTAAATGAATAAATTTATAATGTTGTCTTATGTTACAGACTGTTATATTTGATAATTTTTTGATATGTATGAGATGTTGGTTTCAAGGACATCTAGGAAATGTGCATTTAATCATAGGTCAATTTGATTTATAGTACACCTGGTAAAAAGGTTTGATATTTATATAAGGTAAATGAATTTGAAGTAATATCTTGTAGTGCATATTTAGTGTTCAATAAATGATTAATGAGTCATCTTGTGCATTCATACTTTGTAAATGTAATAAAGAGAATTAAATCAAAACACTCTACCCTTGTTCAATATCAGGACATAACTTGTTTTTCATGTACGATACTCCTTACCGTAGAAGACTTTGAAAACCGTAGAAGTGAAATTAAACTCTACACTCGATGGAAATGTCCTAGTTTGAGTAAACAAGACCCGAAGAATGGGTTTATCATCTTAGTCAGTATGTTTAGTGACATTGTCATAAACCTGGTAGATAGGAGTGACACAGCCAAATTTTTTTTGGAGTATGTAGAGTTAACGCCTCCTTTATAGCCTAGTAGACTACCTTGTCATCTGAAGATAAACTTAAAATTAAAGTTCGTCATCGATTGAAATTCCTGTTGGATCCAAATGGCATAGATGGAGGTTGTGACTTAGTTGTTCTAGGTCTTAAACTCTTGTTATTGAACTCCTTAGCTCCACTCAGCTAAATGTGTTACCTTGGTGCCTCTCGACATAACACCTTAGTCCTTTCTGGAAGGTGATTTAGCATAAATTTGTCATCTCGTTTAAAACTCAGATATAGTTGAGGGGTAGACCCTTAGGTGAAGTTGGAATTAATCTAAACCTCAGTTGATTTGGATGTTAACTTTAGGGTTCGTGTGTAGCTTCAAGTATTCTAATCATAATATGTCTTCAAGAGGTTAGACACACACTTCGTAACTCCTTTTACAAGACAATGCTAATAAATAAGACCATTTTGTAACAGTATAAAATAAAGCATATAAGAGTAAAAATGAGATTTGAGGTTCGGAATAATGTCACTCTTGGAGACCTTATAACTCAATTAAATATATTCTTTTGTTTCAAATAATATGAATTCCCTTAGTGTGAATCAACCTTCGAGAAAACAAAATACATATATAAAACAAAATGGAATTCCATAAGTCATTGAATTAGAATAACTATGGTAGGGAAATAACTATACCATGATAGAGGAATGTTTGTGGTAAAAAGCTATCTTGTATTTAAATCTCTATTAAATCCTAATATCGCGCTATATGGACACCAAGTCACATTCACTTGAGTTTTAAGAGTAAAAAGGTAGACATTGAATAAATGTTTGAGAAGAATATTATTAATATAAGAAAAAGATAATTAAGTAATTTATATGCTTTTGAATTATGACAAATAAGTATGCAAGTTATGAATTTTTTTGTAAAGAATAAGAAGCCATCTAAAAAGGGTCGAACTGTAATTTTAACTGCGGAATGAACTTAAGAATATGTAGGTGGAAAAATGAGGAAATTTATCCTTGCACAATAATGTTCTTGGAATGTTAATCGTAACTAAAATACAATTAAAGAAATGATGTGTTGTGGGTTCGCCATTTCTGAAGTCCTTTTCTTGTGGTTGGGTCATTGCTAGTACCCTTTTTATTTGGGAAAAGTGTGGCATCGACATGCCTATGTTGTTTTCACGTGTCTATGTGAGTCGATGACTTATGTAATTATTGTATGTGAGTCAAGTTTCTGTACTTGGAGCCCTTGTTGTGTTGTGTGTAGTGAACAACGTAGGTCAAAAAAAAATTATCCTGGTATTTTATTGTTGTAATTGTGTGTGTAAAATGTGGGCACCACACACTGTGGGAACCACTATAAGGTGTGAGCACTTGTCTTTATTCTGGATTGAGCAACTTGAAACATTATTATGTTTTAAGGTAACAAAGGTCACTTTTCAAAAGAATGTCATTTTATACATTCGGCCATCTTTTGGTGACCATTACATAGTATATACTTGGCACTTTTTAGATATCATTGCATACTATGTTCTTCGACCCCTTTACTTAATCATTGCATGTAAAAAAAAAATTCAGCATTTGATTTTTTGTAGCACATGGTTTGAAACCTTAATAAGTCAATACAAATTATATTTGGAATCATAGGGCTGGCCCCGTCTCCACGATGGTCTAACCTTCACATGATTTTTTGGTGGTTTATACTTTAACCCTGGTTAGGGTTTACTATGGTTATGCTATATACTGTTGTTAAGGATCATCAATCTTATCATGTTTGATTTACACCGTAGATCCTTTTGTACCATCGGTTAGAGTTCTGGATCTATAATTATGACGGTCAGTGACTGTGGTTATGGTTAGCACATACCTAAAAGTTGGAAAATGAAATGGTAGCGGTTGATTCTGCATACTGTTATCCTCCCCACTGTGGATCTTCTAACTCTTATTGGCAAGGTTAGCTGTGGTTTTGGTTTCTGACCATCGATCATTGCATGAATTGAACTTAGCCACTGATGGTAACTCAAGGTGAGTTAGGGTGGTTATAATCTCATCAATCTTGTCACTTGATCTTTTTCATTTTCTCATTCTAAGCAGCGAAGCCCTAGAAAATTTTTAGTGGAAGCCATGAATGTGAAGTTCAATCTTGACGGGAAGCTTTGTGAAGTTAAGTGCATGCATTTTTTTAATTTTTTTCTTCATGTCATCATTTTTAGCTTCCTGTAACTTTGATTTTTACTCATTTTTTTAATTTTTTTTTTTTGAGATCAGTTTTGATCCTGTAGAGTTCTTGTATATCTTTGGCATGCAAAGAAGTGAATAACTTTTGCCATTTTTCTTCTCTATGACACATTTCTAAGATGTCAGCTGCCATTGTTTTTTTTTTGTTGAGCTTGGTTATGCCATGTGAATGCATGTATCGTATGGATTTTAATATGTTTCAATCTTTGTGCAGTTATGGTACTGCCATTGTTTATCTAGAAGCTCAATTATTTCTTTCATTTCCTCTGTAAATTAGTCTTTAGTTGTTCGAAGGCACTACGAATGCATTTGTGATTCTATGAAGCTCTGTGAGCTTAGATACTTGCATATATTTTCCATTTTCATTCTCGCTGAGCTTTGTACAAGATTATTTAGTGGTGGTTGACATTACTGAGCATTTCTTTTAAATTTGCTTTCTCCTATTGGCTCCTATATGGCCATCCTTGTTGTGGATTTTAAGGTTCTACGTGAAATATTTATAAGACGACCACCATTGTTGATATTTTGAGCTCGATTTGAGGTGTTTTTTCATTTATACTTCATTACTCTCTGGTCCTCTGGTATGCTTGTTCCCTATGTACACAAGCATGGTTCACAGTTTATGAAACATCTATTTTGCACTTTGTTCTCATTGAGAAAGGGCTCTATGGAAGCTTTAATGGCCACCGCGAAAGAAAAAGATAAGCTTCATGTTTGACAACTGTAAATAATTCTTCCATTATTGATTTTTTGAGGTTTTTTATTGATGTATGACATGATCTTGCATGCCGAAAGTGTTGAGGTTTTATATAAAAAACCTCATATACATGTATGTATTTGTATTGGCGTAAATATGTATTGATTTTGAAGTAGGGTACATATGTATGCGACACACAGGATTCAGATGATTTTCATAGGTATTCATGGTGTTATTCATGGTATGATTCAGTTGAGAATAGTTTTTTCTTGCAAGATCCAATCAAATGATCTATGCTGATGGAAACTAGGTGGATTGGTGAATGGTGGAATCAGGTCGGCTTAGGCTTGTTTTAGTTAGGTCATTTAGGCATGGTGAGAATCAAGTCGGTTAGGCGTGGTGGAGTCAGGTCATAGGTATGGTTGAGTCATGGTTTATGGTTTTGATTTAAGTTACAAGTTATTGGTAACATGGAAGACAAATGATGATGTTCATGCATGTTATGGTTTAAATTTCCAAATATTTTCTATGGCGGAAATATAACAAATGATAAATGAATGATTTGATGGAGTGGTAAAAATGTTTGTTAATTGGTGCTTGTTTGGTTTAATTTCTAATTTTTGATATAAAATGAAAAATAACTAAGGTAGAATGTGAATAGGAAAGTGAAGGGGAAATTGGTTATGATAAAGAGTGGTCGAGCTAACCTCCAAGGGTCCCATGCCCTAGGAGTGTTGCCTACATAGCTCCAGTGAAAAGGGGCCTCAGGCCGATGTAGTTCTCCCATAAGCTAGGGAAGAGTGTGATGAGGTAGAGGAAAGGGTTGGTAGGTTTTAGGTATGATTGATTGTAGGCCATAGGCATGGTTGAGTCATTTAAATGTAGGTGTTGATGGTCTGGTCCTGTAGAGGATAATCAACAAGTAATGAGGAAGGTGAATGATAAGAGGTGGTAAAAGAGCCTCTTAATTGATAAGAACCCTAATAAATCTACTATACCCAAGATGGGCTTATGAACATAAGACCGTAAAGGCATTGCATAATGGACTATTCTAAGGGTGAAGAAAGAGACATGATCACGAAATGTCACAGTTGCGGCAAGTCCCTTGAGTAGATAGAACAGTTGGGTGAAAAGGAAATGAGGTGAAAATAGGTGGTTTAGCGTAACTTAGTGTACAACAGCATGTTTACCTGAGCAAGAAACCCATGATCAAAAAATAGGCAAGTCCATGAAAAAAGTTATCATTTTCTTCATTTGTTTTCATTTTTAATAGACTAATCGATGCAAGAAGTCTATATGGGATGAGTATATTATCTCCTTGAGGTCTTCATGAAGATGATCAATGTGGGAAGATTCTGAATATTTTATTGTATTTTTGTAATGACTTTATATAGTTGTCCTTTAAGGGAGCAGTCTATTTATAGCGGCGAGATAGAGAGAAGAGATGTCCCTTTTTGAGGGAGTCATCTTTTGCTGGAAGTTTGACTCAAGGAGTTGAATCCCATTTTATTTTTGGACGTTTAAGTCATGGAAAAGACTATAGAGGAAGATTAGGTTCTTGTTTAGAAGACAAAACCATAGCACACAAAGGTTAACTATGAAAGAGATGGTTTCAAGTGATAAATGACCATGGGATTCCATCTTAAAAAAGATGAAAAGTATCCATGAGAATCATGCTATGAGTAGAGTTGTGATACTCA
The DNA here is from genome assembly GCA_019776745.2 of Taxus chinensis. Lineage (NCBI taxonomy): Eukaryota > Viridiplantae > Streptophyta > Pinopsida > Cupressales > Taxaceae > Taxus > Taxus chinensis. The sequence continues at coordinate 471,907,209 of CM034154.1, forward strand.
TATTGAAGATAAGGCTGAAAGGTGATGGGTAATCACATGATTCTTGTTTAGTCATTGATCCTCAAAACGGGTAACATGGAAGGTGAACAACGCTCAAGGGACGAGTGGTCGATAGACATAAGGTGATATAGGACTTGATTTCAACAATAAAATGGTTGAAGATGCAAGGCATTGAGGGGCTCAAGTTCAGGTTTACCTTCGAGTGAAGACAACGATAAGCACCTGATCCATAGGCATGGGTAACGATATAGGGTCCAAGCCAATTAGGAGAAAATTTTCCCATTTGCTTTTCTCTTCTTTGGTTACATGTTGATTTTCCTTCAGGACGAGGTCGCCAACCTGAAAGGTTTGTTCATGGAAACGTTTTTTGTAGGCACATTTGATATGTTTTTGGTAGATTTGGAGATGGTCAAGAGCATTGAGATGACGTTCATCTAATAACTCAAGTTGTGTTAAATGGTCCTGGTGAAATTCATTGTCGTTGAGCATGTCTTGTAGTGAGATGTAGAGAGATGGAATCTATACTTTGAGAGGCAAGACAACCTTGGTACCGTAGACCAGAGAAAAAGGTGTGGCAACAGTCAAAGTGTGAATACTAGTGCGATAAGCCCACAAGGTGAAAGGAATGTGCGTATGCCAATCCTTCCCAGTATCATTAACTACTTTCATAAGAATTTTGTTCAAGGTTTTATTGGTTGATTTTGCTTGGCCATTGGTTTGTGGGTAATAAGGTGATGAGAAACTTAGTTGAATGCCAAAATCATCGCATAAATTTCTTAGGGTTTTTTTTTGAATTGTTTTCCATTATCAGTGATGAGATGGTGAGGGACACCAAAGTGACAAATGATGTGATGGTTGATGAATTCACATATTTTCTCAGCTTTTGTAGAAATGAGGGGAATGGATTCTACCCATTTAGTGTAATATTCAGTAGAGGTTATAATCCATTGATGGTGTTGTGAAGAATGGGGATTGATCTCTCTGACAAGATCCAAGCCCCATTGAGAGAAAGGCCAAAGGTCTCGTGTGACCTGTAAGGCATGACTAGGTGTGTGATGAAGATTAGCATGTTGCTGTCATTTCACACAACGTTTGACATAGTCACAACAGTCGTGGTTTAGGTTTGGCCAATAATAGCCAAGGCGAAGAATGTGTTTAGGGACAACTAAACCACTAAAGTGACATCCGAAAAATCCATCATGAACTTCCTTGATGGTGTAGGGAATTTCAGAACTTGTAAGGCATCGTAAGAGAATATCGTCAAAGCTACACTTATAAAGGAGACCACCCATGATGACATAGCGAGAGACACTTTTAAGAAAGGCACGTTGTCCATTACGAGTGAGATCGAGAGGTAGAATGGAAAGGGAAAGATAGTCTGCAAACTGCTTATACCAAAGGTCATGTGGGTCAGGTGCAACGGTTCCGACGGAGTAGACCTCATGAGGTAAATAAGAGGGTGATTGTAACCTTTGTATTGTGACAAATATTTTAGAGTCGGCAGGAAAAGCGGGTATTTGAGAAGCCAGGAAGGCCATGGTATCCACAAATTTATTGGTAGAACATGGGGTGGTTTGAAGTTCATAATGGTCAAAGGTAGTCAAAAGTATGTCTACATGATGCTTGTACTTTTGAAGTATTTCATTATGACACTTGTATATACCATTGACTTGGTTTACAACCAGCTGGGAATCACCAAAGATATTGATTGACTTAACATCTAAGGCATAAGCAGCTTGGAGACCCAATATGAGTGCTTCGTATTTGGTGATATTGTTTGTACAATCAAAATCTAGTTTGAAAGATAAAGGCATGGGTTCACCGCCAAGAGGAATGAGGATAACACCTACACCACCCCCATGCTGACATTTGGAACCATCAAAGAAGAGGGTCATTTGGTAAGTGGTATCGTCCAAGGAGAGGGTAGCAATGGATTCGTCTGGGAAATCAAAGTTAGAGGGTTGATTTCCAGAAAGAGGTGCATCTGCTAGTTGGTCAGCGATGGTTTGACCTTTGATAGACTTTTGATGGATGAATTCGAGGTCAAGGTCAGCAAGAAGCATGAGCCAGCGTGCAACACGTTGATGTTGGTAGGGTTTGGCGTACATGTAATGTAAGGGGTCAGTATTGGTGACGACAAAGGTTTTGTGGTTGAGCAGGTAATGACGAAGCTTGGTGGTGACAAAAACTAAGGCTAAGCAGAGTTTTTCAGCATGGGTATATCTAGTTTTGTAGTCCAAAAGGGTATGACTTATGTAAGAAACTACTTTCTCTGTATGTTGCTTATCGTGATGAGCAAACATGACACCTAAAGAATGGTCAGTGGCAGAAATGTATAGGTAAAAGGGTTGGTCATCCTTAGGAGGAATGAGCATTGGTGGTTGAAGAAGGTATTGTTTTAAGGTGTCAAAGGCTTTATGGCATTCATCATCCCATTTGAATGAGACGTCCTTCTTGAGGAGATGATGAAATGGTTGATAACGGTCAGAAAAGCTGTGAGATAAAATGATGAATAGATTGCAACTTACCTTGCAAGCTTTGAAGTTGACATAGAGATTAGTAGGTGGAGGCATTTGAGAATAGCCTTCACTTTAGTAGGATCGAATTCTATGCCACACAAAGAAATGATGAAACCAAGGATTTTTCCTAAAAGTACCGCAAAGACGCACTTCTTAGGTTGAAGGCGAACACAATACTTGATGAGGTGGTCAAAGATGACCTTAAGGACTGTCAGGTGTTCGGCCCAATGTTTAGATTTGGCAAGAAGGTCATCTACGTAATATTTCAATATGCGATGCATGATGTCATGGAAGATATAAGTCATGGCTCGCTGATATGTAGCACCAGCATTTTTAAGGCCAAAAGGCATGACTCGATAGCAAAAGGTCCCCCAAGGAGTGATGAAGGTAGTTTTGTGTTGATCTTCTGGAGTGAGTAATATTTGATTATAACCCGAGAAACCATCCATGAGTGATAGCATCTCATGGCCGACGGTGAGATCAACTAGTTGGTCAATGCCTGGTAGAGGAAAATCGTCTTTGGGCAAGCTAGGTTGAGGTCACAGAAATCCGTGAAAATGTGGAGTCCCCCTATCGCTTTTGTGACAGGAACAATGTTAGAAATCCATTGGGGATAGTCAATGGGTAGGATGAAGGAAACTAAGAGAAGGTGTTGAAGTTCTTCTTTGACCAAAAGAGCAATGCGAGGATGCATTTTCCACAGCTTTTGTTTTATGGGTTTGGCATCAGGAATGGTTACGATATTATGGACCACAATGTTTGGGTCAATACCGGGCATATCGGCATAGGACCAAGCAAAAGCATTGCTATGGTCCTGGAGGAAAGAGGTAAAAGCTTCATGTTCAGCAACATCTAAAGACTGACCTATCTTTAGAATGTGCGGGTCATCCTGAGTATTAATGTTGATTTCGATAGTCAATTCATTCAACATGGTTTGCGTCTCAGAGGGTAACGACCAGTGAATATAAGAATCTTCCGCACCCAGATAGGTGAGGATAGACTCATCGTCCTAACATTGAATGACGTTAATAGAAGGTGTATCGTCATCGATCATGTCAGGATACAGGAAGGGAAGAGAAGAAGGAACCTCGCCATCGCGTTGATAGGTTAGAGGTCCCAGGGAAATTGTGTTTATGAAAAAAAAAGTTATGAGGAATAGATTCGGGATCTATGGACTCTGTGGGTGAAGGTGGTGACGTTGGTGAATGGGGTGGAGAAGGTTTTTCTTCCTCAATGAGGTCAATGTGGGCCTTCTTGGAAGGTGATGCAGTAAAGACAATGCCACTACGATCATTGTGTTTACGGGTGGTACATGAAATGACAGTATGATGGACTTGTTCATAAAAACCGAAGCCAAAGCCTTTCCATGCACAACGGTGAAGGAAAGTGTGGGGAAGCAACGGTTAGTAAGGGATTAGAGGTCAGATGAAAATGGTCATGTTTGGGATGGAGGTTCGGTTGAATAAGTGGCAGTATCAAGTCCCCCATATGTTAGGTTAGTGTGAAGGTGGGGAGGACCGTAAGGAAAAACCTTGCCTATGTGGTAGTCATAACTAGGGTGCTGGCGCAAGTTTCCATACTCTTGCGGAGTGAGGAATGTGTCGATATTGTATAGGGTGGTACTCCCCCAGAGTGAGGCATTGAAAAAAACCTTCTAAGGGATCAGTAGTCGATATGTGGGTGGCGGGGATAGATGACTCACTAGATGATTGGGCTGGAGGGGTAGCGGTTGGTTGGGAATCAGAGGGCGTAGATGCAGAGGCTGAGGCGACAGTAGGAATAGAAGAGTTAGATGTGGGAGAGGTGGTGGAAACATTGGTGGATGGGATCGTGGGTGAAGGAGAAGTGGGGGTAGTGGCAGATGCCTTGATCGGTAAAAGTACATCATTGGGCTGGTACAACATGTCACAAGTTTAGAATGGCGACGGGTCGGCAGGGATGGTATAGTTATGTCCTTCATGTTCAAATTTTACACAAGCGGTGTAAAGTTGAAGGGACACAACCCATAACATGAATCCAAGGTCAGTCGAGCAATAAGTTATATTGGAACTCCCCCTCTAAGATATAGAATAGTTACGGGACAGTGCGAGGGCCTACGTAAACATGAAGGATAATGGTGTAAAGGGTGGAGGTAACGTCGTCATTGAAGGAGCGCAACATAATAAGGTTATTATGCATACAATTAGAAGGGATACACATTTGATTATATGCACGGGAGGAGATTATGTTACTGCTAGCACCACCATCGATCATGATGCATCGTACGTGTATGTTATCGATATAGATGGAAATGAATAGGGCGGGATCAGGGTCATCTGACTTGAGAGGTACAATCTCCTCATCAGAGAAGCTGAGGGTGGAAACTTGAGGAGTGGGCATGGGGGTAGAAGAAGGAGATGATTTGGTTAGTGAGGCCACGTGGTGAGGGGTAATAATGGAGGCCACTGGTGTGGGGTCATTGGGTAAAACTTTAATGGATTGTAAAACCTCGATAAGGGCTTGTCTGTGGGATTCAGAAGTTTGGACGAGATCATACAAAGACATCTTTAGAGGAGACTGATGTAATTGTTTTATCATTGTGCGATGGGTGACCCCATCAGAGATAGGGTATGTAGGTCCACGGATGGTGATTTTGGGTGCGGGTACAGATGGTATATTGGGCACGAGGTTGGTTGATGGGCTAGTTGCTTTTTCTTTGCCTTTGTCTTTCTGAGTGCGGGTAGCAACGTGAACCATGTTAATCTAAGGGGAGGTGGATGGAGAGGGTGTGTGTCATGAAAGGTATAATGGCATGAGGGGAAAAATCCTAGCGGTGGATAAGAGCCTTGTGAAATGAGTAGGGCGCATTGACATTTGGGTGGTGATTTGGCCAACTCTCTAATACAGACCATGTTGATCTCAAATTTTGGAGGTGGGAAAAATGGTTGTGGGGGTGAAGATATTGACCGCTGAATGGGTAAAGGATGATGATGTGTGGTGACATGTGAAGGTGGAACATGGTCCTCATCAAGAAGGTCATCGTCGTCAAATTTTTGTTCAGGAGGACAAAGTTCGAGAAGAATAGTCTTTAGAGCCTTAGAATTTTCTACATCATGTCCTGACACACAATGATAGGCACAAATCTTGGTTTCATCAAACCCCTTTGGTTTTGGGTTTGAGAGGATCGTAAGGTCAAAGCAGTGGTAATGTGATGATGGAATTCTCTAAGAGATTAGTTAAAATGTTGGCGTAGGACCCCGCTAACGGATCACAATGGGAAGTGAGTGTGGGTTTGGGTAGAGGTGTGGATGATTGTGAGGGAAGAGGATTTATAGGAGGGGGAATGGGTTGGTCTACTGGTTTGATAAGTGGTATGGTCTTATGTTTTTTTGGCATCTACTTGGGTAAAGGTGGGGTAGAAGAGCTGGCAATGGAAGGTTTTGTTGGTTTGACTACCTTATTGGAGGGTAGTGGATTCTTATCTTTGGGTTGCACCTTCTTGGGTAAAGGTGACACAAGAGTATAAGATGTAGAAATGAAAGAAGATGGTGGAAGAGGACATGGTTACCCACTGGGGGAAACCAAGTTGTGGTGGAGGTGGTTGGTAGAGGTTGGGTAGACATAATGGGTTGAAGTCGTATAGGCAAGGTTGGGGGTTATAGTAACAGGTGGAGGTATAGGTGGCAAGAAGTGCACGGGTGAGGGTGAGGGTGAGGGAGTTTGGTGTTTGGGTGAATAAGGTGTAACAATGAGGACTCGTTATGCAGTAGTAGGTTGTTTAGATTTTTAATGGCCTTGGGTAGGATACTATTTGATCAGGGTTGATGGATGGGGCCCTAGGATGGATGGAAGGGGGGAAGGTGAAAAAGGTGTGGTAGGCGAGGTCGGTGTATGCAGCCTAGAAGGTTGGATTTTATTTTTAGGAAGCAGGAAGAAAATGTTGGTGTGGGTTTGAGAATGATATTGCTAAGTGCTAATTTGGCATGTGGGTGAGTAAGGCTTGATGTTGGTATGACACCCAAAGTAGTGATGGGTCTAGGTACAGGTGAGGAGATAGGTGTGGGTAGGTTTTTAGGTTTGGGAACAGTTTTAGTTGTGGGTAGAGGTTTTTATGTAGGTAGGCATGATGAAGGAGAATTCATTTCAATAGGCATGGTCAATGTTGATTTGGTTGCTAAAAATATCTTTGAGTAAATCGTGGAAGTATCTTTAGGAAACATTTACATTTGGGTCGAAACATGGAGCCGAAGAGGTCCCCAGAGCATGGAATGATCAACATAATCCAAGCGATTAACCAACCATGAAAATGAGACTACTGAAGAAGAGGATGGAATTAGTTGGGTGGCAATCCCTGTAAAATATGTCTGCGAGATAGGGAATTGGCTAGCCTCGAACTCTGTAGGCAAAAGAGCCGAGATCATGTCAATGGGGTTCTGGGATGCTGAGGGGTAACTGCCCCCAACAGGTAGTGGCATGTCTGATGAGTCTCCCATGGGTAGGAGAGATAATAGGTGGGGTGATGTAGACTTCATTTTTGGTGGAGGAGAAGGTGATGATGATTCTCCTGTGGATGGGAGAATTAAAAGTGTTGGCTGTTCGGTAGGTTGTGAGGTAGACGGTGAAATTTCATTGGTAGAAGGTGTGGGTTCCTCCACGAGAGCACATGGAGATGAGGGGGACTCCTCTATGGGTGAAGGAGTAGAAGAGGTATGCTCCTCTATGGGTAGAGGATCTTGTGCCAAAATTTCCTAAATAGATGAAGTAGGTAGGTTTCGAGGAACGATTGGTACAATATCAAAAACCGTGTGGACTTCACAGACATTGTTTTCGCTAGATGAAGGCTCACTATTTTGATTAAATGATGGTTTATGATTAGGGAAATTTTTTTTAAATATGTGCAAGTTTTTATTTACTGGTGCATTTGGGTTGTACATGACAAGGTCTCCATTATCTATCATTTCTTGGACAATGTTCTTACAAGTTATGTAGTTACCATCACTACGGCCTTTAACGCGATGGTAATTAGAATAGTCGTGTTCTTTATACCATGTAGGCATAAGATGGGCAGGATCAAAACCTGTATGAGGTTTTATGGGAGGAAGTGTAATGGCTCTAGCTTTAAGAAGCTTTTCCAAGACTAAAGAATAGGGCTCTCCAATCGAAGTGTACTTCCGTTGCTCCCGCTGAAGCTGAAAGGCCTAGAAAGGAGAAATATTGGAAGAAGGTTGGGCTTGATTAGAAGGATGAGGTGGACCCACCTTGAGGAATACCACATTGATAGATCCTTTAGGGTTTGAATATTTATTTTGAGGTTTTGAAGATAAAGAAGAATTGTTTGATTTGAATGGGGCATTCTTGTTTTGTAATTGGATTTTATTTTCTTCAATGGTGTGAATTTCTAGTTTTGTGCCATGGTGAACGCTTCATCAAAGGTTCAGAAGGTTTGTACCTATAGAGTTTGTGAGATGTGTCTAGAAAAAGCTCTAGTGAACAACTCAATAAGTTTAGTATGAGGTAGTTGAAGTGTCAATTGGTTAATAAGACTACGCCAACGGGCAACGAAATCTGCGATAGATTCGTCTTCATACTGTCAGGTTGAATAGAGATCGGTCATGGTGACTTTCTTGGTAACATTGATAAAAAAATGGTTTAAGTAAGCTTGGGTTACTTGATTAAAGGAATAAATAGAATGTTGAGGTAGTCCACTATACCAATCCAATGCTGGTCCTGTTAAGGACATTGGGAAAGTTTGTAGGAGCAAAGCATCTTCGTGGGCGATTAGGTAGCACCCATGTTTGAACGAACGCAAGTGTTGCTGTGGGTCTTCTTTACTATTGAAGCGATTGAATTTAGGCATTTCCCAATGCATAGGGTAGGGGAGAATGGGAATATATAGATGGATAGGATCATTATAGATTTCATCATAAGTTAAAGAATTACGGGAGCCAGAAACAAATGCTTCAAAGGTCTACATATTTTCCATCATCATTTTAATGAGGTCGTTAGTAGGTTGGGATGAATGGATGCACCCTGTAGAAAAAGGGGGTTGATGCTGAATGTATGAGGTGGGTGGTATGCTAGTGTATGGTGGAACTGAGTATGAGAACTACATAAGAGGAATAGATGTAGGTGGCACATAACCAGAATAAGTGATAGATGAGGTTGGGGGTTGTTGGTAGTATGTGTAAGTGGGTGGGGTAGTCGTAACAACTCTAGTGGTGATTAGGGGTAAGGACTGAGGGATTGAAAGGATGAGGTTCTAGAAAGGGGTGTAAGTTACCACCACTGGAGGTGGTTGCAATGCAATAGGTATATGTGAGGTAGTGGGTACAGATGGGGCTATACTTAAGGTGGTTGCTAAAGGGACAATTGATGTTGTGGGTGTGATAGATGACATAGAAACTGTAGTTATATCGGCTGTGGGATTTAGCTGAGCCACCATAGGTGGTAAAGTGGATGATGGTAGTGTTGAGATGGTGCTAGCTAACACAGAGGTGGGTGCGAGAGCAGGAGGGATAGATATGGGCATGTCGTATATTAACTGTTCTGAGGAATCCCAGGTGGAAGAATGAGCAAGGTAGTACTGGAGGGAAGCGAGATTCTAGTTGAGGAGTCTCACAAACTCCTTGTCACTGGTAGTGATGGGGATAAGTTGAGTTGGATCCATAGGTGTTAGGATGGATGATAGTGATGGACAAGGTGGGAGTGGCTGACAGCTGGCATGAAATATGGGGGCATTAGTTTTGTTGTGAGTTAACACCATGTGAATAAATTTTGACTTGGTAAGACTGTATTATGTAAATGACACATAAAATAACAAGGATGGAAAATAATTGATTATGAGAGGTGAATTGGTAGGTGTTAAAACAGACAAACCAATGTCGGTTTAGCCAACCGATGACGGTCATAGTAACCGATGCCGATTACTGTGGGAAAGTGATAGTTTGAGCAAGGGAGGCAAAAACTGGGGAACCTATATTTAGTCAATAATATCAACATGTAGAGGATATGGTGACATCCAAAGATTTGAAATAGAGAAGAAGATGTGATTAGTGTTATTTGGGTAAATTGACCAAAATCACAGAGAATCGACACCGGTTAGGTAAACTGATGATGATCACATGTAAATCGATGCTAATTACTGTGAAATCTGTAAAATGAAGAAAATTTTACTTTTTGTGAATTAAGGTTGAATGAGATACCAACCCAGAAGTCTGAGTATGGTAAAAATGAGTCCTAACACACTCAAAAACAAGTGGAATACACCAACTATGATTATGGAGTGTGAAAGGAAAGAAAAATGGAGAATACAACCTCACACCTCAAAACACAAGTCAAACACAAAGCTAAGAAAAAACTGTAATCCTACAAGTGAATTTAGTGTGTTTAGCTTATGCTATTTAAAGACTGACTCATGAATTTAGAACAAAGTTTTTGGTTGGGAAGGCCTCCTACGAAGAAGGAAATTCTAAAGGTGAGGTTTCAGGTTATGTTTTCGCAGGGGCGGGTTGTTCTTTGAGGTAATGACTGGACAAAGATAACCAATTGAGTGCCCAATATCAATCTTCTAATCATGTGATCATTGAAAACTTCTTCTGGATGGGATGTTGTTTAAGAAGATGTATATATTCCAATTCGTGTAGTTTGGCAAAGAGAGAGAAGAAAGAATGTGCTTTCTACGATTCAGTTGTGTCAACCATCAGCTGGTCATGACTTCCAACATATAGGTTGCCCTCAATTTTAATGTGAGATATAATGCGATAAATCAGAATGTCATGCAAGTGTTTTAAACCCAAATCGAAATGTGATATTCGATGTAGCAAGTGATGAACATGCAGAGGGATGCTCTTTCACTAATGTAATACTAATGAAAGAAAGAAGTATTCTTTTTTAAGCACCAAACCACAATTTCTTTTAGACAATAGAAAGAGGGGAAGATTCTAGAGAAGAAAATTAATGTGGAAGCTTTTCAAAAGGGAAAAAAAAACACAAATTTCACATAGGAATGAATAAAATGTAAAGGAATCCCTGATGGGTCCCACCAGGTGTGCCAAAATGTTTCACCGTTTCCTTTATGGATTTGATGAAATAGATAAGGGTGTGGGCCAAGGAGGAATACCTGTTGTGATGGTCAGTTTAAAGGTTGTTGTGCATGTTCTGAATTATTAATCCAACGCTGACTGTGACAACTTCTTTTTGGCTAGGAGGAACTACTTGAAATACAAAACAAGACCACAAAAGAGAGTTAAACAATATATGTTAGTGGGTTGCCTAGCGTGTGCTAGATCTAGGAAGTGTGGTACTTCCTTGGTGGCATTCAACCCACTATTTAATACAACTTAATGTAATAAATGACGTAAATAAATAATGTCCTACTGTAGTTGATATGATTTAGGCATCTCATCCAAATACAATAAACAAATATAATATAACAGGCTAGTTTATGATCAGATCTGGAAGTAGGATAGTTGGTTAGGTTGCTAGAACAGGTCAGGGTCAGGTTCTGGGTCACTTGGGTCACTTGGATGAAGGTTCTTAGGTTCTATTGTTAGTAGGATGGACAAATACAGAGATTGATGTTGGTGAGGTATGACTGACGACAGTTAGGAGGAAACTGATGGCGGTTAAGTCGGGATGGTAGAAATTCAATAAACTGGGTTTTAGGAGTTTGTCCAAGATTGAACAGATATGGTAAGGGGAATAGTTAGGTCTGTGGAGATGTTGGGGGTACTCAGAGCTATTCAGGAATCAAGTACTGACAATTAAATGATTGTGGGTGATGGGATGGTTGAGTTCATAGTAAGGTAACCAGGGTGGGATGAAAAAATGCAAATGGATGCTGATAAACAGAGATGAAGCAACTTTGTAACCTAAACAAGTATGAGATGATACAGGTTAGAGACACACTTAATGGTATTTATAGATTTGATGGCTGGATAATGGTGATGGTTTATCTATGGAATGGTGCTCAGGGTTATGGTAGTGCTTCCTAGAATGCTAACATGAATGCAAATACCTTCTTATCAGTCTTGGTGCTGGCTATGGATGTGTGGATGTGCGAAAGGGCTCTAGTTCTTGCTTACATGCAGATATCCTTTTCTCAAAAAACTCGAGAATATGGCCAACCTCTCAAAAAAGGTTACCAAAATGAATATATGGTAACCGATGATGGTTTAGGGTGACTGGCATCGATTTAGGGTTGACCGATGTTGGTTAAGGGTTGACCGATGTCGGTTAAGGCTAGAAATCCTAGGTTTACTAAAAATGTGAAATCTTAGCAATCTTGTAGGCCAGTTTTGTCTATTCTTGTGGATCAAAATGGAATGTTACATTTTTAATGAGCAGGAATGTGGTTAGAGGGAGAATATGCATGTGATTTTAGGGTTGCACTAAGTCTTAGTTCATTAAGGTAGGTATGACTAAGTCTTAGTTAGTTATGGTGAGTGAATATTGAGTCCTAGTAAAAATGGAAACATGCTGAGAAAAGGTTGGTGTTGAGGTGTCTAGGTGAGGTGGTGGGGTGAGGTGTCTAGGTGAGGTGGAAATTAGTTTTAATTAAGGTAATTAAATAATGAATATTGTGAGCATGGGTATTAATTTAATTGTAAATAATTAAATTAATATTACTGTGGGGTAAAAGGGTCATGATTAGGTGAGTGTGTTTAAGTTGTCTATTTGAAAAGGGACCAAGGGGAGTGTGACCCAATTTTGGTGTCTACAGGTGAATAGAAAAGGTACAAGGTAAGGCTTGTAGTAAAGGGATTTGCACAAAAAGTAAGTATTGACTTTGGTGAAATATTTTCTCCTGTTGTAAAGATGACTTCTATTCGTACTGTATTGAGTTTAGTTGTAGTAGAGGATTTGCATTTAGAGTAACTGGATGTGAAGATGACTTTCCTTCATGGTGATTTATATGCAACAATCGCTTGGGTATGAAGTCAAAGGTAAGAAGAAATTAGTGTGCAGGTTGAAAAAGAGTCTATATGGGCTCAAGCAAACTCCAAGGAAATGGTACATGAGTTTTGATAGTTTTATGCATGAGCATGATTACTTGAGATGTGAATATGGCCATTGTGTTTATTTTAAGAAGGTTGAAAATGGGAGCTATATTATTTTGTTACTGTATGTGGATGATATGCTTATTGTAGATCTAGTATTTGGGGCATTAGTGAGCTTAAGAGAAAGCTAGCTCACACATTTTCTATGAAGGATTTAGGAGCTGGAAAAACAATCCTTTGCATGTAAATAAATAGAGACAGGAAGAAAAAGAAACTGTATTTGTCTCAGGAGGATTATATCTATAGGGTGTTAGAAAGGTTCAAAGTACAAAATGAAAAACCTGTTAGTACACCTATGGCTGGACACTTCAAATTGAGCAAAGATCAGTGTCCTTCATCACATGAGGAGGTCAAATACATGACATGAGTGCCATATGCTTCAACAGTTAGGAGTCTCATGTATGTTATGGTTTATACCAGACCAGACATTGCACATGTAGTGGGAGTTGTGAGTAGATATATGTCTAATCTAGGTAAAGAGCATTGGAAACTAGTCCAATGAATACTCAGGTATTTGAAAGGGACATCTAGCATGTAGTTATGCTATGGAGGTTTGGATATTTCATTATGTGGCTATGTTGATTCAGATATGGCTGGAGATTTGGATGGTAGGAGGAGCACTATTGGATATATTTTCATAGTAGGTGGGACAATAGTTAGTTGAATTTCAAGATTGAAGAAAGTTGTGGCTTTGTCTACTATAGAGGTAGAGTATGTTGCAGCTATAGAGGCTAGCAAGGAGATAATATGGATGAGTAGGTTCATGAAAGAGTTGGGAAAGGAGTAATATGATTACAAATTGTTCAGTGATAATCAGAGTGCAATTTATTTGGAAAATAACTCAATGTTTCATTCGAGAACAAAACACATTCAGTGTAGGTATCACTTCATACGACATGTATTGGAGGATGGGCAGTTGAATCTGGAAAAGATTCATATGAGTGAGAATCCTACGAATATGCTAACAAAGCCATTAACAAAGGAGAAGTTAGAGCTACACTCCAATTCTGTTGGTCTTCGAGTTTGAGACTTTAAGAGGAAGAAACAAAGCTAAGGAAGGATATAAGAATGACACTATATAGGTATGGTGCAGTAATTAGTCTCCAAGTGGGAGATTGTTGAGTTGTGGAGATCAATTACTTTGGATTAGCATGCAATATGAAACTTGCTGGAAAATACTATAACCGACATCGGTTATGAAGGGACCGGCATTGGTTACCTATGACTGACATTAGTCAGGAAAGGAGGAACCGACTTCGGTTAGGGATAACCGATGTTGGTTACCTTTGCAAGAGTGTTTTATTTAACTCTAGCGAATTAGATCTATTTTTAGTATTAAAGCATATATATTGATTGTAATTACATGGCTAAGTTCCCTAAGTTTGTATATGCCTATATAAGCATAAAAGATAGGGTTTAGAAGTAAGAATTAAGAAGAACTTGAAAAATTTGATGATTATTGTGAGTATAATTGTGAGAGAGAGAATTCTTGGAGAAGAAGTAAAATCTTGAGTGAAAGAAAGTATTGTACATCTGAGAGGTGTGGAAGATTGTAAATCTTCGTTGTATATCTTTTGAAATATTTGGATGATAGATTGGCTTGTTTCTTGGTGGGTGTATCCCAAACTAGGTGAACCACATTAAATCTGGTATTGATTTATATCTCTTGGATTTTGAGTATTTCTTCCGGTAGAATCTCCGCTTTTATTTGCATGTATGCTTAGATATGATATATTATCTATATAACCGGTGTGCTAATCCCAACACAACATTATGTTACATGGTCCTCTCCACTCATTACATATCAATGTGTTCCTAAATCTTATCCATCTATGTCTAATGAGCATCATGCTTCTACTTCTCATGTTCTTTCTTCCCTCACTCAAGCGTCGCCTCTGAAATCTACTTAACCTAAGCAACCTCCTCTCAAAATCAATTCAACACCTCATCCTACTAAGTCCTTCGCAACATTACCAAGTCAAACAAAGAGACCAACATCTCCTTCTCTTAAGTCTTCTACAACGTTACCAAACAAGCCACCACTCGTTACACAAGACAAGTAAACTTCAACTGACCTCTTCCAACTTCCACAGCTTGAGGATTCTAATCCATCACCACTTCAGCATCCAATCACTTTTTTCAAAGAAACTACTCCTAGTGATGGCCATGAAACATTTCAAACTCCATCATCATCACATGGTCCTAATGTTGCTTCTTCCTACCCATGTGTTGGATCTCTCTCTTATCACGATATAGATGCCACTCCCCCACAATGGCATGGTACCTCTTATGTCGGTGCCTAGATCTCCTCATCACAAACTTGGGGGCATTATGTTCATCCCCCCACCTTCTAACATTATCCATTTCTTACATCTTACACATATCACATCTAGACTTTCACGCAAATTATACACATCTTGATACACTCTTGTATCCTCATTACTCAATGACGCACTGTTGTGCTTTGGTTCACACTTGACTGTTGAAGGCATACCACATACATGAACCTCACACACTACACACTATAAATTACACATTATAAACTTCACATTTCACATACACATAACATCTTCTCTCGCAACTTATACCATACACTATGCGCAATATTCACTACACACATTCATGCTATATATTTCTTGAATCTAATTTTACGTGTTGCGCTCATTACCCTATGATGCACTTTAGTTCTACTATTCATACTTGACTTCCAAGGGTTTATAACTAAAATGAACCTCATTCACTCACTTACTCACTCACTCGCACTATAATCTATACATTTTATTAATCATATCCTTCTAACACACACAATTCAAACCATTTCCCAATGAAAAAATATCATGCTATGGTTCATTCTGGATTTCTGAGGTGTCGACACCTATCAAACTCAAACTACATTTCATTTCATCTCATCCACAACATACTACATATCTTAGTCACATTTACTCTTAATTACTTATGCTTACATGTACAATTTTTACACATGCTAGTCAGATACTTTGTATGTCATTATCTTTTATGATACACACATGCATGCTCACTTGCCTTCTAGTTGTGATCACAAGATTTACAAATATCTCTAAATGTAGCATGGATGCTTGGCGCAGTGTCTCATACCAGTCCCATAATGGCTCCTGGGGGCATCCACTTTCGTACACACTACAAGTGTTATTGTTTCATTTTTCATAACACATTACTTTATCATATTATACACGCTTTAACATATGTTATATATTTCTAACATGATAATGGATGCTTCATGTGCAACATTTGCTACATAGGTCTATTTACTTCGATGGTTATTTATTGCATTGCTTGACATTGTTTTCTCTTGTCTTCCATTATATGTCAATGCTTGCAGGATTTTCCCTTTGTCTTGTGTGCACATTATCTACTTTTGTCCATCTTGGCCTTGATGATCTTGCGACATCGTGAGTGTTGTCCCATGTTTGTAACCCACTTTTCATGGTCTACATTGTCTTCTTACACATTGTTTTTTTGCGTCTTATATTACACATTATCTGCTTAGCTTACACATTGTCTTCTATATGTGCATTTGTCTTTGCTTGCACTAACACTTGTTTCTAGCCACTTTGTTTGCATGTGCCTTGTTTTTTACCAAGCACACGCCCTCCCCCTGCAGCATATCAGTTTCAACACAATAATCAGTCCTCCTTTGGGCCACATACTCCTCAGCAATGTCACATACACCCTAAATGAGGGGGGCATCATTTTGGTGAATCAATCACCCCATACAACAATATACAACCACATTTCAACATAACTCAGTACTGATACAACAAATTCATCAGTCTCAAATAGGGCTCAGAATATGACTTGGGTCCTTAGAACAACACAAACACTAACACCCAGACAAGGACAATAGCGCTTGGGCACCCCTGATCCTTCATGGATGTCTATGACCAAAGGGAAGTTACACAAAATTTTCCACTTTAGTACAATTTTCAACACTTTACATAATGGATTTTATAGGGCACACAATCCTTAGCACTCAACATGAATGCACTACACCTTCTTTTCTACTTTCGCATTGGATCAAAATTGGTCAAACTGAATCAAATTTTTACACACCTTCTATAGTGGTGTTCTACATTTTAAGAATCGGTTAAAGGTTAGAGGATGACACTAGAATTTTCTGCCTACACTCCTTCCGTGCTTAGCGTGAGATCACCCAAAAAACTCGCAATTAGGACAACTGGTGTGAGATCTCCCAAAAACTCATTCTTCTACATCATATTCAGGATCCTTTCTACACTCTTTTCTCATCACGGATTAGGTGCACATGTTCATTTTTCAATTTTTTTCATTTTACATATTTTCTTACATACTTTTTACACATTTTGATCATATACACATGTATTTGACTACTTGTTTGTTCTTCTCTTTTATAGGTCTGTCCGTATGGGAAGTGGTAGTCACATCATCATCACACATTAACTACACATCAAAAATACATTATTAGCAAATTGACAACAAAAACAAGTACAACATGACATCAACATATACAATCTCTCCCTAGGTTCATCACTCCTTTTTCACTTCCTCCTCTTTAGCATCCATGCTTCACATTTTTATCACTCCATGCTTTTTCTTGTCTCTCAGCACACTTTTTTCCATCGATTTCCATGGTTATTAGGTACGCATATCTTATCTTATTTATGTTATCGAGCATTCAATCAACAACATAAAGTGGGGGAAAATGTAGACACAAAATCACACACTTTGGCTATTTATTTAGTCTTGATCACATACTACTATTCATAAGATTCGTAAGTAATAAAATTACTAATTAACCCATGTCTTTGGCCATCTTTGCTTGCTTTTTGTTGCCACTTTTTGTCTTACACACCTTCTTTCCAAATCTGACATCTAAGCCTTTAGTTTCTCTGATTTTAGACACCATCTCTCGGCTAGGATGCCAACGTAAGACACCCCCGTCCCCTCTGGGTGCCCTTGACCTCTTTGTACTTTGTTGACATCTTTTGGGTCCTTTCTATCCATTTGGGCATATTATTTTTTTGGTAGTTGTCCTTTTTGGGGTTAATTACGAAATTCAAACAAGGGACTTATATAAATATAACGTTATGTGGTAATAATAAAGGCCCAAACACTAAGAATTTTCTATCACCACCTAAGGTTGCATCTAAAGGCCATTCTAGAGCATTTAAACATCTATTCTATCATCCATTCAAGGGCAAGGGACTGCATTATTTTGCATACACTTCATATGGGGGTAAGTTCATTCTATTCCATGCACATATCTACTTACATCTTCTACATCTAGCTATTACTCACTATCAAGTGCAACACACACAAGAGCCATCTAGGGTATGATTCTTCACACACACATAAAACTATATTGGGTTTGAAATGTAGTGCAATTCTTAGTCTTAAGATCACTTTTTTAACAACTAAGAACCAGCTGACCCATCATTTACATTATTTTATTTTTGAGATTTCATACACTTTTGAGGGTTTTGCAGGTGAATTATTTATTACAGGTTATCGACGACATCAGTGATCATCGTGTAACATACCAGCGATAAGAAGCAAAGGACAACAAACATCTCGCGACCCTTTAAAATAGGGTTTCACACCTTCTGATTAGTCGCGAGCGTCTAGAATAGGTCTATGGCATCCATAGACACCTTTGACCATTTCTAGACACCCCAGTCTAACATATTCCTCCATCTCTACATTTTCCTATGTTTTATTGCAATAGTTTGCACTTTATATTTCTTAGTTTGTCACTTTGACACAACTCAAGATCAATTACGAAACAACTAATTCATCTTATCTCGTATTTACAGTTAGGAGTTTAAATCTTATTTTTTTATTTTCTTGGGTCAAATTTATTCTTATTACATACATATTTATTACAACTATTACATAATTAGATTAGGCATAATTTTACTCATAAATAAACATTTTGCTTAATTAATTCATAAAGTAAGGGAATGGTTTGTGACAAGGTTCTTATTGAAGTTCTATTATCAATGAAACTTAAATCATACCTCAACCACAATTATGAATACTATGTAAGAGGCAACAAAGAAGGAAAATTATATAGAAAATATCTAGAGAAACCTCATTGTACAGACTTTTGCATGACTGAGTTTACAAGATTGGAAATGACTATGTTATCATTACTTTAGTTGTCAAGGGATTATTGCTCTATGAACTCCCAACATGCTTATTTTCCTTGTTCTTTTTCTTATATTCTTAGTGTATATTATAGAATTCAAGTTACCTTCAAGTATTAAATAAAAGGTTTGATTGAAAACAAGGCTTAAGGTAATAGTTCTATCATACTAAGATTGATTAGAAAAATGTAATTTTCACAAGCTAAATCTCTCTTAACCCCTCTCACGGGATTGAATCATACCCTTTTCTAGAGCCTGGTAAAATATATATGGTTATGCTTCATTTTTTCAATGTACAATACTTGATAGTACCAATTATGATCACTTAACCCAAAATTAGTGTTTTACCACTGTAGAATAGAGAAGAGTAGGGATTCAACTCAGCCTTTGTTCATGACCTAATCCCTATTCTACCCTCCTAGTTTATGTTCAACGCATCTTCCTCCTCGTGCTAAGGAGCTATATAACAAGTAAATGTTATATAAAAAAAACAACACCATCTGATTTTTCATGAATGGATGGATGAGCTATCAGTGTTTTTGGGTAACATGGGACTGTCTCTCAAGTTGTGGGACTTATTACTTGAGACAAACCTCCAAAGAAGGTTGGTTCCTTTACCTAATCCTAATGCTAAACTACTCCTACAACTATAAATACAACTATCTGATCCTATTATAACATCCACAGGGACCAATGAGAGAGGGAAATGCATGAAATGGGAAATCCTAAGCTAATTGAGGTGATAACACCAAGAAGAGGGGGAAGACACTCTCAAATGAGGGAAAATGGGAGAAAAATAAAGGATGAGAGGGCAGACATAAGTACCATATTCCAAAACAACATTTCAACCACCATTTCCATGGAGCACAATAGATTCAAACCCTGCAAAGATAATAAAACATGTAAAATATACCTGTAAATGCAATAAAGAGGCAAGATAATGCAATAAACATAGGATAGGGAAGAGAATAACTACAAAACATGAATTTTATTACTTTATAAGGATGTACAATCCATTACAATGAAGGAAGAAAGCACAAAACCCTTGCAAATATTCAAATTTGAGGCCTGTAACTCAAAAGACACATATAACACTTGAAGAATGATGCACTAGATTTCCAAGAGGGTCCAACCTTAACAAATGAGCCTCATTTTACAATATATAGAAATGGGAAAGACTGAGGAGGGAAAAGAGAGGGAAACTCAAATTTCCACTTTCAGCCACCAATAACATGCGTTAAATGTCTAAAAATAAGAATGTGTACCCTGTCAAGGCCATTCCCCTGTGATACTTTACTTTTAGGAGAAGGAATGGGCACCATACTTCATCAAACTAGGTGGTTGAGCTACATGGGACTGCATCTTTTAATACTAGAATACATTTCCTATTTTTTACCCACCTACCCTTACTTAAATTAAGAAATACAATTTCTATGTTGTAGTACATGCTAAGAGATTTCTAATGGTACCAAGTTTGTGAAATTTGGAGCTATAGGGCGAAAGATATGGCCATTTGAAGTTTGAGGCTTAGGATGGTCATGACTGGCTCCCTGCACGATGCTACAGTCTACATTAATCCATTTTTTCCAAGTCCAAGAGGATCTACTGATTAGGGAACTTAGGGAATGCTAGAACAGTTCCATTTATTACTTCTAGGCCCATCATATCCGCATTGGTCGTTGGTTTGTGTTTTGGGTGAAGAATCAAACTTTGGGTGGAACTGTGGAATAGTTCCACCCATTCCATCAATGCTTGCATTTCCTGCTTCACCCATAATGCTCTAACTCTGTGTAGACACTAAATCATGCACTTTGGGTATATTTTTGGTCTTGATCACATACCACTATTCATATGATTCCTAAGCAAGAAAATTACTAATTGACCAATGTCTTTGACATCTTTTCTTGCTTTTTATTTTTCGTTCTTGGTCTTACACTCCTTGCCCAATTAGTCTTTTGATAGTTCAACATTTCTGACTCTAGACACCAACGCTTGACCAGGATGCTAGCACCCAAGTGCCCCCAACCTCTTTATATCTTACTCACATATTTTGGGTCTTATTTATCCATTTGGGTATCTTATTTCTTTCTAGTTAGGCTTTTAGTGGTTAATGACAAAATTCAAACAAGGGAATCATATAAATACAAAGTTATGTGATCATAATAAGGGTCCAAGCACTATGCATCTATTACCATCACCTAAGGTTGTATCCAAAATGCATTACGAGGGCATCAAAGCATCCATCTAACATTCATTCAAGAGACAAGGGACTGCATTCTTCTACATACACTTCATACGAGGGGAAGTTCATTTTTCCATACACACATCTATCTACATTTTCTACATCTAGCTATTGATTGCTATCAAAAGCCACCTAGGAAATGATTCTACACACACACACACATATAACTACATGGAGTCTAAAATGTAGTGCAGTGGCCAGATTGTAAGTTCACTCAGTTGGGTGACCACTGGGGTCAGTCTAATTCCCCATTTACATCTTTTTATTTTTAGGATTTGATGTGTTTTGGGTTTTTGTAGGTGCTCTTTCTTCCTATAGATTTTAGGTGATCTCGATGATCATACAACAACATACTAGCGACAAAGAGTGAAGTTCATCGACATTGAAGTGACACTCTTAAAATCACTTTATGAGGTTTTGAGAAGTCACATGCACCAAGAGGAGGTCTGCAACGCCCAAAACACCCTTGACCATGTCCAGGTGCCCTAGTCCCAACATTTCCAGAACTCACACAATTTTTTAGGCTCAGTTGTGACAATATCCCTTAAGTTCCATCAATTCTCAAGATCAGCACAACTTTGGATTTATTGCAAATCAACTAAGTATTTACCCTCTCTTTTTCAATTAGGGTTTCAAATTTATTAGCTTACTTGTTTAGGTTAGATTTGTACTTTATTACATATCTATATCTGAGTTGTTACATATTTAGATTTAACATTTATTTATTTCGATAGTTTCTTGATCACCCCAATATGTTCCCTTGTTCCATTAGTTGGCCACGTCGGATGATCAGAGAACTAATGACCCAATAGAACGTTCTTCCTATTCCTTTAGTGCCCGCTCTATCTGCAACACTTCTTGCTTTGTCCTTTGACCTTTAATGTGACTAGATCGGCAATACATTGAACTCAAATCCTTGAGGAAATATTCCATTTGTGTATAAAATAGCCAACCAATATGTAATACACTATTCCCCAAAATCCTCTTGTGATCGATATAGAAATGCGGAGAACACAAGGAACACAGGAACTATTCCGTCTGTTCCTCCTAGGCCCGAATTAGCTGCACCAAAGCATGTTTTCCCCAATTCTTCTAATTTTTTGGCTAAGTATTAGGCATTATAGCCTTGTAGTGGGGAGGGAAATCCTTAGAACATTTAACTTCTCCATTTTGATCAATTTATACCTTTCCAAGTTCAAGAGAGTAATGTTAGTTATCGAAATAACCTGAGGGGGTATTTTTGATAATAGTAAACCTAAAGACAATCATTATAGTTATCAGTCTTAAAAAACTTTGTACCAAAACAATATACTATAGTAGTTATTTACTCATGTATTTAGTCTTCTAATAGATCCATATATTCTACACATGCGTGGAGCCTTAACAACTATTATTCACGTATTCACTTACCAAGAATAGTTGAAAAAACCTTGTACAAACTTATATTTTAGTGCATAGGATTCCAATCCACATCAACATACAAATATCGACTCAAAATAAATTAGCATGCTGAGAGGCTTATGTCCTCCTTATATCAACCTGGAGTGTTACAAAACAAGCTTTACAACAAGTTTCTTATTTCATTCATCAGGAGTGTTTATGTACATGACTATTCCATAGTTTTTTTTTTTATTCCTCAGAATTGTGCATACAATATTCTTGAGAAACACATATCATTTCTCCACTAAGGCTCCTTCTATACTTTAAAAAAATTATCTCCTTATTTAACCTCCCTCTTTTCTTCAAATCCATCCCTCCAACATTTAGTTAGAAGACACATAACCACAATTTTGGCATTCTCAACCCAATATGGTGAGAATAGTGGTTAAGTTAAATAACCTATGTAGAAAAGAGGTAGAAGGTGGTTTATACATTTAAAATAGGTTAATGATATGCCAGTATACATCCCCTAATATATTATGAGAAATAACACAAGGATGCACCCCCAATGTGACATGTAATCCTTCACAAAAAATTCAAATTTTCAAATTACATATTTTGGAGGGAAAGCTATTTCAACCTAGTTTGAGAGTTTTAGAGAAGGGAAAGTCATATAAATCTATGTTATTGGCAAAAATAATGACCAATACCTCAAAACTCCCAAAATTGGATCATATATATAGACTATAGAGGATGCCCCTGCATCATGATACTTAAGACATGTCCTCAATTTCTTCTTAAATTTTAGGACATTATTCAACAAATAATATTTGATGAATAGGAAAGGGAATACTGATAGGTTTAATTTCCTATATTTTAAACCTATATAATGTCATCTCAATATACTTCCTTAGATTTAACCAAAATTTCCTATTTATATGATCACTTTTAACTCCATGGCCAAAATAAATTTTGCAGCACCTAGATTCTTCATATCAAATTTAGGTGAGAGTTGATACTTAACTTGAATTATTAATACTAGCCAGCGAAATGTCATCTACATACAATATAATGATAACAAAATATTTAACTTCTTGTTTAAAATAAATATAGGGATCAACTTTACTTTTTCCAAGTCTAATTCCCAACACATACATATCAAATTTCTAGTTCCATATTCTTGATGATTTCTTCAAACCATAGATAGACTTATTCATCCTGCATAACAAATATTCCTTTCCTCTAACCTTAAATATTTCTGACTACTTCATTTATATTTCCTACTCAAGCTTGCCATGTAGAAATGTTGTCTTAATAGCCATCTATTCTATTTTTAGATTGAAAGTAACAACACAACTAGAAGAAATATAATAGAATATAACTTAGAAATAGGAGAAAACATCTCACCAAAATCAAGTCACTTTAATTGTGACAACCCCTTTTCTACCAAACAAGCTTTATAATTATACATTTGCCTTGTTGCATTGTACTTCTTAAATACATATTTACAACTAATATGTTTTCTTCCAAGGGTAATTTTACCAAGTCCATGTATGATTATTTTTTAAGGACTCGTTTTATTCCCCATAGCCTTATTCCAAGAATTATTTTAATTTTATCCAAAATCCTCCTTTATAATATTTAGATAATCATTAATAACAAAGAAAAGTGATAAAATATATGTAGAATGGCAATTTGTAGACACAAAATTATGCACTTAGTACTATTACATCACACCTCTAGTATGTCATTATATGCATGATTCCCATACAAGAAAACTATACATTAACACTTATTTTGCTTTACATTGTTTTATCCTTTTGTGTTTCCATACTATACTTTTCTGGAACTACACCTTTATTTTTGGACATTGCACAACATGTGACCTAGCTCAATATTTCCTATTTTATCCTCGGATCCTTTCAAACACTAGCGCCCAATAGGGATAGGAGCGCCCATGCGATATTTTCCCCTTTGGGTGCTTATGTCCTCTTCCCCTCTTCTCTTATATTTTAAAATGTCACATTGACCATTATCTTTTTTAAAAGTTCTATTATCACTTTGGGTCGTATTTCAGGGTTTTTAATGACAAAATTAAAGTAAAGGAATAGTATTACATGACTTATTATTCTAAGGGGTTGGACAATTTGGGCCATTACTTCTTATCTACTACTTGGGAAAAGAGAAACACTTAAGGACTACATTTAGGCTGCATCATTCATTGCATAAGAAGGGAAATTTCTGAATTCCATCACAAACATTGATCTTGGGGGAATAGTAGTTGTAGCCCAATATCTTGGTGTGACTGGCATAAGGGAAACCTAACTTCAAGGGAGACAATTCTATCTCACACACAAACACTAGAACTACATTGAGTCTAAAATGTAGTGCAACACTCAGTGAAAATCACATTGGGGGAACCACTGAGGTTAGTTGACTCAAGCATATGCATATTTTATTCCATCTAGTGTGTGTTTGAGCCTTGTGTAGGTAGTTAGGGTTTGTTTTGCAGGTTTAGGTGTGATAGTGAAAACCTACAATGAAGTTGGAGTGTAAAAGAGAGAAGTGAAGGAGATCTTATTAGACCCTAAAAAGACCAGATCTAGACTCATTTCCAGGACACTATCACCCAGTACAGACATTAGCACCAAATAGATACACTAGTATACGAGGCGGTCATGTCCCCTTTTGGCAGTACTGTCTAGAAGATTTACAGATCTCCATTTTCTAAATGAAGCATATACAATCTGAGATCCATCTTGTTCCATCAATATTCCAACCTAGATCTTGCATTGACCTGTTATAAAAAATCAATTTAAAATACACTTTGAAAAAATTACTTTAAAATATGATTTTTTAGATTTAAGTGCAATATTATGATTTTCTGTAATTTAATAATTAATTATAATCTACGAGCTGACTTTGGAAATTAGGAAAAACCAAAAAAATGTAGGGAACAATGATCCATTGATAACAGAGTTTGACATGAAGCCTACATCTCTGGGTTCATAATAATGGGACCAATCTATTAAAATAACCTTCAAACACTTACAATTTTGGTGTACAAGGTAATTAAGATCTTGCTCAACTCGTCACAATGTTTTTCCTGCAAAAACAACCTTGGTATCCTTTGAAAATTTCTTTCAAAAATGTCTCAAGCTCTCACAATAAGCCTCTAAGCTTACAAATACCTACAAAATACTCACTTCAAATAGTGACTCACTCATATATAGTTTTTTAAACCACTTACGGCCTAGTGTTGACTACATTTTTTAGCATTCAAGTGGTTTTGGGGTCGATCCCCCCTAACCTCCATTGACACTTTGTTTATCTATGCTGAGAATAAATCCCACATTCATCATGTAGGTGGCATTTGTGTTTATATTTGGGGTGGAATTTGGTTGAAGTTGGCGATGGCCACTTTTGCCAAGTAGTGGCCAGTGAATATTTGGGTATGTTGGGCAATATGGTTGCTATATATGGTGAGAAGTGAGCCAAATATAGCTCGATGAGTTGGTGAGCATTAGGGAGTTGGCCAAATATGGAGGATATTGGTGAAGAGTGTGGTGAGTTGGGTGGCAGGAAGTTAGGGTCTACCAAGTGGTGCAGGGATATGTGAGGAGTTGGCGAGTTGATGAGGTGGTAGGTCAACTGAGCAGTTAAGTTGACTCAGTGAGTTGAACATGGTAACTCAGTCAAAATGCATGGTAAATATACATAGTATAGTTTCAATACATGAAATTAATCCCACATGTATAGTGTGGTGAATAAAAAAATCATTAAATACAAAATTTTGATAATGGTGATATGAAGAAATAGAGGAAAAGACACCCCTCCATAAAAAGAGTGTGTTGACTCTGGCTGATAGCCCCCAACTAGCAAATAATGGGGCCCACTCATCCGATAACAAGTGTCAAATACTGGAGGTGTAAAACAATTTTTTTCTTAAAACCACATTTCTAATTGTTGCCATTTAATTAGTCCACATGGTGAGTGTGCATGTGTCCAAGTCATCTCAAACCTATGCGCAATAGCATATTCTTTGTCAGATTGCCAAAAATTTCAGCGTGTAATAATTTCTGTATACGACCTCCATTTTCAACATTCAGTATATTGCTGGAAAGAGCTCAACCTACTCTACACAGTGTGACTGATTACAAGATATTTTGGGAATATTGTAGATCAATGTTTCTCAGTAAGGATCCTCTGGATCAAGCATAGACAATGATTTATCAACAAAGTCACTCTCATCCTCTTCTTGATTACACTTGTTTGACATTGCATGTTATATGTTGCATATTTATGATATTATCTAATTGATCGAAATCCTTCAATTAAGATTTAATTTTGTTAAATCATTTGGTGAGCCCGATCCTTACATTCCCATTATTGGATATATTTTTTCCTATCCCTAGTGGTTATAGGTTTGGTGTACTTCCTCTTTCATTCCCATTACTGATAGTGGTCACTTTTGTCTTCCAAAACATACCAAGATACTCTCGTACACTTCTAATCATTCCAACATTATGGTTAAAACCACACATGACAATCATCTCTTTAATTCCCATTAGGTCCCCCTCAAGGACATAAAATATTCTGATAGTGAACATTCTTATAATGAAGACACTAATGTTTATCAGGCATAACTTGATGTTCTCACCAATTTTCATTCTAAATTATATAAAAATACCACCCATGTACCACATGTCCTTAATGATTTATTAACATCCCAACATACCCATGAAAATGCTGCTCAAGTTAGTATGGTTCGTACTTTAAAACTCTCTGTTGTTACTACCCCCTCTATCCCACTTTCCTCTCCCCCCACCACTATGGGGATATCCACCATCCATATTCCTATTTCCACACCCACTAATCACTTTTCTTCCCCTCTCATTTCTCATATCCAACCTAATAATTCTTCGGGAACCCATTCCCTAGAGTCTTTGTACCATGATTTATAGGTTCAAATTCATCGATACAACACACCTCTTCTTCGTCTTCTCCATCTCTTGATTCTTCACTTCTCTTACATAGTCCTCTTGCACATGAAGTTTTATCTTACCCAATTCTGCCCAATTTTGCTTCACCCAAGTTTTCTCTTTGTGATGGCCATGGAGATCCACAAGAGAATCTTAGATCATTTCATGTTGCATGCTTGGACTATGCTTTTGATGATACATTATTGACCAAGTTTTTTCCTATGAGATTATATGACTGTGCATTATAATGGTTTTATGATTTGCCTTTACAATTTGTTAGATCTTTCACTCCTTTAACAAATATGTTTTTGGACCACTTTTATATGAACATTGGAACTAAAATATCATATGCACAAATGACCAAAATGAAATAAATATCTAATGAGCATCTTAGTGACTATGTTTTGTGCTATAATAATAATCTTTCAAAAATGACTAATGTCTTGGATGAATCTGAATTGCAATATCTATTCATCCAAATTATATTGATTCCTTTGCAAGAATGTGAACTCTTTGTTTCTTTCCATTATTTTGATAATTTATGTCACACTCTTAAAGCACGGGAAAATAAGATACTTTCTATGGGAAAGGTTAAGTACAATGATAATATTTCCAATCAATCTACTAACAAATTTCATACTAAATATGCCTTTAAAGGCAAGCCTAGTGATCCTAAGCCTATTATTAATGGTGTATCTCAACATATAAAGATCCAAATACAACCTACACGATGCAATTTTACTAAATTTCCATATCCATCTCATATGTTGTTACCTTAGCTCATTGAAAGCAATCTGATTTCTCTTCCATTTCTTCTTGAGCTAGATCCTAATCATCCTTATGGAAAGAGTTTTGATGAAAATGCACATTGTGATTATCATAAATGTAATGGTCATTTTATTGATAAATGATTCAATCTTAGAAATTTGATCCATGATTTGATTGAAAACAATGAAATGATCTTCCAGATCCTACTATTTCTATTTATAAATCTACTAATGACAATGGCAAGCTTAAATCAACATCAACAAAAATTAAAGAGAAGTTGGAAGCTCCATTTACTAATGAAAATGGAAAGTGAAGTGACATGGATGTGGATGGGAAATAAAGTAGGGTGGTAGAGGTGACCCTTACATGTATGAATGGGGAGAGTTCCTCCAAAGGCAAAGAGAAGTTGGAAGCTGAGAAGAGCATGAATATGGATAAGATTACTCTTTTGGTTCAACAAGTGAAAAAAGATGTGAATTTTTTGGGTGAGGCAGGTTCTGATTTATGTGACAAATTAATGGATTATATTGAGGCATCTAAGGGTATTTGCAATTTCCATAACACTCTCAGAGATGATCTCACCAGATTAAATAAAGTTGTCATGATTTTGTAGGACAGGATGAAGAAGTTGGAGAAGGGTCAAAAGAAACATAAGATCAAGTTGTGCCTTAGTAGCTTGGATGAGGAGGAGCTGATGGAGACTAGTATTCATCCATTGGACAACCAAGATGATAAGAAAAAGTGTCATGATGACCACGAGACATGCTTGACAAAGAAGTTGAAGGAAAAACTCATACAGGGGCAGTTGAAAGATTCCTGAACTTTGGGTGGTCTACTAGAGGGATTTTTTGTCTTCTGGGGGTATTTATCTTTGTTTTGTTAGCTTTGGCAAATCATTTTTTGGGTTTAGGTTGTAGCTTTGTTCTTGTTAGGAGTTGTTGGTTGGGTTGAGCCTATTTAGCCTTTTTTTTGCTCTTATTTCTATTTTTCTTTTTAGATCCTTGGATGTATCTTTAGTACGGCCATCTGGAGCCATAATCTAACCTTCTTAGCTTATCTAATAAAAAACAATGGAAAACTTAAAATATTAAATGATCCATTAAGTAAACATGAAAAAGTAACTCATGAATTGTCTTTGAATCATGCTTATCATGTGGTCCCACCTCCATCATCTTTGGATCATCATCTTGGATTTCTTGTTGGTACTATAGATCTTCCTCCTCCTATCATTACTTTTTCTGATGTTGATTTTCATGTTTCCTTTTTATCACATAAATTATACATTGATGCTTGTATTGGTCCTCATGCTATTAACAATGTTATGGTACATCCTCCTTTCAAGCATTATGTATGGTATTTATCTTTCGTGTGAGCTATTGGTTTTCTATAATCCTAAATGACACTTATATCACTGAATTCATTGGCATGTGGTTCTCCCAATCACTATTGGGCCTCTTACTATCTCCATACCTTTTGCTATTGGATCTGAGGTTACACATTATTCTAGGATCTATAGTTCATTTATGCCTTAAGTTCTTACACGAGCATGACGCTGTCGCTATTATGTTGGTGTGTGTGACTTACCTCATCATCACTTGACATATTTTCCACCTCACATGGTGAGTCATCTCACTTAGCGAGATCATAGATATTATGAGTTATATGAAACATGACAAATTTTGTCATAGAATTTGTCATTGTCATATGTGTTAGTGGCATCATAGGAGTTACATTCCATTTTCGTATCGTAACTCCTCTTTCCCTCATGGAGGGAATGATTTTCTAGGCACGGGAGTTATACAACACTCCCATATGTACCCTCTTATTTGGATATATGAAAATGAGTAAACATGTTTATTCTATTTATGATTTTCCTTGTTGTTCGATTTCTTCCTGATTACTTGGAGCGTTCACGTCATCATTGGAGAGCAACCTCTTCAATGTGCACATGGTTTCGTATCAATACTTATAGAACAATATCACATGGTATCAGAGCGGTTATTCCGTAAACGTGCAGTCATTCATTTTTGGTTACTAATTACTTCCGGTTTTTTTATTATTGCTTCTCATGTAATTTTTTCAATCTTTTTTTGGAATCTTGCTAACTGGTTTAACAGGTTGTGTTTTGGAGTTTGTGTTATTTTTTTGGCTGTGCATGTGCAGTTCAAAGGGGTTTATTTCCAACTTTATCTAGTTGTAACTAAATTTGGAGGGAAATATATTTGAAGGTAGGTACCTTTTTTGGTTTTATCAGATTAATTTTTCATTAAATGGAAAAATATCTCTAGTTTGGTCTATTTGAACCTCCTTACCTACTGTTCTTGCCCCGTGTCTACCTTTATGCTCCCTTCTTAGCTTGGTTGAGCTCTGTCTAACTTGATGAGTTATGTTGCTAGCTCGACTTGGCGAGTCGAGTTAGTTGAGTCGAGTTTTAGTTCTATTTTGGGTTTTACTTTGCATCCATGACCATCATTGTTGCTTTTTGCTGCGAGTTTGGTTGTAATCCTTTGTTTCCAAGTTAGGTTGGCTACGAGTGGGTTGTTCTTTATTTTTCCTACGAGCTGGCTATTTGTGTTTAGGTATGAGTTATGTTGGCTCTTTCGCAACATGTGGGTCATTTTTACCTTGCTCGGTCCCTACTCTGATTCCATCTTGAACCCTATTTTGTGCTCTTGCCTTGTTGGCCACACCGAACCTTTGCTCAATCTACATTACCTCACTTGACCCCACTAACCTATTTCCTCTCATGTGGGATTTGCGATTGTTCTACCCCTCACTCGGAAGTTGTGTGCCTTTTTTCAACTTTCTTGCATGAGGCATCAACACACCCTCGTGGTGTCTCCCTTTCCTATTACTTCCTCCTCTGCCTCACCCTGTAACTCCTACCCCATCTATTTCGTGACTTCCACACTGAGCTTCTACCTTGATTTCCCCTCCTTGAGCCCAACACTTGGTCTCCTGCCTCCACGTGCTCAATTTGAGCTCCTCCACGTGGCTCCTCCCTTAACCGGGCCTCTTCCCCGCTTTGACCTACCTTCCCACTATTTTCCCACCCCTTGCTTTTAAAAACATAGTTTAAATTTTAATCAAGTAGTGATGTCATTTTTAAAAGGCTTAGGTTTACATTAAAGGGTTTTGTTTTTAAGAGAAGGTTAATTTAAAGTAGGTTAAAGTTTAATTTAATTAAATGTTAGATCTTAAGTTTTAATAAATTAGGATCTAATATTTAATTAGGAGGTGGTAAATTATTAATTAATTTGGGATATAATTAAATTTAGGAGGATATTTTGTTTTATTTAAGAGCTTTAACTAATTTAATTAGTGGTATAAATTAGTGTTTTTAAACATTATTTTTTCACCTTTTTTAACCCTATTAATTTATAAAATTAGATTAATCAAGAAAATTAAAAGTGCGATATATAGCGTTATTAGACATTTTTTGCTACTATTTTTTTTTTGGAGTGTGTAGCACCCTTCCTAGCCCTTTTCCACCTTCTAGGAGATTTTCCTGTGTTTTAGAGGTCATTTCGGCTCATTTTGATCCTCCTTTTACATTGTATCACCCTTGTTATTGCTTGCAGACTAGTGAGCGTGTCTACCATAGACTTATGGCAAGGGGGTGTCTAATGTGACATGAGATTCTATTTCTCACACATGACTTAATTTTTCTCCCCTTCTCTTACTTTCAGCATTTTTTCCTTGCTTATGGTGCTGAATCGTCGAGATCCCTGAAACATGATTGTGGTCTCCACTCTTGCACATTATGACGATGATTGCAAGGTGAGTGACCGAATTTTTCTTAGCACACATTTGCATTTGCTTGTAACAAAAAAACTAAACTATAAAGTGGTGAAATTAGGGGGTGATAATATTGTTATGGGGTGGTTTTGTTTTTTTTTTCTTTCCTTCTACATTCCTTCTTTCTCTCTCTCTGTAATATATTCTATTTTAATTCCTTTACTCACGTCATTCAATTTTTTTGAATGGAGATCAAAAATGGTAATGAAACTAAGGGGTAAAGGGTTATTTCACATCACTATGGGAGCTGAGACTAAACCTGATGATGAGCCTGAAAAATCTAAGTGGTTTATTTGATGTGATAAAGCCTTAGGTCTTCTCTGTATGTCCATTTTTCTTGACTTTCTCTTCCACATTGATTCGTCTGAAACACCTGATGAAGAGTGGGAAAAATTAAACAATATGTTTGGACAAAAATATGACATGAGAGCACATGAGTTGGAAAATGAACTACTAGAATTAAATCCCAGTGAATTTGAAAACATATAGGCATTCTTCTCAAATTTTGTCCACACTAGATTGCTTTTAAAGGAATGTAAAGTAGAGAAGAAAGATTCCTAGTTGATCTTGTTGATTCTTTCTAAGTTAGGTCCCAAATACTCCATCTTCATTTTGAATTTCCATGCCATGAAAACCACTTTGGGGAGTACTTGGAAAATTCCCTCATTTGACAGTTTTTCATCACAACTCATTTGATAACATGACAAACTAATTCAAATGGGGAATCGAAAATCCAAGTCACATGCCTTTATACCAATTAATGGTAAGGGAAAGAAAACTGAAAAGAAGAAAGGGAAAAAGGACCAACCGAAGAAGGAAACCAAGAACAATCAAGACCAAACAAAACTTAACATGAACGCTTCTACTTCTGAGCCCAAAGCGAAGAAGGAAAAGTGTAAGTGTTTCTATTATAAGAATACTGGCCATGAGGACCATCAATGTATGAGACAAAAATCAATCACTTAAATCATTTACTTGAGAAGAATAAAATAAGTGTTCCCGAGTCTATAAAAAATGCTCTAAACGGTGAGTCTTTTAAAGGAAAGCAGTCTAAATTTGATAAGAAGAAAGGAAAGTCACTTGTAGCTAGAGTTTATCCTTCATTGACGTGGATTATCGATTCCCATGCCTCACACCACATGAAATATTCGCATATCGAGTTCTCCAACATTGAACCATGTGGCATGTCCCAAATTACATTTGGTGATGACACTACATTGTTTGTTTCTGGTAGTGGATAGGTAGAGATGGACGGTAAAATGTTTAACCAAGTGTTGTGTGTTCCCAAGCTCTCAACCAATCTCCTATCTGTTTACCAAATCACTCACCTTGGTGAAGGAATGCAAGTGGAATTTGGTCCTAACTCGGTGATTGTATGTGAGCTTTACTATGAATCCACAATGGATAAGGGATAGGTTGATCATTGTTTATGGTTGTAGACCTTCTCCCACTTTACTTTTGATTTGACACTTACTACCTTGCTCATTCATATAGATGAGGTTATAAATTTATGGCATAAGCGTTTTGGCCATCTTAAGTATCGTTGCCTTAATAAATTGAGCCAAAATGAAATGGGACCACACTTTCATTGATTCACCTACAAATGAGAACTCAATAGTTATTTCTTTCACTTCTAGTGAGATTCTCACTGGCCAATCGACGAAGAAGTATGAAAAACAAAAGATCACTACACTCAGACGATCTCCTATTCGTTTATTTATAGTATATATGATTTACACATTTACCTCTATTCAATATTAGTAGGGAATTATTATAATGTTTTATTTTTTCACACGCCATATATCAGAGACATACTCAAAAAATAAAATATTGAGGACTAGGTCCTCATTATCATCAATGTAACCATCATTGTAGATCACTACCTCTCTAATCACAAACAATATAAGATTGTTATTATTGCCACATGTAGATCGATCCTGACTTTAGTCATTTTGGTGTTGATTATTTCAACCGCTACAGATATGTGGCATCATATTTAGTGGCTGGAAATAGGTCACTTATTATCCTCCGACCTTTGGTACCCCACCCTCCAATATGTTGTTGCTTACACAACTGATTGGGAATAAATTTCAAATATTTTCACATTGTGTTTATTTTTATAATTCCATCGCAATGTGGAATGTTTAACTTAGGACGTTGGTTACCAGTGAAAATGTATCCATTTACAAACAATTTATTTTACACTTATAACTATAGATACAAACAATTTATTTATTGACTCGTAACCTTGACAAGATGATACACACGATAAAAAATTAATATTTAATTACCTTTTTAATACAAATACATAATGACACAAATATAATATTTATGAATTGAATTGATTTTTTTAAAATTTAAAAATGATGATATTCAAACAATAGTCTTAAACTTCAAAACTAAGACACAATTTTATGACAGCGAATATAGACTTAAAAAAGCTTATTTTATATGAATAAACTAAAACCATTAATAAAATTAGACATCAACTAAGACAAAAAATGACTATTATTACACTATTATAATACACATTGACCATAGAAAACTATATTAAAAAGACCTTTTATATATTTAAAATATTGGAAACATATAATTATGGATTTTACACTATAATAATCTAAAAATTAACATACACTAAATATTAAAACTAAAAACATAACCTAATAGAAATAAATAATTAGTGACCCAATAATCATAAAATATTACTAAACCAACCTTGTTTTGTACAGAGATATAAAAATTTGGTTTAAAACATACATAAGAAAAATCCACCAATCACAAAAGACTCATGCTTTACATTTTTTGAAGCTTTGTAGCTTGTTGGAGTGCTCCATAGGTGATGGATTTGTACTTTGGATGATTGTTTTTTTGTTTCCTCTCTCCTTAGAATAATTGGATATTCCTTTTTGGTAGATTTATGGTTTTATTTTTCACCAAAATGATATCCAAATCAGTTTTCATTCACCAAATGTGAATTTTCAGCCACCAAAATATGTAGTCTGGACATAACTTTTGTCATATATATAAGCATAATATAGACACCTAATTTCAATAGTACAATTTTATTACTAAAATTGCACTAATTTCCTTTCTTCCAATCGTAACGTTATAATTAGTGAACTTCCGGTAATTAGTTTTTCCCTCGTTTTGGATGCCAATTAATGTCACTTCGTTAGTTAAAATTATCTTTTAACTAATTAATTACCCTATCACAATATTTTATTTAATTAATGAACCTTCTTATTAAAATCCCTCTAATTTTACTAATTTCCCTTTCCATCTCCTCAAAATAGCTTCTACAAGATAAACATGACCTATTTATTAATCTCAATTGATGAATTAAACCTTCTTTAACTCCCATGGGTCATTAATCTCCAATTAATCTCTTCTAAACATTCTTATCCACTCCTAATTCTATAGCTCCATTATCCCACATTCACTAGAAGTTTTACTTTTCTCAATAAGAAACCTAACACCTTGTGACTAGTCTACGCCATGTTCTTGTAAGACATTCATACTCAAAAGGAAATTTATATTAGTGGAATGAATGCCAAGTTTGAGAAAACCTCCATTTGATAAAAGTAGTAAGAGAATATTTGAACATTGATTTTATGTTATTTTGAGGAGACCTCTTCCTTTTATCAAGTTCCTTGATCATTCATGGCTTTTGCTTGGTTTTAAAGGAAATACCCACATATGAAAAGCACATCTAATCAATGAAGGGAAGTTTGCATTCTTGTTTTTAATGTTTGTTCTAAGTAGTTAATTTTTTTTCATGCATTATCATGATGTATTTTAAATAATTAGGATAATATTTACTTGGTGTTAAGTCCTTTGTTAATTAGTTTAGATTTTTTAGCATACATATATATGACACGCTCGGTGGGACATCCCTTTGTCTCATACACATTTTTTAGTTTCATATACATGTTTCCTTTAATGTCTTTCAATTTTTTGAAAATTTCCATGTTTTTGTTGATGTTTTTAAGTATTTGATAGTGTTGAGTGTTATTTTTAGGTAGTGAAGAGGTGAAGTGCTGCCAAAATTTGATATTATCAAGAAAAATTCTTTCTTTTTCATGTTTTAATTCATTTTTTGAGTTTCCCTAGTTTTCAACAGCATCATTGATATAACTAGCGACCTCACTTTAGCCTATGTATTTTTCTGACATGTTTGAAAATTTTGACGTGTTTGATAGCAGTTTTTCCCTATTTCAGAATTTTTTTCATCTACTATGGTGGTTTTTATTTTCTTAGTGGATTTGTGTTATTTTTTGGTGGCCTTGACCTGAAACAACAGTTATAATACATCTTGTGACAACCTCTCCCTATTAAAAATGACATCATTTTTCTGATTTTTTCTATTTTTAATCATTTTTCTAGAGTTTTGTCACTATTATTCATCCTAAATCTAAGTATTTCACTTCTATTTGTCAAAATTTCACACTTACATGCATTTATATCCACTTTTTGGTAAAATTATGGGTACTTATTACATGTTTTGGGCTTGAATGTACTATTTATAAGTACACAGTGAGCTAGAAGTGGCGTGTAACTAACTGGAAAGAGAAAAGTTTCATCAAAAATGGTATTTGGAGTTTAAAATCAAGGAAAGTTCACTAAATAACAAAACTATTTTTTTATTCAGTGGTTTCATCTTGCTCATTAGTGACCTCTCTCAGTTTTAGTGGCCTTGATCCATAGGGTGGCGGCCTCACTTGTATTGGTGGATTTATCATACATAGAAATGACATCGACAAAATTTTAGCCACATTAAGATATCTCACAGTGGCCTTATTATTTAGCGGAATCACTCTGTTAAATAATTACCTCATTGTCTTGGAAAATGGCATTGCAATAAAGAGCTTATTTTTTCACTTTGTCTCACTTTTTTGTTGCGTAGATTTAATTTTTGAGATAAATTATTGTGAAAACTTTTGATTTTTATTCATAGGTTTCCATTCTTTCTTTCCAAAGACTATTGCCAAAACAAACAAACAAATTTAAACAAAAAGACCAAGCTATGTGAACATATTTTTTTGTTATTTTACTTCACATTTTGGTTACTTTGTGCTTATGAAATTCCATATTCCTTCCTGATTGGCATGTTTTATGGGATTATTCATCTTACTAAACACCTAGGTTATTGTATAAAAGGTTAAAAATATTGGGTTGATTTGTTGCTTTAACCATCTAGGCTTCTTGCTAAAGCATTATATATAAGATTAACCTTGCTTTAACCATTTTTACAAGGGTGTTTGTTTCCCTTCAAAATCTTTGGCTTCTTGATTGTAACTCATCTTAACTTTGTATGATCTTTTCATGTGTGGAAAGGTGATTTTAGAAATTAGAAACAAATTATATGTTTTTCTATTTTAGTAGGGTTTTGTGGTTAGGACATCTTTACCAAATCATTTGGACAAAGCCCATGTGATGTTGGGCTATATAAATTCATGATAAGATCATTCATTTTTGGCTAAGCAGGGATTCACTTTTATGTGGATTCATTTAAGGGGTGCATTTTCCTCTAATACCCAGACCCTAGATTGGATCCCACATGAAAGAAAAATCATATTTGACCAAGTACCACCGAAATAGTTGGAGTGAAGGGGAGGGGGATTTGACACTTCAAACTATGTCTTAGAAAATATTTCCTAATTTCACATATTTTTTCCTCACATACTGAAATCTATATCGAGTAATCCCCGAGAAACTTGTTTATCCTAGTTAGAAGGTCAAATCTTAGGGATAGATTGTTATTTACTTGCTTTATTTCCCATAACTGTGATTGTAAACAAAAAAACAAAACATGTTACTCTTCCAAATGTAAAACTTGTTTCTTTACACAAAAACTCACAAGGCCAAACTCTATCTGAGTCAAAACCTTATTTTAGTGATAAAAAAGGTGAAAATATTTTTGAGTTAATCCATGTGTTTTTCATCAAAATCATATTCTTCATCCAAATTTTGGCCTTATTGTATCAAATTTAATAACTTGAAACTCTTCCAAAACTTGACCAACCATTTTAACCATCATACTTAAACTTGTTTTCAAAACTTAGTTTAATTTTAAAAGTGTGTTGTTATGTTGCCAATTTTTCCCTAGTTTCGTTAGATAATTTACACATCCAAAAACGCGGAAATGACAATTTACAGCCGTTGTGTCGCTGAAATTTCCTAATTTACCTTAGAAAATTTCAAACATCCAACAACTATTAAAATGACCATTTACATCCATTACGCTATCAAAATTTTCTATTTTACCTTAGAAAATTTCAACCATAAAAAACCTAGGAAAATGACCATTTGTAGTCATTACATTGTCGAAATTTCCTAGTTTACCTTCAAAAAAATCAACCTTCCAAAACTTATGAAAATGACCATTTATAGTCGTTACACTACTAAAATTTACCTATATTTCCTTGGCAACACTCATCAAACATCATAAACTTGGAAAATCTCCATTTTACAGTTCTTACGTTGTCTATTTTTTGCTTACATTCCCTTTGGAAACTCACATAAACATAAAAAATATTTTTAAAACATTCAATTTGCAGTCGTTACTCTATCTGAATCAACCTACGAGGTCCCTAAATACAAACACATTCAATACAAAAACACAACTTTAGGACCTTCACAATTAGTCCATGGTACTTATAACTTGGTTAGGATACAGAATATGTGAATCATAATCCTTTCCTTCATGATCCTCTAGAATAGTCCTTGTAATGATGAGCAGGAGCTTGTTGATCATAATGGAGGAGAAGAGATAAAGATGACATGTTATATTTGAACACATGATCTAACCCAAGTGGATAACTTTTTGTATCAGATACAAGGATCAAGTCCTATCCTTCACTTGGTTAAATTAGGTGCTAAGACTCCCCTCCAATTTTGACCTATGGAATTTTCTAATTAGTATGATTCAGAGGGGAGGAAAAAAACAGAGCCTCCACCTTTTAGAAATGCTAAAGACATCTTATACCTGGGACACACATTCATATCATCGACATCAACCTGAAGGTCCTAATGATGAATCCTCTAACACACATACCCTCTAACAATAATACAAACTAGAAACCACATACCCTTTGTCTAAAATAAACTGTGAAACTAGAACGGAGGGTAAAGGAACCCATACCTACACCATGCACTAATGAAGATGTTATGACTCAACATAAACTTCAAGTACTTAGTCACCAATTGTTGAAAGTTTAGTTTCCCATGTCCACATGGATAAAACATAGATTCACTCATGCAGAGAAGACCCAAAGTGACATATGAAACACACTATACGGAGAACCATGAGCAGGTGAAGCATCTAAATCAAACCATACTCATATACCTTCCACTGCCATCAGACGTTTAATTATTTGACCAAAGAATGGATAGTCCATGAAAGATGCACTCACTAGATTATAGGAAAATAATAGTGGACACAAAAATAAATATTGATTTGAAGAATTTAAGTCCCTACCCCTTTGATCGAGGAAATGTTTACGTACCCCAATTCCTACCTAGTTTTGATTGCCCAAATTTTGGATAAGTATCAAGGAAAAGGTCACCCTATAGATCACGTAAAAAAAATCTTCATGGCATGCCAAGAAGTTGCATAAAATTATAATTATATTACTCACGTTTCTTCACATGGAGTCTTGGAGGCTAAGAAACTTAAATGGTTTCTCCATCTCCCAAAAGGGTCAATCTCTGACTTTCGTAGACTTGTCTAAAATATTTGTTTTCCATTTCAGGTTTAATATGGAAAGGGACATTATTATGATAGACTTGTGCAATGTTAAACAACATAATAATGAGAACATTTACACTTTCTTATAATGATGGCGGGGGTTAGCTAACCACTTCCCTTGTTCAATTCTGGAGAAGTAACTCATGTGAATTTTCATACCAAATTTGTATCTTGATATTTCCTTCCATTTGTAAATGCATTTTGTAGGTAATTTTGAAGAGGTCGTTAAACAATTTGGTAGCCAAATCAAAAAGGCCTTATTAGCTAAAGGGGTCTTAAAACCTTTCCAAAGAAATTATGAACCTAAACCTATGGATAAATCTAAATTTTTAAATAAAAATAAAAATGTTGTAGGTGATGGAAGTACTTATTCCAAACACATTCAAGAAGTCTAGAACAAACTAAATCTAAAACTTGCGGGACCGCCTAAACTAGAAACCAAACATACGGACTATAATTCACTAATCGAGTCCATATCATCGATCCTTAGACACCAAACATTTTAAGGATGATGTGCATAAACCCTAATGGTACAAAGACCATGAATATGGTAAAATTCATCTTGTAAAAGGTCATGTGACGGATCGATGTATGAAGATGAAAATTTATATTCATGATCTCATAGATCGAGGAGACATAGAGCTTAACACACAAAAACCTAGTAAAATTTCAAATAATAAGTTTGGAATATACAAGGAACCTTTTCCTAAACACAAACAAGTAGAATCAAATTTGAATCAAGGTCAATCCTTACATTGTAAAAATAATAACCATGTTTTTACTAAGACATCACATTCATTTAACTCTCTAATTGGATACATCCACCTCATTAAAAACCATATTACTACCATGAAAGTCAAACCCTAGGAATGTGTTGTTACAATGAGACACACTCATATTTTTGTTTCATGACCCCCTTTTTCTGTACCTTTAGATAGTCATTATGATTTCTTGGAGAAACTTGAAAAGACAACCACCAATATCTATATCTTGGATCTTCTCAATATATCTACCATTCATTAAGACATCCTCTAGTAGATCCTCTAGGAGTCAAGATTACCTATGGATATTGAACCTTTTCACTTCTAAGACTTGGTTACGTAAATCACCCCATCTGAAAAAATTATTTTTAGCCAAAATGAGATTCCAATAGATAACTATACACACAATTTACTGGTACACACATAAGTGATCATTACCTGCAAGAAATTAGAAAGGGTGCTTGTGGACAATAAATCTAGTTTAAATATACACACACTGAATATTGTTATACAAATATAGAACTAGAGCCTAATATGATCACTATTAAGGCTTATGATAATGTAGAGTGGTAGTGGACATGAAAAATTACTTTACCAATGAAATTTGGGCCTGTCACACATGAAACTAGATTCAATGTCCTTGGTTTATAAATTCTTTATAATATTCTCCTCAGTCACCCATGGATTCATTCCATGCAAGATGTTCCCTCCACATTACATTAATATTTCAAATTGCATTATCAAGGAAAGGAGCTCATAATACCTAGCAACCCATAACCCTTTTCCCATTATAGAGTGTTATCCAACCACTATAAAAAATATTATGACTTTCCTCTTATAGAACTTTCTATTAAACTTGAATCAGAGGTCCCCACCTCTTATGTACATTCTGATAGACTTAAAACTAATGTAATTTATGCATCCACCTCCACATCCCCTCTTTCCACATGGGATTCCAAAATGAAAATCCTTAATACTATCTACGGAGAATATGACCTCCAACAAGACCTCTTTGTGTCCAATATTCCCCTATCCCCCAAAACACAAGGAAGGCCCAAATTTTGGCCACAAAGAACTCAAGATCCTTACAGCCTCAAAAAATTCATACCTGGTGGCATATTAGTAGATAAAAATTTGGATAGCACCTACACATCCCAATCAAATGATGAGAATATGGCCTCCTAATATCAATCCTCAGACTATGTTTTCCCTAACAAGATGATGCATGTTATGGGATACACATGTTATATGTGTGAATTACATGAAAAAAGTGTGTGGGAACCTCTCCCTACACATGAGAAGATGGATAGATACGAAATTGGTATTGAGATTTATGGTGAACCACCGTAAGTTGACACCACCTCTTCTGAACATGAATATATCTCTTTTGAATATGTAGATAAACCAAAGGTACCCTGATAGTCTCTACAAAGACCTTTCATCTACAAATCTTGTTGGCTAGATTTTCTACATAGTTGAAAACCTAGGTAGTCATGAGATAAATCTCTCTCATTTACTAGTAAGGATCCCATGTAAGATTTTGTTAGTTATATATCCTAATATCTATTTGTGGGTATTACTTTAATCGCGTAGCTCATGAACCATAGCTATATGGTTATGCAGCAAGTAAGCAGCTGTAAAAGAAAGGAAAAATTTGTAGAAGAAGAAAATAACAAGAAACTGAAGAAAGTAGAGAGGATGTGCAACCCAAGAAATAGTTTACAGTTGATTTAATGCACATAGATTAAAACAAATAGATCACTAAGCACAAAATTCAAAGTAAAGGAAACTTTCAGATCTAGATCTAAAATAACACAAAGTTTATGAACATATCTAGAAAGAAATTAAGAAGCAAAATGCACCGTTGACAAAAATTTCTCCAGAAATCTCCTCTATGTTCCTCTACTTGAAGAAATAAGGGGTGTCAGCTCAAAGTTTGGAACACAAGAATGCTGATTACAAATTCTGATTCTTTAACTAGTAGGTTCTTCCTCTACTTATAGCATGTCGAGGGGAAATTACAAATGGGAGACTTTAACTGAACTAGAACATAAACAAGAAGTAAAAAGAACACCTAACAATCATCTTCCCCTAATTCCTCTCTTAATGACATGCATCAAGAGTTCAAGCTAAAATTGTGCACATCTGTCACTTAACTCAAAGAGTCATTCCAAATAACTTAAAGTAATGGTTTTCAAACCAATAACTTTTAAGTTTAAAATTACATGCAGGAACATAAGAAATAAGAGAAGAAAGATTACCAGCTGTAACTTCTACACTTTCTTTTTGTTTTAATACTAAATATAATTTTCAAACATATAGTTCAAAAATTTCCCATCCACTTTAGCCACAACTTCTTTCTCTGTCTTGAATTGCAGTAATCCTTTGCTCAAAATTTCGATGCTCACTTCCACCTCATTCAAACTAGGCCTGAAATTCTTAATGTCTGATTATAGCATTACCAGCTTACTGATTGAATTCATCATGAAAGGCCTAACAACTTCATCAATCATCTCTTAAATCATTAGAAGAGAGCCTTTAAGGGAACCATGAAATTTGTTGGGAATGGTCCTTTTGTATGAAGAAGTGTTCCCAACCACTTCCTCATTGGTGAAAGAAATTACATTTCTTCACAGTGATGATGCCATACCCTCGAGCACCCGCATTCTTTTCAGCATAGTTTTGAATATCTCCAAGTGGAAAGAGATTGAATTCAAGCTGCTTCCCATTTTCAACCGATCCATCAGGCATAATTCGTTCTATAATCAAAACCTCCTTTGACAACTTATTTATCTTTACCAAAGTGCCAAGGTTAATTTCAGCTATTGTATTCATATCTACCGTGCTTGTCACCAGTTGCTTCAGCTGAACTAATGCATCCTTCATAACCTTTAGACAAACTGACACCTCCCTAAGCTGTATAGAAGCTTGGCGAATGATTAGGCTCTTCCATTCATCGATAACTCTAACTTGGTTGCCTGCATTTTCCACTTCCTACATCGGATGATCACTCACCTGCTCATGTGCTGAAATTGATTGAGAGGAAGGTTTGGAAACCTTAGAAATGATCTCGTATAACTGGGGAACTTGCTTTTGGAGTTCAAATTTTTCTACCTTCTCTTTTTCAAGCTTAAGGAATAAAGCATTTATCAGTGTCTACGTGTCTTGATTTAATCCTTCAATAGTGGTTTGACCTATCGACACTTTGGTCACTATTATATCTACTACCGTAAGCTCGCTCTTCTGCTTTCCTTCTATCGGAATTGATACCTCAGCAAAATTTTTCCCAGATTCTTTAATAATCAACCTTGAAGTCACCTTAGCAACTTTACGTCTTCTATCTTTTCCACCCAAACTTAGGAGCAACTGCAAGTCATGTTCCTCCAAGTTGATTTCCTCTCTAGCTTCTGGGACTGACTGTGAGGCCAACCACTTTGAGAAATTGCTTCTCAAAGAATGATAATTTGTTAAATACACCACCATCTCTTGCTCTGGTTCCTCTCCATCGAAAATTGCTACAGTGTTGTGATTTCCGTCTTCTGAATTGTCTAAAGAAAATGCTCTTTCAAATTCTGCCATCTGCAAATTTAGTGTTTTTTAGGAAGAGGTGAAGATCAAAGTTGCTGAGGAGAGAACACAAATTTTTTTAGATTCAACGGAGGAATGAAAATATCTTGCTAAGGTTCACAGGCTGGTGAAGTGTGGTGAGTTAATGTTGAAGAAGTCGGAACTAGCACCATAGCCATAGAAGTGACCTTTTCATGTGTATGAGAA
This sequence comes from Taxus chinensis, assembly GCA_019776745.2. NCBI lineage: Eukaryota > Viridiplantae > Streptophyta > Pinopsida > Cupressales > Taxaceae > Taxus > Taxus chinensis. Next base: position 471,951,378 of record CM034154.1, read on the forward strand.
TTTTTGTGTACTTTAAGATTTTTAGGCCTTTTGATGCTTTCTCCCTCATGTTTCCTTTTGATGGAGTCTCTTGTGCCAAGGTCTCCTATGATTTGATTCATCAAAGCTTCATCAAGGCAATATCCCATCGTCAGCAACTAGTTCGAGGTGTTGACCAGAACCGTAGTTGATCTTTCCTCTATCGTGTGGTAGCTACCAATGTTCTCTTGAAGAGTAGCTCTATCCCCTCCCATCTGGTGGTATGAGTCAAGTAACACAAGCCCATCATCTATGAGATCTGCAAGTATCCATGCTAATCCATAATCAAACACTTGTCACGTTGATAACCTCCTGAAGTATTTCTTTCTGACTTCGTACTCGCTTCTGCACTTCCTCCAAAAGTCTTCTAATGAAGGCACATGTGAGTATTCCTAGGATATTTTCTTCCTTTCTATCCCATATGGATCAAAGTTCAGCCGTGCTGGGAAGAACTCATGCTCACACTCAAAGAACATCTCAACTTCAATTCCTCTGGCTTTGTGAATGCTCTGGCAGCTGTAATAGCCCACTGTGATTGGAAAGAATCCTGTAGACTTGTACCATTTTGATTATAGGTCATGCATCTCTACGAGTTGTCTACACAAATCCATGATGACCAATTTTTTCACTTGGATATCTGGTCAACTTGACTGGTTCTCTTGAAAAGATGGTTACCCTGATGTATGTAAAGTCTATAAATTGGGTGAAGATACAACCTTGGTGGGATACAAATTCCTAAGCTTCCTTGCTCACCTTGTTGGTCTTCAGATCACTATTCAACTTGTAAATGAATTCATATAAGAATCCATCATTGAAAACCTTGTAATCGTTATTGCATTCAGGCACATTCAGCTACGGGTAGCACTCAAAAATAGGATCCTTCGAGAGTATGCCCCGTTTATCCAGCTTGGAAAAGATACCCTATGAGGCTATTGCATATACTAGGTAGGAAGTCATCTTAAAGCTATATGTCTGACTCACACTTCGGAGCTGCTCACCGATGTTGTCACTGATGATCTCTACCCAATAGATTATTGAATCTACTTTGTTGATCTCAATGGTCTTGATGAAGGCATACATCCATGAGCGGAAGTTGTGAGTGTTAGCTTCTCCATTTATTCTACATAGCAATTTGGTAATATCACCCACTTCCTGCACTAGATTGGATTGTGGAAGATTCCTTGGGAAATTTTATGGAGATCGAGGCTTCTTCATATACCTTCTGTTCATTATGCCCACATAATCTACTTTATGCTTCTCCCATCTGTTGCATGCGTCTAGCATGCTAATTCTAGTCACCACTAATCATGTTGGAATCTTCAAACAATAATTGATAAATTGTGCATCTAGTCAAATTATTGTCTTTCTCGTAACATCCTAGATTGATCTAGATAGTGGATGGTACGACCTTGCACACTCCATGATGAATTCAGGCAACTGAGCTATGACTGGGAATGCTAAAGCTTGAATGATTCCACTACTCTTTACTGCCCGCATGAGAGATGTATTTCCAGCCCTAGGTCTGTCAATCAATTCAGAGAGGGGTTCGAGGCCTAGATCCGTATCACTGATATCAAAAAATCTAGAAGTAATGCATAATTCCGTTGATCCTTCTCTTTCATCCCACTTTATCATGGTCGAAGTAATCTTTGTCTGAGTAACTCTTTTTCTTTTTATTCTGTTGGAATTATTTGCAATTGGTGCAGATCTAAGAATTTCTTCAGATTCAAAAGATATATTCAATGTATCTGAAATTGATTTGATCTCCCTTTCACTTATATAAGCACCTGTAATGAATACCCACAATTAATTCAGACAAAGACAAAATCAAGGGCATGAACACTTGATTTTTTATCAGAAAATCTGCATATAAAGCCCGCTGCCCTAAAATTTGAGGGTTTGCTTACATGCAAAGCAAGTATAAATATTTTTAAATTCACCTGGGAACCTATACCAATTTGCAGATATTTAACCAAGCTTAAATCAAGCTTCTCCAACCCTAGGCACTAAACTGTGAATCTTTCCGACAATGAAAAACACTTTTTTATGCAAAAATCCTCCTTCCTTGGGGGCCAAAACTGTCTGGGCTGCAATCCTTTGCTAAAAGAATTAATTACTTCTTTACTATGGAAGCCCATGCTTATATAACTCTCAACATTCTATTTCTAATAATTTCACCTCCTATTCCTAGCAATTAATTAATAAACAATGATGTTTATTCACCCAAATTGGGCGCCTATTTTTGCATGCTACTGGATGCCATTAAATAAATTTAATTTATTTAGTTTTAGCATGCTACCTTCAGTTCTCTTTGACTTAACATCATGCATTGACCTTCTATTTATCCATGGCGTCAAAATTAGGAATAAAATCAATTAATAAATGCCATTAAAAGCATTATTTAATGCCCAAAGGGGTCACACTTTTTAGCATGGGTGATTTCTAAATTTAAGAAGTCAATTTTCATGGGATTATTCACCCTACATTGCAGCTCTAAAAATCCCTTCATTCACTTAAGTTGTTTGAATTCCATAATGAAAAGTTTTACCCTGCAAGGTAGGTAATAAATTCCCGCCTACCTGCCACTTCTAATTTTCCCACTGTAGCTTAAGTGACTTTCCAAAAAGTGTGACTTGCATTAAAATTAGCCTCCTTTGAAAAAGTGCAACTTGTTTGGGTGAATAAAACCTTATAATGGGAAAATTTAGCCTGCTAGGTAGGTGGAAAATTCTCAGTGGTGCTTTAAGTGATTTTTTCTTTATTTTATAATGGGAATTTTTACCCTGCAAGGTAGGTAAGAAATTCCAGCCAGCTTGCCGCCTCTAATTTTTCCATCACAGCTTAAGTGACTTTGACTTCATGGGAATTTTCACCTTGCAAGGTAGGTAATAAATTCCCATCTTCCTGTCGCTACAAAAAATCCCACTGCAGCTTAAACATATTCATTCCCAAAAAGTGTGACTTTCCTGGGAGAGGCTTTTTGTGCATGACTTCATCATTTTTGGTTAGAAGCTTGCATTTTGAGGCTGATTCCTTTTGGTGTTGTGTTGGTAGATGATCTCTAGATGCTTCAGGAAATTAAACAAAATATACTGGCGAAAGAATTGACCTAGGGGAATTTCACAAAGAAACCGAGGAGAAAACTGAAGAAAAATGCAAAAGAAATAAATAAAAGTGAAAAACGTTGCCAGAAGTTGCAGACAAAGCTCAAGATTCATTTATGATGAAAAACCCATTGATATATGTGAATAATGGCATGCAAAACTTCAACAAGGTTCAACTAGAGCACAATTTACTTCAAACGGGGCACTATCTATTTAATAAATAAGTAAATAAAAATTTCTCGCAAACAAAACTTTGTGGAGGGATAAAACGAGTTTGGGCATCTGGGTATTTGTCAAAATTGGCTCATATGATACACTGGGAATATACTAACATAATACAGACATCTTCTGGCAATAAAAACACAAAAAGACTCGTTATTTTAAAAAAGAATGATTTTTTTTTCAAATGGGTAGTCCCAAATTTCAGGGTGAAATTTGGGGACACCAAATCTATTTTCAAATAAATAGATTTTAACCTCATTGCCTTCCACCACTAAAATTTATCTTGTACATTGATCTCTCATTGATTGGGACCAACAACAACGCATACTAAGATATTTATTTTATAATGAGGAAGCAATCATGGAGTTCATGGGGCTACATGATGAATTCCTATCGAGGACCATAAGAAGGGATTCTCCATCAACTTTGATACATACACATATTTTAGGGAGGACATTGAGCTCTATGGTTAGCAAAAGGAAAAATACTACAAAATATCTTTAAAAAAAATCCAAGTCCCATATTGAAAACATATTTGAGACACTTGTAGACAAACAATGTGAAAATCAAAACTAGATTATATAAGTGACCATTCTGTTGGTGAAAATATTGTTGAGAAATTAATAAAGGACAATCTCCCTCCCATCCTCAATGTATGGAAGATAGTTGTAAATTATTGGTTGAGAAAACCATTGATTTCAATATCGACACAAATGAACAACCTAATATTTTCAAGCTACGAGCTTCTCTTAATCTGCAAGAACATAAAACATTTACTATGCTCCTCAGATATTTTTTTGATGTGTTTACTTGGTCTTATGTATACATGTCTGGATTAGATCCTTCCTTAGTTGTGCATAATTTATTTGTTCACAGATTATCTAAACAAAAAAACTGTGTAAAATACATCTACATATTTCTCTCCTCGTCAAAGAAGAGCTTGAACAATTGATAGTAGTAGGTTTTATTATATGTATTGACTATTCAGAGTGGATTTCTAATATCGTACATTTTTTATAGAACTATTTGGAATCAAGATTCACACTGGGTTTAGGTATATTAATAAGGCATGTCATAAGGATGATTTTCTGCTTCCTAATATCGACATGATTATCAACTACATATTTTTTTGATATAATCAAATCAAAATAACTGACGAGGAAAAACATAAGATTATATTTACCACTCCTTGGGGAACCTTCTATTATTAGGTCATGCCCTTTGGCATTAATAATATAAGACATACATATCAACATACCATGATTGTTTATTTCATGATATGTTGCATGACATAGTAGAATATTATGTGGATGCGATTCTAGGTAAGTCCAAAACACAACAAGAACAACCAACAATCCTTCATCATATTTTTAATATCTTTGGGAATATAAAGTCAGGTTAAACCCAAATAAATGTGTGTTCGATTTCATCTTGGGAAAATTATTGAGCTCAATTATTTCTAGTAAAGGAATTTAAGTTGATCCAAAAAAGGTTATACCTATCACTGAAATGCCTCCTACGAATCTTAAGCAACTTCACATCTTGTAGGAAAAAATACAAGCCATTCCTAGATTCATTTCCTAACTTGATGATAAGTGTTATTCCTTCACCCATATCCTTAAAAAGGATGTTGATTTCCATTGGGTTCCAAAATTCCAATAGGCCTTTACACAATTAAAACAATACTTTTCCAATCCACCTCTTTTAATCTTTTGTACCCAGGTGAAACCCTTCTTTTTTATATTTCAGCTACATGGTTTACTTTAGGTAGGCTCTTAACACAATATGATGTACAACATAAAGAGAGAGCCATGTATTATCTTACCCAAGCATTGATATCCTATGAGCTAAATTACTTATAGATCGAGAAGGCGTGCTTAGCTATTATCTTTTCTTTCCAAAAGCTTTGTCATTACCTATTGAATAATAAAATCAAATTCATATCAAAAGTTGAATAGCTTAACTATATCCTATCTAAACACACTCTTATAGGGAGGATGGCCAATTGGACCATATTACTAAGTGAGTTTGAAATTAAATATATCAATTAGAAAAAAAAGAAAGGAAAAGTTCTTACAAATTAACTGAAAAAATAACCATTAACATGCACTGATCCATTGAGTCTTGTTGCATGATGCATCTATCCTAGTTTATAAGTCCACTACTTAGAAAATTTACTTCGATGGATCATTTAATTTTCATGGCTCAGGTGCAAGATTCATTCTGATCATAACTGCTAAGGATTTTATTCCATGATATTATAGGATTGGTTTTCTTTGTACCAATAATATTATAAAATATAAATCCCTTATTGCTATTCTAAAAAACACTATCAAATATAATATCAAACAATTTCAGCTCATAGGAGACTCATAATTATAAAACATATTAATGATGTGTGAAATGTTAATGATGAAAATATTATTCCCTACAAACATATGGTAGAAAATATGAAGGAATACTTAGTTCAAATCACCTTTCAACAAATCCCACTAATGTAAAATAATTCTGCAGATTCCATAGCTACCATTGGATCTCTTTTACACCTACCTTGAGATAGAGGTGATGCTTAATTCCTTGTTTAACATATTACAATACATGTTTATGACATGCTTCATTTTAAGACACCTCTATAAAATTGTAGGTGGAAAATACCTGGCGAATATCCCCGTAACCAGTTTCAGCGAAAGGTGAATTTGACAGTATTCCAAAACAAAAATTTCACCTGGTTTTTCATGGCTCCATCAGTGACGTGCGACAACAAGATGTCAATAATCACTCCTGACGCGCGTCAATGGAACGTCAATGGTCTTGACTGACACGTCACTGGCTCCTATTGACGCGCGTCACTGGCTCCTATTGACGTGCGTCACTGGCTCCTATTGACGCACGTCACTGGCTCCTATTGACGCGCGTCACTGGCTCTTATTGACGCGTGTCACTGGCTCCTATTGACGTGCGTCACTGGCTCCTATTGACGCACGTCACTGGCTCTTATTGACGCGCGACACTAGATCCTATTGACGCGCGTCAACTAGGACTATTGTCGCACGTCAGCTAAGACCGCACGTCAATTGAAGCCATTGACACCCGATTTAGCCTATAAATACCCTTCAACCGGTCATTTTCTCGTTTTCACCTTCCCGCTCTTGAATTTTTGCAGGTCTCAATCGTTGTCAAAGATGCAAGTACAACTATAATGTCGACTTCACATGCTTCCCAACTGCAAGTTCAGCAAAAAAATCAAGAGAATCCAATTCAATCGATTTCCAAGATCAACTACAGGAATCCCTTATGCCCTCACATCCATACTGTTTTAAAGATGTCTTCAGAATATAAAGATTTGATGGATGTGTGTGAATTTACAGGGCTCGTTAATATGCCCCATTTCGAAACAGATCCGGATATTTTGAATTACCTTCTGTCATCCTACAATTCAGAGGACGACATTTTTTATGTGACTCTGAACGATGGCCGAATGTTCCAATTCAGTATCGAAGCAAATGACATCCATCGGTTTACGGGCCTTCCGTTCAAAAATTTACCAATTGTTACAACCAAGGCAACACTCGTGGAAGAAGACAAGAAATTTCTCGAATCAACGTTCGGTTTCCATGTTGATTGTAAGTATAATTCGTTTTAATTCATATTTTTTATTCTGTTTTTTATTCTGATACAATTTGTTGTTATAAATTTATAGTAATTTTCACTGTTTCGCATTTGCAGCCCATGTCAATAAATCCAGGCGTGGTGTCTAAGATGTAGCATTTCTGAGTACATGTAATTTTTGCAATGCTAGGGTCTAAGATGAGCTTTGTAACTTTGTTTGACCTGATGAGTGCAGTGGAAAAGTGTGTACTTGAAAGTATACTGGCGTGGGCAGAGTTTAAACAAAAAAAAGATCTTAAGAAAACTGATGGAACCAAGAAGGGGAAATTAATTGATGTTCCCAAACTTGATGATGCAAATCAAGCAGGGGGGAAGAATTCTGATCAATGTACTTTAATATTAACGGAGGGTGACTCAGCCAAGGCTCTTGCTGTAAGTGTTTGTGCCTTGAATCAGGGAAATGTGAATACTGAATTGGGTAGTATTGTGACATGTTTCGACATCACTTTCCAATTTAATTTTTTGTTATTTTAGTTATCTTTATCCTATCAGGTGGCAGGAATATCTGTTGTTGGTCAAGATTATTATGGCGTGTTTCCTCTCAGAGGTAAGCTGCTCAATGTCAGGGAAGCTACCACTCACCAACAAATGGAGAATAAAGAGATAGTAAATATAAAAAAAATCCTTGGTCTACAGGAAGATAAAATATATGACAGCATTAAATCTTTAAGATATGGCCATCTGATGATAATGACAGACCAGGTACATGATCTTTGTCTAGCGCTGTTTAGTTTCTGCTTAATTCTGACACATCCTTTCTAGTGAGATCCTTTTTGACTTGTCCTTTGTCTCTTAAAGGACCATGATGGTTCCCACATCAAAGGATTGCTGATCAATTTCATACACCATAACTGGCCATCACTGCTTAAAATTCCTTCATTTGTTGTGGAATTTATCACTCCTATTGTCAGGGTAAATGTTCCCCCTGTATTTGGTTGAGTGTATTGAGACTCTTTATATTTGTTTTTAAGCCTCCAGAGGTTATGTATCTCCATGTCTAATTTTGGCACATGTTGATGTAGGCAACTCACAAAAATGGAAATGTGTTATCTTTTTACACCATTCCTGAGTATGAAGCTTGGAGAGAATCATTGAGTGGATCGATAACTGGCTGGACCATAAAGTACTACAAAGTAATGCTAGTTTGTTTTCTCTTTATATGTTTTTAAGTTCTGGTTTTGTTCACTTGCTGATTAGGTATCACTTGTTGCTTGGACCATACAGGGTTTGGGCACAAGTACTTCTAAAGAGGGCAAGGAGTATTTCATAGATCTGGACAAGCACAAAAAAGATTTTGTGTGGGTTGATGAGAAAGATGGAGATGCAATTGAGCTGGCCTTCAGCAGGAAGAAGATAGAGGCCAGAAAAAACTGGCTGAGACAATTTGAGGTAGTTAGGCCAGGGGAGCAAGGTGAAATGAAATCTGAATTAAAATGCTGAGACAATTTGTTGGTACAAGGGTTTCACGTTTCATATGCATAGGTATTTTAATCTGGATGATTACACTAAAGCATTTGGTTAGAGAGGGCAAAGGAGAACTTTTAGCCTTTTATCGTTTCAGGGCACAAGAAAAAAGGCTACAAAGGAGCTATACGATCAATGGCATTATAGAGCAGATTAATGAGACCACGTTGAGGATTACAGAGTTACCTGTTGCAAGTTGGACGATTACAAGACATTTTTGGAGAGTATGCTGCCCAACGCAAAAAATGAAGATCCATTCCTAATGGTATGAACACCTTTAACAAGTTAACAGTTGCCACCTTTTCCTTTGGAGAACTTAATTGGTTATGATTGTCAATCCCATGTCAGTGAGTTTATTCTTCCTCATATCAATCAGCTTATAGAATGGGAGAGAAGGGCTAAGGTTCTTATCAATGAGATTATTAGTCGTTATGAAAATTATTGGCAACGGGATAGTTTATACGCTGTAGCTGATCCAAATTTGCTGTCGCATGGAGATGCGACAAATCAAGAAGAAAGAATTTTAAAAAATCTGGACAGTGCTGCAGAAGATCTTATAAGTTCAGGGGTTATTTCTGGTGTTGGGGAAAGAGGTACAGCCACAGTGGAAGAAGCCGTTGGGGAAGAGAGCAGAGGAGTAGAATTGGATAAAGAAAAAGAGGGTTTTGAAAACTAGAAACTTTTATTATTGAGGAAACTTTAAATATTGAATTTGAAAACTTCTACTATTGAGTATGTACTATGGTATTTGAATTTAATTATATGGATTTATATACAATCTTTAATTTTAATTGCATTAGATGGTGATTATCATGAATTATATGTATGTTTCTTGTTTACTTGCATTGTCATGAATTGTATGTGGACGTAGATGATGAATGATGATAATTGATAATTAATGATAGATGATGATGAAAGACGATGAATGACGATAATGATATGATATATATGGATGATGATCAATTTAATGTGGACGTAGATTTATCATCAAGCACAGTAATTCTTCTTCTCTAGACTTTTGAACTTGTTTTAAGATAATTATTCTCTATACTTGTAACGATATGATCATAATGTCATTAGAATGGATATAGATGATAAATAAATGGAATGTGTTATAATGGATATAAATGACATTAATGATTAGAATGGATATAGATGACATTAGAACAAATAGAATTGTAATGATATGATTATGAATTATTTAAAAAAAAATAGAATTGTTTTAATAAATTTAAATTAGATAAATAATTGTGTTAATAATAATTGTAGTGTCAGGACTCAGGATATGATAATGATATGGTGATGATATGATATATATGGATGATGAGGAATTTTATGTGGACTTATATTTAAAATTGTATAATGTATTGTTTATCCCACAGTTAAAAAAATATATCAAAGGATTTTGCACATATAAAAAATAAATTAAATATAATTCTAAGAAATCAAGAAAGAATCATCACTGGTAAGAAATTAAACATAATTGCAAATATGATAGGGTTTAGCTTACCTCTTGCGTATTAGATTGCTGTGAAATCATCAAGGGTAACGTGCTAGATCTTTGTTTTACCTGACATTGTAGATAGAGGGGTGAGTTGCCTGACATTGTCAGTCCTGAGAAGTGCCAGCAACATCTTTAAATATATAGACCAACAATATCTTTAAATAAATGTAAATATATAGAATTAGACCTGTAACATCTTTAATGATAACAAGAGCTGAAAAAATGTAAAGTAACAAACAATAAGATTATGTTGAAGAAGATACCTATTTAAAATTGAAATCATCACCGGTAATGTGCTAGATCTTTGTCTTAAAAAAATTCAACACAAAAAATGGATTAGTAGATAGATGGGTGAGTTGCCTGACATTGTCAGTCCCGAGAAGTAACAGCTTCCTCGGACGGATGTCAACCCACGTTTTCAAAAAATAAAAAGATTGTATTTAACTAAATGTAAATACATAGACCTGTAACATCTTTAATGATAACCAGAGCTGAAAAAAATGAATAGTAACAAACAATAAGATTAAGGGGAAAAAGATACCTCCTTAAAGTTGAAATCATCACTGCCACTGGTAATGAGCTAGATCTGTGTTTTAAAAAAACCCAACACGAGAAATGTATTAGTAGATAGATGGGTGAATTGCCTGACATTTTTAGTATATAGACCTGTAACATCTTTAATGATAAAGATAAAAGATAGATAAAGAAGATACCTATTTAAAGTTGAAACAATCCATTATCAATAGCTTCATCAAACTCGATGTTGTCTTCTGTAGAATGTGACGAAGAGCCAATTACACTCTCAAGGTTGGGAATATTTGTACTTGTAGCTGTATTATTCACACCTCTTCTTTCGCAAAGGGAATTCCAGTGCGCAATTGCTCTGTCGAACGGAAAGGTTTCGATGGAGTATCGAGAAACATAACACCTCATGCAACTTTCTAGATTTTTATCCAACCTGTTTCTCAGTTTTGATTTTATAAATGACAATGCACTGAAAACCCTTTCATCCTCCACAGACCCCAAAATCATTGTTTGGCATAACTCATATAATCTGAAATATTCACTGATATCTTCTTGTAAGATAGAACTTTGATAGATTCCTCGCCACAGCCTTGTAATAGCACCACTTTCAGAAGGTTGATCTAAATTCTTATATTGGTTCCTCATTGTTGTTGCAAAATTTGTTGACTGAAACTTTAATAAATCGGCATTCAGTATACCTTTGATTTCCATACCCTTGAGCTCTGACGTCTTTGTAAATTGTTCCATTATTGTACCCATTGATTTATGGAAATGCTTTCTGACAAAGTCTGCACGGCCACCTTCAGTATTCCAAAAATTAGGATTCATCACACCCATGGCTTCCAGAATTTTATCTTTACAGAAACGTTCCCTAATTTCTGATGACAAGGTTTCTGAAATTTTTTTAAGCTTTATTCTTGTTTCAACTATAACAGACTCAAACAAATTACGTGTCACGGGAACATCTTCTCGTTCCGATCCTGTAATATCTTGACGTTTTTGCAAAATGTGCATTGGTATTTCCCTCCCATTAACAGTGATGCATAGGTGATCGTGGATATTAAATCTCAAAAAGGTGTTAGGATTTTTAAGATCTAATAAATCTTTCCAATTTTCAAAAACAGGTGCATCAAAACTATCCTGGGAACAATACAATATATCAAGACTTTGACATACCATTTTCCTCATCCGTATAAAATCCACAATATAGATTAATCTGCCCTGTGCATGCTTCATCAGTGTATTGATCTCCTTTAACATTGGAAGAATACCAACCAATGTAAGCAATGTCTCCAAATCAGTTAAACGGAACAACAAGTCCCTTGCCCTATCAACTTCATGACGGTATTTGTGCATGAAACCAACCAATGAAGGATACTCCTCACGAACTCTGCATGCAGGTTCATACAAAGAGATCCATCTAGTCTCCACATCCTTCAGAAGTTTTTTGCCATCTGTAATTCCAATTGCAAATTTTTGGAACTCGAGAAAACGCTTTGGGCTGCTTGACATATAGGCATGAAGTTCTCTTATAAGGTCTTCTAATTTAGCAACATTTTCGTGGTTGCTTACCATTTTATACGCTAAATTCATTCTGTGAGCCATACAGTGAATTGGTAGCATATATGGGGCCACTGTTGTTTGTAATCTAACACAGAGCCCTGTTCGGTGACCCTGCATGACAGATGCACCATCTGCTCCAACGCATACCAACTTCGTAGCAATTTCATAATCAGTCATTCCAGCAACATCTTTCAAATGAGAAACAACTATTTTATATAGGTTTTCGGCATTGCAGTTTTCAACCATTTTCATAACACCCAACAGATGAGGTGTCCTTATATGATTTTCTAAAGTATAGATGTGGATACATACCCATGCGGTGTTGTCGACTGCTGTCACTTCATCAATTGAAAGAGAGATAAAGTTTTCTTTTTTTACATTCTCTTTCAAATCTTCCTTCTCTATCATCGAGAGGCATTTTGCCATTTCCCATCCACTACTTTCAGACCAATGAGACTGAGGTACATTCAACATTCCGTTAAATTGATACAAAACTTTGAAATCGAGGAAATCCGAAATCGCTCTTCCTTTTTTTAGTATTTGAAAAAGAGTAGAGAATTGTATGAATTTTGCATGTAGATTTGTTTCTTTCATCTTACCAATATGCGATGTGATCGTTCCTCCCTTTTCCAACAGATGTCTATGTTTTTTCTACTCTGCCTCATATTCTGCTGCGTATCTAACATGCATGCATTCTTTTTCAGTTTTCCACCTATGTGTTTTGATTTTCTGGCCATCCGCCCCCGTTACAGTTAAATATTGTTTTCCACAATGTTTTTCTATAGTGTCCAGCTTCAGTTGCATTTTTTGTTGCTTTCCCAATTTCCACGTACATATTGTACATGTACATTCAGATGGGATTTCTTCAGAATTAGATGATTGTACAGGTTCAATAAATGGAAATTTAGCTGCCCAATCAAACTTGTATGTCCTGCCAATGGTCCACATATTCTTGTTCGTTTTCAATGCTTTACTTTTTTGAGTAGAATTTTGAGCAATATCACAATCACCTGGTTTCCTCTTTCTTGGACCGGAGTTTGATTTTGATTTCTGTCTTCCATTTTGCTGAGTGTTTGTATCTGTGATATCTAGCTGCACTTCTGGTTGCACCCCAACAGGAACAATATCTTCAAGATCTGGCATATTATCGTAGGTTTCATTTGTTTGACTTTGATACTGTGCAGAATGCATGTCCACCTCAATAATACCTTCCACACAGTCAGTATTCTGATTCTTTGTGGTGGCATCTATATGATTGGTATTTACAATATCTGTATCCGCAGAGTTTCCAAAATACTTGAAGAGTGATTTCTGAGATTTCTTACTTACTTTTAGGTTATTCGTATTCTTTGAGCTGACACCTTCCATTATTCTGAAAAGAGTCCTGCGTCAGCAAAAGAACCAAGTAGCGACTCTGTCCAGTGTCTGAGGTCTTGTCGCGCATCCCCTGTCTGAGGTCTTTGTCACGTGTCAACTCTGCACTTGTCACGCGTCAACAACCCTTTTCCTGTCGCGCGTCCACTGTCTGAATATACTGTCGCGCGTCAACACTACCCTTGTCGCGCGTCAACTTCTTCGCCCAAGTCACGCGTCAACACTTCCTCTGTCGCGCATCAGTACAGCTGTTGTCACGCGTCAACAATGCCCTTGTCACGCGTCAACACTGCATTTGTCACGTGTCAACAATCACAGGCTAACAGTAATCTGAATCTCTGGTGCTTAAGGGTATGCGAGTTCAAATTTCACAGTATTGGTAATTTGTTAAGCTACTTGAGGTATACTACCCGGCGAATCAGCTAGGTTTTTATAGGAGATGTTTTCAAATGAAGGCGAAGCCGACCCCCCAAAAAAAATATACTATATATTTTAGGCGAACAGGACACCGACCCACTCCGAATAATTCACCTTTTCAAATTTTCCTGAAGTGAAATTTTCGCCATATTACGAATATTCACTGCTAAAATTATCCCTGTGTGGTACTCATATGAATGACATGGTCCTCGAAAAGAAACTTTTGTGTTTGGGTTATTACTGGCCAACTATGGAAATATATTGCTATCAAGATGTACAAAAATGTGTCTTTTTGTAAAAAGCATGACAACTTGATTTATGGGCCCTTGCAATCCTTACAACCTATCACTACACCTTGGACATTTTCCAAATGGGGGCTCGATCTCATAGGAAGATCACACCTATTTCATCCCATGGCCATAAACATATCATTACCGCTACTAAATATTTTACCAAGTTAGTGGATTATGTCCCTCTCACCTATGTTACTGATGATCAGATATTTAAATTCATCATGAACTATATCATTTATCAGTATGACATTCATTCTTCTATTGTCTCTAACATTGGTAAATATTTTAAGAAAAAATAAGTGAATACACCTTATCAATGCTTGAAAATACATCAAAATTGGTCTACCCCTATTACCCTCAAGGAAATGGGAAATATGAGGCCACTGATAAAACATTTGTTCCCATCATAGAGAATTTGGTAAGTAAAATGGGATGTAATTAGCACCTCCATATCTATCCTACCTTATGGGATTATTGTAATTCCATTCACACACCTATAGGAGCTAAGCCATACTCAATTATTTTTGGAATTGAAGCTATTATCACCTTAGATATCGAACTCCCTTCTTTATAAATATCCCTAAAATATTATCTAGATAATGAAGAAGATTATAAAGTGGCTAATACTTGCAAAGCTCGAGTTGCTTGATGAAAAATTCCTCCGTGCTTTGGATTACCTCAAAGTGTATCATAATTGAATCTGTAATAGCTATAAAAATGCATTATACCTTGATAATTTTAGGTTGGATATCTTGTTCTTAAAGAAAACCATTTTAAAACTAGCAAGGAATGAGAGAAGAAAGGAAATTTTGAGCCTAATCGGTTAGGGCCATACATTGTGGTGGCTAAGTTTAGTTTAGGAACTTAAAAGATCACTTATATTGATGGTACCAAGATCCAAGATCCCATGAATTTCATGCACCTTGTTTTTATGAAAAATGGCTACCATGAAAATTGAATTTTTTTTGAAGCATGATAACTTAGCCCTGAATTAAAAACTAGGCTTCCCAGACGCTTTGCATCCTTCCTCTAGCCACCCTTCCCTTTGTACCACCATAACCATGGCTCAGAGGAAATTAATACTAAGGTTTTCATTTTTTTTTTCACTATGTAGGGATTATCACTCAAGATGGCTGGTGAACTTAGCAAGTCTCAGTGAAGGACTACTTCCTCTAGAGGACTAAAAATGCCATTTTTGGCCATTTTGAAGCTAGTAAACACCCTATGGGAATGTTCAACAATAATCTAAAGAATATTTGGGTGATTGCACATATTATTGAATATTTATGAAGAAATTTAGGAATATTTGGGAAATAAAATCAGATTCAGTAATAATCTTCTCAAGGCCAAGTTTCTAGGTGCAGGGAATGAATGTTCCTTAGTAAAACATCAACTTCTCTAGATTAATTTGGGAGTTCCCAAAGGATTTAGAAGGAAATTAAATAAGAATCAGAAAGATATGGAAATCATATACAATGTTAAAACACCATATTTTCTCCAAGGCTAAAGTACTTCCAGATGTATTTCAAAACTCTGTAGCTGCCACTCTAAGCTCAAAGTGAAATAGGGCCTAAATTTTGATTTTTATGAAGAATTTTCTTTTATGAAGGCTTCCATTAATCTTATAATGTTTTTGTGAGTCAAAATAATATAATATTTGACCCCAAAACATTCATCTAAGCCTCCAAGGTGAAACAACCAAGTTTGGTGTCTAAAAAAGGACATCCAAGGTAAAATGGGCTTTCCAAATCAGGCGTAGATACACTTTGGCCAATCTTGTAATCCATATTACCACCAAAGGATAAGGGGGACACAAAATTTCCACCTCAAACTCCTCCCCAAGTCACACATTGGTTCCCCAGGTGTCCCCTCTGCCCCCCACGATGCAAGGGGGACACCAAAGTGAGACATCCCTCCTTCTCCCATATCACAATTTAGTCTCCCTAGTGTCCCCTCTATCCCTTATTATCCCTAAGGGATAATGGGGGCAAGAAAATGTGACCAAGGCATGCATATAGCTCTTGGAACTCCATACAACCCTCATTCATCCCCTACACTTCTTTTCTTAGCTCCTCATGCTCCCAAGTCACACTTGTGTGCCCAAACTCTCCCCAAGGGGATGTAGGGGATATATGGGACACAAAAGTGTGACCTAGCCTCTCTTTTACAAGTTTTTATAACTCTATCTAGCTAACTAGGGTCCCAAAAAGGTTAAAAAATCATAGGTGGGTTAAGGAAAATACATGAAAATTTCGAATTTGATCTCCCAAGAACTTAGCCATATTTTCCAAAAGCAAGGTGTTGTTGAAATATTCCCAACATCCATTAATGGCTGACATGCCACAACAATAAAATGAGAGAAAGTTAATTTTTCATTTCTACAAAGATCTGACATGTGAAATCATTTGAAATTTGGAGCGAACGTTCTTTGAAAAATATTCTTTCATTTGAGCCATTTTTTTGCATAATGAGTTGAATGATTTTTAGAGATATGGAGGACTTGTTTTTTCTCAATATTATTTCCCCTTCGATTAAATAATAATTTTCCTACCAATATGGATAGAAAAATCATCTAAAAATTGGAGCATAGCATCCTTGAAAAATATTAAAACTTTTGAGAATAGTTTTATCTCAATCTGGCACTTATAGCTCTCCTTTCTCAAAATAGCAGGTACTCGGATCCATGATTCTATAAAAATACTAACTTTCTAAAAATAGTAATTTATTGGAATTGGTGACACTCTGAATAAACAGGAAACAACAAGAAGTGAAAACTATGAAAAACGGCTAAAAATTACAGTGTAGGATAAGACCTACTAAAAATAGTGAGTCCTAGAATTGAGATCAGAAAGATGTGGTAACTCCCATTTTTCTTATCTCATTTTTTTTCCATCATTGTAATGCTAGGAAGGTGTCTCATGGTCTAAATAGGCAATAAAATCCCCACATACTCCCTACACATAAGTCCAGAGGTGATTTCTACAAGGCACAGTTTGATATAAAAGGGTTAGATGGTCTAAATCATTCTAATTATGGTAGAAGAGATTCATCCTACAAGAAGCAAAAATCATTACCACTAGCCTTCTCCCCAAAAGTGAGGATCATCATATGAATCACATTATGAAGAGAAACATATCAGAGTGAGTCACACTATGTGTGAAAGATAGTCATTTGGGGAACAAATGAAATCAAGACCATCATGAGGTCTATGAAGGACATGAAACATCAACAAATCCATCATTATTAAATCTATAAAGGGAAATAAGGGATAAAATATTTGAAATAATCCCTCATAGAATCGCAATAGTAGAAACTAATATGCAGAAAATATTACAAATCTTAAATAAAAGTGTAGAATAAAATAACACAACACAAAGAGACAATATTTAACATGGTTCACCCAATTTGGGCTACGTCCACCAAGAATCACTTGCTCAGATTTTATTACAAGCCACTGCTCTTTTGATACAATACCCAAATCTATTTAGAGCTATGTTCTCAACAAACTCAATAAAATTCACACCTGAATTCAAAAACACATTTGCAATGTTTACATAATCCCTACAATATGCATAAAACTAGATAAGCGGAAAGCTTCTTAAGTAGTTTTACTAAACCGTTTGTATTAAAACCATGGGCTAAAATTTGTCCCATAAACCTATGGGTCAAAAATCTTTACCCATATGAGAAAAATCACATCTTCTCGGTATATCGGGCATGTTTTAAGGCACAAAAAAACATTTTCTCGGGTGATGTGCCCCCGAACCCCCACTCGGGGCCTAGCCCGACCCGAAACCCTGGTGAGACAGCTATGGAAAGTGTATAGTACTCTTAGTGTATAGTCTTCAACACTTTCTCACATGAAAAATAGGCTCCACAACCTAACAATCTCCCACTTGAAGACTAGTTTTCCCTCTGAGCAAGCTTCTCAACCACTTCACTAGTTTTCATGAAGACCAACCAAAGCTGAACACAACTTCAGTTTTTCCCTTGTGACCACCTTGGTCATCATGTCTATAGGATTCTGACTAGTATGAATCTTCTCTAGCTTCAACTTCTCTTCCTCCAAAGTTGTCCTAATGAAATGGTACCTTAACTGTATATGTTTCGTCCTAGAGTGGAAAGCAGAGTTCTTAGCTAGGTGTATAACACTTTGACTATCACTATGCAGCATCTTTTCTTCCTCCTGCTTATGCCCCAACTCCTCAAGAAATTTTTGTAACCAAATAATTTATTTTCTTTCCTCTGTGGCAGTAACGTACTCAACCTCTATGGTTGACAAAGCCACCAGCTTCTGTAGTCATGAAATCTAGCTCACTGCTGTCCCCACCTACAGTGTAAACATAACATGTCATGCTCCTCCTGCTGTCTACATCTCCAGCCATATCTAGATCTACATAACCACTCAAAGTGGTGTTTGATCCACTATAACAAAAAAATGTCCCCATTTTCCCTCTCAAATACTGAAGGATCCACTTTACTACTTTTCAGTGATCTCTACCTGGATCACTCATAAATCTACTCACCGCTCCCATTGCATGGGAAATATCAGGGCCTGGTGCACACCATGGCATACATCAAACTACCAACCGCTGATGAGTAAGGTACCTTGGACATTTGGTTTCTCTCCTGCTCTGTCTTGGGACACTGCTCCTTTGATAACTTGAAATGGCCTGCCAAAGGAATCCCAACTGGTTTAACATCCTGCATATTAAACCTCTCCAAGACCTTCTTAATGTACTCTTCCTGAGATAAAGTCAGCTTTTGTTCCTTCCTATCCCGAGATATCCTCATACTAAGGATTTGTTTGGTTTCCCCCAAATCCTTCATGGCAAAGGATTCACTTAGCTGGTTCTTGATTACTTTTATTTCTTGCATGTTTTTACCAGCAACCAATATATCATCCACATACAAACACATGATAATATAACTTCCATCCTCAAATTTCTTTGTATACATGCAATGGTCAGAATGTCCATCTAATATAACCTTGCTCCATCATGAAGATATCAAATTTCTTATACCATTGACGTGGAGCTTGTTTCAAGCCATACAAGCTCTTCTTCATTTTACTACACCATCTCCTCTTTACCTTTGACCTCATAGCCCTTCTGGTTGCTGCATATATAGTTCCTCCTCCAAATCACCATGGAGAAATGCAGTATTTACATCAATTTATTCTAAGTGCAAGTCTTCTGCTGTAACTATTCCTAGAACAGTTCTAATAGAAGTCATTTTTACTACAGGAGAAAAAATCTCATCAAAATCTATACCTTTTTTCTGTGTAAACCCCTTGACCACCAATCGGGCCTTGTATCTTTTCTTTCCTCCTTCTTCCTCTTTGAATCTAAACACCCACTTGTTCTGTAATGCTCTTTTTCCTTTGGGTAGCTTCACCAAATCCCATGTCTAGTTCTCCATGAGATTCTGATGTTCCTTATCCATGGCTTGCTCCCACTTCTTTCTAGAATCTACCTGCATTGCTTCATCAAAGCTCTCTGGCTCTCCACTATCAGTGAGTAATAAATAATAAAGAGAAGGAGAAAAATTTTTAGGTTCTCTTTCTTACCCTAGAAGACCTCCTCAATATAGGAGTTTGGGGTTCCTGTTGAGGAGGTTCCTGAACTGATTCATGTGTCACTTTCCCATCTGGAAGATCCTCTACCACTGCATATTATTTCTTGGATTCTTCCCTATTTTCCTGCAACTGCTGCTTATACATGAATTTCTCATTAAAGACCACATCCCTAGATCGAATGATTTTCTTGTCCTTAATACTCCAACATTTATATCCAAAGTCATCACCACCATAACCAATGAAAGTACATTTTTTCTTATTTAGCCTCTAGCTTGGTCCTATCATCCTTGTCTATATGGAACAAACACCTCACATCCAAAGACTCTAAGAAATGAATAATCAAACTTTCTTACCATACCAAGCCTCCTCAGGTATGCCTCCATCCAAGGCACTTGAGGGTCCTTTGTTTATCAAGTACACAGCTGTGCTCACCACTTCTGCCCAAAAATAAAGAGGCATTCCTGCATGTAACCTCATGCTCCTAGCACGTTCCATTATTGTTTTGTTCATCCTTTCTGACACCCCATTCTGTTGGAGTTCCTGGAACCATATTTTTCCTATGGATTCCATTCTTAGAACAGTAATCATCAAATTCATTACTGCAATACTCCCCTCCATTATCTAACCTGAGACATTTTAGCTTAAGACCTGTTTCATTCTCTACCAAGGATTTCCATTTAACAAAAGTGTCAAATACATCAGATTTGTTTCTAATACAATAAACCCAAACTTTCCTTGTTGCATCATCAATAAAAGTAACATAATAACTTGAACCCCCAAGAGATGATACCTGAGCTGGCCCCCACACATCAGAATGCACCAGCTCTAACTTACTCTCTTTCTTTGTAGGTCCAACCTTGAGAAACCTTACTCGCTTTTGTTTCCCATATATACAGTTCTCACAGAAATCCAAACCATGTTTTTGTATATCCAGGAAAATCCTTCTTTATGATGTTCATGCCCTTATGGCTCATATGACCGAGCCTATAGTGCCATAATGTTGTATCTACATCTGAAGCCACAAGATTACAATCATTAGTACTATAAGTGGTTAAATACAAGGTTCCAACCTTCTTACCTCTTGCCACCACAAGAGCACCTTTGGTAACCTTCCAAGAGTCCATGCTGTAAATATCACAGTACAACCATCACTTCCCAATTGCCTTGCCGATATCAAATTTCATCTTAATGTAGGCACATGTCTGACATCCTTCAATAGCCAAGTATTCCCATTCTTCATCTTAACCTGAACAGAACCTTTTCCAACTATACTGCAAGGCTCATCATCACCAAGAAAAACATGCCCAAAATCTCCTTGAACATAATCAACAAAATAATGCCTATGTGGAGTAGCATGGAAAGAAGCCCCTGAATCTAAAACCCAAGATTCAGTAATATTATGTAAAGAAAGAATCAAAGCATCCTGACATACATTACCCATTGCCACATTTGCCTCCTTGTTTTCTTCCTATTGTTTCTTCTTGTCCCAAAGCTCCCAACAGTCCTTCTTTGCATGCCCAGACTTTCCACAGTTCCAACATACAATCTTGCTCTTGGATTTTGACCTTGCCCGATCTTTTGATTTTCCATGGTTTCCTCTATTCTTCTATCTCCCTCTAGTTTCCACTGTCAAAGCATTCCCTAAAGTAGAAGATTCCCCAGAGCTTTTTATTTACATTTCCTCGCTTAGAATCACCCCTACAACATCCTCAAACTTCAACTTCGAGTTAGTTGGAACCAAGTTGCTTACCGCCATTACCAGGCTATTCCAACTCTTAGGTAAAGAGCACATAATTAATAAATCCCTAACTTCTTCATCAAATTCTATTGTAACCGAAGCTAGCATATTCACAACCGTATTGAAATCATTTAAATGATCTACTACTGAACTATTCTCAGACATCTTCATATTAAACAAATTTTTTCATTAAAAATATCTTGTTAGAGGCAGAGGGTTTTTCATACAACTTCCCCAATGCATCCATTATATATTTTGTAGTCTTTTCCTTTGAAACATTAAATAATACTGAAGATGCAAGACTCAGCTAGATTGTTCCAAGTGCCTTCCTATCCAACAAATCCCATTCTGCATCTATCATACTCAAGGGTTTGTTCACCTTCTCAGACAACGGAGTATAAAGATCCTTCTGATAAAGGTAATCTTCCATCTGCATCTTCCAAAGACTGAAATTCTACCCGTTGAATTTATCAACCCTAGATATTCCATCATCTACCATAGCTCCCACTCAAGATAAAAATTTCCCTGTGATTCAACACTTCAGCAAACCAAACCAGGATCTAATACCAATTGTTAGGAAATAAGGGATAAAATATGTGGAATAATCCCTCACAAAATCGCAATAGTAGAAACTAATATGCAGAAAATATTACAGATCTCAAATAAAAGTGTAGAATAAAATAACACAACACAAAGAGACAATATTTAACGTGGTTCACCCAATTTGGGCTACGTCCACCAAGAATCACTTGCTCAAATTTTATTACAAGCCACCACTCTCTCAATACAATACCCATATCCATTTGGAGCTATGCTCAACAAACTCTATAGAATTCACACCCGAATTCAAAACACATATGCAATGCATTTACATTGTACCTATCATATGCATAAGACCATATAAATAGACAATTGCTTAAGCAGTTTTACAAAACCATGGGTATCAAAAACCATGGGCAAAACCTGTCCCATAAACCTATGGGTCAAAAACTCACCCATATGAGAAAAGAATGTTTCCCATGGGTTATATCGGTTCACCCGTTTTTGAAAATTTGCTTCGGGGGCTTCACCCCCGATACCCCCTTGAAAATTTTACAGCTCACTCTTAGTGTATAGTCTTCAGGACTTTCACACGTAAAGAATAGGCTCCATAATGTAACACATAGAAGGTCACCATCACCATCCACTCTAATCCTATGAATACTTTCCCTTGTTTTCACATTGAATCACATGTAGAAGTCCTTCAACATTTACTTCATACTTCTCCCATCACGCTTCCACCTATCAGAGCCTTCAACCCAAACTATCTATAAGCCCTTGTGGTTTGATCACTATCTGCATCAAAACTGTATCCTCACACCCTGGGACATGACATGTAACATTCAAATGCCCTTCAAACCATTGCTCCCTACATCTCATTTAGAAGATAGGACCTCCCCGATGATTCCCCTTCCCCATCTAATACTTCATCCATAGCGCATTTGGTTACTCTTCCCACATTTCCATATAATCATCTTCTTGGGTCCATTCGGCCCTCTACATCATCTCCTATTACATCTATTGACGAGGGTCCTACCTTGTTCATTGATATTATTGACCTTGATACAGGCCCTGTTCTCAACATATAGGATCATTTGACATCCATTATCTTATCTACATTCCTTTTGTCTGAGGGAAATCATCTTCCCCCATGCTATCAATATTTTCATCTTTCTTCTTATCTTTATCGATTCGTCCTCCTACACTAGGGGGAATCCTTTCTTGGACTTTTCTTTTCAAGGATTAGGGGATCATTTCCTTTTGTCAGAATCATCCTGGTTCATCTAAGCTTAGTTTAACTTATCATATTTCTAATTTCTCATCCTACGACAACCTTTGTGGCACTTATCTGGGTGTTCCCTTTGGAAGCACTCATGAATTTACTTTTTACCCTATACGATGCACTATTTCAAAGGGGGATTTATATACAACTTAGAACATTTGAATTCAATGGGTGGCCACATGGCAAGAGCTTCCTTTAGGGAGCAATCATTTATTTACCTGCAAGATGCAAGACTTGTTTCAGTTATCTTAATGGGACAATTCTTTCTCGTTTTTTCACATGTTCATCATGGAGTTATATTTACTAACGTGACAGGTGAATTGTCGAATGCCTCGTAAGGAGTTATACAAGCAATCCCTATATCCTAACTCCTACAAAGGAGTAAACACAGAAGGTCTTCATTTTCCCATCACTACATCTAGACCATATATATAAGTATGGGTTGAGAGCCTATTATGAAAACTTCATTCAATGGTAAACCTGGAATGTGGATCCACTTATCTTACAAAAGAACTTGTGATTAGTATATTACAGTGTTTTAATTCAAAAATTTATTCATCGACAGAGGCTTCCCTTACTCATGTCTTTAGATCATTAATCCATCTTACCCCCTTCCGTACCTCATCGTATACTGATTTGAAACTATGTGGTCTTCTACTTTACTTCCTAGATGTGACCCTAAATACGGGCATTATGGCTATACCTGTAGCATATTCCTTATAGATAGTTTCTCCTCTTTAGTAATCGCTCCATGATGATGGCATCCATCACCCTCTCAATCACCTATTGAAACCATGCAAAGGGTCTAGGGGTAACTCATAAATACATTCTTTACTCGCTTTTATTCCCTAGGAGTATGGCTACTTAGCTAGTCATAAGCTGGTCCCTAGGTAAAGTTAAAAATTCATGTGGGGGATGATTAAACAACATTTTGTAAAAGTCTATTAAATTGGAATAGACTAATCAATTCCAAAAATGGTCAAAACTATTGTTGATTTTTGTAAGTTGTTAAAATTTCTCTCACGACTACATCAAGAAGTAAAATGCTACATTTCCTCTATGTCCTAGTCTACCGATCCCTCAAAGTATGACTATCATTCTCCACATCTATATATTTTATAAGTATGGTAAACTTGTAAACCCTAAGAAGAAACTTTGTCTCCTTGATGGAATTTGATATGCTTCATAGAACTTGTTCAACCTTCTATTTTATTAGTCTCCTATTGATTGCTTCCCGCAATGATAAAATGTGTCTCTTTCCCCTAATCCTAGAGAAGTGGACCTACTCTAGTTACTGTTGGGGAGAATATGTTAGTTCCTTTTGCAGAACCTTAACTTTCCTCTGCATAAGCACATCTCAAACACATTTTTTCATGTCACATTAGGTTTATTATATCATCTCATCCATTTCTTCCTTATGATGTTTGAAATGACGAACTATCAATGGTTATTTGCTAGCATTTATTTTGGGTTACATGTTCCTTATATTACCTAGATATTCTTTTGTTTACCTCTAATGTAGTCGTAGGCATATTTTCCCTATACATTCCTTGTTATATTATATTTATCTATCTTACAACACATTTATCATTAATCCAATTCATTCATTCTTAATTTGTCTCCATCACATCTTACCCATCTGACTTCCAATCATCATGACCAAAATATAATTTAAATGCAAAACATATTTCCACATTACACATTTATATCATCATCCATATAAATAAATATCCAAATAACCATCTAATCATAAATTTATTTCACCATCATCATCAAATGTAAAATAAATATGTGTCCTAAGAGAAAACATCATCATCACATCTAATCTAAAAGACATCAACATGACATATAATATAAAGTCATCACATCAAACAAAAATTCATCACATCACATAATGAACGCATAATAATAAATGAAAAAACAATATATCACATATAAAAATGTTTATGAATACATAATGGCATGCTAAGGTGCTCCATCAAATAAGAAATACTATAAAATTATTTAAAGTGAATATATGAGACTCTCAAGTCCTCATCTTTTAGGACAGGCATAACACCTGATCCCTACACATCTCCACCACCCTCATGGCCTCCCTATACTATCTTTAGTTGTGCCACAATATATGTAATATTAGATGGCCAAAATCCTCTAGTTGTCGTCTTCTGAAGATGCCCCCAGTATGCGTAGGGTCACAACATGTGTACTTCTTGGAGTACAAAATGACCCTTGTAATCATGCGTATCTTCGTATGAACTAGTGCTACTATATTTTTACATTGAAATAATTTCAGGGGGTTCCATCGATGCTCATGATCCCTAATTGGGAGTGCTATCCTAAACACCACTGGTTGACTCTATTTCGATAATAATATCCAAGATCTCCAAATAAGGCCTTGTTCATGGCCTCCTCTCTCACCTATGATAGTGAAATCTCTCCTGAGTGATTACATCCCATTGCTACAGAGTCTATGAGATAATCTCTTTAGATATCATTTGATCTAACTTAGAACAACAAGAATGTAACCTACTGTAGCCTCTCCTTCTCTATGTCCACCACCTCCCAAAGCCAGCTCATTCGTCAATGCTCCATCTCCTGATTATCTCCTCCTCTCCTTCCTCCTCAAGATTCCTAAGTTACCCATGTTAGTCAATGTTCCAATCGAAGTATCCTACTCCTACTGTCCACATCAAGATCTTATCATCCCATGAAAATCAACCTCCATCCTACAATGAAGGATAAGGCCCATAGTAGGACCAGATAAAATATCTGATCCAATACTCCTCCAGTCTTGTACAATGAATTAGATTCATTAAGGTACTGATTGGACGAATTGCTCAACGTGCCTTGCATCAAAATGGGAACATGAATTAAATTGTAGAAGCACCCAAAAGGCTTACCTTGTAAGCTCTATTAGTTAATGCAATATACGAGACCAATGAAGATGAAGGAGAAGAAATTCCTGAATCATAAATTGAAGAAGAAGAAGAGTAATATGGATTTTCTAGGATTAGGTATTTGAAATGATAAATGGATAAAGATATTGAAGAATCCATGGATAAATACACTTGTGTAGTATTGACTCGATCATAAATGGAGAAAAAATCCTATTTTTTTGTTGGCCAAGCTAAGCATTTGGATCCTCAAGAGGTGGCTCTACGAATTAAAAAAATGAAAGGAGGATCATCGATGTCCACTTCTATGTGGTCATCCAAGAATAATCCTAAGACTACCTCGATCAAGAATCCATTCACTCCTTCAAGTAAGTCTCTCTCTTCTCCTCTTAACAAATCAGCTTATACCTCTATTGATCCTAAGAATACAAATCTTTCTCATGCCAAGGATTTCATAGTTCCTAGTTTTCTTACCACTTATACACCTTTTGATATCATTGACCATTGTAAGAAAGCCAAAATCTATATTTCTGAGTCTAAGTACTTGAGAACTCATCCAAACCACTTTTATAGGCTTGTTCAGTTTATCAAAGAAAGTAGTTCAAGTTCATGTTCATGTTCCAAAAATTCCACTGCCAAAGAACTACCTCTCACTCCTGATACCACTCCTTATCTTAACCTTCTTGCTTATGCACCATCCACCTCTGGGAAGGTAAAACATTTCTATCTCTTATTTTTGGTTAATGGATATAAAATAAATAATTGCATTATCATAATGTCATGCCTATAAAAGTTTATAAATCCCTCAGTCTCCCTCTCACTCATGTTACTGCCTATTACTTCTCCATGGAAACCAAGGAAGTACCTCTCATTGGCTGGGTCAAGGATGCTCAAGTAATATTTGTAGATTTTCTTGACAAGAAGATCAAGATGAAAAGACTTATAGTTGACATGTCATCCTTAAATGGTAGGTTGTTGAGCTGAAGATTATGTAAGGATGTTGGAAAAGATATAAAAATGGATTGGTTGTACACCATCATTCCAGTCAAGGGTAATATGAAGAAGATCCTTCCCATTAGGAAAATGAAATACAATGTGTTGGTACTATATTCCTGAAAATCAACACATAATTTCAGATGCACTTGACTTCTCGAGGTTGTTCCGAGATAGTTGAAATGCTAAAAATTGAGGGGATGTTGATTAGAAGCTAAAGGACAATTAGGGACTAAGGATGGTGTTGTCTCCCAAAAACTACTCTGCGTTTTCATAGCCAAATTCAATTTTTTTGAGCTCATGTTCTTCATTGGTGTTTAAGCCAAGTTAGATATTCAAGAAATTAGTAAAAGTCGTGCCTTAAAGCTGTTTAAACCTCTGTTTTGCTCATTTTTAGAAATCCTCCATTTCTTGGTTTGTGCACATAATATCCTCTTTGCAACCTCCATTTTTGATCAAAATTGTTCACTTGTTCTATGACCTGGGTCATCAAATCATTGTTTTCCCTCCATGCCTCTGGTTCATGAAGGAAATTCAAAAATTGGACTCAAAACGATGAAGTTTTCTTTCTCTACGTATTTTCCACAGTCAATATGACAAGCTTCTTTTCCCCATCAAATTTTGACCCCAATGAATGTAGGTACAGGGTCAGATCCTATTGGATGGGGAGGAATGGGATTTTTGGTGAACTTAACACTTTTGGTCACTTTTGGCGAGGTAAGAATGGTAAATTTGCCCCACGGTCCACCAACGGTCATTTAGGCCCCAGTTGAAATGGAGAGTTCAATAGCTTAGACGAGTGAGAACGGATGAAGAACTATCTGCTGTTTTTGCAGCACTCTACTTGCAAAAAAGACAGAAAAGTTAAAAAAGCTGACCCACAGGCCCCGATCAGGGTTTAGAGGGAAAAAGTCCGATAAGTACTGAAGCCGACATGGGAGAGAAGTCAAAGGTGAAGCCCGCTGTTCTATCAAGTCAAAGCGGATCTTTGCAGTGGTCCATGGGGGATACTATTTCTGGAAAGTTTAACCTTTAGGGGTTCCCCAAAAGTTTGAAGCTAATGTTGGTAGTTTCAATGCTCCGTCGTAGCTCCACCAACTTTTCCTCGGGCCCACCGTTGAAAAGTCGAAGCAGAGGAGCGTTAAGTTGGTTTGTTGAGAAGTTCGAATTCTGAGTGTATACCTGGCCTTTTCTTTAAATCAGCTAGGTGTACGTCAAATGGCTTTAGAAAAGAGCCTTTGGCGACCCCATACCTTTCCCAGATGTAGAGGATCTTGCTTCTTGAAATAGCGTGTCAAGGGATTGCCTTCAATCAGATGCATCCAGGGCTAGAGCTGAGGATCATATTATAGTTAGTTTCCCGAGTCTATAATATAAAACTCAGGTCAGGAATGTTTTAGGTCCTAAGGTGACCGCGTACCCCGTCTCCAATAGAACGTATCCATGTGGCTTCTAAGTCAAATCTTAGCCCAGCAAGGTGCCAACGTGTAGTAGAACAGTTTAGTTTCTCCATGATCCCAATTTTTGGAGAAAAGAGAAAGTTTAACTATGTTGAGACTGCAGGGCCATGATCAACCATTTCTAATAAGACATAGTGCCAAATTATTAAGTTGAAAAGTGCAAAGCGTAGGGCTGTGATCGCCAATTTGCGTCCAAATTTCCAGCATCTCATAGAAAACTCACAAAATTGCGAATATGGCTTCCTCCATAACCCTATCAATCCCTGTCCTACCACGTGGATGACCCAATTTCAGAGTCTAGAGGAGCAAATTAAATGCGCTTCCGGTGGTGGATTTAAACTGGCTAAATGACCCAAATGTAACAATTGCCTTTACAAGAGCGGTTTTGTAACCCGCCATGAGCGAATTCATTAGTAAATCAGAGGAATGAAATATGCGAGAAGGTTGTTGTTAGGATTCATTGATTAGTTCGTAAGCACCCATAGGTTTCTTGCTACAGAATATAATGGCTAGATCTTGATCTGTCATTCCGGCAAGTGGCTTGGTGACTTGATTTGAGAGAAAGACTCTCGAGTGCTCGTTATACCTGGAACAAGTAATTCAGAAAGTGCCACATTGCTTCTATTTTCTCTTCTTCCTTAGATCGTGGTTGACTTCCATTCTCAAGCTATGTACAAACTCTGCGAGCTTCAACGGATAAAGCGAAGGAATTTTGGCCTCGTGATCGTTGATTGAGGGATTGATTGGTACCTTTGTTTGTTCCAGCTGAGTTTCATTCGATCTTGTAGCATTCTTCCGTGGGTTTGTTTTTCATTCTAGATCTATGAGAGGGGCATTCATGTAAATGAAACTACCCCTTCTAAGGTATTTGCCGTTGGTGACGTAGAATCTGATAAGAACATACTCCGTAAAACATTAGTTTCTCCTCACCTGGCTAGCGTTCTCACTGACTTTCCCCTTCTGTAGATCACGACACGTTCTAGTCTCTAGTGACCCCGAAATTTCTATGCTTTGCCACAAGGTAAGAATTGGAGTTGTAATTCCCGTTTTGTTGGTTTGATATCTATTGTGGCCTAAAATGCCGATCAAACTGTTGCCTATTAGGACTCAAGTTTTGTTGTTTCATGGTTTTGCACATATGGTTTTGATAAGCTACACCGTTTAAGCTAGAAGGTCCTTGTATGGGATTTCGCCGTTGTTAACGTTGTGGCTTATTAAACTCCACCGTATTTATCCACGGGATAAAATTGTTCTTGCCAAAAATTTATGGTTGTTTGTTTGTGACGGCAGTATTTTGCAGACATCTGCACCTAAAAATGATCTCATGGTCAGTAAAATACCAAAAAAGTTGATTACCCTACGATTTTTGTTAAAGATTTCTGGAGTCCTTGAATAATCACATTGTACATGGATGTAGTATCATGAGCTATTTTGGTGATTAATCCTCCCGTTGAGAGACCTGATTTACGTCTTATGGCACACTATCAAGAAGACATTGCTTGATCAATTTGCAGAGTGCTCTCAAGCTACCTTGGCATAATAGTCCAAAGTGTCAACTTCATGGACTTCATTGCCATAAGGATTCTCTGACCTAAGAGAATGAAGGAACTAAATCGCATAGCTCCATCTGATCCATGTTTGGAAAGCTTGCAGAGGAATACAGGACTGTCCAGCCACCTTTAGATGAAATGAGCGATAAACTCGTTCATGTTCTGGCTTGATGTGCAAGATACTCCCTAGATTCCTAAGACAAGGAGGATAAATTGATCCCACATGTTGAAGAGCTTTGAAAGAGAGGCAGGAGATGAAGACACGAGATAAGGGCTCAAATTGAATGAATGTATGAAAGACTTCGGGTATTGAAGCAGTAAGGACCAGAGCAGCAGGAAAATCAGCCTTCCAGCAAGTTTTGGAGGAATATTTTAGCAACAAAGGAATAGAATGGGAGTAGATCACGAGTGTGAATGTAGCGTAGGCTTTGATACGTACGCATTGGGAAGAAATACTGGTCTCACTTTGCTACTTCCACAACCACTTTTATGAGCTCCCAAGAGGCCTTGGAAGCATAACGAACTT
Organism: Taxus chinensis; assembly: GCA_019776745.2. NCBI lineage: Eukaryota > Viridiplantae > Streptophyta > Pinopsida > Cupressales > Taxaceae > Taxus > Taxus chinensis. Next base: position 471,982,092 of record CM034154.1, read on the forward strand.
CGTATGGCAAAATTTAAAGGGCTGGTTCTCAGCTATTCAGAAGAAGTCATGTAGCATCATACGTCATCAACCATTGATGGTGCCTGTTGAGGAGGCGGTGGCGGAACGGGTTGTTGATATGGCGTAATGTACGCGTTAGCAGGGGCAAAAGGCTGCTAAATGGTTCTACATGTTGCCCCCAAGATTTTTCACATGCTGGGAAGATATAAGAAGTTCATTTGAACATAGGTTCAAGAGTACAGAATATTTTCGAGATCTATTGGTCCATTTGGTTCATATGAAGAAGGAGACCTCTGAATCAATGAGAGATTTTGTAGCAAGGTATGATAGGTTAACAATAAGGATCCTAGAAGATGTGGTACCCTCTGAGAACAACTTGAAAAGGTTCTTCATCAGTGCTTTGCCATCAGAAGTTGGTTTCTTCCTCAGAAGAGCCCAACCAAGAAAATTGAGGGAAGCTAAAGACTTTGCAATTGAGACTGATGATGATTTAATTCTTTCTGGCAAAGTGAAAGGACCAAATGGGAAACAAAAAGGTCATAGTTCAAATTCAGTCACCACTGATCCAATGTTCGAAAAAATGGCAAATGACCTAGTTGCTTTTAAGAATCATCTCTCACAAATCACAATGATGAATGCTCCAAGGAGATGAAATCCTCTTGATAGACCAATAATTTCTCCACCTCCTCATAGGCTTGCCCTTGAAGCACCACCAGTCAATGCCATCTGTGACACTGGGGAATCAGAAGAAGGAACAAACACTGAGGAAACTAAAGAAGAAATCATGGATGACTATGAAAACTATCTTGAAATATAAGAGGTTGGCATGCACAATGGCCTGATTGAATATGTTGCTGATGAGGAGGAAAATGATGAAGAATATCTAAGTTTTTCATGTGTTGTTTTCACTCATGCACAATCCAAGAATGGTGTTTCAGCCTCAACAGTTGCAACAGATGATAGGCAGAACAAAGAAGATAGATCTCCAAAACCTCCACTAAACAAGATTATCAGCAGGGGATCACCATTACCACCTTCCATGGAATCGGCTAGAGAGAAATCAGATTCACCAGTTATCAAGGATCACACTGTTGTGCCAAGTAAGTTATTTGATTCTTCTCCTAACTCAAAAGTTGTTAAGAGCAATTCTCTTCTAAATACTGGTTCTGTAAGAACATATAAATTTTAATCAAAGGCTACACCCTCACCTCCTTTCAAGCCAATTGCTACATTTGAAAAGGAGACCCCAACACCAAAAGTAACAAAACCCCTGTCATTTAAATCCTCTCCCATTGCTGGAACCTCTTCATCATCTACCATAAATCCATTTGACTTTGTGGAGCATACAAGCAAAACCAAAGTTTAGCTCTCTGAGATTGAATACCTACAAACAAATCTTGCCAAATTTGACAGATTCATCAAGGCAGTTCATGGTAGTAACCCTTTTTATTCAAGCCCAATCTCTAAAGGCTTATTACCCACACCATCCATATCACCTTCTCAAAACATGTTAGCCCTCAGTGCCTCCAACACCAACAGAGTTGAGCCTTTCTACCTGTCACTTCTCATCAAAGGCTTCTAGTTGAACAATTGCATCATAGAATCTGGAGGATCAGATAATGTGATGTCAGCAAAAGTTACAAAATGCTCTTGGCCTCACTTTGACCCGAGGAAAATGGCACATGCTATTCAATGGAATCCAAACAAATTCCATTGGTAGGAAGAATCAAGGATGCTTAGGTTGCATTAGCTGATTATCTAGACAAGAAGATACTCTTGACCATCTTGGTAGATGACATCCCAACCTCTTTTGGTATGCTTTTGAGAAGAAGTTTTTGCGGAGACCTAGGTGGAGAAATAAAAATAGATTGGTCATTTGCAACTATCCCAATGAAAGGAGAAATGAAGAAGTTGTTGCCAGTTAGGAAAATGAAATTCACAGTAAGGAAATTTTATGATCCAAGAGATAACATCCTCTTTCAAGATTGTGGGCTAGGAAACTACTTCCTTACATCACAAAAGGAAAACAACTTTCCACTCCTCATGGAGGAAGAAGGAGATCATATTTGGAAAATGGAGTTTGATGGTAGTCATTCCAGAGCAAGTTCAAGAGCTGGTGTAGTATTATACTCTCCCTCCAATGAGGTATATCCTTTTTCCTACAAGTTGCAATTGACAATACAAATAATACAACAGAGTATGAAGCATTAATATTAGGCATGAATGTAGTAGAGGACATGGGAATCAAGAAGTTGAGATGAAGAGGACATGGGAATCAAGAAGTTGAGATGCAAAGGTGATGCAGAGGTTATGGTAAAGCAGGTCCTCCAGTAATATCAGGAGAAGAACCCCAGACTCAAGCACTATAGAAACAGAGTGTGGGACTGCATTGAATCCTTTGATGCATTCTTCATTGAAGCTATCCTTAGGGAGAAGAATGAAAAGGCTGATTCTCTAGCAGTTTCAGCTTCCTTAGTGACACCTCATCCTTCTTTTATCAAGGATAAAGTGACCATTGAGATGGTGTTCAGGCCTAGCGTACCAGACAATACAAATCACAGGTAGGTCTTCAATGATGACAATAAGATCCTAGCCTTCTTAGAACAAAGGGATAACTTCAATAATATTTTCTTTGAAGGAAGTGAAAACCCACACCGTGAATTAGTCCCCAAAGAAGAGAAGGAAGGAATTGAGGGAATTGATGAAGAGGGAGTAATCAAACTGAAAGGAAACAAAATCCCCAAAGGCCTAGTTTCTTTGGAAGATCTCTTTGACAAGCATGACAGGTTCATCCAAGAGAAAGCAAAAAAGTCTTCTCAGTGTCCATCTGATTTTGATGAAGAAAACATTGGCACTTCAGAGAATCCAAGGATGGTTAACATTGGTAAATACTGCTCACCAGAAGAGAAGAGAAAGTTTGTTGCTTTGCTAAAAAAGTACTCAGGTGTCCTAGCCTATTCCTATGATGAACTCAAATATTTTAAGCCAAAGGAAATGCATCACTCCATTCAAGCAAGGAGCTAAGCCCTTCAAGAAAAAACAAAGGCCCTACAATCCAAAGATTGCCGATAATATCAAAGAAGAGGTGAAAAAGATGCCCAATGCTAGAATCATCTTCCCCATCCACCATTCAAAATGGGTGGCTAACATTGTGCTAGTAAGGAAGAAGAATGGGGAAATAAAGATTTGTGTAGACTTTTGAAATCTGAATCAGGCATCTCTCAAGGAAAATTACCCTCTTCCAATCATAGATCACATTTTGTAAGAAATCACTGGATTTGAAATGCTCTCTTTGCTTGATGGATTCTCAGGTTACAACCAAATCAAGGTGGCAGAAGAGGATTGCAACAAAAAGACCTTCACAACACCTTGGGGCACTTTTTCTTACAGCAGAATGCCTTTTGGCTTGATCAATGCTGGGGCCACTTTCCAGAGAGCAATGGAATTGGCATTCAAAGATTTGAAATATTGCATTGTCATTTACCTTGATGACCTCACGGTTTTCTCAAAGAGGAGGGGATATCATATTTGTCATTTGCAGTAAGTCCTTGCAAGGTGTAGGAAACATGACATTTCTCTAAATCCAAAGAAGTGCATTTTTGGAGTCATAGAAGGTAAGTTTTTGGGACACATTGTGAACAAACATGGAGCACACATTGATCCTAAGAGGATCAGAGCTATCCAAGCACTATCCTTACCAACCAACAAGAAGGGAGTTCATTCATTCTTTGGAAAGGTAAACTTTCTTCATCGTTTTGTGCCTAAGTTTTTTGAACTGACTAAGCATATAACTTCCATGATGAATCCTAAAGCAAGTTTCAAGTGGAATAAGGAAGGAAAAAGAACATTTGAGGATATCAATAAAGCCATTACCAAAGCTCCAACTCTTGTATCTCTAGATTTTAACAAGGAGTTCATCATGTATTGCTATGCATCAAAACATACACTCTCTGATGTCCTTGTTTAGAAAAATGATGAAGGTTTGGATGCACCCATTGCTTTCATGATCCATCCTTTGAAAAATCATGAGCTAAAGTATAACCAATTGGAGAAACATGCCTACGTAGTGGTTAAAGCTGTTAAAAGTTTTATATTCTACATTCTCAATTCCCATACAGTGGTGATGGTCCTTGGAAGTGCAATCAAGTCCATTTTGACTCAACAAGATCATGGGGCTAAGAGAGGAAGTTAGATTGCAAAGACCCAAGAGTATGACTTGGAGATTAGGCCCTCTAATCTAGTAAGAGGAAATGGTTTGTGCTAGTTGATTGCTGAAGATGAAGCTCTCAGGGCTCAGTAGGGAGAAAAGGATGATGTTTGCTCAGCCTATTCAGGAGACAGTCCACAAGTGCTCTTTGTCACCACTACTGATGAGTGGTATGTTGATATTGCTTATGACCTCACTTATGGAGAATGTCCTCCTCATCTTGATTAGAAAAAAAGAAGAACCCTCAAGCTGAAAGCAACAAAGTTTGTGATATGGAATCATGCACTTTACAAAAGAGGTATGAATGGTTGTTTCCTCAAGTGTGTGGATAAGAAGCAACAAAAAAAGTTTCTCAGGGCATATCATGATCAAGCTTGTGGTGGACATTTCTCAGCAATGGTCACTGAACATACGATTCTCAGGGGGAGATATTATTAGCCCTCCATCTTTACAGACACTCAATATTAGGTTTCCAAATGTAAAGCATGCCAACAATTTGTTGGAAAGCCACAACTAGCTGCATTGCCACTCAAGCCTGTGGTGATTGAAGAACCATTTCAACAATGGGGGCTAGATTTTATTGGTGTTATGAATCCTCATTCAAGTGCAGGGAATACTTATGTACTCACTGCAACTGATTACTTCACTAAATGGGTGGAAGCTATTCCAAGCAAGCAAGCCAGCTCTGAAACATTCTGTAACTTCATCAAGGAGAATATCATTGTCCATTTTGGAGTACCATAAAAGATTGTTGTAGACAATGCCACCTATTTCTCTTCAAAGGAGCTCACAGAGTTTTGTTATGGTTTTGGAATCTCCTTATCTCACTCTTCTAACTACTATCCACAGGGAAATGGTCAAGCTGAGTCAAGCAATAAGAACATTGTGACCATTGTTCACAAGTTGGTAGATGAGAATCAAAGGAACTAGCACAAGAAGTTATATGATGCATTATGGGCCGATAGGATCACTCCTAAGAAGGTAGTAGGTATGTCACCTTTCCAAATGTTGTATGGAGTTGAGGTATAGATTCCTTTCACAATTGAGATGCCAGCTCTCAAGTTGCTGCAAGAAATAGAAGATGGTCAATACAAAGACTCCATTGACAAGAGGATCCTCTTCTTGGAGAAGCTGGAGGAAAGTAGATGCCAAGTGGTGGATAGAATTAAATAACACCAATTGAAAGTGAAGAAGATATTTGACAAGAGGGAAAATGCAAGAGAATTCAAGGTTGGAGATTTTTTCCTACTTTGGGACAAGAGAAGAGAACCAAAGGGAAGCCATGGAAAGTTTGATTCATTATGGCTCGGCCCATTCTAAATCCCTGGAGCTTGTGGTGAGAATGTTTTTCTCCTCTTATACTTGGATGAAATGCCATTGGAATTACCTCAAAGTGGGAAATACTTGAAACTATATCATCAGTGAAAGCGGGTTGTCCCCCGCCTTGTACCATAGGTGATTTCGTAGGTGTGTTTTTCCCTTTTCTGTTGTGTGGTTTTGGTTTAGTTCTATTTTGTTTTTGTTGTGTGTGGTTTGGCTTGTGTGTTTCCTCCTTCCATTATTTTTTAGAATTGTACATGACTGTGTAAGGCCCAATGGATAAGGAACTGGTCAATGTAATATGTTTTGAAACTTGAGATTCTGGATCCTCATGCCGTGCCCTAGCCATGCCCAGTTCACGCCATGTCCCCAAGCTAGAGCCAACTGCTGTCTCCCGAAAACTACTCTGAGTTTTCATAGCCAAATTCAATTTTTTTGAGCTCCTGCCCTTTGTTGGTATTTAAGCCAAGTTAGAGATTCAAGAAATTAGCAAAAGTCGTGCCCTAGAGCTGTTTAAACCTCTGTTTTTCTTTTTTTAGAAATCCTCCATTTCTCGGTCTTTTCATGTAATATCCTTTTTGTAACCTCCATTTTTGATCAAAATTGTTCACTTGTTCTATGGCCTGGGTATTCAAATCATTTTTTTTCCTCCATGCCTCTGGTTCGTGATGGAAATTTTAAAATTGGACTCAAAATGATGAAGTTTTCTTTCTCTACGTATTTTCCACAGTTGAGATGACAAGATTGTTTTCCCCGTCAAATTTTGATCCCAATGAATGTAGGTACGTGGTCAGATTCTATTGGATGGGGAGGAATAGGATTTTTGGTGAACTTAACACTTTTGGTCACTTTGGCAAAAATGGTAAATTTTCCTTGTGGCTCTGCCAAGGTCTCGGGCCCACTATTGAAAAGTAAAAGTGGAGGAGCGGAACGATGGAGAACTTTGAGTTTTTGAGCCTCTTTGCAAAAAGGAGAAAAGTTAAAAAGTGACCCGTAGCCCTGATCAGGCTTTAAAGGGAAAAATTCGAAGTTGAATCCCACAGGGAGAAAGTCAAAGGTGAATGTACATCGGAAAAGTGACAGGCGAGCTTGAGAATCAACAAGTAACTCTTCTGCGTACCCGACCTCCTGAGGTCGTGCCGAGACAGCCGGTGTGGGTAGAATGTGCAGGAAAACTAGTTAGGTAATCTAATGTCTTCGACACGCACTAATGGTATTTGTGAATCTAAGGCAAAGAAGGCCCTTCTAACTTGGACTGGTGTGATAGATCGATCAGCGAGGATGACTGCTCGAAGGCTCCAATCAATATCGAGCTCTGGCGTGATTCGATCTATGGGTTGTGGGATACGTGGAAAATGACCCGGGATGGTTTCGTGTATTTCTCCTGATAGGGTCATATGGTGAATATGGTCAACTCTATGGACGATTCTCTGGCCTAGTCCAAAATTCTCTAGCTTCGTTAGCTGTTGTGTCTAGTAGGGATAACTGTTGAATGATGATAGGTGGAATCGGAGTAGACTGAAATACTAATTTACGTAGGCCAGTGTCTATGTCTAATTCTCTTATGGATTCGTTAGGCTGTGGGATCTGTGGATCACAACCATAGACTCTTGGTTGTTGCGGTCCCGTTATGGTCATACGGGAGATCAAGTTCTAATTCCTAGCATCCAGTAGTCGTAAGCTTTTTCAGCTTCTATGTTTAGAACCAATAGTTGTGTGATCTTCTCAGAATACCTTACTGGTGTTATCGCAACTTGGATTCTTAAGCTGGTATCTATATCTACTAAGGTGTCTCCAGCATCTGGCTGTGGAACTAAAGGATCACACCCGAATGTTTGTTCTCTTTCGAGCCCTTCTACAGTCATGTGGGTATTTTCTAGGGTAATCTGTAGTTTGGCTGATTTGACCAAAACAGATGTGCTTGGTCGTCTTCGATGTTTAACCCTCTCAACTGTGCCCTGATCTGTTGGAAGTCTGTTGTTGTTTGGAAGACTTGTATCCTAAGGTTTTGGTCAATATCAGTTATTGCCACTACGGTATTGGGCTGGGGCACAATTGGCTCGAAAATGTATTCCCTGGGCTCCCTAGGTCCCGTAATTGTCATGCAAAAGCAGTAATGAAACAAACTAAAATAAAGTAAAATCTAAGTATACTTCTAGCATATATAATTTCTTTTTTGTATTTTCTGGCAATTTATAAGAAAGCAGCTATTTAAAAATATTTAGAATTGACAACTAAACTAACAACGTAAAACAAACAAAATAGCCGAGTGTAGCTATTTGTCTGTGCAATTTCGTATATCTATTCTAAACAACGAAATAACTAATCTATCTGCAAGATTCTCGATCCTACCTCAGAGGTGAGGAATGAATCATAGTTTCTCAGAAACTATCAATCCCCACAACCTCCCTGGCAATATCGAGAATAGAAATAACTGAAATAAAATGATTAACTACTTTATTTGATAAGTTCTAACTAAAACTTTTGAAAGATGGAACCTGGATTTCGCAGAACAGTGGCGAATCCGACGGTGTGTGTGTTCTTGTCCCCTCAGTATGATCTCTTCGTTCTTTGTGCTCACGTGAATCCAGAAAAGCGTGGAATGCTTGTATCAACAGGAATAGATATTTGGATCAATGGACAGCCTTCAGAATGCAGACAGAATAGAATGCGGATAGGAGAGGGATAGCGCAAGAGTACAGAGCTTGGCCTATGCAATTCCTAGCGGGGTCTACTGCGAATCATGCAACAAAAGCGTCCAGAACCTGAAACTAGTCTGTATGAAGAACAAAACATGCAACTTTAATGGCTGCCTATGACTATTCTACTCCAAAACAATAATACTGTTTGCACAAGTTGGATCTGTGGCTTACCAATAGCAACACAAAGCTAAAACAAACCTGCAACAAACTATGCTACCAATCCTAAGCAAAGTAAAGGGACACATGCACTGAAAATTATGAAACTTGGAGTGAAAATGGTGGCCCGAATAATGTTTGCACTTGCACAAGTTGGATATGTGGCTTACCAGCTGCAATACAATACTAACCAAAGCACTCAATGAGAAAACTAAGAATCCTAAGCAAAGGAAAACTAAAACTACTGTAACAAGAAATTCAAAAGCAAACTTTGGAGCAAAATTCAGTGCCAATCCAGAGCATGTTTAAACCTCTGTTTTGCTCATTTTTAGAAATCCTCCATTTCCCAGTCTATGCACGTAATATCCTCTTTGCAACCTCCTAATTTTTTATCAAAATTGAAAAACATTATTCTATGGACCTAGATCATCAAATCATTTTTTTTCCTCCATGCCACTAGTTTGTGAAGGAAATTAAAAAGTTGGACTCAAAAGAGCGTTCTGGAAATTTTCGCACTTTGCCGCCCTTTTCCATAGTCATGATGGCGGCGGTTTTTTCCCATCAAATGTTTACCAAAAAGCCAAGAAAGAATGAAAACAAATGGAAAACAAATCACACGGGGGCTATGCGGGAGGAACGGGATGTTTTGGTGAACTTAAAGCTTTTCTGGATCCCGAACACCTTGCGAAGAGACCTGGTATCAATTTTCCCCGTGGCCCTGATCAGGCTATAAAGGAAAAAGTCAAATTTTCAGCCTGCAGAAAAAAGTCAAAGTTGAAGCCCATAGGGAAAAAGTCAAAGGTGAACCTGTTGTTGAGAAGACAAAGCAGATGAGTGGGCCATCGGGGCACTTTTAGAAATTTAACCAAATTCCCAAAAGTAAAGTAAAAGTTCTAGAATGCTCTGCTTCTCCGCCATGGTCTCAGGCCCACCATTGAAAAGTCAAAGTGGAGGAGAGGAATGGTGGAGAACTTTAAGTTTTTTATCCTTTTCCAAAAATGGTTAAAATGTTTAAAAAGGAGCCACGGCCCTGCCTCTAACTAGAACGTGCCACATGTCCTAGTAAAATCGGAGCAGTGGGGTGGTAGAGGAAATTGATTTTTTGAGCCTTTTTCCAAAAAAGGTTAAAATGTTGAGAAAAGGGTTGTGATCCCATTTCCAATATGAACGTGCCACGTGTCTAAGCTGAAAAGTCAAAGTGGGGTTACGGGCCAATTTTTTACAAATTTCCAAATCTCATGAAAAATCACAAAATGCAAAATTCTTCCCTCGTAACCACTCCAATCCCTTCCTGCCACGTGGAAGGCCCAATTTCAGAGTTAGAGGAGCAAATCAAATGGTCTATATTTAAACTATAAAAATCGAATGTAATGGTTGCTTTGCAAGATCTAGTTTTTAACCTACCATGAGTGTTTTTTTCAAAACAGAGGAATTTGAAAAGATGTTGAGGATTTGTGAAGTTTTAATAGTTTCTTGCGAAGAATATAATGGCTTCTCGACATCATTCCAATTACTAGCGATTGATTTCAAAAAATACTAGAGTGCTTTGTACCTGGAAAAGACAGAAAATGCCACATTGCTTCTATTTTCTCTTCTTCATCAAATTTCTTCCATTCTCAAGCTATGTACAAACTCTTCTCGAGCTTCAATAATAAAAGAAGGAATTTTTTCCTTTTTGGTTGAGGGATTGATTGGTACTTTGTGACCAATGAGTTTCATTTGGTCTTGTAGCTCGTCCTGCAGGTTTGTTTTCTTCTAACTATAAATGCATGTAAATGAAATTTCTAATTAATGTGTGTGGGCATCTGATATTCTACTCACAACATTAGTTTCTCCTACCTCCATTCTCACTCCCTTTCCCCTTCTCAGAAAAAGTTCTTCTCTAGTGAGAAATTACTAGCTTTTCCACATGGTCAGTGGAGTGCCCCTGTTGGATCTCTAGTCGAAAGGCCACCGTGTGAAATCCACTTTTTCACGCATGCACATAGGAAGTTGCACCGTTCAAGTAGAGGGACTTAGATTCCCATAGCGTTGGCTTGAAACCCACCAATTTGTCCACAAGACAAATTTTCTCGCCAACAGACGGGTAGTATGAGATCCTAATAGTTGGGTTGGAAAATAAGGAAATAGAGGCTATGAACGGGTAGCATAAGTTCCCTATTATTTAATTGTTTGCTTTAATTTGTGTGATAAACTACATTGAAAGTTTGTTTTAAATAAATAAAGTAAATTCATCATAAATAAAAGACAATTGTGTTTAATCTTTTAATTGATCAAATTCATTCCCGATTAATTAAATAAAATGAAATGAAATACCATATTTTCTTTTTGTCTGAGCAAGAAATGAATTGAAAGAAACTAATTTAAAAACTAACATCCTTTTGTATTTTTTAAAATTTAAATAATATAAATAAATAAGCTATTCTACAGACACATGAAATTAATTAAAATAAAATGCTACTGCCACTAGTAAACTAAACTAAAAACATTGAATAGCTGGATGAAGCTATTCCTTTGTTGAAGGGTTGTCTAAAAATGTTATTCTAAAAGAATGTATTGGAAAGTTATTAATCTAAATGAAATAAAATAAACCTTTTATGGAAAAGCTTCTATCTCAAGTTTTCTAGAAAGGGAAAAACTTCTAAGAATCAATTTCCTCTTTTCCGTGTGAAGTTTCCTTAGCAAAAGTAAATCTAAACTAATTAAAAGAAATAAATTATATGCAAGGATTTCTTCACTTCTTCTTCTAACTAATTTTCTGAGAAGATCCACAGGGATATGCCATGAAGAAGTTATCAAGGGAATATTTATGTAAGAAATATATTTAAAGTAATACTATAAATCAAATAAATACATTCCGGAAATGATGAAATCCTCCGCTTCTACAATTCTACCAAATTAATACAATGCATTCTTTATATTCTAACAAATATAAATTAAATAAAGCTTCAAATAATTTAAATACAACCCCAACCTGGTTATTGTTGTACTGTGGTATCTTCCCAAAGGTGAGATGTGTTTATTGTCTCCTCAGCTTTTTATCCTCTTCCAAAGATGAAGTCCAGTTGATATAGGAATGTACATATGGTGGCTAGTAATAAAGAAAAGCAAGAACTAGATATGGCTAACTTGGTGCAAGAAATGGCAAAAAGAAAATGGCAGGAAAGAACAAAGAAATGAGTTGGTTATCTGTGTGGTTCCTCTAAAAAATTTAGCAACATAACTTTACCTCAAGAATGTGAAAAATCCAACCCATCATATGGGTAAAATCTTCTCTTTTATAAAAATTTGGGAAATAAGAAGTCAATTACATGTGTTGATTAAGAAGTGAAAAATCATCAAAAGGAGAGGTAGTCAACATTCTAAACATATCCAAACAAGAGAAAATCAATACGATTCCAATGAGTCCAAAAATAGGAAAAACGGTTGAGAAACGAGTGAGAAAATCACTCCTGAAATCTAAACACACATTGAAAAACGTGTTTTAACTCTTAGATTTAAGGTGACATGACCACCGGTGTAGATAGACAGGTTACGTAACTTGGGGTGGTTACATAACAACTTTGCTCAAGAAATGATTACACAAGTCACTAAATGGCCTTGCCAAGAAAAATTGCCAAAAGTTTTTTTGGAGACAAAAGAGAAGGGTTGATTTGAGTCAAAAAGGGAGTAGAAGAGAGAGAAGGATCTAGACCTCATTTTTACCTTAGAAGAAGTTTTTATCATCATTGGAGACATCGTGTGTTCCATGTTGCACCATGTAATTTTTGGGTGTGTACATATTACCCCCTCAAAGAATAATTTTAGCCATGAATGGGTGTAAAACGTGGATTCCAAGTATGGTGCTCCCAAGTGGGAGAGTTAGGAATTATACCTTATTCATCCGTATGTTGAAACCATACCAATCTAACCTTCCCACTACCTGTAAATGAAAAACAAGAATCAAGTGCAATATTAAACAATTTTGACAAAATGTTTCGAAATAAAAAGATAATATTATGTACCATTTGTGTGGGGGTAAGAAGTATACCTACCCTGTGCATGCAAGCCCTGCATACACAATGTCAAAAAATCCAAATATATGTTATATATGTAATTTTCACTATTTTTAGAAATCATTTGTGTTTTAAAAGTTTTCTAAATTTAGAGCTTTAGATTTCTAGTAATTTTTTCATTTGTGAGTATGGTTGAATTATAAGGTATTTAGAAATGATGGTGATGGACCCAACAAAAGTGGATGGGGCTCAGGAATAGGTTAGAACCGAAATATATTTGGTATTTTTGTGTTAGCCTCTGGATTTTTCTTTTTAAATGCATTCGAGAAGAACTTCTAGGAAATTCATAATTGGAGCAGTCGTAAGGGGCTTCAAAGAGATGGATAGGCAAAGTTATTTTATTTCTTAGTCTCATTTTTGTATTTATTGATTTTTTTTCTCACAGTTGAGCATTTTGACCACACTTTTCCTATGGTGTGACGACATTGTACATTAGATATTTTGATACATACATACATACATACATACATACATACATACATACATACATACATACAGACATACACATATATATTGATATATCTTGCCTATTTTTTAGTTCGACATTCTTTCGTAAGAGTTGATTTCATTTGACTTTACTCATTTGTGTACTCTTAGATGGTTTATAATTTTTGATTTTTTATTTTTGAATGTATGTTATGGATGATGATAATGTGATACAAAAAATGATATACATATAATTATGAGTATGGTAATAAATTGTAATTTAACAAACTGTAATTATGAAACTTTATTTTTAAGTAACTTTTAGCATTTTGTTTCATTAGAAAAATGTGTTGAATATGATATGATGATAAGATAACCTCACTTAATTCTTAACTCCACATGCAACCAGTAAGATGTGAGGGATCACCACCGAAGAGTCAAGAAGAACATGAGATGTATGTTTTGAAGAATGTGAATGAGAATGACCAAGAGACAAGAACTTTGACAAGGATTTACTGAGAAACCTACAACCCAACCTAAACCAAGATTAACTTAACAAATTTGAAATGAATTTTTCTTGCAAGTTTGAACTATAATTAGATCCATAGATGGCCTATTGATTGAAAAGATATAGTTTTAAGGAATATTTGTCTCTCTTAAAATACACAACTAAGTCATTTTCTTGGGAATTTTTATAAGCACTTTTATTTCTTTGTTTATTTGAAACTTTTGATTTATTAATGCGACCCCCTATCTCTTTCCCCATGCTACTAGTAAGAAGCATGGGCTCATCACCAAGGAAAAGACATAGGTGAGTAAGGGCACTTCCCTCCTTTCCCAACCTCATGCTACCAATAAGAAGCATGGGCTCATCACCAAAGATTGGTAGGGATGAAAAGTGTAGTTATTTGTAATGAAAGTATTTGTGTTTATTGTTTATATATATTCTTATTTTTTAATTAATTTGACTTTTTTGAATTTTTGGGAAGAAATTTTCCCCTAATCTCAACCCCACACAACTAGTAGGATGTGAGGGCTCAACACCGAAGATTGAGATAGGTGAACAAGAGTTCTAGGTGAAATGTTTAGAATGTTTTTTTATAGAGACATATTTTTAGGGAAAGACTTATCATCAAAAATCTTCTGGTGAAAAATATGGGCAATAATCACCTAAATTGGAATCAATCATGGAGAAGACTGAGTATGTACGTCATTATAAAGCAATGTCAAAATTTGTCTCTTGAATGAAAGTGATGATAAAGATTATCCAGTTTGAATGTATGAGAATAATGGTGAAGTAGGTATGATTAGGAGATTTTCCAATGTTATAAATTCAAAGAATTACTTGAATAGTAAGTTTCCGTTTTACAATTTTAACAAAATGATAATGCAAGTAATAAGACAATGTGAATGCAATGAAGGGTAATGTGAAAATGCAATGACTATATACAGAAATGTCTCAGTTGACACGAGTCAATGGTTTATTCAACTCCTCACCTTCCAAGGTACACAAATGATAAGAAGGATTCTTGAAATTTCCATTTTCTTGACAAGGGCCTAATACCTTGGGTTTAAATTTACAACCCTTGCCTACTATCGTATTCATCTGAACATATAATCTTGGTGTAAGACTGTCTATTTGTATGAGGCATTTGTAAACCTATTTGTAGTGCTTTTGACATATCATCTTCATATAAACGTGATGATGTTGTTCAACCTTTGTTTTCTACATTTGGAGTACCTGATCATGTATTTGGCATTTTTGGACTATGGGATCATGTCTTGTGGACACGATAAGCTTGGTTTCTGACACGTTTGTATTTAGACCAAGGTTAGAAATGGGAGAAACCCTAGAGATGGATTTGGTGAGCATAAAACTACTCTCAAAATCATCTTCCTCTCTCGATACTTCTATCATATGTATATCTGAACCAAGATCATCAACATGAAGAGAGGCTAAACCGAGGAAATTACTGAACTCCTTTTGGTTAAAATGGGAGGAGAATCAGAGAATCACCCTCTACTATTTTCACAATTTCTGTTGTGGGATTTATAGAAATGGTTTCCACATATAATACCTTACTCTTATCCATTTTCACCACCTCTAATGTCTTTGGATCATCGACCTTAACCTTTGGAACACTCTGGGTAGTTGTAACCAATTCTTTTGATGGAAGTAGTTTGTTTAGCTACTTTGCAGGGAGCTCATATTTTGAATGAATCCCTGGTTTCTTCTTGAGATTCTCTAGATGTATATCAAAGGGTTTAGGATCCCCTTGAACAACGAAGAATTTTCCCAAATGGAGGAACCTAACCTCTTGGAAGAAAGTGGAAGGAATGGCCTTCATCCGGTGAATCCATGGTCTACCAAGGATCATGTTATAATTTGTTTCCTTGTCGATGATGTAAAACTTAGTTAAGATAGTTTTTGGCCCAAGGGAGACATGAAGAACTATAGTTCCAATTGAGGTAGCTTTAATACTATCATACCCTCGCAACATGTTTCTAGTAGAGGAGAAATTAGTCTCCCCATATCCCAACTTTTGCAAGAAAGAGAAGGGAACTACATTGACAACAGCCCCATCATTGATCATAGTTCTCTTGATGTAATTTTTATAGACCCATACTTGTAAATATAAAGAAGGATCTCCTCTTTGGGCTATTTCAGTGTCAGATGACATCTTGCTTATATCAAATACAAACATGGTATCCCTATAACTCTATCCTAGAGGATGTATGTCAAAGTAAATATGATTTATTTGATCCCTAGGTGGAGGAATAACATGAATTAGGTGACCAAGACCCAATGCATCTAGCAACATAGAACGATGTGCAGGGGAATTCTTCAACAAATCTAGAAATGAAATGTGAGAAAAGGTCTTGTTCAAATCCAAAATAAAATCATAAGATCCTACATGTTTTGAGACTATAGGAGCATCATCCTGTAAGAGAGAATGAGTGGGAAGAGGTTGTGAAGTGTACTCCCTTATCTGATTTATTATGTTAACTTCTGTTTCAACCTCTAACTCAACTAATCCCAAAATATTTGTATTGTTGTTTGAGACTAGGTTAGGGGAAACTCAAGATTTTGTCAGAAGTTGAGGCCTCATGGTTAGTTATTCCTAACAAGGAATACCCTTTTTATGTTTTGAGGGCATACTTTCCATCCTCAAGACGTTTAGGGAATAGGTCTCGTCAATATATTTCTAGGTTTGCATTATTAGGTGCAACGGGTCCTGTATAACTAGGTTGTGAGGTCCCTTCAGGAAGTCGCTAGAAACATGTCCACAAAGTTTACCTTTTATTTTCAGGGAGTCTTTGTATGAATTTTTTTCAATCTCTACAAGATATAGCATCATGACCAACAACATGGTGAAAACTGCAATATAGATTGGATTGTCATAGTATCTTGGCCTTTTATTCGGAGTTTTGTTGTTTATTATAACCCTTGTTGTAGTTTTGAAATTGGTTGTTGTAACCGTAGTACATTACCCCTTAGATGGGATTTTGGTATTGGTTCAGGCCTTGGGTTTGAGCTTGTTGAGGAGGGGGATGATTGACATAGACCATGTTAATAGAGGAAACATAATTAAGGCCTCTTTGATTTCTCATGTTGTTATTATTATTAGTGTTACCATTGTTTGTAAAACTAGCATTCTTTGTTTGATCGGTAACACCATCTATGGTAACACCACAATTGTGATTCAAAACCTTGGGTTCCTTGGTTTTTGGCTTTTGTTTTGATGGTTTTGTATTGTTTTGGTTAGGGGACACCAAATTCCCATTGAGACTGTAAGTTTTACACCCGTTGTTGATAGCGGCTTGGTTGATTCAAAGTGCACCTTCCAATACTTCTTCATAACTGTGAAAAGGAAACTTTTGGACTTCCTCCTTGGTCTCTCAGTTAAGTGAGTGAAGGAAGAGGTCACAAAGTTCCACTTGGTCCATGTCAGGTGCACTTGTAGAGGAGTAAATAACTTGACACCATCTCTGAATGAAATGGGTAGAAGATTCATTTGGTTCCTGCCTAATATGTAAAAAATGCCTAATTTTTATTTGTACTAACTTGTTCATGTCAAATTCTCTAATGAATTTAGAAACAAGTTGTTTAAAGGAATGCATATAAGATTTTCTAATCTGATAGTACCAATCTAACACAATTCCCTCGAGAGTATTTGGAAATATTTTAGCTATTACATCATCCCAAGGAAGCAATTCCCTAATGGCAGTAACATGTGCCTTGATATGGGCGTTTGGGTCTCGTTCTCCCTGAACTTAGGAAGATCAGGCAATGGGCATGGAAGCATGACACCCCATATTTTAAAATCAAGGGGTTATTTCAAATACTTAGCTTAAGTTATCATCACATAATATTCCACCATTTACCCCCCTTGACGAGGAGGAAGAGGATGAGGAGATGGATAAGCTGTAGTGTAAGCATTACCCATAATGTATAGAGCTCCTTAATATGGAAAATAAGGAGTAGGGAAAGTATATGCATCCATATGAGGGAATTTTGAGTACATATGTAAGTAAGGAGGAATAAACACTAGGATATGGGCTAGTGGGCGTAAAACCAGGGAGCGTCATCGCATTGTGCTATGAGGAATGGACATTTGAGAATACACTTCTGGAAAGCCCCTGTGTAGGATAAGCATGAGATGGATGAGGACCCATCCCTAGTGTGTCAGATCCCATGAGAAGATCACCCGGATTTGATTAGACTGGATAACCTTGTTGCACATGATGTTCCACTAGTTATGGCTAGTAGGGGTGTACCCTTTGTTGTCAATGGGATACCCCATGTTTCTGTCCTATTGCATAAGGGGGTTGTGAAGGTTGGGAACTTTCTAGTTCTCTAATCCTCCCTACTAAATTAGAAATAACATCATAAGGAAAGGATTGAGTCTGTTTTGTGGGTGCCTTTTTCATATGGTTTGGTTGAGAGGACATGTGATATCCTATTATAAATTGTTCGGCGTTGTCATTCTTATTTTCATTGAAAATAGGATTCTCAATATTTGTGGTTGATACATTATTATTGAACAATTTAGAGGTTTGAATCATCATCCTATCTAAGGAATCATCTATTGTATTAAGGGGATTAACAATTCGTGTAAAAATGTCATCTTTTGTCGATTTCATGCTAATGCAAGGTCTTGACAAGACTCTAGTGTAAGGTCTAGTTCCACCTATAAAAGTCATGTTGTTTAAAGGGTATTGACCATATTTCATGTTTAAAGGTTGATCAAAATCCTCTATTCTCACATGATTAATGTGGTTTGAGACATACCTAAGGGAGGCTTGCACATTTTTGTGTAGCTATCAGTCCATCCGAAAAGGGAAGGGGATTGTTGTAGTTGAACATTGGTGTAATATCTATCAAATCCAAATGGCCAACCAAGCTCTCTACCAGACATATTTGGGGAATTATAAAATACCTACCAAAATAGGGGAAGAAATGGAAAGGTGAGATAATAGTAATGAAAGATAAGGAAATAAGAAGGAACTAATCCTTCACATCAGATTCACCAATTTTGTACACTTGAAAATCAACATGTGATTTCAGATGCACTTGAATTCTCAAGGTCGTGACGAGACAACCAAAATTTGAGAGATTGGATGGATAATTGCTAGGAAACTAAAGGAAGTTTAGGGGCTATGAACTAGTAACATTAAATTCTAATAGTTGAGTTGAAAAGAGGGGAAATAAAGGCTATGAACAGGTAGCATAAATTCCCTATGGTTTGGTTGCTTGCATTGATTTGAATTCTAAACAATCTTAAAACTTTGTTTTAAATAAATAAATGAAGTAAATTTATCTTGAATAAAAGACAAGTGAGTATAATATTTTAATTCACTAGATTCATTCCTGATTAATTAAATAAAAAAAATTAAACCATCTATTATATTTGTTTAAGAAATAAACTAATTAAATAGCTAACATATTTTTTGTATTTTTCATAATTTAAATAAAATAAATAAATAATCTATTCTACAGACACAAGAAATTAACTAAAATACAAATACTACTACCTCTAATAAAATAAACTAAAAAAAAGAATAACTGGATGTGGTTATTCCTTTGTTGCAAGGTTGTCTGACAATGTTATTCTAAAATAATATATTCAAAATTTATTAACCTAAATAAAATAAAATAAAATAAATCTCTTCTAGAAAATCTTCTTCCTCAAGTTTTCTAGAAAGGGAAACCTTCTCAGAAGTAATTTCCTCTTTTTCGTATGGATTTTTCCAAGCATAAGTAAATCTAAATTAATCGAAATAAATAAATGATGTTCAAGGATTTCTTCAGTTCTTCCCCCAACTAATTTCCTGAGTAGATCCATAAGGATAAGCTAGGAATAATTTATCAAGGGAATATTTATGTAAGAAATATTTTGAAAGTAATACTAGAAATAAAACAAATACATTCGGGAAGTGATGAAATCTTCCGCTTCTACAATTATAATAACTTAAAAAAATTCCTTCTTTCTATTCTAACAAATATAAATTAATTAAATCTTCAAATAATTTAAACACAACCCTAACCTGGTTACTATTGTACTATGGTAGCTTCCCAAAGGTGAGATGTGTTTGTTGTCTCCTCAACTTTGAATCCTCTTCCAAATATGAAGTCTAATTAATCTAGGAATAAACATATGTTGGCTAATAACAAAGAAAATAAAAAACTATCTATGGTTGGCTTGGTGTAAGAAATGACTGAAAGTAAATGACATAAAATAACAAAGCAATGAGTTGGTTTTCTGTATGGTTCCTCTAAAAAATTCAGCAGCATAAATTTACCTCAAGAATGTGAAAAATTCAACCCATCATATAGGTAAAAGCTTGGCTTTCATAAAAATATGGGAAAGAATAATTCAATTACATGTATAATTTAAGAAGTGAAAAATCATCAAAAGGAGAGGTATTCAACAATCTCAAAAACTAAAACAAGAAGAAAAATCAATATGATTCCAATGTGTCTAAAAATAGGAAAAACAATTGAGAAACGAGTGAGAAAATCACTCCCAAAATATAAACACACATTGAAAAATGTGTTTTAACTCTCTGATTTAAGGTGACATGACCGCCAATGTAGACATATTAAAGGTTACACAACATGCAACCATTGGGGCAGTGTTGTAACCACTACTCAAAACAATGCCCAAAGTTTAAGAAATGGTCTTGCAAGAAATAATTAAAGTTTGGAGACAAAACAAAAGGGTTGATTTGAGTCAAAGGAGAGATGAAAAGGAGAGAGGGAAAGATTTGGACCTCATTTTTACCTTGGAATAAGTTTTTATCATCATTAGAGACATCACGTTTTCTATGTCACACCATGTAATTTTTGGATGCATATAGGTACCCATTTTCAACCATTACCTCAAATTTTTATTTTCATTCATGTTCCTTGTTTTAAAACTAGTTTGACATGTTATCCAATATGCATTCATTATTATTAGAGTGTCTATCATTATAATATTATGTTGTCTGAGAAATGTTTTTTTATTTTACTAACTCTTTAACGTTTAACATGTTTCATGATGTTTCCGTGATTTGCAGGTTTGTGTCGTAAGAAAGGAATTATTTTGATTCATGTCGATATCCTTGAGCCATCAAGGAATGCTTTAATTCTTTATAAATCCACATTTTTAGTTCAAAATAAAAAATTCAAATGCATCCCCACCACTCGGTGGTACAATATATTCATTGGATTTTGGGGGTTTCGGGCCTCTTGAACATCCTCTCACTTTGCGTACAAAATTACAAGGTGCAATTTGGTCCCTGATTCCTGAAAGACACGAATATTTAGAGTATATAGGAAGTGTATGCCCATACTTCAAGTTTGTGGGTTACTTATGTAGAGATGCATCTTGAGATGTATGTGAACTTTGTAATTTGCTTCGTTACATTTATGCAAGGTGCATTTTCATCCCCGTGGATTACTTAGGACAAAAGGTAAAAGGATGATACATGACACTATGAAGGGTGTTTAGAAGAGAATTTCAAGTTGTAACTTGTACATATACATTATCATACCCATGCATGATGTGCCCGAGTCCCCAAGCCCATGGAGGATTGATACACTTGGTGTATTTACAAGTAAATCCCCAACGACTTGAAATATAAAAAAGGGGCAAGGAGGGATAAAGCACCAAATGGTTTTTCACATTATTAATGCTTCAATTAAGGAAGTATATAACTCAAGGACAATCCCATAGACCGCACTTTTTGTTTAAAACATTTGATCATGTTAGCCTTCTATTGAGTTCTAGTTGTCTTCTGAATCTTGAAATATAGTGGTATAGAGGCTGGAACTAGGTACAAGTCATTTCCACATCCCACAAGCTAGACACAAGGTTATTAAAATAAGTAAGTGCCCTAGCCTCGTGAACTATCAGTATTTCTATGTGAATTGTGAATCATTGAGTGTTAAATTTAAAAATTGGAACATCATGGTCAAATATTTTCTTTAGGTCATAATAAAAAGATGCCACAAGATGAATACGATGCCTAATTTCCATCAAATTACTTCCAATACGACCTCCCATTTTAATAGAGTAATGGATACAAATTTGGGTGGGACAGACCTAGCCGAGTTCAACCTAAGATTTAAATCCCCTAGGAGAAGCAAGATGATGGAATGTATTGATAATTGAGGTATTGCATTGGCTACCGCCTTCTCTTCCTCTGCTTAGTACCCAAAGTCTATCTAGGCATGTGCTTAGAACTATATCCCTATAACCAGGGATGGAAGTGGTTCCCTTATATTATTTCTCACATCAACTTGAATTGACAAGATGCTTGGCCTCCCTAATGCGATCCATGTAGCTAATGTAAGTATCAAAAAAGGAGAGGAGTAACGGAACAAAAATTCAGGTGAGTTGAATAAGATAATGAAAGACCAATGGTTAATAAATCCTAGAGATTCAGTCACCCAACTCTCAAAGAGGTTGGCTCAAACAAAATTTATTAAATATGTTATATGACTAAATCCTTGAGGCTTAAACATAATTAAAGACTTGTGGATTATTAAATATCAAGTTTGAATTAAGAAAAAGACATTGTAAATAACTATTGATGTAATGAATGTCATGGGATTTTGATTAAATATTTTTAATGTATTTATGAAAATATGTGAACAACCAACGTGATGGTTATTAAATAATAATTAAAAACTATAAGAGGCATATCAAACTAAAAGGAGGTACATTAATTTGAATCATTGTGATTATGAGACAAGAAATTGTAATTGTGATTCTAAGAAAGAATATTGACAAAGAGTTTGAAGAATCTTATGAATTGAATACGTGGAAGTAAATTCCAAGGCTGAATAGGCACAGATAGGTGGTGGGAAAAGAGAGGGGCACTAGTAGTGTCCTAACCAGGGGTAAAAAGTACAACTTTGGATGGTCCTGGATAGGGAAAGGTGAACATACACGAGGTGTATAACACAATCCTTAGATAATGTGGCCATAGTCTGTTATCTGTTTCCAGAGTTTGGATTGGAATTTGGTACAAGAAATCATGTGAATTATCTCATATAAGTATTATGTCTATAAAATATCTATAAGTTTCTGTAAAAATCAAAATCTAATAAAAGGAAGTTAATTCTTTTGTTTATATTGTTAAAAACGTGTAACTAAATGAATTCGACATATTTTGTTATGTAATCTATAAAAATGTGTGCTTGTATTATTGAAAATAGTGAATTATTTTAATAAGTCAATAAAATACACAAATTTAGAGGTCTGTGTCTATTTTTAATCAAAATCTATTTAAAGTTATGTAGAACAAGACCAAATTAATGTTATTGAGTGAATTTGAAGCATTCTTGTAAGCTTTAATGGTGTATCGGGCTATATTATCTGTTTTCTAAAATTTTGGGTCGTGTTTGCTATGTTTATGTATTTTACAGTTGTGTTTCGTGGCTTTTACTCTATTGCCTTTGTTCCATGGATGTTTTTCTTCTTTATGCGGGATTTTCTTTGGTACACGGGTATTGTCTTCCTTCCACATATTTTTCTTTGTTATGCGGTTATGTTTTTCACTCTGTGGATTTGAAAATTAATCTTAGGATTATATTGATGTATAAATATTAATCAACTATGACTGTAACCAATCTAGCTTGCTCAAGTAAATATCATCAAGAACATAAAAATGTATCAATCTTCCGCAATAAGATCTGTTGTCAAGAATTATCGATTGTGTCAAGTTAAAAGTTGTATTTTAGTTAGTCATAGCCAAATTTTAATCTAGGAAAAAGTCACATTTCATTTGGTATCAGAGCCAATTATCCTCATTAAAATACATTCTATTGTTGAATGTATGAAAGGAAAATAAAAAATGTTGTGAATTAATAGATTGTGGTGATTTTCTCACAAAGCTAAAATTGTGTATATACCTAGAATGGTAGACAAAAAAGAATGGAATGGATTCACAGAATGATATGGATTACAACGAATTGGAGCGATAAAACCAAAAATTGTGCAGGGAAGTAAATTATCTTTTTGAGCAATTAGAAACATTAAAAATCCAATTTGAAGAAGCTATGATTGATAAACTTGATAAGTCTAGTAAATAAGATAAAAGCACTAAATCAGAAAAGAAATGTAATAAGTTTGAGAATAAACTAAGAAAAAGAAAGAACTCTTCATCTGATGATGATATTGTTCATGATAAATTAAATGAATCTTATGATTCTTCTAGCTGTTCTGATTCATCTGATAGTAATCAAGCTAGTTCAAGCAAGAATTCTAAAGACACAAAAAAATTCTAAGAAAATTAAATTCCTTAATATTGTGGAGAAGTAGTAACAGGGGAAAAAGCTGAAACTTGGCTATCGAGATTAGAAAGATATTTTAAATTACAAAAGACTAATACGCTAGGCAGAAATCAAATAGCTTCATATCAGTTGAAAAATGCTGCCCTTCACTGGTGGGAAAACACATTAAGGTCTAAGAAAATTAAAGCCCATAAATTCTCCTGGAGAAAATTTAAGAATTTGTTTAAAAATGAATATATGTTTGAACATTTCTTACAATAAAGAAAAAATGAATTCTTTGATCTAAAGAAATTCCTTAAAAATGTAAATGAGTATAAACAAGCCTTTGAAAACTTAAACAAATTTGTGCCTTTTATTTCTAGGATAGACAAAGTTGTTAGATTCATCAATGGTCCAAGGGAAGAATATAAAGCTAGTGTTTGGTGTGGTAAACCAACTTCATTAGATGAGGATGCTCAAATTACAAACCAATTTTAAAAATACAAGACTGTAGTTCAACAAAAGAAAGAAGACTATAAGAATAAGAATTATAATTTCTAGAACTCAAGGTCTTGGGCTATTGGTGAGTTAGTTTGTAATCATCAACCCAAGTTCCATTCCCATTGAGTTCATTAGATTATTTTAATAAGTGTCCATGGGGACACCTTGAGGTAGGGGTTGAAATTATCCATATGGGCCAAGTAGAACATAGTGGGGCGCTCTAAATGTCGATCACTCAATGGACATTAAGGACTAAAGCCCACCCTCATATCCCACATAGATAAATTTCTCCTCCACCACTCTAGTTCATAACTCTTGTATAATAAAAGTGTTTACCATCCAAAGTTTTCCAACGGGGTTTGGGTGGATCAGTTAAGACATATGGTTGTGTCTAGATCCACCTAGGTTCAAATCCTGCTAGGCATGATCCCCTTTAGGGTGGTTTACTGGTGGTGGCGGGAGTTGCATCACTAATGGTTGTGGCTTGTGGCTTCGGTTGGTGGTTATCAATGGTGGCAGTATTTGCATTGTTGGCATTGACAGTGGCTAGTGGCTCTAAAAATGACGGTGGAAGAAAAATTTACATCATCGGTGTAGGCTTCGTGGTCACAATTTGTGTTGGTTTAATTGTAATATATTTTCTAAAGTACATTGTTATAGGGTGGTGCCCCACCAACCCTTTCATTCATACTTCCGGTCAAAATCATTTATCAATTAAAAAAAATTCTAATTTCCATTTTAAGGATAGAAAAAGAATCAAGAGTATGTCAAAAATAAACCAGAGGAAATTAAATGTTGGACTTGTGGAGATAACAACTTTGTTAGGGGTTTCCCTCAAAGAAATAAAATTTGGGATAAGAACAACGACAAGAAATCTGAGGATAAACATAAATAAGAAAATAAAAATATGAAATTTTATGTTGTTGTTGATACAGGTACAGTGCATAAGCAAGTGTCTCTGATCGAAGTAGTAGGGTCTATTAAAAACACAACCCTTGTTTTCTTGATTGATCATGGTAATAGTCATAGTTTTATATCTCCTAACTTGGTTGAAAAATTGAATTTATTTTCTAGAAAATTTTTACCACTAGCTGTAGAAATGGATGATGGAAGAGTAATAAGGAAAACATGAGCTTTGGTTGAAGACTTAGATTTTCAAATGGATAATATTGTATTTAGTGAATATTTTCATGTGATGTTATTTTAAGTCAATATGATGCTATTTTAGGAATGGCATGGTTAGAAAATAACCATGCTCTCATTAATATGAAAATAAACGTGTTTGTATCCAAGACCTATGCAAATACTCATATTTTGTAAGGAACAAAAAGACAACTAAATTTAAAAAATATTTCTATTGTACAACTTAAAAGGAGTCTTGAAGAAAAATGTAAAATTTTCTATGCTTTGGTCACTCAAAATTATAAACTTAAAGTAGATATAGATGTTCATCCAGTAGTTCAAGAGTTTATGGATGTGTTTCCTTCCGATGTTGAAGAATTTCCACATAGAAGATATGTAGAACATGTTATTGACCTTATTCCCAGAGCTGAACAAGTGTCAAAAGCACCGTATAGATAGTCTATACATGAACTAGATGAGCTTAAGGTACAATTTATTGAATTATTAAAATAAGGAAAAATTAGACCTAGTGTTTCCCCTTGGGGTGCACCAGTATTGTTTGTTAAAAATAAAGATGGTACTATGAGGCTGTGTACTGATTATAGACAATTAAATAAGCTAACTATTACGAAAAAACACCCTTTGCATAGAATTGATGACTTAATAGATCAATTGAATGGTGCTATATGTTTTTCTAAGATTGATTTACATTCTAGTTACCATTAGATTAGAATAAAGGATGCTGATATTACAAAGGATACTTTTAGAACTAGATATGGTCATTATGAATTTGTTGTTATGCCTTTTGGGTTAAAAAATGCTCCAGCCACATTCATGACCTTGATGCATGATGTTTTTAGACATTTCTTGTATGCATTTGTAATTATATTTCTAGATTATATCTTGATCTATTCTGAAAATGAAGAAGAACATGAAAAACATGTTAGGCTAGTACTTAAAAGTTTAAGAAAACATCAGTTATATGGTAAACTAAGTAAATGTAAGTTCTTTAAAACTCAAGTCTCCTACTTAGGAAACATTATCTCTGAAAAAGGAATTTCTCTTTATCCTTTTAAAGTGAAAGCAATACGAGTTTGGGATATACCCAAAGATGTACAAGAAATTAGAAGTTTTCTTGGTTTGTCTGGTTTTTATAGAAGATTTATTAAGAACTATTCTAAAATAACTAGTCCTCTCACAGAATTAACAAAGAAGAATAATACATATCATTGGTGTGAGGAATGTGAAATTGATTTTAATAAATTGAAATAAGTATTAACATGTGCACCTGTATTTTGTATTCATAATTTTTCTAAGACTTTTATTGTTGCTACCAATGCTTGTGGTTCTGGTGTTGGTTGTGTACTAATGCAAGATAGTAGAGTTGTATACTTACGATCTAGAAAATTGTTTCCTACTGAAAATAATTATCCTACTTGTGATTTAGAATTGTAAGGGATAATTCATGCTTTGAAAATTTGCACACATTATCTGTTAGGTCATAAATTTGGTTTGAAAACTTATCATAGAGGTCTGCAGTATATTTTTACTCATCCCTTGTTAAATATGAGAGAAAGAATATGGGTAAAATTGCTAAGTTAGTATGATTTTGAAATACACTATGTTCACAGTAAATAATTTTTTTTTGTTGATGCTTTAAGTAGGAAAATAATGTTTGCGAATGCTTTGTCTTTAGAAATGAGTCAATTTGATCAAGAAATAAGAGATGTGTTACGTACTGATAGATATTTTTCTGAAGTATATGCTAGTTTGATAAATGGAACATCTAATGTACATTTAAAAGATAAGCTTGTTTCTTATTTTCTTGGTGTGAATGGAATGTTGTCCTATAAAGGTAGATTGTGTATTCCCAGTCTTCCTAGTTTGAAACAAATTTTTTTGAGAGATTATCATGACATTCCTATTGTTGGACATCTTGGTTTTCAAAATATTTACCTGTCAGTTAAAAGGAGTTATTTTGGCCTGGAATGAAACAAGACATTAAGAAGTATGTGCAGCAGTGTCTGACTTGTCAAAAGGTCAAAACTGAACAATATAGTAAACCTGGAAAATTTCAACTTTTATTTATTCGTGATTAGAAATAGGAATCATTTAGTGTGGACTTTATTACAAGTTTACCTAAGACCAAGAATGGGCATGATGTTATTCTTGTTGTGGTTGATAGATTGACTAAAATGGCTCATTTTCTACCAACCAAGATCAAAACCTCTGCTTCAGATATAGCTCATTTGTTTTCTAAGTAAATCTATTTTTTCATGGTCTTCTTAAAGATTTAGTAACTCATAAAGACCCTAGATTTACTTCTTCTTTCTGGAGATCATTATTTGATGAGTTGGGTACTAGTTTAAGATTTAGTACTACTTATAATCCTGAGTCTAATGGGAAAACTGAAAGAATAAAAATATATTAGAAGATATGCTTAAGATGTATACAGGTGAGAAACCTGGGAATTGGGAACAATATTTGCATTTAATTGAGTTTTCCTATAATCAAGGTTATCATATTAGAACCAAAATGACACCTTTTGAAGTTGTGTATGGTAGGAATTGTACTACTCCTGTTTCATGGTCTAATCCTAAACACAAATCTTGGTATGCTAATGATAACTTGAAAGAAATGGAAGAAATCATAAACAAAGCTAAATAAAACATGAAAGCTTCCCAAGATAGATATAAACATTAGGCTAATTATAAAAGAACTGTTAGATAAGTTAAAGTAGGTGATCAAGTATTTCTTAGAGTAAAACCTAAGAAGAGTTCTTTGAAGTTAGGAAAATATGCTAAGTTAGTTCCTCATTTTAGTGGACCTTTTGAAATTCTAGAAAGAATAGGAAATTTAGCTTATAGATTAATTTTACCTCCTGAATTTTCTAGAATTCATAATGTATTTCATGTAAGATTGTTAAAAAAATATGTGTATAATGATAATCATGTTATTTTTTAGAAAAGTATAGTTATTGAGCCTACATGTGACTTCAAAATTAAACTTGAAATAATTTTGGAAAGAAGGACTAAGGACCTTAGAAATAGAGAAATTAAATTTAAAGTAAATTGGAATTTTTGTGATGTGGAAAGTGCTACTTAGGAAAGAGAATTTCTCCTTAGAGAGAAATATTGTCATTTGTTTAGCTAATGACTTGTTGTGTTTTTCCATGAATTCCAGCATAGAATTGGCACTACTGAGGGCAATATATGATTCAAGGAGGGGAGAAATGTTATGTGACTAAATCCACAAGGCTTAGAAATAATTAAAGACTTGTGGATTATTAAAGATCAAGTTTGAATTAAGCAAAAGATATTGTAAATAACTATTGATGCAATGAATGTCACAAGATTTTTATTAAATATGTTTAATGTATTTATGAAAAAGTGTGAACAACTAATGTGATGGTTATTAAATTCCAATGAAAAACTATAAAAGGCATGTCAAACTTAAAGGAGGTACATTAATTTGAATCATTGTGATTCTGAGACAAGAAATTGTAATTGTGATTCTAAGAAAGAATATTGACAAAGAGTCTAAAAAATATTATGAATTGAGTTTGTGGAAGTAAATTCCAAGGCTGAATAGGTACAAGAAGGTAGTGGGTAGAGAGAGGGGCACAAATGGTGTCCTAACCAGGGGTACATAGTACAACCTTGGATGGTCATGGACAGGTCAAGGTGAACATACACGGGGTGTATAACATAGTCCTCTCATAGTGTGGCCATCATTTGGTGTCTGTTACCTGAGTTTGGATTGGAATTTGGTACAATAATTCATGTGAATTGTATCAGATAAGTATTCTATCTATAAAAGCTTCATAATTTTCTATAAAAATATCTGTAAACATCAAAAGTTAATAAAAGGAAGTTAATTCTTTTGTTTATATTGTTAAAAATGTGTAAACAAATGAATTTTGCATATTTTGTTATGTATATTTGTAAAAATGTGTGCTTGTATTATTGAAAATAGTTAATTATATGAATAAGTCAATAAAATACACAATTTTAGATGTCTATGCCTATTTTTAATCAAAATCTATTTAAAGCTATGTAGAACAAGACCGAATTAATGTTATTGAGGGAATTCAAAGTATTCATGTAAGGTTTAATGGTGTATTGGGCTATATTATCTGTTTTTTGAAATTCTGCGTCGTGTTTGCTATGTTTATGTATTTTACAGTTATGTTTCGTGGCTCTTACTCTATTACCTTTGTTCCATGGATGTTTTTCTTCTTTATGCAGGATTTTATTTTCTACATGGCTATTGTCTTCTTTTTGTGTATTTTTCTTTGTTGTGCGGTTATGTTTTTCACTCCACAGATTTGAAAATTCATCTTAGGATTATATATTGTTGTATAAATATTAATCAACTACAATTGTAACCAATCTACCTTACTCGATTAAATAACATTAAGAATGTAAAAACGTACCAATCTTCCACAATAAGATCTATTGTCAAGAATTATTGATTGTGTAGAGTTAAAATTTACATTTCAGTTAGTTAGAGCCAGATTTTAAGATGGGAAAAATTCATGTTTCAAAATAAATTGAAGATTCTATAACATTTTTGAGCCCTATAATGGGGGAGGAGTCTAATTTTTAATTTTAGGAATGGATGTGCTTTTTTATTCTTCTCATGTTATTATCAAACCATCATATCCATTGGGGGGAATTAGTCAACAACACCAACCATTCTCAAATGATGAAAGTAGTTATTGTATCTAGAGGAGAATCTTCCATCCTCCAAGAATTATTCATGACTTCATATTTGGTTTATAATGTTACATCCTAGAGGATTTTCTCGAGGATAAGGCAGGAAATGTACCCCACTATCTCTAAGGTATATGTTGTTTATACCCAACTTAACTTGGTAAATTATAAGGCCCAATTTAGAACAATCATTGATGTATTCTTTTCCCCTATAATCTGCTTGTTTTCCCCTACCTGGAAATATGAGAGAATAACCCTTGAAGCCAAGATAAGATTAGCTAGGTGGGGATGTTACTTCATTCAATTCTCAATGTTTTCTTACATTTGGTTAAGTGGATTTACATGAGTTCCATATGTTTTTCCTAGTCATATGGATAACAAGTGTGTGTTATTGGAATTGGTCAAACAACTTGTCCATGTACAAAGGATCATAATATCCAAGTACAAGGTGACTATCAAGTTCCTTAACAGTGTTATCAGACATACTTTCCCTTCCTTGATCAAGGAAAAGCTGATCGAGGCTGAAATGAGAAGCTTCACTATTGAGTAATTTTCCCCAAGGAATAACTATGACATTAAATGGATCTTACATAAGGTTTTAGGGTCCTCTTTAGAGCATGAACCTCACTACGAGGATTACTGGATGGATTACAGAGGAGGAGAAGATGTCAGACTGAGAAATTTTCAAGGATGTCTCTAACCTATATTTTTTATTTCAAGGTGGTCATGGTTCCCCAAGAAGTGGTTGATGATAAAAATAAAATGAATTCATAATACACTCTGAATAATACTGCACAACTAACCTTCCCTCTATAAACTTGGTAGTTTAGGAAATAAAAAACCTTGCATCACAGGATTGCAGATGTCACGAGGATAAACCTCACTTGTTCGTTCGATCAAAACGTTTACCTCAACTAGTAGATAAATGTTGTTCTTAATGAATATAGGGTCAATGGAATTCTTGGTGATATGCTACCACCCTTTAGAAAGGAGACAAGTACCATATAAAGGACTCACATTTCTTTTATACCCTCCCTTAAAGCTAAAACTACAGATGATCTAAGTGCATACATAAGAAAGACTAGGAATTTTGTGTCCCAAATGGCACAAAAGACTAAATATACCTTAAGGAGGAATAAACCCATTGTTGTTACCCCATCCAAGAAATACCAGACACTTCTGCAACACCTAGGGTGTATGCATCAAAGGGGAAAGCTAAGAAAGGTGCTACTAGTCAAAATTTTAGGAAGAGAGTTGAAATGGGAAAGGTAAGAGATAAATGTCACTCAGAAGGAAGAGTATTTCATAAAGACATTGATGAAGAAGAAGACTTAGATGAGGTCCCTTTAATCAAGTGTAAAATTCCAAGGATTATAGTTCCCATTACACAAGTGACTATCATGTAGATTGGGATGGAGAGGAAATTAGGGCAAGTAACACATGTTACAAAATTTGGTGTTCCTTTCCCAATCCCTATGCCCTATGTTCCACCACTGTCAGGGGATGTGTTGTTATCAAGTACATGGGTAGTCTTAATCCAAGTGGTCAAGAAATGTATTCAAGAGAAGATTCCTCTATAAGTTGAGAACTCGGCTGCCCTAGAATTTCAATGTAATGAATAGGTGGGGAAGCCCAAGGTAAGCCTTGATCATGAGGAAGTGTTCTTTTATTTGTGTAAGGTGTTGGAAACAGACCAAGGAACTAGTGTTGTTGTGGCTAAAAATCAAGATGAAACCAATGTGTAGGGAGGAAAGGACCCCACTCTAGGTGAGGAACCTGAGGGTTAGAAAAGGAAGTTATGGCACAAACTACAGAGGAACTAGGTATACAAAGTCTTAAAGCTAATATTGGGACAAGAACTGATGATAAACATGAAGATAAGTCCCTTCAGTCCACTTAGGAAGTCGGTCCACTTTCCCTACCTCCCACGAATGAAGAAACAAGGGTCATTATGACCATTGAAATAAATGATGAACAAAGATAGGGAGTTAGGGTGGAAGTTCATAATACACCCACTGAGCCTATAATTGAGCAGGAAATAGGTGGGGAAAAATCCACCCAAATTTAAGTAATAGTTACTGAGACTTGTATGGTCCCCACTCCTTCCCAGTAGCTGATTTTGGTACTAGTAAGACAACCAACATCACAATAAGAGTTACCCCTCAGAGGATTCTTAGATACAACCCTTTCAAGATAGAAAAGATAAAGGTTCCATTTGACACTGATGATTTTATTAGCTTTGCGTTATAAAGTTCCTTAAGGCCTTTTAAAAGGGCCAAAATTATGTCTAGGAATTTGGTAAGAAGTCGGGGGAGAAGGTATTTAGAGGTTAGCACTCCATAAAGATAATTTCTAATAGAAAATGCAACCATGGCTGATGTCCAAGTTACTCGGGTCTCATTATGTAAGAATTCCATTGAGGGACTCAAACATGATCTCAATATGATATTCCAGAATGTGGTGTACAAGATTGAAAAGGAAAAAGAGATAAAAGAACATCTAAAGGAGAAGGTTGAGGCCCTAAAAAACTTTATTAGGAAATTTGTACAGGTTCCTCAAAATACATAAGCTCTCCCCTCTAAGGATACCAACACAATGATGAAAAATGCCGAAGATGTTGCTACAAGAAATGAGGCAAATCTAAAATGGGAGGAATAATTACTGAGAAAAGGCAACATGACTATCATGAGCATTGTTGAGTGCTATAAAAAAGTGTCAAAACAAATAGAATTTGCTAGGGACCTAGTTGAAAAATTCCAAAATGAGATGGTGTATTGGGATGAGTTGCCTAAACTCAAGGAAATTACTAATTTTGATGATCAATTGGCTGATATTTAAGGAATTGTGCCCCAAAAATGTAGAGGGAAGCATTATATGTTTATAAAGTCAATAAAATAAAGAATGAGAAGTTTGGGGGGTTACATTGGAAAACTAAAGGAGATATGGGATAAATCTAAAAAGTACATAGATGATTTATATTCAAGGCTTGAAAAGGTGATTCCAATACCAGGTACATTTAACCTTGGGGAAAATGATGCAAAACATTTAGTTGGGATACTTTAAAAAATGTCAAAAGAAATACGGATGTTGCATCCTCAACTTTCAATTATTTCTCAATTCAGAGGTTTGTTTAGATATAGGGGGATATATGCAAGTTGGATAAAATGGTGAGGAAGAAAAGGGTCATCAATGATGAGCTTGATGAAGTTCTATCAGAGAAGGAACTTGTATTTCTTTACCATAATGCTTCGGATGATGAGCCTCTCATCAACATGTTTAAGGGGTTGGATGCTTATGTGGCTAAGATGGAAGAGCAAGATAAGGGAAACCATATTAAAATGGACTCAACATAATTCTCTAATCCTTTTCCTATTCCTTAAAACTTTGTTCAAATACCACTCTTTGTATTAGAAATCCCGTTCAAATGATTATGCGTATAACATAATCATGAGAAGAAACAAAAAAATGATTGCATGAATGTAATAGATTCATATGTATGACACACATCAGGTGATGACTGAGTGCTAAAGGAAAAGGAAGTTTGTTTACGCCTCAGAATATTATCTTAATACCATGAGCATAATCATGGGATGGAACTGATCCAAATGAACCAATAAATGCATAATACTTTTGGTTGTCATTCCCCCTTTTTCATTTTGGTTAGGCTTGGGCCCTTTTCTATGTAATTTTTCTTCTCCATGTGAGTTTTTGGGGGTGAATTTTTGGATATTCCCTTTGGGAACTATTTTATAAGAGTGAGGACTTGTCCTCATTCTAGGGGTCGATGGATGGTAGTTTTGTTAATAGTTTTT
This sequence comes from Taxus chinensis, assembly GCA_019776745.2. NCBI lineage: Eukaryota > Viridiplantae > Streptophyta > Pinopsida > Cupressales > Taxaceae > Taxus > Taxus chinensis. The sequence goes on from CM034154.1 coordinate 472,015,873, forward strand.
ATCTCTATTTCCGGATTTTGATCTGCTAGGTAATGTTAATTGTTCCAAAATTTGAGATTATTCTAAGGTGGTTGCATTGTATAGCCATTAGCAGGTTTTGAGGGAATTTTTTATGTCCCCTTACTAAAACTCATATTGATGGAACAATCTACTTTGATTTAATGATGTTTTCCACTATATATATGAATATATCATCAAGGAAATAAATTTTTACTACAATCTTGTGCTTATTGCATCAATGGAGTACACCAATTCAACTTCTAGTTGTTGTATTTCTTTTATTATTGTGTGAATATTGTTTTGTAGTGTATCCTTTGCAGTATATTTTTCCAGTTATAAAACCATTATGGTAATATTAATTTGGAGTCGTATTTATCATCCCTTGAGGGTATCTTGGGTTTGTGAAATATAGGCAATGAATGTGTCATTGGTGTTTCTTTCTCAAGTTTTTGTGTTAATAATCCTGAAGTTTGTGTCCAACATTTGTGAGAATTAGGTATCAATAAATATAAATGTTCTCTTAAAAGTTATGTTAAATTGATTATTCCACTCTGAATTCATGGAGAAATATCATGCCATCATGGAACTCTTGAAATATTTCCATTACATGATAAAACATACTCCATTATTATTTCCTAACCAAGTGGTTGTTGTCATGCATTTTTGCTAGCTCAAAAATTGAAACTTTCAAGTATGACAAATAAGCCAAATTTAAAAAAATTATCCCGAGTCTTCCTAAATCCCCCTCCCTGATAAATTTATATTATGTTTCATGATCATATTTACCTTGCAGGTACTTTCAATATATTTAACAAGCATATGTAGGTGTTTGAAATTATGTTTCTAGATCAACAATTCCATTCAACGAAGAACAACTAAAGACTAGTTCTATGTTGGGCTCAAAAAGGTTAATTTTGGCCTTTTTCAAGGTATATGTGCACCCTATGGTAAGGATATGAAATAAAATACTCATTTGAATGTGGTATTGAAGATTAATTAAGGTATTGGAAATTATTTATAAATATTTATGGAAGTTTTGAAGGTTTAGGAATTTAATGTGTAACAACAATTTTCCAAGTATAAGTAGTGAAGAGTCAAAACTAGAACCTGAACTTAACTGGATTATTTTGTGATTTCTATAAGGAGTTGGATGAAATAAAATATTCATTTTTAATCTTAAGAAATTATCTAAATTTTGGAATCATCCCATCTTTCACAAGACTTGATGGTTTCTCGAGGGAGTTCCTTCTTGGTAGACACACCCTTCTGTCTCCAAGACAAAGTGGCCCATTTTTAGAGATACAAGTAGAATTTAAGTTTTAAGAGGATATAATTGATCTTTAAATGTAATTGGGATTAAAAATAATATAAAATTTCATGTGAAAATACCTTTTGGAGCTCTGGGAATCATTTCATCAAGTTTTCTCTTGTGAAAGTGTGTTGCTCATACTTATCCAATTTTTTTAGTGACACATGTCACCTTCTGGTGAGGGTGTAATTTTTTTTGTCACATTTTTCCATTTCCCTAAGGGGATAGAAGGGAAAAAATAAAAAACCCCACCTCATCCCTTCCCAATGGTCCCTCATATGACCCATGTTAGCCTAGCAGAGTTCTAGTCAAGCCAAACTCATCTCCCTCACAATGCATCAAAGAGTGACACTTGACATCATTTGGTGAGGGAATATTCTTGTCCCTCTTATCTCCATTTCCAAGGGGACACAAGGGAAACAAAAATTCACTCCTCTTAAATTTCCTCATGTGAATGGATGACATCTCCTCGGTGTTAGGGCACGTTTTCCCCATCTCTCCATTCTCTCACCACAATGTTAAGCCCTTAACCTATTATTTGTATTAGGATATGAGTAGCCGACTTGTGGCTTACCATATCATTTTATTATGTCATTTATACTTTCTAATGCTTAGTAGGTCGGCCTAAGTGATGGCCATAGGTCAGAAATGGTATATATAGGTGATAGTGAGTAGTAGTTTAAGAGGATATTGAGTATTGAAGTGTTATTATTTGGTTTGGAGGTTTCTCCCTCAAAGTGGCTAAGTGATCTATCTATCATATTATGATATTATTTACATATATTTGAGTTATATCAATGAAATTATTATGAATTTTCTAAGTAATTTCATTACAAGTGGTATCAGAACAACTATTTTGGCAAAAAATTAGGTCAAAAACCCTAATTTTTTGTTTTGGCCATATCTTTCGTAAGCTTGAAAAAAATTTAGATATTTTTTACCACAATTCAGAAAAATTTCAAGTAAATTCCTCTGAAAAATTTATTATATTTTGATCTATTTTGCAATATTTACTGCCATTTTAGGATTTTTCATAAATTTGCTCTATAAGCCGCATATTTCAGATTTTTTCAAAATAATTTATATTTTCAGAAATTTATCAAAAAAATATTTTGTAGTATCTTCTCTATATTTTTTCCTATTCATTTGAATTTGTATCGAAACCTTAAACCCTAAGGTTTGAAATCATGGTGGGGCCTTTTAAAAGAGCCAACAATAATCCTATCACTATGGGTAAAACCCCATATAAAGTTGGGGTAGAGTCAGAAGGGGTAACTACAAATTCCTCAGCACTAGGTTTTACCTCGGTTGATCATAAGGTGAGCCAAATCAAGTATGATCTATGAAATATACAATTTGAAGTGACACGTAAAGGATACATATACCAAATCAATCAGTGATTGGATGATATCATGCAACATATAAAGGGTAAACATTTTGTCCCAAATCAGCCCTAACTCAACCAAGGAGGATCTTCAGTTCAGAATAATGGGAAAAATAACCAAGTTGGATCACTTTTCCATGTCAATCAGATTCCAACTTATTCACAACCACGGAACATGATTCCAAAAGTGGAGATGCACAAATTTGATGGGAAGGATCCATTGAATTAAATAAATGAAATGGAGAACTTCTTTAAGTTACATCAAACCCCATTGAGACAAAAGGTGACCTTGGCATCCCTGTGTCTTGAACAAGACCAATTCATCTGTTATAATTGGTTATGTGCTTAGAGGTAGAAGAATGGTCTCAGTGTCACTTGGGACAATTTTTACCAAGGAGTTGTAATTGCACTATAATTCCAGTGTTTCAAATAACTACCATAGTCCATTGGCAAAGTTATGAAAAATAGGATCAATAAAATATTATGTGCATCAATTCCAAAACCTATCCTTAAGGGTGGAGACTATTACAGAAGGGAATTTGGATGACGTATTTCTTGGGGGTCTTAAGGACCACATTGAGCATGAGGTACGTATGTTTAATCCACTCAAGCATTCTGATTCTATTATCATGGATCGTAGGGCAAAGGAAAAATTTATTTGTAGTAGGAGGAAAGCTTTCACTAACACTAGAGACCGCAATACCTCTTCCTCATAATTTTCTCGACCAATTAGACTAAATCCTCAACAAATGAAAGAAAAGAGAGCAAAAGGATTATATTTTAACTGTGACACCAAATATGGATTGGGACACAAATGTGCTAAGAAGAAGTTATTCTATATTGAAGGAGGAAATGAAGATGATGTGGAAGCTGAAATTATAGGAGAGGTTGAGGAAATAGTAGAAGATGAAGTTAAGGATCACCAACCTACAATTTCTCACCATGCATTTTTAGGTATTAATACTCCTCAAACACTCAAGGTTATCGAATATCTCAAAAATAGAAGGTGACAATGTTGATTGACGCAGGGAGTACTCATAACTTCATAAATGGTAAGTTAGTTGCCCACCTCAATTGTTTTATTTACCCAACTCTAGAAATGTAAGTTATAATTACGGATGGTCAGATAGTCAAGTTCATAAGAAAGTGTCATAATATCAAGATTTCCATGGGGGACTACATGTTAGACTCACGTATGTTTTCTATTTCTATGAGAGGGGCATATATTGTTTTGGGTGTCCAATGGCTCACAACATTGGGTACCATAGAGATGAATTTATAGGAATTGTTCATGTAATTTCATTCAAAAGGAAGAAAAATAAAATTGAAAGGGATGGTAGCTAAGTATCCAAAAATTATTATCTCTCATCAGATGCAGAATATTCTCAGAAAAGGAGTAGATGGATTTTTAGCAAAGTTATTTTCCATAGAGGTACAAAATATAGATTCTTCATTGTCACCCGATCTTTAGAATATTTTTTATGTTCACTCATATATTTTTGATGAAATTCCAAAGGGACTACCACTAGTTAGGGATCATGATCATGTCATTCAGTTGATTCCAGGGAGGCAACCACCTAACATTATATCATATAGATACTCATATTCCCAGAAAATAGATCGAGAAAATGGTGCAAGAAATGTTGAAGGCGGGTATCATCAGGAATATCCAGATCACATATTATTCATTAGTGGTCATGGTACGTAAGAAGGATGAAACATGGAGGATGTGTCCAGATTACTGAAAAATCAACAAGCACACCATCAAATATAAGTTTCCTATTCCAATAATCAATTATTTACTTGATGAATTACATGTGACCATTTATTTCACAAAATTGGATCTTCATTCGGGGTACCATCAAATTAGAATAAGAGAGGAATATGTTCATAAAATGTCTTTCAAGACTCATGAAGGCCATTATGAGTTTTTGGTAATGCCCTTTGGTATTACAAATTCTCCCTCAATGTTTCAAAGCTTTATAAACACTATTTTTAAGCCATTTTAAAGGAAATTTGTATTAGTTTTTCTTTGATGACATATTGATTTATAGTAAGACATGGGAAGAACACTTGCAACATGTAGATAAAGTGTTAGAAGTTTTGGAGAAACATAAGGTTTATGCAAATCCATCTAAGTTTTCTTTTGGTGTACAAGAGGTAGAGTACTTGGGTCACATTGTATCCCATGAAGGTGTCAAAGTTGATCTTTAGAAGATCAAAGCTATGGTGGAATGGCCAAGGCCCAAAACTCTCAAAAATATTTGAGGGTTCCTAGGACTAGTAGGATACTCAAAAATATTTGTGAGGGGATATGGTAGAATCAAAACTCCGCTCACTACATTGCTAAAGAAGGATTCCTTCCATTGGATAGACACAACCACTAAATCATTTAAATAGTTTAAGGAAGCCATGTGCACCACCCCAGTTTTGGCTACTCTTGACTTCTCAAAAACCTTCATTGTTGAGTGTGACACTTTAGGATCAGGAGTGGGAGCAATTCTAATGTAGGAAGGAATACCAATTAAATTTGAGAGTCACCAATTCAAAGGAAAATATATGATCAAACCTTTTTATGAGAAAGAAATGATGGTTATTCTTCATGCGATCAAGCAATGGAGGCCCTATCTAATGGGTAGACAATTCAAGGTGAAAACTAATCATGATAGTCTCAAATACTTTTTGGAGAAAATATTATCATCTAATGAACAACACAAGTGGGTAAAAAAAAATTTGGGTTATGATTTTGAAATCATATACAAAAAGGGTAAAGAAAATGTAGTAGTCGATGCAATGTCTAGAAGGGATACAACCACAGACGCATTATGATGTGCAATGTCTATGTTGAAGGCCGATTGGGTAGATGAAGCAAGATTGGAATGGGATCAATACAAGGACATACAAGCTCTAATACAAAATATCAAGCAAGGTTCTATAAAATCTAACAAATTTGAGTGGAAAGGTAATTCCCTATTGTAAAAGGATAAGTTATACTTGTGCAAATATTATGAGTTGAAGCATAAGATTATTGTAGAGCTACATGCATCACCTGTTGGAGGACACTCTGGGTTTTTGAAGAAATATCATAGAATAAAAAGAGAATTATTTTGGGAAGGACTTAAGTGTGATGTACAAAATTTTGTATCAGAATATTTGGTGTGCCAAAAGAACAAAGGTGAAACCATTAAGACACTGGGTCTATTGCAACCATTACCAATTCCTAGCTAGAGGTGGGAGGAGGTTTCCATTGATTTCATTATAGGGTTTCCTTATTTAGAGGGTAATAATGTTATTTTGGTGATTGTGGATAGGCTCACAAAATATGCCCATTTTTGTGCCCTGTCACACTCATTTGCAACCAATATAGTCACAACTATTTTATAGAGATAGTTGAAAAGCTACATGGAACCCTAAAGATAATTGTAAGTGATCATGATCCTATTTTCATGAGTAATTTCTAGACAAATTTATTTACATGTTTGGGCACTCAACTAGCTCACAATTCATCTTACCATCCTCAAACTAATGGGAAAACAGAAGTGGTCAACAAATTATTAGACGAGTATCTACGTTGTTTTGTATCAGATAAGCAGGAGCATTGGGTTAAATGGCTACCACTTGCAAAATGGTGGTATAGCACATATTTGCATACCTTTGTTCAAATGATCTCATTTTTAGCATTATATGGTTACCATCCACCATCTATCACTTCTTCCTTGAGGGTGAAAACTAAGGTTAAAGATGTTGAGGAACACATTTAGTATCAACAACAGGTTTTGGTTGGTTTGAGGGAGAATTTGGCGTTAGCATAAAACATGATGAAACAACAAGTATATCAACACTGTAGTGAAAGACATTTTGAAATTGGTGACTGGGTTTTTATATGTTTGAAGCCTTACAAGAAAATGTCCCTGAAGCAAAAAAAAAAGGACAACAAAATTTCTCCTAAATATTATGGTCCTTATCAGGTCCTACAGAAAATTGGAAGTGGTACTTATAAACTAGAGTTGCCTCAATCTTCACTCATACACCCAGTATTTCATGTTTCCTGCATGAAAAAGGTTATTAGACAGAAATTTACAGCCCAGAAAGAGCTACTAGAAATTGATGAGGAAGGAAGAATCATTTTGGATCTAGAGAAGATTCTGTAAACACGTACTAAGAGGTTGAGAACCATAGACATTAAGGAATATCTGATCAAGTGGAAGAATCTAAGCATAGAGGATGCGACTTGGGAGGATGAAGGTTTTCTACAGCAACATCCAAGATTATTCAACATTGAGGAAAATATTGGTTTCAAGGGGAAGGGCATGCTACGCCCTTAACCTATTTCTTGTATTAGGATATGAGTAGCCGACTTGTGGCTTTCCATATGATTTTTTTATGTCATTTATACTTTCTCATGCTTAGTAGGTCGGCCTAAGTGATGGCCGTAGGTTAGAAATGGTCTATATAGGTGATAGTGAGTAGTTGTTTAAGAGGATATTGAGTATTGAAGTTTTATTTTTTGGGTCTGAGGTTACCCCCTCGAAGTGGCTAAGTGATCTATCTATCATATTCTAATCTTATTTCCATATATTTGAGTTATATTGATGATATTATTCTGAAGTCGCTAAGTAATTTAATTACACACAAAGCACCACTTCTCCTCATCTAGTGAGAGAGAAAAAATTATACCCATTCCCAAGGGGACAGATGGAAAAAAAAATTAACCATACTCAGCCATAAAAAACCCTAACTTTTAAGTACAAGTAGTTTTCTCATCGTGAACAGAACTAACTGTTGGTTGACTCAAAAACATGAGATGATTGCTTTCAAGTTCCTTTTCCTTGTTTAGTTTGAACTTTATGCCTTTTTTGATGCCATGAAACCTGAAAATACTTTTAAAAACAACTATAATGCTTCCCAAATAATTTTGAGCATCCATGAACACACAAAAAGTGATTTCTTCATAGTTTCCAAGTCTAAAAATGGATTATAGTTAGATTTTCATAGCAACTCATCATACCAAGATTCCTTGTGATGATTGAAGCTTCAAAACTCCATTAATGGCTGCCATCATAGTAGTGGGTGTGAAATTATCCATCCCAAAAATTCCCTTTTTTATTTTCAAAAGTTCCTACAGGCGGATCATGACGAAAATCAGAGCATAGGATCACAATGGAGAGCTGAATCAAAGAAGATTTTTTATTGCAAATCGATACCAAAATTTCTTGTTACTAAAAATAACATATTATATACTGGCTAACATGATAAAAATATTAAACCTCACAAAATTTCAAGCTCCGATCAATCAAAGCATATGGAAATGGTGTAAAATGGCAAGAAGGGCAAAATTGACAACTTTCTAAAAATAACAGGTTCAAAAAACACTTGTTAAAAATAGAAACTTACTATAATGGTAAATCATAATAAATGAAGGTGAATGGAGTGTGTTAATAGATTTATAATATCAAATTTTAGCTAAAAGGAAAAAAATCCCAAAATAGTAGCTCCTGGTCCTACCTGTCAAAAATAAAAAGTTTTAGTTTTCAGTGGAGAAAGTTGCATTCGGATCCATTTTTACTCACCTCACTAATTTTTTCCATCCTCAAAGGGTTATGGTATGTTTTCATATCTCAAACAAGGAAATAATCCCTCCACAAGGATCCTAGAGCACCATTCTAATCACAATTACAAGAGCATATTGAAGCACAATAGGTGAAAGTTAGGAACATGGTAAGGCTAACAAATAGGTTGAAGAGGATCAAGAGCTTGATTCAATTCAATTCATCAAGAATATGAACATCACAAGAATGATAAGAAGGATTCTCTGTGGGTAAGGAAAGAGTTCATCTCATGCAATGCGTTCCTCATGAAGTGTTTCTAAACACTTGATCCATGCCCAATAGGGAGCTCACATCTTGTAAGACAATAGAGGAAGAGTTTGCAATTTTTTAGTGAAATGTAACAGAAAAGAAGATGGATTCATTCTCATTCATTCCTTTAAGTTCCACATAGGATTAGTCTTTCTATCAAGAAATGTCACCTACTACCATAAGAAACATGTGCATAGAAGGTGTATGAGTTGATCTCATTCAAGAAGTGTTTTGGAGCCAAGAAAATAAAATGTGTGATCTTTGTTCAAAGAACCATAGTCATAAGAATGAGCAATGAAATCTATTCCATCCACTTGGTTGTGTTCCTAAATAGTCACATCAAACCTTTTGATGTGGTCATTTTCATATCCTTATGTCATTCTAACCGGTGGACACTTCTTAATAATTTTTTCGAAAGCCATCCCTTTCATCCTCAATGTGAAGGAATATTTAAGTAAGTGAGGGACAAGAATCAAGAGGTTTGTGCATCATGGGGTTGGTTTATTATCACTAATGACAATTTTAAAAGTATAAGGAACAATATAGTGATCCTCATTCTCACTATGAGACCAAAAAGCAATAATCATAAGTAATGCTCTCAGTCATCTCAGGATCACATCAGGAAAGTCTCACTTTAGTGTTCCTAAACTATCATTTGGTAGTATGAAGTGCCTGAGAATCTTGCAAAAGGAGAATATTGTGATCAACATGCCTCAAATCAGTAATATCTTCATCAACAGTAAATCAATCCATCCTTTTCCTTTCTCTCTTCTCTCTCTCTCTCTCCATATTCTAAATTCTCAGTTGTGGATTTTTGCTATTTTGTCCTATTCACTTAAGTGACAATTTTTTTTGTAAAATGTAAAATTAATCCCTCAAAATTATAAGAGAGGTACTTAAATTTTCTATTCTAAGGGAAATTGAAAAATCAAAATGAATAGGAACATGAAAATTCATGTGGGGGGTAGATGAGAAGGCAATCTACAATGTTGTAAATTAGAATGGCTTCTCCATTCCAAAGGATCTTAAAAGTTTAGTTTTTTAGTAAAAATTGTGTATTGTTTTATGTTGATTAAGCTTTGTATTCATCACTACATAAGAATAAAATGCTATATTTATTCTATTTCCTTTGCTTATTCTTTCCTCTCTTCTCTATATTTTTCAACTTTGCGAGCATAGTGATCTTGAATAACCAAGAAGGAACTTCGTGTCCTTGAATGATGAATCTAAAGAACTATGTGTCTATGGTTTGTTAGTCTTGTTAATCACTTACATTTTTGTTTTCCTTTAATTGAATATTTACCTACTCCAATTATTGTGTGTGAACTCTATTAGTGCCTATTCACAACAATAACCCTCTCTTTCCCAATTTCTCTCCTTTACCCCTCACAATGCAAAATTCTCCCTTGTACCCCATACAAGGACTTTTTCATAGGTTTATTGAAGTGTTCCTATGTGATCCCCGACCTATTTTGCCACCCCACAACATTTAGATAAAATTAGGATAGTTTACATCCAATAATGGTAGCCCCCTGTACATAAGAAGGAGGGGTGTAGCCCCATGAACATTGGTGGAAACACATAATTTTCAACATGATAAATTATTTCACCAACAATTTTTGGAGAATTTACTGGGGAGAGATCTTCGCTCGTGTACCCATAAAGATATTTAAAAAGACAAAAAAATAGATATTCAAAAATCCATAAAAACCAAAAATTGAAAAATACCAAAAATACTACATATGTTTAAAAGCCTTGTTGCAATTCTTTTGAGAAATATGCACTTTTCAATTTTCTTTCATTTCTAAGTACTTGAGGCAAACTGAAAAAAAGAATGTATACTTGAGCTGATTTTTTAGGTGGTATTTTTGATCCAATGTTTGAATAACAATTGCAGGTTGATTTTAGACTTCCTATTGTACCAATAAGAAGACAAGTTACTAGAAATCCTCTTAAAATTCATACTGAAGAACTAGTCATAGAACCACTAGTATTTGTTCCATAATAAGAAGAAAGAGAAGAACTTGATATGGAAACACAAGTACCTGTTCCATGGAGATAAAACACCGGTCCATTGGCTTTAACCCCTCCACTTCATGAATTTCCAAAAGAATCAAGAAATAAATTTCTAAAATTCTATGGAGATGGAAATCAATGTCCAAATGATCATATCACACCCCTTCATCACATCTTATAGCATCCTTAGAGTGCAACAAGAAGATATTGCAGTGCGGTTGTTTGTCAAAAACATTATAAGATGTTGTTGCGGATTGGTTATACTACTTGTCATCACGCTCAATTTCTAATTGGGATGATATTAAAAAGAGTTTTGAAGAAATATTCAAAAATGCTAAAGATGTTAATGTGCCCTTCCTTTCTCAACTTACTCGGATGAAGAAAGAACCATCAAGAGTCCATGAGATAATTCGTGGTAAAATTCAACAAGTTGATCAACAAGATTACCAGCGTTTTCTGTCCTACTTCAGATAATATGAAAAGGTTCTTCATGAATGCCTACTTTCCTAAAGTCAATTTCATTTTACAAAGAGTTCAACCAAGACAATTTGGAAAATGCTCAAGAATTTTCCATTGGAGTGGAAGATGACCAGATCAAGTCAGGTAAAGATAAAAAATCCTTCAACATGACCGATAAATCCCATGAAGTTCCAAAGATGAGAGAGCTAATTCGCTATTGCAAAATTTGGCCAATGATTTGATAATTTTTGAATAAGGAAGTTTCCCAATGTGCATCATACAAGAATCCAAAATAGAACATGAAATCATATTGTGAGTACACCCCAAAGGCTTGCCTTGGAAGCCTGAACATTAGTCAATGCAATATGTGAGGCCAATGAAGATGAAGGAGAAGAAATTTTTGAATCAAAAATTGAAGAGAAAGGAGAAGAAGAGTGTGCTAGGATTAGGTTTTGTGAATTCACACCAGATGAAGAGATTGAATAACCTAAAGATAGATACTCTCATGCAGTATTCACTCGATCAAAAAATGGAGAAAATTTTCCCAAGCCAAGCAATTGAATCCTAAAATGGAGACTCCATAAAAAACAACAATGAAAGAGGATCATCGAATTCTGCTTCCATAAGATCAAGTGAGAAGAATCATGAGACTATTTCAACCGAGAATCCTTATGCCTCTTCAAGTAAGTCTCCTTCAAATTCCCTTGAAAAATTATTAGATCCTAAGAACATCCATGTCAAGGCTGCCATAATCCTCGATGTGCCTACCACTTCCTCATCCTTTGATATCATTGATCATTTCAGGATATCCAAAGTTCAAATTTCTAAGTATGGGTACTTGCAAAACCCATCCCAAGAAATTTGATAGGCTTGTTCAACATATCAAAGGAAGTAGTTTTCTTTCATGTTCTAAAAATTCCACTCCCAAATAACTACCTCATGCCTCTCATTCCACTCCATCTATGAATTTTATCACTTCCAAATCCTCCACCTCTAAGAAGGTAAAACCTTTCTATATAGTTGTTTTTATCAATGGGTACAAATTAAATAATTACATCACTGACTCTGGTGCTTCAGACAATGTCATGCCTGCAAAAGTGGCTAATCTCTCTCTCTCGCTCCCTCTCTCTCTCTCTCTCTCTCTCTCTCTCTCTCTCTCTCTCTCTCTCTCTCTCTCTCACCTCTATCCATTGCCTCTCCATGAAAATAAAAGAAGTATATCTCATCAGCTAGGTCAAGGATGTCTCATGTGGCACTGGCATATTTCCTTGACAAGAATATCACAAAGAGAATACGTGTAGAAGACATGCCCGTATCATATGGTATGTTTTAGGGTCGAAGCTTCTATTGAGATGTTGGTGGAGATATGTAGTTGGATTGGTCACATGGTCCATGTCACTATTTCGATCAATGGTAAAGTGAAGAAAATTCTTCCAATAAGGAAAATGAAGTATATTTTTCAAATACCATATGACCAAACGACAGATATCCGTGTCAGAATTAAAAAATCTTACAAATTTTTTCATGAATTCCAAGGATAATCTTGAGCTGTCCATGTTGGTGAAATAATTTCCAAGCATCGCATAGCCGATCAAAGAACATCATGATGACTTGATGAAATCAAATTTTGAGAGTATGTACTTCCCATGGGATGTGAACATAAATGCATTTTCTCCACTAGATGATGATGGTCATGAGAATCTTAACTTTCAACAAAGCAATTTCAAAGTAATGAGAAATGTGGATCAAGAAGGAGTGATCCCAACCACTTCTTGTCAATTGAGTTTTATGTTTTGAATCATGTTCTCAACGTTCTGCACAAGGTTCCATTCAATGAGTTTTTTTGTGAATACAAAGACTTCTCTTTCTCATTGGAATAAGATGACAAGAGATGCAAGAATAACAAGATGTTTCAGCCTCTTCAATCTGAAACTTTTAAAGGAGATGATGATTTCATCATAGAAATGGACTTCCTGGTTCTCAGTGATCAAGATTGGAAAAATGATAATGTAAATATTTCAAATCCCCAATGTTCATGCCCATTCTCTTTTCATGAAAATGGATACATTATCAATGAAAAGTGGAGAGATGAGATGGTGCATTGATTCCTAAGGTTGATTTTGTTCAAAACGAAAATATTTTCAATGAGCTTCAATCTTTCACTGTTCACTTCTGCTCAAGAAAAGGATGCTTCTACTCATAAATATGGGTTTTGAAGGCTCAAAATGGACAAGATGAAGAAGATAATGGTTTCCATGTTGTATACCCAACCTTGAGTTCATTCTCTTTCTAAGAGAATGAATAAATGTACACGCCACATTGTATAGGGTAGCATGTTGAAAAAGAGTCTAGAGTACGTGAAAGAATTTTTCTTGGTCCAATTAAGAAACAGAGAACATCAAGAGGTTAGTGATAATGTTGAAGTTTCCAAAGCATCTACCAAGAATTGACATGTGGAAGTGGTAGTCATGAAGCAAATAAGCAATGAATAAACAAGGTATATCAAATTACATAGGCCATGGTATGAAAATGACAAGTCAAGTGTGATCAAGGATCATCTTCACAATAACGATGGAAAATTATCAATTTGAATGAACCTGAGAGTCAATGAGAAGCTAGAAATAATGTGTTAAATCAAAAGGGGAAATGAAGTGAATAAGTGGGCCATAAATTGCAACAAAAATCATGCTGGATTTCTCAAGAAGTTGAGGAAAGATTCATATTTCAGCAATTCTATTAATGTATTTGCAAAAGAAAGGTATTTGATGATACCCATAAGGTGGTGTAAATCAACTTGCAATAATTAATATGATGTACATTGACTTACATTCATTTAGTTTTCAGACTAGGGAGCGTAGACTTGAAATATTGTAGGTGTTTTATGCACAATTATAATTGATCTAAGAGGTTGAAAAGGAAATAATTGTCACATAACAATGTTGAAAGTAAAATAAAACTCAAACTTGAAAAGGAAATAATTGTCACATAACAATGTTGAAAGTAAAATAAAACTCAAACTTGTTTCTAAATGTTATTACCGAAACAAAGTTGCATATTTAGAGAGAATATTGTTCCTAAGGAAATATGCATGAAATAAAAAAATGGAGGGGATTTTTCAAACCTCAAGTGAGACTTGACTTGGGTGCTAATCCCTTCCTAAATCTATAACTAAAAACTAAATGACATAACTCATATTTCTTTATTGATTTTCATAAAACATTACATCTAGGAACAAAAGAGTCAGAGTAATCTCTTTTCTCTAATTCCAAATATGACTTACTAAATTCCCCTTTTGTTACAAGGCACCATCCATTTCCCTTATATCTTATCATTTACAACACGTGAGAATAAGAAGAATACATCAAGGATTCTTCAACATAACAAGTGAGAGATTCAACATGTGTTAAAAACACACAAGTGTTCAACTAAAAATCATTTCTTCACTAGTTCTTAATCAATGACCAAATCAAAGATTGTTTTCTTTCTCAATTTTCCATGTTTCTATTGTAACTACTTCCCCAATGGCATGTAAGGACTTAAGTTCCATTACTTCTTGTTTTAAAACATCTTAATAAATGTGGGTTCTTTTCTGTAAATGATTTCTTTATGCGGCGGACAAGTTGCTACAGGTAGGTTCCTTTATTGCATATGAAAAATTACTTACAACCAAGAGTGGCATCAACACATATAATCATCCAAATAATTTATTGGAATAAAAAATATAAATTCACACATAATATCATAAAATAAATACAATTATATATAACTATATCAATTATTCATTATGCCAAAAGTTCATGGTTGTAATAGTGATGTTCAACAATGTACTTAGGAAATACATAGACATGGATACAATGGTCTTATCAATATATAAAATATGATTTGTTATGAAAGAAATTAATATAGATCATCACACCCCAAGGCTGAAACACTTGAATGTCCTCATTCAAGAGATTCATATATTTTCTACTGGAAATTGCATTCTCACCTTAAATCTATGGGTGTTTCTATTCCTTCCTCTTCTAAATAGAAATATCCATAACTCCTCCTCAATCTATCTGAGACTCTATTTTGTACCCTCTGATTGATTGGTAAATTTCTTATCCAAGGTGCAATTGGGAAATGAAATATTGGAGGATGATAAGCTATAGTAAACCAATCATCCCCACATTCATTTGTTATTTCAATATATGTATTCACCCTATGTAATGTTGAAAGTATATTTGGCTATGATTTCATTTCTTTCCTTTGGAGTGCAGGAGATAACTCTGTCAATATGGATCTACATGTCATCATAACATGAACTACATGTTATTTGATCATGTTCCTAACTTATTTGTGGGATTTCATCTTCATTCTCAACACTCTATTTCTGATTGCATCCACTTCCATATAGTTGTCATATTCTTCTACAATTTCATCTATTGTTATTGCCTCATCTCTGATATATAGTGTTGTAACCTTCTCTAAATGTCTATATGCCTCCATTTTCTTATCTCTCTCCATTTTATTTGAAATATAAGAACATGATGTCTTAACATGTACATCCCCAATATATAGAATTGGGATCCAATCTTTGTCATATGGAAGGGCATAATTATGCAAATATAGCTCACATAATAATTTATGCAATTCATGTGTAATATGTTGATATAGAGTAAATAATTTCCTGGCTGATATAATCTCATATATCATATCAAAATTTATGTAACTAAACTGATGGTACAACATCTTTTCTTTTAGGTATATGACATAAACATTTGATAAGGGTCTACAACACAACATGTCAAATGATACCTTCACTGTTTCCTCCTATTTTTGTTCCATCCTTTTAATCTCCTTGTCTTTATCTTCCATTTCCTCTTTATGTTTAGAGATAATTTCTTCCTTCTCCTTTTCCCATTTCTTCTTGAGCCTATTTATGTAATCCCTTTGCAGCAACATATTTTCAATATTGGGCCCCATAGTTTGTGTTCCCGTCTCACTACAAGATGTTTTTTCAGGTTCCTTTTATGATTACATGAATAATATTTGGGGGCTACATTAGTTATACATTTTCTTCTTATAGACTATCATTTTGTGATTGTTCATCAACTTTCTCAATTAATTTTTCATTAAAATCATCTGTAGTCATTTTATCTTGTTCATTTCCTCCTTCCACTACCTCTTCTACTTGTCTCACTTCATGAATTGTTCCCTCATTCTGATTTAGTTCTTCTTATCCTTCCATTGGTTGTTCATGGTATTCTAGCTCTTGAGTTACTATGGGAGCAATATATTTATACTCTTTTTCCAATGGTTCAGGCTCAAAATTTTATTCTATGGCTTCCAAATCACTATCCAATGAGATGGGTTGAGATTGTCTTGAACTAGAGGTTTTTTCCTCTTTGTCCTAAGCCTATATGAGCGTCTAGTTTATTTTGGAGAAAAATGAGTAGATTTCCTTTTGGTTTTGAAAGTGGAGGTTTAAGGGGAGGAAAATTCCAATAAAGTTTCAAAAATAAATATTTTTATGGTAAAACAAGTGAAATGGTTTCTTCTGTGGAAGGTATACTTTGCGAATTTGCTAGTTCTTGAGGTGAGGAAGAGGGTGGTGCATCTTCTGGCATATATGAAGTATAAATTTCAGTGTTGTTTCTCCTTTTTATCCTCTTTCCCAACGAGGTTTACATATTGCTCACTCTCACAAAGTCATCCCATGACATCTGAGGGTCTTCCCTCTGAAAAGTTTTCTTGACCACTAGGGTTATTAGACAGTGATGTGATAGGGTTACCCTACCCCTCTGAACCTCTTTGCTCATTTTATTAAGCATCTCATGAAATAATTTTGGAAAATTCACTTGATGATTATTTTTAAAATGATTTAAAAATTTGAAATGCACTGTATTTAACCTTGAATATCTCCATTCACAAGTAAAATATTGAATGAAAAAATTGGTAGCTTGTGCCCATAAAGGTTCGAGAGATGCTCTAAAAATACCTTGGAAATCTAAGATGAACTCCTAATCATTGTTTTCAAATTCTCATCTTGCTACTTCTGGGTTAGCTTTGTCTGAAAATGGCTCTTCTTGAGCTGATAAACTAGTGACCTCTACTAAAATCTCATCACTTACCCTGATTGTTAACCCTTTTACCTTTGACTCTCCGTTATTCAAAGTATTTGCAAATTTTACCACAACTACCTCATCAAAGCCTTAAAATTTGTTAATGTATTGCATCCAGTCATAATTCTCTAAGTACTGCACAATCTAAGGATGATTCAGAAGTTCTAAATGTGTTAAAGGTTCATATCTAGTCATGTCACCTCCCATAGTAGATATACAACTTCTCCCAACTATAATACGACCAGACAATTTTTTCTTGAAAGTAATTTCAAAAATAAATGAATTGTGTTGATGGCTTTTCATCACTTTAAACTTTATTACTAAGGAGATAAGCAATATGTCTAGGGGTGATTAATCATTAAGTGGATGTGACAACATTGAGTACATTAAGCAAAATGATGTGACACGTTGGATTATGTTAAGGGCTTAAATGGACACATCATAACTTAAAGGTGAAGTTATTTTAGTGTGTCACATGCTTTATGACTTGGCATAACTCATAATTAAAGGTAATTAATCTAATCATGATTTATTAAAGTAATAAATGCATGCACTTATCTCGTTTTGGCTTGCAATGATTGATGTGCATGCTTTATTGAACTAGAGTTTTGGTTGCATGCAAGTTCCCTATGATGCTGCGGATGCGGGTTTAACTTGTGTTGACTGCTCCTTCCTACAAATAGATGCTTCCTAGAGAGTAAACACCAATTGGTTGTGGTGCCAATCATTATTTGTATATCATCCACTTGTGCATGCTTCCTTGATGTCCTTTATATAACCATAAGTTCCTCCAAACGCTTCAAACAAACAAGATCTTACTTCTTTTGGTTAAGTTAAACTCTTAGTCATTACACTCTCTCCTTATGGTGGAGATCATGCTCTCCTACAATCACTTGTCAATAAAACATGTAAAACAAAAACTTATATAAAAAATAGGTTAGTAGAATGTTGATGATCACCTAGAAAGGTAGATCTCAACACTTTTATTTAGCCTTGAAGTATTCAACAAGTTGAATGCTCTAAGGACAATGAAATCTCATTATTTCTTTGCAATCCCGGAAGGTGAGCCAATAGACTCAACCTCTGAGGTTAATTATGTTGTTTCTTTCTCCATTTTTTTCTGATCTCCTCTAAATAATTCCATAAATGAGCCTTTATCAACAGTATTTTTATACAATCTTGACATGTGGCCATTCACCAATAACTTGAATCTCACATGATCAATAGTAGCAAGCTTCATAGCTCCATTAGGGAAGATCTTCTTAATTTCATAGGGACCTAGCCACCTTCTTCTGAGCTTCCCCATGTGATCCTTGTATTTTAAGTCAAACAAAAGTGCCCAGTCACCTTCCTAGAAATATCTTGTTTTAATATACTGGTCATGCCATTTGATTCTTTGTTTTTACACTACCTCTGATATTATGAAATCGTTTGTCTTTCTCAATTCATCCAACTCATTGAGTTAGAGAATTCTCTGTCTCTAAGCTTCTGATAAGTCTATTCCTAGATTAAGTGTAGTTCTCAACATTTTATGCTCAAATTATATTGGGAAAGCAACAGTATTTCCATATAATAGTTCAAATAGTGTGAATCTAGTTGTGGTCTTTCATGTTGTATTGAATGCCCAGACTGCTTATGGAAATATATTTTCCCAGTATCTTCTATGGAGTGTTATAGTCATTGTTAATATAGCCTTTATCTCTCTATTTGTAACCTCCACTTGGCCATTAGATTGGGGATGATATGGTGTAGACTTTCTATGTCTGATTTCATATTCACTGACCAAATCAACAATCACATCAACAGTAAAATGTGTACCCTGATCTGTCACAATCTCCCTTAGGACTCCATATCTAGTAAAGATGTTCTCATACAGGAATTTAGCCACCTTCTCACTGGTCTGGTTTGGCAATGCTTTTACCTTGGTCCACTTGGTTAGGTAATCAGTACAGACCAGGATATACTCTTTACTGAGATGAAGGGTCTATAGGGCCAATAAAATCTAAGCCCCACTTATCAAAAGATTGCAAAAACAATTGAGGTTACAATGGAATCTCATCATACTTATTGGGCTTGCCCATTCTCTAACATTTTTCACATCTCTTAGTGTATAATGTTGTATCCTTATGTAAATTTGGCCAATATTAGTTAGTAGTCAACACCTTATGTGTTGTTCTCTTTGCAGCAAAATGCCCTCCACAAGGTTCATTGTGGTAAGCTCTGAGGACATCAAATATATCCTCATCATCTATACACCTTCTCATTACTTGATCTTGACATGTATAAAAGAGAAATCCAACTATCCAAGAAAAGGGTAAACTCTTTTCAACTAAATACCTTTTCTCAAAGGATGAAAAATGTGGAGGTGTTTTACCTAAGACCAAGTAGTTGGCTATGTCTGCATACCAAGGTGTTCTTGTAGAAATACAGCAAAATATGTTCTCATCTAGAAATGAATCATCAACTACTTTCTCTTCACTATTGGTCTCCATCCTTGAGAGGAAATTTGCCACCACATTATCTTTTCCAGGCTTGTCCACTATGGTGACATCAAATTCTTACAAGAGGAGCAACCACCTTATGATTATGCTTGCTTACTATTGGTTTGTTTACCAAATATTTGATTACAACATGATCATTGTGAATAAACTTTGGGTATCCTGTGATATAATGTCTGAATTTGTTTATAATATACTACTTCCAGGAACTCTTTTTCTGTTACTGTATAGTTCAATTATGCATGTTGTAAATTCTTATTCACATTTTATATTACATAATTTAGAATACCATCTTTTTGACCTAGGACAGCTCCAATAACATGATATGATGCATCTGTGTGGATGTGAAAAGGAAGGTTCTAGTCAAGTCCTCTCAACACAGGAGTAGTAGTTAACATCTCTTTTAAAGTTTGAAAATCACTTTCACAACATTCAGTCCATACAAAATCAACATCCTTTCCTAGTAATGCAAAAAGTGGTGTTGCAATCTTGCTGAAGTCTTGTATAAACCTTCTGTAATATCCATCGTGGCCTAAAAATCTTCTAACATATTTTTTTTTTCTTGGTTTGGTCAGGTTGACTATGACAGACACTTTTGTTGGATCTACTTGAATTCCTATTGAGGAAAGGTAGTGCCCCAACACTATACATGTAACATCTAACATCATCATATATAGCTTCTTCAATTTTCATTACTCAGGGAATAAATTATTTGATCCTTGCATCTTATTAAGACCTGGACATTAGGTATTTTGCATAGCCTCCTCAAAAGTATTTCTTCATGAATAATGAAGTCATCCATATAGACTTCCATGCAGTCATTTTTCAAATAAGAGAACTGTTACTATAGGACTCCAACATCCAACCCTCTGGAATGGGTTCACCCTCCTTTGAGGTTGAAATGGTTTACAATCTTATAGGAAAATATGAATCCCACGCATGGACATGTGATGAGGGTCATCAATCTTCACCATTAATAATGTCAATCCGGGTTGGTGTCCGAATTGTATGTATTAAGAAAGAAGATCTTGGAAAGCAACTCCTTTAAACACAAACCAAACTTGCATAAAATAAATCAATGGAAAGTGGTCACACTTGGCAGAAATAAAGTTTGCATGAAAATACACACACATGCATGAAAGGCATTCCCAGAAATTCTTTGGTACAATTAAGAAACACTACTTGCATGATATGGGCATAAATTTAAATTCTTGAATTAGAAATACACATAATTGAATAAAATACCTGCAGGTTCACAACAGACTGCATTTTCACAATACAAGGATAAAAACAATACAAATAGAATGAATTAAAGAAAAATGAGTAAACATAAACATAAATACATAGATCCATCTTACTTGGAATGAGTGGCTAGCTCATTCCTTGGAAGATGATTTAAATCATACTTCTGATATCTTAAAACTACATAATATTTGAGAGGAAAGAACATATCTTTATTTCTTGGGAGAATAACATTACATATCTCAAGTAGTGTGGAAGGTTGCATTTATAATTCATGCATCAACCAACTCCTTATTTTATTCAAAATAAATCTAATTTTATCTTTATTCAATCCTAATAACTAAGATCTCCTATCTCCACAAAATATGGAGAGAACATATATTATTGGAGTCAAAGTCTTATCTCGTTGTTTTAGGAAGATTTGCTCCCAAATCTTCTCCTTGCTTTTCGGTAACAAAAATCATAATAATTTTATTCTTCTACATTATTGGAAGGAGGATTTTTCTCAAAATATTATTTTGACCAAATACCTTTCTTCATATTTTCCATTCTGAACTTTGCTATTTTTGATTGTGGAACTTTTGACACTTGTATGATACATTTTTCCTCAGACTGTAGTTCACTAAAAGTTAGATTTATCTTTATTGATAAAACTTGTTGAAAATATGAATGAGGTTTTTGTTAAACACATTTCTATGAATAAAAACCTCTCTCATATTTTCCATTTGAATTTTCTATTTTTGTTTATGGAACTTTTAGCGCTCGTCTGATACACTTTTCCTTATTGACTGCAGCTCACTAAAAGTTAGATCTTTCTTCATTGGTAAAACCTTAGAAAATTATGAATGAGGTTTTTTTTAATACACATTTCTATGAAAAAAAAAAAATCTCAATATTTTCCATTTGAATTTTAAAAGTTTCTATTTATGGAACTTTTATGCTCATCTGATACACTTTTCCTCGGACTGCAGCTCACTAAAAGTTAGATCTCTCTTTATTGGTAATACATGTAGAAAATATGAATTATTTTTTTGTTAATCAAATTTCTATGAACAAAAAATTCTCTCATATTTTCCATTGGATTCTCTGATCTTTCACAATTCCTCAAAAACTGTCAAAATCAGCTTAGTTCTGGAACTAAGCCTGCGAGTTCTGGAATGGACTTAAAACAACTATAAATTTTGCATACGATCTCGGATTGAGATAATTATTATTTTTATCTTGCATAATTTTTTGAGAGAAATCTGAATATGAAATCATATTTGAATTTAAATATACCATCAATTATAAATTTCACTTTTCTCAATACTATCATTATCTTTCCTTTATGGCATGTATACATAAGACATTGCATCTTTTCCCAAATAATAAATAGGATTAGTCAAAAAAATAGATAGAAAAATATTTCTAAAGAATGAACAAGATATATATCCTATATTCTATCTTAAGCAAACTATAATTTCCTAGATTACATTTAAATCCACTTTCAAAGTTAACTTGGAAGGACAAAATAATGGTAATTTATGGCCAATTTATGGCCTCATCAAACTGAATAGGTAAATGTCCCTTGTGGACATGTGAATGTAGTATTATCTTTTTCCTCTGGTGTAATTTGGATCTTATTGTAACAACTGTATCCATCAAGAAAGGATAAGTAATTTTTACCAGCTAGGGTATCAAGCACTTGATAAATAAAGGGAAATGGGAAGTGTTATTTCATGGTGAATTAGTTTCTGTAATTTACACATAGGTCCATTTAGCCAATATTTCTGAAGTGATAGCCAGGCTGTTATGACCATTGATTAAATGTGGAAATAATGCCAAACATCTAACAAATTTTATAGTTCACCCTTCACAATTTTAATGTGGAAATTGGGTTCATGCGCCTCTTTGGCGTGTCTAATTGGTTTACCATTCTTCTTTAATAGAAATTTATGACCCTACAAATCCTAGGATGAATCCCACTGTGCATATCACTATAATCCCAAGAAAATTTTGCATTATTTTCTTAAATAAAAGGAATCAACAATTGCTCCTGTTGTATATTGATCATCTTGCTTACATTTAGTGGCCTCCCAGCTGTTATTTCTACTTGCTTGGAGAGGTCTAGAATTGAACACACATTTTTATTAACATAATTTAATATGAATTTATGATGAAGAAGTTGGTGAAAAATGTAATTTTTATCTAGAATTATTGTGGTGCTCTACTGTGGTAAGACTTGGTTCAAAGGACATCTCAAGCACCTCAATCTATCATCAATTTCTTCATTTCTTCCATATTTTTTCTACAGGGTATTAGAGAGAGCAACATCTTCCTCATGATCTTTAATAGTGAAATAGTTTTCCAACATCATCATCTGTTGGACAAAGCATTGATCAATTTCTAGTTCTTCAACCCAAATTGTTTGATCCTCATCATTCAACGGTTTGGCAGGAGGATAGAGTATAAGTTTCTTGGTGCCATTTCCATTTACGATGACCATGTTTCAAGACCTTTTGATTTATAAACGCATCAACAGTGCCCAACCATGGCCTTCCTAGTATAAGAGGGTAACCTCCTAGACTTTACTTTGGTTGTAGGAAAATGAAATCAACAAGGTATTCCCAAGATTCTACCACCACAACAATGTCCTCAAGGAATCCTTCAGGCCTTACTATTGATCTATCTGTTAGTTGCAATACTGTAGCTATTGGCCTTAACCCTTCCAACTTAAGTTCATCCATGATTTTCTTGGTTATGAAATTGATTGCTACCCCTAATTCAATTATGGCATTTTTTGTTGTAGTTACATTGATAGTAACATTCACCAAAGGATTGCTTGGATCTATGTACTTAGGTAGCACAAAGTTTCCAAGCATGATGTCAGCCAACTTTTCAATGACTTGTACAGTGGATGGATATTTTATTTTTCTACCTGGATTCTTTATACATAGATCCTTGATCAACTTGTTGTAAATAGGCACATCCTTGATGGCTTGAATGAGTGGAATTTTTACACAAATGTCCTTCAACTGATTGACAAAATCAGAATCTAAATCTGATTTAGGGTCATATTTTCTCTCTTGCAATATTTCTAGAAATGGGGGTCTATTGAATTACATCTTAATTTTATTCATGTTGTTGCGGATCAGCTTGCAACGTCTTCTAGATTTTTTGTGGATAATCTTGCAGTAATTGTGGTTCATTTGGTATCTTTGTGATTGTAGGTTTACTTGGTGGCACAAGTGCTCTTCTTGAATGGAGATGGATATTATTGCCGACAACTGAATAATCAGAGTATTAAGTTGATTGAGTGTTATAGGACGGCTGAGCAACTTTATTATTAGGGTTAGTTGTTGGTTGAGATGGAAATTGATTAGTTTTTGGTTGAGATCTACATTGGGGTTTCAGCATCAAAGCTTGTTGTTTTGGGTAGGGAGGTTGATGGTAGGGTTGTTGGTAGTTAAAAGGTTGATTTATCCATTGTTTCCCTCCTCTCCAAGGTTTGTTGCCATGAATAAGGGGGTTTGCCACTATGTTTCCTGAGAACTAAGGTTTCCATGATTATTGGTATTGGCTAGGGTAAGGAGCCCATCCTTGTTAAGTATTATCCCAAGGTGGGGGTTGTATATTGTTATATTAACTACTAGCCCAATTTTGAAAATATGGCATGGGATCTTGTAACATACCTCCTTGTCTTGGCGGCCATGGCCTTCCTTTGGGAAATGTAGAAAACTTTCCCATCCTCCATTTCTATCATTTTGAACTCTAGTGCAACCTACTTTCCTTCTGTAATTCTGGCCAGTCCCCTACATGTGCAATCATATTTCTTTCTTCTGCAAGAATGGTAAAAATCTACAAGTGTTGCCTCTACATCCTCTCTATTCTTATTTGCATGTAGAGTATCAAGTTGGGTGGCCATGTCATTAACTATTTCTTGTTTCATGTTCTTAAACATGTTTACAATTTCTAATTTAGATATTTCCCCAATTCCTTTGGCAGTTGCTCCACCCTTTGATCTAGCACTTCTTATTCTTTTCATGGTTTCTCTAGAATAGTTCTTGCATGCTTGAAAAATTTCCTCAAAAGTGTATTTGGAGATGTCTCTAACTCCTATTAAGTCCAAAGCATCCATATCTTCCTCACTGAGTCCTTTTAAGAAAAGTAACTTGAGAGACTCAGGAGGTAACCTTGTATGTCTTGACTTTTGAACACAAAATAGGAATCTCTCCAGGTAATCTTCTAGTGGATCATCTTCCTTCTGTGCCATCTTGAAGAGTTCATCTCCTCCTCTACTACTTGGCCTGCAATAGTCTTGGTACTTGGTCAGAAACTTGTCTTTCATCCCCTGCTAGGTAGTAACAACATCTCTTCCTAGGCCCATAAACCATCTCAAGGTTGCATCCTTGAGTGTAGCAGGGAACAACTTCATCTTGTGTGCATTAGTTGTGTATTCATAACTCCTACATAAGACATCAAACTCAAACAAGAAAGTGTTTGGGTCTTCAGTCATAGATCCATGAAAATTAGGAAGAGTTGATGGAGAGATGTTCTTCATTTGAGCAGGTTGATTGTTATTGGAGATAGGAAACTCAAATGTGTTTGGTTCCCTTGCCTCTTCTTCTATATTTTGATTCACCTCCTCTGCCATGTTAGACTATTCAGGAACAACCTCAGAAATCTCACTTGGGAGGGAGTGTTCTATCAACAAACCCTGTACAGAAGAGGATGTTTCTTCTTCAGAATTAGAAGTAATTTCTACTATTTGAGGATTGGGTAGGAATCTACCATAGGCATCTCTATGATGGTGCATACATCAACTAACTCAACTCAATCAACATTCATTAGTGGGGGGTTTTGAAGGTGGAATTTCTACAACCTAATATGTTCTAAGAAATTTAGAAATGCAAAACCTCACAAACTCCTATAACTTTGGCAATATCCCTTGGAAACGACACCAAAAATGGTGGTGTAAATCAACTTGCAGCAATTAATATGTTGTACATTGAGTTACATTCATTTATTTTTCAGACTAGGGAGTGTAGACTTGAAATATTGTCGGTGTTGTATGCACAGTTATAGTTGATCTAAGAGGTTGGAAAGGAAATAACTGTCACATAACAATGCTGAAAGTAAAATAAAACTCATAACTTGAAAATGAACTATTGCTAAATGTTATTACTGAAACAAAGTTACAGATTCAGAGAGAAGATTGTTCCTAAGGAAATATGCATGAAATGAAACAATGGAGGGGATTTAGTAGACCTCAAGTGGGCCCTGACTTGGGTGTTAATCCCTTCCTAACTATGTAACTAAAAACTAAATGACAGAACTCAGATTTCTTTATTGATTTGCATAAAACATTACATCTAGGAACAAAAGATCAGAGTAATCTCTTTTCTCTAATTCCAAATTTGATTCACTAACTTTTGAATTCCTAACTGACCTATTATAAGGCACCAACCCTTTCCTTTATATCCTATCATTATAGCACGTGAGAAGAAGAATACAACAAGGAGTTTTCAATAGAACAAGTGAGAGATTCAACAAGTGTTTGAAACACACAACTAGTGTTCAGTTAACAATCATTTTGTGTTTAACTAATAATCAGTTCTTCATTAGTTCTTAATTGATAACCAAATCAAAGATTGATTTTTTTCTCAGTTTTCCACAATTTTACTGTAACTACTTCTCCTATGGCATGTAAGGCCTTAAGTGTCCATCACTTCATGTTTCAAAATATCTTCATAAATGTGGGTTCATTGTTGTGAATGATTTCCCTATGCTGTGGACGAGTTGTTGCGGACAAGTTCCTTGGCCATGAATGAGTTACTACAGACAGGTTCCTTTACTACATCTGAAAAATTAATTACAACCAAGAGTGTCATCAACACATGTAATCATCCAAACAATTTATTGAAATAACAAGAATAAATGCACATATAATATCAAAAAATAAAGACAATTAGATATAACTATATCAATTAGTCATTATGCCAAAAGTTCATGGTTGTAATAGTGATGTTCAACAATGTACTTAGGAAATACATAGACATGGCTACAATGGTCTTATAAAAATACAAAATATGAGTTGTTATGAAATCAATTAATACATTTCATCACTATATATAGGTAAGCACTTAGTCTAAATTGGTGCTTTAATGAAAGCGAGTTGTCCCCCACATGTACATAGGTGATTTAGGATGTTTCCATTCTCGTTTCATGTTTCCCTTCTCATTTTTTTTTTTCATTTTCTTGTTGTGTGTGTTTTCAATAAAGGAATATTCATTGTGTAGCTTTATGGTGACTCTGTATAGCCCAATGGATAAGGCACTAGTCCACGTATTGTATTGAGATTCTATAGTTCTTGTTTATCCTTTCCTCATTGTGTTCAATCCAGAACAAGTCCCCAAGCTAGATACATTTGTTGTTATGAATTTTTGCAAGCTCAAACATTTAAACTTTCAAGCATGACAACTAAGCCAATTTTTAAAATTTGCTCCTAAGTCTTCCCAAATCGTCTCCCCAGTCAATTTTTCTTCTGTGTCATAATAATATTAACCTTGCATGTAATTTCAATATATTTAACAAGCATATGTAGATATTTAAAATCATGTTTCAAGATAAAAAAATTCCATTTAGTGAAGAGCTACTAAATACTAGCTCTCTAGTGGACTCAAAAAGGCTAATTTTGGACTTTTCAAGGAAGGTGTGCACCCTCTGGTAAGGATCTGAAATCCAAACTCATATAGAGGTATTATTGAATAATAATGAAGGTGTTAGAAATGATTTACTAATATTTAATGAATTTTTTAAGGTTTAGGGACAATTTGTGCAATAATGGGTTTTCCAGGTATAAATAGTGAAGAGTCAAAACTGGAACATGAACTTCACTAGATGATTCTGAGAGATTCCTAAGGATTCAGGAGGAAATAAAATATTAATTAAAAATATAATTGAATTATCTAAATGGTGTAATCATCACATCTTTCATAAGACATGATGGTTTCTCAAGACAATTCATTCTTGATAGACATAACCTATTGTCCCGAAGAAAAAGGGGCCACGTTTTGGAGATGCAATCCTAATTAAAGTCTTAAACCTCTCTCATTATTCTTTAAATTTCCTTGAGAGTCAAAATCATATATAATTTCATGTGAAAATACCTTTTGGATTTTCGAGAATAATTTCCTTAAGTTCTCTCTTATGGAACTGTGATGCTCGTACTTAACCAATTTGTTTAGTGCTATGTGTCACCTTTTGTTGAGGGTGAAATTTTGTGCCCCTCTTATCCCTTTCATAAGGGGAAATATGAGACAAAAAATTCACCCCATCTCATCCCTTCCCTCTGATCCCTCATGTGACCCAAGTCAACCAGATGGAGAGCTAGTTAAGCCAAACCCATCTCCCTCACAATACATCATAGAGTGACACTTGACATCATCTAGTGAGGAAAAATTTTCCTATCCATATCATACCCATTCCTAAGGGGAAATATGGAAAAAAAAAATTCACCCCTCTTTATGCCCTCTTCAGGCACCTCATGTGACCAGATGACAGGTCCCAGGTGTTAGGGCACATTTTCCCCATCTCTTCATTCTCTCACCATAAAGCACCACTTGTCCTCATCTAGTGAGGGCACATTTTTTGTCCCCATTTCCAAGGGGACTTATGGGGAAAAAAATGAACCCCATACTTAGACATAAAAAAACCCTATCTTTAAAGCACAATCATTTTTCTCATCATGAACAAAACTAACTATAAGGTGACTCAAAAACATGGCATAATTGCTTCCAAGTTTATTTTGCTTCAAAATTTTGACCTTTCTACATTTTTTGATGCCATGAAACCTTAAATACCTATAAAAACACCTTCCATTCTGTCTGAATCATTCTAGTTAGCCGTGACCATGAAAATAGTGTTTTTTTAATAGTTTCCAAGTCTAAAAATGGATTCCGGTGAGATTTTCACAATAGTTCATCATACAAGGATTCATTGTGATCACTAAAGCTTCAAGACTCCATTAATCATTTCCATCATAGTAGCAGGTCTGAAATTCTCCATCCCAAAATTTCTTTTTTGATTTTTAAGAGTTCTAGCAGGGGGATCACAATGAAAATAAGAGCATGGGATCACAATGCAAAGTTGAATCCCAAAATGATGTTTTTGTTGCAAAAGGATGCCAGAATGGAAAATTACTAAAAATAGAATATGTTATGCTCACTCACAAGATAAAAATAGTAAACCTCTTAATATTTTAATATTCAGTCACTCTAGGCATCCAGAAACATTGCAAAATGACAAGCATGGAAAAATTGACAACTTTCCCAAAATAGCAGGTTCAGAAAAAACAACCTACTAAAAATAGAAACTTCCTAAAACGGTAAATTGTCATAAAAAAATGTGAATTAAGTGTGCTAGGATATTAAGAACAAATTTTATCAAAAAGGAAAAAATTCCCAAAATAGCATCTCATGGTCCTACCTGCCAAAAATAGAAAGTTTTAGTTTTTCAGTGCAGAAAGTTATAGTCGGCTCCATTTTACTCATCTCACTACTTTTTTCCATCCTACCAGGGTTTTTATATGGTTACTATATGAAATAAAATAAACACATGAAATTCTTTGCATCTGACTTCTCGAGGTCATGCCCAGACAATCGGTGTAGAATAGAAACATATGTGTGTATGTGGTGGTGATGGATAGTCTAATGAGGTAGCCTTATATATTTGACACACAATAACAGGATTTGTGAATCTAAGGAAAAGAATTCTCTCCTAACTTGAAGTGGCATGATTGATCAATCTGATATGATAGATTCTTGGAGACTCCAATCAATATCGAGCTCCACCAAGATTCTATTCACTAGTTATTGAACACGTGGAAATTGACCTATGGGTGCCTCATATATATTTCCAGACAAGGTCATGGAATTAAGAACAAGTGGTATAATGAAGCCGCAGGGACTATGGACAATTCTTCGGTTTGGTCCAAAAGGTATTAGCCTGATCGGCTACTATATTCAATAATGAAAGTTATGCAATGATATCAGATGGAAGTGGTGATGATCTAAATACTAATGCGCACAAACCAGTGTCAATATCTAATTGGTTAGTAGAACCATTGGGTTACAGGACCTGAGGATCACAATCAAAAACTCATGAGGCTATAGTCATGTTATGGTCATGTGCGTAATCAAACCATGTTGTCAGGAGCAGTCCAATAGTCGTAGGCTTGATTAAAAATGATGTTTAGCATGTTTAGTTGTTCTATTTTCTCAGAGAATGTAGCAGGTGTGCATAAGACTATCAAACGTAAATGTGTATCAATATTTGTTATCAACTTCATCCCGTTTGGTTGTGTGACCAAAGGATCGCAACCGTACGTCTTTTCTTATTATGGGTTGTTGATGGTCATACAGAATGAAATTGAAATAATCTTAATAAAAAATAACTATAAAAGGAAATATAATCTATGTCTTTGGCGTTTTCACAATATATCAGAGAAAAATAATGAAAACAAAATAATCTAATACAAGTAATTTTTTTTTATCTTTTCTAGTTTTTAAGAAATGTATTCTAATCTAACAAACAAACTAAAGATAAGTAATTAGCTGGATGTAGTTGGTTACTTGTGCGAATATATGAATCTAAGTCTAAAACAAATAACCTAATCTAATCAAAACCCTTCAAACCCAACCTTAGAGGTGAAAAACAAATCATGACCCTGAAAGAGCTATTGTTCCCCATAACTTCCCCGGTAATGTCAAAGAGAAAACTTTCTAATGATTTGATCTACTTATAATTTCCTAATCAATTGAAACAAACAATTTTATTACTCCATTTAATATGCAATTGAAACTAATAATTCAAAATTGACAATTTAGCAAATGAAGCAAACAAACAAATAATTCCAACCTAGATAAACAAGAGCTTTGGAAAATCCAATTATATCTATGTTCGTCCCCTCAGTTTGTTCCTTTCTTTCTTTGTGTGTTCCTATGAGTCCACGGAATTGGGAATGCAAGAACAACAATAGAAGAAGACACTTGAGAAATGGAAACTTCAAGGTAATTTGGTTGTATTGAAATTAGAAGAGAGATAGCACAAGAGATCTGAGCTTGGCTATGCAATTCCTAGCAGGTTTGTGGTAGCAATACTATGCAAGATACATAAAAAAATTTAGGCCTTTTGCTTGAATACAAGCATGGAATATATAAGAATTGGGGTTGGGATGTGGCTTCATGCACAAGGCAAGAAGAGAAAGTTCCAACTAACTACATCACATGCATAAATAGAAAAGGGAAGGAGAACCAAGCAATTAAAACTATTTTTAGATAGATCGGTTCACAAACGCATCCTAAAAGTGAAGTTAAGTGAATCGTCACATGTTAAAAACATGCATGATGGAATCTAGAAAAATCGCTCAAGACTGCCACCCTGCATGGGCAATGGTTTCAGAACCACCACCCAGGCAGGGCGATGGTTATGGTACTAAAGGATAAAACAAGCACAGGATGAAGCAACAAGCTAGAGAAGGCATGGAAAAGCTATATAAGGACGTCTAAGCTATAAATATACACTGGAGATGGGTTTTAGAGCTTGAACATCTTCTAAAAGGACATGAATCATCATTGGGGACTTTTGTAACCATTTTTTGACAATGTAGCACATGTAATTTTAGGTGTGTACATATTGCCCCCTCAGAGAAGCATCTTAGCCATGAAAAAGGTGTAAAACGTAGAGTCCAAGCATGGCATTCCTAAAATGGGGAGTTAGAAGTTATACCTGACATGTCTGTGTGTTGAAACATCACCATCCAAGCTCCTGATACTTGTAAGAGGGAAAAAATACTAAAGTGCAGATAAACAAAATGTCGAAAAATAAACACTAAATCAAAATGACAAGAGGACTTACCATTTGTGAGGGGATATAGAGATATAATTGCACCAATGCTCTAGCCCTGTGAACACATACACTCAAAACGAGGTCAAAATATCATATATATATCAAAACAACTCATTTGTTAATTCATTTGTGTATATACGACTTGGTGAATTTGGATATCTAGACCCGTGATGACCATTTTCGATGAGAGTACAACCGAAACAACCGTTATAAGATCATGATCATGCCTCCACGAATGGGAGATCGACCGACTCGGTCTAAGGTTGGTTTTTTTCACTTTTATGTTTTCAAACCTAAAATGTAAAAAATGTCAAAAAGTTTATCTAGGGGGGATTATATTCAAAATTTACTGTTTTAAGTGAGTCTCTAGGGGGGGCGCCCATGGGGTAGTCTTTTATTTCATCCAAAATGGTCCCTTTTGTGTTTTTGAGCATTTTTTAGGGTTAAAGATGTATTTGGAAAATTGGTCTAGGACCGCCGCCCTAAGCAAGGTGGCGGTCACAGGACCTCCACCCTACACTGGGGGGCAGTTTTGGACAGAATGGCCAACATTCATGTTAACTTGGATTTTTTTGGATTTTGGATGTTTTTTCATGTTTTTGGTGAGCTTATCTTTTGAATTACATTACTAAATTTCTCTTTTATGTGTTTTGGTGAATGCATAAGGAGGAGTACATCCGTTGGAGTTGGTAGAGGGATTGTGATTGGCTCATGGGGATTTTGGATCTGTTGACCTAGGGTGATATGGACATACTTTAGAGGGCGGGCATTTGTAGGATTACATGGGTGCCCCATGTTACCCTTGCTAGTCACATCTTGTGTGACTTATTTTCTTACAGGGATGTAGACCGGAACACTTTCCAGTTTCCAGGTGCCAAAGGTGAGTGGACCATTACCTTGGAGGATGTATACTGCATTCTCAGGCTTTTGATACTTGGGAGGATACTGACTCTGAAGATAGCAAGATCCATATTTGAGATCACCCAATGGGCTACATACATGGGAGACATCATTGTATCATTTGGTTTTGGTTCGAAGAAGGGGGTGAAGGTTCAAACCATTACCACTACTCCTATTCCTATCCTCTGCAGAGCCATCATGGGCATCTTGTCCTCATAATTGATCAGGGACAAGGCGGGTGACACCCTCTTTTACTATTGGGTCTCCCATTATTGTGCAGATTGAGGGGCATGACCATATACATGCCTGGGGAGAAGATATCCTAGGGACTACCTATCACAACTTGTACAGGGTAGTTAGATTACAAGGGCAATCACTGAGCCACCCCACTCTTGTTATGAGTGTGGTCTATGAGCGCATCACCCCTTATGGAAGGGGAATACCAATGTTGGATCCAGGGGCTTTCCGGGCAATGCAGTGGATAGCAATGTTGGTATTTAGGATGCCACATCAGCTAGTGTCCTCCTTGACCACAACATATATGGTTGTCACACCTTACCAAGATATGGCTCGGTTATGGGGATAGGAGGTGATGACATTTGTAGCCTTCTCTACCACAAGAGAGCTAGTCAATAGGGCAGGGAGAGTTGAGACTCATCCTTTTGATCGGGCTCCCAAACATTTTGGCTTCCCCTACGTTTACATGCTTCCTCCAGTGGTGTTAGTTTACATGACTATCCAAGAGGCCCAGAAGGTCCCTAGAGGAGACCCTAGTTAGACTATGGTTATCCCAAGTTTACCTATAGAATTCACACGTGTGGTTTGTCCTCAATAGGATGATACTGGCAAGGCAACCCACATGGAGGAGGAGGAGAGTGAACTTGAGTGACATGACACTCAGGATATACTAAGGGCAACACAAGAGGAGGTGAGTGCGAAGAAAGAGACTTTGGTCTCAGAGGGACCACTTCCTCGAGATGGAGAGGGAGATGACTAGTCCATGATAGGAAAATGTTTCACCTTTGGCTTTGGTGAGGCCCCATAGCCACTAGTAGTAGTAGCAACCACTGACCCTACCTGGATGCCCAGAGATCCTAGTATGTTTGATACTCTTCTCTTGACCTTGTTAGTTGGGAATGTTAGTTTGGTACTTTTTTTTTGGTTTTATAACTCACTGCTTCTTCTTTTCTATCTTGCAGCATCTACACAAGAGTGACATGAGCTTATCCAACGGGTTTACGTGGACACCCTACTAATCCCTTCGGGGAAGACACAGGATGATTTGACT
The DNA here is from genome assembly GCA_019776745.2 of Taxus chinensis. Lineage (NCBI taxonomy): Eukaryota > Viridiplantae > Streptophyta > Pinopsida > Cupressales > Taxaceae > Taxus > Taxus chinensis. Next base: position 472,049,818 of record CM034154.1, read on the forward strand.
GATGAATTAGGACAGCCACTAGTAGCCGGAAGCCACACTGATGTTTTTGTACCTATCTAGAGAGTAGTGGAGGTGATGACCTCCCTTTGTACTTAGGTGGTTAGGTATGAGGCAGTGAGTGATTGATGAGGTGGATCCACTCTCGTAGTGATACCATGGCCAACGACCATCACCACAAGCACTCACACCACTCAGTTCATTCCCATCGTCGTCATAACCACAGTAGGAGTACTAGACGTGGCCATGCACCATCTAATGGATCCTAGAGGGATTGACAGGTAGCTTGGTCTTTTATTGCTTTGTCACAATTTTTTTGATCATTATACAATTTTTTTTGTATAGTTCGGGCTCATTGTGAGCATTTTGACTAAGCCTAGTGCGTGATGGAATCGTATACAAAATTGACTCACCATGATATATACAAACTCTTCTTTTTGGTTTGGTAATCCATTGTGTCTGAGTTCACTTCCTTTTGGATTATCTCACTTGTGTACTCTAGATGTTTAGAATTTCTACTTTTCAGAATGTATGCAGTGGATGTGAGTGATAACACAATGATTTATTTTGTATTTTATAATGATGATATATGGTAATGCGAACACATTGTGATGCTAAAATTTATTTTTCTTAAACAAATTTTGTATACTTCGTATTGTTCTGGAAAGACGTGGTGATACAATGATATGATAAGCAAATGAACTTTCCCCACTCCTGACCCCACGCAACCAGTAGGATGCAAGGGATCAAAACTAAGAGCCAGAAAGGGCACAAGTTATGAAATTTGTTGAATGGTAGTGATGAGAGAAAGACAATGATTTGGCAAAACCAAATTGAGATGCTACAACCTCACTCTACTCAAGTTACTTCATAGTTTAGAATGTGAATTGATTTCTAGTTTATCTATACTTAGTTCCGTAGATGGCCACTTGGTTGACAAAATATGGTTTTGGGATTTAAAACTCTTTTGGAATCTTGGACATCTAACTCATTTTGTTTTTGAATTATGATTGCACAATATTTTAAAGAAACTGTTTCTAGATTTTAATTTCATCAATGAGACCCCCTACACCTTGCCCCATACTACTGGTAGGAAGCATGGGATCATCACCATGGATAAGGCATAGGCGAGTAAAGGCATTCCTCTCATTTCCCAACCCTACATCACCAGTAAGAGACACAGGCTCAACACCGAAGGTTGGTAGGGCAAAGAAATGTGTAAAATAAAATTTTCTGTGGATTTGCATTTGAATTATTTATCCAGGAAAAATGGCTAGAATGTTCTTATTTCAAAAGATATGTTTATGGGATAGATGCGAAACCATGAAGCTTCTAGAATAAACTATAAGCAAAGACACCTAATTTAGAAAGAGACTATAATCATAACCAAGTATGTAGGCCTTGGTATGGTTACTTTAAGAACTTTGTCTTATCCTATTTGAATTGATGAAATGATTTGGAAATAATTGACGACACTATGGAGATTTGTAGAGGTATGATTTGAATGTTTTGCAAATATTTTTAGAAGATTTTAGGAATTTCTATAAGAATAGGTCCCTTGATCACAATTTTTTATAGAATGAACTAGTAGATGAAAATGCAATACAGATGTGGTAATGTACATATGAAAATGCTAATGGATCATGCGTAATACCTCTTCAGATGAAGAGAGTTCATGGATTCATTAAAATCCTCACCCTCCAGTGTACACAGGAAAAATTCCCCTTTTTTTTATTCTTCTATTACTCGATATGGACCCAACTACCTGATCTGAATTTCCTTCCTTCGCCGGTCTTTTTTTCTATTCGGTTGTCAAGTCTTAGAACCAAATATCCCTCATATGTTTCATGCTCATAGAATTTCTTGGTATATTTATGAGCCATCTGGTTAGCATAAACACTATGCCATTGTTCAACATTGATTCTAGCCTCATAAAGAATTTCTAGCTAAGAGATTCATGCTTCTCGACAGCCTTCTTCTCCCAGAATTCCTTGTAACGATATACAGAGACTGGGTATCTCGAATTCGAGCGGTAAATTTGCTTCTGCACCAAATACCAAAGAAAAGGGGGTTTCCCCTATCAGCACTCTTACCGATGTCTGATAGGCCGACAAGTCCAAAAAAAACTTTAGATTCCAATCTCGCTTATTGTCCTAGATGGTCTTAAGGAGAATATAATTCAATATCTTGTTTGTAGCCTCATCTTGTCTGTTGGCCTGAGGATAATAAAGAAAGGCCGTGTGGTGACTTATTTTTAATTTCTCACACAACTCATGTACCTCGTCATTTTTAAAGGATGTGCCATTATGTGAGATAATGACTTGTGGGACCCCGTACCTAAAAATAATTTGGTTCAAAATGAACTTTGCGATTACTTATCCAGGCATGGTGGTAAGAGGCATGACTTCTACCCACTTGGTAAAATACTTTGCTGCCATGATTATGAAGTTATGACCATCTATGTATGAGGGAGAAAAATTCTCTATTAAATCTAGTCCCCATGTGGAGAAGGGCCATGGTGTTGCAATTGGTTGTAGAGCCTATGCCGGTATGTGGATGTAATGGGAGAACTCTTGACATTTATGGCATTTGTGCACAAAATCTACTGCATCATGCTCTAGTGTGGATAAGAAATATCCCATCCGATGTATTTTCTAAGCAGTGGCATGGACACCGAAGTGACCTCTACATACTCCGCTATGTGATTCATAAAGATTTTTTTCAGATTCTTCCTTGTCAATGCATCTTAGCAACTGTTATTACTAATAGAGCACTTGCTCTAAGATGACATACTTGGAGGTTATTACATGCAATTGTCTTCTTTGGTGGAAGGTTTCCCCTTCTACATATGTATGTTCCACTATGAAATCAATGATATTAGTGTACCATGGACATGCAGAAATGGGTGGCTTAGTTTTAACGAAATACACAAACTTGTAGAGAAAGTCTAAATTTACCAAATCACCTCCATCTAATGGGTTATTAGCCAACCAGTCCATAATGATTTGTCCTTTAACAGATTTCTAATTAACAAATGTTAACTCAAACTTGCCCATCAGAGTTATGAAGCATCCAACCTTTTTAGATAAGGACCCTTGTTTGTGGAATGTCTGAACATGATCTATTTTAATAATAACCCTTGTTTCTTGATTTAACATGTAATGTCTTAAGTGCTTTGTCACAAAGACTACAACAAGGAATTATTTCTCTACCAATGTGCAACACATCTCATAATCAAGCAATGTTCAACTGATAAAATAGACTGCACGTTCTTTTTTATCATCATCTTCTTGAGCCAACGTGCAAGCCAGTGAAACATCCATAGCTCATGAATATAGGATCAGGGGGCAATATGACCTAGGTGGCATGAGTGTGGGAGGAGACAATAAGAATCGTTTAACTAACTCAAATGCCTCATTGTGTTCTTCCATCTAATTAATACAGTAATCCTTTTTCAACAAATATTTTATTGGGTGAATATCAAAAGTTAAATTAGGGATAAACCTTCAGATTGCACTGAGTTTCCCAAGGAAAGATCTGATGCCAGACTCGTCTGAAATTTGAGTCATTTCCAATACAGCCCAGATTTTGGCTGGGTCTACATCAATCCCCTATGAATATATGATGTATCCCAAAATCTTTCCTCCCATTACACCAAATACGCATTTTTCTGGATTTAATGTGACGTTGTATTCAATTAAGTGAGAAAGGGTGACACGAAGCACCTCTAAATGATTACAACAATTTCTGTCCTTGGCCAGAAGGACATACACATAGGATTCCAAAATCTTATGGATATGGTCATAAAATATGTATGTCATTTCTCCTTGATAGGTGGCCCCAACATTTTAAAGCCCGAATGACATAACAGGATAATAGTAAGTTCCCCAAGGAGTTATGAATGTAGTTTTGGTCTGATCTTCCTCATAGATTTTGATTTGATTGTACCCAGGAAACCCATCCATAAGAGACAACAACTCAAAACTAGTTATTGTGTCGACAATAACATCGATGGATGGAAATGGGAAATAATCTTTGGGACAAGTTTTTTTGATATCCTAAAAGTCTATGGAAATGCAGATCTTTCCATTCTTCTTGAGAACTAGGACAATATTAGACACCCACTGTGAGTAGTCAACTGGTTTGATGAACCCTACCTAGAGGAGTTTCATCACTTCTTCCTTCACCATGAGGGCCACCTTTGGCTTCATGCACCTTGACTTTTTCTTAATTGGATTAACATCTGGCTTGGTGACAATATTATGCACTATAATGTGTGATGTAATTCCCATCATTTCCTTGTAGCTAAATACAAAATCTCTTTGATGCTCTTTGAGGATACGGGTATGTATTTCAACTTCCTTAGGAGTTGAAGACGATCCTAGTTTCAAGATTTTTGGTTCTTCCTCAATCCTGATGTTTAGATCGATCGTTCCCTCAATTAAGGAGGCATTGCCTTCCTAGAAATCAGGTGGGGCCGGAGGTAATTCTAAATCCCCCCCTTCTCCTACTTCATAAATTTCAAGTTCCCTCCCATAGGAAGATTATATCATGGGATTCACAAAATAGGAAGAAGAGTGTGGAATTAGGGAAAGATCAACCTCGTGATGAGTAAGATGCAATTCTACAATAGTGTTTAGATATCATAGAGTTGTTTTATCAATTTCAATGTGATTTGAAATGAAAGGATCGCTCTCATTTTCTATGTATGTCAACCTTGGAGTTAACGGTATCTTACGAACCAAAGGCTCAACACAAACTAAGACCTTGAAGTTTGTATCTTCCAACTCACTACTTGGAGTAAAGAAAGAAGTGGAAGTTGTTATTAAGTCTGCGAGGAGATTATGCTCTCATGGAATTGATTCAATTGATATGAATTCAAACCTCTTTGTTATATTTAACATTGTTATTTTGTAGAGTTGTAAATGCTCATCTCTAGTCTCATATACATCAGATATCTGATTTGCAACAAGTTACGAATCACCCAACACCCTAATATTAAGAGCACCCATTCTTTTGGCTACAATGAGACCAAGTAGAAGGGCTTCGTATTCAGCCCCAGTATTCATAAATTCAAAGTTTAACTTGAAGGAAAAAGGAAAATGAGGTAAGAATTTTATCCATAGGGATCCAGAAAAACACACCACTTCATTAGTTCCATCAGCACCAAGAAAGGAGAAACACGAAAAGTGAGTAAAATGAGGTAAACAGAGGTTTTGGAAGGGACCGACGCTCTGTGTAGAGTGGTGGTTTCAGAATTTCCACCCTACAAGAGTGACAGTCCTAAAACCACTACCCATCCAGGGTGGTGGTCTTGAGACCACCGATCTTCTTAGGGTAGAGGTCCTGACTTTCAAACATAAAAGAATAATAGAATGCGAATGGATGTGAATTTGAAGCACCCAACCATGTCTCTTCCCTTCCATGCCCTTTCACATTCTCTAGTACACGGGAGGACATGGGAATGCCTATAAATTCATGAAAGGAGAAAGAGAATAGGCATTCAAAGATCCAGATAGATCAAGAAGTAGAGTATAATGAGAGCAATGAGCAAGATCTTCAGTGTTGGAATGGAATTATAGGAGCAAGGTGTAGAAACAGAGCAAACAAGTAATTGGAGAGAAGTTTTACATTGTTTCTTCTTTTCATACTTATTTTAATATGTAATTTTCTATACTAGACCAATAAAAGTGGGAAGAAAGAGCAATTTCCCTTCCCGACTGGTTTTCCTCCATTGGAGGTTTCCAGGATAAAATTGTTGGTGTTGAAGTTTTGAATTCTTTTCTCCTCTATAATTTCCTTTATATAGCACTAGATAATCAGTCATGAAGCTTTAATTTTTCAAGAAAATATGTCATTTTCCAAAGTTGAAAGTAGAACAACATAGTTGTGTGATTTGTAGAGTTCCAAAGTAGAAGTTTAAGGATCAATATAACTAAGAGCTGATTATAGCTGATTTAAGGTATCAGAGCTGATTATATATCTAGGACTGTGGTATTCGCATCTTTCTTGTGATTTTGTATGACATCGACAAGGTCTAAAGGTGAAGAAGTTTTTCCTTGTGAGTCAGATATTTCTACGAAGAAGTGGAAACAAATAATTTGAGCTCAAATGGAGGAAGAGAACTTGGTCCATAGAGTCGAGATGCTAGAGACCATGATGGATAGATTGCATAGGAAACAAGAAGAGATTTCAGATCTGTAAAGGATGGATTTGGTTAAGAAATGATTCCATGGACTTGGTGGTTCAAGCAGTAGCCAAAAAATTTGGTATTAGAAATATCCACAAAGAGGAATAATTGGAAGAGCGTAAAGAGACACCAATTGTAAGTGAGAAGGTAAAATCTACACATACACCTTTTAAAGTTGAAACAAAAGTGAAAATAAAGAATTTTGAAGGAAAAGTAGATGCAGAGTTACTGGATAAATGGCTAAAATAGTTGGAAGTCTACTTTAGTGTGTATAATGTTACTGAGGCACAAAGGATCACCTTTTCATGTCTCAAAATGGAAGGTCATGCTCTGGTTTGGTGGGAAACCCATCTAGCCACTTGTGAGAAGAATAAATGTCCTATTGTCAATACTTGGAAAGGTTTTACATAATTGATTAGAGATAACTTCTATCTTGTTGGCCATAAGACTGACATGATGATTAAGTGGCAGTACTTTAGACAGGGCAGCGGTCAAAGCGTGCAAGACTACACTACGAAATTTTGGAGACAAGCCATGTTGCTTAATATGGACTTAGCAGGATGAGGACATTTTGACCAAGTAATTGGGAGGACTTCACACTCACCTTTAGAAGGAAGGTAATCTCCACGAAGCCCAAGGATCTCAATGAAGCTTGTATACAAGCATACTACATTGATGATGAGAAGAAATAAGGAGAAATGGAGCCAAAGGGAGACCAGTCAACCAGAACAAAAAGACAAAGAACAAGGGAAGACAAGTAGACAAAGGTAATTGGAAAGGTAAACATGCCGCTACTACTTTGCATAATTGTAAATATCCTGAATAATTAATGTAATAATTGTGATCAAAATGGACACACTGATGCCACATGTATGAAGTTGCATCTAGAATTGCAACCAAAGACATCGAACCAAGGATTCTAAGAAATCCATGGTCCACTATGAAAGACATAAAGAGAGGTGGATGATTGAAGATGATTTAGATGTAGAAAAGAGGTTGGGATGCATGGCCACTAACATGTACAGGGTAGAATAAGAAGAAGAGATATGAGTGAGCTATTTCAAATCAGAATCCAAATCAAGAAGACTAAGGTAAACACTTTAGTAGATTCTAATTCCCAGTCAAATTTGATTTCTAATGTGGTTATAGAACAACTGTGGTCTAGAGACTTACACACATCCACATCCATACCCACTGAGGATGGGTGAAGAAGGGTGTAGAAATACAAGTTACAAGGAAGTTTAAGTTTCAGTTTGGGATAAATACCCATTACATAGATGTATTAGAGGTTGATATTATTCCACTTGATGCATTTGAAATTGTCTTCAGAAGTACTTACTTGTATGTTAGGGATGTTGTGTTCACAAGGAGGGAGAAACAGTATAGATGGGTCAAGTACGGAGTTAGTTTTAACATTGGGGCACACCTAGAGAAAATCAAAGAAGGCTATGATAAGTGTCAACCAAGCACTAAGACTTATTTAAGAAAATCATTAGTTTTTTTTACTTTCATTGGAAGAAAATAAAAAATGGACGTGAGAGCATAGATATTTCTGACTAAAGGATGCAAAATTTGGATAGCACTTGTCAGTTTTTGTACAGAAGAAGACACCACATGAACCACTCATTCAAGGAATAATACAAACTTCTGCTATACAGTCTCCGTATCTACCTACAGGATTCACTAGACCTGATCGTGGGGCAGCAAGAAGAAGAGGAGATACAAGGAATGGTGGTGACTAAAGCAATAACGTACTTACAGAGGATTTGGACCAATCCATCTCAAGAGAGAGACAAGACAAGAAAGGACTAAACCACTACAGTATGGGGCCTTTTCCATACTTGAGTAGGTTAAAGAAGAAACCTTCAGACCATACTTCATGCAGATGCACGCGATAGCAAGTTGTAAGAGCTTGTAACCAATAATGCATCGTCTATACATGAAAAATAAGGAAAGATACAAAAGTTACCTTCCAAAGAGGATTGAACTTGATGGAAACTTGAGAGGAGGTTGTAGCATTAGAGAAACAAACCAGAGATCCACATGGAGTCTTGGCAGGTTGGATGAGAGAAGACACCAAGGAAGACCCAATGGTACATCGAATGATCACGAGAGGGAGTTGATTCCTCTACCACTACCCCAATAAGATTTTGTGGGACAAAAATCCTCCTAATTAGAGGAAGGTATGATCCATAAGGATCCATAAAAACAAACCACTTCATCAATTCCATCAGCACCAAGAAGGAGATACAAGAAAAGTGAATAAAATGAGTTAAACAAAGGTTCTGGAAGGAACTACCACTCTATGTGCAAAGCAACAGTTTCAGAACCACTTGCCTTGCAAGGACGTGACAGTCCTGAAACTACCACCCAGCTAGGGCGGTGGTCCTAAGACCTCCAGTCTTCTCAGGGCGGCAGTCCTGATCACTTTCAAATAGAAAAGAAGAATGGAATGTGAATGGACATGATATTTGAAGTTCCCAACCATGTCTCTCCCCCTTCCATGCCCTTTCACATCCTCCAGTTCAAGGGAGGAAATGAGAAGGCCTATAAATGCATGAAAGGAGTAAGAGAACGGGAATTTAAAGATCCAGAGATATCGAGAATCAGAGTTTAATGTGAGTAGTGAGAAAAATCCTCAGTGCTGGAATGGAATTGTAGGAGCAAGGTGTAGAAACAAAGCAAAGAAAGTAATTGGAGAGAAGGTTTACATTGTTTCTTCTTTTTATGCTTATTGTAATATGTAATTGTCTATATTAGACCAATAAAAGTGGGAAGAAAGATAAGTTTCCCTTCTCGACTGGTTTTCCTCCATTGGAGGTTTCTAGGATAAAAATTGTTGGTGTTGAAGTTTTGAATTCTTTCCTTCTCTACAATTTCCTTTCTATAGCGCTAGATAATCAGTCATGAAGCTCTAATGTTTCAAGAAAACTTTTCATTTTCAAAAGTTGAAAGTAGAACATCATAGTTGTGTGATTTGTAGAGTTCCAAAGTAGAAGTTAATGTATCAATAATCCTTCCTTCACGGGAAGTAATTATCACGCCTGCCCTGCCACCAAAATGACACTTGGCTCCATCAAAATGGAGAGTCCAACAATTACTTAGAAAGATGGGCGTTGGGTCATCCTTTGTACCTTCTCCTTTACCTCAGTTACTTCAACCATGCAAACCTCATCTTATGGAAGAGAACTGAGTCCCAGAGTATGTCCCAAACCCATAGAATCAAAGGGGAGGAGAATAGGAAAATCCTTCTCTAATATATTGAAATTTTTTGTTGTGGTTCCTAATGACACTGTCTCTATAATAACGGTTTCATCCTTGACCTCCAGAATTCCCTCAATCAACTCCAGTTACTTCTAACTCTATCGTAGGGACTAGCTTTTCTTTTGGTACTAGGATTGCAAGTTTTTTTAACTAATTTTTGGGAAGCTCAAACTCAGAGTGGACCCCTGGCCTCTTTTTTAAGTTATCCAAATGTATGTCAAAGGGTTTTAGATCACCTTGTGCCATAAAGACCTTCCCTAAATGTCAAGAATCTAACCTCCTAGAATATAGTGGAGGGAATTGCCTTCATGCGGTAGAATCCAAGGACAGCCAAGGATCATATTATAGTTTTTTTCTTGGTAATCTATAATATAAAAATCGGTTAGTACGGTCTTAGGTCCAAGGCTGACCAGCACCACTATAGTCCCAATTGATCAATGTTGCTTTGAGGCTATCATAGCCTCATCAACGTATTTTGTGTCGAAGAGAAATTATTCTCTCTGTACCCTAACTTTTAAAGAAAAGAGAAGGGGACTATGTTGAATACCACTTCCCATGTCATCAATCATCGCCCACTTTACATAGTTGCTGTAAATCCAGACTTGTAAAAAATAACTGTCAGATCGCCTCTGTGAACTATTTCAATGCATCTTTGGGTATCTTGCTGATATCGAACATGAATCCTAACATCTCTTTCATACTATTCCCTAGAGGATAAAAATCAAAATCCATGATGGTTTATTTGTGCTTCTAGAGGAGGGTTGACATTAGCCAAATGGACGAAGACCCAACGCTTGTAAGTAGAGTGGCCCTATGGGCAGGGGAATTCTTTAACATATCCAATAAGGAAATGTGTGAGAATGTCTTAGTTAAGATTGTTGATCAAATCGTAAGTCTCCTACTAGCTTGATTAGCATATCATGGATGTCATGTAATGTGGTTAGATAGATCGGGACATAGGTTGTGAAGAATAGTCCCTAGTTCTAGTGGCAGCGTTAATTTGTGGTTCAATGTCTAACTCAACCAAACCCACAATTTTTGCTTGCTGGTGACCATCCAAAGGAGGTGCCACCTGTGGGTTTGATGAAGTTTAGGCTTCACAATGATGGGTACCTATTACAATACCTTTATTCAAACCATTTGAGATATAATCTACCTTCCTTTGGACGCATGTGGGAAGAAGGATCGTTAAAGATCCCCAACGGTGTGCTCTATGGAGATACTAGTCCTATGTAGGTGTTTTGAGTTGGGTGTTGTTGCGTTTACCAAAAACATGTCAACAAATAACTATCTTTGGTCCTCTGGAAAATGTTGTAAAAACTTGTTACCATCATGGCACATTCTTGTGTCATGCCCGCGAACCATATGGAAACCGCATAGTATAAGTTGGGATTGTAATCCTGAGGCCTTTGGTTTGTTCCTTGTTGTGGTCCAAAACTATGAGTTATTATTTTGTTGATGGTTGTTACAATTAAAATTTTGGAACCCTTGCCATTGTTTTTGGAATTGGTTGGGATACACACTTGGGTATTGATTAGGGCCTTGGGGTATGGTGTTTTTCTATGTTTCTTGAGATTGTTGTTGTTGTTGTTGATGGACAATTAAAATCCACAACATTTACTGAGGGTGAGAAAATATTATTTCTCTGATTATTGTCCATTATTATTGTTATTTGTAGCATTCATATACTGGTAGGATTAACAACATTAGGATTTTTGGGTTGGTCAGTCACACTCCATCCTGGTCATGGCTCCAAGATTCTTATTAAGGATCTTTGGTCCTTGGTTACTGTTTGTGTTGTTAGAGTAACCGGCATTATTTTGGTTAGGGATTGACTAACTTCCCATTCGCTCCATAAGTCTTATGAGCACTGTCAATGGCTACTTGGTCAATTCGAAGAGCACCCTCTAGCACCTCTTCATAGCTCTCTTAGTGGGAAATTTTGAACCTATTTCTTTGTCTCTCTTATTGAGAGAGTGGAAGAACAAATCACAAAACTCCATTTGATCCAAATTTAGAGAAATTGCAGAGGAGTAGAGAACTTGTTGCCACCTTTGAATAAAGTGGGCTACAGACTCATTTTGTTCTTGCTTGATATGAAGGAATTCCCTTATTCTTGTTATCAAAATCTTATTCATATAAAAATCTTTGATAAATTCTGATAAGAGTTTCTTGAAGGAGTGTATTGAAGCCTTCTGGTATCCTATTAGTACCAGTCGAGAGCAATACCTTCTCACATCTTAGGGGAAATCTTTATAGCAATGACTGCATCCCATAGGTAGTAGCTCTCTAATGGCCATTACATAAGCCTTGATGTGGACATTAGGATCACCCTCCCCTTTGAATTTCAAACGATCAGGACAAGGATCTTAAGAGCATGACTGTCCGAGATGGAGAATTCTAGGGGTTCCTTGAGATATTCAGAATAAGTCCCTATTGCGTATGTTTCCACCATTAAAGATCCTTGTTGGGGATGTGGGGGCTAAATTAGTTGCTGAAATGGGACATCATAGACATTTTGTTGGGTGCATATGGACATTCCCTACAGTTTTCCATATAGACTTAGGTAGGTATACATGTCCCCATGCTGAGATTTAGAATACATGTGCACATAGAAGGGTTGATTACCTTGATATGGAATAAAAGGCATGAATCCAGGGAACATTGCATTTATGGATGGTATGGAATTTGAGAATGCGCTTCCAGCTGGTTCCTATTATAGATATCCATATGTGGCATTAGGGGGCATACCCAAGGTGCCTGTAACTGTAGTCTGTAGATCTCTAGGGTTTTGAGTATTCTGTATAAACTGGAGGATTATGTGTATTATTCATTTATCCATAATTTTATACGGATAGGGATAAGTTCATTGTTTGCCCTACGTATGAATTCTTGAGTATTTTTTGCAAGCTCTAGCTCCTTGACCTTGTCTACCAAAGCTGAAGATGATGATCACACGTTGATGGGATGGTTCTTTGCTTAGGTACTCTGTTGTTGAATTCTTCAGAGGTTGTTGAGGAGTATGGTATCCTGCTATGAATTTTTCACTATGTTGCCACCCCTCATTGGCAGCATTTTCAGTTAGTGGAGGGGTAACGTTATTATTTTGGAGTAGAGCATCACCTTGTCCTTACAACCTATCGAAATTTTGGTTCATAGTTCTAGAATTGCATTATTCAATCCTAGAATATCGTGCTAAATATTCCTCATCTAGATGTGGGAGTTGATCTGAGTGCATGCTAATGGGATGTATAGAAACAATACCTAAGGAGATGAACTTGCTTCACCAGTGAAATTCATGTTGTTGGAACTTGATTGTTCATGAGGATAGTGTCTGAGTGACCTAGTCAAGTTCCTCAATACATACAGAGGAACCAACATTGGTTCCTTGAAGAAGAGGATTTTGAGTAGTTGAGTGGTTGTTTTCCCATGTTGAGAGTGAAGGTGATTATTGTGGTTTACCTGTTTGATAGTCGTATATGTCAAAACCTGGGATGGGTCAACCGTACTCGTCATATCCCGACATATTTAGGGGGTATAAGAATACCCATAGAATAAAGGATGGATGAAGAAAGTGGAAAAATTTAGAGACTAGCTCTTCACGTTGGGTTAACCAATTTCTACGAAATAAAATCAACACGTGACCTTCTTCGCACCTGAATTCCTGAGGTCGTGCCAAAACAACCGGTTTAGAATAGAAACGTATGTGTGTATATGCCAGTGATGGATAATCTAATGAGGAGGCCTTATATCTTCGACATGTAATAACGAGATTTGTGAATCTAAGGAAAATAATGCTCTCCTAACCTGAAGTAGTGTAATTTATCGATATGATATGATAGCTTCTCAGAGACTCTAGTCAATATCGAGATCTGTCGATATTATATTCACTAGTTGTTGAACACATGGAAATTGACCTACCGGCACCTCGTATAGATTTCTAGGCAAGGTCATGGAACTAATAACGAGAGGCATAATGAAGCCGCAGGGACTATGGATGATTCTCCGGTCTGGTCTAAAAGGTCTTAGCTTGATCGGTTGCTATTTTGAATAATGAATTTTTTGCAATGATATCAGGGGGAAGAGGTAATGATCTAAATGTTGATGTGCGCAAACCAGTGTCAATATCAACTTGGTTAGAAGGCCCGTTGGGTTGTGGGACCCAAGGATCACAACTGAAAACTCGTGGAGGTTATGGTGATGTTATGGTCATGCACATAATCAAACCCTATTTCTAGGAGCAGTCCAATAGTCATATGCTTGAGTAGCACCGATTTTTAGCATGTTTAGTTGTTTTATTTTCTCAGAGAATGTAGCAAGTGTGTGCAAGACTTTCAAACGTAAACTTATCAATATCTGTTATCAACTCCTGTCCGTTTGGTTATGGGACCAAAGGATCACAACTATACATCTTTTCTTGTGGTGGCCTTTTGATGGTCATACATAATGAAATTGAAATGATCCTGATAAAACAAACAAAATATAAAAGGAAATATAATCTATGTTTTTTGCGTTTTCACAATATATTAGAGAAAAACAATGAAAACAAAATAATCTAATAAAATTAAATGTTTTTTTTAATCTTTTTTAGTTTTTAAGAAATGTGTTCTAATCTAATAAACAAACTAAAGACAAGTAATCAGCTAGATGTATCTGGTTACTTGTGCAAATATGTGAATCTAAATCTAAAACAAATAACCTAATCTAATCAAAACCCTTCAAACCCTACCAAAGAACAATTCATGACCCTGAAAGAGCTATTTTTACCCACAACTTCCATGGTAATATCAAAGAGAAAAATTTCTAATGATTTAATCTACTTGTAATTACCTAATCAATTGAAATAAACAATTTTACTACTCTATTTGATATGCACTTGAAACTAATAATTCAAATTGACAATTTAGAAAATGAAGCAAAAAAACAAATAATTCCAACCTGGATAAACAAGAGCTTTAGCAAATCCAGATGTATCTATGTCTGTCCCCTCATTTTTTTCCTTTCTTTCTTTGTTTGTTTGAATGATTCCAAGGAATTGGGAATGCAATAACAACAATAGAAGAAGACACTAAAGCAATGGCAGCTTGAAGGCAATCTAAATGCAATGCAAGTAGAAGAGAGATAACATAAGAGATTTGAGCTTGACTATACAATTCCTAGCAAGATTGTGGCAGCAATAGTATGCAAGATACAAAAAAATTCTCAAGCCTTTTACTTGAATACAAGCATGGAATATATAAGAATTGGAGCTTGGATGTGCCTTCATGCACAAGGCAAGAAGAGTTAGTTCCAACTAATTAAATCACATGAAAAATATAAGAGGGAAGGAGATCCAAATAATCAAAACTATTTTTAGACAAACAGGTTCACGAACGCATCCTAAAATTGAAGGTAAGTGAATTGTCCAATGTTAAAAACACGCATGAGAGAATCTGGAAAAAATCACCCAGGACCGTGGCAGTATGGCGGCGGTCCTGGCACTAAAGAACTAAACAACCACGGGATGAAGCGGAAAGATGGAAAAAGTGTGGAAAAGCTATGTAAGGATGTGTAGGCTACAAATATACATTATAGATGAGTTTTGGAGCACGAACATCTTCTAAAAGGACCTGAATCATCATTGGTGACTTTTGTAACCATTTTCTAACAATGTAGCACATGCAATTTTGGGTGCTTACAGTTACATATATAAAAAAATGAAATAATACCTCCATAAGGATCATGGAGCACCATTCTAATCACAATTATGTCAATAAATAGGACAAAGCATATTGAGGCACAACAAGTGAAATTTGGGAACATAATAAGGCTATCAAAGAGGATCAAGAGATTCATTCAATTAAATTCATTGAGAATATAATGATCACAAAATTATAATAAGTATTCTCCATGGGTAAGGAAAGAGGTCATCTCAAGTAATGCATTCCTCGTGAAGTGTTTCTAAACACTTTATCCCTACCTGATATGGAGCTCACATCTTGTAAGACAATAGAGGCTGAGTTTGAAGTGTTTTAGTACAATGTGTGGGACAAGAATATGGGATTAATTCTCATTCATTCCTTCAATATCCACCTAGGACTATTTTTACTATCAAGAAAGGTCTCTTACTTCTATAAGAAACATGTGCACAAGAGGTATATGAGTTGATATCATTCAAGAAGTGTTTTTGAGCCACGAAAGGAGAAGGTGTGATCTTCATTCAGAACACCATAGTCATAATAATGAGAAATCAACTCTATTCCATCCACTTGGTAGTTTTCCCAAACAATCACCTCAAACCTTATGGCTCGGTCCTTGTCATCTCCTCATGTCATTCTAACCAGTGACCGCTTCTCAAGAATTATATTAAGGGGACATCCCTTTCATCCGCAATGTGAAGGCATATTTTAGTAAGTGAGGGAAAAACATTAAGAGGTTTGTGCATCATGAAGTTTTTTATGATCACTAATGAAAATTGTGAAAGCCTAAGGAGTAAAAGAGTGATTCTCATTCTCACTATGAGACCAAGAAGCAATCATCATAAGTAATACCCTAAGTCATCTCAAGATCACATAAGGAAAGTATCACTTAGTGTTCCTAAACACTCATTTGGTAGTCTAAAGTGTCTGAGCATCTTACAGAAGGAGAATATTGTGATCACCATCCTCAAATCAGCAAGATCTTCATCATATACATATTAGTCCATCCTTTTCCTTTCTCTCTTCTCTCTCTCTCTCTCTCCATATTCTAAATTTTCAATTGTGAATTTAATTTTTGCTATTTTTTCCTATTCACTTAAGTGATAACAAAATATTTGTAAAATGTAAAAGTACTCTCTCAAAATTATAAGAGAGGTACTTAATTTGTCTCTTCTAAGGGAAATTAAAAAGTCTCAAGGAATAGGACCATGAAGTGTCATGTGGGGGGCAAATGAGAAGGCAATTTTCAATGTATAAATTGGAATAGCTTCTCCATTCCAAATGATCTCTAAAGTTTAGTTTTTTGGTAGCAATTGTGGATTGTTGTAGGTTTATTGAGCTTTATATTCATCACTACACAAGAAATAGAGGATACATTTATTCCATTTCCTTTTCTTATGATTTCTTCTCTTCTCTCTCTTTTTCAACTTTGCAAGCATAGTGATCTTGAATAACCAAGAAGGAACTAGGTGTCATTGATTTATGAATCTATAGAACTGTGTTTCTATGGTTTGTTATTCTTGCTAATTTCTTACATTGTTATTTTCCTCTTATTGAATGTGCACCTACTCCATTTATTATGTGTGAACTCTTCTAGTGCCTACTCAAAACAGTATCCCTCTCTTTCCTAATTACTCTCTTTTACCCCTCATCATTGTGAATTCCCCCCTTGTAACCCATACAAGCACTTTTCCATAGGTTCAATTAAGTGTTCCTATGTGATCCCCAATCTACATGGCCACCCCACAGTATTTTGATATAATTAGGATAGTTTACATTAAATGATGGGATCCTCCCATACACAAGGAGGGGTGTAGCCCCATGAACGTTGGTGGAAACACATAATTTTCAACATGAAAAATTATTTCACCAACAGTGCCCTACCACCCTACCCCTACAAAAACCTTGAAAAACATGTTCATTATACATGTGCTTGTTTGTAATTAGCACTACCTTCATTTATCCTGAGTGCAATTGCTTTAATGTGTAAAGATTAGTGTTCCAAGTATCATCAATTTTTTTCTATTTCTCCTTACATTGAGATGATGCCTATGAATAATTTGTTATTTGCCTTTAGTGACCTATATTTTATTCTTTAAGCATGAGAAATACCTATGTGACAACTCTTGTGAGTGGGTATTATTTATATGGCTATGGTTAGCTCAAATTGACCTACCCCTACCTTGAAAGAGACCAAATTTTGGCATCTCTCCTCCATTCAGGTCACCTTTGGGTTCTCTTGCCCTAGTTTAGGTAGATCTAGAAGTAGCAGGGTCTAGCCATCCCCTTTATGAAGGTGTTTCCCAAACACTTCTCTGACCTGGTTTCATGAGAGTGTTAGACATATACCTAGCTAAAAATGGTGCTTCCCTTTAGATCTATCATTCTCAAAGCCATCATGCCTCAACATTTCCACCTGGTCCATGGGGTGTAATATTGGGAACCAACACCTGAGGGGTGTCATTTTCAGGGACATTACTTATCACATTTATAGCCTAAGACTGTTACCGGTTTTTTTTCAAAGAATACTTGTTTGTGATTTATTACTTGTTTGGCATGAAACGTTCCTATTTGTGGTCTCATCAGCTAGTGGTGCTATTTCAAGTATTACATTAGGATTCACATGTTACAATCTGAGTTGTATGTGTGTGACAGTACTTTTGCATTTGTTTATTGGATATTATCCTTAGGGTTTTAGTAAATGATTATTATGTGTTCATATCTTGAGTTCTTGTAAAATGGGTTTTGGTACTTATTCTTCTAGAATTAATTTCATGTATGTCTATAGTGCACGCACTCTGGTGGCAAACTCCTCAATTTTCAAAGTTGGGTTCAGACTAGTGTTATCTCATTTGATTTAAAATTTACTAAATGACTCTCCATTTTTTCAAGACTGGAAGGACTAAGGTCCTCTTTCATATCTGATCCTACAAATAATCTTATGCTAAAGTTAGAGAGGTTTACAACAAAGGAGAAGGAAAATATGGAAACTTGTAAGTGGTCAGAGCTCAAGGGATAAGGGTATTTAGTATTCCAAGTCTTTATGTGCCATTAATTAGTGGAATAATATTATATCACATCTCATATTTTTAAATCACATAGAAACCTGATTTCCATTTGTATTCCTTGTTCCAACAAATCTTCAGATCCCAAAGTTCCAAAAAGTTATCCTAAGCCATATCCATTTTTTTATTTGTGAGAATAGAGGTTTTGGAATTGAATTTGTTTTTTATATGAGGTCCTTCATAATACTTGATCATACACCATTATGGTCTAGAGGCATACCTATTGTCCAACATTGGTATATACCATCCTTCCATTTGAAGGAACCCATACAAAACAACATAACTCATCTCCCTCTCGAGAGATCCTTTCAAGAGTTAACACTTATAGATTCTATAAATTTCAATGGTATGGAGGGGTATCCTAATGAACTATCTAATGAACTTAGAATGATACTGCCAAAGTTCCAATGTATTACTGATAATCAAAGGTGATCATAATTTTAAAATTATTTAAAAACATAATGGGTGACTATGAGGTTGAACTTGAAGATTTCTATAAGATATTTATTTGTGCACACATCTACAATAAAATGCACTCATGAATGGTTTAAATCCTTTATCCTGATGGATTATTTTATTCTTGGGAAGAAATGACTAATACATTTAGGGTTCAGTATGGTGATATAACATATCCAAGGTTTTATAATATCTAAATTTGAAAATATTAAGAAGAACCCTAATGAGTATGTATAAGATTTCAATACCAGAATTCAACAAAACTTTGACAATATTTTCAAACAATATCATACCTAGTGATGAATCTTGTCTGATTAAATAATGTTGATGCGTTTGATAAGTAGGTAGCATACTATTTGAGGGATAAGAATCACTAAAACTTTGAGGTAGGCATTTTATCATGGCCATTAAAATTTAAAATTAACATTAAGTTTTTTAATAAGTACCTGATAAGAGGGATGGTGTAAAATTGGTCAACTCTAGAGAATCATTAGGGCATAGAAGTCATATTGACCTTGAGGAATTTGTTAATACTTTAGTTATAGGTATGTTAAAGTAGATATCCTATGTAAATTAGATAAGATATGATAAAGGGTTGTTCCTACCAACCCTCAAGTGCTCAGCATTAGAGTGTTGGGCCTAATAGATTTAGAAATTATCCCAAGGGATATCATAGGGGTGATGATAGAGGAAAAATACCTACAGATCATAATGAAAAACATCACGACTTTTAGAGACAATTAAGGAAATCCACCAAACCTTTGGTGGGAAGATTGGTTATTTGTGGAAGAGGAGAAAACCATTGATTAGTGAGATAATTTTTTATTTCTTCATATGCCTTGTGAACATCCTACTGAATGATAGTAACAATGATACATGGATCATGGTGATGCATGTGTCTTTGAATGTCAAGTAGGTCTCTGAACATTTTTTTCATCTTCTAGTGATATACTGTGTACTCAGAATAATGGTTGATTTTTGTGATAGTGTTTAAAAGGTCAGTTCCCTCCAACTATTGAATTTAATGTTGATATTGATATGGCCTCAGTCTTTTTGAGTTAGCTAACCATGATTTTGAATATTTGAGAGAATTAATGATTAAAAAATTACGACGAGGAAGTCTCACTTCAAAATAGTACATGAAACTGGTGATAAATATTGCAGTTTCCCAATAGAAGGAATACCATTTTAGGAATAGGAAAATCAAGGATGCATGTCCCTTGCTACTAAATCCAAGATTCATATCCTCTAAAATGTTCCAAAATATGTCTCTAGAAATAATGTATGGAAAATAATAACCCTGTTAACAAACCAGTGGGCCAACAGCTCCCCCACACATCCTCTATTAGCGAAAGGAATTAATCCCATATGATAAAATAAGTAAACCTACCCTCTATTGCTTCCTTCCCCAAGTACAATGCTTCTGGCATGGCCAAAAGATCCTGAGCTAGAAAAAGATCATAGTTCCCCTACTTGATCGAACTAATTGAGGATATCTGAATCTATAGGAAGAGATCCTTTGAGTAGTTAGGATTTAAGGAGGATGTGGTCACTATAGGGAAAGGTTGTTGGTTCATAAAGGTGGATTACCATACAATTCCTAAGAATGAAATATGGGGAAAATGAAGAGGATGTAGAACCACCTCCTGAAGTTTATTTAGGTACCTCCCTTGGTCGAAACTCAATTGGTTGTAGATTCCTTTTTCTACTACCATTATTGTTAATAGTTAGATCTCTGCATAATTGTATGTTTAATTTTGGTGCTTCATGTAATATCATGCCCCTAGCAATCATGAATAAGTTAGTATATCAGTATAATTGTTGCCTTTTAGGAAGTGTTTTTTCATGGATTCCATAGAGGTGCATGTGGCTGGTTATGTTAAGAGAAATGGTTGTACAACTAGCTTGTTTATCCTAAGGAAATACCTAACAATGAATGTTTTCATTATTGACTACCCTGTTAAGTGGGGGATGTTGTTGTACAAGAAAGTGGGCAGCCAGTGTGTGGGCATTGTTTAGATGAATGTGTCTTATGCTTTCATACCTTTAGAAATACAAATTAGTCAAGTATACATATATAAGATAAGATGTTGCACCTCATAGAATACACCTCGTGAATGCTTCCCGTGAAGTGTTGTTTGCTAATGTCAGATCTTGAGAATATTTGTTGGTAATGCTGATTTTTATAATTATTGTTTTGGATATGGAATGCCTCAACTAGAATAAACTAGTGCTCCATGGACAATGATTTTTGATGGAGTGTGTTGTAACTTATGGAATTAGATTCTAGTGTGGTGTTTGAATTCTCCAAGTAATGGCTCTTTTAGCTTCTCCTTTAAATTAAGTTTTAAGTGCATAAACAACATATTTCTAAATATAAAGCATTCTTGCTTGGACTTATGAGACTAACTCGGAAGAATGGAATTAAGTACCTCATTGTAAGAGGTGCCTCTGAAATTGGTTGTCAAAGCATGTGCAAAAATTATATGTAATCTATAAATTAAAGGTTGGAGTAATATCAGTAATGTAGTTTGGGATCTCATTGAATCTTTTTGATCTCCATTAATATTTAATACCATGAGAGGATGTCAAAATGTAGCAGTTAATAGGCTATCAATCCTTATCCTCATCATTATGACAATGAGAATGCCTCCTCCATACTGTAAGTTTGAATTTGAGGTATTGGTTATACCTTATGTTCCTAATGACAACAAACACTGACAAGTGTATTTGATGACAACCCACACATAAAAATATTATTTAGTTATCAGGCTAAGTTTGCATATCAACTCATTGATTTGGAGCATATGGTAGAGGTGTTTGATGGTAAAGAAACATTATTTGGGAAGTAAATAGTTTAGTTAAAGACTAATGTGATAGCAATTGGTCTGGTCATTCTTGAGTCTTCTTTTGACAGTGCTGATAGAACTGTGAGTAGATCTATTAATACACCTAAAGACATTGTTGAGTGCAACTTGGAAACTTTTCAGGACCCTAAGAAATTTTTTTTTAAGAAACGACATGAATGAAGAAGAGAGAAAATATTACACCAAACTATTGAATAAATATCAAGAATTCCTTATTTGGTCTTATTCTGAATTGAAGGCATATAGGTAGGATTTATTTCAACATGAAATAACACATGAATTTCACTTTAAGACCTTTAGGCAGAAACAAATACCCATCAATCTCATCCTTACATCTAATATGTAAGAAGAATTAAAGAAGCTAAGGGATGGTGGTATCATCCAACCTACTAAATACTCCTCGTGGGTGGTCAACCTTGTGTTAATCAGGAAGAAAATTGGGGATATAAGACTTTGTGCCATACTTCAAGAAATCTCTGAAAAAAGCCTGAAAGTTAGAAAGATAACTACCCTTTGCCTAATATGGATAATCTCTTACAAAAGGTGACAAAGTTAGGAAATTTATCTACCTTGGATGGTTTCTCTGGATATAATCATGTTGTAGTCAAAGGAATTGGAGGAGATATAAGACTGCATTCAATACTCCATAAGCGACATGTATGTCTATGTTCAGAATGCCATTTGGGTTGATGAATGTAGGGTCCAAATTTCTAGAGAGTAATGGATGTTTTTTCCTTTGTTGGGTTCATCAATGAATTTATTATTGTCTAATCAGGATGATATTATTGTTTTTCTAGAAAAAGAGGTGACCATTTGGAAGCACCTGGAGAATATCTTGATCAGATGTCGAGAGTATGGTATCTACCTTGAACCCTAAGAAATGTCCACTTTAGATGTACAAAAATCCAAGTTTTTGAGACACATCGTGTCTCATAAAGGGGTCGTGAATAGACCCTAAAAGAGTTGAGATAAATTAATAAGGTACATATCCCTCAATCTAAGAAGGGAATCTAATCCTTCTTTGGAAAAGTTAATTTTGTGAAAAGGTTTATCTCCAACTTTGTTGAGATCACTTTGTCCCATTATTAGCATGTTGAAGAAGGATCCGATTGTAATCAAATTGGGTGACTGAGGCAACTTAGGATTTTAAGAGGAGTGAAGGAATCACTCAAGACTGGCCCCAATATTATTTAGTCCTGATTAGAAAAAGGAATTTCAAATGTTCTCTTTTTCTTCCAAGATTTACTATTGCTTAGGTGATGTTATTACAAAAAGATGAATAAGGGACACGAAAAAACCATTGCCTTTTTTAGCAAAAATCTTTGCAAGGATATGAATTAAAATACTCTATGCCTTAGAAAAATAAGACTTTTGTCTTTACTGAAAGCATAGCTAAAATTCTTGATACCCTATATACTCAGCTCAAATGATCATAGCCTATGTGTGTCATACCATGGTGAAATACAACCTCTCTCAAATGGAGACATGAAGTAAGAGGTGTAAGTGGGTTAATAAATCAGAAGAAATATGATATGGACATACAAACTACAAAGCTTGTTATGAGGTTTTAGCTTGGCTAGATTGATGGTTGAAACTAAATTTGTAGATTGTTGAAGTGCAAGTTGTGGATGATGAAGAGACAACACCACTCATAAAAAGGTGATTGTTTCATCTTGATATACATGACATAGTATTATTATCTAAAACAATTAAATTATCTTGTTAGACTTAGACAAGAATCAAATAAGGACACTCAAGTTTGTGTCCCAAAATTATATGTTGACAGATTATGGATTGGATTAGAATATCCCTGAAGGATTCTTATTGAGATGTATTACAGAAGATGAAGGCCCCCAAGCTGATTTATGGATTTTCATGGAGGGCTTTTTGTGGTGGTCACTTTGCTGGAAAAGTTGTTACCGCTTATAACATTTTGAGAGCAAGCTACTAGTGGCCCTCCCTGTTATTAAATATGTTTCTCTATTGGTAAAAAAATGTAAAAGCTTGCCAATGCTTCTATGAGAATATTAAAATCTTATAAATCTCTCCCCTTGCAGCTTCGGTATCAGTAGAGGATACCTTTCAAACAGTGGGTGGTTAGATATTTATAGGTGAGATGTCAGATCCTTACAAGTGCATGGGTCACAAATGGATATTAGTGTCTGCTGACTATTTCACCAAGTTGGTTGAAGCAATTCCCACTAAGAAGGAGAATCATCAACTGGTTATGGACTTCATCCTTAGTCACATAATTTACAGGTTTGGTGTTCCCACCAAGCTCGTCGTTGATAATTCCATGAGTTTTAGAGATAAACCCTTGGGAAAAATGTGTCATGAATATGGGATTACCCTCACCTATGCCTCAAACTACAACTCACAAGGAAATAGGCAAACAAAATCAAGTAACAAAAAACTGCTCAAGATGGTTAGTGTTAAACCCTGGTCATTAGTGTTGTCATTGATTTAAAGTGGAATTGATGGAAAAGGAGTGAGTGGTGAAGTGAGGATCAGTAAGGGACATGAAGGTTGATTAGTAGTTCCTTCTTAATGATGGATGGAGCTCACAGAGTGGTTTCAGGATGAATTTAGTGTGTTGCAGGCTTGGTTAGTGAGGTAGGTGCCTACTATAGGTATGGATATTCTTTTTATTATTTTATTATGGGTACTACATATGTATAAAATTTTATGTTCAATATGATGTGTAAGATCTTCTAGGGTCAGCATCAAGTCAGGTGTTACAAGTCACAGTTGAAACTAGCTCATTTAGGCCTAGTTCTAGAGCCTAATAAGGTGCAAGAGCTCAATGCAGATCACGACAAGCCTAGGTAAGCATGGTAGAAGCCTCAAAACACTCCCTAGGGCATATATGAGTATCTACAAGGCTTACTTTAGCTTTTGGAGGCAAAATTCAAGTTCTCACCAAAACTGCCTTTGAGAATTAGCAGTGGAAGAGAAGGTAAATGAGATTGGTCTGGGCTATACAAACATATTTATGGGCAACCAAGCTATGGAGCATGTAGAGGGATGTGTTGTGGTGCTTTGTGTCAAATTTCATCAAATTTTGAATTGAAAATCTGAAGTTATTCAAGTTTTACCAAAACTGGTTTCTTGAGGAATGCAATCTGAGCACCCCTTCTTCTTAGCATCCAAACAAAATTATAAAATTTCCTTTAAATAAGTCATAGGACGTTTTGAAGAGCACTCCAAGCCTGAACTTTTGCAAAAGGTTTGAGGAAAATTGGGTAAGAAACAAAGAATTTCTATGCATTTTACTAGCAGTGTTTTTCTCTTTCAGGACTCCTTCCTAAAGCGATAGACATAATATGAGGTGTTTTGATTTCAAACCAAATTCACAATATAGTACATCTTAGGAGTGTAAAAGATTCTTTCAAGGTCAAGATGGTGGTATTCTTGCTCTTCAAGCCAAACCAATCTGTATTGTTTGACCCTGGCTTGCATGTTTTTAGGTACACAGTTCTAGTTTGAAGAGTCTACGTTGAATTTCCTGATGTGGCTGAAGGAATGAACGTGGTCTCTGGATGTTCATTAAGATATTTGAGCATGATCAGTGTTAGCTTAGTGTGCACATTCTATCTAATTTTTCTCTTTCTCTACCGTCAAAGGACCTTTCAAATCCAACCTCTAAATTTGCTTGAATAAAGAATGTTAGGTTTAAGCATGCCTTGAGCTTAAGAAATGTTTTGAACAACTTTCTACGGGTCATAAATGACTTGTTGCTGGAGCTCTCAATTTTCTTTGGTGAAGTGAGATGTGGCACTTGTTTTCATGATTTCTCAACTGCCCTATGAGGTCTTGACAATTCTGAGTCTGTGGACTTGTAAGTTGTGCCTACAAACTTATGCATTCAAGCCTTGAAGGTAATGTGTATCAGCCTCTCATTGAAGTGCTCTTATCATCTATGTTCATCCAAGTGAAGTTTTGGTCTAGAAGGAAGACCTCCATTTTAAGACTGATTTGTGTATGTCTTGAACACACAATGCACACAGTCCAGATTTGCTTGCTTATTCATGTCTTTACTCTTTCAGTCTGTGTGCTAAGCACCTGGTATGGTAGGTTTAAAGACGTCTAAGGGCTTCTCGGAGATGCACCTATGATGCTTCCCTAGATTCCAAGGACAAACCAAGGAAAACATCTTCATGGCTTATAAATTAGATCTACAGTCTCTCTATGACAGTCATGGAGAATTGTGACTGTGATTTCAAAATCTTGAATCATATCCCTGCTATTCAATGCAAAAGAAGACCTGAGTCTATTAAAGGGACCTCTAGGGAAATGTTCATATAGTTACAATGACATGAAGATGAAGAAAATAATGAAAGCTTGCTAATAGAAGCCTAGGGTTTGTATCCCAAAACCTTCATTATGCACAGTTCTAGAAGATCAAGTTCATTTGATATTGTTGGCATGATTCCAGACAAAGTATGGACCTGGAAAGTTGTGCAGGGACATTATCCTTCTTGAATGATGTTCTTGAAGTCATACTTGACTGAGTTCAACATAGTATGAGTCAAATCTTGAAGGTACGGTTCTGTACATGAAAATCAGTGATCTTTTGGTAAAATGCATACTCCATGAGTAAGTGAAGAGAATACCCTGCTCCCTTTGATAATTGAGAAGTGAATCCAAATCCCCATACATCCTTGTTAAAGCTTAGATAGGCTCTTGTAAGATCTCCTGTGTGTGATCAATCAGACTCCCCCATCATTGTCATAGCAGACTTTTGTGTCTGTAAACCTTTGAAGAAACGGTGTAGAAATTGCTTCTTCCTTTGTTTGTGATGATCTTCCAAGTGTTTGTTGTTGATGAAGACCTCCTACAGGTTCAAGGACCATGAAAAGATGCAATGTCATGGTTTGACAAGTCTCACCTTCCCTCAAGCTCATAAGAGTGGTCATGACTAAAGTGTGTGCTCTCATGCTTCCTTAGTCCAAGATATGAGATGGAAAGCATATATGGCGAAACGTGAAGGTAAATATAAAGGATGTTTCCATTGTATTGTAACTTCCTTTTTGTTAGGTCTGACAGAGAAGCACTAAAAGACAAGTATAGTACCTTGTGAAGCACTAGGAGACAAGGCAAATGACAGTTACAAAGCATCTTTTGAAGGTAGAATAGATAGGCTTTGTCAGTTGAGAAGTCATGAATGACAGAGAGTTAAACAGCCTTATTGGCTCATCATAGAACATCATAGAATCTTAACCATTCGTGAAGAATTCAGAGATTGTACCTGCAGTATATGTAACAGCACAATCATTGCAACCTCTGAGGCAGTTTTGTTTGACAATGTTTCTTCATCTCCTTGATACGTAGTTGGTTAAGGGTGTCATTTGAAGAGTCACTCACGTTGAAGGTCAAGGGTCACATTTGGTAATGCTCATGTATATATGTTTATAAAAGCTCATTTCTGAGTTTTAAGTAGCATGTTGAAGCCAGAGAGAGCTTTGCTGATGCATGAGGTCCATGGAGAAGACTTAGATGGTGTTGTCAGCAATTTGGAAGAGTAGTAGAAATGTATGAGAGGACTCATTCTCATGAAGGAGAGAGCTTGACTCAATGTGCAAATCAGCTTTGAGACCTGATATCAGTTGTTTAAGGCAAATAGCAAATTGAAGTTGATGAGAACTGAATGCCAGTTTGAGAGGAGAGTGCAAATAAAGTGAAGAGCTGAAACAATGATCACAATATGTTGGTGTAAGCAACAAAGTGGTGAAGGTGATAAAAAATTCTTGTGTTTAAAGTCTGAGTTGTTGCTCAGCAATTTGGAGTGAGCTTCCTTACAAGTAGGTGCTTGCAAAACAACAGACAAGTAGGTGCTTGCAAAACAACAGTCAAGTGGGTGCTTGACATAGAATTGAAGTAGGTGCTTCAAAACTGGAGTTGGTGCTTCAAGGTGAGTGGGTGCTCACTACATGGTGAAATCATTGTAACTTTATAGGATAATTGTCCAAGCTAGTTCTCTGGTTTTAGTGGGTTTTTGTCCCTTATGGGTTTCCCACATTAAATCTGGTCTCTTCATGTGTTGATGTGTGTTTTTTCTTTTCTCTCTCTCATGGTTGAATACTTATGCTTATCACGGTTAAGATAGTTTAAGTTTGGATGATTGAATAACTGTGAATTGGTTCAATTTTTTTTAAAGAGCACTGATTCACCCCCCTCATCAGTGCCTAGAGTTTCTAACAATTGGTATTAGAGTTGGTTCTCTTGATATAATTTTAACATCTTAAGATAAGGTCCTTAAGGCAAAAGCATGGGTGGTCAAACTGAAACAATACTGAAAAATAAATATGAGATTGCTCAAGCCCCGATTAAAGAATTAAAGATTGGAATTAAGCTCATGAAAGCAAATCATCTTGAAGAACTCAAAGAGGTGGCATTGGTTGTTAGTAAGTTGTCAAAAGATCTAAGTGTCAAAGAAAAAGCTTATTTCAAACTTGAAGAAGAATTGAAGACCCTAAAGGATGAGCTAGAACAAGCTAACGATAAACTGATGATAATTAAGGAAAGATCAGGAAATTAAAGACATCTAAGTAAAAAATCATGTCTTGTTTTTAAAAGTGAAGCAACTCAATGTGAATTGGAGCATGAATCTAGTCATGAGCTATGTCAAGCAACTATCAAAGCCAAGGTTGAAGAATGTGATAAACTAAGTGCAAAATTTAAGACTCTGAGGAAGGAACTAGATCAAGCAAGGCAAAAGGATTTGAAGGATGAGTCTGTCCATGTTTCATGCCAAATACATTTTGAAATCAAGGAGCATATCAAAGAACACAAGAAGATCATCAATCAACCAAATGCAAGGAAATTCTCAAGTAAGTTTCATGGAGTTTGTTTTTCATGCTATGTTTTTGGACATAGAGCTACAGACTATATGAGGAAAGATAGACAAAGAACACCCATGGAGATATTGTAGGACTGAATATGAAAAGAATAGAGTTTGTTACAACTGTCATGAGAGGGGTCACATAGCCAAATTCTATCTTGAAGAGCCCATGAAGCAAGATTGGATAAAGGGAACACCAAAAGACAAGAGTCATCTTATATGCTTTAAATGCAACAAAGCTGGTCACTTTGCAAGACACTGTCATAAGAGGAAGCTCATATACAAGAGAAAGAATGAAGTCAAGCTCACTTCTAGTAGAAGCAGCCGAGGAAGAATCAGAACTAGACAAATGAAGAGACAAGTTCAAGCAAGGCATCAGGAGGTGATGATAAATCCAATTAAGAAGGAAGAGATAATTCTAGTACAAGTGATGAAGACTTTCTACCTCAAGCTTATATTTGATAAGGTATATGAAATGTGATATGAATGTTTTTTAGGCATTCAATCAGAAAGTTAGAGCTTAGGTGATGATGATTGTCACACCAAGGATTACACACACAGAAGAATGGCAAGAGCTTAAAGATTAAAATGGAAAGAGTTGAGACATCATGTTACTATGATGACTATCTTATATTTTTAGGTGATCTCATAAGGGGGTGTGCCCTCTCTAAGCTTATAGAAGGCATGTATTAGCTAAAAGAAGAAAATTTCTGCTCCTCATTTCCCCATCAACCGTGCCTAAAAATCAAAGTTATCCTCCATGATGATGTTGAGTGAATATACCAAAGAATTTTCTTGAGAGTAGAATGTCGATCAATGGTTGTTGACTAAATATATATTGTAAAGGTATGTCAAGAATGGTTTTTTAGCTTTTTGTTGAAAGTACTAGTGTCCCTTGAATTTCTTGAATGTCTATTTGTTGTCTATACATGTAATGAGAGTGTGGTCAAAAGGTTTCAATTGGTCTATGAGTTTCCTATCTTTATGTTTTGAAGATTGATTAATGTCTGAGTCATCATTCTTGGCTTGTATAAAGGAAGTAGAAACCTTCAAAAGTATGAAAAGTATCTCATGATCAATCAAATGGTGTTCAAGTGTATCTCTTTTTCCTAGTCTTCAAAGAGCTAATCAAGCCTTTCAAGATCTTTCCAAATCCTTCAAGGTCTACTCACCATAAGGTTTTCTCAAATGTGCATAGTAATTCATATTATTCTTCAAGTATTCAAGGTATAAAATTGACCCTATGATGCCTATGATGCCCTGTTAATATTTCACAGTCAAGTTAGGTCCTGATGTCTTCTAATTCTGAAAATCAATCATTAAATGGTGTTGAAAGTTGGTTATGTGAAAGAAAATGAAAGAAAGCATGGTATTACCCACATGTAAGGATTCTAGTTGCATAATATGTAAGCCTTGTCATTTCTTTCCTCGGTAAAAGTAACCTGAAAAAGAAGAAATGAAGGATAATTTTGAGAACCTTAAGGTCAAAAATACACTCTAATTATCCAAAAGGATGTCATCTTTCCAAGAATCAGGAGATGGACATGTGTATGTAACATGAAATCATTTTCATGGGGGGGTCTAGCTCCTAGTCAAAGGCACAAGTTATGAAGACCAAATAAAATCATAGGTAAAGAAGTGAATAGTCTAAGGTTGAACAAAAGAGATTAAAGGGTAGAATTGAGGTTAATTAGTAAACAAATATATACATATTTTCAAGCCATTTCTGACAAAGTAGCAGGCCTAATCCAAGGGGAAGCTTCTTGAGGTAAGATTATGTTTTATCAATGCTTACTTGTGTGTTGATCATGTTGTTAGATGTGTTCACCTTTGTCATATATGTCAAATTGGGAGAGGGTGCTATCAGAAATGAGATATAATTGCTTTGAATATGTTAGTGTGATTGTTTTTCATCAAAGTTCTGAGTTTTTTAACATCAATGACAAAGGGGGATATTGTTAAACCCTAGTCATTAGTGTTTTCATTGATGTCAAGTGGCATTGATGGAAAATTTGTGAGTGGTGAAGAGAGGCTTAGTTAGGCACATGAATATTTATTGGTAGTGCCTTCTCAATGATGGTTGGAGCTTACAAAGTAGATTCAGAGTGGTTTCAGGATGACTTCAATCTGTTCCAGGCTTACTCAATGAGGTAAGAGCCCACTGGACGTATAGAGATATTTGATTTGCTTGGATTAGGGGTCCCATGGGTCAGAAATAATTTTTTAGGATTATTAATAACTTGTAAGGTGATCATCAAGTCAATTTTTGCAAGTCACAGCTACAACTAGCTCATTTATGCCTATTTCTAGAGCCTAATGAGGTGTAAGAGATAAATTTAGGCCATGAAAATCCTAATTCAGAATTTTATGAGCTTAGTAACACTTCTTATAGCATGTAAAAGCATCTACATGCCATACTTTATCTTTTAGAGGCAAGATTCAAGTTCTCGCCAAAACTACCTTTGAGAACCAGTAGTGAAAGTTAAGGTAAATGAGATTGGTATGGGATGTAAATGATCATTTATGAGAAATTAATCTATGTAACATGTATAGGGATGTGTTTTAGTGCTTCATGTCAAGTTTCATTAGGTTTTGAATAATATTTCTTAAGTTACTCAAGTTTTACCAAAATCAAGTTTTTGAGAAATGCAAACTGAGTACCATATCTTCTTAGCATACAAACAAAATTATCAAGCCTTCTTAAGATAAATCATAGAATTAATTTTTGAATATCACTCCAATACTTAACTTTTTCAAAAAAATTGAGGGAAATTGGATAAGAAACAAAAACGTTCTATTCATTTTACTAATAGGTTTTTTTCTCTCTTCAAACCTCCTGCTTGAAGCAATAGGCCTAAAATTAATTATTTCTCCTCCAAATCACTTGTGAAAGTTTTGGAAACATCTCAAGAGTGTATAATACTCTTCCTAGGTCAAAATTATAGTATTATTGCTCCTCATGGTTGACTGTCCCGTACGTATTGTGACTTGTTTTGCAAGGATTTAGCTATACAATGTTATTTTGAAGAGATCAAGATGAATCCTATGGTGTGGAAAAAGTTATTTGAGGTTGTATTAGGTATCATGAATATATTTGAACAATATTTTGTGTTGGTTTAATGTAAATTCAATCAAGCTTTTCCCTTTGTCATTGAAGAGCTTCTCAAGCTAAACTTGTCATAGTCCTAGTGTTCATTGTGCTTGAGATAAGAAGGGATTTTTATAAAGCATGCCTTTGAGCTAAGAAATGACTTATGAACAACCTATACATGGTAATATATAATTTTTTAAATCATTACTAACTTTCTTGGAAGAAGTAATATATAGTCCTACCTGTTCATTGCTCCTAAACTATTGGAGTGATTTGTTGAAGGTCTTTGACAAGAGGACTGAAATTGTTTTGCATGCTACAGAGTTTACTTCTTACATAGATCATACCCTCAAGTAGTTGAAAATTATATGGTAACTGTCATCCTTGAAGTTGTTAATTACTATGTTTGGAGAGGGTGAAGACATGTCTAGTGAAATATATCTCTACACACTCATGACTAACCTGTACGGTCCTTAAGAATCAATTCATGCAGAGTTCAACAAATACTTGTTTTTATGCCTATCATTCATTGAAATGGTGATTGATCTATTATGGTAGAAAGTTGAAAAAGGTAACAGGATTCCTTAGTTAAGTACATTAAAATTCTTGGACAGAGTTTTTCATAACCAAGGATAACATCACATTTCTTGAAGACTATTGGGTGTGTCTACCCTATGATAGTCAAACTTGTAAAGACTATTTTTTTTCTCATAACATGAATATTTACCATTAGAAAAGTGTAATAGATAAGGCTTGAAGTCATGGACTAGGAAACTACATCTATGAAGGTATACATTAATCCTATAGTTGACATAAAAGTTGAATAACATAGAGTGTTTAAATCCAATTAGTAACACATGATGAGGGATTGGATTCTCGAAACTCTAACTTGGTCTATGCTTCTAGAATATCAATTTAAAGTTAACATATTAAGCATGATACCAAGTGAAGCTTGAACCTATGAACATAGTGAGTTGAACATCATTTTATTCATCATTTAAATATGAAGTTTTGAAGCCAAAAATGACAGAAATACTATGATCATAGTTTGACTTAAACATTTGAAAGATACAAAATATTTACACAAAAATATGAGCATGACTCTTTCTTATTTCTAAGCATACTCCATGAGGAGAGAATGCATGGTTCTTTGCAAATTATTATGATAGTTGAATGTGATTCAAGGCACACAAATAGTATCTCCAAGATGTGAAAACAGTATGAACCTTGACTTCTATGTTTCTGGGAATCAGGATCTTCATCCTGTCATCTAGTTTTCTGAGTTTTTCCAAAACTGTGAAGTCTTGATTGTGATGAAGACTATGAGGAAATTACTCCATACTCTGTTATTTGAATACCTCCAAGTTCGATGTTGGTGAAGACATCTCTACAAGTTAAAGGACCATGAAAATATGTAAAGACATGGTATGATAAGTCTCACCTTACTTCTCAAGCTCATAACAGTGATCACTAAAGTGTATGCTCTCATGCCTCTTGTAGACTCTAAGATGAAGATGGAAGCACTAAAATGATGAAGACTTGAAGGTTGATTGTAAGGAGTCATAAGGATGTTTCATAAGATTTTGTAACATTCCACCTTTTTACAGGAGTTCTATTAGCACTAAAAGACAAGTAATATTTTTTGGCAGGAAGAAGACAAGGCAGAGAATGACAGTTACAAAGTGTCTTTCGAAGTCAATAGATAGGTTGATAGAGAATTCAAAATGACAAATGAGGTTAAACAGAACTTATGTAGCTCATCATATAGCCTTCAAGATAATCATTAACCATTCCTGTAAATTCTAGAGACTGTACATGACAAATATTGTCATCACAATCGTAATGGAATGACTCTTGACAGGTTTACTTGAAATTTTTCTCCATCTCCTTATACATATTGGTTAAGGGTGTCATTGGAAGAGTCACTCAAGTTGAATTTCAAGGTCCATGTAAAGTTTCTATCCTTATGTATAAAAGCTTATTTTTGAGCTATATAGGTTGCTTTTGAAACTTGAGAGATATTTTCTGATGCATGTTGAGAGGATAGAATATTTAGGTGACGTTGTCAACATAGAGAGTAGTTGATATATGAGAGGATGATTCTTATTAAGGAGATGGTATTTGATAGGTATGAGAGGATGATTCTTAACAATGAAGTAGGGGTATGATTCATATTTCTAATCACTATTTGAATACTTGATATCAGTTGTACGGGCTAAAGCTATATAGTTTGGTATTTTTGAAAGGTTTAAGAGAAGAGTGAAAATAAATTTAAGACTGAAATAGGGATCACAATATGTTGATGAAAACAACAAGGTGGTGAAGGTGATCAAAAATTCTATGAATGATAAAATTCTTAGTTGTTAGATCAGAGAATTTGGAAGTGAGCTTCCTTGTAAGTAGGTACTTGACAAAATAGTAGTTAAGTTGGTGCTTGGCATAGAATTAAAGTAGGTACTTCAAAATAGGAGTTGGTGCTTCAAGTTTAGTGGGTGCTCACCACATGGTGAAATCATTATAATTCTTTATAGGATAATTTTTCCAAAATAGTTCTCTTGATTTTCATGTTTTTTGGTTTTCTCCCTTGATTGAGTTTCCCACCTTAAATCTTGTCATGTGTTCATTTGTTAATTGGTTCTCTCTCTCTATCTCTCATGGTTGAATATGGTCATGCTTATCATGGTTAATATAGTTTAAGTCTGGATTGATTGAATCACTGTAAGATTGCTTTCAAAAATTTAAATAAGCACTGATTCAACCCCCTCTCAATGCCTAGAATTCCTAACACTTAGAAGGATATTAGATGTAAATAAGAGGAATTGGGGTGAATAAATCAAATTTACATTGTGGGTTGGTAAAGTAACAACAAAAAATATGTACTAGTAAGAGCCCATTTGAGTTAGTTTATGATATTTAGGATCTTCTACCCCTTCACTTTAAATTATCTTTGTATTAGTCCATGTAGAAATTGGAAGATGATGATGGTGTCAATCCTTACAATGCAATTATCATCCAAATAAATTAATTGGATGAGGTTAGGAGAGAATATCATCAGAGACATCAAGTTTAGAGAAAAACTCAAGAATATATTTGATAAAAAGATTACTCCAATGAATGTCCATGTAGGTGATATGGTCTTAATATGGGATAACATACATGAAGACAAAGGAAAACATGGCAAGTTTGATGCTCTGTGGATGGGACTTACTCCATAGAAATCTGGATTAGAGAACACACATTCTTCTTGAGGGATTTGGAAGGAGAATTATCAGAGTTTCTTATCAATGGCATGCATCTTAAACACTTTCTATATTAAATGATTTTTCTCCTTATACGATGTTATATACTTTTTACATTGTTTTTTTCTTCCTCTATCTTGTTTATATTTCGTTCAATTTTTGATCCCCTATGATCATTTTTTGTCAGTTGTTTCACCCTCGTGGTGTTATAATTTGTTTGAGATCAGCCATGTTTTTCCCATTTGACTCTATAGCCTAATGGATTTGGAACTTGATCTAATTTTGCCATGAGTTTTTGTTTGTGATTCTTGGGACACCCATTGGGGGTGTCCATCCCCAAGATAGAGCCATTGTTGGTACCCATTTTTTACCATTGCCTCAAACTATTATTTTTATTCATGTTCCTTATTTTTCAACTAGTTTGGAATGTTTTCCCATGTGAATTCATTATTATTAGAGTGTTTTTTATTATAAGATTATGTTGTCTAAGAATTTCCACACTATTTTAATAACTCTTTAATGTTTGACATGTTCCATGATGCAAATGCATCCCCGCAACCCATTGGTATAGTATATTCCTTGGATTTTGGGGGTTTCAGGCCTCTTAAACAACCTTACATTTTTGGCACAAAATTACAATGTGTAATTTTGTCCTCGATGCCTGACAGAAAGGAAGTATAGGCCCATATGGAAATTTTGTAGGTTAATTATGTAGAGATGCATCTTGTGATTGCACCCCTCAACTGCGAGACGTATGGGATAAGAACATGTGGCAACAATGTGGGATTTTGAAGTGTCTGTGCACTTTACAAATCACTTTGTTAAAATTTATGCAAGGTGAATTTTCATCCCCGCGTCCTGCTCAGGATACATGGCACTATGACATGTGTTTGGAAGAGAATTATAAGTTACAACCTGACCCATGCACTATGCCTCTCGAGTCCCCAAGCCTGCAGAGGATCAAGAAACTTAGTGTATTCACAAATAAAGCCCCAATGACTTGAAAATTAAAAAGGGGAAAGGAGGGATAAAATTCCAATTGGATTTTTGCGTTGTCATTAAGGAAGTATATAACACAAGGATAAGCCCATATCCCACACTTTAAGTTTGAAACATTTAATCGTGTGAACCTTCTGTTCAGCCCTAGGCATATTTTAAAGCTTGAAATAAAGTGGTACAGAGGCTATAACCAAATACACATCATTTCCACGTCCCATAATTCGTGATTTTTTGGTATTTCTATGTGAATTGTGAATCATTGAGTGCTCAATTTAAAAATTGAAAGGATGTGGTGAGTATATTTTCCTTGGTTTATAAGAACAAAATGCTACAAGATGAAGACACTTCCCAATTTCCCTCGAATTACTTCCAATATAACCTCCCACTTTGATATAATAATGGATATAAATTTATGTGGGGCAGGCCTAAATTAGTTTAACCTAAGATTGAAAGACCCTGGGAGAAACAAGATGATGGAATGGACTGATAATAACGGTATTGCATTCACTTCCATCTTCCCTCACTTTGTTCAGTACCCAGATTTAGTATGGGTATGTGCTCATAACTATAACCTTGAAACCAAGGAAGTTAGGGATGGAAGTGGTGCCCTTGTACTATCTCTCATAAAAAATTCAATAGACAAGATGTTTTGCACTCCCTAATGTGAGCCTTGTAGCTTATGCGAGTATAGAAAAAATGGAGGAGTACTGGAATAAGAATTCATATGAGTTGAATAATATGATGAATGACCAATTGTTAAAAAATCCTAGAGCTTCAGTCACTTGTCTCCCAAAGAGCTTGTATTGAACATAATTTATTGAAGAAATTGAAGATTGTATAACGTAACTATTGAGTTGTATAATGGGGAAAGAGTATACTTTTTTGTTTCAGGAATGGATGCCCTTCTTCATTTTTCTCATGTTATCACCTAACCATCCCATCCATTGGGGGGAATTAGTTAGAAAAAACCATCCATTCTCAAATGATACAAGTAATTATTGTAGCTAGAGGAGAATCTTCCAATATCCTAGAATTATTCATGACTTAATATTTGGTGTATAATGTTGCATCCCACAGCATTTCCCAAGGCTAAGGCAAGAAATGGACCCCACTATCTATAAGGTATATGATGTTTATCCCCAACTTAACTTGTTCAATTGTGGGGCCCAATTCAAAACAGTCATTAATGCATTTTTTGCCCCTGTAATGTGTTTTTTTTCCTCTGCCTGGAAATATGAGAGAATAAACCTTGAATCTAAGAGAAGCATAGTTTGGTGGGGATATTACTTCATTCAATTCTTAGCATTTTCTTACATTCATGTAAGTGTATTTTTTAGGCAAGGAAAATTAACAGATAAGAAAGATAAAGAGAAAAAACAACAAATTATACCTTCACTGCAATTCTTGCAAACCTCAAGTAATATTGTTGAATATTTTAAAATTGTTAGATCTTATTGAAGATTGGATTGTGGATGCTCTTTGATACGACTCCAAAAGGATTTGTAAATGCTACAAATATATTTCACAAGGATGCGGATGTCAAATTGGCAGAAGTTGGATGTAATTTTCTCAAAGCTCCAAGGATAGATTTACAAGGGAAGTGGCTTAATTTTATAGCTGAGGGTAGAGACATGAAAGGTGGATGAAAGATTGACTAAGCTCAGTGTTAATGGTTGAATCACCTAGGTTAGCAAGTAGACTTGGAAATTGGTATTTGCATATTTACAATGGCAATGTACATTTGGAATAGTAGAAGTTACATCTAGAAATTGAATTACACGTACAACTCTATATCCCCCTCATTTCTAGGAATCTAAAAGTGGATTTCAAGTTGAGTTAACTAAGGAGAAGAATTGATTAAATAACTAATTTAATTAGTATTTAATTGTGAGGGAATAATTAACCATTTATTTAATTAAATGTTTACTTATATTAGATAAGAGGGTGTAGGAATAATTTAATTAATTCCAAAGGCATGTTGGAATTAAGTTATTTAATTCTAAAGGGTAGGAATATAGCTTAGGTAATAGAATTAATTTAATTAATTCCAAAGGCGTGTACTATAGAAAGATATAATTAATTTAATTAATTTTAATTGGATAGAAGTGGGATATAAATATGTATGTACTTTTAGGGTGTCTATACATTTTCCCCTCTTTAAAGTGTTATTGTGAAGTAATAGTGATTTAAAGATAGTAGATGCATGCAAATCAATGAGCAGAAAGCAATGAAGCATTTGGATGTTCCAACGAGTAGAATGGTAAGGGAATGCATCCTCAAGTGGGTGGATGATGCAGCAAGGTGGTAGATGACCACTTGATAGGAAAGTGATCCATAAGGATCCAAAATGACTCTACTTTATCAAACCAGCCAACACAAAGAAGAAAAAGATGATACACGAAGGTTATGTCTGTTTAGTGACAGGACCACCACCCTGTGCAGGGTGGCGGTTACAGAACTATTGCCTCGTCAGGACGGTGGTCCTGGGACTGCTGGTCTACATTGGGTGGCATTCTTGGCTCTTACGGATAGAAAATAAAATATGACGCGAACAGTCCCATAATTCCAAAGGGTGTCCATGTCTCTTCTTTTGTATGACCTTTCCCATTCTCTAGTGCATGGGAGAACATGAGAAAGGCTATAAATGCATGTTATGGAAGAGAACAAAGGCATCAAAGCATGAAGTAAGTGAGTAAGAAGCTCTTAGTGTTGGAATTGTGATTTGTAGAAGCAAGGAGTAATTGAGACAGAGCAAGCAAGTAACTAGGAGGAAGTGTGAGATATTATCTACTTCTCTTTCATACTTATTGTAATTTATGTACTTATTATTGAATTAGCCAATAAAAGGAGGAAGAAAGAGCAATTTCCCTTCCCGACTGGTTTTTCCTCCTCTGGAGGTTTTCCAGGATAAAAATTGTTATTATATGAGTCTATATTCTTTCCCTTTCTACAAATTGTTGATTCTAAGCACAAGTATAATTATTCACTAACTATCTCTACTATTTTCTAATAAAAATTAGAACAACATCGATTAATTGTGATTCTGTGGATAATTCAGAAGTTGAAGAGTTTACGGATCATTTTGGTATCAGAGCTAACAATTATCCAGGATTGTGGTATTTGTTCTTGGATTTGTATGACAATGACAAGATCTAAAGGTGTAGAGGCTTTACCTTGTGATCTAGAAATTTCTACAAAGAAGTGGAAACAGAGAATTCAGTGACAAATGAAGGAAGAGAACTTAGTCCGTAGAATCAAGATGTTAGAGACCATGATGGATAGGATGTTTAGAAGACAAGAAGAGCTTGCTGATTTACAGAAGACAACTTCTGTCAAAGAAGACTCCATGGACTCAGTGGTTCGGGGTTTACCTGAAAAGTTTGGAATAGGAAGGAGCCACCATGAGGAAAGTTATGGGGAAGAGCATGAAGAAGAGACTTATAACACAAGATAAAAGGTAAAATCCGATCTTACTCCTTTTAAAGTTGAAATGAAATTTGAGATTAAAATCTTTGAAGGACAAGTAGATGCAAAGTTGCTTGATAAATGGTTAAAACAATTAGAAGTATACTTTAGCGTCCATAATGTCACTGAGGCACAAAGGATCACCTTTGCACATCTCAAGATGGAGGGATGTGCTCTGGTTTGGTGGGAAACCCATCTAGCCACTTGTGAAAAGCAAAAGTGTCCTATTGTGAAATCTTGGCAAGAATTTAAAGAATTACTTAGAGCTAACTTCCATCCTATTGGCCAGAAGACTGACTAAATGATTAAATGGCAATATTTGTTGGTGTGAGTTATCCTATGTGTCCTCCACTCACATATGGAGGGTCATCTTACATGGGTTAGGTTTAGGGTTAGGTTTAGGGTTTGCTATTGAGTCATGCACTAGGGTTACTCAGAACCCTATATGTATCCCTTCATTTGACATTTATGAGCATGCCAAGACACTCCACTGTCTTTTCTCTACATGTGCAAGCTTTGTTCTGTTATGCAAGTTATTTAGTTGTTGATCAATTCTTCCTTGTGATTACGTTGGAGCCATTACAATTTAACCAGAGTGCAACTTCATCGTGGTGCACAGTTTCTGATATGATTCGTCAACTCTTTCATGGTATCAGATCTAAGATCGTGTAAACGTGCACTCATTATTTTTTTAGTTGTGATTACTCTTAGTGTCGTTCTATTACTCCTTGTGCAAGTTTTTTTATCATTATATTGTGGATTTTATTGCTAACGTTATTAACAAGTTGTTCTTGGAAATTGTGTCGGTTTGTTGAGTTCGTTGTGCATGTGCAGGTATCCCTGAAGCTTTCAGGGGTTTTACAGCTAAATTTAGTTGGATGCAGCTAAATATAGAGATCATCTAAAACAAGAGGTTATCTTATTCTATTTTTTTAATTAAATTTTTTAAACTGGAAGCATTTTTTTGGATCTCTATTTTGTGGTCTCTTCTGTATTTGCATGGTTTTGCAGTACAAGTTAAAATTTGTGGTTAGCATGGTGTTTCACCACTGGGCCCCTACCACTCTCCATCTAGCATATCAGTTAAAAATGGAGGTTGTGACCTCTGCTGGATGTGAGGTCTGCTAGACGTGGGATGTGAGGTCTCCAAATCTCTATCATTTTTCTTTGTTGTGTGCTCCTCGTTGGCTGTTTGTTGGAGGGATTTGATGGTTTTCCCTCCACCCTAAATCCACATGCTCTACTCGTGGTTGTTCATTGGATGAGTTTGTTGTGTCTCCTCCCTACCCTCTACCTGCCGCGGCCTCACCAAAAGCCTCAAGCAAAAACCTGCACAATTTTTTTTTTAAATTATTACTTTAAAAGACACCTCAAACACCACGCTTTTTTGGTAAGTTTTTCACGGTTTGGTAAAGTATTTCCTTACTTTCTAATTTTTTTAATACATAAGCTTTTTAACATTTTTTAAAATGTGAGAGTTATTTTGGTAAGTTTTCTTTTTCAAAATTCTTTCTTTTTTAA
Organism: Taxus chinensis; assembly: GCA_019776745.2. Lineage (NCBI taxonomy): Eukaryota > Viridiplantae > Streptophyta > Pinopsida > Cupressales > Taxaceae > Taxus > Taxus chinensis. The sequence goes on from CM034154.1 coordinate 472,090,491, forward strand.
AATCACAAAAAGCTTAATCTTTTTTTGGTTAGTTTTTTTTTTTTTTAACTTTCCATTTTTTTTAAAAAAAAATTTCTAATTAAAACTTTTTCTAATATATCATTTTTTTTAAAGCTTTCCTTAATATATTAAAATACTCTCTAATATTTAAGTATTTTAAATATTTAATTAAGTTTTTTAAATTAGATATTAATTGTAATTAATTTTAAAAAAATTACAATTCTCATTTACGATTAGATAAAGTTTTTTTTAAATCATCTTTTAAATTAACGTAAATTTATCATTTTTTAAAGTCCTAATTGTTTTAAAATTAGCTAAATTAGACGTTTCCAAATGGTCAATTTTTAAACGCATTATTATTGATTTTTTTACTAATCGTGCGCTCAAGTGTGCAGTGACACTCTGAGCACCTATTTTTCTTCCGCGTGCTTTTTCGGCATTTTGAAGATCCTTGGGACTCATCTTGAGTTCATCTAAACAATTATATTTTTACCCTTATTATTGCTTGTGACTAGTGAGTGCATCCGCCATAGTTTGCAGCAAGGGGGTATCATGTGTGACGTTAGACGCTTTTTCTCACAACCAGGATCTAATTTCGCCTCCTTCCTATTTTTTTTTCTATTGTGCTTGTATACGATGTCACTTTGTTGCGCTCCATGAAACACGATTGTGGTCTCCTCTCTTGCACGTTATTATGCTAATTGCAAGGTGAGTTACCAAGTGTTTCATGACGCACGCTTGGACCCGATTGTATTTAATGCATTAAACTATAAAGTGCCAAAATTAGGGGGTTATTATATTGTCCTGGGTGGTTGTGATTCTTTTGTTTCTTTTCTGCATTCCTTCTCTCTCTCTTCACTATGGATGCAATTTCAATTCCTTTGCTTACATCATTCAACTTCTTTGAATGGAGATTGAAAATAATAATGAAACTAAGAGGTAAAGGGTTATTCCTCATCACCATAGGAACTGAGACTGAACCAGATGATGAACCTGAAAAATCTAAGTGGTTAAACCACAGTGATGAAGCTTTAGGTCTTCTTTGCATGTTTGTTTCTCGCGACTTGCTCTTCCACATTGAGTCATCTAAAACACCTAAGTTTGTGTGGACAAAATTAGATGAAATGTTTAGACAACACGATGACATGAGAGTGCATGAGTTGGAAAATGAACTCCTAGGGTTAAATCCTAGTGATTTTGAAAACCTACAAGCATTCTTATCGAATTTTGTCCACACTAGATCGTTGTTAAAGGAATGTCAAGTAGAGAAGAAATATTCTCAACTGATCTTGTCAATTCTCTCTAAGTTAGGTCATGAATATTATGTCTTTGTGTCAACTTTTTACGCTACAAAAGTTACCTTGAGCAAGGATTAGAATATGCCCTCCTTTGACTGTTTTTCATCCCAACTCATTCGAGAACAGGACAAACTCATTCAAATGGGGTCTCTCAAGTCCAAGTCACATGCCCTTGTAGCAAGTACTAGTAAGGAAAATAAGACTTAAAAGAAGAAAGAAAAAAGGATCAACCTAAGAAAGAAACCAAGACCGATACTAAAAATAACATGAACGCTTCAACTTCTGAGCCTAGAGCATAGAAAGACAGGTATTTATGTTCCTATTACAAGAAGCCTAGTCATAAAGAGCATACGTGTATAAGAATACAAATTGATCACCTTACTCAATTACTTGAGAAAAATAAAATTGATGTTCCTGAGTCTATCAAACAAAATGCTCCTAAGGCCGAGTCTTCCATTACAAAAGTTTCTAAATCTAAAAAGAACAAAGGAAAGGCCCTTGTAGCCAAAGTTTCTCCTTCATCGACATGGACTATAGATTCCAGTGCCTTGCACCACATGGGTTCTTCACATGTTGAGTTTTCCAACATCGAGCCTTGTGGAATGTCCCAAATCATGATGGGTAATGACAAGACAATGTCGGTTTCCGGTAGTGGATCAGTAGAGATGGGGGAACATTCAACCAAGTGTTGAGCATTCATGATCTCTCTACCAATCTCCTATTGGTTTACCAAATTACTCACCTTGGTGAAGGAATGCAAGTGGAATTTGGTCCTAACTCGGTGATTATTCATGATCTTAACAATGACACTACAATAGCTTAGGGAAAGGCGGATCAATGTTCATGGTTGTATACCTTTTTCCACTTTAATTCTAATTATATGCCCACTCCTTTTCTCACTCATGTGAATGAGGTTAGTAACCTATGGCATGAGCGGTTCAGACATCTAAATTATCTCTACCTTGAAAAATTGAGCCAAAATGAAATGGTCAACAGGTTACCCTGCATCAAGTTTTCTAAGGGTCTTTGTGAGGGTTGTACCTTTAGAAAGCATCCTGAAAAGAACTTTGACAAAAGAAAATCCTAGAGAGCTACTCGTCCTTTAGATCTTGTTCACAACGATATTTCTGGTCCATTTCCATCTCCTTTGTTTACTAGAGCTCTTTATGTGTTGACATTCATTGATGACTATTCGCGATATACTTGGGTATATTTTCTTAAGCTTAAGTCTGAAGTCTTTGAACATTTTCAGGACTTTAAGGCTCTTGCTGAGAAATAGGAAAAACGGTCTATCAAGGTTCTTTGAACCAACAATGGAGGTGAATATGTAAAAAATAGGTTCATGGATGTCTATACTTCTAAAGGGATCTCCTTGCAGCATATAGTTGCATACATCCCTTCACAGAATGGAGTAGCAGAAAGAAAGAACCATACTCTTAAGGAGATGGCCACTTGTATGATTCACTCGAAGTCTCTTCCTCCATAGTATTGGGCTGAAGTAGTGAATTGTGCTAATTACATTAAGAACCGTGTTCCACACAAGGTAGTAAGAGGGATGACACCCTTTGAAGCCTGGTTTGGATGCAAACCTGATGTTGAGCACTTTTGAGTCTTCAAATCCAAGGCTATGGCTCATATTCCCAAGAATAAATGCAAGGCTTTGGAACCACAATCCAAACTTTGTATCTTTGTAGGGTATCATGATGGCATGAAGGGATATCGATTGATGAATCCTACTTCTCATGAGTTGTATATTGTGAGAAGTGTTAAGTTTAATGAGTCTTCTTCGACTTCTACTTCTCCACCTATTGAGGTTCTTCAGCTTACTGATTCAGATTCTGACTCATCAGATGATGATACTTTTGAGTATGCTCCTCTTCTTGATCCTCCTGACCATCAGACCTCTAAGTCTTCTTATTCTGATAGTAGTGATGATGAGGACTATATCCCTTCTCACTCAAGTGAAGAATCTTTCGACTCTGAGCCTGATCCTCTTGGTCCTCATTGGGCTAGGAAAACTTTGAAAAGTGCTAGAGATTTAGTTGGAGATACTTCGGATATGAGACGTACTCGCTCAGATTTCACTGGACCCCACTCTTTCTTCACCTCTTCTTCTGATCCTCAGTCTTTCTGGGAGGCTTCTAGTATTCCTGAGTAGGATTCTTCCATAGATGAGGAGAATTCCTCTCTCATGAAGAATGATACTTGGGATCTCACCCCTCTTCCGAAAGGAAGAAAAATCATTTGGTGTAAGTGGGTGTTCCGAACAAAGTATGGAGTAGATGGAGATGTTAAAAATTTTAAAGCATGATTAGTAGCTAAGGGTTTCTCCCATATAGCTGGGGTTGATTATACTGAAACTTTTTTCTCTGGTTGTGAAGATGACTTCTATTTGACTGACCCTTGCCATTTCCACAACAAACATATGGAACATCCATCAAATGGATGTTAAGAGTGCCTTCCTTCATGGGGACCTAGAGGAAGAGATCTACATGGAGTAACCTCTAGGTTATGTCCATGATCCATCCCTTGTTTGTAAGTTAAAGAAGTCTCTTTATGGCCTTAAACAAGCCCCTCGGGCTTGGTATGCCAAGATGGACTCCTTCTTACTTAAATCAGGGTTTACTAGGTGTCACTCTAATCCAAATGTTTATATTCTATGGCAAGATGACTCCATACTCATTATTTTTCTCTACATTGATGACTTGCTGATCACAGGAAGTTCTTCCTCTATTGTTGATTCTATGAAGATCACGTTGGCCAATAGGTTTTTCATGATTGACTTAGGTCTACTTCATTACTTTCTTGGGATCTAGATTTCATAATCTGACTAAGGAATTTTGATTTCGCAACCTAAGTATGCTTTTGATTTACTAGCTAGTTTTCAGATGTCTGATTACAAGTCTTCTCCTACTCGTTTTCTTTCCGGGGTTAAGTTGGTTTCTGATTGCTCTACTCCCTTGGTTGATGGTACCCTTTATCAACATTTTGTGGGGAGCTTGATTTAATTAACTCACACTCGACTGGATTTATCATATGTTGTTGGGATCATGTCCAGATTCATGCAGGAGCCACATGACCTGCATTAGAAAGTAGCTAAATGGATCCTTCATTATGTTCATGGCACCTATATTGATGACATTCACTATCATGGAGGGGTGGATATTGAATTGATTGGGTTAATAGATTCTGTTTGGGCCGGTGACTTAGATCATCAAAAATCTACTTCTAGCTACATTTTCTCTCTTGGTTTAGGTCTTATTAGTTGGTCTAGCAAGAAGCAAAATGCAATTGTGATATCATCTATAGAGGTAGAATACAGAGGAGTAGTTAACACTGCCACAGAAGATATATGGCTACATGGTATTCTGACAAAGTTTGGCATCCACTATTAGCGGCCTACCGTTATCTATTGTGATAACATGTGAACTATCTCAATTTACAGAAATCCAATCCAACATCAATAGATGAAGCACATTGAGATCCATATGCACTTCATACGAGAGCTTATTCATGATGGTATCATCGACATTCAATACATTCAAATATCTAATCAGATTGTAGATTTATTTACCAAGCCCTTCACTGAGATGAATTTTCTTCACTTACGGTCTCTTCTTGGGGTGAGGTCTTCTGTTGATGCTCATCTTCTTTGGGCTATGTAGTCCTTCTTTTCTTCTTCTTCTTCTAGGAAGATGTTGTTTGTATATGGATACCTTATCAGGCCTTTAGTTGTCGGGCCCCATTGACACATCTTTCTTAGTTGTTTAGGAGTGTCTTCTCTTTCCATCTGACTCATCATAGCCGCTACCCTAACTTTGATGAAGGGGGTGTTGATGTGAGTTATCCTATTTGTCTCCACTCACATATGGAGGGTCATCTTACATGGGTTAGGTTTAGGGTTAGGTTTAGGGTTTGCTATTGAGTCATGCACTAGGGTTACTCAGCACCTAATATATATCCCTTCATTTGACATTTATGAGCATGCCAAGACACTCCATAGTCTTTTCTCTACATGTGAAAGCTTTGTTTTGTTATGCAAGTTATTCAGTTATTGATCAATTCTTCCTTGTGATTACATTGGAGCCATTACGATTCAACTAGAGTGCAACTTCATCATGGTGCACAATTTTTGATATGATTCATCAACTCTTTCTATATTTTAGACAAGGCAGTGGTCAAAGTGTGTAGGACTATACTATGGAGTTTTGGAGGCAAGCCATGTTGTTTAACATGGACTTGGAGGATGAGGATATTCTAACCAAGTACTTGGGAGGACTTCACACTCACCTTCAAAGAAAATTCATCTCCACAAAGCCCAAATATCTCAATGAAGCATGCGTACAAGCGTACTACATAGATGATGAAAAGAAGCAAGGAGAAATAGAGCCAAGGGTAAAGCAGTCAACAAATCAACAGAAGAAAAGGGTAAGTGGAAAGGGAAAGGTAAACAAGCTTCCACTACTTTGAATACTTGTAAAGATCCTAAGAATTTTTGCAAGAACTGTGATATCAATGGTCATATTGATGCTACATGTTGGAAGTTGCATCTGGAGTTACATCCAAAGAACTAAACCAAAGACTCAAAAAATTCCATGAAAGCTGTGAAAACAGAAGTGGAGGTGGAAATAGAAGATGAATCTGATGTAGATGAGAGGCTTGGATGCACGACCACCAACATGGACAGCCAGGAAGAGGAGATGAGTATACTATTCTAGATAAAAATACATATAAAGAGAACAAGGTAAATGCTTTGGTTGATACCGATTCTCAGTCTAACTTGATTTCTGAAGCATTTGTAAAGAAGCTTGGTCTTGAGACTTACGAGCATCCACACCCTTATCCTTTGGGTTAGGTGAAGAAGGGTGTTGAAATTTAGGTAACAAGAAGATGTAAGGTCAACTTTGAGATAAATTCCTAATATATTGATGTTTTTGAAGTTGACGTTATTCCACTTGATGCTTTTGACGTTATATTTGGGAGTCCTTACTTGTATGTTAGGGATGTTATATTTATGAGGAGGGAAAACTGATACAGATGGGTCAAGGATGGGATCAGCTACAACATCCGGGCACACCAGCGTAAGACACGGGTTGTTATGGTAAGTGCTAACCAAGCAAAATGACTTATTCAGGCAAATCATAATCAGTTTTTTTTACTTTTATTAAAGTATAAACAAGATGGGGTAGAATTTGTAGATATTTCTAACTAGGAAAAGCATGATTTGGATAGTATTATTTATTTTTTTCAAGAAGTATTTCAGGCTCCTAGCAGGTTACCACCAAAATGAGAAGTAGAACATGAGATTCAGCTATTGATAGAATCCCCTCTACCAAACATGGGGTTGTATAGGCAATCCTTTCTTGAGAGTACTGAAGTAAAGAAACGACTTCAGGAACTAATAGACCAAGGGGTGATATGTCTAAGCACCAAACCATGTGGTTTTCCTATCGTGATGGTGCCAAAGAAGGATGGTTCTTGGAGAATGTGCATCGACTACCGTTCTTTGAACAAGATCACCATAAAGAATAGATAACCACTTCCCTACATAGATGATCTCTTGGACCAGCTTTAGCATGCCAAATTTCTCACAAAGTTAGATCTCAAGTCAGGTTATCACCAAGTTAGAATGAAGGAGGAGGATATATGGAAGACTGCCTTCAAGACAAAACAGGGTTTGTATGAATGGTTAGTACTTCTTTTTGGGTTATGCAATATACCTGCTACATTTATGACATTGATGAATGATGTATTGCGGGATTTCATAGATTCATGTGTCATTGTATATCTAGACGATATCTTGATTTTTAGTGCCACATGGGAAGAACATCTAACTCATTTGCAAAAAGTCTTGCAAGTTCTCAGGGAGAAATAGCTACTTTGTAATATGAAGAAATGTGAATTTTCCAAACAATCACTTGTCTATATTGGGCACGTGGTTGGAGGAGGTGAGCTACGAGTGGATCCAAAGAAGGTGGAAGCCATCACTAATTGGCCAACACCAACAGGAGCCACATAAAGTAGGAGATTTGTGGGAGAAGTACAGTACATGTGGAAGTTCATTCCAGGATTCTCTACGATCACAACACCTCTACACACGGTGGCCACAAAGGGTAAGAGTTTTGACTGGGGTAAGTAACAAGACAAATCCTTTGAGTTATTGAAATACAAGATTAGTCATGCTCCAGTACTTGCTCTTCCTAATTCGCAGCAACCTTTTGAAGTAGAGATAGATGTCAGTGATTACGCCATGGGTGCAATGTTGCTTCAAAGAGGTAAACCCGTATGTTATCATTCTGAAACTTTCACTTCAGCAATTAAAGGATATTCAATATATGATAAGGAAATGTATGCACTAGTTGAGGAAATTTAAAAATGGAAGAATTATTTGTTGGGTAAAGAAACTATTGTGCACATAGACCACAAACCTCTCTAGTATTTGCAAGCATAGTCTACATTAAAGTAGGCAAGGCACTACAAATGGATGGGGTTCCTTCAATAGTTCCATTTGGTGATTAAATACAAGAAGGGTAGTATAAACTTGGTGGCAGACATGTTGTCTAGGCCACCCACATGGGATAATTTTTCATGTTTGGCCACTATCTCTCAGATCAAGCCCTTCACGAAGGAAGCTTACAGAGAGGCATATGCCCAGGACAAAGACTTTAGGGTGACATTTCAGTAGTTGTAGTCCCAAGGGGCTGAAAAAATAGGGATTGAAGATTTTTTATCTCAAAGATGGGCTACTCTACCGATGGGGGAAGCTTTGTGTGCCAAAAGAAGAGTAAATTCTATTGATGAGGGAAGCACATACCTCGAAAGTAGTGGGATATTTTGGTGTTGGTAAGACCCTAGCCCATTTTCAAAGGTACGTGTGTTGGCCCAATATGCAAGAAGAAGTATCAAAATTTATACGGGGATGTAAATTGTGTTGTACTAGGAAGCCTAAGACTAGGAAGGAAGGTTTGTATTTTCCTTTGCCAGTACCTACTCGTCCGTGGGAGGAAATTTCTATGGATTTTGTAGGAGGATTACCTATGTCTAAACACGGTCATGAATATCTCTATGTTTTTGTTGATAGATTTAGTAAGATGTGTATTCTTATGGCATGTAAAAAGATAGTAAAAGCACATGAGGTGGAAAATCTTTTCTTTGCTAATGTATGGATGTATTTTGGTTTGCCAAAGTCTATTGTTTCTAACAGGGATTCTAGGTTCTTAGGGAAGTTTTGGACTACTTCCATATAACTGGGCAATACACACATCCATTATGAAGTCACCATTTGAAGCATGCTTGGGATATCTACCTACAAATCCGCTAGAAATAGCAGTTGGACAACAGGATGAGAAGAATAAACAAGACACAGAGGTGACTAGAGCAAACAAATTCATTGAGAGGATCTGGAAAATCCATCTCAAAGTCAAGGAACAACTAGAGAAATATCAGGCCAAGTACAAAGCTAGGGATGATCATCATAGAAGGGAACATAAGCTTCATGTTGGAGATAGAGTTTGGCTTTACTTGAGCAAGGATAGACTACAAGGTCAATCATGAAAGCTCAAACCACTATGATATGGACCCTTCACCATATTGGAGTAGGTTGGAGGAAATGTCTTTCGACTTGATTTGTTGTCATTCATGATGATGTACTCTATAGTAAACTGCGAGAACTTGCACCTATATGAGCCATCTATGCTAGATGAAGGTGAAGAACTACAGTTATTACCCTTTATTGAGGATTCCATCTTGGCATCACAAGGAAAATTAGAGGAGGATTTAGTACTACAGTAGAAGGTCAGAGAGACTAGGAGAGGTCCACAGGAGTCATGGCAGATTGGACTGAAAGGAAAGACACTAAGGCAAGTCCGGTGGTACCCGAAGGAGAAAATGAGGGAATTATTTCCTCATCTACTCCCCCACTAAGATTTTGTGGGACTAAAAGCATCCTAAGCAGGGGAGGTATGATCCATAGGGATCCAAAATGACTCTACTTTATCAAATCAGCCAACACAAAGAAGGAAAAAAAATGATACACGAAGGTTTTGTCATTTTAGTGACAGGACCACCATGCTATGCAAGGCAGCGGTTATAAAACCACCACCCCGCCAGGGTGGTGATCCTGGGACCACCGGTCTGCATTAGGTGGCAGTCTTGGCTCTTACAGATAGAAAATAAAATATGACAAGAACAGTCCCAAAATTCCAAAGGGTGTCCATGTCTCTTCTTCTGCATGACCTTTCCCATTCTCCATTGCACGGGAGAACATGAGAAAGACTATAAATGCATGTTATGGAAGAGAACAAAGGCATCGAAGCATGAAGCAAGTGAGTAAGAAGCTCTTAGTGTTCGAATTGTGATTTGTAGAAGTAAGGAGTAATTGAGACAGAGCAAGCAAGTAATTGGGAGGAAGTGTGAGATATTATCTACTTCTCTTTCATACTTATTGTAATTTATGTACTTATTATTGAATTGGCCAATAAAAGTGGGAAGAAAGAGCAATCTCCCTTCTCGACTGGTTTTTCCTCCTCTGGAGGTTTTCCAAGATAAAAATTGTTGGGATATGAGTCTATATTCTTTCCCTTTCTGCAAATTGTTGATTCTAAGCACAATTATAATTCATTCACTAGCTATCTCTATTATTTTCTAATAGAAAGTAGAACAACAACGATTAATTGTGATTCTGTGGATAATTCGAAAGTTGAAGAGTTTATGGATCAGAAAGAGACAAGGAAGTTGAATAATGAGGATGGAAGGAATTGTGCTCATAGCATGAGTGCCATTTTGAGAGAGTGAATTTAAGAGCAACCTTTATTTTACTATTGCACAATAGAGTTATCACCATGATTATTAATAAATCAAGATGGTTAACCCATATATGTGTTAAAACACACACACACAAAAAAAAGAAAATAGAAAAAGGAAAACAAGCCCAATATGAACAGTAGGTGCAGACATCAGGGTTATAAAGAAACCAAGATGTTATCACACTACTTGCAATTGGTCTAAGTTCAGTAAACATCAACAATGCAACAAAAATTTGAAAAAGAATACAGTTAGTGATGCCCCTAATGCATTCCACAATGATAATTAAGTAGATGAAAATGCTCCCAAGATGATGTACATCCCTACATACACACCTTCAACTCACCAACAATTTACATTAGAAGCCATAATTCCACTTTTCAATCATACCTAGTCAATAAATTGTTACCTTGATCTTAGAAGGCAAATCTTTCTCAAAAGGCAAAAACACATTAAATGATTGTGTCAAAAGCTAAATTCAACTTAAACATGTTCAAAACATCATATATAACATGTTTGATCCATTCAACAAATTTCATCTCATCAATTTTCATATTTTTCCTTTCCAAATTGACTTCAAAGTACTAATTTGCACTAGCACCCTAAGGGTTGTCCCAGATTTCTTATTTACATCATAATATTATGTCACATGAATAACTTATTGTAAATTTTTTTAATCAAAAATTCCTTAAAAACCTAATTTCAAAATGTTCCAATTATTCTACCCTCAAAATTTCAAAACCCATCACCTCAAAACACGTGAGTTATGTTCATTTCATTGAGTCTAAACATGAGTTTGTGTTCTCATAACAGGGTTTGGACTGATTTTTCATCACAACTCCAGATAAACATATAATATAGAAAACAAATTAACAACCCATTTGCACAAATACATCATCCCTCTAGATTCCAAATTTTAGATCATTTAGATGTGCAAATACAAAGTTATCATGACTATCCCGAAACCATATTTTAAGGGTTTTAAAGATTGAAAACATAATATATGCACAGTTTAGATATAGTATTCTTATCTTTAAGTTTCATTCATTCATTCATGAAACTTTTCACATTTATTTATATTCTTATTCCCTAAATTATACTCAATTCTTCATGATACAATCCTTAAACTCACTAAGGCAGTCCTTATCTTATACACAAAATTCAATGTTCTTATAAGTGTCTTCTTGTCCTTAATCACCTTTGCATGCTTCTTCCTTAGCATACTAGGGACTTAACAACCATATGCACTTGTACATAATATTTTTCCAAAACTAAATATCAATAATGATTCAAATTTATACAAACAAACATGTCTTCCATATACAAATGACTTGAATTCCATCCACAAAGTAATAACAAGGCAATAATACACAAAATTTCCTTCAAGAAGCTTGGTTTTTATTTATCAATGGAGTTATTAAAATTTTCTTGAGACATTCTTGATGTAAAAACAATTTATCTTCCTATCACCAATCTCTCATCTTCTCATTCATTTGAATACATTTATCTTTTATGAGGAAAGGAGGGTAGTTAGGTCGAGAAACAACTAACTCACCTAGGTTTAGACTAACTAGGCAGAATTTAGGGTCTAGTTAGGATCTTAAGAGTCATTTAAAAATTAATACACACTTTATGACCCCTTATTATACCTATACTAACAACTAGATTACTAACATTATAACTCCTAGGTATATGATACACTACAATGTGGCTTATTTGAATATTTAAATGTGGTTTTTAGAGGGAAACCTCCAAAATACAACTTATTACAAACATATGAGTCCAAATGGATTAAACATAACCCATGAGCACCCAAATGGACCCTAAAACACCTAATTAAATATGAAATACAGAATTTAATCTATTTATATTGATGCTCCTACATCACAAGGTGGGAATATGATTAGACTGGAAGAGCAAAGTATACTTAGAAACTCTTCATGACACTCTTGTTAGATATGTTTAACAAATGATCTGAGAAAAATTTCCCCGGGAGAAGTTATATCACGAAGGAAAAACAATTTTGTGACTTGCCTCAAATAGAGTAATTAATCGTGCAAAGGGAAGAATGTGATAGTTGTAACATTAGAATGATCACTAAGGTAGTAGATAAGAGTAGGAATCTATCAAGATTGTGCTTAAATGTTGAAAGATCCATGTCAAGGGTTTTCCAATTGTAGGATTTTTGGGAGAAGTGAATGTTTGTTTGAATATTTTTTATGATTTTATGATTTTTTTATTTATTTTTGTGATGCTTTTACAATTTTTTAGAAATGTGAAGTACAAATACAAAGAAATTTAAACAAACTTGAATTCACAGAAAAAAGGAAAATGCACCATGGTTTATTTAACAAACCAAGAAGAAGACACGACATGTGCAAGTTGTCAAAAGACACAAAAACAAGCATGTAAAAAACCCAATATGAACAAGAATGAATGACACCAAAGTTATATGCAAGCTAAGATGCCAAGATTTTTCATCCAATTGGTCTATAAACAAAGGTGAACAAAGTGCAATAAAATAATAAACTAAAAGAATCAAAATATTCATCACAATATTGATAAACCATAATAGTACAAGACAATTTACAATAGCAATTTCTAATGAAACTCTAAATGTGTTCCACATTGAAGAACTAGACAAACATTAATGCCCCTCAGTGATAGTTTAGAATGTGAGAGGATTGGATTGGGCTGAAGAGTAGAGCAATGCTTAGATACTCCAAATATATATTGTCGGATCCCATTGAAGTTTGATTTGTATTGTATTTAATCTAAGTGTGCCCCAAGAAAAGTTATAATACGAAAGGGTAATTTATTGCCTTAAGCATAGATATACACCACGGGCAAGAAAAGTGATTAGTGAAAGATGATCTAGAATGATCATGAGGAGCGTTGTCAAATGGAAAAATTGTTGAATTGCGCTACCAACTATTGAAAGGTTTTCAAACATTATATGAATGTTTTTATTTTGACAGTTTGATAATGTTTTTGGTTTTTGGAAAAAAATTATATTGTTTTTGTATTTGTGAACAATTTTATATTGTTTTTGGATTTTTGGAACAATTTTATATTGTTTTTGGATTTTTTGAAACATATTTGAATTTTTTTATATTTTGTGAAATGTGTTTGAATGTTTTTGAGTTTTTTGAAACATGTTTGAATGTTTTTGTAATTTTGAGAAACATATTTGAATGTTTTTTATGTTTTGAATATTTTTGTAAAAATATATATTTTTGACTCGGTAAAGGGTTGCACAGTCTAAACTCATATTCAAAAAATTGTAAGCATTCCATTCCATTGGCAGAAAATTAGAGGATGTAATGATAGGATGTCTCACTCCATTCGTGACTCCATACACCTAGGAAGATGCAAGGGATCATCACCTAGAGCCAAGAAGGATGTGAAAACTAGGTGAATGGTGGGATGAAGGTGAAGATAATGGATGTTAAGACACAAGGTGTAACAATGAACCATGTGAGAAAAATGTAACACATATCCATTCCATATTATCTGATTGATTCTAAGATGATTCCACTTTATAGGTTTTGACTAGACTTAGATTAAAAGATGGCCTACTGATTGGAAAAATCTAGTTGAAGGGATTGTTTTCTCTCTTAACATGAGCATCTAAATTACTTCTTGGGATGTTTTTTAGTAAGAAATTTTGGTTCATATTTGATAAAGGATTTATTGATTTTTTTTGTGAAGGACCCCGTACATGTTACCCCATGCCACTAGTAAAAGACAAGGGCTCAACACTGAAGACAAAAATGTAGGTGAGTATGGACACATACCCCTATTCCCAATCTCATACTAATATTAAGAAGTATGGGCTCATCATAAAATATTATGAAGGACGAAAGGTGTAATGATTGATTTTTATTTTTTGTATTTTTACATTGATTTTTATTTATACATTGATATTGTGCTTGTTGGGAAGGAACATTTTGCCCCCAAGTCTCAGCCACATGTGACTAGTATGACACAAGGTTTCAACACCATATATTGAGATGGATGATCAAAAGGTTCAGGTAAAGAAGTTAAGTGCTTTTTTTTAAAGAGGGAGCTTATTTGAAAGGAGTTGCCATCAGTAAGCTTCGAGAAAAAACCGTAGGTAAAAAGAACTGAAATGGTAGAAACTATGACAAAGATGAGACACATAATTCCCAATAAGAATGAGGTTAACTCGTGTCCTAGAAAGTGAAGAAAGAGAAGATATGATAATTTTATGATTAAGATATATGGTAATAGATGAAATAATTAAAATTGTTTGAATTATGAATTAACTATGTAAGCGGTCTTCCTAGTGCAGAGAGAACCCGTGGAGGAAGATGTTTCTACTTCTAGGTTTTTGATGTTCAAATAATGCTTTTATGATGGGTTAGATATGAAGTTTTATTTTCTTTTTATGATTTTTGATGTGTCTCAAATTTGGCAGATGAAGGTTTGCAATGGACTCATCAGGAGAGAGGTCCATTTTTATAAAATTGAATGGTCTTACTTTATGATACCTGGTCAAACGAGGTCCAAGTCAGCAGAGTTAATGAAAATATTAAGGAGTCTTGATATACGAGACTTAGGCAGATAAGTTCCAATTCAAAGGAGCGAATCGATTGATTTGATGAGTTCTGAGATACGATACTTGGGTCAATTAGGTCTAAGTCAAAGGAGAGAAATAAACGATTCGATGAGTCTTGAGATAAGAGACTTGGGCAGATGAGATCTATATCAAAGGAGAGAATCCTAATATTTAAGAGTCTTGATGTATGCCAAGTCAAATCAGGGAATCAAACAATTTGATGATTCCTAAGATAAAATACTTGGGCGAACAAGGTCTAAGTCAAAGGATGTTTAATTAAATAAGTCTTCAATTATATCAGAAGTCCAATGTGATGTTAGAGGAAGACTATCGAGGCAGGGAATATGTTGAGATTCATATTCATCCATAAGTGAAAGGATGCAAGGAAAGAATGATCAATCCCTAGATATACACCTGAGGCTCCTTCTAGGTTGTAAAGGGTAAATATTCAATGTTTCTCTATTGAGGCTATGGATAAATTGATTTAACAATAGATTTACAATTAAATCATGAAAATATTATGTAAGGGTATTCCTAGATATACACAACTCATGGAGTATACACATGTAGGAACCATCATTGATGAGATGCCTAAAATATTGATTAGTTGAGGCATTATAGACACAGAAGGTTGCTTTGTTACACGTGTTCATACTTTTCGTGGTTGTGTTTTGATAATAAGACTAGAGATGTTAGGCATATGAGCCTACAGGGAAAGAATAGAATCAATCTCAATGGTGTTTGATGATGGATCCTCTTCTGTAGATTCTACATTCATATCAAGGGTTGAAAGGGAATATTGAGGCAAGGTCAAGCTCTTATGTGATGTTGGAATTTTATTGTCCAAAATAGGTTCAATGTTTTCTTGGAGGTCCAGAAGTAAATCTGGAGAAGAGAGAGACTGATTTTGAGTGAGAGATACTTGACTTTTGTCATCATGATCTCGTTGATTTTTAGTATGTACAAGAGGTTTGACAACATTCAATTCTTCATGAGAAGTTGTGGTATTTTATGTGTCTTTGATTGTGATATCTTTGTCATCAAGCTCTATAAAGATGTCTCAATTGTCAATTAAGTCTTGGACATAATTCTTAAAATGCACACATTTGTTTGTTGAGTGACCATCATTGCGATGAAATTAAAAATATGTATGAGGTTTGTACCAGTATGGCTTATGTACTCCTTTAACCCAATTTCCTATAAATGGATATTTTTTCATCCTAGACTCTTTTAGCTATTGAAAAACACTAGAGAGACTTTCTCCAAGGGTGTAAATTGTTGTTTAGATTTTCACGTAGTGGTGTTTTCACTAGAGTATGATAGGATTTTTTATTGATTGTGCACATTTTGATTATCAATGATACCATCATTGATGACATTTTGGATGACATACCAATATTTATCATGATGATTACTAGGGTTAGTGTTAGTATTGTTAATGTGATTGTGCCCATTGTATTTAGAATGAGGCCTGATTAATCCATAAACATTAAGGTCTTGTTATATTAAATTCAAGGTGACGTCAAAGTCAAGGTTGGAAGATGAATGTTTGACGAACTTCTCAAAGATTTTCATGAAGGTGGTGATAGATCCCTTTATAAGGTGTAATAACCAATCCAAAGCTTGTCCTCCTAAGCTTCTAGAAAAAAGGCACAAGAGAAATATATCGTTATATGCCACTTCATTACACGCTATGTAAAATTATTTGATGTAATTTTTGGGATCAGTGTACCCCTTGTATTTGTCGAATTTGGGCATCTCAAAATATTTGGGAAAGGGTGTGAAAAATATTTCCATGCCGAAAGGATAAGGACACAATTCATAAAAGTTAAACTGTTTGCATTTTTTTACATACCCACAATAGTTTCCTTCATCATTTTACATTCCTAAGAAAATGATGAATTTTATGAATCCACCATTATGATAACAAATTGAGGATAATGGATAAATGTGCAATGAAGAACTCAACCTTTAGAAAATTGAATCCTAATATGGAAGAGGGGAAAAGGTTGGAAAGCTCTACCCTTAGCAAAGTGAATGCTAAGATGGAAGAGGAAAAAACGTTTGAAAACTCGACCCTTAGAAAAGTGAATGCTAATATGGAAAAGGAAAAATGGTTAGAAACATACTCAACCTCTAGTAAAAAGAATGTTATAATGGAATAGGGGATGAAAATATTGCACGATGTAACCCTTAGAAATGTGAATGCTAAGAAGGAAGTAAGATTGAAAAGATTTTAGGTGTTCGACCCTTAACAACGTGCATATTAAGATGGATGAAGTATGAAATGATGATAGACTACTCAAACCTTTACTACATGAATGTAAATATGGAATATTTTGAAAATAAAGAAGTTTCTCAACCTTTAACAAGGTTTGAATGTTAAGGTGGAAAAGGCTTAGTGATGATAAAAGGTTATTTGGTTCATTACAAGGTAAATGTAAAAAAAATAAATGGAAAATATTTTTAGATTCGACCCTTAACAACATGAATGTCAATATGGACAATGGATTTGAAATGATGGTTAGATTCGACCCTTAACATCGTGAATTTCAAGGTGGACGAAGAGAAGAAAATTTGAAAGCAAAACTTTGATTATGGAACTCTTAGCAAAATAAATGCTAAGACAGGATAATTATTGTAAGAGTTAAGTGATGAACTCAAACTTTTGAAAAAAGAATATACAAAAGAGATGAGATTATGACAAGGTTAGTTTTCTCAACTTTTAAAATGGATTTTTAGAAGATAAGATAATTAACAACATGATGTGATCAACTCGTAACAAAACGAGTGTTATGAGAGACAAAAATGTTTGATCCTAGGTTAACTCTTAACAAGTGAGTGTTATTTGAAACAAAAGGGGTGAATTCGCAACACTTAACAAAATGAATATTGTTAAGGCAGAAGAGGGGATTGAAATGTTAGTTACAGGACTCTTAGAAAAATGGATGCCAAGAAAGATGAAAAGGGTTGAAAGATCTCTTGATCCTTTACAAAGTGAATGTAAAGAGAATAAAGATGAAATAGGTTTTATTTCTCAGCTTGTGACCAAATGAGTGCCACAAGAGGAGACTTAAAGATGTGATGAAAGATTCTCAATGCTTAATAAAAGGATTGTTAAAGCAAGAGACTGAGGAAAATGGTGAAGTTTCCCAATTCTTATCAAGATGGACATTAAGAGAGGATACTTAACAAAGGAAGGATAATACTAAAATGAAAACAATGTGAGTGTCTAAATATAGAGGAGGTAAAAAGATGACGATGACACTCTTGACTCTCGACAAAGTAAATATGAGAGACGATGGGAGATTGATTGGTTAAGGATCTTGAATTAGAGAAAATTGAATGCTTTAAAAGAGAAGGGTGAAGATTTATGGAAGATGTCAACAATTCAACAAAGTAAATGTGAAATGTAACAACACAAGATGGATGAATGCTTAAAGTTCAACAATAGAAAATTTAAACTCAAGACATAGAAATATGAAGGACCAAGTGATCACAAATGTGCTTGACTATGATAAAGAGAGTATCACAATGTCAAGACTTTGATGGAAAAAGTAATGAAAGTTCTTACTTATGGATATAGATGTCCACAACGCAATACTTATACTCGTGTGCAAAGAGAAAAAAATGATCCCAAATAAGAAGTATTTGGGGACGTAAGAGAGATATGAAGATGAACCTATGCAATGAGTATTTGGGAAAGTAGCAAACATGTGAAAATAAACCCAAATAAGGAGTAATTTGGAAATATTTAAGATGGCAGAATGAACCCAAATAAGGAGTATATGGGAAAGTAGTGAAAATGAGACAAAAGTGAGAATCATAACATACGAGTGTGGAACACAACTCAATAAATGAAAAGAGAGAAGGAAAAGTGAAAACAAAAGTGTAATTTTTGGCCTCTACCTTAGATTGGCTTGGACAATGTGTGGCTTCCTAGGTGGTTCTCTCGACTAGGTGTCAATAGTATACCTAAGCGAGCGTGGTGTTATTGCTAGATGTCACCTTTACTTTACCTCATTTGAAAACTTGAGCAAAGATATTTCTAAAATGAATTGCACTAGGGTCACTACTAAGGATATCTATGACTCTAATCTCACAAAGGATTACTAGTCAGTTGGGATGGGGGTACCTATTTTGTCAGCCAATTCCCTCAATTTTCCAACTACTTTGGGGTTCCTGTGATACTCCTCAAATTAGTTTTATGGCTTATGCCAAAGCACTTCCCATAGTTATAGCAATTGGGAAATATCCTTGTTAACCACACCTACAAATATAATGTGAATTGTTCATTTTATCTTATTTAAAAGATGAGATTGTTTTAACCACATGTCTTTGACATAGGCAACCTATAGTTAGCAAGTTGTCTTAAAAGTAACGTTCAAGGCAACCTGCAATTATTATTTTAATAATGGCCTCATGTAGAGATGGTTATGCAAACAAGAGTTAGAATGTTTTCTTGAGGTAGAGGACAATACAAAATAAGCAAGCCAACGTTTCTGATTTCCAAGGTCATTTATAAAGCATGAGGAAAATATGCATGAACAAACTTTGATTAATAAAATAAAAAGGTTAATTCTCAAAAACACATAAGAAACGATCATGTTTCTGATTTCCAAGATCAATTTGAAAGTGCAAGGAAAGAGCATACGCGTGAAGTTGTTATGTTTAAATATAAATAAATAAAAATTTATAAAATACTAAAAATTTAAGCACTAATTTGATCAGTTTACCTTTAGAAAAAATATATGGAAACCTACACAGAAATTTAGCAATTTGTAGCAAAAAATGAATTCAACATGCATAAAAAAAGACAAGTGTTAGGAGAAATGAAACCATAACTTTTCTATAAGTTTAAATCATTAACTTATGTTTGCATTGCATAGATCATCTCGAGACATTTCTGTAAAAAAATGGATTCGTTTCAAGTTTGGGAGAAAAATTTATGGCTTCCGGAAGATAGGTTATACTAGCACTCTTAGTGAAACATTTAAACATGAGAAAAATGGGTCGAAAGCCGGTTTTTTGGCTTCTATACTTCACTTGCAAACCTAAGATTTTGATAGTAAGGTTAAATGAATACAAGAAACACACAAACACAGTTAAATCATGAAATAATAAACTAAAATGAGAAAAATAACGTGGGAGGTCCCACCAGGCGTGCCAAAATGTATGCAAGGAAGATTAATAAACAAGAAAGATAAAGAAATAAACAACATATTATACCTTCACTGTAATTCTTTCAAACCACAAGTAAGATCATAGAAGCTTTTAAAATTGTTAGATATAGTTGAATTTTTTGGATGTGGATGCTCTTTGATATGACTCCAAAGGGATTTGCAAATGCTATAAGTAGATTTCAAAAGGATGCGGATGTCAAATTGGTAGAAGTTAGATGCCATTTGCTCAAAGCTCTAGGGATAGATTTACAAAGGAAATGACTTTATTTTATAGCTAAGGGTAGAGACATGAAAGGTGGATGAAATATTAACTAAGCTCCAGGTTAATGGTTGAATCACCTAGGTTAGAAACTACACTTGGCAATTGGTAGTTACAGATTTACAGGCTTTAATGGACATTTGGAATAACATAAGTTACATTCAGAAATTGAATTGCACACATAACTCTATATCCCCCTCATTTCTACGAATCTAGAAGTGTAGTTCAAGTAGAGTTGACTAAGGAGAGGAATTGATTAAATAACTAATGTAATTAGTATTTAATTGTGAGGGAATAATTAACCATTTATTTAATTAAATGTTTAATTATATTAGCTAGGAGGGTGTAGGAATTGATTTAATTAATTCCAAAGGCATGTTGGAATTAAATTATTTAATTCCAAAGGATAGGAATATAACGTAGCTAATAGAATTAATTTAATTAATTATAAAAATGTGTATTTAAATCGTGGAATTATTTTAATTAATTCCAATAGGGTGTACTGTGGAAATATAGAATTAATTTTATTAAGTCTAATTGGATAGAAGTGGGATAGAATTATGTATGTATTTTTAGGGTGTCGACAAGTTTACGTGAGCTTTGTATGTGCTGCCTAGACATATAGATAACAAGTGGGTGCTATTGGAACTGGTCAAACAACATTTCCATGTACACGGGATCATAGCATCCAAATACAAGGAAAATATCAAGTTCCCTTTCACTGTTGGTAGGTACACTTGCCCTTCCTTGATCAAGGCAAAGTTGATCGAGGCTAAAATGAGAAGCTTCATTATTGAGCAATTTTTTAATTAATGATAAAGGTTTTTTGGCTGGGACCCTACCTAGTTACAAAAAGGCCAATGCCCAGATGTTCAAATAAGTACATAGAAACCATAATAGGACTGGAAAGACATTTAGTCTCTAAAAAACAAAATTACAGCAGTAAGTCAGAAAAATGATAGCACTGAATCAACATAATGTCAGTAATGTATCGACACAATGTCAATAACTGCATATTAGAGGATCAAAAACAACTAGTCAAAAGCCAAGGGAGAAGGATGCAAAATTTTATTTCATGAGCTTATGGAAGCAATTTCTAACATAATCCAGCCCCTTTTGACATCACTAAAGCTTGTGTCATTTTTGGATTTGTCCCTGCCTTTTTGGACATCAAACTGTAAAATGAAAAGTGAGAGGAAATCTATGGTGATTTTTTGTAGATTGGGGATGTCACACTACTTGGCCTTATTCTTTTCCACTTCTTTTCAATTTCGATAACACAATTATTGAGGTCCATCACCATTTTCCTATCAACCATTCCATCTGCTATCCTGGGTTTGCAAGAATCAATTTTTCTCTTGAGCCTTTTGATTTTGTCTAGCTGATTTTCAGACTTAGTATTTGTCTTCATGGCTGCAACAAGAGAGGATTCTGGGCCATTATTTCTAATAGAGATGAGGCTAAGAATAGCATCACCTTCTCCCAAACTAGGAATAGAAGGGTCGATGACAGTATGCGAGGAAAGGGGGTTTCTCTTAAGAGACCTACCTGTAGAAAGGGATCTAGATCTCTTCTTGAAGAAGGGGTCAAAGATAAAAGTATTGGGTGGGAGGTAGAGGAATAGGGGTGGGTTGGGGAGGTGTGTGAGGAGGAGAGGTGGAGAGGGTGGAGGAGAGGGGGGAAAAGGAGGATGGAGTAGAAGAAGGGGGGGAAGGGGGATTGGAAGGAGGGAAGAGGGAAGCAGGTTGGGGATGGAAAACTAAGTAGTCAAAAAAATTATAGAGCATAAGAATAAGAGCATGATGCAAGGGGAAGACACACTTTCCACATTTAACCATGTTCATGGAATTCTCAAGATAATGTATCAAGAAAAAATGGAAACTCGCTGAACATTTATTTCAGAAGTGGTTGAGGAATACTAGGTGCTAACTAGGTATGATGAGAAGTGACCCTCCAGCATTATGAACTTCATTACCACAAGTCTGATAAAATTGAAAGGGGGAGGCAAAGATTACCTTGTAAAACCTCTTATCTTGTGAACAATGAACTCACCACTATTTAATAAATTAATCTCTTTTGCTCCATGATCCATATTATTTTTGTAAAAATTTTAAAAAAAAATTATGGATTCTTTTGACCCACGTAATGATGTCTTCATTTATCTCTAACTCTTTCCCTTTATACAACACCTTCCTATCCTTCCAATTTTGAGAAAACCCCTGGGACAAGTGCAAGTCATAACCCTTGACTCTAACCATAAAATTTGTGAGTCTTCTCTTTCTAAGCATGCTCCAGAGATTAGCATTGTTCTTCTACTCATCAATATTCACTAGTTCAACCCAACAACATTTTCTTACCATCTCAGCTAGAGATAACTCGAGGAAGCTGAAGATGATAATGGTTGCAACAACAGGGGTGTAAAAATTATCCTACCACACAATCCAAAACCACCACACATGCGGAATAATCTACCTTTTTAATGATAATAAAGTTGTCAAAAAAAGATGGGGAAGATTCATCCTATTCCCACACTTGTGATATTTTTTGATTTGATCCAAAAAAAGCAAATATAAAAGTAACACATGTGAATTAACCCATATTTTCATTGTTGATAATGTCAACTAATATAGCTAGAAGAGTTTCATCATGTCCCCACACTTAGAAATCATTAAGTTTATACAAATATTTTCCATGATGTCGATGAGTTTATTCCCTTCGTGAAAGGTATGTTGAACATGCAAGATTGAAAAGAGCTTAGAATATGGGTTGCTTCATAAATGATGGTTCTGATGGACCAAATCACATTATTGTTGCCTTTTAGGAAATTGGTGATGTTCAAAGAGTTACCCTCAATAATCAAATTCCTAACATTGAAATCCCTAGCTAATTTGATCCCCACAAAGTAGCTTGGGCTTCAGAGTCATGATTGGTGTTCGTGCCTATAGAACCTAGATATATTTTTACAATATGACCCTTTTCATTTCAAATGCACCCTCCACCACTAGCCTTACCCAGATTCCCCTTAGAAGCATCATCGTAGGTTAGCTTGAGTCAACCATATGGGGGGATGCCATTTGATATGTTCCCAGAAGGTCACATTCCTCAAAGAAGTATAGGTAGAGAAGATATTTAGATTCAATTTTACAAGTATTTTGATGTCTTCTCTACTTTGATGAGTCTTATTAGGAGGTCTGAAGCTAATCACATTTTTTCTAATTCCCTCCATCATCCCATTGGTGACTCTAGGAAGAGAAGGTCTCTTTTCATCAAAGATGGTAGTGTTACGTGTTTTCCACATGCCCCAAATAATGTGTGGAAAGGAGATACTCCATATCTTTTTAAGAAATTGAATTTTTTGAGAGGAAGCACCATTGTTTCCAAGAAACAACTATATAATCTAGAAAGATCCACTTAGTGTTCCAAAATTTCAAACAGTAATTCAAAATAGATCTAGCAAAAACACAATGCAAGAATAAGTGATTTACCGTCTCTTTGGAATTTTTGAAAAGAATACACCTATTTGGAAAATATTGACCTCTCTTTGCCCAATTTTTTATAGTTGGAATCTTATTGTGTAGTACAATCCAAAATAAGTGATTAATATTTGGCGTGATCTCTTTAATCTAGACTTTGTTCCAGTCAAATTTAGGAGGTTGCATATCAGATAAAAGTAAATACCCATATTTAACCGATTATAAACCATCAAAAGAGTTCTCCTAGATAAATTCATCTTTCCTCTCAATACGATAAATATGTTGATTGTTGATAATATTCTAGATCTCTGTAATATTATGATTATTAGGTAATTCATCCACCTGAAGTTGAACCCAAGAATTGTTACTGATATAATCACTAAATTTTTCTCCTATCTAGTCCTTGAAGTACTCCTAGAGTTGATGACCTTCATCAGTTTTTTTAAGAGGAAATTAGAATCCCATTTTTCTTTCTAAAATTGAATATCTTCATCATTTCCAAGCTTCCACCAACTACCTCTAATAATCAAATTTCTACAACTGATAATAGTGTTGCAAAAAGAGGAACCAGAGGGGATCTCTTCTTCATAAAGCCAATCAAGATTATTCCTTGAGCCAATATATTTACTTCTGATAATGGAGGTCCAAGGAATGTCCTCTTTAATCAACCTCCATCCCATTTTTGTAATCATGGCCTTATTCATCCAACTGATATTCTTTATTCCCAGCCCTCTACATTTCTTAAGAAGGATAACCTTTTCCCAAGAAACCAAAGGGATTCTATTATTTTCTCAACACCCGATCACAAGAACCTCTTTTATATTCTTTCAATTTTATCATTTATCATTATAGGAATCTTGAAGAGAGATATTAAATATATAGGAAGATTCTAGAGGGTGCTCTTAGTAAGTAAACACTTACCAGCTTGAGAACGAACTGCTCCCTTCCATCCTACTAGTTTCCTCTGGAAATGTTCAAATAAAGCATTCTAAACTTCATTGGGAATCTTATCGGTGAACATAGGCATACCAAGATAAGATGAAGGAAGCTTCTTCATGTTGCACCAAAGGATTTTAGTAATCTTTATTTGTCTATATTCTAGAGTATTAAGGAAAATAACAGAGCTCTTGTCAAAACTAATAAGATACCCCCAAGCTTCTTCATAAGCAATGAGGAGAGATTTGAGTCTCCTAGCTTCAACCATTGAAGTCGTCATGATAAAAATTGTGTCATCTGCAAAGTATTGATTTATGACTTTGAGCTCGTCGGATGATGGGTTGAATCTTTTAAGAAATCCTAAATGGATGGCAGTTTCTTTCTTTTTACTTAGACTTTCTACCATGAGGATGAACAAAAGAGTGGAGATTGGATCTCCCTGTCTGATGTCTCTACTGCTGCTAAAAAATCTCTTAGGAGATCCATTGATTATAATGGAAAACATAGGAGTAGATATGCATGTCCTCAAGAGTTTCCGAAAGTGGATGTCAAAACATAACCTCGTGAGAACCTTGTCTAAGAAACTCCATGAAACCTTGTCAAAGGATTTATTCATGTCCAATTTAATGATCATACCCTCCTTTTTTATTTTATCCATGGAATAAATGACTTCATGCACTAATATGATTCCATCCTAAATAATCCTTCCTTTTATAAACCCACCCTACTAATTAGAGATAAGGGTTGGAAGAAGTGGCTGAATTCTAGATACAATAGTCTTAGTGAATATTTTGTAAAGAACATTTGAAAGACTAATGGGTCTTAAATCCTTAAATTCCTTAGCTCATTTCTTCTTGGGGATGATCACAATAAACGTGTTGTTGATCTCCTTGATTAATTTTCTCATTCTCAAAAATTCATTAATGGAACAGAGGAGGTCATCTTTGCAAATCTCCCAATATATTTGAAAGAAGTTAGCCAGGAAACCATCCAAACCCGGTGATTTATCACCTTCCATATAAAAAAAATTCTTGTGGAGCTCCTCTATAGTATATTTTTCAATAAGCTTCTTGAAAGAGCAATTACCAATCAAGTTGGTTGGGATGTCAACAATAAATATATCCATAATGTCTTCATTTTACGATGAATCACCATTTAGAAATTCTTTATAAAAGGAGACAACTTCTTTCTTGATGATTTTAATGTCTTTTCTGATTTCTCCTTCTTTGGTCATGACTTCCGTAATTCTATTATTGCTTCGATGTTGTAGGGAAGTCATATGAAAGTACTTAGTATTCTTATCACCTTATTTTATCCAAAGAGCTCTCGATTTAAGTATCCAGTATGATTCTTCTCTAGCATTTATCATGTGAATCTCAGAAAGAATCTCTTTTTCAAGGTAGTAGTCATCCACATCCATACCTTTTTCATTAACCCTCCTTTCTAAAGCTATCAATTCTTCTTTTTATCTTTTTTTTCATTTCAAAATATTTTTGAATACCTATTTATTCCATTTCCTAACATTTCTTTTAACATTCTTCAATTTTTGCACAAAAATATACATGGATGATCCCCTTATTTTTATAATCCACCATTCTTTTATCCTATCATACAAATCCATATGAGACATCTATATTTTTTAAAATTTTAAGGAAGTGTTAGTTTTAACCTCTTTTCCCAACATATTTAGGACTATCTGATTATGATTCAAACCAACTCTAGGAAGAGAAGAGAGTTTAAAATCCTATAGTAAAGTCCAATCAGTAGAAACAAAATATCTGTCTAGTTAAACTTGAATTATATCAGCTCACATTCTTCTGTTGCTCTAATTATATTTAATTCCCTCAAGTTCTATGTCAATGAGGTTGTCATCAACAATCATATCAGACAAATTTTCCATACATGTATTGAATTCATGTTTTCCTCCTTTTTTCACTTGGATTTATAAGAGTGTTGAATTCACCCATAATAATCCAATTGAAGTTGCTACACTTTTTCCTAAATTCAGTAAGATCATTCAAAAGATTGTTCCTTCCATTCAGATTATTTGGAACATAAATGTTAGAAAAAATCCATGAATCCTTGTTATCTTTGACCAATGTGAAGAAAATGGCTAAATGATTAGAAGAGAGGATAATTAATTATCCTTTCACCCAGTTACTATCCCATAATGTGCATAAACCTCTAGAGGCACCTATAGAGTCACTACATTTATACTCAACATTTTTCCATAACTAATTCTTAATCTTACTCACAGACATACCTTTCATCTTAGTCTCTTAAATTGCCAATATTTGAGGCCTGTTACTAAACCTGAGATCTTTTAATATTATTTACTTGTTATTGATGTTCAGATCTCTGATGTTCCATTATATGATCTTCATTTGAAATATTTGGATAAGGGCCTCTAGGTCCCTTAGAATCCAATGTCATTTGCAATTTCTGTCTCTGTAGTTTTCCTTCTTTGGTCACCTAACATTTTTCTTCCTAGCTTCTTATTTCCACCCATGTTTGTTATACCACTATATCTTATAGGGATTCTAGAGCATGATGCCCCTAAATCTCCCCCACATTTCCCTTTCCCCTTCTTTTATAGGGTGGAAAAAACAACGCTCTCTTGATCCTTAGTAGGTGAAGGATGTTCTTTTTTCCCTATGACCTCTAAAGCCTATCCTTGCCAATAGATTCTTACTAAATATCCTTCTTCCCATTAGTTGTTCTTCAAATCCTCAAAGCTATGCTTACAATCTTTTTTTTTGAGAGGACTTAAATCATATTTCATTATCTCATTGTTACTATTGACATTCTTTTTTATTTTCATCTTCATTTGATTTGTTCCTTGATAATAACAGCTAACTTGAAGTTCTTTGCTACTTTCACTTTCATTAGCTTGAAAATAGGGGAATCATTATGTGTCATTCTTAGATGATTATTTTAATTGGATCATCCTCTACCATTCCAATATTTTCAATTAAATATTCTACTAAAAGAGTGGATACCCCTTTGATCTTCATCTGGAATTTTAGATGTTATTCCCATGCATTAAGAACTAGATGTTGTGCATTCAACAAGGGAGATACATTGTTTCTTTCCCATTCTTAGCAGGAGTTGTTGGATGCCATATTAGTTTCTTCCTAGCATTATGGATAGTGTTCTCTCTTATGACATTTTTGAGCTTTGTTAGATTTAACAGTGCTATTATTTGGAACCTTTGTTCATATCCATCAAGCAACTTTTGTGACCCATCTTGGAAAAATTATTACATCTCATTATGAATTCTTCATACTCCATAGTTTGTCTCCACAATCCATGAGGAGAATCCAATATAATGTTATCAGGGAGTTTTTGGTCTTCTTTTAGTGTTGATGCAAAATCTAGCAACAATCAACCTTGAACAAGATTTTGTGGCACTTTAAAACCCAATGGGAGTTCCCAAAGAGTTTGATATCTTGGACATGATGGTTTAATCCCAAAATTCCATAGGGGGAGCATGGACATATGGACCCAAATTGGAGGATCTGATATATGTTTATTCATTAGGATTAAATACATAGAGTCTATATATCTTAAAATAGAGACCCATGTTCCAAAGAAACCATGGACCCCCAAGTAGGGTCCCTCAACTAATCCTCTTGTAAGGAAAATTTGACCAAAAAATTCCTTTGGACATGACCAAAAAATATAGATGTCCTTTAGGGCACCATTTCCTATGGGCCCAACGTCTTATTGCGTAAATATTTGGTCTGGAACCTAGAAACTTATGTATCAGTGCATGAGCATTTTTTGTATAGTCTCCCTAAAGATATACTCTAGTATTATGAAGTGTAACATTCCATTGTCATCCACCTAGAAAGGAATAACAAATTTTGGGTTTTTAGCGGGATTTCTGCTAGTGGACCCTCCCAAATGTGGGTTGTTTCCTTTGAGATCCTCATCCCACGTGAATCCCTTGTCTTCTTCTAGGCCCAAAGGATTATCCATAGTGGAATTGTGACAGGGTTGTTCTCACCCATGCTCGGTGTTTGAAATTTGAAAATGTGTCTCCTCCACCTCTTGACCATTCTCTATTTTCCCTTTACTATTGATAAATTATCCCCAATGAATAACTATGACATTAAATGGCTCTTACATCAGGCTGCAAGGTCATATTCAGAGCATGAACCTCACTATGAGGATTACTGGATAGATTATAGAGGAAAATAATATGTCAGATTGAGAAATTTTTCCAAGATGTCTCTAACCTAGATTGTTGATTACAGGGTGGCTATGGCACCCCAAGAAGTGGTTGATTATAAAAAATAGAGTGAGTTCATAATACACTCTGAACAATATTACACAAATTCCCCTCCCCTATAAATTGGGTGGTTCAGGAAATAAAAAAACCTTGCATCATAGGACTATAGATGTCATGAGGAGAACCCTTACTTGGTTGTTGGATCAAATGGTTGACCTCGGCCATAAAAACATTGTTGTTCTTAATGAATATAGGGTCAGTGACATTCCTGATGATGTGCTCCCACCCTT
Source organism: Taxus chinensis (assembly GCA_019776745.2). NCBI lineage: Eukaryota > Viridiplantae > Streptophyta > Pinopsida > Cupressales > Taxaceae > Taxus > Taxus chinensis. Next base: position 472,119,548 of record CM034154.1, read on the forward strand.
CAGAAAGGATACATTTATCATATAAAGAACTCCTCAAATTTTTATTCAATCCCTCCTTACATATCAAAATATGGATGAGCTAAGTGGATACAAAAGAAAGACTAGAACTTATGTGCCCCAGCTGACACAAAATACTAAAGATATCTTAAATAGGACCACCCCCATTATTTTTACCCCCATACAAATAATATCGACCACTTATACAACACCTAAGGTGTATTAATCAAAGGGGAAAGCTAAGAAAATTGTTGTTAGTCAAACCTCTAGGAAGAGAGTTGAAATGGGAAAGGTTGGAGAGAAATATCACTCATAAGGAATAGTAGTTCAGAAAGACATTGATGAAGAAGAATAAGATTAAGATGAGGTCGCTTTAACCAAGTGTAAAATATGAAGGATTACAATTCTCATTGCATAAGTGACTACCGTGTAGATTGGGATGGAGAGGACATCAGGGAAAATAACACCAGTTAAGGAGGTTGATGTAACTTCCCCAAATCCCATGCCTTATGTTCCACCACTACCAGAGGATGTGTTACTATCAAGTGTAGGGTAAGTCTTAACCCACGCTGTCAAGACAAATTTTCAAGAAAAAATATTTATACAAGTTGAGAACTCGACTGCTCCAAAATTAAAAATTAATGAAGAGGTAGAGCAACCCAAGGTAAGCCCTAAACATGATAAAGTGTTCTCTAATCTATTGAAGGCATTATAAATAGACCAAGGAACTGGTGTTGTTGTGGTTACAAATTAGGAGAAAATCAATGTAGAGGAATAAAAAGACCCCACTATAAGTGAGGAACATTAGGTTTAGAAGGAAGAGGGCACCAAGAAATTTATGGTGCGGCCCACATAAAAAATAGGTATGAAAAGTATTGAAGATACTAATGGGATAGGGAATCACAATGAACTTATACATCCCTTCGGTCCACTCAAGAAGTCATTCCATCTTCCCCACAACTCAAAAATGAAGAAACAAGGGTCACTAAGACCATTGAAATAATTGATGAGTAGAGACATGGAGTTGAGGTGGAAGCTTATAATACCCCCATTGAGCCATTGAGTGGGAAATAGGTGAGAGACAGATGATCCAAATTGAAGTGACAGTTTTTGAGACTCAAATGGTTCCCACTTCTTCTTAACAGCTAATTTTGGTACCAAGTCAACAAAAAACATTGGGAGAAGAGATAACCCTCAAAGGATGGTTAGATGTATCCCTTCTAAGGAAGGAAAAGGTAAAGGTATAAGTAAACACTAATGATCTTATCAGGTCTGCATCTAAAATTTCCTCAAGACATCCATAAAAGTCCAAAATTATGTCTAGGACTTTGGTAGGAAGTCAAAGAAGAAGGTATTTAGAGGTTTCCACTCCAAATGGAGAAGTTCTAAGATAACATGTAACCATGTCTAATTTCCATGTTATCTAGGTCACATTAGGTAAGAATTCCACTGAGGGACTTAAACATGATCTTAGTGTGGTATTCAAATATATATTCTAGAACATTGAAAAAGACAAGGAGATAAAGGATCAACTAAAGGGGAAGGTTGAGGCCCTGAAAAACATTGTTAGGAAATTTCTCTAAGTTCCTCAAACTACAAAACCTCTCACCTCCAAGATTACCAGCACAATGATGAGAAAGGATAAATATGTTGCTACAAGAAATGATCTAATACTGAAAAAATCCATAGTGAGGTGGAGTATTGGGATGGAGTATTGGGATGGGTTGTTACCTAAACTTGAGGCAATAACTAATTTGGATGATTAGTTGGTTGAGAGTGAAGGAATTGTGACCCTAGATTGTAAAGGGCGGCAACATATGTTTGCGAAGTCAATAAAATTTAGAATGAGAACATTGTGGGGTTACATTGGAAAATCAAATGAGGTAAGGGATGAATCTAAACAATACACAGGTAATTTATATTTGAGGCTTGAAAAGGTGATGCCAATTCCAGGTACATTCAACCCTGGGGAAAAGGATGCAGAAAGTTGAGTTGGGATCCTTCAACAACACATCAAATGGATTACAGATGTTGCCTCCTCAACTTTAAATTATGCCTCAATTCGGAGGTTTGTTTAGATAGAGGGGGCTATAAACAAATTTTCCAAAAGGATGAGGAATAAAAGGGTCATCACTGATGAGATTGATGAAGTTCTGTTAGAGCATGAACTTATATTTCTTTATCATACTACTACGGATGATGAGCCTCTCATAAAAATGTTCAAGGGGTTGGATGATTATGTGGCTAAGATGGAAGAGTGGGGTAAGGGAAAGCAAATTGAGGTGGACCCAACATAATTCTCAATCATTTCCCTATTCTTTCGTTCTTTAAATAGGCCCCACTCTTTGTATTATTCTAATTAAAATGGAAGGGCCCACCTAGATGATTGTGCGTATAACAGAATCATGAGAAGAAACAAACAAAAATGATTGCATAAAGGTAACAACTTTCCATGTATGGCACACATCAAGTGATGACTGGGCGTTAAAGGACAAGAAAGTTTTTTTACACTAAGGAATATTCTCTTAATACCACAAGCACAATCATAAGATGGAATTGATCTACTGGGGTCGATAAAGGCAGGAATCTTTTTGGTTGGCGTTCCCCCCTTTTTCATTTGGGCGAGCCTTGGGGCCCTTTGCTATGTATTTTTGCTTCTCCATGTGAGTTTTTTGGGGGAATTTGGGCATATTCCCTTTGGAAACTATTGTATAAGAATGAGGGCCTATCCTCATTCAGGGCTAGATGGTTGGTAGTTGTGTTAATAGTTTTTCTCTAGATCTAGATTTTAATCTGCTAGGTAATGTTAATTGTTCCAAATTTTGATATTATGCTAAGGTGGTTGTACTCTACAGCCATTAGCAGGTTTTGAGATCATTTGTTTATGTCCCCTTACTGAAACTCATATTAATGGAACAATATTCTTTGATTTAATCATGTTTTCCACTGTGTATATGAATATATGATCAAGGAAGTACAATTTTAATGCAATCTTGTGTTTATTGCATCTATGGAGTACACAAATTCAGCTTCTAGTTGTTACATTTCTTTGGTTACTGTGTGAATATCGTTATTGTAGGTATGCTTTGCAGTATTTTGGTCTAGTTATAAAACCCTTATGGAAACATTACTTTGGATTGGTTTTGTCATCCCTTGATGGTATCTTGGGTGTGTGAAGTCAAGGCCATGAATATTTCATTGGGGTTTCTTACTCAAGTGTTTGTGTTAGGAATCCTTAAGTTTGTATGCAACATTTGTGATAATTGGGTATCAATGAATGCAAATGTTCTCTTAAAGTTGTGTTAAATTGATTATGTTCTCTCTACATTTATGGGAAATATCAATCCATCATGGCACTCATTGACATACTAAATTGTTACAGAATCAACCATCTTCCATTCTTCTTTCCTAACTAAGTTCCTACCTGCCCTGCCCCTACAAGCACCTTGAGAAATTTGTTTACCATACATATGCTTGTTTGTAACTTTGCACTTTGCTTTGTTTATCACGAGTGTAATTACCTTGATACATGAATATTAGTGTTCCAAGTATCATCAAGATCCTTCACTTGCTCCTTACACATAGATGATGCTTGTGAATCATTTGTTATCTATCTTTAGTGACCTATGTTTGATGAATTAAGTATGTGCAATACTTGTGTGACAACTCTTATGAGTGGGTATTGTATCCATGGCTATACTTAACTCAAATTGACCTACCCCCCACTTTGAAGGAGACAAAATTGTGATATCTCTCCCTCATTTAGGTCACCCTTGGGTTCTCTCACCTTGGTTTAGGAAGAGCCGAAAGTAGAAGGGTCTAGCCATCCCCTTTGTGAAGGTGCTTCCAAATCACTTCCCAGACCTGGTTTCATGAGAGTATTATACACGTCCCTGGCTAACAAATACATTTACCTATATATATATCATTCTCAAAGCTATCTCACCTCAGCATTGCTACTTGGTCCCTGGGGTGTAATATTGGGAACCAACACACCATTCAAAGACTAGAAAATCCAAGGAAGGATATCTTGTTTCAAGATTCAAGGAATTATAACTTCTTCATGGATTCACTGGAATATGTTGAGTTTCCCATGTTCATGGAATAATATCCAAGTATGTTGGATCTAGTCAAAAATCATTATGATGATTTGACAGAATTAGAACTTGAAATGATGTACTTCCCACTGTATGTGAGCATGAACACAGTTTCTCTAATAGGTAGTGATGATGGTCATGAAAACATTGACTTATAGAAAGTTTATCCTAAAGTGGTGAATAGTGCATGTCATGAATGTAAAATGATACCAAACAATTTTTTGGCAAGTAAGCCCTATGTTTCCAATCATGTTCTTAAAACTCATCATGAATATATGTTCAATAAGTATAATTGTAAATATGAGGATTTCTCATTCCCATCAGGATAGAATGACTCTTGTAATGAGGAATTAATGAAAAAAATCTTCATCTTATTGAAGTTAAATCTACTTAAGGAGAAGATGAATTCATCATGGAAATGGACTCCTTAGTTCTTGGTGATCAAGATTGGGAAAATGATAATCCAGTTATTTCAGCCTCAACCTTGCACTCATTCCCCTTTCATAAAGATGGATACTTTCTCAATGAAGATTTAATAAAAGAGATAGTGTTTTATTTTCCCAATGTTGATTTTTTTCAATATGAAAACCTTTTCAGCAAGGGATATGTGAACAAGAATACTCTTGAATCATTCAAGGTGGGCTCCACTTAAGGAAAAGAGGCTTTCCTTATGAAGATAGATTCTGAAGATCAAAATGGAAAAGAAGGAGAAGGTGATTTTTTTCATTCTTCATATTTAACCTTGTACCCATTTTTATTACAAGAGGATAAACAAATGTGCAAGCCACATCATAGTAAGAAATGCGTCAAGAAAGAGCCAAGCATGAAAGAAGATTTCTTGGAGAAAATGAGAAATATAGAAAACTATGAGGCTTGTGATAGTGTTGAAACCCCTAAATAATCTTTCAAGAATCAACTCGAGGAAGTTTTGATCATGAAGCGGATGAAAAATGAAGAAAAAACACCTATCAAACAACATAGGCTTAATATGATCAAAACTCATCCTTGTAGCATTGAAGTAAATCACCAAATGGAAAGAATTAGAAATGAATGAACAGAAGGAAGTAAGATGTCAAGTCAAAAAAGAGAATGAACTAAATCAATGGATCCTTTTTTAAAAATAAAATCATGAAAAATTTCTCAAGAAATTGAGAGAGGTTCATATTTCAATGAGTTCCTCAATGGATTCACAGAAGAAAAGCATTCAATGTTACCTATATACAGGTAAGCATTCAGTAAGAATTGGTGATAAAGTAAATTTTGATTATCCCCCACATGTAACATAGGTGATTTAAATTGTGTTTTCATGGCTTCCCTTTGTTGTGTGTTTCCATTTTTGTTTTTTGTTTCCTTCCCCTGTCATGTGTTGGTCGTGTCTGTTTCTTGGTTGTGTTTGTACCTTCTCTTGTTATTTAGTGTAATGAATCTATAACCCAATGGAAAAAGAAATGATCTAATACTTCATGATATTCTTGAGATTCTCTATTTCCCCTTATATTCAAATGTCCCCAAGCAAGAGTCGTCTATTTTCATGCAAAATGGATAACATGAAAATTGAAATTTTGAATAATGACAACCTAGCTCCTAATTAGGAACTAGGCTTCCTAGTCACTGTGCATCCTTCCTATTGTTATCCTACGCTCAATATAACCATCACCTTGTCTCATAGAAAATTTCTAACAAGTTTTTCAAGTTTTTTTCAATGTGCAAGGATGATTACTCAAGATGGTTGGTGAACTCAGTAAGTCTTGGTGAAGAACTACTTCCTCCTTAGGCCTAAAATTCCATTTTGGCCATTCTAAAGCCAGTAAACACCCTTTGGGAACATTCAAGAATAATGTGTGGGTGATTACATAGATTATTTGATATTTTTTAAGCAATTTAGAAATATTTAGGAAATAAAATCATATTCAGCAACAATCTGCTCAAAAATGGGTATCCAGTTACAAGGAATGAATGTTCCTCGGTAAAAGGTTGACTTCTCTGAATGATTCCAAGATTTTGGGAAATATTTAGGAGGAAATAAAATAAGAATCAAGAAAATATGGTAATCCTCTATAATGTGAAAATATTATATTTTTTGTAATGCTCAAGGACTTCCAGAGGTATTTTAAAACTTTACGGCTACCACTCTAAGTTCAAAGTGAAATAGGACCTAATTTTTGAGTTTCATGAAGAATTAGATTTTTGGAATGCTTCCATTGATCTTAAAATTTCATTTGGAGTCAAAATAATATAATATTTTACCCCAAAACATTCTTATAAATCTCTGAGGTGAAACATCAAGTTCAGTGTCTAAAATAGACATCCAAGGTAAAATTGGCTTTCCAAATCAGGAATAATCTCATTTTGGACAATCTTGTATCCCCATTTTCACCCAAGGGATGAGGGGGACACCAAATTTCCACCTAAACATCCTTCCCAAGTCACAATTTGGCTCCCATGTTGTCATAGATGTCCCCTTTTCCCCCATGGTGCAAGGGGGAAAAGGGGGATACCAAAGTGCAACCTCCCTCCTTCTCTTAGGCTGCAATTTAGTGTCCCCTCTATCCATTATTTCCCCCAAGGGACAATGGGGATAAGAAATTGTGACCAAGGAATGCATATAGCTCTTAAACCTCCAAATAACCTCATTCATCCCCCAAACTTCATTTCTTATCCCCTCATGCTCAAAAGTGACACTTTTGTGCCCCAACTATCCAAATTATCCCCAAGGGGACAAAGGGGACACAAAAGTGTGACCTCACCCCCTTTGTGAAATTTTTTCTAATTCTGGTTAGCTAACCAAGGTCCCAAGCAAGTTAAAAAATCACAGGTGGGTTAAGGAAAATACATGAAAATTTCAAATTTGATCTCCCAAACAGTTAGTCATATTTTCCAAACATAAGGTGCTATTGAAATATATCCCAACATCCATTAATGGCTGAAATTCCATAGCAAAAAAATGACAAGTTTATTTTTTGTTTCTACAGAGATTTGATGGGTGAAATCATTTGAAACTTGGAAAGAATGTTCTTCGAAAAATCTTCTTTCATCCAAGCCATTTTTTACATAATGAGGTGGTTAATTTTTGGAGATATAGAGGACTGAATTTTTCTCATTATTATTCCCCCTTCTATTAAATTCTTATTTTTCCGCCAATCTAGATAAGAAAATCATCTAAAAATTGAAGTAGAGCAACCTCAAAAAAATATGAAACTTTTGAGACTAGTTTTATCTTAATCATGCACCTATATGGATCCTTTATAAAAATGGAAAGTACTCAGAGCCATGAGTGTCTAAAAAATATTAAATTTCTAAAAATAGTAATTTTTGGGAATGTATACACTCTGAATGAACAAGAAACATCAGGAAGTGAAAATAGTGAAAAATAGCTAAAATAACAGTCCTGGATAGGACATGTTAAAAATAATAAGTCCTAAAATTGAATTTAGAAATCTATGAAAACTCCCATTTTTATTATCTCATTGATTTTTTCCATCATTGCAATGTTAGGAAGGTGTCTCATGGTGCAAACAAGAAAGAAAATACCTGTATGATCCCTAAGCATCAGTCCAGAGATGATTTTTGTAAGGCACGGTTTGATGCAAAGGGGTTGGAGGGTCTAGATCAATATAATTGTGACAGAAGAGATTCATCATAAGAATTTTTCCATCATGAATGATAAATCATTATCACTATCTCCCTCTCCAAAATTGAGGATCATCATATGAATCACATTATGAAGAGAAATGGATAAGAGCGAGTCACTGTGTGTGTGAAAGACAGTCACTTGGACAACATGTGAAATCAAGACCATCGTGAGGTATGTGAAGGACATGAAACATCAAAAACTCCATCATAGTTCAATCCATCAAGGGAGAGGTCATCGAGAGCATGACAAGGGAATATCACACTGAGTGATGGTGAAAGTCACCTTTAGATCACGAGAAATGCATACTTCGTAAGAGTATTTTTAAACACTTAATCAATGCTTGGTGATGAGATCACATCTTGAAAATCAAAGAGGTGGAATTTTCATATTTTTTATGCAGCATGGAGTTCAAAAACATGTGATTCATCCTCAATTTACATTCAGGTATCAATCCTTCTCTTTAGAGAAGGAAATCCATTTCCACGGGGAGTGAATCAGACAAAATGGTGTCTAGCTACTATAAGAATGTTTCCAATTAGTTGAAATATTGGTCAGGGAGATGTATTGTGAAGTGAAAAAGGGTGTCATCAGGTTCAAAGGTAAAAAAAGAAGCTCATGGTGTAAGGTGAGGATCGTCATATCCTGATTCTATCATTTCTCTTTAAAGAACATCTCAGAAGGATCTAGTCAAGTTACTAAGGCATTCAAGACCATGATGTGTGAAGGATAAAAAAGTCATCTATTCCCATGAGAGGCATATGAGCAAGAAAGTAAGGATTCTGGAGTCAAAAAAGGAAAGGATATGATCTTCATTTTGAGCACCATGTATACAAGAATGAGAAGCCATCTCAGTTTAACCTTCTATAATTCACATAATAGTATTCCTAAACACTCATTCATCACCTCGTAGTGTGATCACACCTTCAAGGAAAAAGCATGTGAAATCACCTCATTTTGGTTCAATGGATGACCATAGGATATTAATCTCATCCAGGGGAAATCCTTATTTTGCAAAGTGAGGATCTCATTTTAGTAAGAAATAGACAAACATCAAGAGGATCATGCATCATAGAATTTATTCACAGTCATTAAAGTGCATTGTGAAGGCATGGAGAAGTAAGAAAGTGATCCTCATTCCTTCCTTATAATCGTAAGAGATCGTCATGTTCCCATCACAATGCAGATCTCATAACAGGGCTTCTGAATACTTATTCGATGCTCTAGAATATTCCCATATTTCTTAGTGCTTTAGGTCAACAATCTCCTCATTCGAAAAGGTTTCATCATCATTGGATTGGTCAATCCTTCTCTCTCTTCTCTCTCCATATTCTAATTCTTCACCAAGAATGTACTTTCCCCTTATTTTGTCTTATTCACTTAAGTGACCTTCAATTCAACATTGTAAGAGTCCTTTTTCATTGATAAGAAAATACTCACTTATTAGAAATATGGAAGGTCACAAGTGATGAAGAAAGGTGAAAATTTATGTGGGGGGAGATGAAAGTACAGTTTGTAATGCTATAAATAGGAATGGCTTCTCTATTCCAAGGGTTAGCAATTGTTGATTAATTGTATGTTGTTGAGATTATCACTACTACATCAAGCAATTAAAGTTGCATTTCTTCTGTTTCATATGCTTATCTCTCTCTCTCTCTCTCTAACTTTGTAAGCATGGTGATCTTTCATAACCAAGAAGGTACTTTGTTTCCTTGATTGATGAATTTGTAGAACTTTATGTCTTTAGTTTGTTAATATTTCTGATTACTTCAATTGTTACATTCTTCTAATTGAATGTGGACCTACTCTAGTTGATGTATGTGAACTTTGTAAGCCTACAAACAACATCTCCTTCCTGATTTCTCCAACTCCCCTTTACCTCCCTTCATGGAAAATTCCTCCCTTGTACTTTATACAAGCACTTTTCCATAGGATTAGTGGAGTATTCTTGTGTGATCCCTAGCCTAACATCCACCCCATAGTTTTATGTAGTTTATATTCAATAATGGGAGCCTCCTGATACTCAATAAGGAGGGTCTTAGCCTTGTGACTATTGGTGAAAACCAGTAAGTTACATTGTGACAAATTATTTCACCAACACACCTCAAACGCTAATATACTTGATCTCAGAAAATAAAAATATCACAAAAAACAAAAAAGAGTAAAGATAAATGAATTTTTTGAATGGTGAAAACCACATAATTTTGGTACCCTGAGAAATTTCATTGGTGAAAATTAGTTTCTGGCACTATGGGAGGATTTTGTTATTTACAAGCACCTCGTACTTGGGGGTATGACTGTCCTTTCTTAGATTTTACATGGCTTGAGTTCGTAATCTTGGTAAACCTATCCCTCTTTTCCTTAATCTGGCCTATCCTATTCTTATATATTTGAGTGGGAATTTACCCTTTATATTCTCACCTCTTGCTAGGGGCATCTTAGTGTGTTTTTCTTTTGTATATATTTTTAGAAAACCTGGAATATCCTAAAACGTTTGGAAAGCATATAAAATTATAAAAACATTAAAAAAACCTAAAAAATACAAAAACATTCAAAAAAACTAGAAAATCCAAATAGATTTAGAAAACTTAGAAAATACAAAAACATTCAGAAAACCTAGAAAATCCAAAACATTTGCAAAACCTAAAAAATCCAAAAACTTTTGGCAAACCTAAAAAATATAAATAACATTCGAAAAACTTAGAAAATCCAAAAACATAGCACAAAACCCAAAAATAGTTTCCAACGCAAAAAATACTCAAATTTGGAACCTATACTACAAAACATCCTACTTAAATGTTTGTTAATTCTAACACATGACATGCAGATCATCTTGTTATCTTCTTTCATCAACAAGCTTGCTTTCTTTCTATGTCTATCTTTTTAGCATAAAGCATTGCTTGGGGTAGTTTCATAGGGCGCGTTTTCTTTTCTCGGTACTTCTACATCCTCCATTCATTCCCTTGCATGTATCCTTGTTTGGGGCATCATCTTAACCCTTTTCGTATAACTACAACATTTAGGTATTGAAGATAGATAACAAAAAAATAGTACTTTTTCTTGAAAATTGCTTTTTTGAGTGTATTTTCTTGTACTTGTTTTTTTTATTTGGTTTCTTATTTGTTTACTTTATTATATTACATTTATTGTGTTTTTTTTTTATTCAGTCCTATAGCATCTTACAAATATCAGCATTATGGATTATCGTGTCATTCTACATTTTTGTTGTATGTTTATATCAAATAAGAGGTATTTCAATCTGCAACAGTACTCAAGCTATAATACAATATTTCTATCCCTCATCCCATCAACCCATCTCAACAATGTATGACTAACTCCTCATTCTAACTAATGTTTCCTTGAACTAACCCATTCCTTCTATTCTACCAAGGTATAAAAGGTAAGTGGCATAATCAGAAACAACATGACTAATCTATAACATCTGAAACACAAAACACATCGATGCAAATAGAGCATATATAGGAAATTATAAAATAAATATAGCATCATCATATACTCATCACATCTAATCTAATCATACATCCATCTACAATCATCTCCCCAAAACATAGCAATGAAATGATATACATTTATAATGAGCTAACAAAATTAAAAAATCACAATCAAACTCATAACATACACATAGAAAAAAATATAAGAATAGTCACACACACACACACACACACACACACACACACACACACACACACACACACACACACACACACACACACACACACACACACACACACACACACACACACACACACACACACACACACACACATATATATATATACACAACACACACACACACACACACACACACACACACACACACACACACACACACACACACACACACACATATATATATGTATGTATGTATATGGGGATTCTAAATGGCTTAACAAAAACATGGTCTCAATACCATAACACACATCTCATGATAGAACAATAAAAAATCCTATATCTAGTGGAATTATCTCACGGCATGACTCTCCCCTAGTGCTAGACTACTAGATGGCCCTGCAACAGTGAGAACTGTCTTGATCCTCCTCCTGCTGCTTAGGCTGATGACCCTATTGGTCCCATATCTAAAGGAGTCCCATTGAACACTGTGATCTTGTTGATATCGATGGCCTCTGTGACTAGCTTGTTGTTATCCTCTTTAAGTAGTTCATTTCCCTCTGGTCTTTTGGTATGACCATCTCGTACAATGTCATGTAGTATGTAGCCTCACACTATAGCCATGTAATATAGTATAACATACAATTCATACCCTAAGCTCTAAATGCTAAAGTTACATATTTCTCTCATCGTTTTTGTTTCTCCATTGATCTGTTTGTGTCTCTCTTGGTGCAAGTTGTGTCACACTCTACTATGATCCCATCTCTCTTCTTCCATAACACATCATGCTCCATAGTATAACTATTTCTCTCCTTCAGTACCGCACCCACTCAAATATCACTTTCCTTGCTCGTTGGTCATTTTCATCAGTGCAACATTGATTCAACTCACCTCAAATTTCAATCATGTTATCTCTACATCTCTAGTTGAGCTAGGTGTTTGACCAACCAACCCTTCTATCTTATCCTCTCAAGATGATATCTCTATAGTTACTTTTAGGGATACTCATGAGGGAACTTGTACTATAATTGATGGTCTTTCCCTTGTGTTGGGATCTACCTAAACTACTGTGTACCTGAGGCTAACTATGATATAGCCACTTTGGTTCTCCCTAATTTAACTCCTTTTTTTCCTCCATCTTCCCTCTAGCACTATCCCCATCCATCCAATCCACTTTTCATGGTTGTGATCACTGTTACTACAGTCCCACTCCCTATATCCCCACTCTATATAGCCCCACTCCCCCCCAACTCCACTCTCAGAATCTCCACTCATAGAAACACTACTCGTTGCACCTACTTTTCTACTTGTGTTAGTTGATGCTAAGGCCCTGCTAACTACAGTGGCTTTACATTGTTTACCATTAGCTAATCCTCTCTTTTGAACTCTAACAACCCACACTATAGGCTATCACTAAATTATTCCCAGTGCCACATATGGATCTTGGTGGCATCATATTATCAATGTTTCCTCAGCCACACTGATGAGTCCCTACCTCTGTATAGTCAGCCTTATCAATCAAAACTACTAGTATCATACCAATATTCGTCAGTGGTCTCAAGATCGATGATCCCTATACTCATATCCCAAACAATAATTTATAATGAGTCCCAATCTTCAATTGTGGTTACTGGTGTAATAGTGAGGTCACCAAAATTTATATGGATCCATCCCCAGCTAGTGTTAAACTATTAAAATTGATCTAGGTCAATTTCAACGGCCTCATGTGGTTGACATTTTCATGCATTCAATGCACCCAAATTTTAAAAAATTAAAAACCAAAATTGAACTAAATAGTGTCACCTACCTACTCCTCATGTTAGTGCATCCATTGGTACTCCCAAACTTATTTTGCATGGTGTAGAAAATTTGGTGCCATCATATCTACTCGTCGTGATTTTCTAGAGCTTTTTTCTACTAATTGAGAGGGTGAAAATGACTTGTTTTTACCACTCACTCCTTATATATAGCACTCGTAATGATGGATTCGAGTGTTTTGATGGCCTATCATCCATCATGATGGGATTTTCTTCCACCTTGATCATTTTTCTCTTCTTTTCAAGTGTCGATTGCCCTCTTCTATCACCCCATCAATGTTCAAGTGGGCATTATCCATCCTACTAATTTTTCTTTTGCCCATAAAAATAAAATCGTCTACTATCTTTAAAATGGCATTACTTGCACTACATCACATCAAAGAGGGGTAAATGTAGACACCTAATTTCCACCGTAATTTTAATACCAAAACCGCCCTAATTTCCTTTCTTCATGTTATCATGCTATAATTCGTAGCCTTCTACTAATTATTTTTTCCCTCATCTTGGATTCCAATTAACATCGCTTCATTAGTTAATCCTCTTTTAACTAATTAATAACCCTCTCACAATATTTTATTTAATTAATAAACCTTCTTGTTAATCAAATCCCACTCTTAAATCCCTCCAATTCTACTAATTTTCCTCTACATATCCTCAAAAAAAATTCTACAAGCTAAACATGGCCTATTAATTAATCTCAATTGATTAATTAAACCTTCCCTAACTCCCACGGGTCATTAATATCCAATTAATCTCTTCTAAACATTTTTATCCACTCCTAACTCTACATCTCCATTATCCCACATTCACTAGAAGTTGCGCTTTTATAAAAATGGAAAGCTATATAAGCAAACTAGTACCATCTTACGAATATACACCATCTCCTTTTAAGACATTAATACTCAAGAGAACATTTCTGTTAGTGGAAGGTGTTAGAGCTCAAAATTGCACCCTACTTTGAATTATGGAAGATTCAAAATTTTGAGGTAATATGGGGTTGTTTTCAAGTGTGGGATGGCTTGCGATACAACTCCAGCGAAGGTCAACTTCTTCTATTCTGTGGATCAAGAAAATCCACAGAACACAACCTACTCTAATGCTAAAACTACTCCTACAACTAATCCTACACTAACATTTCCAAGGAACTAGGGAGAGAGAAAGATACATGAAATGAAAACTAAGCTAAAATGGGTGGTGAGAGCACTAGAAAGAAGGTGGAACTCCTCTGATTTTAAGTGATACAGATGCAAGTTCACAAAAATGAAGATCATGAAGATGCACACATTTTAATGTAAGAAAGTAAAAGAATACAAAATACACAAGAGGGAGATAGATATTCACATCAAAAAAAAGTATTTGAAGGAAAGAGAGAAACCACACTTTCATTAGTTGATTCTTTACAGTCTTGTATTCAAAGCCGAGGAAATAAAATATCCATTCATGAGTTACAAAGGTCAGGAGCATGAAAATTTTGAGTTTCCCAAAGAAGAGCTTAAAAATTTCTAAGGAACAAAATGGGAGAAGAACCCTTGCAAAGTACATAAGCACTTGTATTTATACAAATTGTGGAAGGGAGAAAGAAAAAAATGATAAAGAATAAAGGATGCCATATTGGAATCCAATCTCCTGAAAACATGTTGGAGAAGTTGGACACCATGATTTCTTGTAGGGTTTACTTGAAGTATAGGCATGGTCGCCCTCAGATAAAATTCAATAACTACAACATGAACCTTTGATTCTATCACATGCTAGCATACTACACAGGAGGATTCCATACTTCATTAAAATTTACTGGTTAGGGTGTTTGGTCCTCAGGTTCATAAATAGGTGCAACTTTGATACCTTCCATGGAAGTATTATATTCTGATGGTCTCCCATGGATTTGTTGAGTGACGAGTGAAATTCCCTTTGTTTTTTTGGTTCTTGAATGTTTCTACACTTTTCATTTAGACAATCCTTTTATACTGTCCCATGGATTTCCCATTTCTAATCTATTTCCCTCGCACAGTGCGACTTTTACTCACGTAAATCTGTTCCTTTATTCTATGGAATTGACAACCCTTATAATACTAAGATAGTGAAAATCCATGAAACACTAATATAGTGAAAAATTTCTAAACACTAAGATTTTGTTTTGCAGCTTCCAAAATTATCTATTCTAACTTTATTTTTCCATACTATGTGGGTCTCCCATATTCTTCATGCATTACAGCTTCTAACATTAGCATAATTTATATTTGGTTCTGCAGAGTTGATAATTCCATGTAATTCTACATCTTTCAAGTTTACGTGACACTATGTTTCTATGCCACGAGAAGTTAATTACTTTCTCATTTCCTTTTCTCTGTGGATATACAACTCTATGGTGTTCTAACTTGACTTCGACCCATGAAGGAATAAATTCCTTAATTTCATGAAGGGCTAATAGACTCCATGGAACACTAACTTTTCCAAATATTGTGTAATTCCCGAACTACTCATTCATTTATTTCATGGGTTAGGAGAACCCGTGGAACACTTAGTTCTTGTATTCCGTGGAAGACTAAATCAATGTCCCAAGGCTTTTCCTGATTAAAAATATGGCTAAGTCCATTTTGATGAGTTGTTCAAAATTACACGGGGTGTAGTTTTAGACAACATTTTGGTGACCTCTAGGGGAAATATGCATGTTAGATGATGGAGACTAATTTCTTTGAAGCATCCATTGGGCATGGAGTCAAGCATAATCTTGAAAAATAATCTCAAACCTTTAAAGCTTGTCTTCTAGATCCGTATGAACTTAACAAATATTAAAGATAACCTTATGGAGCTAAAAGGAACATGCATTGAAATATGCTCCAACTATCTGATGTTTGCCATGAAATAATCTCTGATATGATCCATGCATGACAACAAGGAGCTTCCAAAACTTATGTATAAAAGGAAGATCATACATACTTTAAGAAAAACATGCAAAGAGAGCACAACACTTATTCAAAACAAGATGATCTCCACAAGGATTGAGGGAAAGGAACTATATCAGTGATCAACACACAACAAAAGGAGGGGACCTCCAACAACACAAAATACACAAATATTTACAAGATGTAATGGAACAACTTAATCAAAGTTTTTGAGATAAATCCCATTGACTAGGATTTTTAGTTCTTCTCCATCACATTTATAAAACTCAAATGAGTTGGATTCTTTGCAATAAATGATGATATATGGCCCACTCTAAAGTGAATCAAACTTGGAATGTTTCCCTGGTTTAACTTTATCTGTACCCCACTTGAAGACTAGAGAGCCTGCTTTGAAGGAGGCTGCAATTTAGTTTTCTTGTCAAACCATTGTTTGGTTGACAATCAATGCTTCTCTAACTTAAACATGACAAATTGTCTCAGTTATTTAAGTTTAATCAGTTATCTCATTCTAATTTCTCTCTAATTTACACCTAATTCCAACTATTGATCCAACTCCAATGAAGATAATTCAAATGAAAACAAGATCCTATCGTATCTACCATATACAAGGACAAATGGGGGGTTACCAATTGTTCTTTTTTTGGTAATTCTATCAACAAAAAGAGAACTTCTTACCTAAGTATGCCACTGCCTTTGATTTACCTCCATAGTCCTCTTCATGATTTTGATCAGGTTCTTGTTAGTCAATTTCACCAAACCATTACCTTGTTGGTAGTAATTGGAGAAGTATTCAAATAAAATCCATGTCTAAGAGACCAATCAAAGATATTGGGACCTAAGAATTCTTTAACATTATTTGAAATGATGGTTTGGGGAACCCCAAACCTTGTTGAAATATCTTCCAAAAAATCAAGGATGACTGATTCATCGACCTCCTTGAGTGGCGTGACCTTTGTCCACCTAGTGAATTAGTAGGTTGCTGTCAAAACCCATTTGTGACTGGGAATTTGATGGAGGATTAATCAAACCTATGAAATAAAGTCCCCGCTAAGAAAAGGGTTCATCTACCTGAATAGGATGAAGGGGAAGGGCCACCATCTTCTTCTTACCAGCGAAGAAGGAATGTTCTTTACATTTTATGGCCCATTGATGCACATCTGCGAAAAAGGTGGGCCAAAAGTATCCTAATTTGATAATTTTCATTGTTGTAGCCTTGGCTGAGAAATGTTCACCAAAAAAACCATCATGGAATTTTGCCAAGATTTGTTTTTTACCTTTTCTCCTTTAATACACCTTAACATGACACCATCCAGATTAATTTTGAAAATAATTCCACTAATTAATACATAAGGCATTGAATGTAACCTCAAGTTCCTTCTCTTTTATTTTCTCAAACCAATAGGGTGGCCACTAGTTTCTATAAATTTTTCCATTTTATTGATCAAATTTTCATGGTCAGGTTGACTTCCTTTGTCTCGTGGAAACTTTGTGTTGCATGGAAACTCAACGTTATGCAACTCTTCTATGTTGTGCATATCTCCATTTTCTCATGGAATCGTAATACTCCACAAGATATTTGTTCTAAAACCCCTCTAAGTCCTCCTGATCTCTTGTGGCTTATCCTTGTTCTTCCTCCATGAAGAAAGAGGCTTCTTGATTATCTTAGGAATCTAAGGAAAATGTTTTACATAGTGTTTTGTTTCTTACCAACTTTGTGGCCTTGATAGTCACATCAAAATCCATCATTTTAGCTACCCATCCGACTCTCTTTTCACTAATTTCTTCCTCCATGATGAAATATCTTACACTGGGATATGAGACTAAGAATTTTATGCATTTTGTGGCTAGCATGAGATTGAATTTCTTGAGATCTCACAAGATGGCAAAGAATTAATTTTCTAAATGACTATACTTGAGCTTGAAATATTTAAATGTTTAGATGAAAAATGCTATAGGCTGCTCGAAGTCTTGGTCATTATTCAGAGTGAGAAACGTGAAGACATTAAGATCAACACCATAAGCATAAAGGATGAATTCCTTTTCCAAATATAGATTGATGAGTGTTGGCACTTGGGAAATTATGAATTTGATCTTAGCAAAGCTTTTTCTTCCTTCTGTGGTCCATTTGAAAGTTATGTCCTTCCTCAGCATTAAGGTGATGATCTTAACTAATCTTGCAAAGTTAGGAATAAACTTCTTGACAAAATTGATCTTGCCTAGGAAGGACTGAAGGGTTTTTTTGTGAGTTGGCATTGGACAAGAAAGAATGGTAGAGACTCTTTCTAGGTTAATTGCAATTCCATCCTTTAAAACAATGTGACCCAATAATTTACCTTGTGAAACTGTAAAAGGACACTTTTTGGGGTTTAAGGACACTTTGAATTATATGCATCTCTTGAATTTTTTTTCCAAATACTCCATGTGATTCTGGTCCTAATTTTAGAAGACTATGATATCGTCTAAATAGATAAGGATGAACTGATTGATGATCCCACAGAAAGCACCATCTATTGCCATCGAAAAAATGGTGTTTGTATTTAATGAACCAAAAGGTATTTTCTGGTATGTATATGTTCTCCACTTGGTTGTGAATGTGGTATTATATTGATCCTCCTTTATGATATTTATCTTATTGAAGCCTGAGTAGTGATCAAGCATGGAGAATCTTTTAGATCCTTCCATTGATTGAAGAATTTGTTCTATGGAGGGTAGAGGATAATGATCCTTCAAGGAGGCCTTGTCTAAATCTCTGAATTCCACACATATCCTTATTTCTCCATTTTTCTTCCTAACATGGACCAGATTCACCGCCCAAGAGGGTATTTGATAGGAAATATGCTTTTTGACTCAATAAGTTTGGATAACTCCTTCCTCATGAGAGGCTCAATCTTGGGATTAAAAAGTCTTTGTTTCTGTCTGACCAGCTTAGCACTAGGATTAAGATCTATGGCATGCTAAGAAATGATAGGGTGAAAACCCTCAAGGTCCTCATATCTGTGAAAATATATCATTATATTTATGACATAAGGAAATGAAGGATTTTTCTTCAACTTGATCACACACCTTTGCCAGTATTAGTTACTTACCTTATGTAATGGTGATTGGATTGCAATCTTACTAGGCCATAGACATGAATTTATTTTTCCCCTTGAGTTCATCATTGAAATTAAAAATTACTTCAAGGGAAACTAATCCTTTAGGTAGCTTTTTTGTGAGAAACTAAATGATCTAATCATAATAACTATCTTGTAAACCAGATTGCAAGCCAAAAGAGAACTCGGCCTCATTCTGAATGAATTAGAAAATTTTCTTATCATTATCTAAAACTTTCTAATTGATCTCATTTTCTGAGATAGATGGCCTTAAAACCATTCTGACATGTTGTTTTCCTTATACTGGGCCCTCTGCAGAAGAAAATTGAGAGCTAATGCTTTCCAATTGATTTGTTTCTTTATTATGTTTCTGCGACACCACTTAAAGGTTGACATCTTAAAAATCTCTAAAAAGTCCCAAAATCAGTGCCTATAAGATCTCAAAAGATTCTTTTTTTCCACACACCTCACTTTGACTTGGCAGATGACCAATTCAGTGTCCCCAATTATCTACATATTTGATTTGTCTCTTTCCCACAATTGAAAAACCATGAACCAATGGCTCATACTCTGCCACATTGTTTGATCATGTAAATTGTAGCCTATGAGCATAGATGATTTTTGTTTCCATTGGGTAGATAATAAATACACCCACCCCAGCTCCATTCCTACTTCTAGAACCATCAAAATACATCTTCCATAACCTAAAAGCATTGTTATATTCTTCCTTGTGTGGCATGGGGATAGTGAATCTCTCTTCATTGATGTAATAAGTTCCCAGACTATTTTATAGAACTGTATCATTGGGGTCAAACTCATAATGCTCCTTAGCTCATTCATCTAACATAAGATTAGAAATTGAAATTGATGAATGTATTTTTTCCACGCATTCAAGATTATTGCCTACTTCTCTTTGGACCATGCAATTCATATTAATAATACTAGGATCATGAAATTTAACATGGTGAGATGAGATGGGTTCAACTTTGATTGTAAACTCAGTTCCATACCTTTTTCTTAGTATTATATGAGACCATTTTGAAGAAATTATCCACCCACTTTGGTTGTAAAAAATTTGAAGAGGCAAAGGGAAAATAGAGGCAGAAAGTCAATCACAAAGATGACTTGTGTTATGGTTAGGCTTGGGCAAGCATGAAGAGTTAATTCAATATCCTTGACTACACCTAAAAATTGCATTGTTGATCCATCAAGTTACAAAATACCCTTTGAAGTTGGATTGTAATCAATTCCCAATATATCTAAAATCTTCTTTGGCATCACTGAGGTAATGATACCAAAATTTATCATGCAGTTGTGTACAAGGTGCTTACCAATAATTAGAGACATGTAGAAGGGAGGATGTTTAAAATTTTCACTGACTTGCTCTCCCTTGAATTGGCAAATGATGACTACAAAATATATTTTGTATGCATAGTGGGTTCTAGAGGTAGAAGCTCCTTCAAGGATTCTTGCAAAATATCCCTTTGAGATGGGATAAATAAGGCATCCCACATTTTAACATTAAAATTTTCCTTTTCATTAATTCCAAAATGTTGAGGGGAATACCCGTAGTTTTCTATAATGAAGGATTGACATGTTCTTTGATTATTTGCTCCATTTGTGGAATCTCTTTGGTTAGAGGAATGTGCATGCCCCATGAGTTTGTTGTGTTGCACTAATTTTTGGGTGTTCCGTGAAACATTTTCATTATACGACTACTGAATGACCCACAAATAACTAAATGAAGTTGAATTTCCATCCAAGACTATGGATTTATTGGGGTTATCATGCCGAGTCGGGGAAACATGAGTATGAGACCTTATATTCATCTACCTATTTTTGGACCTTGTATTATGTGCCATGTGAAGCTGCATCTTGTTCAAATTACCCGTATCTTGATTAATCACGCAAAAATCTTCAAGTCTGAGGATCATTAAGTTAGATTTAGGGGTGACCTCTTGTGTTTCATATGTAGTGCTTTCTGATGGAGTCATGGTTTGTTCTTGATAATAGAGTGGAGTTTGGACCATGAGATACTTGTCCCACAAGGAATTCATTCCAATGTCACATATATATTTACCACGAGGTTGATCATAAGGATAACACCATTCAAAACATTGGGCCATATTATTTTGGATTGGAACAATGGATTTGTTTAAGTTAGGAGTTGATAAAGGTTGTGGGTTTGAATTTGGTGGTTTTATTAGCATATAATTTTGTGTAAATCTCTGGTTTGGGTATTGAAATATTTTTTGTGGATAAAAATGAGGAGGGTTAGAATAATTATTTAGATCTTAATCTTGTTGTCTCTTAAGGAAGATAATTTCATTTGTTAAGTTTTTAAGCTAAACACTAAGTATTTCAATCTCTTCTTGCTTTATGGGGAAATTAGATGTGGATATAGAAAATGACGCGGATGGTTGAGGAATGGGAGAAATGGTGGGTTGGGCATCATGCAACGATTTTGGGAAAATAGGAATAAAAATTCTATGGGATAATTTACCTGCTTGGATTAAACACTTTTTATCCCTAATAGTTATTGCATAAACATCTAGTAGTTAAATAACACCCATAGACTAAATCATTACTGCTATATTAAAATTCAAATATTTAAGAAAGTATAAGAATGCACCTTGAGGGGATGATATTATAAGGATTGGAATTTTGTCCCATATTTTTTGGAACCTGAAGTTGAAATCCACTATGAGTTCATTTGGAGCTTGTTTAATTATAGCTAACTACTCAAGAATTGAAATTTTGTCTACCTTCTCATCAAATTGCTAACAAAGAGTGGTCTCAAGTTAATCACGAGCGCAGATTGAAGTAGTAGGGAAACTTCTATACCATTTCAAGGATTTTCCTTTGAGAGGTGATGTCAATGACTACACCACAAAATCATATTCTATGACTACATGTATTGAATAGATGTTTAAAACATCTTGAATTTGTTTCGTGAGTGTGGTAGAATTATCACATGTGAAAGAAAGAATAATCTACAAGGTGAATATTGGGATATCATGTTACACATCTAAGAACAATGGGATTCCTCCAATGAAACTTACAAATGGTACATTCCTTTGATGTGCCAAGAATAGAATGGGTTTGATACTTATGACAGGAAGTGGAAATAGTCTACCCAGAGGTTGAGTTAAAAAATTTATTCTTGGAGAATCCATAGATCTCTACGGATACCTTCCTTTTATTTTTCATTGAGAGAGTTGCAGATATGCAAATGGTTTTCCTTTGGATACGCTCAACCTTGTTTGCACTCTTCTCATGAAACATAAAGGCTTGAATTACTTGAAACTAGGATATTGAATGATATGGAGTTGATAGATGTGTTGCAGAATGTCTCTAAAGGATGAAACTACCAAGTTACACACAAAAACTTAGTAATAATGAAGTAAAGTTCATACAAACCAAACCCACACTGTGTGCCAAAACTGTTGGAGCTCAAAATTGCACCTTGCTCTAAATTATGGAAGATTCATAATTTTGAGACAGCATAGGACTATGTCCAAGTGTGGGACTTATGGCATGAGACAAAACTCCAGAGAAGGCCTACTACCTTTGTTCCACAGATTGGGAAAACCAGTCGAACACAACTTATTCTAATGCTAAAACTACTCCTACAACCAATACTACACTAACATTTCCAAGGGAATAGGGGGAGAGAAATGTAATAAACAAGAAAACTAAGATAAAATGGGTGGTGATAGCACTAGAAATAAGGTGGGACTCCTCCTTTCACCAGTAACACAAATGCAAGTTTGTAGAGAGGAAGATCATGAAGATGTACATCATTTTAATGTAAGCAGGTAAGAGAATACAAAAATGTGAAAGAGGGAAAATATATTCATGCCAAACATAGAGTATTTGAGGGAAAGAAGTTAGAAGCACAATGGAATGAGAAGGGGGTGAATCATTTCTACAAAAATTTCACTTCATTTTCTATTAAATACATTCATTCAACATCCATAGACCATGTGAGCTTATTAAGTGTGTATCAAAAATTTACAAGTACATGAAACAAGAGAGAGAACACAAGACACTACATATAAGTGGGAAACTGTCAAGGGGAAGAAAACACACTAAAACCTTTTCTTATATTACTCATAACAAAGGATTTTCATGAATATTACACATCAAGCAAGATTTGTTTAGTGAGGCACCAACCCCATAAGGAGCACCAATCCCTAGTTTAGTATGACACCAATCCTATAAGGAGGCTAAAACTCCCCAAGATGACTAAGCACCAACTCAGCCACCTAAAATGGATGATCACTGAATATATGTTTCTTCCATAACTAATAATGATTTCAAATTCATCTCCACACTCTTGAAACCCTCTCAAAACAAGCTCTCTCCTAACTCACTCAAATATGGTCATTCTCTTGATGATTAGTTCTAATGACCTTGCATACCTACTCTTCAATATTACTTGGACTTTAAAACCTCTTCTCATCACTTTCCTTGACCCCTCTAATCTCTTCTTCCTTCTTCTCTAGCTCTCTCACATCCATATGGTCTCAACTAGTCATAAATGACAAAAAAAACACTTACTAATATACATGACACAAGATCATAATACCTCTAGGTTGACCATGACCATATAGGTTGGTCATAACAACAAGAAAAAATTATAATAAATCATATAGATTCACTCCAAGAGACCTCAATGGTTGACAATAGCACAAACACACCACCTAGCATAAGGGTACTCAAACAAGCCTAAAACAAGGTCTCAATCTCCAACGAATGAAATAGAACCATCAAGGGAAAAAATATTTTTTTCCAAGACTCCAAAACAATTATGAAACTCAAGGAGAACATATCAAAACCACCAAATAGCTTAGGAAAAAATTAAATACCCAACTTCTTCATGACACACTCCAAGAACTCCAACAAGGTCTTCAAGCACCAAGAATTCAGTCCCAGAAAAAGAATGATTTCACATAGCAAAAATTATCATCAAGAATCAAGTAGTATACCATATGAAATATATCTAAATAAAATTTCTATAAAAAATCATTTCATCCATCAAATCACAACATAAGGCACTCAACCAAGCCAATCTATGTAGCAGGTCCAAACTACCAAATAGGACTTAAGAACTAGTCTTGAGGAATCTGAATCCAACCACCTCTCAGGCCACTTAGAAGCTCAACCAAAGAATGGAACACATCAAAGGAAACCTGAAATAACTCTCCAAGATTTACAAGCATATCTAAAGTGGAAAAAACTAATCCAACACACCTGTTTCAGTCACCTACTCTTGACAAGCCCAATAGGGTTGACAAATTATGTCATTATGGATTAACCCAAGAAACCATCACTCTATATAATATATCGAGGAATCATAAAACACCACGTACTAGATGCCTATACCAACATATTAAAGAGAATCAATAAACCATCCAAAATGGTGCAAATGTACTAAGACACACCTGAAAAACCTCCATAAGACAACGTTTTATCTCTTTTAGGCCAAACACGATAGGGAAAACTTGGAGGGCATGTATCTTCAAATTTTCTCAACTATAACATGGATCTAAAAATTTACATGAAAATATTTAGAAACAACTTCTAAGTATTATAGAACTAGTTCAGCTTTTCATCATGAATCTTCCTATCTCATCCCTAAAACTACAAATATCCCACAAAATAAGGGTCTTTTCTCCTACTTTCCTAAAATAGCCGGAACATTAAACCACCTCAAAAAAAATCCTTGAAGAGTTCTCTACAGCCCTGAGACATATATTTTCAGATTTCCAACATAATTTTTGTGAGCCATACCAACAAATCATCTATTCCCACATCGATATGCTATGTGGCTTTAACTTGGGTTGAAGAGTAGTCATGACTTATTAATGATTGGTGCATAAAGATGGGATGTCTCATTTGACCTCGTTACTATTGATTTAAATTATCAACTCCATGTATTTACATCCTTAGAAAGGAACATGAATTCCCATGAAAATTATGTGCATGAGTGGGTGTGAAAATAAAATTTCACGTATTAAGATAGGTTTGTGCACTTCAAAATAACTCAGGTTTGCAAAGAATCTCACTTTCTTGCATTGGTACTTGCTTCAACTTTGACCTCAGACATGGCATGAAGTCTCATATAATAAAACCTCCTCTAGATTATCCCAAGTCTCATCGATGCTCAAATACATCTTACATGCAACTCTCCAGAGCCATTAATACATACCCGTGAAAACCTTCCTATCCATGTTCTCAAGAAAATTATTTCAATCGACCATGAAAGAAATCATCAAACCTTTGAGTAATAGAACTGAGATGCCTGCCAAAATACATGTGTTAAGTAGTCAAAAAATTCTCTTACCATGCTTAAACAAGACTTCCATGTTCTATTTATCATGCGACTCCATACCAAACCTACATGCATTAGGTCTAAGCGAATATGCCTATAATGACCTGACTTTATCACATGACATTCACATAAAATGACCATAAAGATCACTTGCAGACTCAATTATAAACCTGTGAAACATCTCTCTTACCATTGTGGGACCCTCATAAAAACATTTTTAACTCATACCATGACCATACAATCTTGAATCGTGCTTCAAGAACATGCTAAGGCACCATAACTACTTCACCAAAATAAGATAGTACCAATACAGATGCATGTTTGACCATGCATACTGCCACCTCATGGAGACTCATCTGACAACTACACTCCCTTTTGCACAAATGAAATTTGACATGAATGAAAAAACCAAAAACATAATGGCAAAAAATCTCCCACTTCATATTTGACCTTCATTGACAACCACATTCAGAAACTCAATAATGAGAAACCATTAATGTAAACACTTACAATACCATTTTCCATGTTTTTGAGCCTCTGACATCAGTCCCCATTTTACATTAATGGTCAACATGATCATGACCCCTTTGTCAGTGAAAAAAAATGGATACCATCTTACAGACACATTGATGGAAACCATTATTAGACATCAAACTTACCTACATGTAAGCTCCCCTTTTTCATTGTACTTTGATTTTCTTGACTTCAACCATTGAAAATATGAAATGAGGCTATCCATGGACTTGAATTATATGCAAAATAGCCCCACCCTGCAAATTGATACATAACATACTTGGATTCAAACTTCACTTACATAATTATTCTATCTGGTTTGTACCTCAACAAGAGCTAATAATCCATGGTCACAGAAAATAAGATGTTCACTCTAATCATGAAAATAAACACCTTTTAGAAACCATGTAGCTCCCCCTAAAGCATAATCCATCACACCAATTTGATTCAAACCATATTGTATCATAGACCCTGTAAGAGAAGCATACCAAACATGTAAAACATGTATCTAAATGCTCCCCTTTGACATCATAACATCATACCTCTTTATTGTCAAATAAACTAAAATGTTCATAGGATATGTATCTTGATAAATGTCATGAAGATATTGTCTAGACAAATGTCACAGTTCCAAAGCACCATTCCAGAATAGTAACACCTTTTTACCTCTTAGAAGCTACTAAATCATCACTTTTTAGTTAATTTAGAATGACACAATATGTACATCTTCCTTGCAATGGAAATCAAACAAAAACATCATGAAAACTTAGTCATCATACTCTACATGAGACCCTAGATGAACCTCATATATCTCTTCTGATACATGTTTAACTATCTATGCACCTAGATGCAATCATACTAGTACTATACCTTGGAACTCTAACCTGCCACTAGAGATGAGTCAAGAATTAGGTTATCGAATGCTTGAAAAGCTCTTTTAAAGTACCTTTCTTTCTACTCTGAATGGTGATCACCACTTATACAACTGGTTGAACATCATTCAATGTTCTATGACCTTGATAGTCAGTATATGTTACACATAAAAATTTACACTCTTCTAAAGAGTCCTTCAGACTACCAATGACCTTGTTGATGGCACATCAAACACATATATTTGTCCCTTTCTCCTACTTAATTATGGTCTCATCTGCACCATTTTACCTATCTTGATACAATACCTCAAATGACATGTTAATGAACCTAATACCTTTCATTCATAACATAAGGGCTTTACATAGCTGTCTCATGATATTTGAGATAACCTTCATAGATAACTATAATTCATCCTACTAGCATCAAAATCATAAAACATCAAATCTTCATATTTCAAAATAGTCTATTGAATCAAAGTAATACCTAGAATTGATAGTCCTTTTATAAAATCTTAATGAACAAGAGAATCTGTCTACACTTAACTATACCTTCACTCCACTTAGTATTAATCACTATGGTCATAACTAAGTTCATGTTATCAGACCTACTACAGTCCTAGGCACATACATTTTGATAAAAAACATCTGAATATAGTATCCTTCATCAGATCCAGGTCAATATACTTAGAATACCGCTTATGCAATAACTATTATTCTGATACTGATACTTGTAATCATCATAAGACGATTATATCAACATGCCTTTATGAGTCATCATAAAAGCACCTTCATTAACTATGACCTTTGTACCCTATATTAGTAATCTCAAGGACTATCTCAAGTAGCACTTATTTCAAACACACTGTCATAGTGCTTACAGTCACATTTTGTCTTCTACACAATAGCACATTTGCATTTCACTCTGTCTATCTTGTAGACCAATATTCAACCTTCAAACTCATAAACTTATTACACCATTAGGAAGACCTCAGACCCATTATGAATGACTCAATCATCTACCATAATTAGTATCCTTTTTAACTGTGTACAAATGGGATTCCAAATTTCCATTATTAAAATTTGAAACTAAAATACCTTAAATGATGGTGATACAGGATACCCATGTACTAATCTCAAGACAACTCTTCAGGTGATACAAACCAAATACTCTCAAGACCATTCTTGATATACTTGGATCAAACCATGGACTTCCATCAAGCCTACATGACTTACATCTTGAATTGTGTCAAGATAAATTATAAATACGTTCCAACCTCCTTAACAGTTTATCTTGAAAAAATGATCATTAGCACACTTGTGAACCTTCTTTAAAACATAAGTTAAGAACTGAGAAATAGACTTTTATCACTGACTAAAACAACATGCCTTTTGATAGCTTTGAATAACCACTGGAACCATATCATCCTAATCATGATATTACACTTTTTCATGAATCAAAAAAAATCATAAGTACATAAATCTCATCATAAAATCATAACTTCATCACACATTGACAGAATTGACAATCATGATGATCACCTAACACACTAGCAAATAACTTACTATGAACTGGATAGACACAGACACATCTGAGAACAAAACAGAATCCTTACTTCAAGGCTTGAATCATCAAATGCATACCTTAGGGAATCTTATGGGAAAAAACATACTAAATTTGACAACATTTTGGATCATCACACAACAACAAAGACCTTCAATAAGACAATGCAACTTCATTACTCATTTATCAATGAAAGCCTTCATGAATCCTAATGAAGACCCAATCCTTATCATTATGACACTAGAACACCCAAAACTCAGACAATTCCAAAATCTCCATCTTCCTCCTATCCACATTGTTTTAAATCCTTATAACTCTCTTTCTCTTCTTAGGCTCACTAGGCTTGATGTCCAACTTTCTACTTTTCATCTCCGTGACGGTATTCCTCCATATACATGGATTCTCTTTATTCAAAAACAACCTGGATTTCTTGAGTCATATGATTTGATATAGGTCAAAGAAATGATAAAATTGAGCTTGTTATGAATAAAAAAAAACATATGCATACTTTATTTATCCTTCAAACATGACTTTGCAGATCATTTTTAACTTCTACATCAGTATGGTAGACCATGGTTCTTCAACTCTTTCATATTTTATTCAGTAGCTTCATACTTGGTTATGCTTTTCAGCTAACAAACACATTCATTCGAATACCTTCATATGTTGAATTATTATGGATAGCCTTACATAGACACTGTCATGGATGTTTAAGGCTACCTTGATTAGTATTTAGTCATCAAGCTCCTTTTATAGGATCATCCTTTCCTTCCTTCCTGAATTTGTGGAGTATTTTCATCTTCATCCTACAATAACTTGTAATGTGGCTAACATTTTTACATTTGAGTAGAAAATAACAAAATTATTACCTTTAGGGATAGTATATCCATCCTTTTCTTGTCTAGACTTGGTCTTGCTAGCATGTTATAGTAATATGTCCATCAATATTCCTAGCCTTTCATGGCATACTACCTCATACTTACCTTTCATTCCTACTAACTTGGTCTAGGAAATCTTTGATGAACAAAATTATTGGCAATATTTCCCTTCTTGTGGCAATTTACAATGAAATATATCTCTTGACTAATATGAATCTACCATCCCTACAATTTCTGTAATGGAAATGATCATTCTTAATAGACCTTTTACAGTCTCTATTGTCTCTATGACTAAAGATATTACAAGAATAAAAAACAACATAGAACTTACTTGTGCATTTCATAGCATCGGGTTTGGTTCCTTTTATGAAGTTCCTCTTGAGTATATTTATACTCCTTTGCTCTAGTAGGTCCTTACCTAGATATTAGATGTTTATCATACTTCTTATATTCTTCCTTGAACCCCAACATTGATTGTTGACACTAGACGTGATCTTAAAGAAGTTCAATAGCTCATACAAGATTACTTCTTTTGTTTCTTGACTAATATGAGCTTAATATTGTAACTACAATTCATAGCCTTATGTAAACCTATCATAACATCAATAATCGTACCTATTAGAAGTATATTTCATTTCATCCATGAATTTTCATTCCTTGATGAGTCTTGTTTCACAGCTTCACATTATTTCTTCTTTGGAGCATAAATTCACTTACACACATAAGTAATATCTGCATTGAACTCTCTTCTTCTATACCTTGATGCATTAGGTTGTCTATTGGAATCAGTCATACCATTTTGGTTCTTTATTTGATATTATTTATTACTTGAACTAACAACATCAATCCTATAAAGCAACCATCTAGAGGGACTTGTATAATATGCCTCATATAGGTATTCTAATTTATCCCATAACTCTCTAGGTGAATCATCACACCTCATACAAACATTCTTTTTTTAGATCTTAGCACATTTAGTCACAATGTACCTAACTTGAGGTATCCTTCTCAATTATCTTCCATGTGAATACTGATAAGCTCAACCTCCATTTCCAACTGATCTATCTCATTCAATCCAAGAGAACTCAGATATATATTCATTCTGAATCTAAATAGGGAATAATTTTTTCCATTTAATAAAGGACCTTGATATGGAAAAGTCTCTTCTCCCATTTTGATGATTTACAACATTGTGCTTTAAGAGATATCCCCTCCAAGTATGTTAAAATTGCTTGAAAAATACCTTTCTTTTATACCAATTAGTATAGAAGCAATAAAGTAGTAAGAGCGTTATTGAATTAGTACTTAACAACAATTTGACTTCAATTATTCCATAGCTTGTGGGATCATTCTAAACTTATACATTTAATCTGATTCACTAACCATATGTGTGCTTATTAACATATGTATTAACCATAAACAAGAACAATGAAGCAAGAGAGAAAACAAGGACACAAACATATAACTAGTGTGAAAACCTCAATGGGAATAAAACCCACTGAAACCTATGCTAATATTACTCATAAAAAAGTACTTGTAAGAATATTACACATCAAGCAATATTTCTTTAGTAAGGTACCAACCCCATAAGGAGCACCAACACCTAGTTTAGTATAACACCAATCCTACATGTGGAGGATATAACCCCCAAGGTGATCAAAGAACCAACTCAACCACTTAAAATGGAAGATAATTTCGGTATGTTATTCCAAAAATGATTGTTATCAAATATTAAGCTCTGTGCACTTTTAACCCTCTAAAAACAAGATCTTCTCCAACTCACTCAAATATGCTCCTCTTTTGGATAATTATGTCTAATGAACTTGCATACCTATTTATAAAATATTTTTAAAAGTTCATGACTCTTCTCAAATATTCCCTTGATCCCTCTATACTCTTCCTTCACCTCCTAAATCTCGCTCATTTCCTCATCCTCTCAACTAAATCAAATGAACACACACAATAGGCTATTATAATTGACACACCTCATAAGTGATCATATCTTTATTAATAATATTAAGGTTTTCCATGAAAAAATAAATAAATAAAAACCTCATATAAATCACACCAAGAGACTCATTTATGTCAGAAAGATCGCAAACAACTCAAACTAGCAGAAGGTTTCTCAAACAAGATAAAAATAAGGTAATCATCTCAAATGAATGAATCCTGATATTCAAGGGAATACTCCATATTTTTTAATAATATAAAACATTCACACAAACTAAAGAGAAACTCTAATAATTACTTATCTAGCTCAGGAAAATTTACAAACTTCAACATTTCCATGAAATAAACCAAGAACAAAGAACACAAAAAATAGGTCTTCAAGTACCCAACAATTAGTCTTGAAGAGTGAACTTATTCACATAGAAAATCTCATCATCAAGGATAATGTGGCATACCACTAAAAATTTATCTTCATCCAATTTATGTAAGAATTAATTGCATCCATCAAATCATAACACAAGGTCTCAAACCATCTCAGTCTCTTAAATAGGTAAAATATGCTAATACATACTCAAGAACCAATATTGAGAGAAACATGCTAAAATATCTCTAAATATAAACTTATAAGAATAAAAAAACATGGAAAACATAAATTACGCTTCTAACAACATCCTCAAGAACACATAAGCATATTTCATTTGTAGAAAATTGATCTAAGACACCTATTTCAGTCACCTATCTTAACAAGCGTAGGAGGGCTGATTAGGCTATTGAGTATTGACCCAAAAAACCATCACTCCAAATCATAAAAAGGATTCAAGAACATAAGGTCATATATATGCATGATATCCAAGACCAAATACAATTATACATCATAAAAATCAACTCATCTCACCTCAAACCTCCATAGCTAGCTTTTAGCCTCTTCTAGTCCAAAATCGAGCTAGGGTAACTTTGAGAGACTTGTAACTCAAACTTAACAAATTCACTGTACATGTATTTTAATTTTTCATGGATATCTAGCACATCTCCCAAGTGTTCTCAAACAATTTACTTTTCATTATGGTGCTTCCATATCAACCCTACAATGGTAAATCTCCGCAAAAGAAAGGAATTTTATCTGTTACTTTCCTGAAATAGTTGGAACACCAAATTAAAACCATGAGAAGCCCTTGCAGAGAGTCCTCATACAAACCTTGATGCATCAAATTTTTCCTTTCCAAGTTAATTTTCAAGACCATACAATTGAAAATATCCCATATCAAGTCTCTTCTATGAGGAGGGTTAAATAACTAGAGTTTCAAGATTCATCATTACCTTTTTAATGATTCATTCATAAATGTATGACATTAATTTTGACCTCATGATTATTGCTTTGGATTATACACTCCATAGATCAATGCAACATTATCCCCAAAAGCCACAGGGTAACATGTATAACCCACACATGAGTGGGTGAGAAAAACATAATTTTTCACATATCGAGATGGATTTCTACCTTCTTAAGAGCTCAAATTTGCCAAAATTCATTTTTTTTTTTGCATTGTCCTCACAACCCTGACTTGACCTAGAATCTTGGCTTGAATCATCATGACAATCATTCTGTAATTAGTACCAAATCACATCCTAAATTCTCAAATGCACCTAAATCAATCCCAGACCAATAAGGACTCACACCATGTAAATGTTCTTGACTACTCTTCAACCTACTTACTTGACATGGACCATGGAGCATGCACTAAATAGCTGAGCATATGGACCTGATATACTCCTTGCATAATTCATATGAGGTATTGTAACACTCATACCATGCTTAAAAAATACTATTCTTCGCTCCATAAATCATGCCACCATGTAAAACCCCATGTTCTTGGACTAGGAATATGCCTAGAATGACCTGATTCAACCCATACAACTCATGAGCTTACCATGATGACAACTTACAGACTCATTTACTCCTCTCCCATGTTATACTAACCATGATAAACCTTATGACTACCTTCAAAAATCTATGGAGTGCTCATAATAAAACCATGTCTACTAGACCATGCCTAAGACACCATCACAAGACAACATAATTGGACACTACCAATCAACCTTCATGTTTGACCTTGAATAACACCTCATGGAGAGTCATATGAGACCTAGACTCCATTTTCCATCAATGACCTTTGACATCAATGACAACACCATAAACACAATTGCCAACACAATATAGAAACCAAACTTTCATTAGTAAATTCTTTACATCTTACATGCAGAGTCGAGGTAAGAAAATCTCCATTTGTGAGTTATAGAGGTTAAATGCATAAAATTTTGAGTTTCATAGAGAAGAGCCCAAAAATTTATAAGGGAGGAAAATGGGATAACAACCATTAAAAAATGTGTAAGTACTTGTATTTATAAAACTCATGGAAATGAGAAAGAGAGGGAAGACAAAGAAGAAAGGACCACAAAGTTGGACTCTGCCCCCTTGAAATCATGCTAAAGAAACATGGGTGTCATGATTTATTTTAGTGTCTTCTTGTAGTACGGACATGGGTTCCATTAGATGAAAGCTAAAAACCATAACATGACCCCTTGAATTTATCACACAGCATTAGATTGCATAGAAGGACATCATACTTCATTAAATTTTGGTGGTTAGGCATTTGGTCTGGAGTTTGGCGCAGCTTTGAGATCTTCTGTGGTTATCTTCCTTTGTTAAGACCTTTGCGACTTCTAATTTTACTTTAAGTATATAAAAACACTCTTTATTTTAATAAAAAGAATATTATTAAGTTTCCAAATATTAGAAATGACCAGGCCCAACTTAAAATATTATTAATTATATTAATCTAGAAAAGGGGGCATTATAAAAATTGTGCATAATATTATGATAAGGAACCATAACAGTAGTATTAGGCTATATAGTATGAGATTTGATTTGATATTTAGCAAGACCAGTAGCAATGTAATGACTATGAGACAATGAATCATAAAATTCCGTGGGAGTAAAATCCAAAGTATGTAATGTTTCATCAATAATCTCAATAGTATCAACATCATCATCAGAATCATCAATCTCAACATTGAAATGTTGTGCAACTATCTTAAAGGGGATTTAGAGTAGATGTGGAAGGTGGCATAGAAGGAGATATTGCATGGGCAATAGTGTTGGTTTGAATATAGGATGTAGGGGGAGGCAGTGAAATGGGAGTAGGATTACTAGCCTCCCCAATATCATATGTATCAAGACAATGTGAGGGGATTGGATGAGGTGGGGGAATAACCATAGAAGTAGTGGAATCCATGTGAAAATATTTGAATGGTTCATGATCAACATTAATAGTATGCTCATAGCCATTAAATATAAACTTAACACAATGATGGACTATAGAGGGAATACTATTCATGACATGGATCCATGGTTGACCAGGGAGTAAATTAAATTGTAATGGGGCATCCATAACATAAAAGGGAACAATGAGATTGTGAGGTCCTACTTGTAATTCTAATTTGACAACACCAATGCATGCATAAGTAGTAGTATCATATCCTCAAAAAATAAGAGAAAATTGTTCAATTACTTTATGAGGGATGCCTAATTATGCTAGTAATGATAAAGGACAAATATTTAATGTAGAACCATTACCAATAAGCACACACTTAATTTGAAAACCATGAGCCTAAGTCATGATAATAAAAGGAGGAGAATCAACAGAAGATGCATGCATAAAATCCTCATTATTAAATGTAATAAAATTACTTATTTGCTTAAATGATTCCATGAGATCTGCAAAAACTAGGGGATGGTCATCACTTTTTAAATGAATGGATCTCAATGTTGTTTCTAGCATGTGACAATAATCAAGAGCCTTACACAAAAGATCAAAGAGAGATATATTAGCTAGGGTATTCTTTAATGATCCAATGATATCATAGTATTTAGATGAATAAACAAGTAAATGAGGTGGTGCATTAATAAGAGAGGAGGGATGTAGGAGGCCCCAAAGGTTTCTTATTTCAATGAATGGTTACAACATTGACTGTGGGGTCTATAGATGTGGTTGTGAAGTGAGGTGGATGTTGAGTGACAATTGGTATATAATCAATTTGGATGTCCACTTAAGAATAGGCATGGGTGGGAATGAAAAAAGAAGAATTATCCATAGCCTCAGAAGAGGAAGAATAAAGGAAAGGGATCTGATGCATGGTCACAAGTTTAGGTTCACCAAATGATTTTACAAAATGTAAATCTTAATTAGAGGACTGAGATAAATCAGTTATACTAGAAACATACAATATGCAACATACAATGGCAA
Organism: Taxus chinensis; assembly: GCA_019776745.2. NCBI lineage: Eukaryota > Viridiplantae > Streptophyta > Pinopsida > Cupressales > Taxaceae > Taxus > Taxus chinensis. The sequence continues at coordinate 472,155,130 of CM034154.1, forward strand.
ACAAGTACAAATAACAAGAGAATAAGAGTGATTTAGTTGATAACTCATTTGTCTATATCGGATCTAGGCTGGAATGATAATGGAATAGGATAGATCTAGACCGTGTATGTACCTTTTTATAGCAAAACAATGATCAACAGGTATGTTGAACAAAAGAACCCAGAAAGGTGGACACATACCACCGCAGACATTAGTGTCTGATACTGGGCTCTAATGTACCTTAATAGTCGAGTTTGCAAATTTAATTATTTTAGGGTATCATCATTTCACTTTTGCTACACTTTGTGTTACATCTAACTTTATTGTATGGATTTGCACTATCACACCTATATGCCTGTACAAACAAACCCTAGACTACGTGCACAAGGCTCAAACACTCATTAGACTAGAATAATATATGTATATGCTTGATTTAGAATGAACTCAATAGTCAAACTAATGTGATTATTACCATTGTGCATTACACTACATTTCAAATTCAATGTAGTTTTAGTGTGTGTGATGATAGATTGCACGTCCTTGAAGCTAGGTTTCCCTTGTTGCTAGTGCACACTAAGATAACAAGCTGTACAACTAATTTTACTCTTGAGATGAATGTGTGTGATGGACTTCAAAATTTGTCCCTTGCTATGCAGTGAATAATGTGAGTGTGTGTGTATATATATATATCCTCATATATATATCCTATATATATATATAGTATATATATATATATATAGTAATAACCCACAATTACCTAGTTTTACTCTTGCCCTCATAGAATAGTTATTAAGTCATGTATATATATGATTCCTTTGCTTGAACTTTCATCATTAACAACTTTAATAGCCATGACCCAAAGTGATAAATAGAATTTAAGAAAATATAAAAAATTGATGTGGTAGTTTAGAACATAAGAAAAGAGGGGAAAAGGACAGAATTATCCCAAAGGGGATAACAACACCTGGGCGCTCTTGTCCTTTATTGGGTGCTAATGTTCAAAAGAGTATACAAAGATAAACCATAGGAAGTACCGAGCTAGGTGAACACATTGTGTGATGTCCAAAATCAAAGGGATAATTCCATAAAAGTAGAGGATGAAATCATGGGAAGATAAAACAATGTCAAATGTAAAGCAAAACAAGTGTTGTCAATGTTTACTTTTATTACTTAGGAATCATGCATATAAAGATAAACTAGAGGCATGATGTAATAGTACTAAGTGCATAATTGTGTGTCTACAATTAGATCAACTCTAATTTTAATATTATACACACAAACTTAAATGTGAGATGAGTAAATAGAGGACCCCAAGAAAAGACAAGAAGAGAGAATATATCTTTTATGTACATCAAACATACTAAAAACAAAATGAGATTCTATAGCATATTATTTCACTCAAGTTAACTACCTTGACAACTTACAAAAATTTTTTATATTTACCATATTCCAAGAATAAAATGTTGAAAAGAACCGAAAACTTTTAATTGAAATAAGAGTCGTGAAGTGGACAATTCCTATTGTATATGTTGTGAGATGTTGGATTTGAATTGATGTAACTTTTAAAAGATGAATATAGTGCTATAAATAGTCTAAGAATGCTAGAATTCATTTTTATTATTATAGTTTAACATAGTGTTTTCCTTTAAAAGTTGTAATGCTTTTGAGCTATCACAAATCTAGAACATGTCTACAATAATAGTAATAAATATTACCAATAAATGTAAGTCACTTTTCAACTTTATTGCCAATAAATATAGTGCCATGTATTATTTATTAATTATTATTTAGATTAAAAACAAAAAATTGTACTTAAATAAGATTTAAAAATGGCCAAATTAGTCACTTATCAACTTTATTGCTAACAAATACGGTGTCATTTGTTATTTTGAAATTTTTATTTAGACTATAAATAAAAAATTATACCTGAATAAGACCCAAAAAAGGTCAAATTAGTATCTTATCAACTTTATTGTTAATAGGTATGGTGCCATGTGTTATTTTATAAATTTTTATTTAGATTTTTTGGTATAGGAATAAGACCCAAAAATAGTAAAATCATTGCATACCCACTAATAAAAAAAGAGATAAATGAAATCTTGTGGAATTTTGATATTACAAATTTATTAAATTAGTATTCGTACATTAGAAATATTGACATCGATAAAAAAATTATATATATAGTTGGTTCAAAAATGCTAAACTATCAAAAGGATTATAGTCCAATGGTGAGGATAAGAACTTGTTAGACCATCCACTAGGGTATAAATCCTAGTAGATACACGAGACATAGTCAAACAAATAGAGTCAAGATTGTTTCCTGGGTGACTTTGATGAATTAGATACTCCTTAGTCATATATATATATATATATATATATATATATATATATATATATATATATATATATATATATATATAAGAGTAATCAACGATATGTATACTCCATTCAAACATAAGACAAAGATGTCCATAACTCTATAATATCGTTGCTTTCCCACAAAAATAAAAGATGCTAAACTAATTAAATAACTTGAAACCTATAATAACCTACCTTTGATGCGAACTAATAAACAATAAGAGAATGAACCTTCGAAAGCAAAACAAAACAATAATACAAATTGAAATGAGGAGCCAACTATACCCAAAGCCTATTTAACATATATACAAATTATGGAGTAGAACGAACTAGGGGTTTTAGTGTAATATAAGGTAACAATTCACAAATTATATGAGTAAGTCAAGGCTAAAATCAAAACACAAGTAGGATTATCCAAGTGTTTTAGAAGTGATACAGACGTCAAACAAAGTTACGCCCTCCCCGACTTGATTCAGGTTATACATTGACAAGCTAGAGGAGTGGACAAACAAAATTGGATGGAAATGGGTCAACTTGGCCAAATATGTGGTGAAATTCCTATTATATGTAGATGACTTAGTTCTAATGATAAAGACAATCCAAGATTTAAGAGATCACCTATGTTTTTTAGAGCTCTTTTGTATAGAAGTGGGGATAAAGACAAACATTGGAAAAACCAAAATTATGACTTTCTCTGTGAAAAGGAAGAAACAACATCTCAAATTTCAGTTTATTGGAGAGTCTCTTGAAATGGTGTCAGAATTCAAATATCTTGGCCTTAATTCTCATAGAAAGCTCAAATGGGATGCTTGTAGGATGCAAAGAATACAAGGAATATGAAGAGTTCTTTATGCGCTCCAAAATAGGTACATGAATGTTGAGCTATGGGCTTGAAAGACCACTAAGGTCCTTTTTGGGTTACTTATCATGCTAGTGATGTTGTACGGTTGCAAGGTATGGGATAGTGGAACGACAAATTTGAAGGGAGACAAATAGAAATGATCCAGAAGCGGTTAGTAACAAACAATTTTATAATCAAAATTATAGTCCTCTATGAAATAATTCTGACTGAAATAGGTACCTTCCCTCCAAAGGCAACCGCTATGACTAGGTTTATATGTTACTTAAAAAACATGAAAGCCGACATGTTGCATAAGGTGAAAAGGTGCACAAACAAAAGAACATGTGGATGAAACAAAACCACAAATGGATGAAAAAATGGAATATCGGCCTAGATGAATGCCTAAATCTTAACAAAGACAAAAACTATGTGAATGAAAAGTTTAGAATGAGAATGAGGAGGAAGAAAACAAGTAGGAAGTGTTAACACTATATTACAAAGTTCTACCCGATGTATAAACATTGTGAAAAAACTTATATAGGGGATACAATTCAATAGAAGGAAAAGATTTTCATTGCCTAACTAAAGACTAGCTCCCACAGACTTAGATGTAAGATAAGAAGATGGCCAACACCTAACGAACCACAAGAAGAGAAGACTTGTGTTCTATGCTCAAAACAAAGGAGCATTTCATCCTTGAATGCTCAAAGTACATGAACATCAAAACTAATTATGATTTTTTTTAATAGTTGGTTCCATGATAGAACTATTCGAGAATAACAAAATAAAAAGTTTGGGAAGAAGATAACTCAATTCAACAAGAGAAGAAGTAGCCTTCTAAAAAATACCATTGAATCCACAAATATTTACATAATTGAAAAGTAATTGAACACATATATAACCATTTCATTTCATATCTTCCCAACTGATTCATGGTATAACGACGAATGAAAGGCTGTTAAAAGATCCCTTAAAGAGAGTGATAACTACAAATAAAGCAAGAAAGAATATGAGTACCTAATAAAATCCAAAAAAGAAAGGTATGTACTCTCAAGAAGGAAAAAATTAATATCTCTGAGTAAACATAACCTCGAAGGCTTTTGAAGAGAGTTACAACAAAAGAGAAAACAAAAAGAGAATAATATCACAATTGTTCAATGGTTAGATTATGTGAAGCTCATCTATGAGCAAACATAAAAGAAAGATAAACCTCCCATAATTAGTACATCAGTCAAGCTCTTATCAATGGAAGATATCAAGCAAGGTATAAAGAAATTGGCAGGGGGTAAGGCGCAAGAAATAGACAGGGTGTAGGCTAAATTTCTAAAATGGGGATCTAAACTTCTTGTTCCACACATCACAAGAGTCTTTAACAACGTCACACTAGATGGATTTTCGACGGAATGGACAACTAGTGCAGTTATACCTCTTTAAAAAAGTGGTGATGTTAGTAATCCTTCTAGCTAACGCACTATAATGGTCAACCCTCTTCTTGGAAAACTTTTCGAGAGCATGGTAGAGGGCAAAATCAGTAGTTGGGAAGAAAAAGAGGGAAAAAGAGCTAAAGGGCAGGAAGGCTTTAGACCAAAGCACTCCACGATTGATCACTGCATCAATCTTATACATTTGATTGAAAAAGTCTAGGACACCTAAGGGGAGGAAGTATTTTGCTGCTTTGTTGAATTTAAAAATACCTTTAACACAGTGCCTAGGGATAAACCGTGGGACAAGACAGAGGAACTCAGGATTCTAGATGAGTATAGAGTTGTAGTGCATAAACTTCATGAACAAGTTAAAGATAAAATTAGAACTAGTGAGGGCATGTCTAAATGTTTTGGCATTGACATTGGAGTTAAACAAGGATGTCCTTTATCTCCTAATTTGTTTGGATTATACATAGATAAACTTGATGAATGGTTAAAAAAAAAAGGTGGGGGTGGTATCTAGCTGGTGGACTATGTGGTGAAGTTACTTTTTTATGCAAATGATCTCATTCTAATTGCAAAAACTGCCAATGGTTTAAGGGAACTGTTAGTGCAAATCAACAACACCCCCTGGATGTTGATCAGATTTCTAGTTTGATCATTCTAAGCATCCAGTGTGATTGCACAACATTGAAACCTCTCTCCAAGTGTGGGACTTGTAAAAATGAGAAAGGAATCTCCAAAGAAGGCTAGTTCCTCTTCCTAAACTACCTACCACAAGTTGTTCCAGTGCAGGTAAGCTAATCTAATCCTAATCTAACCTCCAAGAAGACAGGGAGAGAGAGAAAAGAGAAAAAAAAACAAAAGCCGGCACTAAAACGGTGATACACCAGAGAAGGAAAATGATGAACATCTATCAAAACTGCTATGAACACAACTCCAACCTTGCAATGAACATTTAAATGTGCATAAATACCTACAATGAAGAGAGGCAAGAAGAAAACAAGCAAAAATACGAGCAAGGATGGACAGATGCATCACAAAACACGTTTTTTTTTCTCCTGAAGTTTGCACAGAACATCATTTTAATGGTAAAAGGAAAAAAACGCCATTACAGAGTAGGGGAGGACGTTCAAACTCCATTTTCAACCCTGGGGAAAAAAATAAAGGAGAGCAGAGTAGAAAAGATGAACCACACTTTGAAAAATGAGCCAAATTTGGCTTTTTATAATGCATGGGTCGAGCCCAGGAGAGAGAAAACGTGCAAAAACATGGGATCCATTCCTCATTGAATGAAGATGCATTAAAATAGCATGGGCATCCTTACAGACCCATGCCCTGACATTTTTGACCATGCTAGAGAAGAATGCGACCCATTTTGCATTAAAACTGGTTGTTGAAACGTCACTTCTGGCCATTACCATGTGCCAGAGATGTTTCTTGATTTTCTCTCTCCAAACTGAACCAAAATGTAATATTTACCCCATAATCATGTAGGGAATTTCACCAGCTTTCCATTGATATAAAGAACGTGAAAAAATGAGCTCTGGATCGAAAGTTATGGCCATTTGAAGATTTAGGGCAAAAACAGGCCCAAAACGGATCGGCGGGAATTTTTTTTGAATTTTACCTCTTTTTTGCATTTTGGAAAATTTTCCAAAAAATCCCCATGCATCTGCCACTTGGATGACACGTGTCAGGCTCTGATTCATCCGCGGGCCTCCTTGTCTCTTTTCGGCCATTTCGGCTTTTCGTGTCTCACGCGTCCCGCGCGTACCTTTGTCCCAACTGTCCCAGACTGCCTGGGACAAATATCTCCGAACCGCCCGAAATGGACTGTCTTTCGGCAAACCAGCTGATTCGCATCCCACGCGTACTTTTGTCCCGACTGTCCCAAACCGCGTGAAACAAAAGACTTAGACGATTTTTCTTGCTTTCGGCTGATTCGGCTTTTCGCATCCCTCGCGTCCTGACGTCCCAACTGTCCCGCGGACTGCCTGGGAAAAATATCTCTGACTTAGCCGATTTTCTTGATTTTTCGGCCCCAAGCTTGGTACGACGAACCTCAGTACGACCCCTGGTACGACCTGAACCCTTCAGACCCGAAATGCCTTAAAACAATCCTGCAACCTTATTTTTCACATTTTTTCCATTTTTTCTAACTCGTTGGGATTTCTTCTTGGATGGGAGAGTTAAAAAAAAAGGCCGAGGGGACCCCGAAAAACATGATTTTGGGCCTTGAATCAATCTTACTTTCTCGGGACTGAATAATTTGGTGCATGTTATCAAAATTACCTTGAGGGGTGAATTTTGGATAACAATTTTGGCGACTCAGCGGGGGTCATCTGCTTGCTAGATGAAGTTACCAGTTGGCTGAAGCATCCATTGGGCATGGAGTCATGAGTTGTAGCCTGCAAACTGATCTGAACTTTGAAAACCTCCTCTCTGAGCCACTTGGAAACCCACTGAAATGGACCGTGCAAGAGCAAAACCAGCACCACAAAAACTATGTACAAAACTAAAAATCATACATGCTCCAAATGGAACATGATAGAGTGTGCACAAGCACTTCTTTTACTGAAAGCAAACCTACCTACTCTATTCTAACTGGAAGCAAAGGTAAGCTAAACAAACCCCGCAACTGGTTGTGCAAAATAGCTTCCTTTCTTCAAAATTGGCAACCATGCAACTGATTTGGCACTGAACATGGCTGATTGGATGAATGGAAAATCAACAAGAAGCTGGTCTTCCACCCAAATCATCAAGGTATCAGCTGAAGGAAAATTCAATACCTCTTTTAGTTGTTCTGCATTTGGATTGGAGAGGTATGACAGTTGATCTTTGGTTCTTTGTAGCTCATCCTCATGCTCAGAAGCAAGCATGACTGGTTGTGACTTCTCCTTTGGCTCCAATAAAGCCAAATACCTGATTGGGCAAGGTATGGTCCGTTTGATATGCCCATAGCTCTGATTTTCAACTCCAAAAATGGAGTCTTCTTGTAGACCTTTTTGAATGGATGGTGTGGAAGCAATGGTAGAATCTTTGTGCCCTTTCTCTTCCTCCAATGAAGGACATGAAAGATTAAAATCTTCCAATCTTGGTTCCAAAGAGCTGCTATAAGATGCAGACTGCTGCAAATGGGTGCTCTCCTTCATGACAGTAGGCTCAAGTGTTTGGGACGTGGAAGATGAAAGAAGGAATGGTGGGAACTCAACCGGTTCTTCTTCATCAAAACAATCCTCCAAATCTGACAGATAAACTACCTCATTGTTGTCCTGCTGCAAATGCTCAACTTCCTCCATGGTCTCCTCTTGATCTGTAACTTGATCATCATGGTTTCTTTCATCCTCCAACATTGAGTTTGAGAGATCAAACTCTTCTTCAGCACTAGAGCTCGAGAGAGATGAAGTAGAAAGAAGAACTGAAGGTTCTCCTGTAGCCTACTTTGTGCTCAAAGCCCTTGGATCTGTAATTTTCTCCTCCACAACTAGAATGTGCTCCTCTTCTTTTGGATTTGGAGCAGCTTCTCCCTCTTCTACTACTTGAAGACAATCTTGCTCTTGATGGAACTCTTCTTCTAGCATGAAGTTGGTCAAGTCAAACTCTTCAATCTGCTACTCTAGAGGACAAGTTGGGACTGTAAGATCTTCTTCTGAGCTTTCTTCCTCTATGGCTGATTGTGTAACTTGAATTGAATCAGCATTCTCTTCAAATAGAATGCTAACATGGACACTACTTTCTGAGAAAACTGACTGCTGATCTGCTTCTTCTTTTTGCTCTTCTCCTGCTGCAACAAATTCAGTCCTAACCACCACTTGTTTTCCAACTCCAACCTCTTCTAAAGGCTTAACCATCAAGGGGATCTTTGTCATCCCAAATTTAAGAGCCCAACTCTTCAGACTTTGAATTTCTTTATCTTTGTTTGGCTCTTCTTTCTGCTGCTGTTTTCCTTGACTGGCATTCTGATTTTTATCCTCCCAACATGGATTTGGGAATGCAAGAGGAGAAGTGGATTGTAACTCAATTGATTTGGCAATTTTTCGTGGTGGTGGAGGAGGTAGAAACTCTTGTTTCTTTGGAGGGAATGGCTGTTTGGAAGGGAAAAGGACAGAAGAATCGAGATGTGGTGGAAGACTAGGGAATGGAGAAATGGAATTAACTCCTGGGGCAGCATTGACTGGATTTAGAATTTGAAATTCCAAATGAGATGATGCTGCTTGAGTAATGGGAAGAGAAAAACCAAATGATGGTGTAGAACTTACCCATTGACAAGGTTGTTCAACACCAAGTGTATAGGCCTCTATTTCTGCTGTCCATTGTGCAAGTTGGGGCAGCATCTTCATCATAAAGTCTAGCTTCTCCTGAGGGCTGAAGTGTCTTGGAAAAGGGCCTCCCCATGGACAAGGAGTCCTGCAACCAATTCTAAAAGCCTTCATTTGAGCTGCTGCTCTTGATTGCACCATCTTTGCCTCCATCTTTTGGATTTTTTCCACAAAATCTACATCTTCCATTTGATTGTCTTCATTGCATGCGTACCCTTGCTCTTGATGTGCTTCACAACCAAAACTGACTTTGGCACTGCTGCTCATATGGGTAGATATGCTGATTTTGAATTTGATCAAAATGCTGATTTGGAGGATTTGTAAAACATGTTGGAGGTGTGATATACTGCTGTTGTAAATGTGAATTCCATGATGGAAATGAAGTCATGATTACACAACTTCATGGAATGGAAAAGAATGAAAGAGATGGAAAGAAAGATGGATGGAAATGGATGGAAAAAGTGGTCTGCAACTCAGAGAATGAGTTATTTACCAGATGGAGTCGCCAGATGTGCTTTTGAAAGTGCCTCCAAAAGGCTGAATCTTTAACAAGAACACACCAACCTGTCAAAGATAAAGTGAAAGACCTCTAAGGTCCCACCGGGCATGCCAAAACTATTAGTGCAAATCAGCAGCACCCCCTAGATGTTGATCAGATTTCTAGTTTGATCATTCTAAGCATCTAGTGTGATTGCACAACATTGAAACCTCTCTCCAAGTGTGGGACTTGTAAAAATGAGAAAGGAATCTCCAGAGAAGGCTGGTTCCTCTTCCTAAACTACCTGCCACAAGCTGTTCCAGTGCAGGCAAGCTAATCTAATCCTAATCTAACCTCCAAGGAGACAGGGAGAGAGAAAAGAGAAAAAAAAACAAAAGCCTACACTAAAACGGTGATACACCAGAGAAGGAAAATGCTGAACATCTATCAAAACTGCTATGAACACAGCTCCAACCTTGCAATGAACATTTAAACATGCACAAATACCTACAATGAAGAGAGGAAAGAAGAAAACAAGCAAAAATATGAGCAAGGATGGACAGATGCATCACAAAACACGTTTTTTGTTGCTCCAGAAGTTTGCACAGAACATCATTTTAATGGTAAAAGGCAAAAAATGCCATTACAGAGCAGGGGAGGAGGTTCAAACTCCATTTTCAACCCTGGGGAAGAAAAGAAAGGAGAGCAGAGCAGAAAAGATGAACCACCCTTTGAAAAATGAGCCAAATCTGGCTTTTTACAATGCATGGGTCGAGCCCAGGAGAGAGAAAATGTGTAAAAACATGGGAGCCATTCCTCATTGAATGAAGATGCATTAAAACAGCATGGGCATCCTTACAGACCCATGCCCTGACATTTTTGACCATGCTGGAGAAGAATGCGACCCATTTTGCATTAAAACTGGTTGTTGAAACGTCACTTCTGGCCATTACCACGTGCCAGAGACATGTTTCTTGATTTTCTCTCTCCAAACTGAACCAAAATGCAAGATTGACCCCAGAATCATGTAGGGAATTTCACCAGCTTTCCATTGATATAAAGAACGCGAAAAATCGAGCTCTGGATCGAAAGTTATGGCCATTTGAAGATTTAGGGCAAAAATAGGCCCAAAACGGATCGGCGGGAAAAAAATTTGAATTTTACCTCTTTTTTGCATTTTGGAAAATTTTCCAAAAAATCCCCGTGCATCTGCCACTTGGATGACACGTGTCAAGCTCTGATTCGTCCGCGGGCCTCCTTGTCTCTTTTCGGCCATTTCGGCTTTTCGCGTCTCACGCGTCCCGCGCGTACCTTTGTCCCAACTGTCCTGGACTGCCTGGGACAAATATCTCCAAACCGCCCAAAATGGACTGTCTTTCGGCAAACCGGCCGATTCGCATCCCACGCGTACTTTTGTCCCGGCTGTCCCAAACCGCGCGAAACAAAAGACTTAGACGATTTTTCTTGCTTTTGGCCGATTCGGCTTTTCGCGTCCCTCGCGTCCCGACGTCCCAACTATCCCGCGGACCGCCTGGGACAAATATCTCCGACTTAGCTGATTTTCTTGATTTTTTGGCCCCAAGCTTGGTACGACGAACCTCAGTACGACCCGAACCCTTCAGACCCGAAATGCCTTAAAACAATCCTGCAACCTTATTTTTCGCATTTTTTCCATTTTTTCTAACTCGTTGGGATTTCTTCTTGGATGGGAGAGTTAAAAAAAAAAAGGCCGAGGGGACCCCAAAAAACATGATTTTGGGCCTCGAATCAATCTTACTTGCTCAGGACTGAATAATTTGGTGCATGTTATAAGAATACAAATACCTTGGAATTGTTTTTCATTATTGACTCAACTGGGAGACATGTAGAGCGAAAAGGATTCAGGGAGGATGGAGAACATCTTACTTACTTCAGGGCAAGTGCAGAAAAGTGGAATTATGGGATTGGAACACTAAGAAAACCCTCCTTGATTTATTGGTCACGCTAGTTGTCCTTGATGGATGTGAAGTTTGAGGGAGTAGTGTGTCAAATCACAAGTGGAGGTAGTTAGAGAGAATCCAAAAGCATATAATCACTAGTAGCATCAAAGTCAAAACAACATGCCCATATGAAATCCTTTTGGCCGAAACAGGGATTTTCCTAATGGAGGCATTAACATTAACCTTATTGATAAGTTATTTAAAAAAGGTTGAAAACACAAATTACCATCGTTGGCCCAAAATGGTTGTTGAGGAGTAGAATCGTAGGAAGAAGACGCGGATGAAGCAGAACAACGAGTGAATGAATAAACGAGACATTAAGCTGCAAAATTGCCCTAACACCAATGCGAAAATAAAAAAGTTTACCTTAGAAAAATTTAGGAATGTTACGTGGACAAAATAAATTGGTCGAAAAAAAACATACTATGTTAAAGAGTTCAACCCCACATGTGAGCATAATGAAAAATGGTATCTATAAGCTACTCTTAAGGGTAAGGCTATAATGTTAGTGGCTCAACTAAGGACCATATCACATCATCTTAGGTGTGAGACTGGTGGATGGACAACCCCTAAAGAAGATTGGGAAGAAAGAACTTGTATTTTCTGCAATAAAGGGGTGGTTGAAACTAAACGACACTTCATTTTGGAATGTATAATTTATGAGGATATATGATCACAATATGATTTGAAGGTGAACAACCTAAATGAGTTATTTTAGGAGGAAAGACTCCACATAAACGCTGGCTTCTTGGTCAAGATCCATAATAGAAAATCTCGAAAAAAAAACTTTGAAAATTCATTAATGTTGCGGCTCTTATTCGCGAGAGTGGACGTCGCTAAAAAAACTTTCATTCATTTGAAGAGCTTCTTTTGTTCCGCGTTCCAATGGTATATTTTGGTCCCGTGGACGATAATAAATCCTCGATATATCTATCGCTTCCTTAGTGTAAGAAGCGTGAGATACGCGACATCAATTCGCAAACAGTTTCGGTCCACGAATTATGTGATAATTTAGTTTCCCGTAAGGGATTGTTATTAGACGGACTGTGAATTCACGAGGATTGTTTTAGCGTTTACTAAGATGGCCTCAATGGTTAATCCACAGAGTCTACCATGTTTTCTGTATGACAAAGTCTCTTACCACAAATATGGTGGACTGGTGATAAATTCATCACAGAAACTATATACATTCGGGCATCAGAAATGCGGACTGAAGCATTTTACGAACAACTGCAAGTTATTGAGGGAGAATAAACATTTGCCTAGAAGAAAAGCAATTAGGCGGAGAGGCATTGTTGCCAGAATAGAGCTGTCAAACCCAGATGACTACGAGGTGGGGAGACTGCTAGGAAGCTATGGGTACATGAACATAACTAGGTAGTAAATTTTTTTATCTTCTCATATTTGTTAAATCAGCATATAAACTTTGTTTTCCATAGAAAAACCCAGAAGTATACTAATTGATTGAAATGATTGACCCTTCAACGACCATTAAATGTTTATTCAGCGCTTTTAGAGACATCAACAGGTCTTGCCAGGTAAAATGGAGTTGAAGTGAACTCAAAAAGCTTAATTGGTCATGTGAAAGGCATCTCCTTTTGGGTGGGCCTGGGAAACCCAAAAAGGGGATGCTTAGAGTTACCCAATTTTTTTTTCCTAGAAATGATATTTGAATAGGAAATATGATGGGGATGGGGAACGGCATGGAAGACAGAGGGAGGTCATAACATTTTGTGTTGTGCACTTAAGGAAGACTATTAGTTTCTGGACTGGACTCCATTCTGCAGGTGTTTGGCACTTCTTACAATTTTTATCTTTACAGTGTATTCCTGATAGTTCAGCTGCTTGGTTTTGAGTACATATTTTGGTTTGCTGAAAAGTATCTACACTTTTTAACCATCTCTAATCATAAGCTTATTTGACAATTCCTTTTCTTTACCCTTGAAGAGGCATTCCTTGTGCGTGTCTTCTTTACTTTTTGTTTTCTCTGAATAACTTTGTGTTAACTTCATTTGACAGATTGCTAAGCAGTTCCTTATTTTAATGCTTACTGTTTAGGTATTTTTTTTTTCGAGTGCCTGAAGGCACCTTGCCAGATTTTTTAGGAAGAGCAATGAACTAATAAGTTAATAATGCCGTACGTCAGTTAATCTTACTAATAACCAGGTCATTGGGAGAAATGCAGTCAATACCTTCTTTTTGAAAAAACTTAGAAGGCTTTAGCAAATCATCGTGTCTTGTGCTTTTCCACTTGACCATCCAAAGTGAAAATGGTGTTTTACTGCCATGCGGAACCCAACAAGATCCTTCATGACGAACAAGAACCTGCTTTTGTGGTTGTTCTTTACGAGCGAATTATATTCTTCAGCCATAGCATCTTTCAATTCCAATCATTCGTGAAAGCAAAATTGGCCTTTTGTTTCTGGCCAGGAGTCCTCCAAGTGCCGGAAATATCATCAGAGCATGTAGCCTCTATGGTCTTCATAATCCACTTACAATGACAAGCCTCACAAATGGCAGGAGTCTCATGTCTACAAGGATTAACACCAAAACTCTTGACATAATAGTCTCTCTCTCATCATCTGAGCAATTTGAAGCATCTGAACTAGACAAAGAGATACTGGACACATCATAAAAGAAGAGAAATAAAAGGAAGGCAAAATTATAGAAGAAGGGTTGTTTGTGAAGGGTACATCCCTCTGCCGAACTGGGATTGTGCAAGCCAAAGGCCTTAGACTTGTTAGCATACCCAACAAGTATACATTTGCCACTCTTATGCTCATTTTTGTAATAATTTGTGAACATTAATATAATTTCTTTCTTGAGAACCTCTCTTTGTGCAGGTGCATAAGAATCATGTCACCTCCATCAAACTCTTGCTTCCTTCTCAATATAGTGCGTGCTGTTTTTTTTCAACTGCGTGTGCACTCGTTGGTGCACATCCTTCATGTACCAAACAAACTCTTCCGCTTCTGCGATCCTCCCTTTTTCTTTCTTGATGTCACGGAATTCATAGGTAAGCACCCATTGAGACTTATTCAAAAGAAGACAACCAGGAATCAAAAAAGAAAAACCTGAAGGCCAAATGCTGTTTGCAGAGTTATGATATGCAAACTTGACTTGAGCAGGAGCGAAAAGAATGCCTCCTTTGACTTCCAAGAATAGAGCTTTCTCAAAAGGCAGAGAACAAGGGGCTCAAGAGAATTAGGTAGGGTTTCACTTCGTTTCCAAAAATAATGAAGTGGTAAAAAGTATAGTAAAAGAGGAACTTTCCCTCAAGAACAAAACTGCAACTTAGTTTTCTTGTGTCTAGGTCCATAATGCCATCTAGAAGAGACCCATTCAAGTTTAGTTTAAGACCCCTACGTTTAAAAAAGGTACTGATACGACACACCTGTGTAGGATGCTTAACCTAGTCCATTGTTTATTAGTTTCAAGATAGTTAATATGGTGAAAATGCATTTTAGAAAGGGGTTTCTAGCACTGTGATCAATAAGCTCTCTTAGACATCTAACTGCCATGGACAATCAGATATAGAACATTGATAAAAATAATGTGATTCTAGGCAACCCTAGATGGATAAAAATCTGTTAATGTGCCATTACAACTTCAGGAATTTGTGGCTTAAATTGTTGAAAACGATTGAGGATGTGCTATAACCCTAGATGTTGTGAATACTTTTCTTTTGCCAATTGGAATATCTGCATCTCTCTATGTCTCTGCGCACATTCTCTAGCCATGCATGGCCAAAAAGATCTCACTTAGCTGCGCCAATGTAATTAAAAATCAATAGTCAAATTTGTTATGTCCACCTAATAATAGGGCTACATAGTCTTCTTTTGGATCATGTTCTCTTGTATTGAACAAGAAGGGATGCATGAAAATGGCGTGCCCTAAATGAATAAACTAGTCCGTCCTATAAGAATCAGTCTAACCAAAGGGTGCGATCAGTGCGGGTTTGGCTATGCGTTCGTAACGCAAAATGCCAATTTTCAAAAAACCCATTACAAAATCTGCACAATAACGTTCCATACAATCGCATCGAGCTTAAAAAATATCCAAATATATATAACATGCATACATAGGCTCTTTTTTTTGTCCATAAGAGTATTTAAAACTTTACTTCAAAATCCCATTTGTACTCTCATGAGAAGTTCAGCAACATTGCAAGAATGCTAACCCATTTCACATATGCACATGATTTTACTAATCTAGAATTCTGGATGAATATATCAGTGCTATGATTTTCCATTTACAATAGTAATCTCGCTGGAAATAGAAGTATCTAGTGCCTTTTATTCTTTAGAGCTTGGCACTATGGCATAAAAATCCTGAAGCATCGGATTGAATACGGTATTTGCAAAACATTCTAGATACATGCTAAAATGGGCACTGGGCTGACCATCTTGAAATATCATAGCTCTAAACGTCCTAGGTTCAGTCAAAGGAGGTATGGCAAAGTTGAGATCGAGGGATCTAGATTTGGAGTTTTGGAAATGTTTCAAGCAAGTATTAACTCCAATCACTGGAGTACCTGGTCACGTTAGTCAACGCTTGCACCATGTAATTATTGGGCGTTTCCAAATATCCAAAGAATAAATATGATAAATAAGCATAAAGGTAAAAAAACCCTAAGGTAAGTAAACTAATTGATCGCAATCACAATCACACTATGATATAAGTTGAAAGAGTTTTTGCCTCATCGTAGGGGATGTGCCATCAGTCCAACAAAGAGGTCGACAAAGAAGGCCATTAAAGGGAATGAGAAGGATATTATCTAAGAGGCCCCTAAGCCTATCTTTCGAGCACTCCGACTTTAAATTGAACTTAAGTGATAGGATAGAGATTCATTTTTCATAGTCATGACTACATGGATCAACTTGTTGGAATCTTCCACACTAACATGCAGCTCATTATAGATAAGTTGTGGAATCATCATGACTATGTGGCCATTGAGATCACTAAGAAGCTCCATTTACGTTGCCAAGGAAATATTTTTGAAGTGCAAAGTGGGACCCATGAAATGAAATAGCTGAAGGATGAAGAGAGCTAAAAAAAGCTTCATAGTCAGGCAAATGATACTACTAAAGAGAGAGGACCGCTTTAAGGTCTTGGTCTTGAAAAATACATTTCAGGATTTTTTGGTCTCCTACTATGAAGCTGCCATAAACATGTCACCATTGGCAGCTGGATTGCAAAAAGGGTGGAAGACAAAACCATGTCAAGATCTATACGAACATCCCTGATAGACACAAAAGGATGGTCAGTCATCGACAAGAAAATCGACAGTGTGAATAGAGGCTACGAGGAGGAAGCACTCTAAGGGGAGACCTCCCAGCTGGGAATTATAATGAAGAACATATGGGAAAGACAAACGTTGAGAGACAAAGAAATTCCACAGATATGTTAATAGGTTGTCTAAACCCAAAAATCCTCCTAAATGAAGGATTTCAACAGTTCTTAAATGATGAGCAGGCTCTTAGAGGGAGTGCTCCAGATAGGAAAGTAGAAGATAAGTTCAAGAATTATGCGTTAGAACCTCCAAGAAAAGATGAATGTTATCTTGTCCTTCCGAGCATTATGACTCAGGTGTGAATTGCATTAATGATCAAGATCTAGGAGTCATGTAGAAAAATTTGTGGTACTTGAAGGATGTTTAAAATGTGTCATTTTGTACTGCTGTTAGTAGGCCATCTATGGCCTAGACTATGTAGACTCAAGATTTTGTTTGGTCGCCACCCTATAAGAGGATTGTCATGAATAGGGACAGTTTCCAATCTTTCTTTTATATCATTTTTAGTTAATAATTACTCATTTTGTGGCCCCACTGGACAATTCTTGTATATGAGGATATCTTCAAACCTTTGCAAACCCTTTTCAAATTCAAAACTACTGGGCAAACCTTTCACCTTCATTCGAACTGTCCACTAACATTTTTTTAAATCCCTAGTTACATTTTGGTGACAACAATGAAAAGACAATTTGATCCAACCATGAGCCATTCAAAGTGAAAAATTTGAAATCTTCTGTCATCATCTAATGTTTTTTGGTGTTTTCATAAGAAGGATCTTAGCCACTATCCTTCTGCATTTACGGGGCCTATTCACCATGGATATAATTTGGCCTTCAAGTTTGTTTAGATGCCCTCAAGTATTTTTGAGTGCATATCTTCTTAGAACATCTCAACTAGTTTGCTTCAGTGAGATTTGCAACACATGTTACAGTTTGAAATTTTTATTAATGCTCATAAAGGGAGATAAGAACTTCCATACCCTAAGTGGCACTGACTAGAAATAGTAATATTCATCGAGCAACTTGTTTCTTTCCATGTGTTTGTTCTTCCTGTCGGTTCACAATAATAAAGAAGAATGAGCCCCTTCATTTCCTATTCATTCGTAACATGTGATCCAGAATATTGCACTGTATAGCTATGAAGTAGATCATGTCCCCAATGGGACAAACTTAGCCCTGGACGAATTTTAGGTGCTTCCCTTGATAAAGAGACAACTCAGAAAAGATATCACAACAATTATTACTGCAGATCAGAATTTTAGAGAGGAAAGAGCGACTAGGAGTTACTAGGAAAACCCATGCACACAGTGAACAAATGTTTATCTTTCCACTTAGCTATGAAATGCAGATTTTATGAACTCCAAATCAACCTTTAGGATGGTATATATGACCATACAAAGATCAAATTACACTGCTGCAATAAATAATCAGACATGGAGGCTGGGTTTGTTGATGAAATCCACCCCAAACAACAACCAAACCTATCTATTCAAGCTATAAATAGACCTCAAAGTTTGAACAGTTCATTATAGGATAAACATCTGATTTTTAAGCACATAACAGGCTGGAAAAACAGTTCAGAATGCAGCAGAAATAGAGGTCTGAAACAACACTTAAATTCCATCCAAAAATTACTGAGAATACCTTCTACTGATCCACATAATCAATGGACAACCGATAGCATAAATTTACAGACCTGGGAATGTCTTCAAACATCTCATGAAAGTCAAAATATGGGTCGCTACAAGAGAGAAAAATATTATATTACTGCAAACAATATTTTCTTTATACCTCGGACACAAAATCTGCCAAAAATATTCACAACTACGGCTGGAAATGATTGAAATTTCCTTTGCAAGAACTATAGAATTTCCTGTATGGAAATCCCTCACATTCTCTTAGAGGGTTTTCGTCCTCTAGAGGAAATATACTAAGGGTTTTCGTCCTTAGAATATTTTTGGTGAAAGCTTCAAGCTTCAACACAATTAAGAAAATACCAAGTAAATATGGAATGCCTCTACACAAGTCGAACCTCTCCTTATAAAAGGAGAAATGGGACCCAAAGTGACCTTTGGACTTCCAATGAAAGTGACCTTTAGACTTCCAAATGAAGGTGACCTTTGGACTTCAAAAATGAAAGTGACCTTTGGACTTCACAAATCATGGACATTTTCCCTATAAATACAATTAAAATTAATTGTATTTTTACAATTACACTTTTGTAATTTTTATTTTAATATTAAACTTTATTACTTTATTATATGTGCATTTTATAATTTTATATTTTAATATTTGTACAATATAATAAAATAAATAAAACTTAGTCACCCTGGACTCACCCTTTGGCCGTCGGGTAGACAAAAATGGGCCAAAGGCCTTCGATACGAACTATCCGAAAAGAGGGACATTGCACTGAAGATGAAGATGCCATAATGGAGCATGACAAATTTGTGAGTGCAAATGGTTTCAATTTGCATAGAAATAGAATCCCTCCAATACTTGGACTGGGAGTGAAACATTAAGGCGTTGAGGAAGGTACAACCCAACCTAGGACAGTGGGAAGAGGGAAGTCTAGACAATCTTTGGGGCAGTCACGGAGGCCACTACAACAAGGTAACTCTAGGGGTTTGGATCAGTTTCGCATGATGCTCAAACTTACCTTTCCAAGTTTGTTGTTGAGTGAGGAATGTAATCAAGAGTTGGTGAATGAGGTGTTGTCTACCCCAAGTGAGAAGGGAAGTATTTCTATGGCAGCCACGAGCCAAACTACCATCATTGATACTACTGTCATCATTTATAACAACCCCCACCTAATTTCAGTTGCATTTTTATTTGAGAATATGGAGTGTTCTTACACCTTAGTTAATAACGATGGAACGAAGAGTGAGGATGCCACATTGGGACATGGATTAGCTTGTCAAGTTATTGATTATTTATTAATTTATTGCTTTATGACTGAGATTACAACAGTTTGGAAGGATTTTTATACAGCTGAGTATGCAAAAGAAGAAGTTGTTACTGTAGTTTTAGAAGTTGAAGATGAAGGGGACTTCAATGAAGGTGCAATAGGTGTCAGAGTTTGTTTGGGCAAAAACTCCTTCATTTGACAAGTATAGGATCTAGACTATGGGGATGTTATAACATTTTCCTTCACCTTGGTATGATGGCATTTGGGCATGAGAGCTTGCAATTGCTTAAGGGCAAGCAATTTTGGGAAGGGAGGACTGTAATGTCTCCTTTTTCGAACTAATTCATTTCAAAGACTTCTAGCCCATTCCACTTCTCGTGGGTCGGAAGAAGGTGAACAAGGGAAATATTTGTTTATATTTTAGTCCTTTTCCGTGAGCATTTACATTTTCTTTTAGTGTTTTCCTTTATGAGGTAGGTCTGGTGGGTTGGAGGAATTAAAAAGCAAATTAAAAGATAGAACAAGCTTCTTTATGAGGTTGGTCTGTAATGTCCCCTTTTTTCGAATTAATCTGAAATAAAGGATTCCTTAGCAAACAACGGTTGGACAATAGAAGATTATGAATTATATTTTAGTTTTCATCATTCATATTCATGATTTATTTTTGTATTACCCATTCTAAGTGGGTCGGATGGGTTTAGTGCCTTTAATGAGGCTTAATAAAAGATTATAATAACTTATTAGGGGTCGACCTTACTTTTATGGGCTTTGGCGCCAAAGAAAGGTATAAAAGAGGATTAGAGGAATTCATTTGGGCATCTAGTTTTGGCGCATTTTCTATTATTGGGCATTGAGAGCTTGTTGCTCCATGTTCTTCCACTTGAGCACGAAAACCCTCTTGTGTGGTTTCTTAGAAGGACGAAAACCCTTCTAGTGGGTTTGTTGGAGGATGAAAACCCTTCAACATTGATTGAGTTTGAAGAATATTGCAGATTTGAGGATACTTCATATTCAAATTTCTATTGGCATTGGACAACCTTCCCTAGGTGGAGCGACCTACCTTGGAGAGTGGTTTGATGCCCTAGAAGGCATATTATTGATATTTCACTTCATAATCCAATTTGTCATATTTTATAAAGCCGAAATCTCCATTTTGGTGATTTTTGCAAGGGCTTACTATTTTTCCTAGTCCTTGGTTTTGGCTAGTATGCCGTTGATTTAAATAATTAATTCTAGCTGTGAAATCAAATATTCTTTCAATCTTTTGATGTATTTATGATCAATAAATATTGCCGTGGCTAGAATAATTGTTTTGTGACATTACTAGTTGATTTTCTTGGTGAAAAGTGGATTTGAATTCCATAAACAGTTTGCTGCCCTTGTAGATTGCTGATTTCATATTTATTTCAGTTGTTGATTATAAAAATCAGACTTGCTTGTATTGGGGTTTGAGCTAAGTTCCTTAATTTTCAGTTTTGTCCACAAAGGGGATATTACACGGTCATAGGGAAAACTCCCTCACAAGGTGTGGCACCACCAAAGGGGTATAAGAGGAGTCACATAGGCTCATTTGCAGCATCTTTTTGGCATATATACTTTTGTCTACTTTGCTTCTAAAACAGTATTCTAATCCAATTCCACTAAAGGGTGACAATCTATTAGAGTGGCAAGTAAGGGAGACGAAAACCTTGTTGAAGATTGGAGAATGGAGACCCTCCAATTTGGTGGTGTTGAAAATAATCTTGACGGTTTGCAATTAGGGCTTGGAGAAGAAGTAATACCAAGGGTTTTGGTATTATTTTATGCCCCTCTCCTAGGGAGCGACTTGCATAGGAGTGTGATTGGGTCCTTTCTAGGGCAAAAAATTACATTCCGAGTTGATATTTGGATTTCTCATATTTTATAAGGCTGAAATATTGCATATTTGTAATTTATTGGGGTTTGGTGACCTCATTTTCAGTCACTTCTATTGGCTTTACTTCTGCTGTTGCTAAATTAATTTCCATTTGTGCATGTGATTGAATTGCATGGTGTAAATTGACCTACATTGTTCCTAGAAGGATTATATATGATGCAGATCAGTTTCATAGTGATATTTGGGTGAATTATTGTACTTTGCAAGCATCTGTCCTAGAAAATCAGACTACTATACATCACTGTTCTAATTTCTAATTTTCTGCTACAAAAATCAGATTGTGTTCAATTGGGGTTTATGTGATTTTCCTTGTTTGTGTGGTTGAGCCCTAGAAAGGGACATTACATAGTTTGCATATGCCTACTTTCCTTTGGCAGCATTTAGGAACTAACTTAATGACGGTGACGGATCCTCCCCGTAGTCTACATAGTCACGCAATGGGATGAAAACTGTTAGTGTTTCATCTATTTCTCAATGGCCTTTATGACATCTATGTGCAACTGCTCTCTAAGAGCTTACAACTCGCTGATGGAGTATTATAGATTCTTGGTGTTCCCCTATAGACCTATCCTAGACTGGACTTAGCCACTCTAACATGCATATTCCACAACCTCTTCACTCTTGATCCTTGCTCAGTTGCTAACCCCTAAAATGGTGAGCTTGTCCTCCTTTTATAGTCGTCTTCCTTGCTCTTTTCCCGCTTCTCTCCCCTCATTTGAAATTTTCCTTAGGCGGGCTAGCTTCTTCTAGATGCTCCCAAATTCTCCCGTTCAGATTCAAATTTGAATTTGAGCTCCTTTAATGCTCTGATCTACTGCTCCCCTGCTTGTGCCGCGCTAATCTAGCCGTTGGCTCTTCTGACTGTTCCATCTTGTCAGCATCTGCGCTAGACATCTTTTGACATCTGTGTCTTGTTTTCCAACTACCCTTTCTGCTGCGCACTCTTTTCTCGCACACCTTTGCCACGCCCTAGTTCTCTTCTGTTGCGCGCTCATCTACGCGAGTTCCACCTCCAATTATCTTTTGCGCACTGTCTCTGGGGTTTATGGGCCTTCTCCAAAACATTCGCGTGCTTCTTCATCTATAGCGCAATCCTTCTTCATCTATTGCGCAATCCTTCTTGTACCCTCCCGCGCCCTTGATGCATTGTCTACTATTGCGCATAACTTCCTCACAATTTCTGCGTGCCTCTAGTCATCTAAGCTAACTCAAAAACTCCTCGCTGCCCTACCAAAAGCGTATTCGCACCTCTGTGCATTATTCCTTTGCGTTGGCTGTCTCTTACAAGCCTTCCGTGCATGTCTTGCACTCTTACTTCCTTCGCACACTCC
Source organism: Taxus chinensis (assembly GCA_019776745.2). Classification (NCBI taxonomy): domain Eukaryota; kingdom Viridiplantae; phylum Streptophyta; class Pinopsida; order Cupressales; family Taxaceae; genus Taxus; species Taxus chinensis. The sequence goes on from CM034154.1 coordinate 472,177,957, forward strand.
ATGGACTGCACTCCTTGCTAAAAGCTACTGCACAAAGTACTTGCGTACTTCCACACATTCACCGCTTGATTCCTCTGCGCTTCCCTTCGGGCTTATGGGCCTCCTCCAAAACTTTCGCGCACTCAACCCTTTTGTTTTCCTTTCGAATTCCTCTCCGCGGCTATTCACACTTCTGCATGTTGCGCCTTCCTCTTCACTCCTCGTGCCTTTATTCTTGCACGCACCCACACTTAGGCAAAATTGAGCAGGATTGTCTTGGACCTTGGATGCTCTTGCATCACTTAATCAAAAGTTAGGGTTTGGCTTTCTTCCATCAAGTGTAAAGCCTCCACAAATTTTTCATGGGAGGGCGGTAAACTCTTTAGAACAAGTGCAACTAAGCCATCATCATCCTCCTTTTTCTCTGTGGTAGTGAGCTGGTCTCAAAGATCTTAAGATGTTCTAACAGGGATTTGACCTTATGCAGTTTTGCTGAAAATGACAAATTCTTCAAGTACAAGACCCGACTTTTCTTTGAAGTTTGATAGTTGTTTTGGAGACTAGTCTCAAGTACATTTGCCACAATGGCATTTCAGACCTTAGAGATTAAATCATCTGAAACAACCAATTTCAACAACAAAAGGGCCTTCTTATGATGTTTGTCACAGTCAACAAAATTAGTAGTAGGTCGTGATTCCTTATCGAGAATAATTTTATCACAATCACGATATTCCACAATTGTTAATTGTAGGAATCCAGAAGTTGTAATTTTGACCAATTAAATTCTGTGCTTGTGATAGAACTAAATTTTGTATATTGGGCATAATACCCACAGTGATTGATCTTTGACTCTCAAATTAATGCAACAGGAAATGCAAAGTTCATAAAGTAATTCACCAAATATAATGAAATATTTATGAATTGTTTACACAAATGTCTGTAGAGGTATGCAAAATCATGAAATGCGAAAATTGCATCTTAGAGATTTTGTAAAATCATATTGATTAAATCTCGAGTTTTGGTGCATCTTGTGCTCACGTTCTGGGCTATATTTTCTTCTTTCGACTGTCTCATGCCCTAGCACAATCTCAATTTGGATTGCAACAAAGCATCTACAAAATTCGTTTTCCTTTGGTTGTGCCCTAACTGCACACAAGTGTCTAAAAAACTACACAAAAACGCTTGTAAAATCGCGTAAAAATGTTTGAAATTTTTTTCTTTGAATTTTGCGTTGTTCTAGGTTCTGCTGCAAATCGTTCACTTTTGGAAATCGCAAGTTTCCTCTCCTAATCACTTCTGCACCTGAATTGTGCCCTTGATCTGGTTTGCAGCAAATTCAATCTAAAAGTACACCGTACAAAACAAACAAACAAAATTGTGTCTGCCCTTTCGTGACTGGTTTCTTTACAATTTCAGTTGTGTCTGGCCGACAGTTGAAATCATGATTTATGCTTATGTTTCTCCTTCTACCTGTGAAAAATCTTGAAACTGTCCTTTTTGTCTTGATCTAGTCTTCACGAAATCTCTCGCCTGATCCTTCAAAATTGATTTACACTACCATTTTTGATCCTCATGAACTTGCACCATTGTTTTTGTCATACACGACATCCTCTGCCTTCAAATTGATTAAAAACCTCCTCTTTGTAGTTCGTACCCTAGTAATTTCCCTAGGGCTTCCTCAAACTCCTGGCTCTTGATTGTACATGACTAGGGCTTCCTCGAATGTTTGTTGTTTGTACCCTTCTCCTAGGGCTTCCTTGAACAATGGCTTTCATACCAACATTAGTTAGTATGAGAAAAAAATGAAGAGAAATGGACAGCATGCAACACGCGACACACATCTTGTGTGTCCGACTTTTATCAAGCATAGAAGAAGTTACATTCATGTGAGCTAGTTATAAGTTGATAACCAAAGTTCATTAACTAACATTTATTTAGTTAATGTTTACAGAATAATCTAATAACTTTAATAAGAGCTCAATTACAACAAAAAATATTACATGTATAATTGGTAGGCATATTCAATAAGTTTGGATTTTACTTCTCAAGTTATAAAGCATTTTGAACAGGATTTAGTATTCGATTAATGATACATTGGAAAAGTGAGGGCAGAGAAAGTAATATTTAATGAGGGATTTTACAATTAAATAAACTTCAGTATTTAATTCGACAATGTTTTATTATTAGGTTTTGATGTTTTATATATATATATATATATATATATATATATTTAGTGTATCATTTATGCATAGTGTTTTGGGGTTATTTAATTTATTTATTTTACTCTACATGTTACGCTGTTAGTTTTGCTTATTTGGTTGTTAGATTTTTAGAATTGTTTTGTATGCTTGTACCTAGCTGCACCAAATCTGAGCAAAAAACAAAATGCCATACCAGCATCACAAACTCCACACCAGTATTTGTTCTAGTACTAGGACTGACAACTTAGGTGGATAGACAATCTGAACATCTAGTCAAATGCTTGAGATTTGGTTGTGGTGGTGAATATGTCAACATTGCTATGGAGGCATTTAGTTCCAAACATGGCATTGTATGGCAATGCATTGTGGCTTACTCTCCAAAAACAATGGTGTGGCTGAGGGAGGAACTGAACCTCGGTTGAAACAACTCACAGTATGCGGCAAGAGAAAGGTACAAAGAATGTGTTTTGGGCTGAAACTCCGAGTTGTGCCTATTACATATTAGACATGGTTCCAGCCATTGTTCAAAATGTTTCTCTGTTTAAGAAATAGAAAGAGCAAATTTGTTGCTACACACTTCAAGGTCTTTGGGAGCATGGTATAGGCTTATATTCTAGAAGAGTAGAAAAAGAAACTTGATTCAAAGAGTCACAAATGTGTTATGGTAGGCTACAATGAGGATTCAAAATACTAAAGATTTTGGGATTCAATATATAAGGCACTATCAACACCTCAATTTGGTCTTTGGCAGCAACAACTTTGGCATACTTTGACATACTCTCACACACTTAGAATAAACACATATACATTTATTTTCTATCACTCTACCCATTTGCTGTCTTAACCACCTCTATCTAACAGGCATATTATCTATTCAGTATTAGCTCAATCTATACAAGAGGATTCCAGAATCCTAGATAGACATTATCCATACCTTAGATCCACCTTTTCACTCTCAGGACACTACTAGCAAAGCCAGCCAGTTCTGTTTTGCTGCAGGGGTCTCCTCTTGTTGGTAGTATCCCAGAGCCGTCAATGACTAGTTTTCAAATCGGGAAATCTCCATTAGGTTTGCCAAGACATGTTTCATGGGTCGGCGATGATGGTAAACTAACGAAGTCCCCTATGTATAAAAACATCCATAAGGTTATGACTCACCTCTTGGACACTTTCTGCATACCTTATACACCTCACACTCTCTTGGAGAATCTCACTACGTTGAGGATCATTACCAAAGAAGTAACAAATCAGTAATCTCTCAAGGAGGAGCCCTAGAGCATTCCATAGAGCTAAATCTGAAATGAAAGATCTCAAAACTGCATGATGCCAAATGCTGAAGTATAAAGGAAGGTCAATTATTTGAGCACATAATTGAACACACTCACCTAGGAGGCAAATCTACATGCAACTTGATCTCTCATCAGATTATTGTAACGTTGTAATGTCCCCTTTTTTGAATTAGTTCCAATTGAAGACTTCTTGCCATTTTTCTTCCCATGGCCAAGAATAATTTGAGCAAGGGAAGTATGTGGGTTTCATTTATGCTTTCTTTCATTGCTATTAATGCCTTTTTTTATATTTTCCCTCCTAAGGACAAGTCGGCTAGGATGGAGAGCTCATAAAGACAAATTTAAAAATAGAAGCAAGCACTTAAAGCAGGTCGGTCAATGGGGGAAAATTCACCCTTCTGACTCTTGGCGCCAGAAGGGGAGGATATAAAGGTGGATCGAATGGCACTAATGGAAGCGAAAATGCATTAGTGTGGCATTTCAAGAAGGATTGATATCTTGGGTTTGTGCACGGTGTGCCATACTCTCCACTGAAGACGAAAACTTTCCAAGTTGTTGGTATGAAGCTCCATTATTGAGGACGAAATCCTGCAATGGTTTCCTACTAGGGCATCAAGGAAACGTTTCAATAGACACAACACTTGTTTGGACAAAAACTCTCATTTGTTGCATGGGTGGCAACTCATACGTTAGAGTCACAAGTGGATGCCTTAACTAGGGCATGAATTTTGGCACTGCAAGTTCATATTCATATCCATGCATATTTTATAAGCACTTCTATCTTCCATACTAGGGCATTTTCTAGGGTGTTGGCAGACCTTCCTTCTTTGAAGCGACCCACCTGGGAAATTCGCTGTACTCATGTTAATGAGGGGGTTTCCATGGTTGGAAAATTTTGATTTCACTTTCATTGTGATAGAGTTGCCTCTTCAAGATCATTCTTGAGCAATGGTTCGTGTTAAAACTCCAAGTAATGATGGTTTCTATGATGATATTTGGTAAAAGTTTCACTCTTTGCAAGTTTCTGTCACTTAAAATCAGAATGTTATAAAATACTCATTTGCTAAAAATCAGATTGTCATCTTCGCTGCTGTTCCTTATTTGAGTATGGCTGGGATAAAAATTTTATGTTAATTTCCAGCCCATATTCCATGTGAATGGTTGAATTCCTAAGTGCTGGTATAGTTCACTTCCCTATAGAGGGATATTAATTAATAGTATCTAAGCTTCGGTCTTCCCATACCCTAAAAGTGTAATTTCCAGTTCGCTGCTAGGGTTTCTATCTACTATCAGTTGGATCTACTATTATAAGAAATCAGATTATTGCTCAGTTGTGGTTGGTGCATTTTCAGATATGGATTGCTTAGGGTCCTCAAGTGGCCAAACCCTTACTTGCTCAGTTCAAGCCCTAAGTGAAAGGGGCAGATACAAGTTGTTTTTCCTAGACTATAACTCTTCTCAAGAGATTGTTTCATGACACAATAGGGTTCAGATATTTAAGATACTATGCAACTCATTTGCAGCAAATGCTTCAATGGCAGCCCTTTGGATCATGTAACGCAAGTTATTGGTTCACTAAGCCTACATTTTTTTAGGTGCATTGGGTACAAGACCCTTCCGGATACAAGGATGATGAGCCTTGTTTTGGGCAAAGTAATGCATCATGGTATGAAGACATTGTTTGACGTGTTCCAGAAGGACATTTTGAGATGGCAGTTTCACTTTGAGAGAGGAACATTGATGTAAGCAAAGTTTAATATAGGACTATGGTGAGATTGCTCACTCACAAACATGCATCCACCAATTTAGAGGTTCTTTTCAAGGTAAAGTGTTGGGTGAGCATCTTTTTCTCTACTTTTGATGGACTTTGAATGAGGGGATTCAACGTGATTTCGGCTATGGATGTAACCAACCCCATTATCCGAAGCATTACTGAATATATTGGCATATCTTGTGATTTAAACCATGATACTATTCTATAACCCCTTGGCATGCCTGAGCGCTACAAGTGGGAGTCTTATTTAGTCTTTAAACGTGCACATATGTTAGTTACTCTTTATTATTTAATTAGAAAATAACAAAGTGCACATAAAGTGACTCTTTTAATATTTTAATTAAGTTTTATTTGTTTTCCCTCCAAAAGAGAAAAGGTCGGCCATTTGAATGTTGCACCCCTTATGTTATAAAAGGAGGTTGCATGGCCATTTTTGGGATGTTGATTTGATCATTTATGTCTCTCCATGCTTGGAGAAATGCGATGTATGCCCAAGGGATGTATGCCCTAGCTCTCATTGTGCTCTCTCTCTCATTCGACTTGGAATTGAAACAAATCTGATTTTGATAAGGATCCATTTGTGTGTGTTGCATCTAGTGTGTGGCGAATTGCTTGGAAAAAAAATTCCTTGCCCTAGCGAATTTATTTATGGTGCAAATCTGATTATTATTGCATGATTTGGAGCATATTTGTTTGTTTTCAGATTTTGTTATGTTTTGCAATTAATTTCATACTTTGTAGAGACGATTTGATGCCCTAAATGCGCTGGGCAACCTAATTTTTATGGAAAAATTAGGGTTTCGTGTCTGCTGTGCGAAAACTAATTTTGGAATATTATTCTTCATATTTTTGTGGCCCAAAATCCAAATTTTGAAGGTTTTTGCTTGATTGGTTAAGTGGAAAATAATGTTAGAAGTTGCAGCAGTCTGGGGTTGGATTATTGATTGTTTGTGATCCATTTTGATGCTTAAAATTCGTGGTTTCAGTTCAGATCTGTTCTTGGCATTTTTGTGCATCAAAACAAGCTTTTGGAGGGTGAAAACAGTTCCAAGGGAAGTGTTGGTTATTAATTTATTAATTTTTGCTAACCCTAGTGCCCAGATCTGGAAGTTTAGATGCTATTTTGAAGGGGTTTAAGTGCTCAGAAAAATCTGATCTTTAGTTCTTTGGAAAACTCTAAAATTCTAGTTTATTATGCACTTAGTTTCATTGAAAAATATGAAGCAGTTATTGTGTTATGAATTTTTGAAGTTTTCAGTTGTTGGCAATTGTTTCAAATTAATTCACTGCTGTGATAAAAATCAGAATTGAGAAGAATAAAAATCTGATTGTCTCCACCAGTCTAGCTCACCACCTTGACCACTTCCAACCCCATTTGGGTTGTAATTGGTTGGCATTGGACTATTTTAGGTTGATTCAAAAGGATCTAATCCTTCTTGGTTCGATTTGGGTTGAAGTTGTTGTAATTTTCTAATTGTCCAAAAAGGGGACAGTACAAGATTCCATTTATGTTTCAAGCTCCCTATGTACAAAGCAACACACTGGATACTTCTAGGAAGAGATTAGAACAGAGAGGCCATGGATTGAAGTTGAAAAAGGGCGTAATGAAGATCCATTCATAGAGGGGTTACTTGCTAAAGAATCATTGGAATAACAAGAGAATTGACTCGGAAGCTGACTTTCAGAAGAAGCTCTGCACAATTGAACAACATAGAACAGTAAGGAATATATAACTGAGGAAGAAGAGGACTTTTTGTAATGATTATGAGATGCCACGCAGGCTAGGAAAATTGTTTTGTTCATTGAAGAGTTTGACCGAACTCAATGGTTAGAGGCAGAAAGGAAGAATGATCAAGTGGCAATTAAAAGTTTGAGGACATTGAATGTGCTGTCGTGGAAAAACAACAACAAATCAGCAGACCATCGAAGGCTCAACTTTGAGTGCCAGAGAAGACAAAAGGAAAACACTTGAGGAGCTAGCATACAAAGGCTTCCATTGTTCAAGAGGAAGCTGCCCAAAACCAAGCTGCAGGATGGAGCACAGAGTCGAAAAACTAGTTGAAGAAACTAGGAATTAAGTGCTTTTCTTGCAAGGAAAGATGGATCTTAGGATGCCATGACACAAGGGCACAAATGCATTAAATTGAAGTATCTTCACACATAGCTTGAAGATCTCTTGGAAAACTATGTTGAAAAATAAGAGATCATTCGTTTGGAAGAGGACCGGAACAATTGGACGACACTCTTGCTACCTTGTCCGCTGAAAACAAAGAGGGTGGAATGCACTTGGGAAAAGTGTCACCCTTACAAAAGACACACCTAGGAAGTATTTTACAGGATAACACACAAATAATTTGGATTGATACAACATGTGGCCTTGTAAGACACAATGGAGAAAGTGATTTTGCATACTTTTATCTCATAGTAGCGGACTGGTTTTACAATCCCATGCAAAGCAAATAATCACATGGCTTATTCAGAAACAACCGACAAAGACAGTGATTTCAATCTATTGAGCCATATGACTCCTATAGGTGAATTCCATGATCAACAAATCTGCGATGAGGTGAATTTAGAAAATTACAAAGCATCACAAATGATTCCAATCACAAAGGACAAATGTCGAGTGAACGAAAATGATAAAGGTATGAGGACAAGAATTTAGGACTGCTTTGAGTGACACGGCGGCTTACTTCACATATTCTATGGGTTAAACATGATGTTGGGTGACTGAAAAGGAAAAATAAGAACTTTATGCCATAATTAGAATGAAATCACTCTGAAACATCGAGACCACATACGACATCAAAACCATAGTTACCATGTTCTTACGAACTTAGTATGAAATTTGTGAAATTAAAAACCTATGTAATTTTTGGTCTTACTGAATGCTTACCGAACAAGTTTGGTTGAACATTGTTTTACAAAATTCTAATTCAATTAAAACAATTAAAAAGTTTGAAATAAAAGAAGCTTCAACACGAAACAAAAATAAAACATGGAAACAATTTCAATACCTTGGCACCTATACAGGATTATAACTCCATAGATTCTAGAATATACCTATTTAGATTATTCTGTCATAATCATGGTTATGCATTCATGTTTCAAATATCATGATATATGTATAGCTTCATTGTATTCATTTGATATGAGGATTCCATATTTGAAAATTCTTTTCTAAGGACTAGTAACTTAACGGAACCTGAGTGAAAAATTGCTGAACTAGCCTGAACATTTCTTCCCCCTTTGCTAGATTCAATCCGAACTTTCTTGACTAGGATAACTATGATCAAAACAGATACCATCTGGAGAAAAGAAGAATGAGGATAACTTGTTAGTATAGTTTTAAAAATATAAGACAAAAGAAGGTGAGCTACATCTGCAACTTAACTGGGTTTAAATGACATGGATGAGTATGAAGGACTAGTACATGAGTAAATGAGATAATTGGAGAAGGCAACCACTGAGCTTAAAAAAGAGGTTGTGTACAATTTCCATGAATCCGACACCTTTTGACATACTAGCGCTTGCCATCGAAGATGCAACCTTGCTGCAACTTGAACAAAGAATTCCTGCACATATGACAACTTGGAATGTTTTTGAATAGACACTAACCACCCAGTTTTCCAAGTATCTTCAAAATAGTGTGAGTTAGCAAATTGTGTCATTAAAACATCAGATTTTCTTTTTAGAGCAACACTACTATTTCATAGACCCAGTCGGGCAAGTAAATCAAAGGAGGTATTCTACCTCCTTACACTAGATGTCTATGTTCTAGGCAGTTAATGGCGTGATGTTCCCCCAAATTGGTTTAGTAAGGTTGGACAAAATGCCAAGTACATATACAAAATTTCTATACTTTGGTGGGTTCTTCATCTGAAGTTGTCTCAAGGACAAGACAAGGTTTAAGTTCGGGGATATTGTTGGTGTAATGTCCCCCGTTTCAAATTAGTACCAATTGAAGATTCTTGCCATTTTTCTTCCCGTGGCTTTCATTTCCGTTTTCTTTCATTGATATTAATGTTTTTCTTTGGCATTTTCCTCCCTAAGGTAGGTCAGCTGGGTTATATAGCTCCCAACATGAAATTATAAGATAAAGTAAGCTCCTTTAGAGGTTGGCAAGGTTGGAGAGTTTCCAACATGGAAATAAAAGATAAAGCAAGCTCTTAAGAGGTTGGTCAAGGGGTAATTCCCCCATAGACCTGTTACTATATTTTAAGCCAAAGGAAGAGGTTGCATGCATGGAGCATAGGTTTGCGCCAAAGGAAGAGGTTGCATGCAAGAGCATGGAATAACTTAATTAATAACAGAGCTGCTGTCCTAAGTTTGGCGCCAAAGGAAAATAGGGTGCATGCGTAGAGGTGCAAGGAGGAATGAATGAAATAAACAAAACAAAGAACTTCTAGATGTTGGTGCCATGGAGAGATAAGGTTGTATGCATGGAGAATAAATAAAATAAATAAAAGGAAAGGCAGTCTTATATGTGGCGCCAAAGGGGTAAAAATAGAACTATTCTAAAATTGCCGCAAGGGAAGATAGAAGGAATTAAATAAAAGTCAAGCTATAGTTGATTGTGGATAAAAAGAGAAATAGAAGAAAATAAGAAAAGCATGTTGTTGTTCTATTCTTAGAGGTATTGGCGAAAAGGATAGAATAAATAGTCAAGGGGAAATAAATAAAAATAGCATGCATCAATCCATTTTTAGTTGTTGGCGCCAAGGCATGGAGGAATTAAATAAATAAAAGAAAGGGAGCTGCTATCCCATGCGCCAGCCAAGAGAGGATGGAATTTTTATGAATAAATGTCAATATTGTGTCCCCATGCGCCATGAGGATCAGGAGGAATTAAATAAATAAAAGATTTCAACACAACAATCTATTCTTGGCATGGAGTAGCCTATATTGGCTAATTTTTGATTGTAAAAAGGATATATTTGGAAGCTGATTTGCATATGCATCTTCAGCCTTTGTACTTGCACCTATGAATAAAATAACACATCGTTTTTGCCCTCTCATACTGTTGTTTTCAAATTATTCATTCTGTTTGATATGATATTGTATTGCCTTAATGTGGAATTCAATCCCTCTATTGCTGTCAAGCAATTCCTGGGAAGAGACCCTTGTAATGTCCCCTAATTTTGCAAAATAGTTTCCAGAGTTGAAGACTTCTTGCATCTTTGATTTCTCATGTGCAAGAATGAAATCAAACTATTGGTGAAGTCCTTATTTTCGATTTCCTGCATTTTTTTCCTTTTCCTTTCAAAGTTTTCATTTTTTGTGATTTAAGGGAACCAACCCTCTTTGGCAGGTTCACCTCAGGGTAGGTTACCCACAACCTTGAGGTGTTCCAATTTTGTCAATAGGAGAGAGAGTAACTCACAATTCTCTATCAGGGTGCAACTTCTGGTGGGCAATTCACCTTTTAGACCTTTGGCGCCACCAAAGGGGTATAAGAGGAAACACATAGGCTCATTTGCATCATCAATTTTGGCATATACACTTTTATACTTGGTTGTAGGGCTGATTGCTCTAATTCCATTCCACTAAAGGGAGACAATCCATTAGTGTGGCATCCAAGGAGGATGAAACCCTTCCTTGTGGCATATTGGAGAACGAAAACTCTCTAAGTTGGTGATAGTGAAGGCAATTATTGAAGACCATCTTGCTGGTTTGCATCGAGGGCATCAAGGAGTCGTTTCAAGGTTTTTTACATTATTTGGAGCCCCTATCCTAGTGTTGGAGTTCATTTGGGTGCCTTCTAGGGCATGAAACCTCATTATCAGTTGATATTCAGATTTATCATAATTTATAAGCTGGAATCTTCCATATTTTGCCATTTTTGGGGTTCTGGAGACCTCATTTTGGTCACTTATATTGGCTGCACTTCTGTTGTTTAGAATTAATTTTTCAGTTCAGTTTCATGGTGAAAAATGCCCTAAAGTATTTTTAAAGTGTTTATCTATGTTGTGGATGGTTTATATGATGACATTTGGTTGAATTTTCACTCTTAGCAAGCTGCTGTCCCAAAAATTAGACTGTTGTTCACTGCTGTTCCTAATTTCAGCTGGCTGATATAAAAATCTGATTTTACTTCATTTTGGGGTTTGAGTGAATTCCTTGCCTTTGTGTAATTCAGCCCTAAAAGGGACATTAAAGTGGTATCAGAGCTTCGATCTTCCCAATCCTAAGGGTTTCATGCAAGAAGGCAACAAGGTATTTCATTTTCTATCAGAGACATTAGAAAAGAAATCAGACCAGCCAAGAGAAGAGGCTGGTATTGCTCATTTAAGATCCTCATATGAAGCTCAAAATTGACAAGCTCATTGAAGGCCAAGTGAGATTGGCGGATACTATGGATTTGCTAGCTCTAACCCTTTAGAGATTTCATGAACCTAGGGTTCATAATGGAGAAGGCACACAAAGTCATCTAGAGCAAATACTTCACGACAGCCCCTTGGATCATCTCATGGATCAGACACTAGGCCTACTTTCCTTCCAAGGGAAAAAACCCTTCCGGAGGCGGGAATAAGGCCCTTTATTGGGAAAAGTATTGCAACAAGCTATGAAGAATACACGACACTTCCGAAGGAGATACGAGAGGCAATTTCACTTGCCAAGTTCATTGGTGGAAGCGAAAGGAGGTCTAAGCCAGAGCCAGGAAAAAATGCGCCACCAAAGAGGTACGAAATGTGTTGAGTAATATGTCTTTCTCTATTTTTGATGGTTCGAATAAGGATAACAACTTGAGGGCATGAAATTCAAAAAATGGATACATCCTTTATAACCATTCCGAGGCCTATGAAAAAGGATGATGTCATAAAATTTGACAACCCTTCACCTAGAGGGGATTGCTCATGAGTGGTGGTTCCATGGATTTGGTGACACAAGGGCAATAATGATGTCATCCATTCATATGACAAGTTTTGTAGAAGACTCATTAGAAGATTTGATAGAATTGTCTCCTCAGAAGTTCACTTTTAGCGGAGCTTGCACAATTGAGACAACAAGGCATCGTGGTAGAGGAATATGTGGTCCTTGAGTTTTCAGAGGCTTTCCGTAATCATTACTGATGTTACATGGAGAGGCAGACTTGTTTATTTATTGACTGTTTTTCTTCTGTCCCACTCAACGCTTTTTGGGGGACCTTTAGGAACGTTGTCTCTAAGAAGCAATTATAAATAAGATTTAGACCACTGAATGTTATAAACCATTGTCTGCAAAAACATATGTTTCAATCAACATTGACAATCTTCCTTCTAGTTGATTTTCATTCACATTTCGACGATATCCTTGACTTTCTTAACCAAGAAACCTTCCCTTGAACCATTCGAAAGAAACCCTTTGCAATGAATTCCCACTTGTTCACAAAGGTAAGTTGCCCAAAACCAGCCTTGGAGGTGAGTCAATTGACAATGAGCTAAGAAAAATTGGAGTTTGTACTTCTTTTGCAAGGATCGAATGGTCTCTCGGTTATCATTAATTATGAAAGGATAAAGTGCATTATATCCCAAGTATTTTCAGATTGTCAGAAGATGATCCAAATAGTGTTGATGACCAAAGTCAAGATAGTGTTCTGGAAATAAAGGATAGAGAATCAATTTAGATGTCCACTCTTGCTACCTTGTCTACTGCACCTAGACATCATCCATTCCGGGAAAAGGTTGACCTACAAGGGCATAGAATTCAAAAATCACAGTTTTGACTCTGGAAAAACATGATAATGTCCCCTTTTCGGGGATATTATTAAACATGTACAGGAGAATGACCTTTAGTTCACCTCATCCCATGGACTAAGCAGGGAAAAATTCTTGGGTTTTTCTTATTTTATTATTTAATTAAGGTTCCCGAACCAAGTGATTTTTATCATTTACACATATAAGGCAATTTTAATTATTTAATAGAGAGTATAACTGGAGCGAACTGTATTTTAATTAATTATTTACCCAACTGATTTAATCACTCTTGCCAAAAGTGGGTGAATTAATTAATTAAGCGACCTTACTAAACATTAATAATGTCGGCTATTAATAAAAATAGACAAAAGCAAAAAGTAAGTCATAGCTGAATAAAAGTGATTTTAAAATGTAATCTCCCTCCCAAAGTGGGTCACAATACCATTTGGGAAGGCTATATAGCACTAGTAAATTCCTCTAGTTTAGAGCATGCTTCGAATATTTGATAAATTGAATTCTTATGCTTAAAGAAAAGGGATGTATGCCCAATAGTCCCCTTGCTTTTGCTGATTGAGGAGTACTTCCATCCTGAAAAGTACATTGGATCATTCTAAATTTGCCTCTTGCTTGAAGAAAAAGGGATGTATGCCCAATGTGTTATGCATTGAGGAGTACTTTGATCCGGAAACCATTGGATCATGAATTTGTTGTGTTGTTTCTGCATTGCAATCTTCATTTCTAACCCTAGGCGAATTACATAGTGGCTGAGTTCAGTGTCTTCTAGGGAGGCATTTTGGAATTCTGATTTGATTATTGATTCTCCATATGTTAATAAGGTTGGAATCTTAGTTCGATAATTTTTGGGTAGAGTTTCAATTTTATCTACTCACTTGGAATCTAATTCGGGATCACATTTTGGCGATGTGTTAATCTAGGAAAATAGGAAATTGCTTTTGTTGGATAACTGATTTCTTCTCCAAGATCATTTTGAGCTATCATTTGCATTGTAATTCCTAGTTGTGGAAAAGCTATGAATTTTTGAAGTTTTGGTTGTTTTTTCTCATTTAAAATTCAGATTGGTGTTGATTCGAAAGTGTTTCCCATGTCTAAATCTAAGGCTACTCAAGTACATTAATTCTAGTAATTTTTGGAGTTAAGTTGAGATGTAGAATTGCACTTCTACCCTAGTCACTAGGGTTTGAAGACGAATTTTGGGAACTATAATGCATTGTTGTCCTAGAGTATTTAATTTCCAGATTGTTGTCATTTACCTTTTTTAGGTCTCAGATCTCAAGGGTATTTGACAAATCCATTCTGAATCTTGATTTGTCCAAAGTATCAAGGCTAGTCACGGTTTTGATTGATAGTGGAGCCACACATAATTTTATTGATGAAAGTTTGGTGAAAAGATTGAAGTTGAAGGCTGAAATCTTCAAGGGATTCAATGTCATGGTAGCGGATGGCTTTACACTCCCATGCACAAGAAGAATACCTCAACTCATGCTCTCTTTGGGAGGGCACAAGGTAATGGATGATTTCTATGTCATTAGCATTGGTGAAATCGATATGGTGTTGGGTGTTCAATGGCTACATTCCTTGGGTGAATTTACTCAAAATTACCAAAGTATGGAGCTGAAATTTAAGGTAAAAGACAAAGAGGTTGTGCTACAAGGTATGAAGGGTGGAATTCCTCAAGTTGTGACCACCAAAAGCATGGAAAGGACCTTCAAAAGAGGGCAGGTTGCATGGGCTGCTCATTGCTTGGTAAGATCTAATTCTTCTATTTCCATTCAACAATCTTTTCATGATGATATTCAACCCATACTTAACAAGCATGCCAAAGTTTTCAATGATTTACCTCATGGGCTGCCACCGGATAGAGGATTCCAACATGTTATTGAGTTAGAACCGGGTACCAAACCAGTGATAACTACCCCTTACCGTCACCTAAGAATTTACAAGGAAGAAATTAAAAGAACCATCAAAGAGTTGATGGAAATGGGGCTGATTAGGCCTAGTTCCAGCCCATTTGCTTCTTCCGTGGTGCTTGTGAAGAAGAAGGATGGCACCCTAAGGATGTGTGTGGACTACTAGGTGTTGAATAAGAGGACAATCAAGAATAAGTACCCAATTCCAAGGATTGATGAGCTAATTGATGAGTTACATGGAGCGGTTTTCTTCTCCAAGATTGATTTGAAATTCGGGTACCACAATATAAGAGTAAGAGATGAGGATGTGCACAAGACCGTTTTTAGATGTCATTTTGAGTTTCTTGTCATGCCATTTGGGTTAACCAATGCCTCAGCCACTTTCCAATCATGCATGAATCACATTTTTGGTAGGCATTTGAGGAAATTTGTGCTAGTTTTCTTTGATGATATTTTGGTATATAGCAAAACATGGGAGGAACATCTCCAACACTTGGATAAGGTGCTGGAAATTCTAGAACAGTCACTCTATGCAAAAAAATCAAAATGTGAGTTTGGGATGACTGAAATTTTGTACTTGGGGCATGTTATCAATGCACAAGGGGTTCATGTGGATCAACAAAAGATCCAAGCCATCATGGATTGGCCAACTCCAACCAACATCACACAATTAAGAAGATTTTTGGGTTTGTGTTATTATAGGAGATTTGTGAAGGGGTTTTCCCAACTTGCTGCTCCATTGACTTCTCTAACACGAAAGGGAGCTTTCAGCTGGTCACAAACAACCCAAATAACTTTTGAGGAGCTGAAAAAGGTGATGTGTTCTTGTTTGGTACTTGTTGTTCCAAATTTTTCTATGCCTTATGTACTTGAATGTGATGCTTCCAGTGAAGGTATAGGGGCTGTTTTGATGCAAGACAATCATCCCATTGCATATGAGAGATGGTAAATTAAAGGATCATGAGAAGTTCTCCATCTATGACAAAGAAATGTTGGCCATCATGCATGCATTGACCAAGTTCTGGCAATATTTGGTTTGTGGTCAAAACCGATCATAATAGTTTGAGATTCTTTCTTCATCAAAAAGAGTTAAATGACCGGCAACAAAAGTGGGTAAGTAGACTCCAAGCATATGATTTTGATATTGAATATGTCAAAGGGAAACACAATGTGGTAGTGGATGCCTTGTCAAGGAAACCACCTCCTAACTCTTTTGAGGATGTGGAATTACATGATGAAAAGATGGAAGAGACCAAGATTTCAAATCAGCCAAGCTTGCAATTGCTTGAGGGCAAGCAATTTCGGGAAGGGAGGATTGTAATGTCCCCTTTTTCGAATTAGTTCCAATTGAAGACTTCTTGCCATTTTTCTTCTCGTGGCAAAGAAGAAATTGAACAAGGGAAGTCCTTGGGTTTCATTTATGTTTTCTTTCATTGCTATTAATGTTTTTCTTTTGTATTTTCCTCCCTAAGGTAGGTCGGCTGGGTTGGAGAGCTCCCAAAGTGAAAATAGAAAATAAAGCAATCTTCTGAAGAGGTCGGTCTTGGGGTAATTCACCCCTTAGACCTTTGGTGCCACCAAAAGGGTATAAGAGGAGTCGCATAGGCTCATTTGAATCATCAATTTTGGCATATACACTTTTCTACTTGGTTCTAGGGCAGTGTTTTTAAAACTGGTCGAACCAGAACTAGAACCGGTCGGTTCGACCGGTTCAATGGTTTTAGGGGCAAACCAGTAATAAAACTAGACTGGTGGACCGATTTGGTATCAAACCGGCTAGTTCAGGTAAGAAACCGACTGGTTTGGTACCAAACCGGTCCAATTGGTCCGGTTCTGCTCTAAACCGGCCGAACTAGAAAAAACGCTATAATACGATGCTAGTTTTGCAAAAAAAAATGTTTAATTAAAAGTAACACTTTTTTAGTTGATCTAAACCCTAATTTATTGCCATTTTGCTATAAATACCTTTCTTACATGTTATATAGTATATACATGAGATTTTTTTTGTATATTTTGTGTGTAATTGTTGGAATCATGGTTTCTAATCTTTCAAATATATTGTTTTCATTAAAAATGAAATTTTTTATGTGTTTTTTAGTAAACTAGTTCATAAAGTTTGAACCGGTCCGATTCCGGTCTGGTTCCGGTCCGGTCCAACCCTCGACCGATTCTGAGTCTGGTTCCGATTTGTAAAACATTGTTCTAGGGCTGATTGCTCTAATCCAATTCCACTAAGGGGTGAAAATTCATTAGTGTGACATCCAAGGAGGACAAAACCCTTCCTTATGGCATATTAGAGAATGAAAACTCTCTATGTTGGTGGTGTGAAGGCAATTATTGAAGACCATCTTGCTGGTTTGCAACTAGGGCATCAAGGAGGAGTCATTTCAAGGGTTTTTGCATTGTTTGGAGCCCCTCTCTTAGGGAGCGAATATGGTTAGAGTGCATTTGGGTGCTTTCTAGGGCACGAAACTTTATTATAAGTTCATATTCAGATTTATCATATTTTATAAGGCTGGTATCTTCCATATTTTGCCATTGTTGGGGTTTGGAGACCTCATTATTGGTCACTTTTATTGGCTATATTTCTGCTGTTGATAAATAAATTTGTAGTTGAGTATTTGGTGAGTTTCAAGGAGAAAAGTGCCCTAAAATATTCTTAAAGTGTTTATCTATGTTGTGGATGGTTTCTATGATGATATTTGGTTGAATTTTCACTCTTTGCAAGCTGCTGTCCTAAAAATCAGATTGCTGTTCACTGATGTTCCTAATTTCAGTTAGCTGTATAAAAATACGAGTTTACTTCACTTGGGGTTTGTGTGAATTCCTTGTTTGTTTAGTTCAGCCCTAGAAAGGGACATTACAAACATGTACCAACATAGAAGATCGAGGAGCTCGCAGGTACCTAAAAGTGTAGGCAAATAGAGACGAAACATCTCCAAAAAATACAAACCCCCCATTGCTCCCAGATGCTACTGGTAAAGTTGAATGCTTCTTGTTTACTGCAGGAGTCTGAGTGTGCCAGCAGTGTCGAAACACCTATCAGCTCCTTGTTTGTAGTTTGAGCATCTGACAAAGCACTTTTTGATCACTTGCAACCACTGAGAAACTTTTGTGGGTAACAGACAACCAAAATCGGCTAACAAATCTTTCTATTGTCTTGTCATTTCGAAATTGAGCAATCGTAAAATCTACTTGCTTAAATAAATTCAGATTAATGTACTTGGATGCTTTAATTATATATTCTGAATTTAATTTCAATTTTATAACATTTTATGCCATGGTGTGTAAAGTAAGTAAATCGTGAACTTTTTAATTGAAGAAATGTGATATTTGTAAAACAAAAGCAAATGAAGTACATATATGCACATGTTCTGATGATGAGGATGAAACACCAAGGATCGATGACCAAATCCCTTTCATGATCATTATGGAGAAGATAAATTCAAAAGATGTAGAGATTTAGTCAAAAATGCATTGGAACCTATAGCAGCTCCAAATGAAGAAGAGCATATAAGAGATGATGTTCATGCTGAGGAGTTTCCTGCACCTATGGATCATTTAGGAGGCAATCAGACTCCACAAGAAGTACATTTGACAAAAGCTACTCGCGAGGACGTTAGGACCAATCTGGGTTCAAGGTGGAGTTAACCTTCCCAAACGGGCTGCTAAAACAGTTTGAGGAATTGAAAGACGAGACTCGCAGATAGAGCATTCACATTAAAAAGCCAAGAGAAAATTTGCACCTTTTGCTAGGGGAATGAGTACATGTGATCCTCATTCCTACAATTAAGCTAAAGGAAGAGAAGACTAGGATTGGGAAAATGAAGGAAGAGCACAATCATTGACAAAACAAAACACCTAGGAGCTTGTACCTTACCTAGCTGGAAAGAACATTGTCAAGTGCAAATGGATCTGCAAGACAACACCTTTGATGGATTCGTGGAGGGCATTTTGGGAGACAATGGATTCTTATAGAAGGATAGACAATTGGTAGACTTATACACCTGTTACCAAGATAGAATCAGTTTGTACCATTCTTTCTCTATCTGCTAAATTTGGATGTGAATGGATGTTACATTTGCCTCCTGAGCGGGGGCTTGAAAGAGGAAATCTATACGTAGTAACCACGGGTTTTTGCAGCATGATGGAGAGGCTAAGATTTTGTGTAGACTTTGGAAGTCTCCATATAGGTTGAAGCAGGCACCTCATGCATGGTAGCAAAAGATTGCCAATTTTTTTCTCTCTATATAAGATTACATAAATGTGAATTGGATCTTAATGTGTGTTAAGTATGTTGATGTCGTATACTCATTGTGGTAATCTATGTGGATGACTTGATTATCACAAGAGATAGTACCTCTTTTATACATATAGGATCAATTTAAGAATACATGTGAAATGACATTTGGGTTTGCTGCTCTACTTATTGGGGATTAAGGTTTTGCAATCAGATGAGATGGTTTTTCTTTCTTAACCCGAATATGCATTGGATTCACTAAAGAAGTTCAACATGGATCAGTGCAAATCTTGTTCTACCTTGTACCAGTCATGAGTCAAGCTGACAGCACAATTTACCTCACCAAAAGTTGATGCCACCTTGTATAGTTAACTTGTTGAGAGTCTTATTTACTTGACTTTTACCAGACCATGTCATGCCCCCTTTTCGAATAAAGTAAAATAAATTACTAAGACAACTTAAGTGTCAAAAAAGTAACTTTATAAAAGACACTTGCATTTTATTTTATAAAAAGTAAATTTTTAATAAAGTTTTATTATTATAAAAATTTACTTTTTGATAAAGTAATTTCAATGTGGAAATATAAAAGGAGAACTTGCTTTTGGAGGCATTTCCTTGGTAAAAGCGAAAGTAAAGTTATAAAAGAGCGTTGAGGGGTCATTTGGAGGAATTTTTACTCTCATATATTTTGACATTGAAGGCTTGAGCTGCTGCACCTACTTTTGCATCTGAGGACGAAAAACCTCAAGTGTATTCAGATTTGAGGACGAAAACCCTCTAATCTTCAGAGGTGGTTCCAATTAGGGACTACATTTGGGCTTCATCAATCGCATTTGTGCTTTAGACAGTGATTTTCAGTTTGTGACAACTTTCAGTTCAGTTAGGGCATGTAAATTTTCAATTTGTGGCAGTTTGCAATTCAGCTAAGGCATGTTTTCTACATTTCCTGCTTCAGATTTACGTTTCAAGCGAAGAAATTCATCTAGTGGAGAGACATCTGCCAAGACTTCAGTCAGAGACAACTAGGGCATGATTTACAGCCATTTCTAGGGCTGACACCACCCTTAGGGGATTGCAGACCTATGTTCGGGCATCATTTGTGGGCAGATTTTGTCCATTCCGGTTTGCACGTGTATCATTTGGTCTTTCCTTGCCATCGGAGGCATCATTCGTCGGAAAATTTGTTGTAATCTTATGCGGGTAATTTTCCTGTGTTATGGGGTGAAAATAAATAAATTTTTTTTCCAAAAAATAGTTTTTCTAGCTATACAAACTACAACAGGCTCAACTTAAGGAAATCTGATTTTTCCCAAGTGTTATGAATTTTTTAAATTTTTCCTTTGATTTCCAACTTTGTAATATTTTACCTTGAAGGGCATTAACAAAAAAAAATCAATTTTATCAGCTCTGCCCTAGGGTTTTGTTAGAAAAATCAATTTTTATTAAATTTTCCACCAAGTTTCCGGGACGGGGACGGTAGGGGACAAGGGGACATGTTTCCGGGACGGATTTTTTAGGCCTTTTTTTAGGGGACAACAGGGGACGACTATTAAAAAATAAGGGAAAATTTAAAAAATATAGGAAATTTCAAATATTCATATGATAACATTGCTAAAGCATTCATCACACACATTATAGAACCTTAATAAATAAAATTAGAGTTGAATTGAGATTTCACATAAGATTTAACCTTAAAAATATAGGAAATTTCAAATATTCATATGAATAGTTATTAATGATAAGTATAACACATTGACTAACTTAATAAAGCATTCATCACACACATCATAAAACTTTAATACATAAAACTGGAGCTGAATTGAGATTGCACATAAGATTCAAGTTTCAATTACAATGAAATGCCCAAGGGCAACAAAATGTCTGAAACATAGAAAATCAAAATGAAAATATATAGCTGCCCCTAATCAAACTCCGCTAAAGTGGCATCAAAATCAGACTCTGAGTCACTGGAACTATGAGGGGCTGCCTCATCCAATGGAACCCCAACCAATCCCACCTGTGCCTCCTCATCAATCTGTGAAACATCTTCGGGATCAACATCCCAACGTGTGGCTGGAGTCTGACGATACTCAGGAGTTTGTTGATCCTGAAGTCTCAAGGCACTATGCACGGCTACTAACTTCTCTGCTCGTCGAGAGGTAAGGTGGTTCCTCTTAACTGTGTGGATGAGGCCATATGTGGACCAATTCCTCTCTGCAGCAGAGGAACTAGCAACCTGTGAAAGGAGGCGAGTGGCAAGAATCCTCAAGTCTGGTGCATCCTTGCCATGCCATGTCCACCATCCAATAGGGTCTACTTGAGCTAATGTAGCTCTATCTGTCCTCGCCTCTGGCTTGCTAAATGTTGGTCCACAGAGATTGACAAAGGATAGCCATTGGGTCCGCAATAAAGTGGACTCCTCATCAGTGTACATCTTTCGAAAGGCCTTCATGAGCCCTTCTTTCACCTCTTCATCATCAGATGGAGGCACTCTCCCAGGTCGTGCTGCATACCATTTGGGATTTAGAGCATAGGCTGCCATATGAAGTGGGGTGTTCATTGTGTTCCACCGCCGTGTCACAATGGGCCTAATATGCTCCTCATAAAATCCCAAAGTAGGATCCTTGCTATGAATGGCTTGCTTCATCTGTCCAAGCATGTTGTCAAATGTCTCATAAATCTCTCCAAGACTAGGAGAGTCTGTATCAACATATCTTATGACCCCCACTACAGGTGAGATGAAGGAGCAAACATATCTGCAAACAATTTACAAAAAAATTAGAAAACATTAAGATTCAAGAATGAAAAACTAAACTAATTTACAAGTTATAAACATGGATAAAAATATTTAAAAATTAAAAACTAAACTTACATATATAAAATCAGCAATAGCTTACCTGACTGTGGTCCACCAATCATCGTCGAGGATCTTTTGCTTCACACCTTTTCCTTCAGAAGTGTTTGCCTCTGGCCATCTACCCCACTCCTGATTAACCATCATTAATTGCAAAGCCTCCTGCACCTCAAGCATCCTCTCTAACAAAATGAAATAGCTGGCATATCTAGTGTCCACGGGCTTGAGGAATTCCTTCCTCGAAAAAGACCTGAATAGAGCAAGTGAGGTGTGATGGTTGCAAATGAACATTTGTATGTGTCTAGCCTCTGCCACCACTGCCTTCACCCAATCTATCTTTCCAATGTCTTTCAATGCGTTGTTCAAACGCATGAACACAACATGGAGTCCAAGAAAATGTGCTTGTAAGCACCCTCAACCATCATGCCAGCTAACTTACATACGCGGGCTGAATCAGTCACTACTTGTACAACATTAGAGGGCCCAATCTCCTCTATGGCATCCTTCAAAATTTGAAATTGGAAGGTTGCATCCTTCCTCTTCCCAGTACAATCAATAGCTCTAAGAAAATAAGGGCCAATAGGACATGTGACAATGATATTGATGAGTGGCCGATGTTTAATATCGGTCCACCCATCCATGATGATAGAACAACCCACCCGTATCCAAGTTTGCCTCATCTCCTCCATCACCACACTCACCTTAGAATATTCTTTATCAAGGAGGCTGGTTCGTAGTTTGTGTTCTCCAGGAGGGACATATGAGGAACCAACAACAATTACATCTTTGAACATTTGTTTGAAGAAAGGGGAACATGACACATGAAATGGTATAACATTGGCAAAGAAGAATTTGGCAATAGAAGAGTCAGCTACTTCCCTTGATTGCACATTAAACATACCCGTAACAGTAGAAGTCTTTCTCTTTCCCTTTGCATAATCCCCTCCTCGTTGACTTTCAACATCCACGCATTGGGTAGGCACTTGTGTAGTCTCCAATGGCATCCCTTTTTTCGTTGTCTCACCCTCCATGTGCAACCTAGTCACCTCGGTCTTCTCCGCTAATGATATTCTTTCACAACCTTTTACCCCTTGTCCAGTTATGCCCAAAAGATGTGAATAAACCCGTGTGTAGCTGCCCCTAAATTCTTTGTTGCAAATATGGCATAACCACACTCTACTCCCCCCTGAATTCTTTTTTTTCCCTTGTCAATGGCTGTTACAAATTGTGAAAGAGGCTTTTTAGCATTGAATGGCCCCTTTGCATAGATTTTGAGTAGTGAAGGGCAATCAAACGGATTATTTGAACCCACTGTTGGTGCAACACTCTCACTCCCTGAAGAAACCCTATTTCCGGTTCTACCTCTATGTTGCATTTCCAATTGAATCTCTTCACCCTCACTACCCTCACTGCTGCTCATTGTTTTGTATTGGAAATGCAACAACCCTGCAACTACAAGTGAAAACAAAAAACAAAAAAAACAAAAAACAAAAAAAAAACTTCCCTAAGTTTGTGAAGCTTGAAACTATGATAAAAAAATAATGAAACAATGAAGAAATAGTTTGTGCAAATTTGTAAAATGAACAAAGGATGATAAACATACCTCTAATGGAGTAGAATATTGCTCTCTTGCCTTCTTCTCACTGCTGCTCTCTATTCTTCTCTATGCTCTTTTCTTTCTTTGTCTTCTCCTTCACAAAATGAAAAATGAGTCAAATGAGTTTCTTTTTTTTGTTTTGATGTTTGTTTTAGGTTTAGGGCACTTAGAAATGCAAGTGGGGGTCCTTGTGGGCCCCCACATTGCTTTACTTTTAATTAAAGTGTGTTTTAAAAAAAAAATATTTTTTTAAGGCTTTATGCGTAGGGGACGGCTGGACGTCCCCGGTACGGTCGAGGGACTTCTAGAAGTCCCCTAAACGTACCGGGGACGTCCAGCTGTCCCCTGTTGCTTTTTTGACGTCCCCGGGACGTTTCCGATTTTTCGAAGAGTTTGGGGATGGGAAGGGGACGTTTCCTACCCATCCCCGAGGTTCCGAAACGTCCCCGGTACGGGGATGAGCTGAAAAACGTAGGGGATGCGTCCCCGTGGAACATATAAAATTTCTCTTATTTTTTCCCTAAGGGGACATTACAAACCAAATTTATTCTTTGAAGTTGGAACGGTAGATTTATGTAGGATCTAAAAGAGAGTCATTGGGATGCTACTAAGAGTTCGGATACTCGAAAACTCCAACTAGGGTAGTGTACCCGCATATTGACATACTAGGTATTGGTACTAGTCTTGGTCCTGCTACTCACTTGAAACTTTTCAGAAACTCCAAAATAGTCCTAGATATGTCTTTAACATATCTGGGCTGTACCTAGGATGTTTTTGTACTGTTTCAGTAGTGCTTAAGCAGTACCAAGGACGTTTCTGTACTGTTTCAACTGTGCTTCTATTATTTAAACATCATAAATAAAAATAAATTTACTAGATACTTCTGTCTCAGCGGTGCTTGAGGAAAATCTAGATGATATATTCTAGAATCTAGATTATAATCATGTGCATATGAAAATTTAAGCACGTTGAATAGTTTGAACTTTCATGAATACAAAGTATTTATAGTGTTTTATCTTTTATGGACAAAAAATGAGTATTATGCATTTTATATATATATTTATATTTTTTAAATAATATATTGTATGGATGTTTTCATGCCGTTTTGTACCCACGGGTTTTTTGGAAATTGGTGTTTCTGTGTTTCGAACCCATACCCGTTTCCTGACAACCTAGACTAAGAGGATAAATATATTTAGGACACCACTCATATGGGAACCTTGTTCTCACGAGGAGTATAGGGGTTGATTGGGTATTAGAAGTGGATCAAAGGTACTTTAGGATACATAATTCATTTGGGATCAATACCCATCTAGCAAAAGGCAACTTTGCTATATCTACCACCGAGGCAAAATATAGAGGAGCAATGTTTATGCTCATAGGAACTCTTTACGGAGCTTGAATAGTCCTACCAGATGTTCCATATATTGATAGTCATGGGGCCTTTGCTATTGCCAAGAATCTAGTAGAGTGACAATGAGCCTGACATATTGAGATCCACATTCACTTTCTCAAGAGTTATTTTCTGGATGGATTCATGTAGCTGAGATTTTTGTGGAGTGAGATACATGTTGTGGACATCTTCACAAAACCGTTGGTAGAGGCAAAGTTCATTCAGTTGCAGAACTTGCTTGGGATTTATGAAGTTATAATTAGGGGATATAGGGAGTTATTCCTTGTCCTTTTGGGGGAGTATTTGGTCAAATTGAATGCCACCTTCCTCTTCGCCCTCAAAATAGTGAGTTAGGGGGGATTTTAGAGTGAAATATGAATCCCTCTTTTCCGACTCTTTTTATAAGCCTTAAGTAATGGAGTACAATGCGATGTATGTCGGCCTTGAAGGAATCTCTAGGATATTATTATTATGGGTATCTATAAGAGGTTATGCCCATCCATTCGTAACATACAATTGTAATTATATTCTTATTGTTGAGCATCCGTGACCTTGGAATCCTCCGGAATCCTCTCTACAATTCTTCTATGTTTCATGTTATTCATTGCATGTTGTGAATATTCATTGGTTGCTAATAATGACATATTGCACTCCACATTAACACTAATCTTGGATGTAACTACCGCATGGCTTCCCATCAAAGAGTTCATGTAAATGATTTATGAATATATTAAAATAATTCCAAACAATGTGGGCCCCAAATTTGAAAATTTTGTGAATCACAACATTGTGAGTGGGAGGGTTGGAGCAGTTTCCCTCTCTTTGAGTTATTGAAATAGAAGGTTGAATGCTTTGTAGGCTTTGATAGTGACATGCAATGCTTTTGTGATGTGTACAACCTTGTGAGGGTGTGGTGCCACAAAGGAGTCTTCACAATGCCTTTAGACTGTGTGTTCCCTCACAAAAGTACCCTCCTAAAGCGAAACTGCGATGGGGGCCACTGATGAGGCCCATGATCCATGCCAGATGTGGGTGACTGTTAGCTGCATTTCTGAAAAGGGTTCTACCCTGCTGAGAAGGATAAGAAGTGGGTGGATCCACCAAAAAGTAGGTGGTCCAAAGTACAAATAAAACAAAAAATTACAAATTAATTTCTGAAACTTGTAAAAATTAACTTAGACTAAGAGGTTGGGTGATATCAATGAAGAGCACATGTTTGCAATAGACAAACTAAGGTGAAACTTGAAAAAATGTTCTAATAACCCTCTCAATGCAACTACTGAAATTTGAAATGGAGTGAGTAAACAACATAGAAACTTGAACACACATGGAAACAAATCTCGTCTTAGGGATATATTCCAGCGGGTGAGTACATGTGCCTCTGCTTCCATACTTAAGCGATGACAATGAGGCAATCAGGTCAGAACATGATTGAATTTGCTAGTTGTACATCATTGTGTTTCTACATGGCAATTTCTTGGCATGAGTATGTACGCCTCTGTTGACACTACAAATTATATTAATATGATTTAATTTTTTTGGGCCATTAGTATATTGTATCTTAATATAATTATATGTTAAATGTTTATTTCAAGAAATTCATTCATGATTTTTGTAATGTTTTTTTGTGTTTGAAATTTACAAATATATACAGATATATAGTTTTAGTATTCTAGTGTACCCTTATATCATGTTTTTTGAAAAATGGTGTTTGCACTACAATACAAGACCCCTATACCTACCCATCTCTTGGTAACTGTTGTACAAAGAGATTAACGATAAATATATAGTATTAATCTCTTTATATATTTTATTATTTAATCTCTTTATATATATATTATTAATACCCTTGTATCATGTTTTTTGAAAACTGGTGTTTGCATTATAGTACTAGACCTCTACACCTATACCCCTCTCTAGTAACTTTTGTAGAAAGAGATAGCATCAATAGTGTAAGGGTTGATGCGGTCTTGACAATGAGCCAGTGATATCCTTTCACCATGACTTCCATAATAAAGTTCTTTAGAGGCTCACAAGACCAAGAAAATTGATGGAAGAAATACTATTTTTATTTTTCGAATAGTCTCATACTTACACATGTAAAGGCTTAATGGATGAGAACCCCATTGATATGTTAAACAATAGAATATTATGCATGAATTTCAATGGCTTGACCTGTAGAGTATTGCACACCATATTTTCAAACGAAGAGTTCTTTTCGAATGGAATCTGCACAGAAACCAAGCTATCCTTCATAACTCCTCTTTGGTCAGAGAAAAACAAGCTTCCATATGGGCCATGATGTGGGTACGAGTTTAGTTTTGATAACATGTGAAGATTTAGGAAGAAGTAATATTAAGGGCAATATCAGCTCACCCCACATAATGGAAACAAAAGAAAAGAGACAAGAATGCAAAGAAGGTACCTATGTTTAAATAATCAATACTGTTATTGATAATCACACAATGATACAATATGTTCTTTTGGTAAGAACTCCACATGTGTATGCAATAGTGAGAAACTCTATTCAAATAAGAAATTCAGTTGGACTTATCCCTAAAAACTGAAATCACAAGGTGAGACTCTTTGAGATATCATGCTACATTAAAGCTGTCCATGTGGCAACACGTGAAGATTACCATGCTAAATATTACACATTGTACGTTGGCCTCCACAGTTGTCCCAGTACTAATACCTGACAACAAATGGGAAAGCAGATCTATAGATCTGATCACTCACATACCTCAAATCTACAATCACAATGACAAAATCTTGGTAATAGTGGACGGGATGATGAAAATTCCAGATTCATTACTTGTTCAATGAGTTGTAAAGCATTGATACAAACTAATAGCCAACACCAAAATTTTACCCGAAAAAATATTATGAATTCACACAAAACCTTTGGAAAGATATGTTTCAACATCCAAACACTCCATTAAACCTTCAATTTGTTTGGAAAGCACAAAGAGTTAAACTATGTTTAAGATTCTATATTGTAACTAGGGAAAAAAATATGGGAAGAAAAACTGCCCTTCATGGGATTTATACTTATTATGGTCTTTCTAGCTTTGTGAAAAGTACTAGTGGGGTCAAGCAAGGATGCCCTCTCTTTGACTCTCTTCAACATTTACATGATGTGGTGATAGCCATACTCCTTTTGGCTGATGACATTGTTCTCTCTCCCTCAGCTGATGGTCTACAGAGACAACTTGATGTCTTTTCGTTTTTGCGATCTACCTTAGCTAGAGAACCCTGAGCAAAACAAGGATCATGCTATTCAACACCTCCAAATGTTCTCTTTCCAGATTCTAGTTCCTTTACAAAGGGGAACCCTAGAGATCACATCGACCTACACTTACTGATGGTCTAGTTTTTCAGACCATATTTTAGTATGAAGCCTACCTCTCAGTCACGCCTCTGCAAGGGATATGTCACCATTTCTATCTGGGAGCACCAATGTTTTCAAATCCACTGTCAGGATATCTCTTCAAAGATGCGCCTCTTCTATACAATCATAAAACCTATAGTTTTATATGGGTCCCAAGTTTTGGGACCTAGTCTATCTTTAGGCTTACTTTCTACATTCATAGACTCAAAACCATGGGGAATTCAGCTTCAAGGTGCATGAGGTATCCATACTAAGGGTATGGTCCCATGGAGGGGCTTGGGCTCCTATTTTCGTGCAGCAGAAGGTCCCATGCTTATTTTTAAAGCCAGCTACAGGAAATAATAGAATCTAGGCCTAAAAAATAGGAGCTCCACTTTTTTAGCCCCCTAAACTTAAGAGGCGGCTGGAGAGGGGGGGTTGGGAGTTTCCCACTACAGTTTAGGGCTGAGAGAATCTAATATGCATTCCTGCCATTATTTTTTGGTGATTTTAAAGAGAAATATGATTTTATTTTCCTACAAATAACCATAAATATCCAATGAGATCCTATAATACCTCAGCGGATGTTATTGAGGAAACTAATAAAAAATCATGGGACCTTAAAACTGCTAAAATGCTCCTAAATTTTCTCAGCAGCACCCACTGAGATATTTAATGAGCCCCCCTCCCATGGGACCATGCCCTTAGCCTTATGTTCTTTAGAGAGGATTGTATTTTTTGGCCCAAATAGACAATCAATGTTACGGGTATCTTAAGACTAGTTTTCTCTCGTCTATTGACCGATTTATTGATAAGCTACCTCCTTCTAGGTACTCTTTGGATGTCCCTCCTCGTATTCTTCCCTTAAAGGAGGCTGTCATTAGAGGTGTTAGAGAGGATATTTGCAAGTAGTAAATCCAGGTCACTTGGACCTCTCCTCATCTGCTCAGACCCAAGCTTGCCTTTTATGTTGAGAATTTCTTACAGGTGGTGGATGGTGTCATTCGTCACTTGACTATCGCCATTATCATTGGTCTCATGGTTTGAGGTTTCCCCTTGGCTAGTCGAAGATATGCTCACACCACTTATAAGATGAGAGTAATCATCATATTTCATGTGGGGACTGGGTTTGTCGTCTTTTCCCCTTCAAGGAGGTGGAGACTAAGGAGAACTTCATTTTCAGATGCCCTACTATTATGAGATTTTGGGGAGATACTAGTGTCTTTACAGAGATTCATGCAACTCTCTATCCACTTTTGTTCGATACCTAGATCAATGATGTTTGGTCCTTTTCTTCAGGAGGTTGTCACCCTTTGATGTAAGTCCTTGCAAGGAGCCCCTAGAATGTTTAGACATATAACTTCATTCTTTTAAGTGCCCTTCTGAATATTGTTGCTTCACAGACCAAGGGGGTACGTTAGTGAGGTGGCATTCAATTTTGCATAACACTACTCCTAAGATACTCCAACACACTAGTTGTCGGTGATGGGGATCTCCTTCTGCTCATCGTCATGGATCCGCTCCTCAACATTGTGGATTTACTTCTTAGCATCATGGATTTGCTTCTCAGCATTGTGGATCTGCTTGTTTGCAAACGTCTCACGGGTTGCAGAAGAAAGAACACATTATGAGTATATTCTTTGTCATGTGGTATCCCCAGAGTTCATCCTGAAATCTGTGACTACCCTATCCGAAAATTTTTCGTACTTTTAAAATAATGGGCCGTTTTGTGTTTTTATTGCCGGAAAGTTATTGTATTGCGTCAAGATATTCCCAAAGAGCAATATTAGCCATTTTCACCAAATACCCAGATGCCCAAAATTGTTATATTATGTCGTTGGGATTTGTTTGCGGGAAATTTGTATTTAATTATTTTTAGCCCCGTTTGAGGCAATTTGCGCTCCGATTTAACCCTGTTGTGATCGAACATATCGTTATTCCTATATATCAGAAGGGTTTTAACTAGGAATAAGTTCTGGCCTTTATTTATGACTTTTGACAACGTTTTGTGTTTTTGTGTTTTCCCGTTTCGTTTTCTGTGAAATTTCTCTAGATCAATTCCTTTGCCGGTTTGGCCTGATTCTTGGCCTGGAGTAACTGGGGATCATATACGCACGTTATGTTAGAAGGAAGTTGCCATCAGAGGTCCGGTTCATTGGGAAAAGACGAAGTCGCGCACCAAAAAACCTCTTTTAGGCTGGCCGCATTTTTGGAAAAAGAAGAATTGAAGTGGATCATGGGAAAATTAGAAGCAGCAGGTAGGTGGGAATTTTGTACCTGCCTAGCAGGGTATTTTTTCCCATGGAGGCAACGCCACTTAAGTGACAATGGGAAAATTAGAGGCAGCAGGTAGGCGGGAATTTCTTACCTGCCTTGCAGGGTAAAAATTTCCATTGTGGAATAAAAGAAATATCACTTAAGTGAATCATGGGATTTTATTGCCTGCCTTGCAGGGTAAATAATCCCATTATGAAAGTCAAGTGACTTAAGTGAATCATGGGATTTTCAGGGCTGCCTTGCAAGGTAAATAATCCCATTGTCATTTGATTCTTAAAAATAGAATTCTATATGTCAAAAAGTGCGCCCCCTTTGGAGAAATAAAGGCAGCCTTTAAATTGATTAATTTAATTAATTATTCATCCAAAATAGGCGCCCAGGCTTGTGGAAAAGTCAACAAAGTTAAATGACAAAAGGTGGAGGAAAATAGATGGTTCAAAAATTAAATAAATTAATTTATTTAATGGCAGCCCCTTTATGTCAAAAAGTGCGCCCCTTTTGGGAGAGAGATAATACTTTTCAAAGTATTAAATGATTAAATTAATTCCTATTTTCAGTGGCTAAGGTCAAAGCACACTGTGAGGCTTGAGTTAAGTGGAAGCAGAAGTTTAAAATTAAATAAATTTAATTTATTTAATGGCAGCCATAAGCATGCACAAAATAGGCGCCCCATTTGAAGAGTGAAGCTTATTAATTAATTAATTAATTGCCAGTAATAGCTACGACATTAATTAAAAATAGAATCACAAGGGTTATATAAGCAGGGGCTGCCATAAGAGTGAATTAATTAATTCACAGGTAAAGAAGTGCAGCCCAGAGGAAAAGTGCGCCCCATTTGAAGAGGATTTTTACTCAAAAGAAGGTGAAATCAATGCTAAAAGCTTCCAATTTTGGTGCACAGGTTGAAGGGAGTTGATTTGTGTCTGAATAATTGTTTGCATAAGTGATACATGTGCTCAGGTGAAGTTGGAAAAATTCATGCTCACTTTGCATGCAAATAAAACATCAATTTTTGGGGCAACAGGCTTGAATAATGCAGATTTTTATGATTAAAATCCACTGTTCATGTTCCGGTTGCCATCTTTGTCTGAATTAATTGCAGGAATTCGTGACAGGTGCTTCACAAAAGAAAAGGAGCTTTAATCAATGTCCAATACATTGAATATATCCTTCGAATCTGAAGAATTATCTAGATTTGCACCAGTTTTGAAGAATTCCGGCCAAATAAAAAGAAAAAGAATTGTTCAGTCAAAGATAGACAAAGCCATGGCAAAGAGGGACGAAAAAGAAAGCACAACGGAGTCATGCATCACTTCCAAATTTGCAGACATAGGAGACACAGATCTAGGTCCGGAACCTCTTTCCGAATTGATTGATAGATCCAGAGTAGGAAAGACTTCACTCATGCGTGTAGTTAAAAGTAGTGGAATTATTCGAGCTGCAACCTTTCCATACATAGCGCAGTTGCCAAAGTTCGTTATGGAGTGCACTAGATCTTACCATCCTTCATCCAGATCAGTGCGAGACGCTACGAGGAAAACAATAATTCGGTTGGACGCAGAGTTCATCAATTATTGTTTGAAGATTTCGGCGCGAAAGGTGGTGACTTCCATTAGCATTTAGGATGCCGGCAGCAGGTGGGAGAAGCATAGAGTTGAGTGTGTGAACATAATGAACAACGGATACATGAAGAAGCCCAGATCTCCTTCTAAGTTCCCAAGAACTCTTCCGTGGTCCAATCTGGTGCAGGAGGTTGATGATATTGTCAAATTGTTATGCAGGATAAATGGGGAGGTGAATGCTCACACTTTCCGTACATGGATGTATGGTTTCATCAGGACCTTTGAAGTCAACAAGATTGATTCCATAATCAATTGGTCGGAAATCATTAGTGACAACATTGGGGAGCAACTCTGGAACGTGAAACATACTTTCAACTTCAAAATGAATTCCTATTTGGTATACGGTGCAGCTTCACAAGGCGTCTTCTCCAAGCTGGATAGATGTGGTGTTCTTTCTAAGGACCCCATTTTCGAGTGCTACCTACAACTTACTGTACTTGCATGCAAGAAAGATTTCAAAGTGGTCAATGATGGATTCTTCTATGAATTCATTTGCAGGCTAGACAGGGACCTAAAGGCCAACAGGGTGAGCAAGGAAGCGTGGGAAGTTGTATCCAGAATTGGCAATCTATTCATTCAGTTTGCAGATTTCACATACCTCAGGATTACTGGCTTTTCTAGAGAACCGGTTAAGCTGCCCCAGATATCCGAATGATAGATTGATCACTATGGAGCTGAGCAGACAACTTGTGGAGATACACGACCTTCAGTCGAAACGGCGCAAGTCTACGGGCTTCTTCCCGATCACTGTGGGACATTATAGCTGCCAGAGTATTCATAGAGCTCGAGGGATGGAGACGGAGATGTTATCCGAGTATGAGCAAGAGTTCTTCATGGCACGACTGAACTTCGATCCATTTGGAGTAGCCGGGAAGACGATCTCCCAGGAGTACGCACATGTGCCTTCATTAGAGGATTTCTGGATGAAGTGCAAAAGTGAGTACGAGGTTAGAAAGAAGGATTTCGGCAGGCTATCAGCATGGCAAGTGTGCGAATTTAGACTAGCGCGGATACTTGCGAATCTTAAAGATGATGAAAATGTGTTACTTGACGCTTACCATCAAATGGGAGGAGATAGAGCCGTACTTTAGGATAACGTAGGTGGCTGCCATACGATTGAAGAAAGGTCTAGCATTGTTTTGGTGAATACTTCAAACTGGTTGCTGACGAAGGGATACTACCTTGATGAAGCACCGATGAATCAAATCATGGGCAACTTCGGCACAGGAGATTCTCTCAAGCGGAAGCACGAAGGAGAAAGCAGCAGAAGGTGCGAGAAGATGAAAGTGCACAAAAAATTTCAATCAAAGGAGAAGATCACTTCCACGGCTATGACTTTAGTTCCGGCTTCTCCAACATCTACTTCACCAACTGTTGTACCTCAGCAGGACACTTCCATGCCTCCATTGAATCCGGCAACATTCATCTTCTCTCCTCAACCACTCCATTCAACCCCTGTTTGAGAAGAGACGTTGAAGCTGTAGATGGCAGAGTTCGAAAGAGCTTTATCCTTGGATGATTCAGAAGATGGCAGCCATAACACTGTAGCACTTTCTGATAGAGAGGAAACAGAGCGAGAGATAGTAGTGCACTCAGCGACTTCTCATTCTCCAAGAAGTAACTTCTCAGAATGGTTGGCTTTGCAGTTGGTTCCAAAAGCTAGAGTGGAAATGAACTTGGAGGAAAATGACTTGTAGCTACTCTGGAGTCTAGGTGGAAAAGATAGAAGACCTAAAGTTGCTAAGGTAACTTCAAGGTTGATCATCAAGGAGTCGGGGCAGAAGTTTGCTGAGATGTCAGTTCCGGTGGAAGGAAAGAAGGAAGATGAGCTCACGGCAGAAGATGTAACAGTAACCAGAGTACCCATCGGTCAAGCCACCACAGAAGGATTAAAGTAGGATACACAGACATTGATAGATGCTCTATTCCTTAGGCTTGACAGAGAAAAGGCGGAGAAAGACGAACTTCTGAAGCAGGTATCTCAGTTGTGCGAGATCATAGCCAAGGTTGCTAAACCTTCCACTCAGCCCATTTCAGAGCAGGTGAGTGATCATCTTATGCAGAAGATGGAGGATGCAAGCAATCAGGTGAAAGCTATTGACGAATGGAAGAACCTGATTATTCGTCAAGCTTCTATACAACTTGGAGAGGTGCCAGCCCGCCTGAAGGTTATGAATGATGCAACAAATCAGCTGAAGCAACTGGTGACGAGCATAGTAGATATGAACACAGTTGTTGAGAGTAACCTGAGTACTTTGGCCGAAATCAACAAGCTGTCGGGAGATGTATTGGTTGCAGAGCAGATTGTACCGGACGGATCAGTTGAGAAGGGGAAGCAGCTAGAGTTCATAGTATCTTTCCGTTTGGAAATCTGCAGAGTTTTGCTGAAGAGGATGCAGGCACTTGAGAGTAAGACGTTGTCCTTACCAAACAGTATTATTTCTTTCACTGAGGAAGAAATGGTTGGGGATGTTACTTCATACGTACGAATCATTCTTAGCAGAGTGCCTAATTCCCTGGAAGGGTCTCTTCTGATGGTACAAAAGAGAATTGATGGAGCTGCTAAACCTTTCACGATGAATTCCATTACCAGACTGGTGGCACTACAGGCGGATATTGCGAGGTTCGGGCCGAGCTTGGAGGATGTGGAAGCGTGTATCAAAGTGTTGAACGAAGGATTGTTGCAGTTCAGGACAGAAAAAAAAGCGGTGGCTAAAACAGATGGGAAGATGCTGAATCACATGTTCGACAAGTATATCTAATATCAGAACAAAAAGAAGACATAAATGTTACAGCTAGCTTGACTTCTTTTATTTTCCACGTTCCCGGATGAAATTGTAAAGTTATTGGTTTTGAAACCATTACTTAAAGCTACGTGGAACAATTCTATTAGTTAAGTGATACATGTGTCACTTAAGGAGAAGTTAGTGGAGGATGATTGCCAAATGTCATCTTTACTTGTTGTTTATGTTTCAGTTCAGTTAAGTTTCCCATTTGTACTTTCCCTCCTACATTCTATAAGTAGGAGAAAAGCCTCCGGGTTAATGATTGGAATTTGTAAGCAGCATTCTTGTGTTCCAGATTTTGTGCTGAAACCCTTGAGAGTCACTTGAAGCAAAGGAATATACAAGAGCAGATTTCCGGAGAACTGTGTCACGGTGTATTGTGTTTCTAGCTTTTATATCTTAGATCTTTTTGATAAACTTTGTGTTATTTCAGATCTAGATCTAGAACTACCTTTGCTTATAATTCGGTGTTTATATCTATTGGTTTCTTCTATGTGCATGCAATCAACTCTGTTATCTATTGATTGAGATGCACATCTTCCCCATTTCTTCTCTGTGTTTATATAATTCCCTTTCCTTTCTTCTATAAATATTTCCTTTTTTTAAACAACTGCTTACTTGCTGCAGAACTGTATAGCTATGGTTCATGAGCTGAACAGTTAAAGTAAAACCCCATTTAGATATTTGCATATTATAATTGAAAAATCTGACACGGGAGCCTCACCGGTAAATGAGGGAGATTTATCTCATGACTGTCTAGGTTTTGTGCTATGCAGAAAATCTAGCCAACATCACGTGATCTTCTGCCTTGGTTGTTAGGAAGGATTCTAGGGAGTGCTTTGCTTCCTCCTAGGATTACCCAACCAGGCCCCCTCAACTCTAGACACTCCTTGAAGAGAATTATCAGATCCCGCATTGGCCCTTTCACAGTGATAGACAACGACAGATGATTCCTCCATCTCGAGTGTATGTTTGATGAGACTACCATCCAATCATTGTTGACTTGCGAACTTCATCAGTCTATGCTCTTCCGGGGTTCTTACTCCTCCACATGGTTATTTGTATTGTTATCCTAACCACATGGATTGGGGGATTTACTATGATGGGTTTACCTGTTGTTTACTCTCAATGCTTTTATTCTTCTTCTTCTATTTAGTTAATTGTTGTTCTGAGGGTACTTTTACCCTAGCACTTTATGTTGTAATTGGGTGTATTGTCGAGACCTATTGACCTACTGTTGGTCATTCATGGACATTAATATAATTCCTTTCTTCTTTTTGTAGCAATAGTATACATTCAGCCACAATTATGAGTCTATTTAAAGGCAATGCACGTTAGATTCAAATACCTTACACGCATAATATTAGATTATCACAGACTTAATATGCACAGTGATCAATTGAATGTCTAAAGTAAAATTTATTTTTTCCTACGTGTTATACAGTTTCTTTTAGTCGATCATAATTCTCTTTCATATATGCACATGAAGTATGGCCAACAAGTTTGATGTAGAAGAGGTGTTTGACAAGAAACTTACTAGAGGCCTCAACTGCTTTCGGGTAGTTTTGTTCTTTTAGAGATAATGCTTATAATTATTTGCTGGTCTATCTCAATTCTAAGGTATTCAAACTAAAAGATTTGTTTGTTATCATTTGAAGCCAATCATGCAGTAGGCCGAGGATAATGTTAAGAACCATAAAGTGTATCTACGGAGTGAAATAGTGCAGGATCAAAATCCAACTATTTTTACTTTTTTGGCTTGAAACAATTTTTACATGCACCCATTCCCCTGTAAGTCTTTATAAGTTTTTGATTGAGAGGCAAAATGTTGAGTTTTGGGCTTTACTTAAAGTGCTTAATCTCTCTTTTTTTTACTACCACTCATATTATAAGGTCCTATGTGGTTGTTTTCTACCTCTGCAGTTATGGGATTCCACAATCTGGAGGCCTAGTAGGAGGTACGTTCGAGAACACTGGTGCTGGCTTCTCTTTTAAAGACATTGAAAAAATGAGAGCCCAAAAAGTCGGCCAGGGCAATGTGCAGATAAGGTGCATGACATGACAAATGCTCAGTTTGGAATACAAGAAACTTTTTGCTCTCACAAATATTTCATTAGGTTATCATTAATGAATTTCATGCAAATTGAATTTTTTTGGGGTCAGTACAAGTGCAGGCTTTATTCTGGACGAGTTTGTCGAGGTCCTAGTATGGGAACTCGGGTTATATTTAAGGTAGTGTTCATTTGGTAGGCTTTCCTCAATTTTGGCTTACATTTCTTCTACTTTACCATGATAGCATGTTTTTTCATCTTACCATATACGGAAGGAACATATTGGGATGCTTCTATTTTCCCTAGTTGCTGATTTATTTTCCAGTATATAATATTGCTTATGGGGGCCAGTAAGTACAGACTGATCCTGTCATTTCTAGCTTCACTTACCCAAGAAATGACATATTAGCAGATTAATAATATTGCTCCAATTTTTTTATGGGCTCTCTAGAATGAATTTAGCATCCCAAGAGAAGACATTTCGCTTAATTTCAGGATAAAATATATCTTTTTTGCATTTCCACTTTTGCAGTATTTTCTGAAAATTGAATAATATATATGGATATCTAAACACCTTTTGTAGTTATACTCATATGTCTTTGGGTTTTTTGGATTTCCACTTTTGCATATTTTTCTGAAAATTGGATAATATATATGAATATCTAAACTCCTTTTGTAGTTATTCTTGTATGTTGAAATGCAGCTCGAGTTTAAGGTACTTGTGGTAATGAATTTAGTAATCCTTGCCTGTTTTTGGATCAACCATTCTAGTTTCCAAAGAGAATGAGAAAGGAAAGGTAAAAAATGAATTTATTTAATACTAACACAAACCAATCTTAACATGGCTTTCATATGTGCTGAGAGGATCTGAAAGACTAGAGATGCCAATCCCCATCTTCTTACACTCTTGTTGTGGTGGGATTACTATCAAAAATATTTTGGATACCTCTTGTCACATATAAAATCCATGTTACAGCTTGAATGTGCTACCTTCTTTTAATAGTCGTTATTGTTATTAAGAGTTGAATATCTATAGCAATGTCGGCCTTCAGTCCCCACACAACCCCCACACACCCCAAAAATCCAAATTGATGTGGGGTGTAAAATGTGCCTCTCGGAACGAATAACCAAGGCCCATTCTCCCTCATCTAATCATCCAAGGAGTTCAAGCAACATTCATTACATTAAGGTCTGATTTGTATTTCTCAACCAAAAACAAGTCAATGCAAACCTGTAAGACACGGGTGTTTGACTCTACCAGTAACATTGTGTTTTCCTCCATTGAATGCTGGAACTTAAGGTTTCACAGTAATATCCAATCAACCCATCACATTATGAACAAAATATTGTCCTCCGTAATAGTGTGGAAAGGGATACAGATATATTTTTCAGTCTAGATCCATCTCATAAAGCAAAATTCCTGTAATAGTGCTAGTCTGATGTGATGTGTGAGAAAATAAGTATTGAAGGATTCAATTGCCAATATGTAGAGAGACTATGCCAAATAGCATTCTTGTCTAATGTATCATAACAGACTGAAAATTTTGATCAGATACCATTTTTTAACCATCAAATAGTCATTGCATAGACAACCACTAGTTGTGAACCAAAACTATGTAGACCATAGTTAGAAGACTCGGCGAGTACTCGCCAAAACTCAGCGAGTCCTCAATTATTTATTCTTGTTGCATGGTGTCTCGACTTAAATTATTCATTTCTTTCCACGTGGGCTTCAAGGTTGACTGCATCAGTATGGGTTTTGTCTCTATTGACGTTCTTTTACGAGTTTTGATGTTTTGGCCGCCCTCCCTACAAGCTTTCAAGCTCTCTCTGTGTGGGCTTCAAATAAATCACACGTGACCATTATATTCATTTATCCCTCATCGCGAAAATTTGTGGTCAACTATGTTTAATTTGTGTATGGCTATGATTGACTCCAACGAGCACTTTCCATTGGCTATGAATACTAAATTCACCTTGCTTGCATAGGTTTGGATAGCTTTGTACATCTCACGGATATGGATTGAGTTTTATTTCTTTGTCATTCTTTTTGCATGATTCTTCTCAATGACTCAGCTTTCAATATTTTCAACCTCCTTCCACATGGCATCTCTAAGATATTCTTCTACACATGTTGGTGGGCGGCTGAGTTGACTGTCTACCTTCTCCTGCGCTTCCAATCACCACCAAAACAGTGATATGTGTGCTTTCAAGCTCTTATTTCCATATACAACATTGTTTAACATTAGATCAACGCAATGATTAGGCTTATATTACGATAACTTGGTACAATATCTTCTATTTTCTCTTACAAATTATAAGTATTGGTGATGGAGGACAACTTATCAGCCGGTTGTTGTATTCGCATGATGATGCAATTTTGTATTGTATTTGTATTCAAATCTAATAGAAAACACTTCTCCAACATTTTATTGACTCATTTGATACATTTTGTAGCTATATTTTGCTTAAAATTTATGTTTTTTAAAAAAATTTGCATATTTTTTAAATTGCCGAGTATTCCCAAGTATACGCTGAGTCAATTTTTTTTGGGTCTGTCGAGTATTTGCTGAGTACGAGTATGCAAACTATGATGTAGACCATGATAAAATAGAAACTTAAAACAAAGAAAATGAGTCAACTATCTATGAACTAAAACAATTGTAGTGGAATTCCAGTGGACATTGTACCCAATGTTGTTCGAAAACTCTCTACAAATATGGAAATGGTAAAATAAATATCTAAGTTTTGAAGTACAAGTCGTGATTGAAAAAAGCCATTGAGATATTAGAAAATGAGCAATGCAGATGAGATCTTGGTTTCCTCTTTCTGTAATGCCCCTTTTATGGGATGAAACTGAAAACCAAAGAACTTGCACAATCCAAATAGTAAATTGAAGTAAACCGAACTTAAATTCCAAACACTAGCAACATGCTGTAAATATATATATTTTATGATAGAAATCAGCCACAAACTTGTTGGAAATAATTTAGAAACCCTTAAAAATAATATTCTTTAAATTTGGAAATGATTGCAAGAGAAAAGCACAGGAAAATATATCTTTTTACCAATTTAATATCAGCTGGAAATTAATTAATCAACAGCAGTGAATACCCTTACAAATATGGTTGGAAATGAAGGTTTCGAAGCCCAAAATGAAGTACAAATTTAGATTCCAGCTACTAAAAATAGGAGAAACACAATGATGGCTGAATTTGAAGTTGTGCCCTAGAAGACCCCAAACTCCACCCTAGGGAAAGTCGCCACCCTTGGGAAGGGCTGGAAATGCCTTCAAAATTGAATACAAACTCCTTATGCAATCACCCTTTTGCAGGCTTGAGGGGCTTTGTCCTCAAACCAACCCACTGTTGAGAGGTTTCGTTCTCAATAGGTCTTCTAAGAGGGTTTTTGTCCTCAATGGATGAGAGAGAAAGCAAACATGCTCCTAAATCCAAGAGAATAAATTCCAAAAGCAAGCATAACCTCTTCCAAGCCAAGCGACCCCTTTAAATAGCTAAAGGTGGCGCCAAAAGCTAAATAGAACCTTTTAAAGAAGACCGACCTCCTTGGGGACATAATAGTTACTTTTTCTTCTTTTTTCATTTGGCTTTTCTCCTTTACCCAGCCAACCTGAAGATTATTAAAAAAGAATGCAAGCTCACAAAAACAACTGAAAAACATGACATTAACTTACCTTGCTCATTCTCTTTTAGCCCACCGGAAGTGGAATGGGCTCAAGGTCTTCAAAGAGAATTAGTGTTGAGAAGGGAACATTGCAGTCCTCCCCTCCCAAAATTGCTTGCCCTCAAGCAATGGCAAGCTTAGATGCTCCAATAATTTGGATCCTGTACCTCTCAATTGAAAGAGCTCTTGCCAAAACAAGCTCATATTTTTGGTGTCGAAACGCAGCACCCCTGGGACTCTGCAACACGATGGGTTGAGAATCTCAGTGCGATTGCACAACATGGAGCTTTTCCCAAGTGTGGGACCTTGCGAAATCGGAAAAGCTCTCCGGATGAAGGCCGGCTCCTATTCCTCTGTTCAGATGCACGAATAAATGCAGAGGATTTACCAAAAAACCTAATCTAACTTGCCAAGGAGACAGGGTAGAGAATGCATAAAAATAAAACCTAAACTACGGAGGTGATGCACCGAGGAATGAAGAACATATGTTTTGCCAATAAACACAAACCATAGAAATGCAATGCAATATCATGCACGGATAAACATATTCGCAGTGAAAGATCAGGAGGATGCAAAATGAAACACATAGAGGGTTGAGAAACATCCACAGTCATGCATTTATTTGCTCCGAAGGTTTGATACAATACACTGCAAAAATGCCAATAGGCAAAGGTTGCATTACAGTTCCAAATGGGAGGTTTGAGCTCCACAACTCCACCTGCCAAAGAGAAGAAGGGAGGGGCCAAAACAAGAATGTCCAACCTTTACAAAAAGCCCCTCCTTTACCATTTATATGAGGAAAAAATGAGGGAGAAGAGAATGATTCGAATTCGCCCCAACCACCTCCAAGACTACACCTAACCCATCATATTATGGCGGTAGGTGAGAATCTCAACAACCCAAAATATGGCGAACTGTATTTTACATTTTTAAGAACTTGTTCCCACCCAATTAAAGATATCCAGTCGTAGTTGGGTAGAGGACGCCGAGAGCTTTCCGAAAAGTCCAACCTTGTGTGAATCCGAGCTCCCTGTGAAAAGTTATGGCGATCTGAATATTTCCCGCGTCAGGGTCTGTTTCCAGTCGGGTTCGGGTTTCTCCTTTGCATCTGCATCGGGTTTGGAGGATGCCTCGACATGCTGCTTGATGTTTGCGTTTTCCCGAAACCCGCTTCTGCCAGTATTTCCAAGATTTCCTTTGTTTCGGGGCGGAAGATGAACCTTGCATGTGCATCGGGTTCGGAGGGGTGCTCGACATGCTTGCCCCATTCAACTTGTTTTCCACCTCCCATGCTTCCCCGACGTGCTTTTCCGACTCCGAGACCTGCTTTCCCTTTGCGTCGGGTTTTCCAACCCCTTCCGACATGTCTTTTGATGTCGGGTTTTTGCCCTCTCTCCGACATGCTTCTGTTTCATGTTTCTCCGCCTCCGAAACCCGATTTTGCCTTTGTCGGGTTTTCCAACCCTTCCGACATGTCTTTGATGTCGGGTTTATCCACCCCTCCGACATGCTTCCTTTGCCTTGTTTCTCCGCCTCCGAAAGACCCGATTTGCTTGCGTTGTGTTTATCTATATTTACCCGGGGGGGTAAATATATACAACAATTTGGCGACTCACGGGGTTACCTGCCTGCTAGGTAGAAGATCAATGGCCTTTTAGCGATCCATTGGGCATGGAGTCATAAGCAATAACCTGAGACCAACCTGCTACCGCAACTCCTTCTCCGAGAGCACGCTGAACTGTAGAAAACCAACCCAGGAGCAACAAAACCTGTGCCAAAGCACTTAGGGAAACTGAAACCTAACTACAACAAGACAATGTGCATACGCACTTAGAGGAATTGAAACCTAGGCTAATATTTACAAGGGTAGAACTTTTCTCTTTTCAGTAGCAATGTTTAAGATAGATTCCGTTGACCGGAATCGGGAGTTCTTCTCCGTCCAATGTAGACAATTGGAAGGCATTGCTATTCTTACATTCCATGACCATGTAGGGGCCACTCCAAATGGCATCAAACTTGGAATGCCTTCCCGGTTTTGCCCGATCTGCATCCCATTTCAGAACTAGGTCCCCTTCCTGAGAAGGTCCTTGCTCTTGCTTTCTTATCAAACCATCTTTTCACTAAGGCCTGATCTTTCTCAATTGTTTGAACTGCATGTTCTCTAATTTCTTCCAATTCCATCAACTCTGCATACCTAGCCTCCATTGGTTCGAACTCAGCCAACTCCAACTGCTTCATGAACTCCAATGCAGGCAGTTCTAATGATATAGGCAATACTGCCTCTTTTCCATAGACCAACTTGTAAGGGGAATTGCCTGTAGACCTCTTTGGTGTTATTCTGTCAGCCCATAATGCTGATTTTAGCTTGGTATGCCATGTTCTTTGATTTTCATCCAGAGTCCTCCTGATGATTCTTAGCAAATTTTTGTTCGTGGACTCTGCCTGTCCATTACCCTGTGGGTAATAATTGGAAGAGGTGCTCAAATAGATTCCATTCTTGACAGCCCATTCTGTAATCTTGGAACCTACGAATGCCAATGCATTGTCTGATATGATAGTGTCCGGCACACCGAACCTGGTCACTATTCCTTCATAAAATTCTAGTATATTAGACTCGTTTGCCTCTTTGAGCGCTACTGCTTCAGTCCACTTGGTGAAATAGTCCGTTGCCGTGAGAATCCACTTGTGGCCTTGGCTTGAGTTTGGGTTGATGACCCCGATGAAAGTCCAATCCCCATTGCATAAATGGTTGGTCAACCAAGATTGGGTGCAATGGAAGCGCTGCTAGTCTTTCTTTGCCTGTGAAGAGTGCACATTTCTTACACTTTCTTATCCATGTATAGCAGTCATTGAACACCGTGGGCCAATAATACCCTGCCTTCATTATCTTGAGAGCTGTTACTCGTGGGGCAAAATGTCCTCCAGAATCTCCATCGTGAAAATCTCGTAACACCCTCTCAATTTGACCTGTCCCAATGCACCTCAATAGAACTCCATTGATGTCTTTCTTGAACAAAACACCATCAACAAGCACATATGGAATAGCTTGTAATCTAAAGTATCTCCTCTTTGCTTTGCTCATTTCTGGAGGGCATAGTCCTGTCTGTAGGAAGTGTATCATATTCTGAGTCCAACAAGGAGTAGGCACATCATCATTTTCATGTTCTTGACCATCCTGTAGTACCAAGACAGTCTCTTTTTCATCACCTGCTTCAACTTGTTGACTCAAGGCTAGCTGTTCACATAGTCCCTTTCCACGTACTAGTTTGGTGACCTTGATCTCGATGTCATATTCCATGACACGAGTGATCCATCCTGCACGCTTCTCATTCAGATCCTTGTTTAGAAGGAAGTCCTTGACTCCCGCATGAGAGACCAACAATTGGATTTTGTTGTTTGAGACTAGGTGCTTGAATTTCTTTAAACTCCTGATCACTGCAAGGACATGCTTTTCAATGAAAGAGTACCTAGTTTCATATTCCTCCAAGCCTTGACTGAAGAAAGCAACTGGTTGTTCTAATCCTTCTTTGTTCTGTTGTACCAGGATTGCAGAAATTGTGTCTCCACCACCGAAGGCATATAGCACGAAGTCCCTGGAGAAGTCTGGATTGACGAGAGTTGGGGCTTGAGATATA
Source organism: Taxus chinensis (assembly GCA_019776745.2). Taxonomy (NCBI): domain Eukaryota; kingdom Viridiplantae; phylum Streptophyta; class Pinopsida; order Cupressales; family Taxaceae; genus Taxus; species Taxus chinensis. Next base: position 472,222,313 of record CM034154.1, read on the forward strand.
GCCTCTTTTATTGCCTCAAAACTTGCCTTGCCTTCAGATGTCCACTTAAATGCCATGCTCTTCTTTAACATCAGCGTTATTGGCTTTACGAGAGCTGCAAAGTTTGGAACAAACCTGCAGACAAAATTGATCCTTCCTAAGAAGCTTTGAAGAGCCTTCTTGTGACTTGGCAATGGCAATGCTTGAATTGCTTCAACTCTTTCTGGGTCAATCGTCAACCCTTCCTTTGAAACAATATGGCCTAGAAGTTTTCCCTCGTGAGCCAAGAATATGCATTTTTTGGGATTCAATGATACCCCAAATCTTCTACACCTCTGAAATACCTGCCTTAGATGAAAGAGGTGATCCACTGCATTTTTTGAGAATACAGTGATGTCATCAAGATATATTAGAACTATTTTATTGATCAACCCCTTAAATGCCATATCCATTGCCCTTTGGAAAGTGGCTCCAGCATTTGATAGCCCAAATGGCATCTTCTTGTAGGCATAGGTCCCCCATTTGGTGGTGAAAGCCGTCTTGAATTGGTCATCTTCTTTCACCATCACCTGATTATACCCTGAGTAGCCATCTAGGAGAGAGAATCTCTCTGAACCGGATACTACTTGCAATATTTGTTCCATTGAAGGGAGCGGGTAATGGTCTTTGAGAGATGCTCTATTGAGGTCTCGGAAGTCCACACATGACCTAATTTCTCCGCTCTTCTTCCTGACCGGAACCAAGTTTGCAACCCAGCTTGAGTGCTTGATCGGGAATATAATGCTTGCCTCTATTAGCTTGTTAAGCTCTTTCTTCATTAGAGGCTCAATGTGAGGGTTGACTGGTCTCTGCTTCTGCCTGATGGGCTTAGCATCTGGATCCAATTCTATGGTATGTTGTGCCAACTTCGGATTGAATCCTCTCAAGTCTTCATAGCTCCAAGCGAAGACATCTGGAAATTCTTGGCAAAGCTGTATGAAATCTGATTTCTCCTGCTCAGTGGCCACTTTACCAATTTGAAGTGTTTTGCCTTCCCCAACCAGAATTGGCTCTGAATCTTCTCTCTTGACCTGTATGTTAGCCTTTTCCTTACGAAACTGGTCGTTAGGGTTGAAGATAGACTCCAACGTTACTAAACCCTTAGGAAGCTTGTTTGTCCGTAGCTGCACTACTTGATCCCCATACTGCTGCTCTAATCTGTCCTGATTCCTAGCTGAGAATTCAGCTTCTTCTTGTAAGAAATTGACGATCTGTTGATCGTTCTCAAACACCTGCCAGCTTGTGTTATTATCTGGAACTGCTGGCCTCACAATCACATGGATATGTGGCTGTGTTTTTTCTCTTCTGATGTTGTCAACCACATCAAACGTTGCTCCAACTGCTGCGAGCCTATCTGCAACTTCATTTTTCTTCCTGGGTATGGACACAATGTTGAAAGCTTCGAAGTCCTCAATGAGGTCCCATACCCTATTCTTGTAGCTCTTCAGCAAGTCATTCTTTGTAGCATGTTGTCCCCTAACTTGGTTGACGATTAGCTCGCTATCTCCAAACACCTGCAAGTTCTTTATGCCCTTTTTCTTGGCCCAATGAAGTCCATGAATCAAGGCCTCATATTCAGCTGTGTTGTTTGAACAAGAAAACTGGAAACGAAAAGCTGAATAATATTTGATGTCTTGTGGTGAAATCAACACTGCACCACCTCCAGCACCTTGTCTGCTTCTCGAACCATCGAAGAATAATTTCCAAACTTTGTTTTCATCTTTTTGTTCAGGCTGAATGATGTCAGGAATGGGTGAATTTTCTTCGTGTACACAATACACGCCCAATTCAGATTCTTCAATTTCCTTGTATGGGTCAAATTCATGACTCTTGTTTGCCCATTCATCCAAAGTTAAATCAGGAATTCCCTCGACCTTAGTACCTGCTTCTAGATCACTTGAACACTCCTCTTGATCAAAAGCTGAGCAATTTGCATTGATAGGACCTGGTACATAAGGCTCAATATGGAAATTGGCAATTGATTCTGACCTGATTGTTGCTTTGGCCCCATACCTTGTCCTGAAAATCATGTGCGACCAATCTGCAGATAAATATCCACCGATCTTTGCAGTGAAGTCCCTTGATAAACACAACGCAAAGAGTGGCGGGAGGTCAATTACAGACACATCTTGCAGAACTGTAACATTAGGACATGAATGTAGTGTTAGGCTTAACCCCTTGATGACCCCAACTGTTCCCACTGCCGTTCCATCTAGCTGCACTACTCCTTTCAGCACTGGCTCATACTTCAAACCCAGTTGATCCGCTATTTGCTTCGGCATCACTGAACTACTTGCCCCTGAATATATCATGCAGTTGTGTACCAAGTGGTTTCCAACAATCAACGAAACATAGAATGGTGGAGGCTTCAAATTTTTTCTTGTCTGGCCCCCATCATGTTGCACTGCATTAGTGAGAACTTTCTCATGTCCCTGGTTTGATACATTTGTGGCAGACCAATTAGCCATTGCAGCTTGCAATAAATCTCGTTGCCCCTGGGATCGCAAGTGATTCCCACATGGAAATGTTCACATGTGTCTTCTTCATTTGATCGATGATGTTGAAGGGGGATGAATTGTCCTTTTGCTGTCCCTTACTTGGTGCAACCTTTTCTGGAGCTTGAACAGGTGCATGTGTTGCTACAACAGGTACCTTAGGCTGATTTTGCACATTTGGAGCTGCGTTTGGTCTACTGACCCCTTGTTGTGTAAGAGTGGGTTGAGAAACAACTGGATTAGATGGTTGTCCCTCTTCTATGTTTCTCTTCTTTGACCGTGTGTTGGCAGCCACGCCTTGAAAAGGTTGTTGGTTAACTCCACAGAAGTCTTCCGTTTGCCAATTGGCCAATGTGGTTTCTGTTGGAGGTCCTTCTTGTTGCGTTCCTTGCTGTTGATTCTCTTCTTGGCTTGGTTCTTGAGGAACACCAATGGTTTGCACCATCAAGGCCTGATTCAGTGCACCATTGAAACATGCTGACTGATTGTGAGGTAGATTGCAAGGGTAACACCAGTTGTATTCCTGTGCCATGTTGTTTTGTGTCGGGACCAAGGCTCTTGAGGATGTCGTTGCATTTGGATCATACGGCCGAAATGGCCTGGCAGCTTGAGGTTGTCCTTGGTTTTGGTTTTGATTTGTAGCCTGAGGTGGTGGTGGTCTATTCTGTTGGTATGAGGGCCTAGCTTGGTACTGTGCTTGAGGCTGATACGGTCTAGCACTTTGAGCTTGTTGTCTTTTGATAGTCACAAGCTCATTTCCAAGGTTCTGTAGTTGTTTCATAACCTCCTGCAATTCCTTTGAAGTATTTGAAGAAGTCGATGCCTCATTATTGCTTTGATTTCTAGGAGTTGGAATGGGATTCAACTCTGGTGCTTGACTGGTTGTAGGATTTCCCATATCTGGATAGAGAGGCATTGGCGGCCTTGGTGCAAGCTTGCCAGCTTGGATCAAACAGTTCTCTGCTCTGATAGCTGTGTCGTAGGCCCCTGGCAGCGTTGTCCCTCCCATTGATTGGATCATCATGGCTATGTCTGAATTTATAGCCTTTAAGAAATAAAGGAATGCTCCTTCGGCAGTTGGTCTAACAGCTATTGGAATCCTGTCCCATGTCCGTTGGAATCTGAAGTTGAAATCTGTCATTTGTTCATTAGGAGCCCTTTTGATTGTTGTCAGTTGTTCCAATAAAGACAAATTGTCTGCCCTCTCCCCGAACTGGTTGCAAAGAGCTGAAAAAAGTTGGTTCCAATTCGTAATAGACCCTGCTGTAAGGCTCCTAAACCATTGTAAGGCCTTGCCTTTGAAAGATGAAGCCAACAACTTGACTGCAACATCCATTTCATTTATTTCGTGGATTGCACATGCATTAGCAATATCCTGGATGTGATCAATAGGAGTAGTATGATTTTCTCCTGTGAAATAGGGGATATTCTTTAGCGCTGCAACTGGAATTTGATTCTGAGCATTTAGGGCAAGTGGACTACTGCCCGTGAAATTGACAAAGGGATTCGGTGGTAGATGTGCCATTATGATTGGCCTAAGAACCCTGGTTGATGCGAGAAAAGGCCTACCAGGTGGAGGTGTAGACAAAGTCCTGTTAGGTGGAGATGGTGATCTTTGTGGTCTTCTTCCTCTCCTTCCTCTGCCTGGTGAAAGTTGCAAGTGGAAAAATAGCCCTTCTTCTCGAGTATTAGACCTGGTTCGAATTCTTCTCATGTGCCTGGGCAACTTGTGCTGCTACACCACTGAACTCTATCCCTTCGGAGTCGCCAGATGTGTTAGAGAACAAGCCTCTAAAAGGCTGGATTTTGCCAAGTTACACACCAAACTTGACAATATTGAAAATATAATTTAAAATTTGAAGGACCCAGAGGAGACAATCTTCAATCCGGAATTCGGGCCTTGTTGTGCAGCTGCGGATCCCCGAAAAGTACAGGCGGAACTCAGGTCATGCGATGCAACTCACAAAACCCGAATTGCTATGTGTCGGAACTTGGAACATGTCTGACATCCCTCAAAACCTGAAATCACTGCTGTCGGGAATAGGACCATGCAATGCATTGAATTGCTGCTTTGATGTTCTCGGATCCCGAAAACCCGAAATCACTAAAAAACCTGAAATTTTGAAAATCAAAATATCAAAAAACTAAAGATACCCTTTTGAAGATTACCCTCAGATCTACCAACTGTTGAAATTTTGACCTGTTTTGAGCAAGATAAACCCTTGAAAAATGATTTCGGAGTTCAGGCTAGGAGGTGCAAAATCTGAAATTTGTAAAAAAACTGCAATTTTTTGTGCAAATTTCATGAAAACTCCTTCAAATTTTGATGGAATGACCTCTTGGTCCCACCGGGCGTGCCAAAACTATTGGTGTCGAAACGCAGCACCCCTGGGACTCTGCAACACGATGGGTTGAGAATCTCAGTGCGATTGCACAACATGGAGCTTTTCCCAAGTGTGGGACCTTGCGAAATCGGAAAAGCTCTCCGGATGAAGGCCGGCTCCTATTCCTCTGTTCAGATGCATGAATAAGCGCAGAGGATTTACCAAAAACCTAATCTAACTTGCCAAGGAGACAGGGTAGAGAATGCATAAAAATAAAACCTAAACTACAGAGGTGATGCACCGAGGAATGAAGAACATATGTTTTGCCAATAAACACAAACCATAGAAATGCAATGCAATATCATGCACGGATAAACATATTCACAGTGAAAGATCAGGAGGATGCAAAATGAAACACATAGAGGGTTGAGAAACATCCACAGTCATGCATTTATTTGCTCCGAAGGTTTGATACAATACACTGCCAAAAATGCCAATAGGCAAAGGTTGCATTACAGTTCCAAATGGGAGGTTTGAGCTCCACAACTCCACCTGCCAAAGAGAAGAAGGGAGGGGGCCAAAACAAGAATGTCCAACCCTTTACAAAGAGCCTCTCCTTGACCATTTATATGAGGAAAAAATGAGGGAGAAGAGAATGATTTGAATTCTGCCCCAACCACCTCCAAGACTGCACCTAACTCATCCATCATCATGGCGGTAGGTGAGATCCTCAACAACTCAAAATATGGCGAACTGTATTTTTGCATTTTTAAGAACTTGTTCCCACCCAATTAAAGATATCCAGTCGTAGTTGCGTAGAGGATGCCGAGAGCTTTCCGAAAAGTCCAACCTTGTGTGAATCCGAGCTCCCTGTGAAAAGTTATGGCGATCTGAATATTTCCCGCGTCAGGGTCTTCTGCTTGTCGGGTTCGGGGTTCTCCTCTGCATTTGCATCGGGTTTGGAGGATGCCTCGACATGCTGCTTGATGTTTGCGTTTTCCCGAAACCCGCTTCCGCCGTGATTTCCGAGCTTTCCTTTGTGTCGGGGCGGAAGATGAACTTGCATGTGCATCGGGTTCGGAGGGGTGCTCGACATGTTTTCGCTCCGTGCTTCCCCACCGTGTTTTCCCGACTCCGAGACCCGCTTTCCCTTTGCGTCGGGTTTTCCAACCCTTGCGACATGTCTTTTGATGTCGGGTTTATCTGCCCCTCCGACATGTTCTTTGCGTCGTTTCTCCAACCCCTCCGACACATTTCTTCCCTTTGCCGGGTTTTCCAACCCTGAGACCTGATTTTCCTTGATGTCGGGTTTATCTGCCCTTGCGACATGCTTCTGCGCCATGTTTCTCCGCCTCCGAGACCCGATTTGCATTGTGTGTCTATATTTACCCGGGGGTAAATATACACAACAGTATCTTCATTCTTTGTTCTAACCTTGTCAACTATGGTAAAAGGACATCCCATATTCACAAATATGAGTGTGACTGAGATAAGCATTTGGAGATAGTAATACATCATCCCATGTCTCATCCGTGCTTTGTTGGAGACCCTTTGCATGAAGATCCAATTTAGGAGCCCTTTCACCTTGCTTTTGCTACGCTACTCTGATATTCAAGTGGGCTGCCCCTTGGGATCTTCCTTTGGTGCTTTTGGTCTCTTCATTAGGAGAGATGTATATCAAATCATTCTCCACCTCTTAATGGCATTCTTCACTCAAAGTCATCAATGGCAATAATGTAGGGACTGGAATCAACCCTATACTGATTGAAAGTGCTTCAACAACATCAACAAACTGAAGATTACTCAAGTGTATGACTGGGATTACTTGTATGGCTGCATACAAAATGTTGAGCAGGCTGGAAATGTGGATGACAACAAATCTACATCAAGGAATGATGAAGCCTTTTTGTAGACACACATCCTCCTTGAGTTCTCCTTCACACCATGTGACCGATTTTTTTTTTATGACTGTCATACAAGTGTAAAAGAGGCTGGTACTATTGTTGGCAGCAGATAAAATATCGGTACAACAACTGTCATACATGACATCCTCCGCCAAACTCAGCCATGCGAATGATCTGGGGGTTGGAAACAACCCTTGACTGAAAATTCTTCATCAACAGCCATAAGCTGAAAACTACTTCAATGACTAAAACTGCGTGCATGGCAATCAAATTTTGCTTGTATCTAGATCTCCAATCAGCCCTTGAGGAATGACAGCCATGGCATGTTGGACATCGCTATCCGCTAGTGATCTTTGAGTTATCTTATTAAACCCCAAACTAGGTTGCATGTAATGTCCCCTTTTTCGAATTAATACCAAATGAAGACTTCTTGCCTTTCCCTTTCCATGGCGAAGAGAATAAGTGAACAAGGGAAGGAATTGCACTTCATTTCAGTTTTCTTTTATTAGTTTTAATGATTTCTTTTTAGTGTTTTTCCTTTATGAGGCAGGTTGGCTGGATTGGAGGAATTAAAGAGGCAAATTAAAAGATAAAGTGAAAGTTAAGAGGTTGATCCTCATCTAATTGCTCTTTGGTGCCAAGCAAGGAGTATAAAAGCGGTTGTATGACTTTATTTGAACATCATCTTTGGCGCATTTTACATCTACATTTGGTTGTTGGGCTAGTTGCTCAATACCATTCCACTCGAGGATGAAAACCCTCTTGTGTGGCATCCAAGGAGGACGAAAACCTTCCTTGTGGCTTGGTGGAGAACGAAAACTCTCCATGGTGGTGCATTGAAGACATCTCTTGAAGACTTGCTTGCTGATTTAGATCAGGGACATTGAGAAGAAGGATTCCAAAGGCTTTGCATGATTTTTGGAGCTCTTCCCTAAGGGAGCAACTAGGGTTTGGTGCCTTCTAGGGCACATAATTTATATATTATTTTATATTTCGACTCTCCATAATTTATAAGGTCGGAATCCATAATTTGGCTATTTTTGGAGGGGTTTATTTTGTGTTTTCAGCCCTTGCTTGTGGCTTCCCTGCTGCTGTCACAGACTTAATTACAACAGTGTATCATCGCTAATTTTCTCCATTTTGTTGTTGTAAATTGGATGGATTTTGGTTGCCGTAGTTGAATTAATTATTTAGAAGTATTTTTCAGATGTTGTGCATGGTTATTTGGTGAATTTAGGCTCCTATACAATTCACTGCTAGGGTTTAAAAGAATATTACAACTGCTGTTATAAAAATCAGATTTTACTTCACTTGGGTTTGTGTGGTTTCCTTCTTTTTCAATTTCAGCCCTTGAAAGGGATATTAGTTATTACAGTGGTATCATAGCTTCGGTCTTCCCAGCCTGAGGGTATTCGTGCAAGGCAGTGACAATACAAACATGGAATGGCGACCTAGGTTCTTACCAAAGAAAGAAGTCATACCGGAGGTGGAAACACGACATCCAATGGGTCACAACATTGTGGCTATCTATGAAAAATATAGGGCTCTTTCGAAGGAGATCTGTGTTACTATCTTGCTTGCCAAAGTTATAGGTGTGGGCCCAAGCTTAGACTTTGAGTACCATAGGAGGGTTTTCAACATGCCTTGGGGATGGTGACACTCTCCACATTTGACGATTCCAACAATTGGACAACTAGAGCATGGAAGAAGATGCTAGGGTTTAACCCTAGATGAAAAGAAAGTGCCAAACCCAAAGGGGTTTCTCTTGAAAAAATAAAAAGAAAAATCAGATTTGTAGGAGGGCTTTGAGGTGAAATCACCAAAGAAAGAGGTAGAAATACCTATCATTTTTCCTAAGGATGAACCGTTGACTGATTTTCTGGATATTCGGGTAAATGGACATGTGTTTGGGGAAGAGACCATGGAGCATGAGCCCAAAGTAGAAAGTAAATATGATACACTGCATTGTGGAAAAGAATTGGTAGATAGAGCCCCATTTTCGGATGATAATATTGGCAATCTGCTTGCTAGAGTTTTAGGAACAACAGTCAATCAGAGGCAAGTTGATGGAACACATGACTTCGGCAAGAACCATGAAGATGTCCTGAGCACGTGTCAACAAAATATGGATGAAGCTAGGGCGGAAAGAGTTTCACTTGTTGAAAATAAGACGAAGGAGAAGGGCCCTTTCATGTTGGCAAGGCAAGAAGAGGTTACAAAACTTGATGAATATTCAACCCTAACTCCCATGATTGTTGTGGAGGAACAACATTATGAGGTAATTAATGATCATTGTTTGGTTAATACTGATGTTATTTTAACATGTGATGAATTCAGGGTTGAAAGGAGGCATTATGAGAAGAGGGTGAAGAGAAAGGGATGGTTGGAAACCCCTTCCAAAATAGATGTGATGACAGTCCAAGGGGTAGTAGGGGAAGCTTACTAAATGGCAAAGAGTACATAAACCCTCTCAAACAACCTCCAAACTGTGTGAAGACCACTTTATGTACTGGGCCATGATGGAATTGGTGAGAAATTACCCCCCTTCCAAAGACCATGGTATGCTTGTAAAGGTAAGCGATTCTTTTTTCCATTTGGATTATATCTCAGCTGATACATATGTGTATGGAGAAGAATTTTGGGGTCACAATGGTGAATGCATTGAGGGTAACTCAACAAAATTGATAAGGCCAAGGAGAGAGGAAGAAATTCTCCATGAGGGATCAAGGATAACTATGGGTGAAGTTGTTGGACTGTTATCAATAGCAATCAAACATAGGAGAATCACCAATATATTCTGTAATGTCCCTTTCTAAATGCTTGGAGGCCTAGTTGGCCTATTCCCCCCTTTTTCCTTGTTTATTCCCTTGGGAATTGGGCCGTGGGAGATGTAAAGGGAATACTTGGACCCTTATATGCATTAACATTATAATTTTACGTTGAGATGCTTTTTTAATGCACTTTATATTATAATTTCACTTTGAGGTGCTTTAAGTCATGGCTTATGACTAAAGTGAAATATTAATTACTATTTTATAAAGTGCTGTTAGAACAAAGTGGAGGATTAAGGTTTCAAAGGAGTTATAAGGATGACTTGAGGATTAAAATGAAAGTTATGCTCATTTGTTATTTTCTCTGGAAAAAGTTTGATGAGCCTACATGTTCATTTCTCTTGCTCAAGGAATGAAATCCCTTGGGATCCTTGGTTTTGGTGCAGAGGAAACTTTGGATCCTAGTTGGAAGGGCTATTTCGGTGAGAGGATTCATTCTCAATCCCTAGTAGTTGTATTTACAGGTGATAAAGACCATTTCCTGCATACTGGATTTTATTTGTGAAGGCAGCATGGACATTTCAGGAAAAATCGTGGTTGTCTAATATCCATCTATTGCTAGACGCTGCTACTTCAGAAGTATTAATGCATCTTTAAACAGAAAATCAGGCTGTTATTACTGCTGTGCAAACAATCATTCTTAGTTGCAAGTATAATATTTTTTGAATTTTATATATGCCATATGGAGCTGTTCTTTGTATTCATATTCAGTTTTATATTCTATAATTCATTGCAAAGGGCCGATTTTTCTGGTGTACAACTTAACCATACTTGGTTGTTCAAAGGAATAATAATTTCTGAGTTTAATATCAAATGTATACCAGCACTGTGGATCACTACACTCAGAAATATATTACCAACATCAGCTGTATCATTTAAGAGGTCTGAAATTATTAATATGAACACTAAATATTGGAATGTTTGCTGTAGCTGGATGTATGGTAAATGTTTGTTAAAATACCTTTTCCTTATTCCTTGTTTTTCTAACTGCTTATGAGAGTGTCAATGACATTTCCAGTCCAATAGAATGATTGCCAACTGTTTGACGGAATGACACTATGCAATCTGTTGGTGCCTGATTTGGCCCCTTTGATTGAATCATGTTTTCCTTGTGTGTGCCTTGAGGTTTGACGGTCTTTCCCCGCCTTTGGGTTCATTCCTTGAATTTTCATTATGTGTCCAGGGTTCTCGCAATTCCCAAATTAAGTAGAATTTCCCCCTAAGGAATAAATATTCTCCAAAAGGTCTCCATACTAATTTAATTCCAAGAGCTTGGTTGAACATCACGATATTTTTTATATCAATCCCTTTAGCTTTTGACTGAGTGAGTTTGTTCTAGGATGAGTTGAAATATGATTTTTTTTCAAGTATCGTGCACCGCAAGAAATGTATCTGTATATGAATAATGGTAGCTTCATCTTTCATGGTGATCGCTAGCATAGATAGTAGACGTACTGGCATGTCTTGGAAAACTGTCTGAATGAGCTAGATTCTGCCTGCAAAAGTGAGCCACCAATTGATCCAAAATTGGAGGCTGGATCGGACTTCATCTAGTAGAGTGCCCCCATTAGTGGCTGTGAGTGGATGGTCATGTAGGGGAGAACCCATTTATGTTGTAGGAAAAGTGAATTCCTCGAATTTTAAGATGTGAAGTGATGTGTAAAATTTAAGCCACCCCAAAATGTCAATCTGGATATTCAAAAATCCTAAACCAAGTCACTGCAATATACATCCATTTGCAGTGGGAGTCATCTGTACGAACACAACGGCAAAGTGCAGAAAGGAGACTAATTACCAAACTGAAATCAAAATATCCGCCACATGAAAAAAAATCTATGTGAATGACCTGGTACCACTATCCTATGCCAAATGTTGGCTAGTCAACTAGCAGTCATCCAGTGAAGGAAGAGTAAGTAGCCTCTCACATCATTCTTCATGTTGAAACCTTCCTCTTTTATTCATATCAGAAATTGGAAATGTACAATGTATCCTCCAAAGAAATGGTCTAAATCTGACATTTATTTTTATTGCACACCTCCCTGGGGGTTGCTTTCATACCTATCTTCCTTATTCGGCCTATTCATTAATTAATTTAACTTAGGGGCTTGATAAAGAACAAGTGGAGAACCCCTTTTTTATTCTGAGTCCACAACTAGGATCTCACTATAATGTTTTATTCGAACTTCCTACTTTACAAATGTAAGCAAGTAGGGAGACCACTGCACAATCTCAAAACCAAAATCTGAAGAGTAACAGTCATCTTGCAGTGCAGGAGAGAATTGAATGCTTCATGCAGGTTGAAACTGTCCCTCGCCTCTTGTGCAGTCACTAATGGTATAGGAGGGGACTGCACTGCAGGAGAGGGCTGTTGCAGGCATAAATCTGATTCTTAGAGGTTCAAGTATCTTCTTCACCATGTGTATGCGGGTTGCAATCCAGTTATTGTGCCGGTAAGACTCATTATGCACATATTCTTCCAGAAGCTTGAGGTAAATGAAGAATTCCTTCTCATAGCTGGCCTTCAACGTCATACACAATATATGTCCATCAAATGTACGTCCTTTAGATGTCAGCTGGAATCTAGAAAAGGGAAATACTATGTTATCAAATGCATCAAAACGGTGTTAATTTTTTTTTCATCACAAAGAATGGCTCTTTGCATCGAACCATGGCAGTGGAGAAGTAAATCAAGGATTTAGCAGTATTGGCATGTTTTCCAGATGCTGTTTGGACGATGCCTCACTAGCAAAAATGCTTTCACATGCTTGATCTCTTTCAGATTGAGTGTATGGATAAGTAAAGCGTCTTTAGAAAACTGGAAGTTGGCAAAACAGGGCCTTGCTGGGATAGCTTATAACCCATGTATTTTTTGTTATGATCGTTCTTTTCTAAACCTAAGACAATAGAATGAAAACGCCAGGTGACCCTCTGTCATCTAATCAAATCCCATTGATAGTGAGGCAACCAGAGATTTTTACAAAATGTGGCTGGATGGATTTGATGAAAAAAGGTTCCGAGCGAAGGACTCAGGTCATAGCTAGAAGGAAAGACCATTCAATGTGATTATATAATTTTACAAACTTGATTTTAATGAATATACTTTTCTGGACAGCAAGAGTATCGTCCAAAATCTTCTGATTTTACTGAAACTAACGTGTTCAAGTGATATCAAGACAGGAAACACATATTTGGTTTGAAGGGCCAGAGCTTGGCCAAGATCTTGTACAGAACATTGAGCAGGGTTACTGGCCTCTAGCCTGTAATTGGTTTAGGATCACTAGCTTTGGGTATAATTTTGATATTTTAGTGCTTCTTGGTAAACACATCAGATGTGGGCCCCTGAAATCCTAAGTTTCTTTAGAGGAACCATAGGAGAATCCGTTCACATCAGGAAGCTTTTTCTCTACCATAGGCATGCGAGCTGCATGAAGCTCGTCAAATAATTAGGATTTGTCATCAATGCACAAGGCAGTTCGCGACTTTTCTAGGGATGGCATGAACAAAATTTTGCGTGGTGCCACAATTGCAACACCAACTTATAATGTTCACCAAATTCCTTCTTTATCCGAGAATTAATTCCAAGTATAGCAATCAATTGAATTAAGTACAAATTTGGCTTTAGAAAGCTCACTTATTTCAAAAAAGCGGATAACTGAGAGTTAATTCATTCTAAATATTCTTAATGCTTGGTATAAATCCTCATGGGTGCAATTTTGTCTTTAAATAGTTGTATTGTTTTGGCAGCTGTGATACAAGTACAAAACTCACTTCACGCACTTGGTTTTCATAAATTTGTATATGACATTTTTGTTATTCTGTAGCATATTTCTTAGCCATTGGTTAATAGTTTAAGAAGAGCCTAGGTCATAAATTTGCTTGCAACTAAGAGCTTTTCTAATCAGAATTATTGTTGGTTAGTTGTTGGATCCATTGGAGCCTTGAGAATAGAGTCTGTATAATGATAATCTTGATTCACAACCATCAACTTCTGCATGACTTTAATATGGGTAGAAGCTGAGCATCTGTGATCATGTAACTTGTGATAGCAGTATGTCCTCTACTAAAAGATGTCATTACTAGAAGTCTCAAACTATCTATAACTTAAATTAGACGGATACAAATACTTCACACAGGAGTCCTAGGGTTTCTAGATTACTAGAATTTGCAAAATTGCTTTTTATTTTATTTAACATGGTTGCAAGTTGAAAACATCTTTTGTTAGTTATCCAGTTCCCAAGACAAATTTGGCTGATTGATAATGAAAGGGCAGTTATAACCATGGTTACTGTTAGTGCATCCTTTTCTTCACAAGTTTTGATATATCTCAGAATACATGTTACCCCCTTTCTGATGAGTTCGAATGGACAGGCTTATCCAGGACAACTAACAGGTGGGGTTGAAGCTGATGTGATGGCTGCAAATGAGCTGGCAGCTCATGCATTCCTTCAGGTAAACTACTTTATTTTGTTTGTTTTTAAAATGAGATTTTAATATATTCAAGATGTTCATGTTTACTCTGTATCTTTTTTATATTGTTTGGTCATATGGAAAGAAAATTAGTAGCTGACCTCTAAATTGGAAATGCATCTCACATGTATGTCTGGTCATCAATATACCATGTAATATGTTGAGACCAAAGCTATGCTTTTCATCCCCAATAACTATCTCTTGTTTTCTATAGTATGATTTTAGAGTTGATTTTTTACAATGGAGTATTCTACAATATGTAAGAACTATTTCTTGAGCTGTAAAAAGTGGACTTCAGTGGAAAAACTGGGGTGGTAGTGACTAGCCAATGAGGATTGGATTTTTCCTTTTGGAGCTGTGCAACACTGAGCCTGCTGAGGGCGCTTGATTAGCTTTTTGATCTTTGTACCTTGTAGCGTAGCTAGTCAATATCTGACTTGCATTGGGAACCAAGTGGTCCCCCATTGTCTTGTTTCAAGACGAGGGTGTAAGTGGGCTAAGAAGGTCTATATATTATGCACTATTTTAATGTCCCCTTTTTCGAATTAATCCAAAATAGAAGAATTCTTGCCTTTCTTCTTTCCGGAAGCAAGAAAAGGATGAACAAGGAAAGACCTTGGGTTATATTTCAATTTTCTTCATTCATATTTATGATTTTATTTCTGTATTTCCCTTCCTAAGCTGGTGGGTTGAGTTGGAGAGCTTTTAATAAGCTTAAAATGAAGAAATAAGCTACTAAGGAGGTCGGCTGGCTTCGGAAAGTTTCTAAAGGCAAATTGGAAGATAAAGGAAGCTTTATGAGGTCGGTCCTTCTAATTGGCCTTTGGCGCCAAAGGAAGGATATAAAAGGAGACTTACGACATCATTTTCATTATCTACTTTGGTGCATTTTATCTAAACATGATCTTTGGGCTGTTTTCTTGTTGTCATTCCACTTTTGTGCGAAAATCCAATTGTGTGGCTTTTCCAAGGAGGACAAAAACCCTTCATGTGGTTGGTTGGAGGACGAAAACCCTACAATTTTGGGTAAAGTGAAGACATTTTGAAGACCTTTTTGCAAATTTGTGCATTGGAAGATCAAAGAAGATATCTACAAGTGTTACCATTTTCGCTGCTACTCCTAAGTTGTCGCATTCGGCGAACTACAAGGAAAAAAATCAAAATTCGCCGGATTTTAACAGTGCGTTGAAAATCGCGATTTGATTTGTGTTTTCTTTCCTTTTTTGGCATTTCTTTCCATTTTTGGATTTTCGGCAACCTTGAAGTTACCTTGGCAACTTTAGGTCTTCTATCCTTTCCGCCCAAACGCAATAGTTGCAAGTCATGCTTTTCCAGGTTGATCTCCTCTCTGGCTTCTGGAACCGTCTGCAAAGCCAACCATGATGAAAAATTGCTTCTCGGGGAATGAAAAGTCACTGAGTGTACCACCCTCTCATGCTCAGACTCTGCTGCATCCAAATTTGCCACAGTGTTGTGGCTGCCATCCTCTGAATTGTCCAAAGACAATGCTTTTTCAAACTCCGCCATCTGTGCTTTCAGTTTCTCTGTAAGGGGAGGTGAAGATTTGAGTGGATGAGGAGCAACTACAAATGACGCTTGATTCAACGGAGGAACAACAACATCAGCCTGGGGTTAAGGGGCTGCCAAAGTGTTGTGAGTTTACACAGGAGAAGCTTCGTTTGAAAGTGGTACTAGCACGATAGCTGTAGAATTGGCCTTCTCCAGTATCTGAGACTTCTTGTATACTTTATGCTTCTCTGGCCTCCTGCTACTTTCATCTTCGTGCTTTCTTTTGCTAGAGTCTCCTGCAATAAAGTTACCTGTGATCTGATTCATCAAAGCTTCATCCAGGCAATACCCCTTTGTCAACAACCAGTTTGAGGTGTTAACGAAAACCACGGAAGACCTTTCCTTAATCGTTTGACAACCACTTATGCTTTCTTGAAGAGCAGCTCTATCTCCTCGCATCTGATGGTATGTGTCAAGTATCACATGTCCATCATCCGCGAGATTTATAGGCATCCATGCTAAATCATAATCAAATACTTGTTGCGGGATAACCTACTGAAATATTTCTTCGTGACTTCATACTCGCTTCTACACTTCATCCAAAAGTCTTCCAATGAAGGGACGTGTGCATATTCCTGGGAGATTGTCTTCCTCGCTGTCCCATATGGATCATAGTTCAATCGTGCTGCGAAGAATTCATGCTCATATCCGGAAAACATTTCGGCTTCGATTCCCCTCGCCTTATCGATGCTCTAACAACTGTAATAACCCACCGTGATTGGAAAACAACCCGTAGGTTTGTACTGCTTTGATTGTAAGTCATGCATTTCCACGAGCCGCCTGCACAACTCCATGATAGCCCATTTTTTGCTTGGATACCTCGGCAACTTGACTGGTTCTCCTGAAAAGCCACTGACCCTGAGATACGTGAAGTTTGCAAACTGGATGAAGATGCAACCATACTGGGATACAACTTCCCAAACTTCTTTGCTCACTTTGCTGGTCTTTAGATCACTATTCAATTTACAGATGAATTCATAGAAGAACCCATCGTTGACCACCTTGTAATCTTTGTTGCACTCAAGAACTGTCAACTGTGGGAAGCACTCAAAAATAAGATCTTTTGACAAAACTCCTCGTCTATCCAATTTGCAAAATATACCCTACGAGGCTGCTGCATATACCATATATGAAGTCATTTTGAAGCTGAATGTCCACCTCACACTTCAGAGCTACTCGCCGATGTTGTCACTGATGATCTCGGCTCCATTGATAATCGAATCAGCTCTGTTGATCTCAATGGTTCTCACGAAAGCATACATCCATGAGTAGAAGTTATGAGTGTTGGCTTTTCCATTTAACTTGCAAAGCAATTTAGTAATGTCATTTTCCTACACCAAATTGGATCGTGGAAGAGTCCTCAGGAACTTTGACGGAGATCTAGGATTCTTCATGTATTTGCTATTCATTATGCCCACACAATCTGCTTTGTGCTTCTCCCGTATATTGCCAGCATCCAACATGCTAATTGCAATCAAAAATAAAATCTTTTGACAAAACTCCTCGTCTATCCAATTTGCAAAATATACCCTACGAGGCTGCTGCATATACCATATATGAAGTCATTTTGAAGCTGAATGTCCACCTCACACTTCAACTGTGGGAAGCACTCAAAAATAAGATCTTTTGACAAAACTCCTCGTCTATCCAATTTGCAAAATATACCCTACGAGGCTGCTGCATATACCATATATGAAGTCATTTTGAAGCTGAATGTCCACCTCACACTTCAGAGCTACTCGCCGATGTTGTCACTGATGATCTCGGCTCCATTGATAATCGAATCAGCTCTGTTGATCTCAATGGTTCTCACGAAAGCATACATCCATGAGTAGAAGTTATGAGTGTTGGCTTCTCCATTTAACTTGCAAAGCAATTTAGTAATATCATTTTCCTACACCAAATTGGATCGTGGAAGAGTCCTCAGGAACTTTGACGGAGATCTAGGATTCTTCATGTATTTGCTATTCATTATGCCCACACAATCTGCTTTGTGCTTCTCCCATATATTGCCAGCATCCAACATGCTAATTGCAATCAAAAATAAAATCTTTTGACAAAACTCCTCGTCTATCCAATTTGCAAAATATACCCTACGAGGCTGCTGCATATACCATATATGAAGTCATTTTGAAGCTGAATGTCCACCTCACACTTCAACTGTGGGAAGCACTCAAAAATAAGATCTTTTGACAAAACTCCTCGTCTATCCAATTTGCAAAATATACCCTACGAGGCTGCTGCATATACCATATATGAAGTCATTTTGAAGCTGAATGTCCACCTCACACTTCAGAGCTACTCGCCGATGTTGTCATCCCTGATGATCTCGGCTCCATTGATAATCGAATCAGCTCTGTTGATCTCAATGGTTCTCACGAAAGCATACATCCATGAGTAGAAGTTATGAGTGTTGGCTTCTCCATTTAACTTGCAAAGCAATTTAGTAATATCATTTTCCTACACCAAATTGGATCGTGGAAGAGTCCTCAGGAACTTTGATGGAGATCTAGGATTCTTCATGTATTTGCTATTCATTATGCCCACACAATCTGCTTTGTGCTTCTCCCATATATTGCCAGCATCCAACATGCTAATTGCAATCACCACTGGTCGTGTCGGAATCTTTAAACAATAACTAATAAATTGTGTATCCAGCCTGATTATTGTCCTTCCCGAATGATCTCGAATGGCTTTGGAAAGAGGATGATATGACCTTGCACACTCCATAACAAATTCAGGCAATTGAGCTGTGATTGGAAACACTGAAGCTTGAATAATGCCGCTGCTTTTAATTGCCGCATGAGAGAGGTCCTTTCGGCTCTAGATCTGTCAACTAAATCGGAGATGAGTTCAGGGCCTATGTCTATATCATTGATGTCAGCAAATCTGGAAGCTATGCATGATTCAACTGATCCTTCTCTTTCATCATGCTTCATCTAGTATGTAACAATTTTTGTCTGGGCTCTTTTTCAGAATTCCCTTTTAATTGGCTCAATTTGTGCAGATCTGACAATTTCTTCTGATTCGAAAGAGATATTCAATGTATTTGACATTGATTTGAACTTCCTTTCACTAATATGAGCACATGTGATGAATGCTTGCAATTAATTCAGACAAAGATGGAGTCCATGGCATGAATACTTGATTTTAATCACCAAAATCTGCATATAAAGCCTGCTGCCCTAAAATTTGAGGTTTTGCTTGCATGCAAAGCAAACAAAAATATTATTTAATTCACTTGGGCACATATACCAACATGCAGACACTTAGAATGATAAAAATTAGGCTATTCAAACCCTAAGTGCCAAAACTGGAAGCATCCCTACAGTGGAAAAAAATCTTTAATGCAAAATCCTTCTTCTTTTGGCGCCAAAACCTGTCTGGGCTGCAAACTTCATAAAAAAGAATTAAATGCTTCTCCCTTATGGCGTCCCATGCTTATATAGCATTGTGCATGCTATTTTTAATAATTGTCTTCTCTATTTCTGGCAATTTAATTAATTAAAAGCCACATCTATTCATCCAATTTGGGCTCCCAATTATGCATGTTGTTGGTTGTTTTTTATAAATTTATTTTTAGCATGCATCCTTGACTTCTCTTTAGCTTATCTGGTGTCCCCAGATTTCATCTTGAAATCTGAGACTACTCTATCCGAAAAAATTTCGTGCTTTTAAAATAATGGGTCGTTTAGTGTTTTGATTGCCAGAAAGTTCCCGTAATGTGTCAAGATATTCCCAAGGAGCCAAATAAGTCATTTTCGCCAAATACCCAGATGCCCAAAATTGTTATATTCTGTCGTCGGGATTTGCCTGCGGGAAATTTGTATTTAATTATTTTGAGCCTCGTTTGAGGCAGTTAGTGCTCCGGTTTAACTCTGTTGTGATCGTACACATCGTTATTCCCATATACTAGTAGGGTTTTAACCAGGAATGCATTCTGGGCTTTATTTATAACTTTTGGCAACGTTTTGTGTTTTTTGTGTTTTCTCGTTTCGTTTTCTGTGAAATTTCTCTGGATCAATTCCTTTGCCGGTTTGGCCTGATTCTTGGCCTGGAGTATCTGAAAATCACATACGCACGTTGTGCCAGAAGGAATTCGCCATCGGAGGTCTGGTTCTTTGGGAAAAGACGAAGTCGTGCACCAAAAAGCCTCTTCTAGGCTGGGGGCATTTTTGGAAAAAGAGGGTTTGGAGTGGATCATGGGATTTTTTGAAGCAACAGGCAGGTGGCAATTTTGTACCTGCCTAGCAGGGTACTTTTTCCCATGGAAGCAACGCCACTTAAGTCACAATAGGAAAATTAGAAGCAACAGGCAGACGGGAATTTCTTACCTGCTTTGCAGGGTAAAAATTTCCATTGTGGAATAAAAGAAAAATCACTTAAGTGAATCATGGGATTTTATTGCCTGCCTTGTAGGGTAAATAATCCCATTATGAAAGTCAAACGACTTAAGTGAATCATGGGATTTTCAGGGCTGCCTTGCAGGGTAAAAAATCCCATTGTCATCTGACTTTTAAAAATAGAAATCTCTTATGCCAAAAAGTGCGACCCCTTTAGGGAAAGGAAGGCAGCCTTAAATTAATTAATATCTTCTTCAACTTTGGCGCCCAGGCTTGTGGAAAAGTCAATAGAGGTAAATGGACAAAAGGAGGTTGAAAATAGACTGTTCTAAAATTAAATAAAGAATATTTATTGAATGTAGCCCCTTTATGTCAAAAAGTGCGTCCCATTTGGGAGAGAAATAATACTTTTTTAAGTATTAAATGATTAAATTAATTCCTATTTTCAGTGGCTAAGGTCAAAGCATACTGTGAGGCTTGAGTTAATTGGAAACAGAAGTCTAAAATTAAATAAATTTAATTTATTTAATGGCAGCCATTAGCATGCACAAAATTGGCGCCCCATTTGAAGAGTAAAGCTTATTAATTAATTAATTGTCAGGAATAAGAAATTAATTAATTAATTGTCAGGAATAGCAAAGACATTAATTAATTATAGAATCACGAGGATTATATAAGCAGGGGCTGCCATAAGGATGAATTAATTAATCCACAAGCAGAGAAGTGCAGCCCAGAGGAAAAGTGTGTCCCATTTGAAGAGAATTTTTGCTCAAAAGAAGGTGAAATTAATGCTAAAAGCTTTCAGAATTGGCGCACAGGTTGAAGGAGGTTGATTTGTGTTTGGATAATTGTTTGCATAAGTGATGTAGGTGCTCAGGTGAAGTTGGTAAAATTCATGCTTGCTTTGCATACAAATAGAACATCAAATTTGGGGTAGCAGGCTTGAATTATGCAGATTTTTATGATTAAAATCCACTGTTCATGTTTCAGTTGCCATCTTTGTTTGAATTAATTGCAGGAATTCATTACATGTGCTTTACAAAAGAAAGAGAACTTAAATCAATGTCTAATACATTGAATATATTCTCCGAATCTGAAGAATTATCCAGATCTGCACTAGTTGTAAAGAATTCCGACAAGATAAGGAGAAAAAGAATTGTTTAGACGAAGATAGACACAACCATGGCAAAGAGGGATGAAAAAGAGAGCATAATGGAATCATGCATCACTTCCAAATTCACAGACATTGGAGACACAGATCTAGGTCCGGAACCTCTTTCCGAATTGATTGATAGATCCAGAGCAGGGAAGACTTCCCTCATGCGTGCAGTTAAAAGCAGTGGAATTATTCGAGTTGCAGCGTTTCCATACACAGCCCAGTTGCCAGAGTTTGTTATGGAGTGTGCTAGGTCTTACCATCCATCATCCAGATCAGTCCGAGATGCTACGGGGAAAACAATAATTCGGTTGGACGCACAATTCATCAATTATTGTTTGAAGAATCCGGCACGAAAGGTGGTGACTTCTATTAGCATTCAGGATGCCGACAACAGGTGGGAGAAGCATAGAGTTGAGTGCGTGAACATAATGAACAACAGATACATGAAGAAGCCCAGATCTCCTTCCAAGTTCCCAAGAACTCTTCTGCGGTCCAATGTGGTACAGGAGGTAGATGATATTGCCAAATTGTTATGCAGGATAAATGGTGAAGCGAATGCTCACACTTTCTGTACATGGATGTATGCTTTCATCAGGACCATTGAAATCAACAAGGCTGATTCAATAATCAATTGGTCAGAAATTATTAGCGACAACATTGGTGAGCAACTCTGGAACGTGAAGCGTACTTTTAGCTTCAAAATGACTTCCTATTTGGTATACGCAGCAGCTTCACAAGGCATCTTCTCCAAGCTGGATAGATGTGGCGTTCTTTCCAAGGACCCCATTTTCGAGTGCTACCCACAGCTTACTGTACCTGCGTGCAGGAAAGATTTCAAAGTGGTCAACGATGGATTCTTCTACGAATTCATTTGCAGGCTGGACAGGGACCTAAAGGCCAACAGGGTAAGCAAGGAAGCATGGGAGGCTGTATCCAGAATTGGCAGTCTATTCATTTAGTTTGCGGATTTCACATACCTCAGGGTCACTGACTTTTCTGGAGAACCGGTTAAGCTGCCCAGATATCTGAATGATAGATTGATCACCATGGAGCTGAGCAGACAACTTGTGGAGATGCACGACCTTCAGTCGAAACGACACAAGTCTACGGGCTTCTTCTCGATCACTGTGGGTCATTATAGCTGCCAGAGCATTCATAGAGCTCGAGGAATGGAGGCGGAGATGTTCTCTGAGTACAAGCAAGAGTTCTTCCTGACACGACTGAACTTCGATCCATTTGGAGTAGTCGGGAAGACAATCTCCCAGGAGTACGCACATGTGCCTTCATTAAAAGATTTTTGGATGAAGTGCAAAAGTGAGTACGAGGTTAGAAAGAAAGATTTCAGCAGGCTATCAGCACGACAAGTGTTCGACTTTGGATTAGCACGGATACCTGCGGATCTTAAAGATGATGGGGCTGTGTTACTTGACACAACATCAAATGGGAGGAGATAGAGCTGTACTTCAAGAGAATGTAGGGGGCTGCCATACGATTGAGGAAAGGTCTGCCGCCGTTCTGGTGAATACTTCAAGTTGGTTTCTGACGAAGGGATACTGCCTTGATGAAACATTGATGAATCAAGTCACAGGAAACTTCGGCGCAGGAGATTCCCTCAAGAAGAAGCATGGAGGAGAATGCAGCAGAAAGCCCAAGAAGATGAAAGTGCACAGAAGGTCTCCTTCAAAGGAGAAGATCACTTCCATGGCCATGACGTTAGTTCCGGCTTCTCCAGCATCCAATACTTCACTGACTGTTGCACATCAGCAGGACACTGCCATCCCTTAGTTGAATCCAGCAACATTCATCTTCTCTCCTCAGCCACTCCGTTCAGCACCTGTTCCTGAAGAAACGTTGAAGCTGCAGATGGCAGAGTTCGAAAGAGCTTTGTCTTTGGATGATTCAGAAGATGGCAGCCACAACACTGTAGCAGTTTCTGATGAAGAGGAATCAGAGCGGGAGATAGTAGTACACTCAACAACTTCTCATTCTCCGAGAAGTAATTTCTCAGAATGGTTGACTTCGCAGTTTGTTCTAGAGGCTAGAGTAGAAATGAACTTGGAGGAACACGACTTGCAGCTCCTCCAGAGTCTAGGCGGAAAAGACAGAAAACCTAAAGTTGCTAAGGTGACTTCAAGGTTGATCATCGAGGAGTCGGGGCAGAAGTTCGTTGAGATGTCAGTTCCAACGGAAGGGAAGAAAGAGGATGAGCTCATGACAGAAGAAATAACAGTAATCAGAGTACTTATCGGTCAAACCACCACAGAAGGATTGAAGCAGGATACACAGACATTGATAGATGCTCTATTCCTTAGGCTTGACAGAGAAAAGGCGAAGAAAGTTGAACTTCAGAAGCAACTATCTCAGTTGTGCGAGATCATTGCCAAGGTTGCTAAATCTTCCACTCAACCCATTTCAGCTCAAGAGTAGCTGAGTGATCATCTGATGCAGGAGATGGAAGATGCAAGCAATCAGGGGAAAGCTATCGATGAATGGAAGAATCTGATTATTCGTCAAGCTTCTGTACAACTCGGAGAGGTGCCGGCCCGCCTGAAGGTTATGAATGATGTAGCAGATCAGCGGAAGCAACTGGTGATGAGCATAGTAGATATGAATACAGTTGTTGAGAGTAACCTGAGTACTTCGGCCGAAATCAATAAGTTGCCGGAAGAAGTGTTGGTTGCGGAACAGATTGTACCGGACGGATCAGTTGAGAAGGGGAAGCAGTTGGAGTTTGCAGTATCTTTCCATTTGGAGATCTGCAGAATTCTATTGAAGAGGATGCAGACACTTGAGAGTAAGACATCGTCTTTACTAGACAATATCATTGCTTTCACTGAGGAGAAAGTGGTCGGAAATGTTACTTCATACGTACGGATCATTCCTAGCAAAGTGCCTAATTCCCTGGAAGGATCTCTTCTGATGGTACAAGGGAGAATTGATGGAGCTATTAAGCCTTTCACGATGAATTCCATTAGCAGACTGGTGACACTGCAGTCGGATATTGCGAGGTTCGGGCCGAGCTTGGAGGATGTGGAAGCATGTATCAAGGTGTTGAACGAAGGATTGCTGCAGTTCAGGACAGAAAAGGAAGTTGTGGCTAAGACAGATGGGAAGATGCTGAATTACATGTTCGACAAGTATATTCAGTATCAGAACAAAAAGAAGATATAAATGTTACAGCTGGCTTGACTTCTTCTATTTTCCATGTTCCCGGATGAAATTGTAAAACTTTGAAGTTATTGGTTTTGAAACCATTGCTTTAAGTTATGTGGAACAATTCTATTAGTTAAGTGATAGATGTGTCACTTAAGGAGGAGTTAGTGGAGGATGATTGCCAAATGTCATCTTTACTTCTTGTCTATGTTTCAGTTCAGTTGAGTTTCCCATTTGTACTTTCCCTTCTACATTCTATAAGTAGAAGAAGAACCTCCGGGTTAATGATCAAAATTTGTAAGCAGCATTCTTGTGTTCCAAACTTTGTGCTGAAACCCTTGAGAGCCACTTGAAGCAAAGGGATATACAAGAGCAGATTTCCGGAGAACTTTGTGTCACGGTGTATTGTGTTTCTAGCTTTTTATCTTAGATCTTTGAATAAACTGTGTTATTTTAGATCTAGATCTAGAGCTGCCTTTGCTTATAATTCTGTGTTGATATCTATTGGTTTCTTCTATGTGCATGCAATCAACTCTGTTATCTATTGATTGGGATGCACATCTTCCCCATTTCTTCTCTGTGTTTATATAATTTCCTTCGTCTATAAATTTTTCCTTTCTTAAACAGCTGCTTATTTGCTGCAGAATTGTATAGCTATGGTTCATGAGTTGAACAGTTAAAGTAAAACCCCATATAGATACTAGCATATTTTAATTGACAAATCTGACACGGGAGCCTCACCGGTAAATGAGGGAGATTTATCTCATGATTGCCTAGGTTTTATGCTATGCAGAAAATCTAGCCAACATTATCCTTTATGCATTGACTTTCCTTCCATTCATGGCACCAAAATTGGGTAGAAAGGCCATTAATAAATATTATTAAATACATTTTTTAATGCCAAGGTGGGTTGCATTTTTTGGCAAAAGTGATTGCTAAAAATAGGAAGTCAACTTGATGGGAATTTCCACCCTACACTGCAGCTCCAAAAATCCCCTCTTCCACTTAAGTGATTTGTCCTTCATCATGAGAATTTTCACCCTGCAAGACAGATAAGAAATTACCGCCTTCCTGCCACTACCGAAATTCCAATTGACAGCTTAAATCATCTCCCAAAAAGTGCGACTTGTATGGAAAATAGCCTTCTTTGAAAAAGTGCGATTTGTATGGGTGAATAAACCTCTTTGATGGGAAAGCCTGCTAGGCAGGTAAGAAATTCCCGTTGGTGCTTTAAGTGATTTTTCTTTTATAATGAGAATTCTTACCCTGCAAGACAGGTAAGAAATTCCCGCCTGCCTGCCACCTCTAATATTCCCATTGCAGCTTAAGTGATTTTGACTTCATGGGAAAAAGTACCCTGCAAGACAGATAAGAAATTCCTGCATGCCTGCCACTGCCAAAATTCCCATTGCAGCTTAGATACATTCATCCCAAAAAGTGCGACTTGCTTAGGAGAGGCTTGAATCTGCTTGAATGGTCCTATTAAGTTCCTGGTAAGAAATTTGTCTTCCAACACTCAATTTGACCTTCCATTGCTGAGGCCATAGAATTTTTTTCATTGAAGGTCTAGGTAATTGATGATGCTATACTACATCAAGAGACTGGATTGAGTAGGACTAGCTACCAAGATAAATGTGCATTGTTGAATTGTGAAGAGACAAATGCAAAATGGACAATAAATAGGTCCAGATAAAACGTGGCACAAGTAAGATTGGTGTGACCTATCGAGCTCTGAATTAATTCCTGGTACAACTATGCTATTGGGATAGTGACACCAACACTTGGCAGTGTACACATTGCAATAGAGTTCAAGTGGAGCCATCAATTTACTTTAGAACAGGGCTTTTATTTATTAGAATCATTGGAGTTCATGTGAAAATTCCCGGAGACAAAACCTGGAACTAAGAGATCATAATGATGAAACATTGAGCTACTCAATGGATAAGGGAAATTTGATGAAGACTGGAGGGAGAGTTGATTCACTAGGAATATTGGAATGTAACAGAGATGACTTCTGGCAATAAAATCACAAAAAGACCCGTTATTTTAAAAAGAACGATTTTTTTTTAAATGGGTAGTCCTTGATTTCAGGCTAAAATTTGGGGACACCAAGAGTAATGGATTACTCAACATTATTAGCTTGGAAAATAGGAGGACATATAATTGGGGCATTCTTCTTATTATTGGTGAAGGACATACGTTTAGGATTGTTATTGGACTAAAGTGGATCAGAATAAGGCACTCCACACTGTTTCATGACCAAATGTTCCAGTGATGGTATGAGTACATGTACGATCAAACATAACTTTAAACTTTCGATCTAAGGGAAGTGATTTGTTAGGGTGTAAACTGAGATATTATAGGCATATTTAGGTGGATTAGAAATACTATCATTCTGACTTATAGATGCAAGTATAGGAGTGGTGAATGGGTAATGCCTGAGAGTATCATTCTCAATTAGGAGATCAAAGTGATCAAACCATTTGTAAAGACGGTTAACATGTGATGAAGGTCGTGAGGAGACAGACATTACTATCCCAAATGTCATGGCAGAATCATATTCAAAATGATAAGTTTCCCTAGAATTTTAGGGAGGGATACAATTTTCGGTGAACTTTTCATGAACTAGGTTAATGTGAGTAATACAAATAGGGAACTAATCTTGGAATAACTCATAGTATAAAGGGATCTAGTTGTGGTGGAAAAAGCTCACAATTGGGTTAGATATTCACACTGTCTACTCAATTCCCTTGAAACACAGGAGTTGGTGAAGGAGTGGACCCTGATAAGGGAGGATAGAGAATCTTGGCATGACGACTACCTTGAAGCATGAGTTTACAATTGATAACAAGCATCAGGAGGAGATTCCAAAAATCCTATGAGCATACAAGAATGCATCAAGGGATGGGATGATCCAAACTACTATGAGTGTCACCACCTCTTTGAGATTTCTGGGAGAAATGAAAACTTAATCTCAGGGTTAGCTATGTCTCTAAATGGGTAAATTATCAACAGCACTCGACTATATCACATAGGTTTGTGTGCTGTAAAGATGGAGTTGCTAAGACAAGTTCCTTTTTCATCCACACATGTGTAGAGTAGTTCCCTTTGATTCGATACCAAATCCATTAAAACATAGAGAAGTGGTGGTTGAATTAGATCCTATACTAAGGAAGGACTATATGCAATATGACATGAAAATTACTGGAAAGCTGATTTTAACAGATGCAATAGATATGCGGTTAGAGATGAGCGGATTTAACAAATTATGAGATAAAGTATCAAGCATAATGATGAGCAACAAACTACCATGCATTTTACCCACCTAAGGGCACTCTAAACTTGCAACAAACCTTAATCTGCAGGTAATTATGAGACAACAAGAAAATCTGCGATAAATCCTTGATACAACACATGGTTTGTCGTGTGTAAGAGGAGATTAAGTGATTAGAGTATCTTACATTTCATCCATGCAATCGTGTTGACTAAATCGAGATTATCCCATTATCTAATGCATCACTAGGATTACTTGACTATAGATCTTAATACTCATATTTTCGCGTAGAGTAAGTATAATGGATTTTTTTTCCTAGTGAGGGTATGCATCATATACAGCTAATTAGGCCGATATGAGGTGGCATACGACATGCTAAATCCCAATCATAGGGAAAACTCATGATAGTTTCCCTGCTATTATTGACTAAATGAGTATGGTGGTGATCAACGTCATCCACAAGAGGGCATTTGAAATAAACAAGATTGTGAAAAGGCACTAACATGGCACCTAATTCAATGCAGAATTATTGTAACACCCATCATGGGTTTGTAAAAATGTCTGGCACTTTATCTTCAGTAGACACTATAGGATCTTAATGCTCAATGTCAACATTGATTGGAACTTTGTCCCCGAATAAACCCTAGGAGACCTAGTTGATAGGTTTACATATATGGACTTCAAGTTCTTATGATGCTGTTTTGGTAATGTTAGGGGGAGCTATAATCCATACTTTAGCTGTCACATAGAAGAAGAGTACTTTGTTTGACGCCCATAAGAAGTTTATTCAACAATATTTTCAGCCACAACTTCGTTTGCTGCTTCCATAACACTTCTATACTCTGCTTCAGTAGAAGATATATATATATATATATATATATATATATATATAGATATATTACATATATACACTTGGGTGATTCTTGATTACATAGACTCCTACTACCAAAGTGATTGCACCTGCACCCGACTTGAAAACACATCCAGAAGTAGATTTTCTATCCACAATATCACCATCATGGTCAGAATCACAATAACCAAATAAATTTGTATCATTACTAGAACAATAATACTAACCATTATTGATTGTACCTTTGATATACCTTAAATTTTTTTTTGCCATTTTATAATGGTCCTCATAAGGATCCTGCATGAATTTAGAAACAATTCCTACTTCATAGGATATATTAGGCCTAGTGATAGTTAAATAAATCAAACTACCAACAAACTGACTATATAGAGTAGGATTAAATTTATTACAAGAAGATTTTGGATCTAATTTAACACCAAATTCCATAGTAAGAGTGACAAACTTACAATCAATCATGTTAAATCTCTTAAGAAGATTAGAAACATATTGTGTTTGAGATGCAACAATAGATTTGTGATTTTGACAAATAATTATGCCTAAAAAATGATTTAGCAGACGTAAATCAGTCATTTCAAAACGTTGTCTTAATTTCTCTTTGATTTTAAGAATTAGATTCTTATCACTACTAGTAATCAAAAGATCATCAACATATAAAACAATAATGATACCATGATTGTTTTCATATTTTACAAACAAATCATTATCAATAAAACACTCTTTGAAACCAAGATTTGTAATGTCTCTTTTTGGGGGGACTAGAAAATGACCAAAAACTTACAAATCAGATTATAGAGCTGTTGTTATAAACTTGTGAACTGTAATATCCCCTTTTCTAAATTAAAAATAATTAATAATATTTTAAGTAGGGCCCAACCAATTCTTATGTTGGGACAACTTCATATTGTTATTATTAAAATAAAAAGTATTTTTAAATACTGAAAGAAAAAAGGAGAGGTCCTCCCTCTTTAAGAGGGAAAAACAAATATTAAAAAAAGAAATAAAGAGGCCTACATGGAGCGCTCCACCAAGAAAGAAAAGTAAAGGCTAAAAAAACAAATGTTGGGGCTCATTTGTGGGATCATCTTGTGAATTATATTCTTCTCTTTTGGAAATTGGAGTGTTGAGCTCTCATTTTCACCCTTTGAGGGTGAAAACCCTCATTGGATCCTATTGGTGATGAAAACCCTCAATAGTCACAACACTTGGGGATGTAAACCCTCATTTGTTAAATTGGTGACTACATCCGGGAGTCACATTGGAGCTTCAAAATTTAGAATTTCAGAACGAAAAGGGTTTTTATTAATGCTAGGGCACACATTCTAGCTAGGGCATGCTTTTGGGGGCTGCCACATTCATTTTCAGCTTGATCTACCCATTTGGAGATTTCAGGATCACTTTTTAATGAGGTTTCATGGTTAGAAAATTGTTATTTCACTTTCATTGAATAATTCGGCTCGTCAAGATCATTTTGAGCCTTGGTTTGTGTTGAAACTCCAAGTATTGATGGAGTTATGAATTTTAAAAGTTTCAATTGTATTTACACTTGAAATAAAATACAAATTTGCTCCAGATTTCATCTTGTTGGATTTATTGAGTATTTGGGATATTTCTATGTTAATTTCCAGCCCATATTACATGAGAATGGATGCCATTAAGTGCTGCTACAGTTCACTGCATTAGGAAGACTTGTTTATTTATTGTCTACTGCTTTTAATGATGTATGATGCCCTGAAAGTATAATTTCCTGTTCGCTGCTAGGGTTTGTAATATTGTTGGATTTGCTGTTATAAAAATGAAATTATCTTCAGTTGGGGTTTGTGTAAACTCCTTGGTGTGGTTGAGCCCTAAAATGAAGGTACAAGGACAGATTGACATGAACAAAATGATCTTCTATTCAACATATAATGAAATCCACATAGGCTATTAAATAGCCAAAATAATAGTACAACTATTTCCTATAAAATAGGAAGGAATACTAACAAATAACGTGCGTATATATTGTTTTTTATAACAATATATACGACTAACAAATTTACTAATTGCAAACAATGAATTATATTTACCTTACGGTAAATATCTTAACAATATAAATAATGTGAACACTATAATATTTTCCTAACATTCCCCCCCTTAGTGCGAACATGGGGAGAAAACACATCTCAAGAACTGGAAATAGAATCCTATGCCTCCACATACTTTGAGGTCTGCATACTGTTGGCTTGGATCTTGCTGCACATGACCAATTCGTTTCACCATAGTGAATCCCTTACCGGATGGCCACACTTCCACCAATACACCTACATACGCGAACTCAACAGTTCTCGCTTTCACTTCCAGTGAATGCTCTTTCACTTCCATTGAACACCAAGCCGGCTTGACACCATGTTGAGAGACCACCTCCGCCATTGAAGCAACTGACCCGCCTGGCATTGCCTAGCCGAGTAACGACGAGCTATAGAGGTGGCCAACCCGGGAGATTGGACCCCGAGACCTCCCACATATAACCCACATTTCCCACCACTAGGGTAAACCTGACGGGCTAAGTGCATCTTAAAATATTATTATAAGCACTTTATATTAATTTATTAATGAAAAAGTTAAAATAAAAAGAAAAGAAAAGATAAAGATAAAGTGGTACAATAAAAAGAAATAAATGATAAAGTCACTTTATTTTATTAATTTCCCCCAGGAAAATGCGACTTCGGTTTTTGGAGGAAAAAGGTTATAAATAAACCTTTGGGGTCTTTTAGAGAGGCATTTAGACATTCAATCATTTTGGAGCTAGTACTATTTTTTAGTTTATTGCTTGTGGAGGTCAGATTCTGCAGGATCCCTAACTTCGGTGGTGAGAGATCCATCCCTAGTTGATAGAGCATTCTTTAGTGAGGGTTTTAGATCCATATTTCTAGCTTGCTATTCGTATTTGGGAATATTTCATATTTCCAGCCTTCTACATTCAGATTTTTAGTTCATATTAGGAACTATTTTCTAGGGTTTTGTCTACCCAATTCCAGATTTGAGGAGCAATTTCAGGTGCCTTCCACCCATTGGAAAATTGTGCTTGAATATGCATTGGATTTATCTATCTTTGAGCAATCATTAGTAATCAGATCCCAAGTATTTTCAAAGTTATTAATTTTGAAAGTTTCAACTATATTTTCATCATTAAAAATTCCGATATGAACATTAAAAATTGTTTCTCAGTTGTTTAGTGTTCTCCATATTTTTCTACGTCTTTTGAAGCTTCTGGGTATTGTTGAAAGTGAATATTTTTGAAGAGATATATATATATATATATATATATATCTTTTTGTACCTTGTTGTCCTCGAAAAATTAGAATTACAGTCTGCAGATTTTTAATTAATTTCTGAGTTTTAGAGTGATATCCTAAAAGGGATATTTCAGTCATGTATTAACATTCAGAATGAATCCTTCCCTTGGGAGGAAGGTAGGTTGAAAAGGCCTAGTTGTAGGATCCATCACAAATCTCGGTGGTTGAAGATTGTTGTTTGCCCTTGTAGAACATCCCTGATGCATGTTATGGATCAACTGTTCCATTATACCAGCCAACATCGCTTGCAAACTTAACATCATCAAAAATTTTGTCCGCCATTTTATCTTCTCCTTCTGCATGAATACCCTCAAGGATGGGAAGATCGATGCTCTGATACTACTGTAATGTCCCCTTTCCAGCACTAACTGAAAACAAAGGAAAATAACGCAAACCCCAATACATAGTAAACTAAATTTTATAACAGCCAACTGAAAATTATGACAACGAACAATAATCTAATTTTTATAACGACAAGGAGAATGCAATAATTCTTAAAAAAATGCATCATTCACACCATCCAAAACATGTAGGGACACTAAGAAATATTTTAGGACCAATATTAACTAAGAAATCAGCCTTCAAACCCCAGCTGGAAATTATTTAACTAAATAAAATAACAACAAAGAACACACTTACAAAAGTGGCTGGAAATGAATGATTCCAAGCCCAAAAATGAAGTCCAAATATAGATTTCGGCTGCTAAAAATATAAGGAATACAATGATGGCTGAGTTGGATGTCGCCGTGCCCTAGAAGCCCCTTAGCTCCTCCACAAGGTGGGTCACTCCCCTAGGTAAGGGCCTGAAAATCATTGTAGAATCAAACTCTAGCTGAAAATCTACAAAATCAATCTTCTTGAAGCACTTTGGAAACCCCGGAATGTAGAATCCCCAACAATTTGAAGAGTTTTAGTTCTTCAATCAAGCAAGGAAGGTTTTCGTCCTCCTTGTTGGCCACACGAAAGGATTTTCGCCCTTAAGTGGAAGTAACAGAGCAATCGACCCAAAAACCATGCAATGTTAATTCTAGACAAGATGAGGATGCCCAAATGAGCCAAGCGAACCCCTTATATAGCTCATATGTGCTGCCAAATCTCTAAAACATGATCCCCATGAGGACCAACCTCCTTGGGAGATATGGTTCTTCTTTTATCTTCAAGCTTTGGACTTTAAAGACCGACCTCTGTTATGACCCAACCGATATGACCGTTTCTTTTTTTTTCCCCATTTCATCTCCTTTTTTATTTTTTTAATGCTTTTTGCTCGACGAAAAGAAATGAGTATTACATGACAATACCTTTATATTAATAATAATCCTTAAGTTTCCCCTAAAATAGAGAATTGACCTGACCCAACTTAAAATATTATTGATTATTTTATTTTAGAAAACGGGACATTACAACCTACATGTTGGTATGTTGTTCCTTCAATTTGAAGAAGGCAACCTTGTTTGAGGTTATATGTCTTGAGGCCCCACTGTCAATTTACCATCTCAACACTGGTGGGAATGCACTGTCGTTTGTCCTCAAGGCAACGACACACATAGGCAAAAGTTGCCGCAAGCTTGACAGTCAACTCGTTTATACCTGAAGCTTCCACACTTCGTGCAACCTGTTTCTCTTGTTGTTGTTGCTTTCCTGTCCCTTTCTTCTTCTATGATGTGACCAATGGTGTAGAAGAGAGTTAGGCTGAGTGATGATGCCATCTACAATCTGTAAGAAATGCTTAACATAGAAAGCCAGCTTCAAGCTATGTGGCCATAAAGGAGACATCGAAGTGATGTGAATGTAATGTCAATAAATGATCCATTCTCACATTCCTATTGATGATCCTCCTTTCCCACCTTCCGGATGAGCGAGCCTGGTTATGGAACATCATCCTCAACTCTTTGAGGACTAGGTTGTCAGTCTCACTGATGTCTCCAGACTGAAAGTATCCCACAACTGGTCTCAAGATACCATTTGGTAACTTCTCCCAACCAGAAATTACACTCCAAAAAATGGAGTGCCAAGTATCTAAGTTTGTTAGGATTTGAAGCCATTCAAAACAAGCTCAAAGACTAGTTCATTATCTGATGAACAATCTATCACCAACTGCACCAATACGATGAAGTATGCGATTGTAGACCCTCTTATTACGGGATTGGATAGTAAATCCCAAACTAGGCTCCAATCCGTCTTGCTCATGTGGGTAGTTTTGAGCTTGTTCCTTAGACGCATCACCTTGGCTACTTTCACCTTCTGGTACAAGGTTCCCAAGGCATCATACATATCCTTGGCAGTCTTTTTGGAGGCGATATGGGTGATCTAGATAGGTTCTCCTTTGTAGCAAAAATGAAATTTGAGGAAAGCATTCCTAGAGGTGTTGACAACCATGACCTTACTTTTACTAAGGTTCACCACAAGTTGATGAGGATCACAAAAGCGGGCGAGGGTCTAACACATTCCTTCCCCACATTGGGTACCATAATTTTGTTTCTTCTAGGACTGATTTTACAATTTCCTTAACTTCCATGACACATAGTTAGAGGGTCCCTCCAACAAGTAGACATACTCTGGCTTTACTAGGTCCCTTGTCAGCATTGCTCCATATTTTGTTGAAAAAAGCTTCAACTTCTTAGGATCACCCCTAGGCAGCTATTCATGCCGGTCAACCCTTCACAGGGCCACGTCCTGATTATTGACACAATTATGCTTTGATTTGTGAAGCTTGGGCATATTGCCTTCACATGAAATCCTCCTTACTTGGTCATTGTCACGTTTGTCCTTATCACCAACTTGTTTTACTATTGTCATGTCTCACATCGGTGAAATTTGGAAGATTTTAGAACAGACTTTGATCTTAAAGAGCCCTCAACTAGATAGCTCAAAACTGAATTATGCCAATAAATTTATCACCATTGAACTTTAATATGCCAATATGCTTAGCCAAAATTCATACACCTTGGGATCAGATACCCTGCTAACAGAATTTAAGTGAATGTATATCTTCTATGGAAATGACTTTTAACTTTCTTATGGTTATTGGTAACGTCAGAAAGCACATGGGTTTATCAATGCTGTGGAACAGACTCAAGAAAAACACACACTGAATGAAAATACGAATGTACAAAACACCTACCCCAAGCCTTCTTTTATAGTTGAAGAAGAGACTTTAAAAATAGCCTCATGATCTCATCTACCGGTTTTTTAAATCGAGTCTCATCTGCGCCCTTGAGTTGTTTTGGCCAAATTTTTCAGAAAGTTTTTTATACTCTTGGTTTCACTTGACTGGAAAGGGAAACTGATTTTCAAAAGCAAACTGTCCTAAATAAAGAACTGCTGCCCTAAAACTATCAAATCAAGCTACATAAAAGCACTTGCTAAATCTGGACAAGCACAAGAGATACAATGGCCAAGAATCAGGTTTTAATTGCTGTGTCTCTTTGACTGTACGTTTTTTGCTGAATTGGCGTACTCCTATGGTATCCACAGGTGGTGCTGATCCTATTGCAGGACACATTCCGAAGTACCATAATCTAACAAACATTTGCAAACAACACCGATGGATTAGATCATTGATGTGACAAAGTGCACCCACCAAGGCACACCTTAGTTATTTCGAGTGGTGAAGGCAGGGCAATCTGTTGATCAGGTTATGTGGTAAAACCTTCAAAAACTTAAGGTACAGTTCCCACAGTTGACCGAAGATGCAATGGGAACCATTGCTCCTCAAGAAATGGCGAATGATCCATGCCCGTGGTAGACTGCATCAGAGTCTTGGACCTGCTTCTGTCGTCCTGAAGTATGCTAGTTTGGCCAGATTTGATTAGTTATTATTTAGTTTTCATAGATTGACTGCATGCATGTAACCCTCATGATACTGGCGCTATGTCTTAAGGAACTTGCCACGCAGCAATCCCTAGTGCCACGTAGATGCACATCACCTGGTACTCCACGACCTTCGTGATTTAGCTTTCGTCAGTTGACATACTTGGTATTCTACTTGGAGCTGTGCTTCTCATCATATTGATGCATCACCACAGTACACATAAGATACTCTAGCTTAGTGCCTTCACATGTCACTCTGGTCTTTGCTGCAAACGTGGCATGCTAAGTGACTCTCTCCATGCATACATGCCATGTTAGAATTCAACCTGATTTCAGCATGCCACGACGCTGGACGTCTAATTGCCACATCTACAAGCAAGTCCAACTGTCACTCGGGCAGAAGATGAACCGTTCTTGTACCCTGGTCCTCTTTTGTATCCGTCGTCTAGTTGTCAACTACCATCTTCTGATGATTGTCTATAAGTATCCATTTGATCCCTAGGGGACAACATAGAATGAATTAACACAGTGATCTCCCTCACATGTTAGCGTGCCTTGAGTATCTATGAACATTGATTGATCATTGCATTCTCACAATTCCAGTGCAAGGTAAATCAGTTAAGGAAGCGTCTTCCCCCCCTTTGGTCACGGGAGTCCTGCATGCTCAGCCTTGCTGAGCTTGTACACCATCTTTACTCATCCCTTTCTTGTATCTTATGGGACCTAGACAGTTGCATTGCTTTGCAAATCTCTTCTGCATTCGACATCTTGATTTTGTGTTTATAGTTGTAATAGTTTTCCTTTGATATTGTGCCTATAAGTATAACCAGTAGTTTGCTAGCCATTTTGTACAGGTGTTTGTCCCCGGCATGTGGCATCACTGGGCCCCATGGTTATGGATGTTGATGAATCAGAATTAGGAACTAGGAATAAGTAAAGCCAAGGTGTCCACAGAAGGCAATGCAATTGAACTAGTAATTCTAAAGTTATTGGAGCAATCTGAACCTTCATGCCAAGGTGAAGCTACTGAAGGCAATGTAGATCCACTTAGACTTCAAAATTGGAGCAATCTGCATCCATTGCCAAGGTAATGTCTACTCGTAAGGCAATGTAGATGACTTAGCCTTCAAAATTGGAGCAATCTGCATCATGATTGCAATGAGCTTGGTCCATGGGAGGTGTATGTAATACATGAAGAAGCTTCATAAGGTTGAGCATCAACAGTAATAATCTGCTAACAATTTTTAGTAAAATAAGCTTAGCACAAAATTCCACAGAAAGTGGTTCAACATTTCTTCAACACTAGAATAAAAGCTCAATTAACGATCCATTAGACAGGAATTACCGCACATGCCTATGATCAAGTCGATAGAGAGAGAGCACCAAGAGCGGGAAAAACAAGTGCAACTGTATGTGATGAAAATATCACCTTTATTACTCTAGACCATTTACTAGAAAAATAGTCCTTCCAACTAAAGATTCATAACTCTTCCTAAAAATGACGGCCCTCATACTAATTGGTGGCAACGAAGCTGATCTATCTCCAATAAATCGGAAATTCTGCTACCAATTTCATAGACAAGTGTCAATATAGACACATGAATCGGAAAAAGTTGATCTAAGTGGAGAAAGGTCGCAGAGTCTCCAGACTCCACATCATCAGATGCTTTCATCCCTCACTAAAATTCAAAAACAAGCTGAAAACTTTATGTTATTGTACACAGTGCACAGGTCATACAGTATGTTCTGTCTGACAGTTCTAATAAGCTATAGTTACAGCAGCAAAAGATGGTCAATTTAGTATTCCTAATTTTCTGGGAATTTTTCAGGGCAAATCAGTCGAAATCTAGATTTCGGCACATTGGTTTGCATGTGCAACTTTCAGATAACTGCCATGTGGATACTGAATTGAATCTCAGCATCTGGAAAACAAAAATGTAGCAGGCCTCCTTTGATCATAGGTGGTATTCATCCCTTGTTATCCTAAGTATGGAAGCATCGACGGTTCATCTTTGCTGGGCACACTTCCTAATAAGCCTGGAACCAATAGCACATGGAGGTAGTCATTCTAACAAAGCTACAAGAGGTAAGATTCTTTGAAATTAACAAACCTGTTATCTTAACAAAATTTGCTGAAGCTATGGAAATGTCATGAGGATAATCAGTCCCATTATTGCTGTTACTTAGAGACCATATAGAGAGTACCTGTCTTAACTGGAAAAGAAAAAATGGCTGGTTGGAGGGGGATGCTGCTACTCTTGTAGAGAGCCATAGGATCGCAACTCCTCACAGGACAAAAAATTGAAGGCTCAATGATACAAAGCTTTGTATTCATGTTTATATTATCAGTGGTGGGAATAAAAAAGGAGTACAGCAGAAATAATGAAACAGTAAATGATAAAGAAGATGATCGCTGGACTATTTACGCAGTATATTTCCAAAATCTTAGTACCATGTCGAACTGGCAATGGGAACTTCTCCAGGTACTCTGATAAGATAGAAATTAAACCTGTCTAGTATCTTCATTGAATTAATGACTGGGTATTACTAATTATAGATAAATGTGATGACACAAAGAATGATACTATTTTGCTGAGTGTCCAATGGGAACTACTCTATGTATCTCAAAATAGCTATGTTGCCAGGATATGGGTACTGGTACGGGTTTGGGTATGGGTTCGATACGCGGATACGTCGATTTAAAAAAAACGTTGGGTATGATACGTCTTGGATACGTCCATACATATATATCTGTCCCCACAGTGTCGACATTCATGTCTGTCAACATTTATCTGAGCTATGACTATTTTATCAACAATGCATGAAAGGTTCTCTGCTCCTGATAGGTGGTCTGATGGTTGTCTCTTTGAGCCGCATGATCTTTTAAAATTACTTTCCCAGAACTTTATTCCTCCTCTCAAGGGGTTCTCTCTAGGCTCCACCTTCAAAGTAATAATTTCATCAAGGAGTTTTTTGTTGGTGTACTGCAATTCAGTAATTACTTCCTGCATGTCACTGACTGTTTGATTGAGACCTTTTGCAAGGTTTTCAAGAAAATTTTCTGCCACAGGAGAAATCCTCAATCCCTTATGCGGACAATGCAATATCCTTCTATACAGTATTTACTTAAGCTCGGCCTTCTTTATGTTCTGTAGATGTTGATTTGCCATATGAATAATCTTCAAAATGATTGTAAGGCATATATCACACATGTCCACATCATGGTGGAAAAAAGTCCTTGACTAAGTGCTGACTAGGTGTTGGGTTATATTTCTTTCCAGGACACCAATGCAGCACCCCTAGAGGCATAAAAACGGGTATGCAGATGTATCCAGACCATTTGGGACCTATCTAGGGCCAGAAAACTTTTTTTTTTGATATTAAAACATATAGTGACCCCCAAAAAAATTAATAACACTATGAGAACCTGAAAAAAGTCAAATAGGAAACATAAAACAGCAAAGCAAAAACACTTACCTCTCATTGCATACTTAACTCCCTTTTCTCATTTAGGTTTGATATTTCACCAAGCAACATTGTTATCATCTTGATTCTTCCAATGTTAGTACAAGTGCCCATTTTCTGCCAAGGTGATTGACAAGCTTCAAGAGGAGGATCCTTGGATTGAAGGTAAGCTTTTAGGTTTTTAATTTTATTTTTTTTCCATTTTGTTTTCAATTTTCACGCACATTCTTTACTCTTGCTTCAATGATAAAACACTTTTCTCATTTATTTAACAATTTATCAACTACATACATGCTATGCCCTAGGGTTTGTTCTTTTCTTCCCTTATGATGTTGGTTTTTAAACTTGCAACCACAGCTGAAGGGACTATAATAACAAGAAGTTCTATCCTCTGGACCAACCCCAATTCAAAATTGATTTGCCTTCACCACTTTGGAGGTATATCACAAAGATACAACTTCTAGGTGGTGGGTGCTTTCTTTGGCAATGCCATGATTACAATGGTGAATTCAAAAACTCATATAGTTGGGTGAAATCCCACTTGTGTGCAATACCTAATCAGGGCATCAAGACTTGCAAGGGAGGGAATAGTGTATGGGTGGCGACATAAAAAATTATGGAGTACGTCAAGGAGTGCATAGAAGCAAATGCAACACATGCCATGAAATCGGTTAATCCTTTGGCAAAAAAGATCTTCATCAGAGAAGCCACCAGTTGCCCTATCTCATAGGGATTCCCCAGTTATGGTTGCAAGACATTCATTTATTGCAACATCCTCCATGACCATTCAAGATGAGAATTCTCCTCTTTTATGCAAGAGGACAAGTCATGGACCACTAGAAAGGACTCTTTGAATGAGAATAGGGATATTGCACGATGTGTATTCACAAATGCCTTGTCCTTCAATGTTGTTAGGTCACCATATTGGCAAGATATGGTGAGAACAAACAACGAGGACCCAAAAAGGGTACAAACGCCAGGCCAGAAGAAGCTCCGCACCACCCTATTGGCAAAGGAAAGAACATGTAGAGGCATAATTGCAGCCAATTAGGGATTTGTGCACCGAAACAAGGGAGTCCAACATTTCCGATGCATGGAAATATGCAAAAAATCAGCCTTTAATCAATGTGGTTGCAGTATTCCCTAAAGGGGCAATGTCTTTAAAAGCAATTGATTGTGAGAGGCACGTGAAGAATGCTAGGCTAGAAGAAGCTCTGCACCACCCTATTGGCGAAGGAAAGAACATTTAGAGGTATAATTGCAGCCAATTAGGGATTCGTGCACCGAAACAAGGGAGTCCAACATTTCCATTGCATGGAAATATGCAAGAAATCAACCTTTAATCAATGTGGTTGCAGGATTCCCTCAAGGGGCAATGTCTTTTAAAGCAATTGATTGTCAGAGGCATGTGAAGAATGCCCAAGTCATCGTCAATATCCTCTTCAAAGCAACTGAGGCGATGGGGCCTTAAAATGTTTTCTAAGTCAGTATGAACAATGCTAAAAATTGCAAAGCAATGTTGGTGGAGGCGAGGTATGGGCACATTTGTTGGACACCTCGTGTTGTCCACTAACTGAACTTAATGCTGCAAAACTTTGGGTAGAACAATTGAATCGATAAAGAAAGTGTATGTTGAGGCCGAAATGATCCTAATGTTTGTGACGAACCATCACATGTCACAAGCTATCTTCATATTGTTCTCGCATTTGGAGATGCTGAAGATATGAGAACTGATCTTTCTTTCATTTATGTTGTAAGTTTTTTATTCTAATCTAATACTTGTAGCTTTTGAAGTTCTCTATCATTTTTTAATTTTTAATTTTATTTCCTACTAGGTTGTTTAGACTCGATTCACCTTACACAATTGTCTTGAGATGACTTGTTAAAGTGTGAAAGGAACTTAACACTATGGTCATCAGTAACCTTGGTCTATATGGAGGCAGTCCAATACTGAGTGGACCCAAAAAGTAAAAATGTTGAAGTTAGATGGCAACCAGTTGGATCTTGTAGAATACATTTGAGTTTCACAGAGCCCATTATGACTATGATCCGCTTTACAAACATGGATCAACCATATATGATGGCATCGAATCAATAATTGGGAAGATAAAGGGCATGATAAATAAAAAAGAGCAAGATCCCAAGGAAACATTTTTCAAACAAGTATAGTCACACCTCATTGATCGGTGGAGTAAATGATCACCCCGATGCATCTCCTTGCATTTACATTGACTTCTACATTATAAAACACGAAAATCCTTTGTTTTCCGAGTAGGGAGCCACCATATAGGGATGTTGAAGTTACTTAAGGGTACAAGTTGACATTCTTTAGGCTCTTACACGATCCTGAGGTAGAAGACATATATCCTCATAACATAATGATTTTGCTTTTAGCCAAAAGTCTACGGATAATAGTAGGTACCTACCTAATCCCTAAAATCCAACAAGATGCTAGAGCATGGAATAATCTAAAGTGACAATTCAAGAGGGTAGCCTATGTGTCAATCCACAACTTACCCTGTGTCCCCTCTTAGTAATTGTCTTATTTGATTCTATGTACTAGGTTGTCTATCACCATTTGTACTATCACCCCCTAATCTTAGCACATCTCTCAAAACATACTCTTTTTCCCAACTAGCAATTTACAAACATATCTATCGCCAAGGTATCGTTTGGGAAAACAAGAATCACAACCCTAACAATACTAACCCTTCCAAATGTCCCATACCACCCGTCTAGGTTAATGTTAGAAAAATTCTATTCTAGTTTGTTTATTCCCTAGTATAAAAAGCAACAACCACAAGTAGAACAAAGGGAATCACAACCTTCGTAGGCATCCCATACCACCTAAGGAGATCATTACTGCAAAGTCTTGAACAAGGTTTGTCGTCACGAGCATGGGACTAAAATTTTCCAAAATTAGTTATAAAAACCTAGTATTTGTTAGGTGTACTTCGGACATTGGCACCTCAGATCTTCCAGAGCTTCTGATTCCGGAATTCAGCACATCACTAGCTTCTTTCACTCGGCGTTGGATGCTAGTTGAGGGGATCTCCTTCCTGCTCCCTCTTCCTTCCTCTTCCTCTTCCGCATGTCGGGGTTCTGCTAACTTCTTCCGGGCCTTTCTCTTGCCCGTTCTTCTCTTCTTCTTCTTCTCCTCCTCTTTTCTGGTTGTATTTAGGGACCTTTTGGTTCTCTGGCTGGGTTCCTTTTCGCTTTCTTGTATTGGTGCAGTCCCATTGACCTACTCTTGTGGTCATTTGTTGGACATTTAATATATATATCTTATCTTGTCTTATCTAGG
This sequence comes from Taxus chinensis, assembly GCA_019776745.2. Classification (NCBI taxonomy): domain Eukaryota; kingdom Viridiplantae; phylum Streptophyta; class Pinopsida; order Cupressales; family Taxaceae; genus Taxus; species Taxus chinensis. Next base: position 472,264,632 of record CM034154.1, read on the forward strand.
GTCATCATTTTTTTTGTCTTGTTTCATGAAGCGATAACAAGTCAATTCATCAATCAATCATTATATGGGTATAATTGATAATCAAAGCCTAAAACGTATATTTTCTCACAACCCCCATTTCTTCACGTCTCAGCATGATTACAAAAATGATAAATTAATTGACACGCTAATAATCGTGCTTGCTTATATAGTTGAACCCACATAATAGTGTAGTTTTTGACATTATTCACCGATAGTTCGTGCTTGCCAATATTTTGTTTTTTAAAGGTTGGGTAGGTATCGTAATATTGTCTTACGTAATTAGTAATACCCTATTGCTATTTTAGTTATTCCAATTGTCTTCAATTTAAATAGATCACTGCTAAAGATTGATAATGGTGAGAAATCGACCATTTGATCCAAATTAATATTGTTAACTAGCCCATTTAATAACGGTTCCTATGTCAAATTTATTTTGTTCATAGGTTGCCAACCAAAAATTACTGTAGATTTACTAGGTCAAAAAGAAATCAATACCTATAGCTTAAATTTAATTAGGAGAAAAAAAGAGAACCGAGTCCCTCTTGAAATTCTATGATCTCGACCATTCATCATATTTACAAAGTTTCCCGGTCTAATTTCTATAGACCCATTATTATTTAGTTTTTGTTTATCAGGTTTAGCATAAGGGTTAGGGAGGAACTCAACCTGACGACCTCTCTTCCTTCAGCCGAATGTCTTGTCCATTTGGCCAAGCCTTGTTCATTAGATTAAACTCCCCTAGTATGCTTAGTTTCTCTCTTTTTCTTCTTTCTATCACATCTATAGGCTTGGCTTCATCAAATGTCATTCATAGGTTCTAGATTCTAATTAGAGCAGTTTACAACCCTTTGTCTTATAAATTTAAGACTTAAACTTTATAGCAAAAGAATAAACCATTCATTGATCGATTAAATCATTTTAGAGAACAAGAAAATTTGAATCAGAGTTTTTTTGGGCACGTGAGAATCTGTTGAAAAATGGTTTCGCCTTCTGAGCTTTCCTTCTCCTAATTCTTGCCTTGACCCTACTTACGCTCACTTCTGGTAGATTTGACTATGCGTTTTTGCACATCGCCATTCCCTTCGTGCTTATTCACGTCGCTGTCCAAAAACAAAACTGATCTTTTAATTCTTCTCGTCTCTATTTATTTCCAACCCTGCCCATCCTCTATTTTCTTCTCTTTTTCTATTTTTTTCCCACCTCTGCCCACGACCTCCTTTTTGAATAAATCCTCCTCTCTCTTTGTTTATCACCATCCCCCATCATCCACTCCACCTTTCCTTTTTCTTTATTTAAGTTACCTTTAATTTGGACTAAGAACTTATTCTTATCTTTAGCTCAATCACGAGCTATTTAACATGCATTCTACCAATTCTGTGTTACCAATTTCCAATCCCCTCGTTATTTTTTTTGTAAATATCCTAATCAAACTCTAATTTAAACGATTATCCTCTGCCACCCTTCCGTTTACAACTTTATTTAGGTAGACTAATTATTCTTATGTTTATTTTCAGCTAATTGACATATTTTCAGTAGCGTTAAAAGTGACCATGCACACGTAGAATTGGCACTTTGTTTTAGATTGTGAGATAGTCTCGCATGGTCTATGAATGTGCTTATGTAAATCTTTACCTACTGATCCTTGTGTGGTGCTAATTGCCTAATTAAGGCAATGTTCCTCGTTTGTGAATTGTGCAATGATTGGAGAGCTATAACTTGGCTCAACGTAAGTTTGATGCACAATAATGCGTATTATCTTGAACGTCCCGACTTGAAAAACGAGCTTGGTGCATAGTTATTTAAAAGGACCAACTCATTGTGAGCTCGGTCCATACCAAAATCAATGTATGGATAATGAGTTTGACCAAGGTTAAAAACTCAAAATAGGGATTAAATCCCATATTTTAACACAGGCAATAAGAACAATTATCTCAAAATCATAAACATGCTATTGCGGCATATTGACAAAAGTCCAATCATCATAGTGCACAAGTGACGCTGCATTTCTTAATTACGAGAGTGCACAATATGGTTAATTGTCACAACGCAACTACCCGATTCCTATCGCAAGAAGCGACACATTCAAAGAAAATAGACTAAATCACACAAAGGGGTTTTTAAGACCAGACTTATGGTTTAACCAATTGTTTTAGCACTGTCTTACACATATCAATTCTCTCTTGCAATACCCATTATCACATCTTATCTTCTTTCCCTGATGATACCCTTTCTTCCATTTTGAGAACACCTGCACATGCACAACCGACAATACCCGGTGCATTATGTCCAATATAATTAATCAACTTTAAATAGATCATAAACAACATATTAACAGTAATCAATAACTGTAATTCCATATCCAACATCCATCTAGTGTCTATTCAATTACTGAAAATAAATGTTTTAATCCAAAACACATCATAATGCTAATGAAGCAAATCTAATCATCAATAATATGCTATATCTACGGTGGCCTCCGCCACCCTGTTCTCAAAATGTTCCAAAATCATAAATGCAAAGTTTTGGGATGTGACAATTTTGGGTCTCTTGGATATAGCATCAACTACTACATTTGGTTACCTTTGTAATATGGATTTTCAAAGGATTATGCTTGCAATTTGCTCATGTACTTATATTGCCTCTCTTTGTGATTTAGGTCCCAAGAGTTTTGGGGGACAATCCTATAGATGAGGATCTACAAGTGTAAGTGTATACAGAAGCAATATGGTTGAGTGAAACAAAGGAGTGAGCTAATAGAACTAGAACAAAAATTGTATTTATTTAAATGTGCATCTTATACATGGCATACTCTTGAAAACGATGTACGGCTGCTTATCTTCTACATATTTTCTTGCTACCTAGTGCTACAAATGTGTACATTTCTATTACAAGCCATGATGGTGCAAACAACTATTATGGAATTTGAAACTGTTGAGATCCCATGTGTGATTCTTCACCTTCCAGCTATTACATGGCTTGGCTCTCAGGTGTGTAGGATGCTACGAGGTGTTTTGACATAACGCTTGACTTGGAGGTGCCACTTGGCATGGGGCAGCATGGCGCAAAGGTTCCATGTGGCTGGTGAGTGTTGAAGGTCTTTCGCAGTCACCAAGCTGTGTGACATGTCTTCAAGGTGCTGCGAAGCGCCACGATGTGCTTCACAATCCTGAGATAGATAGATCGACGACCTATATATATCTGGTTCTATAGATTGGTGGATAATAGAGAGAGATCTAGGATAATCTCTAGTTGGAGGCAGATAGAACTAGTCCCTCTCTATGTATGGGCCGGCCTATTGCAATGCCCTCGGCCCCCATCTGAACTTTATTTCGATTTGAGCAATTTCTGTGTAGTTTTATGATGTGCTACAAAGTGCCGTGAGTACTTCAGGGTGCTGCAAGATGGTGTCTTATAAACTATCCAACATATTCCCTAGCAGTGCGCAGGAAGTGCAGGATGCAAGTGGCTGCAATGAGAAGATTGAGGCGTGGATGGAGTCTTTTGAGTTGTACAACATGTTCCCTGGTGATGTGTAGTGTGTGCAAGATGCTACGGACTCGAAGCATATGCTTGTGTGGAGCTATGCAAGCTACAAATGCACTCAAGGTAAAGGTGCCAAGTTGCGCACTGATCATTGCCCCTCCTTGAGAATAAATCATCTCGATTGTGTTAAGTCCTGACCGACAATATGCAATATTCTGAGCAGTTCCACGACTGATGAGTGCTGGAGGTCTCTCGTAGGTGCTGAATTGTGTGACATCTCTATGAGGTGCTGCAAAGTGCTGCGATGTGCTGCAAAGTGTTGTGAGTGCTTTGCCATGCTACAAGATAGTGTCTTCTGAGCTATCCAGTATGTTCCTTGGGGTTGTGTAGGAAGTGCATGATGAAAGGGGCTCCGATGTCAAGCTCAATGCGTGGATGGAGTCTTCTGAGTTGTGCAACATGTTCCTTGGCATTGTGCACATGCACTACAGAACATGTCGGGAATTGCTTGTAAGGGCTCGAAACGTAAACTTGCATGGAGTTTCTTAATGTATATATGCACTCAAGGTGAAGGTGTGAGGTTACGTGGCTGCACATGGGTCACATTGTGACCAAAAGTATTTCAAACTGTCGTGGCCAATGCTAACAGTGAGTGTGCTGCCAACCAAATATCGTTTGAATTCGGGCAATGCATGAATTCCAACTAGCACCTCCTTATCATAAATAGACAACTCTTTCTCATCTGCCTTGTTTGCAAAGGCTATGGGTGCACCTTGTTGCATCAAAACTGCTCCAATTCCCAATCCAGAAGCAACACACTCAAATATGAACGATGGAGATAAATTAGTTTGAGCAAAGATGGTATAAGTGCATACACGTTCCTTAATGCGCATAAAGGCTTAGCGAGCTGAACCTGACTATTCAAATCTTTCTTTCTTGGTCAAGTTTGTAGGTAGGGCAACCAAATGAGGAAATCCCTTTGTAAAGCATTGGTAATAACTACATAACCAGGGGGGTTGATTATGAGGCTATAAGCCTCATAGAAAGTAATAAATGTGAATTGTGTAAGGGTCTTTCATTGATCCTAAATGATGACATTGGCCTGATTCAAGGCTACTTGTCATTTCCTCTCTCTTGGTTATTTGTATTTGTCCACTTGGCATCCATTTTTCAATCCTATTTGCTCATGTTTTCTCTTTTCTCTCTGCTGCTTTTTTTCGTGGCTTCTCGATGCATAGACCGTAGGCATGAGAGCTGTGGTGACTCTTAGAAAATGATGAGAGAGAGAGAACAAAGAGAATACAATAAATGGCACACATATCATATGCGTCTTAGTCATTTTATCATGCTGATAGAAGTTACATTGTAGTTGGGGAAGTTCATAACCAAACGTTAGTTATTAGATAACTAATAGTTCATTAAGTGTTAACTGATATATATTAATCCACCCCCCTTAATGACTAATCTGAATACTACAAGATTTTTCTGAAATTTTACAAACGCAATGGGACCAAAGGATTTTGTCATCAATTCAACAGTCTACTCAGATGTTAATTTGAAATCTGCAGTTCTTTGATGCTTTGATGCGTCTAATGTATGATCTTTTGTTGAGACAAAAGCCTAGAAAGATTGATCATAGCAACACATAGATCCACTCATATAGGCATAAGATATATCAGGTTTCTTACCAACTGTTTGTAAAGTGATTCTTCGACTAGTGAAGAATCATTGTTGGCTGATAACTTCAACCCAATCTCCATAGTTCTGAAATCAGAATCTTGGAGATGCTGATCAAATAGAATGTACTAGGCTTGTGGAGCTTGCTTAAGTCCGTTCAAGGATTGAATCAATCTACAACCCAAATGTTCACGTTCAGGTACCCAAAAATCTTCAGGCAGCACCATGTAGACCTCCTTGTGAGAGAATCGACTAAAATGTGACGATCTTTGCAATATCCACAACAAGGGCATAAACTCCATTCTAGGAGAAACAACCAGCTCTATAGAATGACTAATACCTAACTCCACAGAAGGAGAAACAACCATGTCCTCGTCTATTCCCTCATGTTGTGAAAAGCCTTTTGTAAAAAGATGAGCCTTGTACTTGTCCAAAGTAACATTGGTTTTGATTGTTAATTTTTCCACCCATTCGCATCCAATAGGTTGTATAACTAGCGATTCAGGTACCATAAAAAGGCTAGAATTTAGAACAAAATGACCATGCTTTGGTGAAATAAGTGAAATAACCACCTTGTTCCCAGTCCTCCAAGCTAGTGCCTTTGTTTGAACTGATTTTCTTGCCATCTTACCATGAATGGCTTTTCTTGCGATCTCACCATAAATGGTTTTTCTTGCCATCTCACCATGAATGGATTTTCTTGCCATTTGAGTCACCCTCCACAATTCTTTGAGTAGCTTTTCCTATAGGTTCACCATGCATCTCCCACACATCCTATAATTGGGAAATTTCATTGTAATGTCCCCTTTTTCGAATTGAGTGCCTAAAAAGTGGACTTCTTGCCATTCCCTTTTTGTGGCAAAAAAATATGAATGAACAAGGAAAGGAATTGCATTTCATTTCGGTTTTCTTTTATTTGAATTAATGTTTTCTTTTAGTGTTTTTCCTTCAGGAAAAAAGTCGACCAAGTTTGGAGAAACGAAAGAAGCAAATAGAAAAAGTAAGGCTCAAGAGGTCGGTCCTTTTCTCTTTGGCCTTTGGCGCGAAGGGAAGGATATAAAAGGGACTTCAGGACTTCATTTGCATCCTATCTTTGGTGCATTTTACATATACTTGGTTTTATGGGCAAAGTGCTCATTAACTTTCCACTTGAAGACGAAACCCCTCTTGTGTGGCATTCCAAGGAAGACGAAAACCTTCCTTTTGGCTTGGTGGAGGACGGAAACCCTCCATTGTGGGTGATTTGAAGATATCTATTGAAGACTTCTTGCAGATTTGGATCTAGGGCATCAAGGGAAATATCTGCATGCATTTTGGAGCTCTCCCTAGAGGGAGAGACTTGGGTTTAGTGCTGTTTGGGTGCCTTCTAGGGCACACATTTCATTTTTGATTTTACAAACTGAATCTCCATAATTTAAAAGGTCGGAATCTATATTTTCACGATTTTTGGTGGTGTTTGTCTATCATTTTCAGCATTGGTTTGTGGTTGTTTTGCTACTGTCCTAAATTTAATTACAAAAATACATATTCATTGATTTTCTCCATTTGTTGTTACCAAATTGGATGGATATTGATTGCCGTGTTTGAACTAATCACTTTGAAGTAATTTTTCAGTTGTTGTGCATGGTTGCATGGTGAATTCTAAGCTCTTATACTGTTCACCCTAGGGTTTTGAAGGATATTACAATTGTTATAAAAAATGAGATTTCATTTCACTTGGGTTTGTGTGGTGTCCCTTTTTAGTTTCAGCCCTTGAAAGGGACATTTCAATGGTATCAAAGCTTCGGTCTTCCCATCCCAAGGGTATTCATGCAAGGAAGTGACAATACAATCATGGAATGACGACCTAGGTTCTTACCAAAAGAAGAATTCATTTCAGAGGTGGAAGCACGACATCCAGTGGGTCACAACATTGTGGCTATGCATGAAGAATATAGGGCTCTTTCGAAGGAGATCCGTGATGCTATTTCGCTTGCCGGATTCATAGGGGTAAGAAAGGGTAGGTATGGGCCCAAGCCTAGACCTCAAGTATTACAGGAGGATATTCAACATGCCTTGGGGAGGGTGACACTCTCTACATTTGATGATTTCAAAAATGGGACAGCTAGAGCATGGAAGAAAATGCTAGGGTTGGTGTACCCAAGATTTCACCTTGAAATCTGGGACTACCCCTTTTTAAATTTTTTGATATTTTTAGCGAAGGGTCATGTTTTTGTGTTTTGTTTTGCCTGCGGTTTCTCGTGTTGCCCAAAGGTATCCCCAGGAAGTCATGAAGCCACGTTTGCCAAATAACCGTATGCAAAAGCTCACTCAATTCCCTTCCGAAACCTAGTCTGGTTTTATAAATAAACTTTTACTTATTTTTATATTAAAAAAATAAAAGTTCATTTAAAAATAGATTGAGCTAAAATTGTAAAATTTTAGGTTATATAAAACACTTTCCCCCATCATTAGTACCACACCAATACTACTTTCACCTCAAAGTGGAGCATTCACCTGGGGAAGAGTTTTTATAGACTAGCTAATTGGGGAGATTTTTCGAGCAATTGAGTGCAACTTCTTTCTGGTATTTTGTTTTTATTTATTTATTTTGTATTTTGGTTTTGGTCTTTCTCTGTTTTCCATCTGGCAATTCCTATAGCCTTTTTTTTCTTCCTGCCAAATATTTTCTTGGGCCTAGGGTTTTGAAAAGCTATCTAGTGTTTTTAATTGCAAACCAATTTGTCTGCCATAGCTTATTTTTGAAGGTAACTAGAGTAACCAAGAGGAAAGCTTAGGATTTTTCTCTTGTCTGAGGTTTAATCCAAGTTAAATGTCAAGCAAATCGTGGATCTAGAAAAGTTTGTTTTACTTTTGCAAATCAGCCATGGCCAAGGAAGAAAACACAGCAGTCTGGAAGATCATGCAAGAGGCAAAATCACTCAGGAAATTGCGTTAAAGGTCAAGGCAAAATATTCTAAGTTTGGCAAGGATTTCTATAGCTGAGTCTTCTAATTTGCAATCATCCAATCTTCCCAACATCCACGCAGCCTATTGTGCACAAAAGCAAAGTCACTTAAGTGGGAATCATGGAAATTGGTAGCCTTGTCTTGTGTTTTCCACGCAGTTTTCTAAAGGGAGTAGCCACTTAAGACAAGTCGTGAATTTTCATAGTCTTGTCTTCTAATTTGCAAAGCTGCCTTAACACTTGAAAATCCACACAAGTCTTTAAAACCTCACATGAGTGCAAATTGTGGATTTCCAAGCTGCCTTCCACCTTCAAAATCTATGAAATTTTAAAGCAAGGTATTTAAGTGAAAATCGTGGATTTCCAAGCTGCCTTCCACCTTCAAAATCCACGAAATTTTAAAAGGGAAAGTCACTTGCAAATCGTGGATTTCCAAGCTGCCATCATCCTCCAATTTCCATGCAAATATTATAAAGGAGAAATTGCAAAGCAAATCGTGGATTTCCAAGCTGCCGTCCTCCTTCGAAATCCACACAATTTTTTAAAGAAGTCACTTAATGCAAATCGTGGATTTTGAATGATTTGTCTTCCAAATACAAGCTGCTTTCCTCTTCAAAATCCAGGTAGCCCTTTTACTATGAGTTGAAATTCAATTAACTTTTGTCGCGAAACTTTAAGAGCATGTCTTCTATATTCCAAATGCAGCCTTTGGGGAGAAAAGAAAAAATAGCTAAAGAAATTGCGTGAATCTTCTATATTGCAAGCAGCTTCATCCTCCAGTTTCAACGCAGCCCATGTGGAAAATAATCATATATTGCATGCAAAATCCCTCTCAAAGCTCATGCTTATTGCCCTCAATTTCCCAGTTTAGCCCAGTTGAGCCCACTTCTCTTTACTTGCATCCGGATTAAATCCCAGAATTTACGGCTGCCCATATATATAAATAAGAAGAATCAGGGGAAGCAATTGTAGCTTCTACACACAGAGATCAGATTTCACAACTGCAAAAGCTTCAAGCAAAGGTGGAAAAGGGAAGTCTCAGACAAAAGCAGATTAAGGCAAAATGAAGTGTGATTACAAAGGTTATCCGGCATAATCATGCATAGTGTCCAGGCTTGCTGAAGTGAGTGATACAGACAAGGGGCATGGGTCTATCAGTGAATTAATTGACAGATCAAGGGCAAGTATGAAGTATTGCAGCTAGAATGACTTCTTTCTTCTCCTCTTTCTCCTTCTCCTTATTTTCTCGGACAAAAAATTGTAAAACTAAAGTAATTGGTTAAAAGCCATTACTTCAAGTTGTTTGAAAAGGTCCTTTTAATTAAGAATAGGTGGCAGCCATGCAAGGCATTGATTTAGTCTTCAGTTGTAAATCATGCATGTCATGCAAAGAGGAATTCGAGGAGGAGGATTGCCAATTATTTCCCTTTTTATAGCTGCCGCATGCGGGAAATCATTGAGAGTTTCCTATTTGTAATTTCCCTCTATGTACTATAAATAGAGGAAGAGCCTACGGGTTAAATAATCATAATTTGTTCATCAGAACTTGTTTAGCAAAGGATTTTGTAACTAGAGCATTCTTGAGTTTTCAGACTTTGTGCTGGATCCCTTGATGTAATTTTTGTGAAAGCTGGGGATTTGAATAAAAGGTGGATTTTTCGAGAACTTTGTGTCTACGGTGCTTTGCTGATTACTTCTATTCAAAGGTTTTTGATAAGCTTTGTGTTATCTTAGATCTAGGTTAGAAGTTATTTCTTTGCCTTATTGCTGAATGTTGTGATTTCTTTGTTTATTTAATTTGTGTGGATGAGACCAACTATGTTAACTATTGGTTGATTCAACACATCTTCCTTCGTTTCCTACTTCTGTTTTTACTCTTGCACATATCTCATCACAACTGTTTACTTGCTGCCAAATTACCCAGTTGTGGTTCACGAGCTAAGGGAATTAAAGTAAAACCCCTGAAAGTAGTTATTACGATTCACCCCTGCAAAATAGATAAACATCTTACACAGGAGCCTCATCGTTAAATGAGAGAGATTTATCTAATGACTGCCTAGGTTTTACGCTGTGCATAAAAGCTAGCCAACAATTTTTGGCGACTCCGCTGGGGAACGGAATTAAATAAAAAAGACTTGTGCTTATCCTAGAGGTGTTGGAGAAATAACTTTGAGTTATTTTTAGACTGACTTAGGAGTTTGAAATGCTTATTGTGCTCAAAGTGAACTGGCAGTTATATATTAAAAAAAAAATATTGGCTACTGTGTAAAATAAAAAAAATAAAATAAAAGAATAGGTGACTCCGTATCTTCCTTGTTCTATTGTTTCTTTCCAGGGACAAGTTGGCAAGAATGGCGTACACTCAAGAATGATACTCTACAAAAAGATTTCATGGCTGTGCAACAACTGCAAGCTCCGGTTCCTTGGGGTCTAGCTATTGGCCGTCTTGCATTGGTTCAACCGCTGCATGAATTGCCGCGCGTATCACGAAAGATTTTCCCAAAATTCAATGGTGATAGGAAGTAACACTCAGATGATCATGTAGCTGCATTTTTTGTAGCTTGTGGAGTTCTGGGAGTGCCTCATGAAGATGTATCTGTTCGACTGTTTGTTGAGACGTTTTAGGGCATTGTTGTGGAATGGTTTTATCACCTTCCGCCTGTATGTATCACCAACTGGGACATTATGAGAACACGGTTTGAATCCAGATTCAGATCCGCAGATGATTCACATGCTTTGTTGGCAAACCTCATTCAGATGAAAAAAGAGCCGCAAGAAAAAATGATGGAATTCATTGCTAGGTTTCAAAAGATACTTTGTAAAATTCGTCCTACTACTTCCCTCAGCAATGAGAATCATAAGCTTTTTTTCATTAATGCTTTGTTGCTTGAAGTTGGTTATTAGCTGCGCAGAGAACGTCCTGCTAACTTGTTAGCATCTCAAAACATTGCTATCGAAGTAGAGGATGATCTCATCATGGCAGGTAAAATCAAGCTTTCAAATCTTAAGGTTGAAGGTTCTACTTCAGCTAGTACTTCTGATCCGTTGCTGCAAAAGTTGGCCAATGATATGTTGCAGATAAAGAAGCAGCTGGCGTAAGATTATGATTTTGTAGAACTTGCTGGTGACTCCAACATTGGCTACTTAGACTATGAATTAGAAAATGAGGCTGATTTCTTATCAGATTTGGAAGATTGCATCGAAGAAGAAGAAACCACTGAATTCCACCATCTATTTTTCACTACCAAAAGCCTCTTGCTGTAGAGAACTCCCACAAATCAGCCATGGAGGAAATAGTCAAAGAAGAACCTGCTGCCCAAATTAGTCTGCATGAGGAGAGCCATGATGAATCAATTTCAAAATCAAAAGTCATCATGGAGAAGGTAAAGTATTTTGCAGAGTTGTTTGTGGAAGCAGAACAAGGATCATATCAACTTGCATGCAACTTTATTCATGGAAAGGAAATTCTGCAGAATGCACCCATTCATGGGCATGAGATTCAAAGAATTGAGAAAATCATGAGTAGGCCTTGCCCAATAAGATATCTGGCTAATTTAGAGCCACTTGAGAAGTTGAAACTAGTCATGCTTATTTCAGAGCATGAGGATGAGCTACAATGCACTAAAGATCAACCACAATACCTCTTAAATCCAAATACAAAACAATTAAAGGAGGTATTTATTTTATTTGTTGTTGATACTTTGGTAAGAAGGATGGAGAACCAACTTCAGAATAGTTTTTCACTCTTGCTATGGACCATGTTCACTGCAAAATCAACTACATGGTCTAAGTTTGTAAGGAAAGGACGCTATTTCTCCCTGCCTATTGCAGGATTCGTCTGAGCTTCCTTTGCCTCTGGTTAAACTAGAGTAGGTAGTTTTGTTTTCAGCAAAATAAGTGCCTATGCACACTCTGCGTGTTTCTACTTGGAACATGTATGATTTTACATGTTTGTATATAGTTTTGTTGCCATGTTCGTCTATCTTCGGAATCAAATCAGATAGTTGGAGCAATTTTTGAGCTTTATTTAGAGCTCCGCAGATCAATTTCCAGCTAGCAGTCATCAGGTAGTTCCAGTTCGGTGTTAATTTCATCACAAATTCGGGAGGCAAATTCTTAAAGGGAAAGATCAAGGTTAAACTCGACTTCATGGCCCAATGAACAAGACACGAAACCAGAGATGCTGGGATCTCATCTTCACTTCTTTCAGTTTGACAGAAATAAAGATGTCCACAGACGGAGCCAACTGGTGTCCCTAGGATTTCACCCTAAAATATGGAACTACCCCTTTTTAAATTTTTTGATCTTTTCGAGCGAAGGGTCATGTTTTTGTATTTTGTTTTGCCTGCGGTTACTCAAAGGTATCCCCAGGAAGTCATAAAGTCACGTTCGCCAAATACCCATATGCAAAAGCTCATTCAATTCCTTTCTGAAACCTAGTTTGGTTTATAAATAAACTTTTACTTATTTTTATATTAAAAAAAGTAAAAGTTCATTTAAAAATAGATTGAGCTAAAATTGGAAAATTTATGTTATATAAAGCACTTTCCCCCATCATTATTACCACACCAGTACCACTTTCACCTCAAAGTGGACCATTCACCCGGGGAAGAGTTTGTACAAACTAGCTAATTGGGGAGATTTTTCGAGCAATTGCCCGTAGCTTCTTTTGGGTATTTTGTTTTTATTTATTTCTTTTGTGTTTTGGTTTTGGTTTTTCTCCGTTTTCCATCTGGCAATTCCCATGGCCTTTTTTTTCTTCCTGGCAAATCTTTTCCCAGGTCTAGGGTTTTGAAAACCTATCCAGTGTTTTTAATTGCAAACCAATTTGTCTACCATAGCTTATTTTTGAAGGTAACTAGATCAACCAAGAGGAAAATTTTTCTTTTGTCTGAGGTTTAATCGATGTTGAATGTCAAGCAAATCGTAGATTTGGAAAAATTTGTTTTACTTTTGCAAAGCAGCCAGGGCCAAGGAAGAAAACGCAGCAGTTTGGAAGATCATGCAAGAGGCAAAATCACTCAGGAAATTGCGTTAAAGGTCAAGGCAAAATATTTTAAGTTTGGCGTGGATTTCTATAGCTAAGTCTTCTAATATGCAATCATCCAGTCTTCCCAACATCCATGCAGCCTATTGTGCACAAAAGCAAAGTCACTTAAGTGGGAATCGTAGAATAGGAATCTCATCCATGATTTTCACTTAAATACCTTGCTTTAAAATTTCGTGGATTTTGAAGGTGGAAGGAAGCTTGGAAATCCGTGGATGAGATCAACTCTGTTAACTATTGGCTGATTCAGCACATCTTCCTTTATTCTTTCCCTACTTTTGTTTTTACCCCTTCTGCAAATATCTCATCACAACTACTTACTGCCAAATTACCCAGCTGTGGTTCACGAGCTGACGGAATTAAAGTAAAACCCTTGAAAGTAGTTATTAGGGTTCACCCCTGCAAAATAGATAAACATCTTACGCGGGAACCTCATTGTTAAATGAGGGAGATTTATCTCATGATTGCCTAGGTTTTATGTTGTGCATAAAATCTAGCCAACAAGGGTTTAATCCTAGACGACAAGAAAGTGCCAATGAGCCAAACCCAAAAGGGTTTCTCTTGAGAGAAGAAAAATAAAAATCAGATCTGCAGGAGGGCTTTAAGGTGGAGTCATCAAAGAAAGAGGTAGAAGTACCTATCATTTTCCCTAAGGATGAACCATTCTCTGATTTTCCCACCCGCACCATAGAGGCACAAGGGTTTGAAGAAATTTTGATGCATGAGCCTAGAAAGGAAAGGGAGATCATGGAGCATGAGTCCCAAGGTAAAGGTTCCTTTATATTTAATGATATTTCATTGGTTTCTAATGGGTATTTGTGGCAAAATGTTGAAAAGAAACCAGATTTGCTTAAGAGTAAAGAGGATGCATTGGAAGAGGAAGATATCCACCATGTTAAGAAGGAAGAACCATCGTAGGAGCAACTTATAATGATGGATCAGCCTTTGGGACCCTTAGAAGCACCCACCAGTGTTGCCAAAGTTGATTCCTTGGCTGATTTTCCAGACATCCCTATGAAAGCTCAAGAGAATGGAGAAATTGCTAAGCAAGAACCAAGCAAAGTGGAAGGTTTTGAACTTTTGATTGTTAATGATATTCCCTTAATTTCTAATGGTTGCATGTGGCAAAATACTAAGGGAACTTGGAAGCATGAGGAGCAAGATGATGAAGTGAATGTTGAAGATAGCCCAAGCAAGCCTCATGAGATAATAGGAGTTGAGCATATTGGGGGTGTCTAGAGGTATGAAGGTGTTCCAAAACCATTGCCTTCTTCTACACTAATTCAGTTTTGTTGTCTCAAGCCAATTAATGAAAAGAATGATAAAATGTCGTGGTTGAGGCTCCATTGTAAACCATGGCAAGTGGTTGCACATCATGATCAGCACGCTGAAAATAGGGTTATAAGTGGAGAAAAATCTGAATATTGGAGGAAAGGTAAAGCGGAGCTTCTAAGTGAAATTGTTATGAGGTACACCCATGAGACAAGGGCATTTTCGGGTGCCTATGACCACTTTCAACCCGCTGTAGTTTTCAAACCAGCAACTAAGTTTAAGCCATATGATATTTTGTTTGATCATGACAAGAGTCTATTGTATTATTATTTATCATTGCCATGCTTTGGTGATCCTAACCATGCTAATGAGGTTAAGGAGTAAGGTTGGGAGAAGACTCTTTACCAAGGACTCATTATATATCTCCCAAGCAAAGCCTACGAGGTTTATGACAGCCCAAGGTACATGCATATTTCAGATCCTTTGTTTCCTTTTTCATTATCATGTTGGGATGATCATCACTAACTCTTTGTCATGAGTTTGGACTTCAAGATAGGGGTTGCGTTGCACATGATGATTGAGAGAAGAAGAGGTATGATGAAGAGTTACATTGATTGCTTACATCCTTGGAATCCGGGTAAACCCTTGAAGCTCAAAGAAGGTGAAGGTAAAGATTTCAGTTTTGATTTTCCTCTCTGTGCTTATGGAAGTGATGGAATTTGATGAGTTTGTATGAAGTGGGAAGAAATGATAACTTTGTACTCTTTCTTATGTCACTGCCATGTTTTCACCTCCACAATCCGCAAGATCAATCAGTTTTGCAAGGAACCCTCAAGAATGACACTTGGAAAGAGCAAGTCCATGGATGTAATGTGTATTTGAAATCTTTTCTGAGTGTTGGTTCTAACTCAGAAATTTTGAGTTGTAAGAAGGTTAAGGACAACTCGTGGTCCAAAAGGGTTTCAGTTTCATTGCTTACCAACATGCCAAAACAGTTCTGTTTTCACCATGCACAAACAAACATGTATGATGACTATGTTGCGTTGCTCTGCTCTATGATACTGCTGCATTTTTACTCTCATGATCAGTTTGTGCCAAGTAGAAAGAAGGTAAGAAGGGAATGGTTTAGCAAAGGGTGCAAGGATGCTTGGGTGCAATACCAAATTTGTTTTAGCATATGTTGGGTTAGTACCATTGCAAACCTCAAAAGGGGAGGAAGGTCCGATTGCAAGATCAATTTGATTGATAATCTCGTCTTTGAGTGTCTGGTAATGACTCACAACTTTGCATTTTTGTTCAGCTCTCATATATACCAACTTTCCTAGGTATTTGGTTTCTTCTTTGGCCATGGAATAGTAATGCTCGTAGATATTGGCACCATTCATAAATTATTCAGAGGAAAAATTACCGTTAAGCATGGGTTGAGCATAAGTAACTTTGGAGGCTTCAAGATCATCAATGTCAATAGTATTTTCATGTTGTCAAATTTCATGAGAAGGTGCAAGGTGTGTAATGTTTTCCTTGAAATTTATCCAGGTGAAGTTAATGTTGTTTGCGGGATGCAATAGTTTCCATTTTTGGGAAAAATTCATTATGGTTCTCTTCTTTATAAATCAGTTCCTTGGAAGAACATAATTATAGTTGGGGATGCACAAATTCAGCCACCCAATAAATTTATAGGAGAATTTAAATTGCTGATTTTGATACAATCAGATTATGAGTTGTTTCCAGATCTGAACAGCTATAAGGGTGTCCATTTTGAAGTCATTAAATCATGGAAAAATGGTGGTAGATGGTTTTAGTTGAAGGAAACTACTTCAACCAACATAGGTCCAAGTTGGGTGGAAAATCAGATGATTCATGACTGCCATACTTTATTTTCTATTTGCACACAAGATGAATTGTGTATTTTCTTAGAAGGAACAAATTACAACATCATAAATGAAGATCATCTTGAGAACGTATGTGTTATGGAAATTTTCAAACCTTGGAAAGAAGGGCATTTGAAATGCTTGCTCACATTCTTGGTTCCAAGATGGGAGGCTTGTACATATGATATAAATAGATATGCACATCTTTTTGCTTTTAGCTCATATAGAAACGAATTATCCTTCGAAAGGGTGTAAAAAAACAACAAGGTGGCAGATGATTTGCTTGAATCAGCCCATATGGGCTTGAATCAGCCGAGTTTGCAATTGCTTGGGAACAAGCAATTTCGGGAAGGGAGGATTGTCATGTCCCTTTTTTTTGAATCGAGGGCCTAAAAGTGGACTTCTTGCCATTCCCTTTTCGTGGCAAAGAAGTATGAATGAACAAGAGAAAGAATTGCATTTCATTTCGGTTTTCTTTTATTTGACTTAATGTTTTCTTTTAGTGTTTTTCCTTTAGGAGACATGTTGGCTAGGTTTGGAGAAAAGAAAGAAGCAAATTGAAGATAAAGTAAGGCTTAAGAGGTCGGTCCTTTTCTATTTGGCCTTTGGCGCCAAGGGAAGGATATAAAAGGGACTTAAGGACTTCATTTGCATCCTATCTTTGCCACATTTTACATATACTTGGTTTTTTTGGCAAAGTGCTCATTAACTTTCCACTTGAGGACGAAATCCCTCTTGCGTGGCTTTCCAAGGAAGACGAAAACCTTCCTTGTGGCTTGGTGGAGGACAAAAACCCTCCATTGTGGGTGATTTGAAGATATCTATTGAAGACTTTTTGCAGATTTGGATCTAGGGCATCAAGGGAAATATCTACAAAGGCTTTTGCATGCATTTTGGAGCTCTCCCTAGAGGGAGTGACTTGGGTTTAGTGCTGTTTGGGTGTCTTCTAGGGCACATATTTCATTTTTGATTTTACAAACTGAATCTCCATGATTTATAAGGCCAAAATCTATGTTTTCGTGATTTTTGGTGGTGTTTATCTATCATTTGCAGCATTGGTTGGTGGTTGTTTTGCTGCTATCCTAAATTTAATTACAGCAGTACATATTCGCTGATTTTCTCCTTTTGTCGTTACCAAATTGGATGGATATTGATTGCTATTCTTGAATTAATCACTTTGAAGTGAATTTCAAGTGTGCATGATTGCACGGTGAATTCTAAGCTCTTATACAGTTCTCCCTAGGGTTTTGAAGGATATTACAACTACTGTTATAAAAAATCAGATTTCATTTCACTTGGGTTTGTGTTGTTTCCGTCTTTTTCAGTTTCAACCCTTGAAAGGGACATTACATTCATTTTCCTTCACATGAAACATTTTAGCTTCTCACATTATAGTGGATATTCCCTCCACAACTACTGCATGTAAGTTGACCAAAGTAGGGTCGACAAGCCTATAAGGAATGTCATCCTCTAACACATCCTATATAGTGGAGCTACCTCCACACGTTCTTTTAAATTGACTATAGCAAAGTCAACAAGTTTATATTGTCCACTTTTCCCAATGCCTAGTGAAATTACCCATTTTGTGTTACACATCTAACCCAATACATTGCTTCCTAGAAAAATTTATAGTAAAGTTGGGATTTTTGATAACTGACGAACATACAAGAGATTTCTATGCATGCTATGAACACACCTAACATTCCTTACAATGAATTTTAGATTCTTTCTTATTGTATGAATATCCCCTATTCTGTCTAGTGAATCTCCATCTGTAAATAAATTTGAATCATAAATTGTAATAAATGCTTCATATAACTCCCTACGACATGAAGAATGTTTGGATGTGCAGGAATCAATGGAATGAAAAATGGTAGCATTATAAGTTGAGCATGATGCCACAGGAGCATACTCTTCCTTAGAATCCTGTCCATCAATGGTTGCCACATTTGTTGTAATGTCCGTTTCTAGGGCTGAAACACACAAACAAGGAAATCACACAAACCGCAAAACTGAATGCAATCTGATTTTTATAACAGACCCAATATTCCTTGAAACCCTAGCAGCGAAGTGAAATTTGCATGTTAGGGCATCAAGCACTCATCAAACAAGCTGAAATTAAATATATCAATGCTTCTCCAATTTATATACAATTAATGGAACCATTGCCAAGCCAAAATATGTGACAAATCTGAAATATTACCTGACTGCAATTTATTCGAGGACAGAAAAAGTGCAGTCCACAAAAATATCTATAAATGAGGCCTCCGAACCCCAACGATTACAAAATATAGAAGATACCAGCCTTATAAATTATGATGAATTTGAATATCAAATAATAATGAAGTTTCGTGCCCTAGAAGGCACTCGAAAGCACTATAACCCTAGTCGCTCCCTAGGAGAGGGACTCAAAATAATGCAAAAGCTCTTTATAGGTCTTCATCTTCATGCCCTAGATAAAAACCAACAAGATGGTCTTCAATGAAAGTCTTCAACTCCACCAAATTGAAGGGTTTCCATCCTCCAATCTCCCACAAGGGTTTCGTCCTCCTTGGATGCCTCACTAATGGAGTGTCGCCCGATAGTGGAATGGACTTGGAGTCAATCCCATGATAAATTCCAAAGTAAACCTACTTTCAAAAGCAAACCTATTGAGCCACAAGCTAAGGTTAAGGCCACTGTTAATGCAATGTCCCAACCAGGTTAGCTCCAACTTCAAGCTTCTCGACAACATTTTACTAAATTGCCTATGCCACCACGGGCGGTGTTGTAACAACTCCTTGCCAGTAACCTTATCTCTTTTCCTCCACCACTTGAGTTGGGTTCTAGCTGTTCTCAAGGAAAGAACTTTGATGAAAAAGCATATTGTGACTATCACCCATGTAATGGCCACTCTCCAATCAATGCTTCAAGCTTAAACATGTGATTCAAGACTTAATTGATTATGATGAAATTGAATGGGATGATCCTTCTGTGTGTAAAGTTGTAAACCTACAAACGATAATGATAAGCTCAAGATATTCAATGACCCGCTTCCCAAACACAAAAAGGCTGCATCTGAGGCAACTATTAATCACACTTATCATGTTGTTCCACCTCCACAATCTACCAATGCTCCGCTAGACTTTCTTGTTGGTACTATCGCTTTACCACCAGTCATTACCTTTACTAATGCGGACTGCCATGCTTCTTTACGATCCTCTAGGCTTTATATTGATGCATCTATTGACAATCAAGTTGTCAATAATGTAATGGTCAATCCTAATTTCAAGCATAACGCATGTTCACTCCCCCTCTTATGTGCTATTGGCTTTCTGTTATCCCAAATCAAGCATAAGTCACCTGCCTCCTATGGGTGTATTACTCTTCCCATCACAGTTGGGCCTCTCACTATCTGCTTACCAATTGTTGTCGCGTTAGAAGTCAAACATTGTGACATAGGTCTTTCTTGGCTCAAGGTTATTAGGGTTGCCCTATCTAATGTGCACCAATGTGTCAAAATTCATACATAAGCATTAGGTCATCACTATGGAAGGTATCCTACCTCGAACCCCTTTACCTATTGCTCTTTGAGCTTCACAAGTCCCTATCACTAGCTACCACCCACTCCAGTTAGTATTATGTCTAATCCACCTACTATTACAGTCACTCCTACATCTAGCGCTGATTGCCTTACAATTTTGTCACACATTCCTAGTGCTAATGCCATACTTTCACCATCGATTACTAGCCCGCCTAGGTCTCCTCAACTTTCAATGACCATCACTCACTTTTTAGCGTACCTCTAGGTCTCAAAGTCCACCACATAGGACTAGGCCATCATACAGGGTTCATGGTACACGCCACACATCTAGATCTTCTCATAGGTCTCTTTTTCCTGTTTCATGACACAATTCCCTTGGACAAAGCTTTCCTACACACACAATCACACACTTGGTCTCACATGACACTAGTCCCTTGACTCATGATCACATGCTTCCTTTGTTCACAATGGCATATAGTGCGCCTTCACTCAATCTACTCATTGGATAAATCATATGATACTCACACACTGAGGGACAACCTAGCTTCCCCTCTCTGGTTACATAGTCTTTATTCATCAAATGCACTAAAAATCTAAATATTTCCCCGCCAGGGGCATTCTTGGATCACCCTTCCTTCTCTTCGGAGAATAGGTTTTCATCTATGCCCTCAGGGGGCCTAAAAATCTAGAAACATTCAAATATATACAAACACCCGTAAATATTTGCATCACTCTTGCTTGGTTGTTTCTATTGCATGCTTATATTATTCATGTTGCACATTGTTTGTCATGTTAGCTTGATACAAAGTATGTTGTATCTTTTTTCTATACACGCACATTCACGTGGTACATTGAGTTGAATGTAGGCTACACAGATTATTACATGATGTAGGATGCTTGAAAACGCTCTCTACCAATTCTTCCGCAGCTTCTGAGGGCATCCACTTTACACTTCCTCACATATAGGTGTTATTATTCCAATCTTTCCTACTTTACTTTCTCTTACCTCATTTTCTCAGTACATACATTGTGTCATACTATTTATTACTCTAGCACGCTAATAGGTGTTTCATGTGTAGTATTTGTTGTGCAGGTTACTTCCAAACCAGAATCATCTTCATAATATGGCTTGTTTTTTGTTTTACATGCTTTCTATGTGCTTTTACTTGTTTGTGGGAATGCCCTATGTTACTTGATTGTTGCTTGTTAGCATTGACTGCCTCGATTGTCTTGCGATATCCTGAGTGGTGTCCCATGTATGCGGCATATTGTTTTCCATGTTGTTCTATTTGTGTCCTTGCATGCTTTTGCTTACATCTACTATGTTGTTTTCCTATTGCTTGTTACTAACACTTTGCTAGTTTTTCTATTAAATTACTATGTATGCGCCATGTTATACACCATGTGCACTCCCTTGTTTCCCCCTGTAGGAATCCTACAACTCATGTGCACATTAGCTACAGGTCCTCTTGTTTGGGCCGCGCTCACATTGCTCTATCTCACGCACCCCAAACAAGGGGGGCAACCATCAAATGATATCTCACCCTATCAACAACTCACAATCAGGAAACAAAATAACAAGTACAAAATCAAATATTTCAAAGGTTCAGAAAATGGCTTAGAAAGCATATAGGGACGAAACCATACAGAAAAGACCATAATGTTAGGACGTTATGTCCACTTCCACACGCTTCCGTCTTGGGGGCAGATTCAATAATTTTCTTAGTTGGTACAGATTCTCAGGGACATCTATAGGCCTTTCACTCAGTTTCAATGACATAATGCATGCTACTTTTTATATTATGGTGGCACCAAGGGTACGTGCAAGCTAAGCATTGCCCCGATACATTGTGTCATCATTTGCATATCAATTGGGTTCATGTTCATCTGGAGTGAGACTTATCCATGGGTCTTGGGAAGTGTTGAGGTGACTGTTATCCTCCTGGGATTGACTTCCCATTGCTCATATTTTTGTGGAGGGATGAAGAGCAACTAGAACACTCCCCATACAGTTCTCTTCACCATGCGGGGTGCATTTGCACTTCTTTCTATCCTTGGCACATATCATTTGGGGACTGATCACCCCCAAGTCCTTCCAACCAGCTCCAACACAAAGTTCAACAAATTTTCACTGCAATGGTAATGGGATTACTCTTTCCCTCTCTCTTGCAAAACAATCAGGTGCATTTTTTTCCTTTGTTTTGCTTTTCTATTTACATATTGCTATTTTCACACTAAGTTCAAAGTTTTTGTAATGTCCCTTTCTGGGACTTCAACTGAAAAATAAGGAAAGCACACAAACCCCAATATTACTAAACTCTGATTTTTTACCAGTAAACTGAAATTTATGACAGATGGAAATCAACATTTCAAAAATGAAGGAAAATCACTTGAAACTCATAGAATCATCCAACCAAAATATAGATAGATATTTTAGGATGTATTTAAACCACATTCCAACATGAAACTTGAATGAAAACACAACTGGAAAATTAATTAATTGCAGAAGTACAACTCAAAGAAATTATGAAACGATGGTTTTCCCAACCCCAAACTCCAAAAAATATTATTGTTTCCAGCCTTATAAACTATGAGGAATCCAAATATGAAAGCAATCTGATTTTCATGCCCTAGAAGACACCTAGATGCTAACAAACCCTAGTCACATGCAAACACTTGCAGATATCTTTCTTTATCCTCCAATGCCCAAATGTGCATTAGGTCTTCAAGATGACTTTGTAATGTCCCCTCTTTCCGAATGAGCTAGGACGAAGACCTTTGGCCCTTTTTGTCTACCCGATGGCCAAGGGAGGTTTCTAGGGTGACTAAGCTTTTATTATTTTATTATATTGTGCTAATGTTTAAAAAAATAATATTATAAGTGCACATATAATAAATAATAAAGCTTATTAATAAAGTGAAAAGTCAATGTCAAAATACAATTAAAAATTAATTGTATTAAAAGGGGAAAAGTGCGACTTGCTTTTGGGGGTCCTAAATAGGGAAATGTATTATTAGGCCCATGGGGAAAAGTGCGACCAGCCTAGGGGAAAGAAAGAACATGATTGGCTGGGTTTGGAGGTGCTTGTGGGCTGTTTTCCCTTTATATGAGCAAGTCGACTTGCTTAGGAGCCATTCCAGATTTTGATTATCAGATTTTGCATTGTTAAGAGCTCTTGCTTTTATCAGAGATTCCAAGGACGAAAACCCTTGTGGATTTCATCTCTTGTGGACGAAAACCCCAAGGGATTGAGAGGGGATTTCACTCAGAAATTTCCAGCGTTGTTAATCAGATTTCTAGGTTCATTTCAGCAGTGTTTGTGAAGAGTTTTGAAGGTATTTTCAGTGATTTTTGGGCAGCAGTTGGATCGCTCTATTGTGGGCAGTTTTGGCAGCAATTTCAGAGGTATTTCCCTAAAAAATATTTGTCAAATATTCTCCATAATATTGTAAACCAAATCGCTGTATTTTCATCATTTTCTGAAGTATATTTTGAGGGTTTTCAGGCAGAATATTACGCAGACTTCAGATCTGATTTCTGGGTTGTTTAGGCTGCAATAAATTCAGTTTTTTGCATGATTCAGTTTCTAAATATTTGGGTAATCATTTGAAATCGAAAATATAACTTTTGGGTGTCATTTGCATTAAGATCTATCTTAAACCCTAGTCGCATTTTCTCAAATAAATTTAGATCTGCTTTAGGGTAATTGCCATAATTATCATAGATCAGTATTTGGTGTTTTTTATTGACTTAAAGTTGTTGGAAAACAAGAGAGAACCATTTAGGGATTTTTCAGACTTCACTTCAACCAAGAATGGAGGGTTTTCATCCTCCAATTAGACACAAGAAGGGTTTCCATCCTCCTCGGAAAAGCCACACAATTGGATTTTCTTCCAAAAGTGGAATGACAATGAGCAAACAGCCCAAAGATCAAGTTTAGATAAAATACGCCAAAGTAGATGATGGAAATTAAGTCATAAGTCTCTTTTTATATCCTTCCTTTGGCGCCAAAAGCCAATTAGAAGGACCGACCTCATAAAGCTTCCCTTATCTTCTAATTTGCCTTTAGGAACTCTCCAAACCCGGCCGACCTCCTTAGTAGCTTATTTCTTCATTTTGAGCTTATTAAAAGCACTCCAACCCAACCGACCAACTTAGGAAGGGAAATACATAAATAAAATCATAAATATGAATAAAGAAAATTGAAATATAACCCAAGGTATTTCCTTGTTCATCCTTTTCTTGCCTCCGGAAAGAAGAAAGACAAGAAGTCTTTTATTTTGGATTAATTCGAAGAAGGGGATATTACAGTTTTCAAGTGAAAGTTCGATTTCCTATACTATGGACATCGACTACACTTTTCTTTGCAGGTACTCATCCTGGAAAAACAAAACACAACTGGAATACAGACAAAGTCCTAGCACAAGCACAAGGTGCTCCAAGCAAAGGCAAAGTGCGTCTACACACTCAAGCTACTTTTCCTTTAAGCAAACGATTTTCAATTCCATAGTGGGGGGGCAAATGTAAACACTCATTTCGGTAATTCATGGCTTGCAACAACAAAAAATGTACAACACTTGCACTAGCCCACATGTGCTCAATTTGGCAAATTATGCTATCCCTAGCTACATCCTACTCATTATTGCTTGCACACAACCTATTTGTTCGCACAATGATCATATTAATCCATCAAATTAGGCTATACCCTCACACCGTACACTTCTAACTTTCAAATTAATTGCACATGCACCTTGGATTGTGGCACACAGAAAGGGCCATAGTGTCCATACGCTATGGACAGACCTGGCTGCCTTGGTCCCTTTTCCTCTAACGAAACTTTTTCTAATTTGAATCCCTTTCGTACACTTCTAATCAGCCTTATCCTAGTTTTCCAAATCCAAAATGATGAGTTGGATAATTTGCTTTCATAACAACTCATCTTTTGTATTTTGATAAGACTATTGTAGCCATGTCTATGTATTTCCAAAGAACATTGTTGAACATCACCATCACAACCATGAACTTTTGGCATAATGATTAATTAATATAGTTATATGTAATTGTCTTTATTTTGTGATATTATGTGTGCATTTATTCTTGTTATTCCAATAAATTGTTTGGATGATTGTGTTGATGCCACTCTTGGTTGTAAGTAATTTGCCATATGCAACGAAGGAACTCGTCCGCAGCAACTCCTCCACATGCCAAAGAACTTGTTCGCAGCATAAGGAAATCATTCACAACAAAGAACAACACATTTATGAAGATCTTTTGAAACATGAAGTGATGGCACTTAAGTCCTTATGCGCCATTAGAGAAGTAGTTACAACAAGAACTGTGGAAAACTGAGAAACAAATCAATCTTTGATTTGGTCATTGATTAAGAACTAGTGAAGAAGGCTAAATTGTTAGATTGAACACCACTAATTGTGTAGTCTATGTTGCAAAGATATGATATGGGTAACGATATAGTAACCAATTTAAATCTTAACTTAGTTGGGTACTTATAGAGAACCATACATGATATCGAAACAATCACTAGTTATATGTTGTGACTACTTAGTGTGTACATTGCTAACTAACATGGGACCATATGAAAGATAAATTCACAAATCAAAAGAAAGATTGTTGTTTATTATACAATGGTAGTCAAGGACCTTTAATAGATTAAGTTAGAGCCATATTTTGGATATTACTCTAATAACAGAACACTCTAGATATGGATGCAAATTTGATGTAATGATACTTTTTCCTAAATCAATGTAAATAATTCAATTTATTATTATAAACCTATGTTTGATATATTACAGAATTACGCGAAAACTTGAAATTAACACTGTAAAGTAAGGGAACTTTAAGGATTTTGGTACTTCCCCTCCATTTTTTTGTTTTATGTTTTACTTATAGAAATTTTGCATCTAAAACGTTGCAACTTTGTGGGACCTAAAAATTATAATGTTTAATATTTAAAGTTTGTTAATAATAGTACTTTCAGTGCAGCATTAACAAGTGATTGGAGCATGAGTCGAGGACCTCTTAAATCACTATAACCGTGCAACACAACGCATGATCAACTTCAAATCTACTGAGCAAGCTTGGTCTGAAATACATAAATGAGCATGTAGCTCAATGTATGAAATATTAATGCTGAGCAGCTTGATCCTTTACATGCCGAGTTGGCAATGATGGGATATTAACCAATCGCGATTCATAGGCGTAATTTCTTCAACTCACGCAAATCAAGGGTAAATAGAACCACATTAGCTAATAATAGCTGAATTGTTTAGTGCAGCCATAGGAGGATTATGACTACACAAATAGTCGGCAATTGGCACCCTGAAATGTGATAGAGTAAAAACCCTAATACAAATTTATTCCTTCTGATTCAAGAATGGTTAAGAATGGGTACGTAATGTACCTGTGGCTTTTACCCTGGATGAACCCCCAACCCTTACGTTCCGAACCCGGACTTTGAGGTATTCTACAAGCACGTATCAACACAGGGTTCGGGGGGGGTCTAGATGAACCCTGGCATCATAGTTGTTAATTGAATGCTTGTGTGTTTCAAATACGTGTTGAGTCTTTCACTTGTTCTGTTGAAGACTCCTTGTTGTATTCTTCTACTTGCATGCTGTAAATGATAAGGTATAAAAGAAAGGATTGGTGCCTTGTAACAAATCGAGTTAGTCAAAGTAGGAGAAGTTAGTGAGTCAGATTTAGAATTAGAAAAAGAGATCACTCTAATCTTTTATTCCTAGATGTAATACTTTCTGAAAATCAATAAAGAAATCTGAGTTCTGTTATTTAGTTCTTAGTTACAGAGTTAGGAAGGGATTAACACCCAAGTTCAGGGCCCACTTGAGGTCTGCTACATCCCCTCCATTATTTTATTTCATGCATATTTACTTAGGAGCAATCTGCTTTCTGAATCTGCAACTTTGTTAGTAATAACATTTAGCAATAGTTCATTTTCTAGTTTGAGTTTTATTTTACTTTCAACATTGTTATGTGACAATTATTTCCTTTCCAACCTCTTAAATCACTATAACTATGCATACAACACTGACAATATTTCAAGTCTACGCTCCCTGGTCTGATAATTAAATGAATGCGATTCAATGTACAACATATTAATTGCTACAAGTTGATTTGCACCACCATTTTTGGCACCGTTGTCAGGGATATTGCCAAGTTATAGGAGTTTGTGAGGTTTTGCATTTCTGAAATTTCTTAGAGTATACTAGGTTGTAGAAATTCCACCTTCAAACCCCCCACTAATGAATGTTGATTGAGTTGAGTCAGTTGATGTATACACCGTTGTAGAGATGCCTATGGTAGAATCCTCAAATAGTAGAAATTAATTTTGATTTTGAAGAAGAAACATCCTCTTCTATATAGGGTTTGCTGATAGAACACTCCCTTCCGAGTGAGACTTCTGAGTCAGTTCCTGAACAACCAAACATGGCAGAGGAGGTGAATCAAAACATGGAAGAAGGAGAACCAAACACATTTGAGTTTCCTATCTCCAATAATAATCAGGTTGCTCAAATGAAGAACATCTCTCCATCAGCTCTTCCTAATTTTCATGGATCTATGACTGAAGACCCAGACACTTTCTTGTTTGAGTTTGATGTCTTATGCAAGAGTTATGACTACACAATTGATGCACACAAGCTGAATTTGTTCCCTGCTACACTCAAGGATGCAACCTTGAGATGGTTTATGGGCCTAGGAAGAGATGTTGTTACTACCTGACAACGGATGAAAGACAAGTTTTTTGCTCAAGTACCAAGACTATTGCATGCCAAGTAGTAGAGGAGGAGATGAACTCTTCAAGATGGCACAGAAGGAAGATGAGCCATTAAAAGATTACTTGGAGAGATTCCTATTTTGTGTTTAAAAGTCAAGACACACAAGGTTACCTCTTGAGTCTTTCAAGTTACTTTTCTTAAAAGGACTTAGTGAGGAAGATATGGATGCTTTGGACTTAATAGGAGCTGGAGACATCTCCAAAACCACTTTTGAGGAGATTTGTGAAGCCTACAAGAACTATTCTAGAGCAACCATGAAAATAATAAGAAGTGTTAGATCAAAGGGTGGAGAAACTACCAAAGGAATTGGGGAAATATCTAAATCAGAGATTGTAAACATGTTTAAGAACATGAAACAAGAAATAGTTAATGACATGGCCACCCAGCTTGATGCTCTTCATGCAAAGAAGAAGAGAGAGGATGCAGAGGCAACACTTACAGAGTTCTGCCATTCTTGTAGAAGAAAGAAAGCTAATTGCACATGCATGGGACTGACTAGGATTACAAATGGAAAGGAGGCTGCACTAGAGTTCAAAATGATAGAAATGAAGGATGGGAAAGTTTTCTACATTTCCCAAAGGAAGCCATGAACATCAAGACAAGGAGGTATGTCACAAGATCCTATGCCATCTTTTCAAAATTGGGCTAGTAGTTCATATAATAATATGCAACCCCCACCTTGGGCTAATACTCAACAAGGATGGGATCCTTACCCTAGCCAATACCAACAACCATGACAACCTCAGTTCTTAGGCCAACAGTGGCAGCACCTCCCTTATTCATGGCAACAACCTTGGAGAGGAGGGCAACAATGGAGCAATCAACCTCCTAACTACCAAAAACCCTATCAACAACCTCCCTACCCATAACAACAAGCTTTGATGCCAAACCACCAATCTAGCTCTCAACCAAAAGCTACTCAATTTCCAGCTCAACCAACAACTAACCCCAATAATAAAGCTACTCAGCCAACCTATAACGCTGAATCAACACAATACTCTGCTTATTCAGTTGATGTCAACAATATCCATCTCCATTCAGGAAGAGCACTTGTGCCACCAAGTAAACCTATAATCACGGAGATAGCAGATGAACCATAGTTGCTGCAAGCTGATCCGCAACAAAGCCAGAAGACGCTGCAAGCTGATCCACAACAACATGAATAGAACTACAACAAAAGTAAAATGCAAGTCAATGGACCCCCATTTCCAGAAATATTGCAAGAGAGAAAGTATGACCCTAAATCAGATTCTAATTTTGATTTTGTCAATCAGTTGAAGGAAATTTGTGTAAAAATCCCACTCATCAAGCTATCAAGGATGTGCCTATTTACAACAAGTTGATCAAGGATCTATGTATAAAGAAGCCAGGCTTCAGAAAAAGAAAAGATCCATCCACTGTACAAGTCATTGGACAGTTGGTTGACATCATGCTTGGAAACTTTGTGCTACCTAAGTACATAGATCCAGGCAGTCCTTTGGTGAATGTTACTATCAATGGAACTACAATTAAAAATACTTTGATTGACTTAGGGACAACAATCAATGTCACGACCAAACAAGTCATGAATGACCTGAAGTTGGAAGGACTAAGGCCAACCACTACAATATTGCAACTAGCAGATAGATCAACAGTGAAGCTTGAAGGAGTCCTTGAGGACATTGTTGTGGTGGTAGACTCTTGGGAATCCCCTGCTGATTTCATTGTCCTACAACCAAAGGAAAGTCTAGGAGGTTACCCTCTTATACTAGGAAGGCCATGGCTGGCCACTAATGATGCATTTATAGGGTGCAGGTCTGGTAACATGATCATCTCAAATGGAAATGGTACCAAGAAACTTATACTCTATCCTCCTGCTCAACCGTTGAATGATGAGGATCAAATAGTTTGGATTGAAGAACTAAAATTGATCAATGCTTTGTCCAAAATTTGATGATGTTGGAAAATTATTACACTATTGAAGATCAAGAGGAAGATGTTCTCTCTAATATTCTGCAGAATAATTATGGAAGGAATGGAGAAGTTGATGACAGATTGAGGTGCTTGAGTTGTCCTTTGAATCAAGTCTTACCACAACAAAGTACGATGAGTATTCCAGGTAAGAATTATATTTTTCACCAACTTCTTCGTCATGAGTGCATATTAAATTCTGTTAGTAGCAACATGTGTTCAATGTTGGACCTCTCCAAGCAATTAGAAATAACAACATGAAGGCCACTAAATGTGAGCAAGATGCTGAGTGTACAACAAGAGCAATTGTTGATTGCTCTTCTTCAAGAACATAAAACAACATTTACTTGGGATTATAGTGATATGCGTGGGATATATCCTAGGTTTTGTACTCACAGAATTTATATCAAAGAAGATTGTAAACCTATTAGACATCCACAAAAACGCATGAACCCAATAGTAAGAGAAATTGTGAAGGGTGAATTACAGAAGTTGCTAGATGCTAGATTCATATACCCCATATTAGACAGCCAGTGGGTATCACCTCTAGTAATTGTACCAAAGAAGAATCGGAAATAGAGAATCTGTGTGGATTATAGAGAGCTGAATTCAGCCACAAAGAAAGACCACTTTCCATTGCCCTTCATTGATCAAGTGCTTGATACCCTAGCTGGTAAAAAGTATTTCTCATTTTTTGATGGATACAATGGTTACAATTAGATCCATATTGCACCAGAGGACCAAGATCGGACTACATTCACATGTCCATGGGGAACATTTTCCTATTCAGTTCTCCCATTTGGCCTGTGTAATGCACCTGCCAAATTCCAGAGGGCAGTCCTGAGTATCTTCTCTGATTTGACAAATGACTGCATAGAAATCTACATGGATGACTTCACTATTCATGGCAGTACTTTTGAGGAGGCTATGCAAAATCGAGATAAGGTCTTAAGAAGATGCAAGGATCACAATTTGTCCTTGAACAATGAGAAGTGATATATGATGATGTCAGAAGGTATAGTGTCGGGGCACTACCTTCCCTTAGTAGGAATTCAAGTAGATCTAGCAAAAGTGTCTGTCATAGTCAACCTGCTCACACCAAGAAAACAAAAATATGTTAGAAGCTTTTTAGGCCATGCTGGAAAATACAAAAGGTTTATACAAGACTTCAACAAAATTGCATAGTTGCACCACTTTTTGTATTGCTGGAAAGGATGCTGATTTTGTATGGACTGAACGCTATGAAAGTGCTTTTCAAACTTTAAAAGAGATGCTAACTACTGCTCCTGTGTTGAGAAGACGTGACTAGAACTTGGCTTTTCACATTCACACAAATGCATCAGATCATGCTATTGGAGCTGTCTTAGGTCAAAAAGATGGTATCCTGAATTATGCAATATACTATGTCAACAAGAATTTGCAACATGCAGAATTGAACTATATAGTAACTGAAAAAGAGTTCCTGGCAGTAGTATATTCTATAAATAAATTCAGACATTATATCACAGAATACCCAATGTTTAGTGACACTGATCATGCTGCAATCAAGTATCTGGTAAACAAACCAATAGTAAGCAGCAAAATCATAAGGTGGCTGCTCCTCTTGCAAGAATTTGATGTCACCATAGTGGACAAGCCTGACAAAGATAATGTGGTGGCAGATTTCCTCTCAAGGATGGAGACCAATAGTGAAGAGAAAGTAGTTGATGATTCATTTCTAGATGAGCACCTGTTTGCTATTTCTACAAGAACACCTTGGTATGCAGACAACCAACTACTTGGTCTCAGGTAAAACACCTCCACATCTTTCATCTTCTGAGAAAAGGCATTTAGTTGAAAAGAGTTTACCCTTTTCTTGGATAGCTGGACTTCTCTTTTATACAAGTCAAGATCAAGTAATGAGAAGGTGTATAGATGATGAGGATATATTTGATGTCCTCAGAGCCTGCCACAATGAACCTTGTGGAGGGCATTTTGCTGCAAAGAGAACAACACAAAAGGTGTTGACTACTGGATACTATTGGCCAACGTTACATAAAGATGCAACACTATACACTAAGAGACGTGACAAATGCCAGAGAATGGGCAAGCCCACTAAGTCTGATGAGATGCCATTACAACTTCAATTGGTTTTGGAACCTTTTTATAAATGGGGCTTAGATTTTGTTGGCCCTATAGACCCTCCATCTCAGCAAAAAGAGTATATCCTAGTATGTATAGATTACATAAGTGGATAGAGGTACAATCATTGCCAAACCAGAAAAGTGAGAAGGTAGCTAAATTCCTGTATGAGAATATCTTTACCAGATATGGAGTCCCAAGGGATCTTGCATGTGTTGATTGCATCGTGGTTACACATTTTACTGCTGATGTGATTGCTGATTTGGTTAGTGACTATTGTGTACATGTGTTTTTTTTTTAAATTAATGTTAAATGTGAGTAAAAGACTAACACCTAAATAGTCTTAATTAGCAAGAATCAAACAACATATTAAGCACCATCATGATAAGAATTTAATCAAGGGTTAGATGCTAAACATTTATCAATACAAAACTATGAAATCTAACTATGTTAAAGCACCTAAATATCCTCTATTCTCTAATAACACATAAATGAAATGAACCTAGGTAGGTTCCATGGCTATAAAAAATAGTTATCCTTAATGTTCCAAGAACCTAGGAATGGGGGCTAATCAAAGGTGGGCTACAAGACCCTTTTGACACCTCCCATATGACCCAAGAACTTTTAGGAAAGAGGCTTAACTCTTCAAGATGATGAACTCTCAAGAGGAACAAAGTGTAAGCTCTTAGTCTATTTTGCTATATGCTTTGCATTTGCTCTCTTAAGGAGTTTAGGTGTAGTGTGTAAAGGTAGAAGGAGGGCTCTTTATGTAGCCTCAATGGATAAAGGAAACACTTCATCCCTTTGCATGTGGGATAAAGGTAAAACATTATTAGGAATGGATAAGGTTGTTTTATTAAAGGTAACCTTTCTTTATAAGGGTTTAATTTATTCTTACCAAGTCATGGGAGTTGGGGGGTGTTTTAATTAATCAAATGTGATTAACTAATAGGTAGATGTGAGCTTATAGAAGCCAATTAGAGGAATATTAGTATGATTTAGGATATTAGAAGGGGATTAAACCAATTAAATATTGATTCACTAGTTAAATGAAGTGAAAGGCTAATTAACTAATAATAATTAATTAGTCTAGATAGAAGAGGTGATTTAATTAATGGAAGGTCGTTAATTAGGTTGTTAGCTGAGTAGGCATGACTTAATCAATTAGTGTAGTGTAATTAATTAATGACAACAAGAGGGAATATGAGCACTTTTTGATGATATTTCGTCGATTTGTGAGAAAGGGGATAATTAGCTCAATTTAAGTATTTAAATTGCTTGGGCATAATTATAGGTGTCTATATTTTCCCCTCTTTGGGGTGGCGTAAGTGACGTCACTTCAAAGATAGTAGATTTTGAAGGGGAAGAAAAATTAGTAGGAGGGAGAGATGCCCCCTCGAGTGTCGATGGGGTGATGAAAGAAGCCGATTGACGATCGAAAAAGGTGAGATACAAATAGAAGAATGGGAGGAGGTAGGATGCCCCGATGAGAGGAAAATTAGGGGTGAAAGGGAAGTGAAGTAGAAGAAATATGGATGAGGGGAGAGAAGAGCTTAGCCTCTAGCCACTATTTATTTGGAACAAATTTGATGTCATCATATTACCATAGGAACTACATCATCAATCCTTTTGAAAAATATAAGCACATGACAAAGGTATAATGACATGGACAGTTATACTACGAACAATTGTCCATTGCTGAAAACACCAACTCCATGCAACATACAGAATGTGATGCAATACGAGAAAGTAAAAGATGTCAAACTCCATGCAACATACAAAATGTAATGCAATATGAGAAAGTAAACAAGCTGAACTAATAGAGAAACATAATATAATGTTTTTATTATCGAGCTTCAGTTACGACTTGTGTAAATTAATGACAAGGGTTGATGATGGTGCCCTAAGCAAGGATACATGTGATGGGAATAATGGAGGACACTTGGGTCTGATGGAAAAGCAATGTGCACTACAAAACAATACCAGGAAACTCATTGTTCCCCAAAGTATAGATGAAGTAAGAAACCTAGCTTTTGTTGATGGAGGTAGATTGAGATGATCTGAAAGTCACACACATGAACAAGTGAGAACCAAAGAGCAATGTTTTTTAGAATGATTTTCAATTTTTAGAAGTTTCTGAAACATATTTGAATGTTTTTGATGATTTTTTCTAACATATTTGAATTTTTTGGTTGATTTTAAAATTTTTATGAAACTATGTACAGGAAGACGAGGAAGCATGGATGCCCCCAGTGATATATGGAATGTACAAGGGCATAAGGCCATGTGCATACAAGAAAGGTGAAGATGCAAAAAAATTCCCCAACAATTAGGTGGGAGTATTCAAAGGTAAACTCTTTATAGGTAGAAGCGGGACCCAATGCCATTATGGATAGGTTCAACGTGATGGTGAATGTAAACCAATGAAGTGCTGGGAAGAAGCAAGGATGGCCCCAACATAAGTTGTCCTACAAGCACATGATAGAAAGGAAGGAGAAGATTGTTCTTGTGAAAGGGGACAAAGGTGTCTAAAAACATGGAAAAAAAGTAATCTTATACACATGGATGTTTTGAATGAAGTAGAAGAACAATGTGAATGATATGAATGTAGCTTAGAAGCCTTGTGATGAAGAAGTGATTAGCCAAAGGCACAAATCATGAGACGAGATACAGACTAGAGTAAGAGTCTGAACAAGGTCCAAAAAAGACACTTGGTAACATACTAATCCTATTTACTCATAGATATCTAGTGTGTGCACATGGAATTTATTACCTCTTGAAGTGAAGATTTAATAGACAACAAGTGAAGAGACCCTAGCCAATGTGTAGGAATGATTCATTGTGACAGGTGCTTTAGTGAATGGATGGTGAAAGGATAGTCGTACATTACTCCGCTTCCAGCCACACGTCCATAGCCCTGACAGAGATGTATTTAATTCTAATTGTAACATTGGTCTAGTACTGCCAGTTAGGCATCCATAGCCCCGATAGAGATGATTGGAAATACCCCAAGAGAGAGTAATATATCAATTTGCTTTTGCTTTGTAGCTTTTAGCTTTTGATTTTTGATTGATTTTGATTCTTTTACTTTTTGAAAACTTATTTCAGCTCTCTTGTTTGCCAAGGGGTTAAGAACCACTGATGG
Source organism: Taxus chinensis (assembly GCA_019776745.2). Lineage (NCBI taxonomy): Eukaryota > Viridiplantae > Streptophyta > Pinopsida > Cupressales > Taxaceae > Taxus > Taxus chinensis. Next base: position 472,299,501 of record CM034154.1, read on the forward strand.
CTTGGTGGAAGGAGGTGGAATTGATTGTGATGACAACATTGGCTAGTGTCGACAAATATGTCTGAAATTTCTTCGCAACAAGTTTATTAGATGTTTGAATGTGATAAGATCTCTAAGAGGTCAGTCGTTCTTTAATTTACCAAGGTGATAAAAGACCAGGGTCAAATGGATACCATAGAGATAAATGTCACAAAATTCATGTGAATAAGCTAACCAAAATATCACCAAAGGGATGAAAATGGCAGGAAGACTTGTAGAAAGAATAGTAAGGGAAGAAAGAAACATCCATGTGTACATAATACCTTATTGCAATGTGTGATCTTTGTACCTTTGATTTTTGTTGTGTTTTCTCAATGTTTTTTTTTGTATTTTTGTTTGAATTATTTTTTATTTTTAGATTTTTGACAGTTTTAATAGGTTGGGACTAACAGAAGTCACTCTATGTGGTAAGATCCAACAACAATGTTTGCGACTTCCTTAATAAGGGAGACTAGGTGCTTGTGTTTATCGAGAGTGATATTATCCCTAATATCGATGATTGAGGTGAGTTCACACTCAATAAATGACTGTGATTTTTTCTGAAACATGAATTTCATATGCGGGAGATTTAATTCCCCATCTAGAGGTTTACGCACTTTGTGCCATACTTGATTGTTACATTGGTGTGCATTCTTGAATTGCGATTGATTTAGAATTTTGAGATTGTTTTATTTGTTAGGAGCTATAGAGCTCTTTGCAGTTTTGATTTGATCTTGATTAAGAGACCTATTTGGGTTTATTATAAGCTGAATGCATGAATTATCTGATCCCGAGAAGGAGAAGAAAGTGAACGTGGACGATTTAGAACTGATAGGAACGAGAAATGACCATGGGCTTCCCACCATCCTTGGTAGAAGAATAATGTGATGGATGAAATGGATATGGTCCAAGAATTGAAGAGGAGGGGCTACCAGGAGGCGAGCTACTGATAGATAGATGATGAAGGGCTTCCAGGATGTGGCCCAAGAATAGAATAAGAAGGGCTACTAGGACATGACCCATAGATAGAAGACAAAGGACTACTAAGATGTGGCCCAAGAATAGAAGAAGAAGGGCTACTAGGATGTGACCCATAGATGTAAGATAATGGGCTACTAAGATGTGGCCCAAGAATATAAGATGATGGACTACCCGAGGGTGATCCATACCTAGAAGACAAGGGGCTAGTTGGACGTGCCCCAAGAATAGAAGATAGTGGGCTACTCGAAAATGTCCCACAAATAGTAGAGGGAGGGCTACTAGAAGGTGACCCATACTTAGATGAAGATGAAGGGATACTTGGTGTTGACCCCATAAGAGATTTTGATTGAGGAATTATGATAGACAAAGAGTTATTGGGTGATGAAAAGATAGGCTATGGATCAATGTAAGACCAAGGAGTTTCATCACATAATGAAGAATGTGAAGATGGAAGAATAAGAGGAGGATCAAGTTACATGATCTGAGGCTCTTCCTCCATTTCTTGATAAAAGGAATCAACCTTTTCCTCACAATACATGAACGCATCGAAGTCTAAAGAGAAACATTCCTCGTAATCTGCTAGAGGAATATCTTTGTGTGCCCCTATAAATGCCTTGATTATTTCTTCATTCTGAAAGAGGTCAATCGGTATAAGTTGTTGATCAATCCCTAGGGGTTGATTGGAAGAAATAGGTTCAACTTAGTGTGGAAGACTTAGAAGATGTTTGATGATTATTGATAGAAGAAGATGATGTGGGGGACGAAGAATATGTGGGGCTAGATGTCTCAGGAGTAGAAGAAGGTGCTGTGGACCTACCTATACAATGGTATGTCATATGTAAAATAGTAGGATTAAGGCCAAAGTCTATAGATTACAATGCATGGGTCGATTCAGACGTTTGTCTCGAAGGACTTTGAATCACACGAAATCTTCAAAGAAGGAAGACTTCCATGGGGGTGATTGATGAAGAAGGTCTTGTAAAGAAGGGGAGGACTATGATTCAAGCATCACATTAGATGAATGATTACAAGGGTCCTACGAAGAAAGAGAGGACCATGATTCAAGAATTGTATTATACTTCTAATTGGAGGGATTTGGAGTCGTGTGTATCTTCAAAGGAAGAAGATGTCATTGGGGCGACTGATAAAAGGGGTCCTATGAAGAAAGGGAGGACCGTGACATAAGAGTCACATTAGATGACTAATGAAGAGGATCCTGCAAAGAAAGGGAGGACCAAAACCATAGGAGTCACATTAGATGACTTAGGAGTTGAATTAGATGAATCCGAATAGTAGTTTGGATCTAAATCCTCATAAGACTCAGAGGAAATATTTGGATTGAAATCCTCAGAAGAAGAGGAAATGTTTGGATTAGAATTAGAAGAAGAGTGGGGGAACTCGAATAATAATTTGGATCAGAACGTGTTCAAATCATACCACCGACTATGAGATGAAGGTGGGGAATGAGTTACCCATATGGGACTTATAGAAAAAAGAACCAAACAAGGTTTAGTTGTAATGGGAATCTTTTGATTTGAATTGCTAAACCTAGGTTCCGTATTTTTGTAAGTATGGGGAACTACACGTGATGGTCAGTCATTTTTTTGGCATTTTTTAAAGCACAAATGTCTAGATCTAGATAGTGTGATGGAACTCCTTCAAAGGGAAGGAAGTGACATGTCAATTTTGGTAGCATAAGGACAACCAGCTAGACATTTCGTAAGTATTGATATGTGTGTATGATTTTCTGAAGAATCTCTAAGGAAAATAGTCATCATGATGAACACAATCTCGATGAGATTGAAAGGGATAGTCCTAGAAAATAATTTTTTTGAATGAATAAGCACAAGGAAAAATCATGCAAGTGTGAAACATAAAGCCAATCAACAAAGAAATACACCACATGAAAATGTGTGTGCAAAGTGATAGTCCAATGCAAAAATGATCAACACAATGTCAATATTTACGTCAAGCTTGAAATGAACAAGGTGTAAATATTAACAAAGGGTAAATGCGACTCCCAATCAAAGGATACCACGACAAGTTCAATAACCAACAAGAGCCTAAATGTTAAAGGGCGAGGTTTACAAATGTAAGCCAAATACTTACAAAGTCACTCTGTGTGATCCATGGCTATCCAACAAAGATGTTTGTCGACTTCCTGTGATAAGAACCTAGGAGACTGAAGGCGTGTCAAAGTTGAGCTATCAAGAGTCATGTTTGACAGCTCCCATATGACCTAAGCACTTAAGAAAGAGGCTTAACTCTTCAAGATGATGAACTCTCAAGAAAACAAAAAGCAAGCTCTTAGTCTATTTTGCGGATATGCTTTGTATTTGCTTTCTCAAGAGAGTTTAGGTGTAGGTATAAAGGTAGAAGGAGGGCTCCTTATATAGCCCAATGGATAAACTTTGAAACACTTCATCCCTTTGCATGTGGGATAAAGGTAAAACATGATTAGGAATGAATAAGGTTGCTTTATAAAAGGTAACTTACTTTAGAAGGGTTTAATTTATGCTTAGCAAGTCATGGGAGTTGGGGGTGTTTTAATTAATCAAAGGTGATTAACTAATAGGTAGATGTAAGCTTATAGAAGCTAATTAGAGGAATATTAGTACGATTTAGGCTATTAGAAGAAGAATTAAATCAATTAAATATTGATTTATTGGATAAATGGAAGGGAAAGACTAATTAATTAATAATAATTAATTAGTCTAGATAGAAGGGGTGACCCATAATTAACATGAAGGTCGTTAATCAGGGATGTTAGTTGGAATAGGCGACTTAATTAATTAGCGTAGTGTAATTAATTAACGATATGAAGAGGGAATATGAATGTTTTTGATGATATGTCGACCAATTTGCGAAGAAAGGAGGATAATTAGCGCAATTTAAGTATTTAAATTGCTTGGAAGTAATTATGGGTGTCTACATTTTCCCCCTCTTTGGGGTGGCGTAAGTGATGCCACTTCAAAGATAGTAGATGGAAGAAATTTTGAAGGGATAGAAGAAAAATTAGTAGGAGGGAGAGATGCCCCCTCGAGTGTCGATGGGGTGATGAAGGAAGCCGATCGACGATCGAAAAAGATGAGAGATAGATAGAAGAATGGGAAGGGGCAGGATGCCCCGGTAAGATGGAAGATTAGGGGTGAGAGGAAAAGTGATGCAGAAGAAATATGGAGGAGGGGAGAGAAGAGCTTATCCTCTAGCCTTTGTGTATTGGAACAATTTCGATGTCATCATATTTCCACAGAGAGCTACATCATCGGTCCTTATGAAAAATATAAGCATACGACAAAAGTAGAATGACATGAAAAGCCATACTGCGAACAATTGTCCATTGCTGAAAACACCAACTCCATGCAACATACAAAATGCAAATGCAATAAGAGAAAGTGAAAGATGCCTAACTCCATGCAACATACAAAATGCAATGCAATACGAGAAAGTAAACAAGCAACTAAACTAACAGAGAAACATAATATAATGTTTTTATTATCGAGCTTCAGTTACGACCTGTGTAAATTAACGACAAGGGTTGATGATGGTGCCCCAAGCAAGGATACATGCGAGGGGAATAACGGAGGACACTTGGGTCCGATGGAAAAGCAATGTGCACTACGAAACAGTACCAGGCAACTCGTTGTGCCCTAGAGTACAGACAAAGTAAGTAGCCTAGCTTTTGTTGATGGAGGTAGATCAAGATGATCCGCAAGTCGCACACATGAACAAGTGAGAACCAAAGAGTGACGTTTTGTAGGATGATTTTCAATTTTTAGAAGTTTTCTGAAACATATTTGAATGTTTTTGATATTTTTTTTCTAACATATTTGAATGTTTTGGTTGATTTTGAAAGTTTTATGAAACTATGTACAGGAAGACAAGGAAGCGTGGATGCCCCTAGTGATAGATGGGATGTACAAGGGCATAAGGCCACGTGTGTACCAGAAAGGTGAAGATGCGAAAAATGCCCCAACGATTAGGTGGGAGTATTCAAAGGTAAACTCTTCACAGGTAGAAGTGGGACCCAAGGCCATTATGGATAGGTTCAACATGATGATGACATAAACCAATGAAATGCTGGGAAGAAGCAAGGATGCCCCCAGCGTAAGTTGGCCTAAAAGCACATGATAGAAAGGAAGGAGAAGATTATTTTTGTGAAAGGTGACAAACATGTCCGCAAACATGGCAAACAAGTAATCTTATACACATGGATGTTCTGAATGAAGTAGAAGAATGATGTGAATGATATGAATGTAGCTTAGAAGCCTCGCGATGAAGAAGTGATTAGCCAAAGGCACAAATCGTAAGATGAGATATGGACTAGAGTAAGAGTCTGAACAAGATCCAAAATGAGACACTTGGTAACATACTAATCCTGCCTACTCATAGAGATCCAGTGTGTGCACGTGGATTTTATTACCTCTTGAAGTGAAGATTTAATAGACAACAAGTGAAGAGACCCTAGCCAATGTGTAGGAATGATTTATTGTGAAAGGTGATTTTGTGAATGGATGGTGAAAGGATAGCCGTACATTGCTCCGTTGCCAGCCAGGCGTCCATAGCCCCGATGGAGATGTATTTGATTCTAATCGCAACATTGCTCTACTGCCAGTCAGGCATCCATAGCCCCGATAGAGATTATTGGAAATACCCCAAGAGAGAGTAATATATCAATTTGCTTTTGCTTTGTAGCTTTTAGCTTTTGATTTTTGATTGATTTTGATTCTTTTGCTTTCTGAAAACTTATTTTAGCTCTCTTGTTTGACAAGGGGTTAAGAACCACTGATGGCTTGATGGAAGGAGGTGGAAGTGCTTGTGATGACGACATTGGCTAGTGTCAACAAATATGTCCAAAATTTCTTCGCAACAAGTTTATTAGATGTTGAATGTGATAGGATCTCTAAGAGGTCAGTCGTTCTTTAATTTACCAAGGTGATAAAAGACCAGGGTCAAACGGATACCATAGAGATAAATGTCACAAAATGCGTGTGAATAAGCTAACCAAAATATCACCGAAGGGATGAAAATGGTAGGAAGACTTGCAGAAGAATAGCAAGGAAGGGAAGAAAGAAATATCCATGTGTACGCAACACCTGATTGCAATGTTTGATCTTTGTACCTTTGATTTTTGTTGTGTTTTCTCAATGTTTTTTTTTTTTGTATTTTTGAATTGTTTTTTTATTTTTAGATTTTTGACAGTTTTAAGAGGTTGGGACTAACAAAGTCACTCTGTGTGGTAAGATCCAACAACAATGTTTGCGACTTCCTTGATAAGGGAGACTAGGCGTGTTTGTTTATCAAGAGTCATGTTTTCCCCGATCTCAATGATCGTGGTGAGTTCACACTCAATAAAGGACTGTGATTTATCCTGAAACATGGATTTTGTATGTGGGAGCTTGAGTTCCCTATCCAGAGGTTTATGCACTTTGTGCCATACTTGATGGTTACGTTGATGTGCGTTCTTGAATCGCGCTTGATTTACAACTTTGAGATTGTTCAAGTTGTTGGGGGATTTTGAGCTCTTAGAAGTTTTGACCTGAGCTTGATAATGAACCTGTTTGGGTTTCTTATAAGCTGACTTGTGACTTTTCTGACCTCGAGAAGGAGAAGAAAGTGAACGTTTATGATTGATGATAGGAATGAGAGAAATGATGGTGGGCTTGCCCCGGTCATTGGTAGAAGGATGATGTGATTGATGAAAAGGATACGGTCCAAGGATTGAAGAAGATGGGCTACTGGGAGGTGAGCCATAGATAGAAGATGAAGGGCTACTAGGATGTGGCCCAAGAATAGAAGAAGAAGGGCTACTAGGACGTGACCCATAGATAGAAGACGAAGGGCTACTAGGATGTGGCCCAAGAATAGAAGAAGAAGGGCTACTAGGACGTGACCCATAGATGTAAGATGATGGACTACTAGGATGTGGCCCAAGAATAGAAGATGATGGACTACCCGGGGGTGATCCATACATAGAAGATAAGGGGCTAGTTGGACGTGCCCCAAGAATAGAAGATAGTGGACTACTCAAAAATGTCCCACAAATAGCAGAGGGAGGGCTACTAGAAGGTGACCCACACCTAGATGAAGATGAAGGGCTACTTGGCGTTGACCCCATAAGAGATTGTGATTGAGGAATTATGATAGACAAAGAGTTATTAGGTGATGAGAAAATAAGCCATAAATCAATGCAAGACCAAGGAGTTTCATCACATAATGAAGAATGTGAAGATGGAAGAATAAGAGGAGGGTCAAGTTGCATGATTTGAGGCTCTTCCTCTGTTTCTTGATAAAAGGAATCAACCTTTTCCTCACAATATGCAGATGCATCAAAGTCTAAAGAGAATCCTTTCTCGTAATCTGCTAAAGGAATATCTTCATATGCCCCTATAAATGCCCTAATTGTTTCTTCATTCTGAAAGAGATCAATCGGTATGAGTTGTTGATCAACCACCAGGGGTTGATTGGAAGAAAGAGATTCAATTGGTGTGGAAGACTTAGAAGATGTTTGATGATGATTGATAGAAGAAAATGATGTGGGGGATGAAGAAAATGTGTAGCTAGATGTCTCAGGAGTAGAAGAAGGTGGTGTGGACCTACCTATACAATGGTATGTCATATGTAAAATAGTAGGATTAAGTCCAAAGTCTGTAGATTGCGACGCATGGGTTGATTCAGATGTTTGTCTCGAAGGACTTTGAGTCACATGAATCTTCAAAGGAGGAAGACTTATTGGGGGTGATTGATGAAGAAGGTCCTGCGAAGAAGGGGAGGACCGTGATTCAAGAATCACATCAGATGAATAATAACAAGGGTCCTGCAAAGAAAGAGAGGACCGCGATTCAAGAATTGTATTAGATGTTTGATTGGAGGGATTTGGAGTTGCATGTATCTTCAAAGGAAGAAGACGTCGTTGAGGCGACTGATAAAAGGGGTCCTGCAAAGAAAGGGAGGACCGCGACGTAGGAGTCATATTAAATGTATGATGAAGAGGTTCCTGCGAAGATAGGGAGGACCATGACATAGGAGTCACATTAGATGACTTAGGAGTCGAATTAGATGAATCTGAATAGTAGTTTGGATCCAAATAGTAGTTTGGATCCTGAATCATCAGAAGAGTCAGAGGAAATATTTGGATTGGAATAATCAGAAGAAGAGGAAATGTTTGGATTAGAATTAGAAGAAGAGTGGGGGGAACTCGAATAATAATTTGGATCAGAAGTGTCCAAATCATACCACCGACTATGAGATGAAGGTGGGGAATGAGTTACCCATATGGGCTCTCTAGCACGAAGAACCAAACGAGGTTTAGTTGTAATGGGAATCTTTTGATTTGAATTGCTAAACCTAGGTTCCATATTTTTGTAAGTATGGGGAACCGCGCGATAGTCAGTCATTTTTGGTGTTGTTTTAAGCACAAATGTCTAGATCTAGATAGTGTGATGGAACTCCTTCAAAGGGAAGGAAGTGACATGTCGATTTGGGTAGCATAAGGACAACCAACTAGACATTGTGTAAGTATGGAGATGCGTGCGTGATTTTTTGAAGAAGATCTAAGGAAAATAGACATCGTGATGATGCAATATCGATGAGATCGAGAGGGATTGTCCTAGAAAATAAGTTTTCTGAATGAATAATCACAAGGAACAATCATGCAAGTGTGAAACACAAAGCCAATCAACAAGGAAATACACCCTATACAAATGCGTGTGCAAAGTGATAGTTTGATGCAAAAATGATCAACACAATGTCAATATTTACATCAAGCTCGAAATGAACAAGGTGTAAATATTAACAAAGGGTAGATGTGACTCCCAATCAAAGGATACCATGACAAGTTCAACAACCAACAAGACCTAAATGTTAAAGGGTGAGGTTTACAAATGTAAGCCACGTAACCACACCAATTGGACATGTCTATCAAGCTTCGCAGAGAAGTGAGATATTAGTGTCAAAGTGGTATCGAAATGACGCAAACAAAGTAAGCGACACCTTTCAAGATTTGGGACAATGTTTGAAATCAAACTAAGTCAAAGTATACTAAGGATGTGTTAAAATGTGGGCAGCATAATGCCACAATGTGGATACTTAGATCATGTTTACGAGAAACATGACATAAGTATCTTAATTATGTCGAGACAATGCAAACGAGGTAACATGTCAAAGGGAGATAAAATGATGAATTAATCCTAACTATGATGATGATCTTGACGTGGGTATCAAGATCACAAAGGCCACCAATGATATGAATATGTCTCCGCACACTTTAGATGTTTAACTTACCCAGCCGCAAACATGGATGGGCGTAAACAGACAAAAAAGTGGCAGAAACAATCGATTGGTAACACAAAGGTAGTCACCCTTCTTTTGATCAACAAAGTGTCAAAAGAATGTGAAGGAAGCAAATCAAAATGGGGATGAAAAATGTTGGCTTCACTTCAACAGAGTTTCACCTCACCCTAAGGCAAGTAAAAACTAAGTGAAAGTAACGCGTCACACGTTTCACGATGAAAAGATGGTTCACAACTCAACACTGTTTTAGAATGGTCAAAGTGGGCTCCTGGCCAAAGTATATTTTCCTAGGTGGTTCTCTCATCCTAGGTGTTACAAAATTATCCACGAGCGGGACGATTTACCCAAATAGTCTCTGACTATCTTGGGAGTATCTCGACTTTTCCCCCTTCAAGCACAGTGGGCAATAAATGCATCCATCGTGTACTTAAAAGGGTCACGTAGGGACAACTTGTAACTCTATCTCACAAAGGAATCACTAGTCAGATAGGTAGTGCGGAGCACTTCCCGTTTCGTCCACAAGGTTCCCTCTTGCGTGGACTACTTTGGGGTTCCTGGAACCACCCCCATTGTTGTAGCTTAAGGCGTTATGCCAAAGGGGTTATGTTCTAGTTGAGCGGAGAGGGATGTACCCTTTTCTAAAACTTGTAATACAGTGTTTTGAATATGTTGTTCTTTTTATCTTGTTTAATTAGGTGTGGTTTGCTTGAAACACCTTTTGGCAACCTGTATAACAACTGTATTAGTAGTTTTTGACTTTTGTTTTAATTCCTCCATTCTTTGACAAGTGATGGTATTTTGGTCTTGTATGATGATTTTTAGTAGTTTTCCATCAAAAGAGAAAACACCATTTCTGATTCTCCAGATCGTCCAAGGACGCAAGAGAAGAGCATACATGATGTTTCCAAAATCCAAAAAGATATCAAATGGAAAAACACTTTAATTCAAATACACCAAGTTAACCAATTCAAACTCAAATATTCCTAACAACCTCAAAGCATCAAAAAGGACTTAAGAATCGTTTCTGATTCCCAAGATCGCCCCAAGGGACGCGAGGGAAGAGCATACGCGATCTTATTCCTATAAGTAAACATGCAAAGTTTATTTAATCAAGTAAAAGCATGTAAAAACATCCTGCAAAAACAAGTATGTGATTAGATAAAACCTGCAAGAATTAGAAAACCAAGAAAATAAAAAAATTCTAGAAATCCAATTTTTTGCACTTTTTTAGCAGTTTTTAGTAATTTGCATTTTTGGAGGTCTCGGGGCATTTTGGGAGTTTTGTGATAGATGATAATATACCAAAGGTATCTAACTTTTGGAAGTTCCCTCGCAAAGTACACTCTGTTATCTTTCCAACGCTTATTCAAACTCCAAAAACGGGTTAACGAGTCAAAAGTTATGATCAAAACAAGGAGCACTAAAAAGTTGTAACCAAAACCGGATTAAACAGATATACCTGCGCCCCCTTTTATGCATGTGCCCCCCCTACAAAGACACCTTGCTTACCAAAAAGACACTCTGTGTGTTTCACCACTAGCCACCCAGAGGTGTGTGCACCACCAAAAACAACGTGTGTGCCACTCTGTGTAATTTTCGACTTACCATGTACATGTGCCACCCGAGAGGCGTGTGCGCCACGAAAATAATGTATGCGCTACCTTGCGATAAAAATAGGCAGAAAATTCTTGTGCTACAGAAATGCGTGTGTGCCACCGGAAAAGCGTGTGCGCCACCGCTTTGTAAAATAGTCCCAGATTCCGACAGAATGCCTGCGCCACCAAAAATGTGTCTGTGCCACTAAAACAATGTGTGCACTCTGGTTAGGGTGTACGCGCCGATCTGACAGGTTTTAGAATGTAGTGAAGGTACAGTACGAAAACGACGTCTGCGCCCAGGTTAGTGCATCTGCGCGCTGGTTAGGGTGTGTGTGCCGGGGTTAGTGCGTATGTGCCAGGGTCGATAAACAGAGAACCAGGTTTTGACAGTGTGCCTGTGCCACCCGAGAGGCGTGTGTGCCATGAAAAAACATGCCTGCGCTCCTAAAAATGTGCCTGCGCCACACCTGCAACCAAAATACGGCAAAAAACACAAGAAAGCTCACAATATCTCAAATTTTGACAAGTTAGTTTAAAAATGGCAACAACCCATTAAAATGATGGCTATGAACAAGAAGTTACACATATCAAATTAGCAAAAATTCCAAGAAAATGGACATTAATTACTACATGTGCATATCAAAAGTTAGCCAAAACAATGAAACTTAAACTAAAATGCCATGGGACTAAGGTGTCCCACCGGGCGTGCCAAATGTGTGCATGTGTTGTTTTTAAACTAATGCTAAATGTGAGTAAAAGACTAACACCTAAATAGTTCTTAATTAGCAAGAATTAAACAACATATTAAGCACCATCATGATAAGAATTAAACAAGGTTAGATGCTAACATTCATAATTTGAAAACTTTGAATCTAACAATGTTAAACATCTAAAATCCTCTATTCTCTAATTAACAAATAAATGAAATGGACCTATGTAGCTCCATGGCTATCAAAAATGGTTGTCTTTGAGTGTTCCAAGAACCTAGGAATGAGGGCTTGTCAATGGGCTACAAGACCCTTTTGACACCTCCCATATGACCTAAGCACTTAAGAAAGAGCTTAACTCTTCAAGATGATGAACTCTCAAGAAAACAAAAGGCAAGCTCTTAGTCTATTTTGCTATATGCTTTGCATTTGCTTTCTCAAGGAGTTTAGGTGTAGGTATAAAGGTAGAAGGAGGGCTCCTTATATAGCCCAATGGATAAAGGAAACACTTCATCCCTTTGCATGTGGGATAAAGGTAAAACATGATTAGGAATGGATAAGGTTGCTTTATAAAAGGTAACCTTACTTTAGAAGGGTTTAATTTATGCTTAGCAAGTCATGGGAGTTGGGGGGTGTTTTAATTAATCAAAGGTGATTAACTAATAGGTAGATGTAAGCTTATAGAAGCTAATTAGAGGATCATTAGTACGATTTAGGCTATTAGAAGGGGGTTAAATCAATTAAATATTGATTTATTAGTTAAATGAAGTGAAAGGCTAATTAATTAATAATAATTAATTAGTCTAGATAGAAGGGGTGAATAATTAACGGAAGGTCGTTAATTAGGTTGTTAGTTGGATAGGCGACTTAATCAATTAGCGTATTGTAATTAATTAATGACAATAAGAGGGAATATGAGTGCTTTTGACGATATGTCGTCAATTTGCGAGAAAGGAGATAATTAGCGCAATTAAGGCTTCCAAAAGTAGTCTGGGCATTCGATACAACATGGAAGACCACAACTGACTTCACACCATTTCAACTATTATATGGCAAGACTGTTGTTTTGCCAATAGAATTTGAGCATAAAACGTTGAGGACTGCACTTGAGCTACGAATAGATTTATCGGAAGCTCAGAGACACTCAGAGACAAAGAATTCTCCAACTCAATGAGTTGGATGAATTGAGGAAGCAAGCAATTCACAACACAAAGGTAGTGCAAAAACAAAGAATCAAATGGCATGACCGGTATATCAAAACAAGACAGTTATAGGAAGGTGATTGAGCACGTTTGTTTGACTCAAAATACAAGGATCACATAGGGAAACTCAGAATAAAGGTGGCTAGGCCCCTATGAAATTGAGAAGATCTTCCTTAATGGAGCTGTGGAGCTTATTACTATTGATCATGTGAGATTCAAGTTGTTGGTGAATGGCCACAGATTAAGGTTGTATAAAAGGCCAGTCAATAAAGGCTCATTTATGGAATTGTTCAGAGGAGATCAGAGAAGAATGTATAAAGAAACATTAGACATAACCTCAGAGATTGAGCTTGCTGGCTCACCTTCTGGGATTGCAGAGGATTGATGAGATTTCAGTAGCCTTGGATCATTCAGCTTGCTGAATGTTTCAAGGCCAAATAAAAGTGTTAAGATCTACCTTTTTGGGTGATCATCAACACTCTGCTAACCCATTTTCTTTTATAGACTTTTTGTTTTGTAGGTTCTCTTGACAGGTGATTGCAGAAAGGCATGATCTCCATCACAAGGAGAGAGTGCGCTGACCAAGGGTTCAAATTGTAGCCACAAGAAAGAAGACCATGTTTGTTTGTAGCATCTGATAGAACTCATGGTTACATAACGAACATCAAGAAAGCATGCACAAAGTGGATGATATATAAAGAACGATTGGCACCCCAAGCGATTGAAGTTCCCTCTTCGGGAAACATCTGTTGTAGTAAGGAGAAGTCAACACAAGTTAAGTCCATGTCCGTAACATCGAAGGGCACTTGCATGCAACCAAGACTCCATTTCAATAAAACATGCACATCCATCATTGCAAGCAACAACAAGATAAGTGCATGCATCTATTACTTTAATAAAGTATGATTAGATTAATTATACTTAATTATGAGTTATGCAAAGTCACAAAGACCGCCGCCCTTTCAACTATGATGTGTTCACCAAAGCCTCCACATAAGCCAACGCGTCACATCATTTTGCTTCATATGCTCAATGTTGTCACATCCATTAATGATTAGTCACCCTTAAACGTATTGCTTGTCCCCTCGGTAATAAAGTTCAAAGTAATCAAAAGCTATCGACACAATTCATTTGTGTAAAGTTCTTTCAAAGAATTGTTTTTGTGTGATTGCGTATTGCACTTGGGAAAGCTACGTATCCGCCATGGGAGGTGACTTGATAAGACATGAACCTAATGTGTATTTGTAACTTCTAAATCATCCTGAAATTGTACAATACTTTGAGGATCATGGATAGATGCAATACATCAACAAGTTTTAAGGTTTTGATGAGGCAATTGTAGCAGAATTTGCAAATGCCTTGAGGTAAAAGTAAAAGGGTTAACCATCAGGGTCAGCGATGAAATTTTAGTAGAGGTCACTAGTTTGCCAGCTCAGGGAGAGCCATTTCCAGATAAAGCCAACCCAGAAGCACCCAGAAGGGAATTTGGAGAACAATATAACAGTTATATGAAAGAGGGACAAAGTGTTGCAAATGAGGGTGGATGCACATATGGAAGTCAGGGACATAATTAGGGAAAATGGAATTCAGATTGTGATGGCATGCAAAACCAGATGGGCAGAGTTATCACTTGTTCTCCAAAGGAAATAAATGCACTCATATCCTAACAGATTTCGAACTTTCCGCAGGGTGAGTAAGTATATTGAAATAACAAATGAATGTGGAGATGAGTGGTTTTCTATCGCTTATCATCCTTCAATATTTCATTTTCCAATTCCACCATAGACAGGAAACTTACCAATCAATCATAGAGTCCAAGACAGAGTCTGGGACAGATTCATGAGGAATGGTGGGTATTTCTTAACTGAGGACGAAGGAACAGAGACACCCATAGATTTCAGGAAAGAATGCAGTTTCCGACAAAGAAGATTTGAAGCTCTTGAATCAAGACATTCAAGCGTTTAAGCCTAGGTGTGTGATGAGTTGTATAAATTGCTTTCATAACAACTCATCTTTTGTATTTTGATAAGACTATTGTAGCCATGTCCATATATTTCCAAAGAACATTGCTGAACATCACCATCACAACCATGAACTTTTGACATAATGATTAATTAATATAGTTATAGCTAATTGTCTTTGTTTTGTGATATTATGTGTGCTTTTATTCTTATTATTCCAATAAATTGTTTGGATGATTATATGTATTGATGCCACTCTTCATTGTAAGTAATTTTCCATATGCAGCAAAGGAACATGTCTGCAGCAACTCCTCCACAGCCAAAGAACTTGTCCGTAGCATAAGAAAATCATTCACAAAAAAGAGCCCGCAATTATGAAGATCTTTTGAAACATGGAGTTATGGTACTTAGGTCCTTAACCACCATTGTAGAAGCAGTTACAACAAGAACGTGGAAAACTGGGAACAAATCAATCTTTGTTTTGGTCATTAATTGAGAACTATTGAAGAACTGATTGTTAGTTGAACACGAATTGATTGTTAATTGAACACTTGTGTGTTTCAAATACATGTTGAGTCTCTCACTTGTTTTGTTGAAGACTCCTTGTTGTATTCTTCTTCTCACGTGCTGTAAATGATAAGGTATAAAGGAAAGGGCTGGTGCCTGGAAACGAGTTAGTTAGTGAGGAGAGTCAAGAGTCATATTTGGAATTATAAAAAGAGATCACTCTGATATTTTGTTCCTAGATGTAATTCTTTCTGAAAATCAATAAATATCTGAATTCTGTCATTTAGTTCTTAGTTACAAAGTTAGGAAGGGTTAGCACCCAAGTTAGGGCCCACTTGAGGTTTGCTACATCCCCTCCATTATTTCATTTCATGCATATTTACTTAAGAGCAATCTACTTTCTGAATTTACAACTTTGTGTTAGTAATAGCATTTAGCAGTAGTTCATTTTCCAGTTTGAGTTTTTGTTTTACTTTCAACATTGTTTCGGGACAGTTATTTCCTTTCCAACCTCTTAAATCACTATAACTATGCATACAACACCGACAGTATTCCAAGTCTACGCTCCTTGGTTTGGTAATTATATGAATGTGATTCAATGTAGAGTATATTAATTGCTGCAAGTTGATTTGCACAATCACAAAACACATATACGCAAGTTATTCATCTCTCATTAGGGGGCATTCTATTTACTTGACTCCTAGCATTCCAATAAGAAAACACCGAGAACAATCACAAACAAAGTTATTCCAAGACCCCCTTGAGCTTCATATACTCTGCATGCTCATTCTAGGGTAGTCACCCACTTAGATCTGCAAACACAAAAGGGAACATCATCTAATGTCAAGCTAGGGAAAAAGTCATGTACAATCACATTGTTGCAAGGTCATGGTTATCAATTTGGTTGCATACATTGTAGATATCATATGCTAGGCGAGAACGACGTGCGGTTTGAGCCCTCTTTGGAGTAGTGGCGATGTCAGCGGCGCATAGGGGTGCCCACGACCCAAATAATGTTTGTTTTGTAGGACTTTTTCACCATCTATGGTTTTGAAGATTTAATCAATTGCACAACGAGCATCGCATAGTGCCGAATGTCCAAATTGTAGACATGAGTATATTGGGAAGCAGTACACAGACCCTGGAAGTTTCAAGAGCTAAAAGTGTAGAGGGACAAGGGTGTACAGTGTTGACGATTATCCTTGCAGATGAACCGCCAGAGTTGTAGGAAACCTTAGGTTGGTGGGACGTGTGCACCCTAAGGTAACCTCCAAATTTTAAAGAAGCTGGCTCTTCTCTGTGGGGTGAGATGAGGGTTAGAGAAAAATGAAACATAACACAAAACTAACATAAGCGATGCGCTAGAAAAAGGGAGAAGTTAATCAAGAATCCAACTTCCTGAAATGGGGAAAAGGTGAACAATGAAAAGGGTAGAAAAAATGCACCATAGGCCAGAGATAGATTCACACAAAACACAACTTCAAAACTCATTAAGAACAACTTCCAAAACCTGTAGTGAACATTAGAAATATGCACAATATACCAACAACGAAATAAAGGCTATTAGAGACTATAAAAACATGCAAAGGATGGACAAAATGCATCACAGGACATATTATATTGCTCCAAAATTGTGCACAGTACAACAACAACAGGTAAGAGGCAAGAAAAATGCCATTACAGAGCTTGGGAAGGAGGCTTGAGCTCCCAGATCATACCCCAAGCGGAGAAGAAACAAGGGTAGAAAAGAAATATGACTAACTCCTTTTTGAAAATGAGACCCAGATTACAATATATAGAATGAGAAAGAGAGAAGAGTCCAATCCCGAAATTGCTTTTCCAACCACTTGCAAGATGCAATAAATGAGTGCAATCAATGGCACCTTGCTTGTAAAAGACGACTCCTTCCGTCCCATGACCTGCAGTAGAGAAAATGATGGCCATACTCATTAAATGCATTCTCCAACCACTTTCCAACCATCTCTTTGAACTGGGCTCTTTTTCCTTAAAAATTGCTATCAAAGCTTCATCAGTTTTTGCATTTCTTGATTGCCGTGTGTCATGCTCAGTTTATTGGAGCTGGAGATGTTTCTTTTATTTTCACCCACCTACTGTTACGAAAAATATGAAATCCGCTTTTGTGGCGTAGAGGATATCGAGAGCTTTCTGAAAAGTTCAATTTTGTGAAAATCAGAGTTCTGGGTCAAAAGTTATGCTCGTTTGAACTTCGGGGTTGTGCGTTCGACGCAGGCTCTCACAATCTTTTAAAAGATCTGAGCATGAAAAATTCCTGGTGGGCTTCATGATTAATCCTACATTGAATTGACCTGCTGCCAATCTTTTGCAACTTACTTTGGGTTCGGAGTCTATTCGTGCTGAGCTCCACGTGGAGGCCAAGTGCATCTCTAGGGTCTTTGCTTTTTCTTTTTCGTGAGTTCGCAATGAGACTTGTTGCACATTAATACAAGGACCCTATCTTGGCGGGCCCCTTACCATTCGACCCCATGTGGAAGTCCTGCAGGAGTTTGGAGTTTCAGTTTTCCCTCTTACTTTTTGGAACTGCGCCAAGCTGACATGTGGCGCCTTCCGCGATTCTTCTACTTTTCTTGAGTTGACTTGCTCCGAGCTTAGCTTTTGACTCGCCGAGTCAGTTTTCTTCGTTTTTTTACTATGATTTGGTCAAGTCCTTACAAAAATGTCGAAGGCTTGGCTCATCTTGCATTAGTTCGAGATTCTCAACACTATCTTGATTAATCACAATAGTAATCTGCTTGTTATCTAATTTCAGCGGGTGGTGGAGGAAATTAGATAACAGTTTGGCGACTCACGGGGGACCATTAGCCTGCTAAATGGAACGAACCCACTGTTTGCATCTATCTATTGGGCATGGAGTCTGCATCATCATCATGAGCCGATCTGAACCTTGATTCCGTAATATTTGAAGTGCCGCTGCTTGCTTTTGTGGCCGCTAGTTGATCCTTGCGCTTTTCAACTCTCATAAGGAAACTCTAAAATTTGATTTGTGAGAGTAGAAAATTGTGTTTGACATTGAATTTCACTCATTCTTGTGTATGCGATTTTAAGGCTGAAGGATGGAGCGGATTCTAGATTGGGCTGTTAGTCAATCTTGCAGAGGTGTAGAGGCTTGCTACAATTTTCTCTAGAGAGAGTTAACAAGGTTGTCTTCTTAGCTAATTTTAGTTGCTCTGCATTTGTTTGATCTGAATTTTGCAACTGTTACATGCAATTGTGGATCTCCCTGCTGTAAATACTGAAGGGCCTGGTGCATTGTACCTCTTGGAGAAATACGAACAAAAGCTATATACAAAGATTAAATCATACATGCCTCAAGTCCGACATGCAAAGTGTGCAAAAACACTTTTTCTACTGAAAGCAAATCTACTCCTACTCCTACACTAACCAAAACAAAGAAAAACTAAACAAAGCCTGCTACCGGCAGGGAGAAATAGCTTCCCTTCTTTACAAAGTGCGGCCATGTAATAAATTTAACAATGGTTATGGCCTGTAACAAGAGTGAAAATACCTTCCACCCTTCTATCCAAGGTATCAATAAACAAAAATAATACCTCCTCAAGATGTTCATCTTTTGGTTGGAGGTGTTGTGGCTGACCCTTGGTGTATTGAAGATCATCCTCATGCTCTGAAGTGAGCATGACCGGTATTGGCTTCTCCATTGGCTCCCATGCTGCTAGATATTTGATTGGGCATGGGGCCCTAGGAACCAATGGGATGATCCTTTTGATTTTCCCATTCCTTTGAATCTCATCCTCATGAATGGGGATATTTTGCAAACTTTCTGGAAGAAGGTGCTTGCTTACAGGATGATCTGAATGTTTCTCTACTTCTACAAATAATTTTGCTTCTTCCAAAACTTCCCTTTCCATGATGACTGATTTGACCTTGTTTTCATCACCTTTTTGTTCCTCAAACATAAAGCTTGAGAGATCAAACTCCTCCACAAAATCAGATTCTTGCAAAAATGTAATAGAAGATCTAAAATTTTATCATTAAAAGAAAGCAAGAAGCTTTCTATGATTTCTTCTTCATCCAAGGATCCAAAATCTGATTTGTCCTCCACAACATGAAGTTCTCCATGGTTGGTTGCAACTGATGATGATGATTGTGGTGGCTCAATGCAACCTTTCATCATTGTAGCAAGCTCTAGGCATGCTAGACAATGAGGGTCATTACATTCCATTGAAATCTCCTACACTTTAGGGAGCTTTTCCTCTTTTGTTTGCACATGTTCCCCTTGTGGATTTGGGGCTGTCTCTTTTTCCTTCATAGGTTTAACCAGTAAGGGGATCTTATCTATCCTGAAAATATGAGCCCATCTTTTCTAATCTTCAGTTATTTCTTCTTGACTGGTTTTAGTACTGCTTTCTTCCCAAGATAAACTTGAGACAACAAGAGGAGGGTTGGGTTGGTTTACCACAGGTTTTGTAACCATTTGTGGTGGAGAAGGAAATGGAAGTTCTTGTTTGCATGGAGGGAGTGACTGTTGTGAAGGGAAAGGGCAGAAGAATTGAGATGGGATGGAAGACTAGGAAATGGGGAAGGGAACTCAACATTTGGAGCAGCATATAATGGGCTTGAATTCTGACAACGCTGAAATGGTAAAGCTTGAGAAGGAGAGAAAGAAGAACAAAGAGCTGGTGATTGACTTACCCATTGACAAGGTTATCTAGTTCTTCACTCATATGTTTCAATACCCTCGATCCATTGTGTAAGTTGGGGCAACATTTCACCCAAGAAATCAATCTTGTCTTGTGGGCTATAGTGTCTTGGAAAAGGGTCTTCCCATGGACAAGGTGCCCTACAACCAATCCTAGATGCCTTCCTTTGTGCCGTAGCCCGAGTTTGAACCATACCGGCCTCCATTCTTTGGAGCTTCTCCGTTAGACCAAAATCCTCTATTTGACTGTTGTCCTCATATGCATACCCGTGTCCTTGATAGGTTCCAAAGCCGAAGTGGCTTTGGCATTGCTCATATGGGTAAGCATAGTGGTCTTGAATCTGATCATAGTGCTGATTTGGAGAAGTCCTGAAGCTCATTAGAGGCTGATTGTACTGTTGAAAGTGTGAATTCCACTGCGGGAAAGAAGCCATGATTACACAACTTCATAAAATGGAAGGAAATGAGACATATGGAAGGAAACATGAATAGAAATGGATGGAAGAAAGGTCTGCGAAATCAAAGAATGGGTCATTCGGACCAAACAGAGTCGCTAGATGTGCTTCGTATGTGCCTCCAAAGGCTAAATCTCACCAAGAGCACACCAACTTGATGAAGTGGTAAGGTGCTTCAGGGTCCCACCGGCCGTGCTAGGAAAACTGTTGACAATTATCCTTGCAGATGAACCATCAGAGTCGTAGGAAACCTTAGGTTAGTGGGACGTGCGCCCTAAGGTAACCTCCAGATTTTAAAGAAGTTGGCTCTTCTCTATGGGGTGAGATGAGGGTTACAGAAAATGAAACATAACACAAAACTAACATAAGCGATGCGCTAGAAAAAGGGAGAAGTTAATCAAGAATCCAACTTCCTGAAATGGGGAAAATGTGAGCAATGAAAAGGGTGGACGAAATGCACCATAGGCCAGAGATAGATTCACGCAGAACACCACTTCAAACTCATTAAGCACAACTTCCAAAACCTGTAGTGAACATTAGAAATATGCACAATATACCAACAACGAAATAAAGGCTATTAGAGACTATAAAAACATGCAAAGGATGGACAAAATGCATCACAGGACATATTATATTGCTCCAAAATTGTGCACAGTACAACAACAGGTAAGAGGCAAGAAAAATGCCATTACAGAGCTTGGGAAGGAGGCTTGAGCTCCCAGATCATACCCCAAGCGGAGAAGAAATAAGGGTAGAAAAGAAATATGACTAACTCCTTTTTGAAAATGAGACCCAGATTACAATATATAGAACGAGAAAGAGAGAAGAGTCCAATCCCGAAATTGATTTTCCAACCACTTGCAAGATGCAATAAATGAGTGCAATCAATGGCACCTTGCTTGTAAAAGACTCCTCCTTCTGTCCCATGACCTGCAGTAGAGAAAATGATGGCCATACTCATTAAATGCATTCCCCAACCACTTTCCAACTGTCTCTTTGAACTGGGTTTGTTTTCCTTAAAAATTGCCATCAAAGCTTCATCAGTTTTTGCATTTCTTGATTGCCGTGTGTCATGCTCGGTTTATTGGAGCTGGAGATGTTTATTTTATTTTCACCCACCTACTGTTACGAAAAATATGAAATCTGCTTTTTGTGGTGTAGAGGATGTCGAGAGCTTTATGAAAAGATCAATTTTGTGAAATTCAGAGCTCTAGGTCAAAAGTTATGTTCGCTTGAACTTCGGGGTCGTGCGTTCGACGCGGGCTCTCACAATCTTTTAAAAGATCTGAGCATGGAAAATTCCTAGTGGGCTTCATGATTAATCCTACATTGAATTGACCTGCCGCCAATCTTTTGCAACTTGCTTTGGGTTCGGAGTCGATTCGTGCTGAGCTCCACGTGGAGGCCAAGCGCATCTCTAGGGTCTCTGCTTTTTCTTTTTCGTGAGTTCGCAATGAGACTCGTTGCACATTAATACAAGGACGCTCTCTTGGTGGGTCCCTTACTATTTGACCCCATGTGGAAGGCCCGCGGGAATTTGGAGTTTCACTTTTCCCTCTTACTTTTTTGAATTGCGCCAAGCTGACACGTGGCGCCTTTCGTGACTCTTCTACTTTTCCTAAGTTGACTTGCTCCAGGCATCGTTTTTGACTCGCCGAGTCAGCTTTCTTCCTTTTTTAACTATGATTTGGCCAAGTCCTTACAAAAATGCCGAAGGCTTGGCTCATCTTGCATTAGCCCGAGATTCTCAACACTATCTTGATTAATCACAATAGTAGTCAGCTTGTTATCTAATTTCAGCGGGCGGTGGAGGAAATTAGATAACATACAGAAAGGGCCATAGTGTGGGTACGCTTTGGGCTGTACCATACGCTTTGGTCCATGTAGTTCAAGACACAGTTTCGGTGGTGAAGTTCTATCAGATCATTTCCAGCCTTTTCTAGTCATCAGGTTAAAGCCCAAATTAGCACAAAAGTCAGAATATCAACTAAGTCTTTTTCTTCCTCTCATTGCTAGTTCTTTGTTACATTGTTTATCATTATTTAACTTTGTTCAATGATTATTCTTGATATTGCTGAAATTAGCCTCAGAAATTAATTGATTAGGATAATCTACCTTCGGTTACTACCCCTCTAAAGATTAACCATTTAGATTAAATCAGGAAGTACTTTAATGTTGTAATTGTAACTTGCTATTTTTAGCCTTGTATTATTTTTGTAAAAGCAACTTTCTAATTATAACGTTAAGAAAGTGAAGTTGGTCGTAAAAGTGCAAATGTCGACCTAAAAATAGAAGTGGAGTTAAAAGGGGCACATAACACCACTTAAAAAAGGGGTCGACCCATTTGGGCTCCCTTTTCCGTGGATTGTGCCACCCACAATTATAAAAAGGAATCGCTAGGGATGGAAAAAGGATCACTTGTAATATGAACTCATTTTTATTTGGAGATTGGAGCTTGTGCTTGCATTTTTCAGCCATTGAGGATGAAAACCCTCAATAGAATTCTGAATTGAGGATGAAAACCTTCAAATTTTGTATTGGTGATCTCATTTAGAGGTCATATTCGGGTTGCAATTCAGAATCTCAAAGCTACAATTCAAAATTTCACTACTAGGGCACAAGTATCAGCTAGGGCTTCAAGGTTAGATCAAAATTCTAGATTTTTGGGTGAGGAACAACCATACATTTCAATGTTTTGTTGTGTTACAATGTTTTGGATCAAATCTAGGGCATTTTTCAGCTTGGGTGACCCACTGGGGAACTTGAGCGACTCACTTTGGAGTCAATTCCGGCTATTTTTAGGGGTTGCTTTGGAGATAGGGTTTGTTCAACCTTTGATTCTTCTCGAGGGAATTCATTGTTGCATTTATTTCAGCTTCAAATGCTCTTAACAGTCAACTGTAATTTACCTTATTTCTATCACAAAATTGACCAAATAAATTCAGCTCTTTGTCAGAAAAATTATTTCTTTATTCCTAAATGTTCTAAAAATGTTTAGTGTTTTGAGCCTTCTGGTTACTTGTGTAATTGAATATTTGAAGAGTGATTGAAGAAATCAGATTTGTGCGTGTTATATCGAGGATTTGCAGACCAAAAGGAGGTCACTGCTTTAATTTGGCGTAATTTTTTATAGTTGTCATTAAAATTCAGATTTCTATACTTTGCTATCGTAAATTTCAGTTTGTTGTCATTAAGGTTTTGTGCAATTTCCAGAAAATTTAGATCTCAACCCGAAAGGGACATTACGAAGTTGAAAGTGTTTATTGATCCATTACCACACCATGAATAGCGTCATAATGGTAATGAAGTACATATGGCTTACCACATGGTATCTCCTCTGCCAACTTATGCGGCTGACTCCCATCCTATTGATGGCATTATTGATTTGACTATAGAGATATTAGAGTTCACACCACTGATTACATTTGTTGGTTTAGAGATTTCGCTCGATTATGAGGAAACATCTAGATCTTTATTCATTCGAGCACATATTGATTCCCCTCCAATACAAAGTGTTATGGTAGACAATGGATCTAACTGGAACCTTTGCACTATGGTACTTCTTACTTCTGTAGGCTATACCAAACGAGACCTTATTGCCACCACAAACATAGTTCAGGGCTTTGATGGCCAAAAACAAAAGCCACTTGGGGGCATAGTACTACCTTTGTAGGTTGGAACTAAGAGGATAGCCACATGGTTCCTGTAATGTCCCTTTCTGGGCTGAAACCGAAAAACAAAGGAAATAACGCAAATCCCAATTGGAAGTATACTGAATTTTATGATAACCAACTGTAATTATTATAAACCCTAGCAATAAACTGAATTTGCACTTTTAGGGCATAAAACACCATCCAAACAAGTTGACAATTGATGTATAAATTCTCCAAAATATTATACTCAATAAATGGAAACAACATCAAGAAAAAGCGCTACAAAGTATATGCAAATTTGGAAAATCTATACAGCTGTAATCAAATTCATGACAACAGAATTACAGCTCACAACAATGGCTGGAAATGGAGCTTCCAAGCCCCAAAACTCTCATGAAAGTGTGCAATCAGCCTCCAAAATTATAGCAATTATGAATATCAACTCCAAACGAAGAAATGTGCTCTAAATGGTACCCAACTCCACCTCCAAGCAAGTCGCCACCCTAGGAGAGGGCCCAAAAATGGCGATCAAACCCTAGCAGCTCTTCTTCAATCAAACCCTCGCTGAAAATCTGCAACATTGGCAGCCTGTGATTGAAAATGAAAGATTCAAAAAGTTACTTTGCAACTCTGGCGCAAAACTGGAGTCGGCTTTTCTAGGGTTTCACATTCCCAACTGCCATACCACGGCCTTTTCAAGCTCTGCGGGAATTTATTGCTATAGTTTCTCCTAGGGTTTCTTGCCCTCTGGGCGTTCCCTATATAATGTCCTCGCCATCTTCAAACCTAGTTGTTTCAACTGTGGCAGGAGATAGTGGAGCGAGCAATGGCACCGCTAGCGAAGTGACCCAGGAAATTCGTCTTGAAGGTCTTCCACGAGGTAATCTTTCTCCTCCTGATGTAGTTCTGCCCATTCCTGAATTTAATGTTGCTTGTCAATGGTTAGAGTAGTTTTGCCTCATTGGGTATTTTGTGGGTCGAATCCCCTCTGAAAGCATGCTCAAATCTTGGGTTAACACAGTCTGGACTCCGCATGGAGTCTGCTTGGATAGCATTCAAAACATGACCAAGGGTTTCTTTCTTTTTTGTTTTTCTGACCCTGCTAATGCACCCAATATTTTGGCTAAGGAAGCCACTTGGTATGTCTGCAATTCACTGCTTGTATTAACACCCTGGCACAAGGACTTTGTGGTATCTGAATATACCACCCTTAAAGTGCCTGTATGGGTTGAATTTCTTGGTCTTCCTCTACCATGTGTTCCCTTTCTACCACAAATTGCCACTTCACTTAGGCAGGTAGTCTGCTTAGAAGCCTGATAATTTTTACCATGCTCAGCCGCAAAAGCGAGTATGCATTGAGATTGATCTCTCACAGGATCTCAAGGAATTTGTGGATATCTAGATGGGAGATAAACACTATTCCCAATGGATCATGTATATCAATTTACCTAACACTTGTTTCCGTTGCCAGGCGTCTAATCACAAGATCAAGGATTGCCCGCTCTATGTACCCTGCAACCGCCCTATGGCCAAAATGACTCCCGAGCCCATAAGACCCCATCAGGAGGAAGGTTGACAAGTTTCTGGAGGCCGGCGAAACAAGAACAAAGCCCAACAATCCAAAGCCTTTGGCTCCCATGTTCATCGGGAGCCGAATGTTAAGGAGAAATCTCTCAGTATCCCCACTAAGGAGCCTACAACTGCTGCTAAAGAACCAACTACTGTTGCAATCTCAGTTTCTCAGTTGCCCAAGTACTCCAGCACACCCCTTGCGGCATCGGTTCTCATGGACCAAACAAATTATGTTTCTCATGCTTCCATCCAGCACTCAGTTCCACTACTGTTGCCAGGCAGTTCACAAGGGTCATCCAAACGGCCCCGAAGTCCTTCCCGCATCTCTCGGGACCATAGCCCAGCACGCAGTGTGGATTCCACCAAAGCGGAATACAACATTGAGTACGCCAACTGGAAACAAGTTGATCTGCAGGACTTTTTGCATCATAATGTTGCTCATTTCTTGCACAATCAATATGATGCCCTTGATGGCTTGGAGGATGGGGATATGGCTCTGGACCAATGTTTCCCATGAATTGTCTATCTTGGAATGTTTGGGGTCTTACAGACTCCTGTTGTAAGTATGTTGTGTGTGAAACTCGACAACGATGTGCAAACTTGGACGTTTTGTTTTTGCAGGAAGTAAAAATTACAGGTTTTCAGTTACAGATGGTTTACAAATCCATCTGGCCTGACAACTTGGCTTTTTGTAGCAATCATGAAGCAGGGCGTGGGGGATTAATTTCACTTTTTGCTCCCAAATGGTGGCCCTTATTAATTGACCATGGTATCGACCCCACCAACCATGTCATATGGGTCCTCTTTAATATTGATGGCCACCCTTTTGGGCTCATAAATATTTATGCCTTGAATGATGCGGCCGAAAGGGCCGATCTGTGGTGGTGGATAGCCAACTCCATTCCCGATGCCTACTGGGTAATAAGTGGAGATTTTAATATGGTTGAATCCCCTAATGATAAATGTGGCCACTTACCTATGAGGTGGACACTTGGTGAAAGGGAAGTGTGGTACTTCATGCGTAATAAATTTGGATTTTTTGATCCTAACGCATCTCGCTTTCCCACCTCTGTAGCTTGGTACATGTGGAGCAATCTTTGTGGAGGGATAGATCACCGTTCTTAAATGGATTGACAGGGCCATGTTGTCAGCTCAAAATTTCTTTGAGTTCGATAGCATTTATTCTATGCCAGTGGAGGTCATGCTTGACTTTGTCCTTTCAGACCACTCTCCTATACGATTTCATATCTGTTGGCATGATGTGTGCCCCTTTTGTCATAAAGGCCAATTCTTTCTTAATACTGCCTTGATGCAACATGGCCCCACTGTCAATCATATCAAACGGGTTTGGAATTTAATTCCATGACCCAGTCACTGTCAGCGGTTTCATCCACCTATGCAAGCCAGCTGGATACAATGGTGGGAAGATGCGTTGACTCAGACTACTAGATTTCTTAGAATCTATGGATGATAGCTGGCAAAAATTTGGCCACTCATACACCACTAACACCTCAGCTCTCAGTTGGGTGATGGTGGTGCTTCAAGGCGATCCCTTCTCTGATGCTCTACAACTGCAAGTTGCAACACTCCAGACATCAAATCCAAATTGTAGATAACTATAATGTCAGAGGCGCTCAGATCCGGGCTCGAATGCATTGGCTCAAGATTGGAGATCGGGTTTCGAAAGAATTATTTCTTTCTCTCTAAGCCAAAAATCCTTCTCAATAGATCTGAGCTATCATGGACAACGAAGCTCAGATTACTGACCCACAACTTATGTTGCAAGCCTTTGTGTGCCATTACAAGCTCATCTTTCAAGCTCAGCCACCCTCTACAGCTCGTCAAGCCGCTCTTGATCAATGTTTGGGTGTTGTGCCATGCAAACTATCAGAGGCTCAGAAGGTGATCTGCGAAAGAATGCTCACCATTGAAGACCTCCATGAAGCCACTCTACAAATGGCTAATGATAAAACATCGGGCTGTGATGGATTCCCTTATGAATTTTATAAAGCTCTTTGGGATTTTGTCAGGAAAGATATTTTTTAGGTCTATCTTGAAGGATTTCAGAACCAATCCCTAGGGCCACACATTAATAAGGGAAACATCAAATTTATCCCTAAGCAAGGAGATCCCGAGAAAATCACTTGTTGGTGGCCGATTACGCTTGTTGAATGTCTCCTACAAAATCATTGCCAAAGCATTAGCTCTACGATTACGCAATCTTTTATGCTTGTTATTATTCAGCCAGAGAAAACAAGCTTCATACAGGGACGTTTCATCCTGGATAACATCATAGCGGTGTGGGAAGGCATGGAATGGGCTCGCAGATCTCATCAGGTACCATGTTTATCAAGATTGACTTTGAGAAGGCTTATGATCAGATTGAATGGCCATTCATTCTCGTCATGCTTCAGGCCCTTGGCTTTGGACCCATTTTTATTCAATCCATCAATATGCTTTTTGTAGATGCCTCTACTCAAATTTCTATTAATGGCCTCAGCTCGGAGCCTTTTGGGATTTTTCGGTCTATTAGACAAGGTTGTCCTCTTGCCCCTGCACTGTATGTGCTGAGAGCCGAAGGATTTTGGTTATCTCTTAGCTCATGCCAAAGCACAGGGTCTTGTTCATGGAATCTCGCTTCCTGATGAGCCCAATTCACAACTTCTCAATGGGCATTTTGTGGATGATTCCTTCCTTACGCTTATTGAGGATGAAACCAACATTCGCAATGCTATGCAATGTTTGGATACTTTCTGCCTAGCTTCTGGCTCATCCATTCAATGGTAAAAAAACCCAATGTTACCGACAATCTTTCCTTCCCGCACCAGACTGGCTTGCCACCTTTGATTGGAAAATTCTGCAACATGGTGAGATTTTCAAAATTTTAGGTATTCCTTTTGCTTTTCAAGCCTCCCTGGTTAAACTATGGCATTATATCATTCAACGGGTGGCGAAAAATTGGAATATTGGATCACCATGCCTTTATCCCTGGCTGGAAAATTCCAAATCTGCTCTAAAGTTCTTGCAGCCACCCATGTTTACTACTCGTCTTGTTGGGTTCCTTCCAAAGCCTCCATTTAGAAGCTGGAAAAACTACTCAAAGCTTTCTTATGGGCTAATGCTTCTACTAGAAAAGGTTTTCATCGGGTAGCCTGGGATATTTGTTGTTTGCCTCGCAATTCTAGAGGCCTCGGGCTTATTCACATTCAACGTCAAGGTCAAGCTCTTTGTGCTAAGTGGATTATCAGAAGCATTACTAGCCAAGAAGCTTGGAAAGTTCTCATATGACATGGCATTGCGGAAGGTTCTCCTTATGGCTGCCCTACGTGGAAAGGCTTAGGGTTTTTCAATTTTCTCATCACTCCTGTGCCTGTCAAAATTGTTGGCACCTTTGTGCTTAAGAGTATTTGGAAAGCGTGGGAATGTGTCAAGCCCTAACTTTTGTGGAAGGGGGATGGCTTTCATAATGGGCTTTCTCTCAATCAACAATCTCTCTGGTGGTCGCCGATTTTTCAATCCCAAGATAAATGCTTAGTAGAGGTCCCAGGAATCTCTGCGCTCAAATTCTTTAAGCGCAGAATTCTCACCATCAAGGACTTCTTCTGCAAAAACGTTCAATCTTGGTTCTCTTGGCCGGATTTTAAAGCTCTGTTTCGGCTTTCCAACCAAGATCAGGATACTTTCACTATTGTGATCAATTTGGTTCCCGATCACATGTTGCATAAGATTATTGTGCATTCCTCTCGCCCATGGTGGACAAACTGGAAGTGGTATGTTGATACTCCTTTCTGTAACTACAAAGCCAACAAAGGTTATCATTGGCTCTCGCTCCATTTGCCCATGGTGGAAAAACCTAATACTCGTTGGGGAATTCACACCACTTTTGTCTACCTAGGGTAGGCGATTTGAAATTGTTTGGACTATATGTGTGGAGCCCAAAATTGCTCATTTCCTTTGGTGTATTCTACACCAAGGACTTTCTATCGAGGCTCGTCTTGTTCAAATTGGGATCCCCCAGCTTCCAAGTTCCCCTTCTATGGACATTTGGAAACACTTTTGCATGTCTTATGGTTATGTCCCAAAGCTCAAATATCCTAGAACTGGATCCATTCATTTTTTTTTCCTTCACAACCCCATTGTTTCACTTAACAACATATCCTCTTGGGAGATAATCCCAAAATTTTGCCTATGTTTACCCAGATTTGGCATGTTTTCAGAGGAGAGATTCTATTTTGGATATGAGAAAGAAAGAAAAGTTTTTTTCTTTGTTAATTCTACAGTTGATCAATCTTTCTCGATTTATAATAAATATATGGTGATCTCCAACGTGCTTCTGCAGATTCAAGTTCAAGAAAACAAGGTGGAGCTGGAGGAGGATCACCTCCAAACCCTGTTGCACCATTGGGGGAAGCCTCGTGTAATGTTACACGAGTGCCTCCGTCTCCCACCAGGCACTCATCACCTTTAGTCTGTGGTGGTCGACACACAGCCAATCTCAACGTTGTGCTTTCAGCCGCACCCGCCACTCTCTAAGGCCGTTATATCAGCGTGGTCACTCGCCAGCTCGTCGTTGTGGCCAAGGCTCTTCGCTGCATTCGTCGACTTCACCAACAAGGCTAGGGCTCGCCAGAACATAGGTGGGGCTCTCCTTCTTTTGCTACTTTGCAACATGATGCTTGGGACCCATCTGCCACCTCCACCACCATTAGAAAAATTCCCTTTCCTCAGCCTTGCCATTCCTACATGTATGGGGAAGCGGACTTGAAGGAAGAATTTACTGCTATTTGGGAGCTTCTAGATGGTGGCAAAGACTTTCCTAGTTTAGGGTGGCTAAATGATCAGGATCCACCTAACTTGGGAATGTTTACTATTGCTTCTTGATGGCTCTTTTTAAAAGTTTTTTTAGGCGATGCCTTTTTTGTTGTACTCTCCTAGGCTCGGCCTAGTTTGACTCTTGTTGTTCTAGGTTTGGCCTAGCTTTGTTTGTGGTTTTGGGGCGTGCTCTCATACCGCCCGCTTTTTTGTTGAAAGCTTTCTTGTATCATATTGCATTAATATGATATAAGATCCCTTTTCATCAAAAAAAAATCTGCAACATCAATCTTCTTGAAGCACTTTGGAATCCCCAAAATGGAGAATTCCCAACAAATTGAAGAGTTTTTCCTTCTTGAATCAAGCAAGGAAGGGTTTCATCCTCCTTGTTGGCCACACCAAAGGATTTTCACCCTTAAGTGAAAGGAATTTAGCCATCAGCCCAAAAACCATGCAAAATTATATTTTTTTGACAAGAGATGATGCAGAAATGAGCCAAGTGAACCCCTTATATAGCTCATATGTGGTGCCAAGTCTCTTAAACATGATCCCCATGAAGACCGACCTCATTGGGAGATATGTTCCTCCTTTATCTTCAAGCATGCACTCCAAAGACTGACCTCTTTATGAAAATATAAGTTTCTTTTTCTTTTCTTTTTCCCATTCCATCTCCTTTTTATTTTTTTATCCTATTTGCCGACAAAAGAAATGAGTATTAAAAGTACATTTATATTAATAATAATATTAAGTTGCTCCTAAAATGGAGAATTGACCGGGCCCAACTTAAAATATTATTAATTATTTTATTTTTGAAACTGGGACATTACAGTCCTCCCCTCCCAAATTTGCTTGCCTTCAAGCAAATGCAAGCTCACATGCCCAAGTACCATGCCCAATAGATGAAGCATGTTGTAGTGCTCAAAAAGCCTGGATCCCATGTGAGTCAAATGGAAGAGCTATTGTAAAAACAAACTGATACACCTATTGTCCCTCTCACTGATAATGTTCTTTGGTAGCTCGTGAGGTTTTAAAGTTTCCTGGAAGAAGAGATCAACTGTTGCTTCAAGTCTTTCCTCTTCATCCTCAACTTACAAAACAATAGTAACAACCTCTTCCTTTGCATACTCAGTTGTACAAAAAACCTTCCATCCTGCTGCAATCTCAGTCATGGAGCAAAAAATAGATGAACAATCAGCAGCTTGACAACCTAAAACAATCCCCAATGTGGCCTCTCCACCTTTCATCCCAACCTTGTCAACTATGGTGGAAGAACATCTTCTAACCACCATCACGAGTGCAACTAAAATAATGAGATGGTTGTCAAAAATGAGGACAACAACCTTATTGGTAGCTAGTGGACTCATGGCTGTCACGAAAATACTCTCTAACCTTTGGGGTTAGGAACACATCCCCTCCATGAATTGTTGGAGCTCTTTGGCATGAATTGCCAATTTAGGTGCTAACTTACCATACTTTTGCTGCGCTGCTCTGATTTTCAAGTGAGTTGTCCCATGAGGCTCATCTTTGGTTCCTTCGTACTTACATCATTCACCAATCTCCAATGGTATTCCGCTCTCAATAGCAAACTAGGAAGCATTATGCAGGACTGTCCCAAAGTAGACCATTAAGGAAAATTACCTAGTTGTAGCAAACTGCTTAGCTGTCCAAAAATGACTGTTTGAGGCTGCATACTTGCTGTTGTCCTTAGCTTCATCCATGTCTTCAATCTTCCCTGCTTCATTTGTCATGTCCCTTTTTTGAGCTAAATTCCAATTGAAGACCTTGGTCCACTTCCCTTTCTCATGGTACCAAGCGAATAAGCTAGAGGAAGCTAGCAAAGTCATCATGTGCTTCATTTCATGTTCATTTCTTAATTGTCATTGTAATTGTTGGTGAGCCTAGCGCCCAACCATAAATTAGAAATAAAAAGGTATTGGTGAGCATGTAGGCTCCAAAAATACCAATTAGAAATTAGAAAGCATTTCTCTTAAGAGGTCGGCCATCATTTACATTATAAACCCCCCTATGGTTATAAAAGGGAGGTCGTTTGGCCATTAGATCATTATGTTATGTGGATTTCTTATTTTCGGTAAAGGATTGCTTGTTAAGCATCTTTTCCTCTATCTCAATGACGAAAAACCTCGATTGTGGCACTCCCAAGGACGAAAACCCTTGTGAAGAAGTGGTGTCAACGAAACCCCACACTACCCTTTTGGTGGATATCTTTCTATTGTTGGTTATAACAGATTTCTGCCCTAAGTGACTAGAGGTGTGTTTTTAAGGATATTGCTGGTTTCTATGTGATCTCTTTGCATGGTTGAGCTCCCTATGGTTTATAAAGGTGAAATGTTTCATTTTATCAATTGTTTGGTGCAAATTATATTTAATTTCAAGAGGGGCGACCTATATTGGAGTGATGTTTTGGTATGTGTGGTGAGATTTTAGCAAATCTGGAATTATCATCTTATTTTCTATATTTCATAAGGCCGATATCTCAAGTTTCATGATTTTTGGTGCTTTCTAAGTTGAGTTATGAATTTTTAAAAATAACACTGCAGACAAGGGTTTCATGAAATTCATATCTTCATATCTAGGGTATTAAAAATCAGATTCTTTGCACTACATGATTGTTGAGGTTATATCATAATTTTAGAGATTCAAGTGAAGCTAATTTAAGGGTTTTGAAGGCTCAAAAGTGGAGTTAAATTCCATAAACAGTTCGCTGTCCTAGAATATTGTTAAAAATCAAATTATTTCCAGTTGGCTGGTTTTAGAAAATCAGACTTGGTTATTGGGGTTTGAGCTAATTTCCTTAATTTTCAGTTTTCTTCCCGAAATGGACATTACATCATCTTCCACTCAAGGGTTGAAAAGTCTTTTTTATCTTGCAAGGTGAGATCACATGTGAACACCAACTCATCATTCTTTATGATATCATCTACATCTTCAATTACATCCCTATCATTTATTTGGGTGAAGAGTAAAATCAACTACTTTTTCTTCTTCATACATGTACATGCAAATGAGACCAAATTATTAAAGGAAACAAGGGTTCTCATCTTCACTACTTCATGCCTTATAGACATGATGCCCAACTCTTTCTCATTGCTCGCAAAAATATCATAATCTATGAACAAGAGGTGGGTGTCCAATAATACAATCATATTGTACAGATTACAATTATAACCATATTTTTATTCAAAACTAAAATGATGGCAGCTAGAATCCCTCTTATGATAGTTATAAACATGACACTTTTGTTAGTCCCTTTCAACCAAGTGGCTGGCAACTCTTATGTAGTTTACAAAAAAATGGAAAGGGGACTGGAAATGTTTTGGAAAACAAGTGAAAGGAAGGCACATTAGCTGTCATACTGAAAACCCTTCATGAATCTCCTAAAAAATAATGTAGTGGGGGCTGGGAACAAGTCATTATTGATTGAAAGTGCTTAAAAATATTATAACCTATTCCTTCTCACAACTGTTCTATTTTTTGTGGCAAAAAAAATGTTGGAGAAGCTGGGCATGTCTATAAAAATAGTACAAACATTTATGGTAACATGTTTTAAACCCCACCAATCAATACTCGTATTACTTCCAATCATTCCTCGAATTCCTAGCTGAGTTACAATTCTTGAGATAGTAAGATAACATCCATCTTGCTCACTTCCAAACACAAAATTCATGAAATCAACATCTACTTTTATAAGAACACTTCTTCTAAGGGAATGTTCATTGATGAGGAGTTCAAAATTCTTATGAAACGAGTGTTGTATAAAAAATGAAAATGTTGAGCTTACTACGTGCTTTCCCAAAGCTAGCATGAGTTATTGGAACCACTTGGTGTAAGTAATAATGAATCCATTTTGTAGCATCTCATCCTTTATAAGGACATTTGAATGCACAACAATCCCTTGATGATTGATTGAATAAATTTCCTTTCAATCCAAGTTCCTAAGAAAGAGAACTCAACAATCACATTAATGCCTCTATACACTTTAACCCACAAAATATCACCCAGATTCCATATGCAAAAACAAACTTGATCTTGACTCAAAGGATCTACATGCCTTATACTACAAGTGGTATTCTTGACCTTATCACCCTTCTTATCATGCTTTTCATGATGAAAAGGATTTTTTATGGATATCAAGCCTTTGTTAGAACCAATACTTCCATGCTTTGAATTATAATTACGGATGTAGTCAAAATGCTTATTCTTCATCTTCCCATCAATTTTAACATGTTGCTCAAGATAAAAAATATATTGCAGTGACATAGGAGGAATTAATAAATCTGAAATATGATCATTACCAGCATACCTTAGGCTGTCCTCAACATTCACCTTCTTGTTCCAGATGAAGAATTATTGGGATATCTTCTGCACCTCCATCCTTGTGTCTTAGAATTCCTGAGCTAGGATCAACATTCTCCTTCCCCTTAGGCTCTTCATCTTCAACAAGTGAAGCCCTTTCCACTTTGTCTTCGTCCATACTCTGTGGACACATGTATGGGGCACTGTCATAGCTCTTGTTAGAGTCATAAACACCATTAACTTGCTTCTTATAGGTTGTTCTAAAAATTCCAGCCAGCTAAAAAATCAACATTAGCAACCGTTAAAGCCCTTTTCTCGTGTGTATGCCTCTCAACATGGTCTTCTTGGAACTCCACCTCAAACTCCTTTGATTTTTCTTCTTCCGGATCATGCCCCTTGATTTCTTCCTTGACCTCTTGAGGTGTTGATGTAACCACAAACTTAGCCAGTTCTTTTTCTTCTTGTGGTCCACGGTTTAACTCAAGCATCTCCATCCATACACCAGATGTTCCTTTGATGGAACACTCAATTGTGGAGAGTGTCACTTTCCCCAAGGCACGATGAGGATCCACCTGTTGTGCTTGAGATCTAGGCTCAGGGCTTGACCTACCCTTGCTGACTTTTATGAACTCCACAAGTGTAATGGCATCACGAATCTCCTTTAGAAAAGCCCTATACTGTTCATAGCTCGCCACAATGTTGTGACCCTCTAAATGTTGCGTTTCCACCACCGGAATGACTTCTTCCTTTGGTAAGAACCTAGGTCGCCAATCCATGTTTTCTCTCCCGAGTTAGTAGATGTATTCCTTTTCAGAGTCTTGCATGAATACCATCAGGCTAGGAAGATCAATGCTCTGATACCACTGTAATGTTCGTTTTAGGACTGAAACTGAAAAAAAAGGAAATAACACAAATCCTAATTGAGAGTAAACTACTTTTTACAACAGCCAACCAAAAAATATTATAAACCCTAGCAACGAACTGCATTTGCACGTTTAGCGCATCAAACACCCTCCAGACAAGTTGAAAATGGATGTATAAATTCACCAAAATATTATACCAAACACCAAGCAAAAACATTCCAAAGTAGATGCAAATTTGGAAATTCTAGTTCTACACAACTGCAATTAAATTTATGAAAACAAAATTACAAATTACAATGGCTGGAAATGGAGATTCCAAACCCCAAAATTCTCATGGAAGTGTGCAATCAGCCTCTAAATTTATGAGGAATATGAATATTAACTCCAAATGGAGAAATGTGCCCTAGATATCACCCAATTCCACCTCCGATCAAGTTGCTACCCTAGGAGAGGGATTGTAAATCACTTTAGGATCAAACCCTCACTGAAAATCTGCAATATCAATCCTCTTAAAGCGCTTTGGAAACCCCGGAATGGAGAATCCCCAATAAATTGAAGAGTTTTCGTTCTTCAATCAAGCAAGGAAGGGTTTTGTCCTCCTTGTTAGCCACACCAAAGGATTTTCGCCCTTAAGTTGAAGTGATTAAGCAATCAGCCCAAAAACCATGCAAGTTATAATTTTTTGATAAGAGATGATGCTCAAATGAGCCAAGTGAACCCTTTATATAGCTCATATGTGGTATCAAATCTCTAAAACATGATTCCCACGAGGAACGACCTCCTTGGGAGATATGTTTCTCCTTTATCTTCAAGCAAGCACTCCAAAGACCAACCTCTTTATGAAAATATAAGTTTCTTTTTCTTTTTTTTTTTCTCATTTCATCTCCTTTTTATTATTTTATCCTTTTTTCCGACAAAAGAAGTGAGTATTAAAAATACCTTTATATTAATAATAATATTAAGTTGCCCCTAAAATGGAGAATTGACTGGACCCAACTTAAAATATTATTAATATGAATACCTTATTTGGCCTATTATAGTGCCTTCTACTACTATGGCACAACAAGGGGTGTTTCATGCCAAGACACAATCCTCCTAGCCCATTCAGAGTTTTGATCATATGTGTAGACAGATTATGCAAGACACACCGATACACCCTCATCATGAGCACATTTTGACATTCGCTCTTCCTCGCGCATACCTCATGTTACCTAGTTACACACGACACACAGTAGCTAGGCAATAACCCTTCTAGTGTGACCCACATGGGACATTGATGCACTCACCCGTCGAGAGCCTAAGGTTATTACGACTACTTGTGACTTACGACTTATGTACATGCATGTCTCCAATGTCGATATCTCAGAATACTATGTTACATGAGGACACAATTTAGATTCAAAGGATGTCTACACTATCTAGAATACTGCTCCTTTGCACCCTACACAACCTACTACTTGATACAAGACATCTATACGATTATCCCATTGATGGGATCATAGTGTAGTCTCCTATGATTTCTTTATTTGCGACTTGAGTGTAATCACTTATACATAGCTTCTTGCCCACATATGCTTCTACCATCCTACCACCAATGACATTTCCTCTCAGCACGACTAATCCTTTGACACCCATTGATACACCTTCATCATAAGCATGTTCTGACATTTGCTCCTCCTCAGATATATCTTGTGTTACCTAGTTGTGCACGACACATAGTAGCTAGGAAATAGCCTTTTTGGTGTGCCCCACACGGGACACTGATGCACTCACCCATTGAGATCCTAAGGTTACTACGACTACTTGTGACTTGCGGCTTATGTATATGCATGCTACCGATGTCGATATCTCAAGATACTATATTACATGTGGACACAATTTAGATTCAAAGGATGTCTACACTATCTTGAACACTACTCTTTTGCATCCTACACACATCATACTACTTAATACAAAACATCTCTACGATTATCCCATTGATGGGATCATAGGATAGTCTCCTATGATTTCCTTGTGATTTGAGTGCAATCACTTATACATAAGCTTCTTACACACATGCTTCCACTATTCTACAACCAACGAAATTTCCTCTTAGCACGGCTAATCCTTTGACACCTACTCTCTAGTCCATGACTAGGGCATAACCTGATGATGCAACATATTTCAAGGGTTCAAAGAAATTGTTGAGGGAACAATTATTACCCAAGACCCCATACCCTTACTTTAATTGTTTACATTAAATGGTCCAGTTCCCTTAGTACATTGCAAGTTGGCAGTTTCTTTTCAAACTTTTTAATGGTAAAAATAACAAAAATAATACAATATGACAAAAACACAAACCCATTGTTCCATTACATAGACTTAGACATTCTCTTTATTCAAGTTTTTCACAGCAACTACCTTACATCCTTATGCACTTTCTCCTTATACTACTCATAAAACAATTGTAAATACTCATAATCCATGGACATTTTTACACACTTTGTGACTTCTTATATCCCAATACCCTAGCATCAATCCACCATATTGGTGGCATGCCTACATTGAGAGCATCTTATATACAAATCCTACTTATATCATATCTTTTACACACTTTGTGACTTCTTACTACCACATTATACCTTTGGGATACCTATCACATTGGGGGTATACCTACACCAGAGACATCTCATACATGAAGTTTATCTAAATCATAAGTATGCACATTGGTCCATTGGTGATACAAAGCTTCTATTGTTTATCGTGTACTGCCTTATTCTTTATGATACATTATCCTATGCATCATCTAATAATCATATCGTTTACCTCTAGGTACTGACATGCATTATCCTTATTTGTTGTTGATCATTGCTTTACTACTTTTTTCTTACATGTTGATATGCTTGCGTAGACACAAATATTGCACATTAGACAATATTTAGCCTGGCCTCATGCTACTATTTAGAAGGTTCTCAAGTGTATAACGGACTAATTAATCCCACCTTTTGGCCACCTTTTTCTTATCTTTTATTGTCTTTCTTGTGTATTTCCCGATACCTATCAGCCCATTTCATGACCATTCCAAGTTTCTAGCCCTAAATCAGGGTGCCCCAGGTTGTACTGGAGCGCCCCGAGGCACCCTGGTCCCACCCAGGGTGCCTCGGTCTATGCACAACCTCTTTCACTCCTTTTTGGGTCACTTCTAGCCGTTGGTCATCCTTATCTTCTTCCCAGTCGTCCTTGTCGAGATTAATTATGAAATTAAACTTGAGAGCCCTATAAATATAAAGCTTATAAGACCATAATGAAGGTGCTAGGTCTTTACATCCTATCATTATTATCACTCCATCTAGGGTTACATCTATTGCATCACTGGCACGAGAGCACCTAGGGCACGGCATACACGCACTCACCAGAACTACATCAGGGTTTGTAATATAGTGCAGCACTCAGTGATAAGTCCACCGGTTTGGCGGTTGAGGTCAGTCTGACCTCTTCTTCTTCTTCTTGTGTAGGGCGTCATACAGTTCATTTGGTGAATCCAGTGCGATAAACAAAGAGTATTCATAGACACTTAGCGACCATGCCAAATTAGGGTTTTGAGCATTTACATTGTTCCGAGCACCCAGACTACAGACTAGGGTGCCCTGGGGTGCCCTAGTACACTCCCATGCGCTTGTGTCACTTCAGATAGCTCGGATATGCCCTTCGCAGGGCCCCCAAGTGCTCATCTTCACTGCCAAAAATGAGTTCCAGATCTACGACAACCCACGATAGTCACCATCAATAAGCTAAGTCATTTTCCTTTTCCCTCTTGCACATTAGGGTTTTATTTTGTCTAGAATACTTTATTTACATTTATCTCATACTGCTTTAGTTCATTTACAGCATTTTAGTCCTCTTATTTAGATTAACACTAGAATCCTAAATACCCCATTTAGGAACCTTATTTTTGTTAATCAACTTGTTCAACTATTATTGGCCATGGGCTCATGTTTACTCCCACACATTGTGTGCTCCATTACTTTCTCCGGGAACTATTTTCTCTACACATGTCAAATGATTCATTTCTTTTTATATGCACTTGTTTTCTCTATGCATTGTATGCTCCATGTCTTGATTTCTCTGCATTGATTTTTGTATTGCAATTTTTATTCAACTCTTATAGAAGACACTTGTCTCCTCTATATATTGTATAGACTTCATGCCTTGATACATTCTCTATGCATATGTTTATAACTATGTCATTGTTTTCTCTATGAATTGTTGGCTATTTTGCACAGTCATATGAATCCATTCCGGAATATTCTAGGAACTTGTTTTCTTTGTGTTTGCCATTTATTTTCCAAATACGTCTATGTCGAATTATTTTCTCTATGAACTTGTTTCCTTTATGCGCTTTCTGTACTATATGCCACTGTGCCAATCACCATGCTCTTGATTTTCTATATGCACATGTTTACTTTATGCAATTATTTGATCCATTCATTTCTATGCATTGGTTTTGCTACACCTTATGTCTTTCATACCATATTAATTGATGCATCTCTTGATTTAGATACATTGTTCATGGAACATTGAATCACATCTCTTAATTTAAACACATTGCTCGTATCACATTGATTTATGCATCTCTTAAATATAGACACATTGCATGATACACCTATTGTTTGGGATACATTGTTTATGACACATTTCTAAAAGCACATTGTTTATTGTTGTCAACATCTATTATTTCAATGCATACATTCTCACACACAACTAACTCAAGATACTCCAACATTGACCTCTAAAACATGCTCTTGTTTATTGTTATCGTATATTATTTGATGCATACCTACTTTACACACACAACTAAATCTCTACCAACATTGTGTGAGTCATCATTGTGATGTCTTGTATGTTCTTTGTCTTCATTGCAAGCCCGTCATGTCATATGTTGTCATGTTACACCATGAGTTCCCATGGGTCCATTATTGTTGAGTCATATGTTTACCAAAATACTTCGATCTACACATTCATGATTACACCCTTAGCTATTGATATTCTATGGATTATTAGACATGCTTTACTATTGGTCTTCCCCATGAGATGACATTTACTTACCTCATTATCTAATGATCACATGTGATGCATATTGTTTATATCATCATGTTTCATTTGTGTTTTATATGGTTCCACATATTGGATGCCTTGATAGTACATTAGACCGAATGTCTATAAATAACACTTTATCTATTGAGTTAAGTGATACATGGCAAGAATCGGTCATGCACAACAAGAGACATGATTGAGAGGACAAAGCTAGTCAACATCCACACAAGATGTTTGACCACAGTGCATAGCAAGGTAGATGTGTGTGAAGATGTTCACACAGGTCCTATACAACAATTGAAGACAAATTATATGTTTCAGAGGTGGCCATTTGTAGGGAAGCTGTGGGATGGACCAAACAAAAGTGACAAGAGCCATGTTTTAGATCAAATTTGCATGGGGCAGGTGTAGATTGTCCAAGCACTGGATGCCAATTAGGATTACACAAGATCTAGGAGAATTTACCCTCAGACTTAGTGAGAAAGTCGTAAGTGTCACACATTACATGATACATTCTATGGAACTAACTTGGGTTTGGGTTAGTGGCATTTACATATTTTTTGGGCACTAGTGATACATTTAACCTATTTATAAGGAGTATCTTGTTGCATCATGTACTTGGCAAGACTTATCTATATAATAAGTCTAAATGATCCGACTTTCACATGGTAAATCAACATCCCACGCTGCTATGATGGTGACTTAAGTACCTAAGTGGTCGATGGTGACATCAGCTGACCTAACATTTCATGTTAACTATCAACAAGTCTTTATCCCAAATGGTGACTTAGCTACCTAATTATCGAATGGTGACATAGCTACCTCACATTTATTTGTTATTCTAGATGTTTATTATAGGTAAACAAAAAAATTACAAAATACCTATCAAAAATGAATCTGACTTCTATGCTTACATGAGGGTGAGAATCCAAAAGCCATGGAGTTAAATTTCATGTTTCCTATGGCCGATTAAGAAATGTTTCAGTTTGCATATATGTGATTTAAGTGGGACCCCTAGCCTTGTGAGCATTATTACCAACATAGATGACATGAAAAATGTCACTCATTGCAACATTTGTGATCGTGGAGGCACACTCTTGAGTTTACACATGGATCAAAATATTAGGGTTCAGGAATGAGAAATATTGCGTTCATTTTATGCATAATCTTAATTTAAAATCAAACACTTTTATTCCTAGATCATAAGGGGGCAATTGTAGTACCCGAAATTTTCTCCTAAGACACTTGGCAAGAATCATTCTGGCATTTAATATCCAGCGTCATTCCATTTACACATTTATTGATATAATCCATTAGGCATCGTGTTTAATCCCCACACTTTGGGTTCATTAGGTCATAACTTGCTCTTCATTTCAGCACCTCTGGAAACAATGTCACCTTATACAAAAACACGCCTTCAAACTTCCAATTATTTGCGATCCGTATCATCCCTCTGATTAGGTTTTATCCTGAATCCTGGACAGGTTCATGGGCATTTGAGATAGCATTCGCCGACCAATTCTATTTGAAGGTCGACAATTCTATTTGTTTTGTACTTGCAACAATCAAATTTCCAAATGCATGAGTTTCTTTAGTCGGCTTAGGGTTGGTTGAGCTAGAAAGCATTTGCACAACTCACTCTATATAAACATATGCATCACTTTAACCTCATTAGGGACATCTAGGGATACTCGTACTCCAAGGGACTCACTAAGGAGTGACTTTTGGGCTCTAATCATTGAAACATTAAATTCTCCCTTAGAGCAAGACATCACAACAAGCTATGTAAATTTGAATACATCCTTAGCATTTGTTGACCTACAATCAGTCATCATGCGCCACAAATTGAAGCCATAGGTCACTAGAAAGTGTTAGAGGGCCTTACTTAGAGCTCTGCCATCTTACATTGTTTATGTATATCTCACACTCCACTCCACCATAGGACTTGGAGAACTACATGATGGCCTGAAGGCCCTATCGGAAAATTGGTAGTGTTATGTGAAAATGCCTCGACTGTCAGCAGGGGAGCATTGTTGAGGTTTGTCCGGCTGCATATCATGAACTAACCCCTTTTAATTCACAAAATGAGTCAGCAAGGGTTTCAACACAAGGAGAAGATCGTTTGTAAGTACAAAAAGTGTGTTCGCGAATGTGTCCAGACATGGATCCGAATATCCAGAGACAATTGACAAACTAGGTGTCCAGAATTCAGTTGCAAGTCGCAATAGTGACAGAGGACAGAATCAGCTACCCCTAGGATGAAATTGTTGCAAGGCGAATCTTGTCCCTAAATGGACACGCTCATTTTCAACTCAGTTCCATGCTCCCAGAATTTTCACAGACATCTTTGCGACACTGCTACACATACTCATTCACCCAGTTTTCAACTCACCATCACACATCTGGAGACCGTCGTAGAACAATGCAATCTGTCCAAAACCCTAACCCTAATTTTTGTTATCTACTTTCTAGAAGTGTGTATGATTGAATATATCATCCTTTCATAATCTAGGATTGTTGTATTTATTGTATTTATCATTCTGGGTTATCTTAATACACATAATTGCAATATCTTGATTAGATTAGCCTTAGTTTTGATATTACAGGACTGCCCTTTATTAGTTTTAAAATATTCATATTCATAGTATGTTAGACTAAGGCCAAAACCCTAGTTTTCATATTACATTTTGGTGAATCCACTCCTTTTATCAAATTGTGCAACCTAGGGTTTCATTCTTCACCCTTACGGTTTTATATTTTAGGTCTGATTTTACTAATTGTAAGGCTTTTAAACCCTTTCTTTCTTGTGTGTGCTTTGAAGCTCTTCTTTTGTGCCACCTAGATAAGCTAGGTCCCTCACACCAACTAGATGAAGTGCTAGATTGAGTGTTGCCCATGTCAATTGCATCCAAGTCCCCTTGAATCCACATTGTGTTAGGAAAATGGCAAATGAATATGATATTAATACTTCTTCCTCTATTGATGCCAACATTCATACAAATGTTGATAATGTTTGTGACACTATTTATATTCATGGTGACGCTACAAATGTAAATGAAAATATTGTTATAATTGAGACCATTTTTGACCACAAGGATGACCCACATGAAAGGAATTTGCTCGACCACCATGATACAAGTAAACATAACCCTAAATATGCAATTACTCAATTTAACGAAGTGCTTAAGCAACAATCTTGCAATGTTGACATGGTACTAGCCATGTTATTAAAATCCCATACGGGACATTGTGCATAACAAACCAACCCAATTGTTACCCATACACCTACATAAGTGTTGCCTACACCTAATATTCCTACCATGGGGGCATCACACGTGACTCCCCAAGTGGCCATGCCTATTCATACACAACCTATTGCACCTTCACACCCCAATTAGTTTCCTAATGCCACATATTCAAGCCCTTGTACACATGTTGCTACCGATCCTCTTTTAGATATATATGTTCAACAATTAGAATACATATGTGCTCAACTTGTACTCTTAAAACAAGGTCCCAATTAGTTTCACATGATGACACATTCCATTGGTTTATTGGATAATCTGCTAGCCCTTGAGGTCCTTAGTTATCCCCTACCTATAAGATTTGTTTCATTTTCACCTAAGCTCTCTCTATATGATGGAAAGACTGATCCATGACAATATCTTCGAGCCTTTGTTGCTTCATGCATGGACTATGCAGGTAATAACACATTACTAACCAAACTCTTTTTATGTGTCCTTAAGGAATATGCACTAGATTG
The DNA here is from genome assembly GCA_019776745.2 of Taxus chinensis. Taxonomy (NCBI): domain Eukaryota; kingdom Viridiplantae; phylum Streptophyta; class Pinopsida; order Cupressales; family Taxaceae; genus Taxus; species Taxus chinensis. The sequence continues at coordinate 472,343,968 of CM034154.1, forward strand.
ATTTTACTCTCTGCCACAAGGTTCGGTTCATGCATTCCGACCTTTGACTGACAACTTTTTAGCTCATTTCTTTATCAACAGTAACCAACAAATTTCCTTTGGTGCAAATTGCTCAAATCAAACAAGGGCCTGATGAGAACATTTTTGATTGTGTTATGATAAAAGACATTGCTATCTCAAGGACCAAAGCACATTGATGAGGTTAACTTACAAGAAGTTAACTGCTAGTTGAGCTCCACAACTTAAGAAGGTCATGTTTTCTAGCTTCACATCTTTTAAGTTTTAATGACCCATGCCAATAGTCAAGGTTTATGAGATCAAGCTCCTCAAAGCCAACATGCTTAAATATGGCAATAACACTCCCACATCTATTGGAGCTAAGTTTCAAATCACAGCCTAATTCAAGACCAAAAAGCGAGTTTTCGTATTACAGCTATTACACTCTCCCCTCCCCTGCCCTTCCCCCGCCCCCATCCCATATTGCCATTGTAGGTTACACTTATGGTGTAATCATTTGTTTAAAATGATGTCATTGGCTTTAACATGAATTATTATTGGGTAATGCACATGCGAATAGTTTTAATTTTTGGATAGAATGGGTGGTTGCATATGAGATGTTTGGACTGTTGTTGCTAACTCACATAATTGACGTTGCCTCCTACATGTTCATCTTTTGAAATTCTTGGAGAGAGTTCTCTTGAATTTCTCCACGTTTAGTATTTTCCATGAAAATTGTACATTACAATTGATCGTAATGCCAGATTTCTATCAGAAGTTTTGTAGTTTTTTTAGTCCTTGGTTTCTATCTGTATCCTATTGGTTTAAGTGGCAAATGTTGTGTTATGTGTGTATAGTGATGAGACGTGGACTGGACAATCCAACTTTTCACTCAGACATGGCGACAAAACTTGGCCATGACTTGGAAATTTATAAAAAGCTTTAAAAATAGATAATTCCAAGGTAAAATAAAAATTAAAAAAACTATTAAAAATGCATTCTACATCAGAACAACTTCAAATATACTCGAAACTAATCAATTACAACTAACATGCACATGCCTAAACAAAGAAATAAATAATGCAATATTGAATGTTTGGAGTTGAACAATTGAACTTGAAACTTGAAACCTGAGAGTTGATATTGAATAAGAGTTTCTTTTATATCCATAAATTTGTTTCCTTGCACACAAAATACGGATTTAGAAATCCATGGTGATGGCATAAAAAAACATGATGATCCATGGTGAGAAGAACGTGCTTTGCTCGACCCAACATGAGATGCCCTACATTGGAGCTTGCGATGTTCTGTGTACGCCAAGGATGCAGCTCCAGCCATTCTAACTTCCCTGGAGGTATCAACAAGATTATCTTTCACAACATTTTTGTCCCTAGATGTGCGCGCTCACTTCTCCTCCACCCCCAACGCTACAAGCTTTGCCTCAAGATCAGTTTGATCAACCCATGCATGGTCCTTCTCTGTAAACACAAGATTGTTATCCTCGGGGATCCCCTCTGATTATGGATCATACTCCTCCAGCTCAATGGGGGATCAATCTGCCCCAGTCCCTACAACCTGCTTGTGGCAAATGCAAAGGTTGTACTTGTAATGCACAAATACAAGGTGATTTAACCTTCGCTTTAACAACCTTTTGTGCTTTTTGGAGTATATGTGCTCAAACATTCTCCAATTGTACTCACAACTTGAAGCACTACATGGTTGGCTGAGCACTCGGATAGCAATTCTGTGAAGGTTTGGCACCTTGGCCGTAAAATTTTCCCACCATGCATTTGTAACAATAAATATTATGATGTTTTATACGTCAATATTATCCACAATCACACCTTAGGTGACACACGAAGAAATAGGTTAAGAACCTTTTTTGGGAAAATATTCAAGGGCTTCCTATATTTTTGAAATTTTTCGAGGGAGGGTTGTGCACTTTTTTTGAATTATAAAGCCAAGTTATACATTTGTTTGATTACCAAGATTAATTGTCATTGATTACATACATAACCAAATGACCATGTATCATAAATATATTATTACAAAATCGTGTTAATACCTAGAGAAATATTTGGGGCTAATATCTACCTCATCAAGACTTGAGTTTCCTGCTCAAGCATAGGATTGGTTACTGTGTATTTGCAGCCAGAGTTGCATTGGAATCTGGTATCATGGAGTTTCATGCTAAAGCTTGTATCACTGGTGCTACTGCTGAACCAATTTCTTCTCGTCTCATTTAGTCTGGATACTGATGTGATTGAATTGGTTGCCATGACTACATATCCAACTCATACTATCATGAACTAACCTGTGTGGAAGTTTATGTGGTTGCTCTTGATTTGGATTCTGAAGCTCTCAAAATACCCTCCTTATGCTCAAAATTCTAATTTCAAAACTTATCAAATCTTTTGCAGACTTCCTTCCAAAAGATTTATAAACCACTGAGTCTATCATCCTACTGATCCTTACAAGCCTGTCTTCTGTCAAATGAGAGTCTACTTGGATGCAGGATTTAGTTTAGAATTAGATTTATTGTATTGAGGAGTACTCAAAATATGGGTTTGGGTGTGCAATATTGTCTGATGTGAATACATTAACTCTAAAAGATCTTATAACCATAGTGGCATTCCATTTACATGGCATTGACAAGGTGTGACAAAAGTATAAGCGTCTTTCAATTACTAGGGTTTAAAACAGGAAAACAGCAACAACAACATAAATTCAATATTCATAAAAATTGAAAGAAAACTGATTGAAAAACTTTTGAATTGATCCCGAGTTATTGAAATTTTTAAAAATCAATCAGACTTATTGGAATATCATGGGAATAATTGAAAAAACTGCAAATTTTACTGGTCAAATCCTGTGTTTGACTGCTGTGATGTGTGATGGGTCAGAATGCATAGGATTTGTTCTGGTTCTCATTTACTTAAAGGTTTTTTCTGATTTCTGATACTTTGCTTGTAACGGACAGATACTTGATTAGTTTCTTGTATGTAACCTCCCTGAAGGAAATGTTGGAGAGCATGGAAACTGAGGGAATCGGATGAATTGGTGCCTCGTGTGGGCTCTCATCGTCTGTACTTGTGGAGAGTTTCTTTTACTGACTATTTTTTATTTCCTCCATGTTCTTATACCATGCTTTATACATGTAATTTTATTCTTGCTATTATTAGCTATGCTCTTCTATAGATGCTTATAGTTTCTTCTACAGGAAAATAGGTTTATCACTGTAGGTTTTACTAGACATTGATTGGAAGGTTTGCCTTAACTTAGAATATATATTTGTTGATATATTATGTCATAAGCTTGTAAGCAAAAGGTGTTTTTAAGGTCATGGCCAAAGCAGATGCCAATTTGGGATACGAGACCCCAACTATGGTAGCCAACACTGACATTTTTTTTTCAATTACCTTATCCATGGTTCAGATTTTGTTCCCTTGGAAGTAAACCGGACCTTTCCGATCCATCTACCTGAGGCAGATCCGTTAAATAATGGTTTACATTTTATGTTTCAATAAAACATTGAAAAAGGTTAACAAGCTTTGACTATCAGGGTTGATAATATTCAAAACAAAAATAATTTTGTGGGGCTAGTAAAGACAAAATTACGATAAGAAAAGATTCAGCTTGCCACCACCCCTGTGGGTTTTATACAAATTGTTGAAAATGCTGAGCATGCTTTTTTCACCTTTTTAGTAGCACCTTGGCATGATAATGTTGATTTTTATTAGTGATGCTAGTCTGTTTCAACTTTTTTGTTTAAATAGAATGTATAGAGGCCAATGTTTAAAGCATTTTGAAGCTGAAATAATTAGCCTTAATGAATGCCTATACAATCAGAAATATTGATTTTATTTCCTGTTTGAATTAGATCCATTCTGATTTTGAATGCAATAGACAACAACTTGTTTACGGAAAGGTTTGAAATGCTAGGCTGTTTACTATATCATTAATTGGTAAATTCCCCTTGTGGGGTGACCTTCAGTTTAGATGTCATGACTGAAGGGTATCTCCTATCAAATTCACTAGTTGACTTGTTTTTCATTGGGGCGCACCACACCTAGTGAGTTGGATGTGGTAGTTTATCCAATTTCAACACTTGATCATGTCTTTGGGGATTGAACATGGGGCTTCTCTTTGTAAGTCCCACACTTTTACCATTTGTGATCATCACATTTGACAAGTTTACTATTTCATGTTAAAGCTTTTCGACGTTTACCCAAGAAAATCCTCAAGTTACTTTATCATATTTAGTGATAAAGGAAGCTTAGTAGTTTTTTCTGAAATCAAGTGTAATAAGAATGCTGCTTGTTCATGAATCTTATCGATTTGTTGAGAACGTTGGCACTCCATGCATGTCATTTTACGATTTGTCAAATCTTTTTACCATGTTCGAAATGACAGGTGGTAGAACTACACTCAAAATTTAAGGGTATTGCAGACCTTGTCCGTAAATTATATGGTTTATTATCATCAGGATGGTTTGAATTGCCTTTTATTTATTATTAATTTATTCACAATAATTCTATTAAAGTATGGTTTGTCTAGTTCCACAATCTCAAGTTTTTAGCTCATTCAAAAATGGTGCTTTAGGCCATGTGTCTATAATTTTTACATTGTTTTTATCGTTCATCTATTTGAATTTCCCATTGTTGATAAATTTTCACTCTTGACCTTATACGTCTCTCCAGTAAAATCTTCACGACCATTGTCCATAGAAAAGTAGAAATGGATATTTATGATGCAGTTTAACTATTTTCTTGTTGAGGATTCTTATTCAATGACTTACTATTCACAGGCAATGCTAAATCCCAATTATCGTCTACGTCCAATAGCAATCTCTGTCTTAAATCATAGATTCATGACTGGAGCTGTTCTGTGACTTAGCTGCTGAAGGGTGAGGATATTTATGCTTGCTTTGTACCTAATAGGCCTTTTTCAAGAACTTGTAATATGTTATTTTGACTATGAGACTTCAAAATGTGTTTTTTTATAAATTTGTGTACAAAAGATAAAAGATTGAAGTGTTAGTTATTGAAATGCATTTTGTTTTGTATTTTCATTTCCCCCTTCGACAAAAAAGCTAAGTAATATATTATATGTAATTTGCAATATGCATCAGGTATGGTTCAGAGCAGTAACTGTAATGTCCCCTTTTTCGGGATATTATTAATATTTATTTTTCATTTGCATTGTAACCCCTTGACATGCTTAGCACTACAAGTGGGAGTCTCTTTAGTTAGTTTAATGTGCACGTAGGTTAGTTACTTTTATGTATTTAATTAAAAAATAAATAAAGTGGACAGTCTTAGTATTAACTATTTTAATGAGAGTTTATGTTTTCTCTCCAAAAGGGAAAGGTTGGTCTTTATTGGATATTGCACCCCTTAGTTCTATAAAAGGGAAGTCGTATTTCCTTAGAGGGGTATGTTGATTGATCATTTGATTTCCCTCCATGCTTGGAGTATTGGGAAGTATGCCCTAGTTCTTGCATTGTGTTCTCTCTAATTTGGATCTATTGTTGAAGATTCTCAAGTGAATTGTAGATATGCCATTATTGCTTGAGTTATTTCAGTTTCGGTGCCAAGTTTAGAGTGTGAAAATCATTTGATATTGCTTCTTTAATTTCTTCTATTATTGTTGCAAATATTTTTACCATAGTGACTGGGTTGGTGATGATTTGATCATATTTTGATGCCATAAATGCTAGATTTGCAATCTGCCATGTGTTGTTGATTATTTCAGGGCAAGGGGCTAATATTTTGGTGTATTTGGAGGCTAGGAAAGAGCTGAAATTATTTTATATAATTTTATCTAACCCTAGTGACTAGAAATCAGTTTTCTGGGGCTGTTTTGGCTAGATTTTAATGTTCAGAAAATTCAGATCCTTAATGCAATGGAAAGCCCTAAATTCCTAGTTTATTTTGCATCTTGTTTCATGGAAAAACAAGTATTGAAGGAGTTATGAATTTTAGAAGATTTCAACTGTTTGCAAATTTTTTGGTTATAAATTAATATTTATTTCAGATCTGCAGTTTTGGGGTCAGAATAATATTGGTTTTGGTTGTAGAAATTAGGAGAGATAAGGAGAAAACAATTTCATAATTTTTGGGGTAGATTTGGTGCCCTAAATGTGGTGGGCGACCTACTTTTAAGGGCAAAATTAGGGTTTTATGTTGGTTGTGCAAAATCTGGTTTTGAGATATTATTCTTCATATTTTTGTGACCCAAAATCTAAAATTTGAGAATTTTTGCTTGGATGGTTAAGTGGGAATTAATTTTGGAAGATTGTAACAGTTCAAGGTTTGTATATTAATTGTTTTCAGCTATGTGTGATTAGATTTGTGTTAATCCCTAACTTGTCCTAAAAGGGAACATTACAGTAACACACCTGCTTCCTGCCCAAGTGAGAAGAGCATCATTTTTCAATTGAATTATCACATCAGTAAAACCTATTTGCACTCTAACAAGAGAGACCTAAAATATAACCGTCTTATCATTAATATGATTGCTGCATCGTGCGTTTCCTAAGAATAATTAGGGAAATGAGAAAATTTTAATGGCACAAAATTTGATTGGTTGTTATTTGATTGGTATGGAAGTCAAGTTGCAAAGCTACTTTCTTTCCTAGATCCTCACCTGTTAGTTTAGGAGAATAGAGACTTATTAAGAAAGATTGCTTTCCTTGTTAAAGTGAAAGTCAAATTTTTTGCAAAAATGTTGAGTCATTGTCTCTTGGAAGTTGGGTCATAGGCTCAAATGTTTTAGCTTTTATGTGCTATTAAGCGAGAGAACTTGTATACCATTGTTAAATTGATGTAATTATATTTTCTATGTATGGTAATATAAGATGTATATTTTAGAAATTATTAAAAACAACAATTAAAGGGATGGGCATGGAAAGACCTGTGAAATAATAGGCTACTAGCCTGCATCCACAAGAGAATGATGAATTTAAGGATAATTTTTGGAAGATAAAATCCATTCTAGATACATTGTGTAGTGCCCACACTTTTTATAGCTTAGTAGCTTGTTGTTTCTTTGCTCATAGACATGTTTTGAAAGAGTTTTGGTTATATCATGGACATTATATTTAGAGATTTGATCTTATTAGACATGTTGTGGACATTCAGGCGTGTAGCGCTAATTTAGCTTAATTTTTATGTTGTCACATTTTCTTATGATGTCATGGATACTAATGGATATGATGCTGTGTTTTGGAACATAATTATATTGATGGATAATTGTTGCATGGTGGAATTCCATGGTTATATGCCACCTTACCATCTTGTCTAACTTTTGGAATATTGAGTATAATTGTGCACGTTGTCGCCTTTTGATTTCATTAGGATGTTAGGCTAGTTTATAACTTATTGATATCTTACTATGTCATTGAATTATATTGTATCAGACAGGTGCGGTTAATGTGTGCAATGAGTGTGCAGGTGATAGGTTTACAAGAGAACGTGAGATTCAGTCCAGCTACTCAATCTTACACAAATAGCCCACGGGCTGAGTCCTAGCCATGTTCATTGTGTGAAGCCTTAATATAGGAGATTATTATTTTTGGGCACTATGAGTGACCCCAATTCTATGTAATGTATTGTGCTTTGAATTATTAATTTTGTTTAGGGTTACTAGTGAAGTTGTAAACTTGTTTTGGGAGTTAATAATTCCACTTTCATTTAAATTGTTGATTTTGTTTATTGAGTCACTTAATCACAAGGGCTTGGGGTCACATGTGAGACCCTTGGGTGGTCCCCACACCCTCTACCCTTGTGCCAAAAATGCAAAACCCGAAATTAGGTTATTTTGGGAATTTTTGGGGACCCCTTTGTAGCTTGGGAGTTCCCCTAACACAAAAATGAGCCCTTGGACCCTACCTAATGGGTAGGGGGGCTTATTTTCAAGGCTAGAGGGAGTTTTCCCTCCCTTTTTACCTCTTTTTTGGTCACATCCATGTAAGGGATGTGGATTTGAGTGCTTATTAAAAGCTTCCACTTATTTTGTCTTGCTAACATTTAGGGGATTTTGGGAGAAGAGGGAAAAAAGATAATTTTACCCTTTCTCTCTTTTGTTTTGGTATCTTTGACCTTGATGAGGGAGAGGGGTGACACATGTCACCCCCCTCATTTTTGAGGATGCTTGCTTGCACCTCTTCAAATTCCCATTCATGAGAAAAGAGAGGGACTTTTTTTTTTTGGAACTTCTTCCTTTGGATGCTTGTGGATTTTGGAGCTTGGAGATTGGCTTGAGTCAAGGTGTGGAGAAATTTGAAGTTGGAGAGCTTTTTGGAGAGCTTTCGTTGAGGTAGGATTTTATGTCTTTTGATGTGTTATTGCATTTATCTTAGTTGTTAGATGGGTTGCTTAAAATTGTTAATTGTTGTATGTGGATTTTGGTTATTTGCTTGTATTCTTTAACTCCCTCCATCATATGGCATGATGGGGTTTTGGAGTTGTGGGGGAAGAGAGAGGAATTTTTTCCTCTCAAATCCTCAAGGCTTGATGGACAAGCCTTGTAGGGTCTTATTTGTTTTCCCCTCAAATGGTTGAGGTGGGGAAGTTGATTCATTTGGCTTGAATCTCCTTCCCCATTCTTGGTAAGGAAACCCCTTTTGGGGTTTGAAAATCCTTCTAAGAAGGACTTGGAGAAAGGGTGGAGGAATAAGGAGGGTTTTGATTTGAATTTAGGAGCAATAAGGAGGGTAGGGAGATGTGCTTGATTTGTGCAAGCAATATTGATATATAACATTGGAGAACTTCCTCCTCTCTTCCCCACTTTTGAGGAAGAACATGGGTTCTCCTCCTTGTAAATTTTGGAGTCTTGTTTTGTATTTATCCCATTTTATTTTGTGTGTTTGTATCATGGTTAGTGTCAACCTCCATCTTGTGCAAGTTTCGTATTAGTTGACCTCTTTCCCATGGGCTTGGGGGGAGGCTAGCATGCATCCAAACCTTGGGAGAGGCATGTAATGATGCCTATGGTTGGGTGGTTATCAAGCTCTCTCTCCTTGTATGGATTTTCTCGAAGGCATCAAGTTTGGAGCTCAAGATTGGATAGTTAGTGTTGTTGGAGTCCTGTTTGGCATCATGGTTTGTCATTGGGAACATTATCTACCTCATTGTATCTTAAAAGTCATGGCATATGTGAAAACTTGCCTCTATATTGGAATTCCTCTTCCATGTTGTAATTTGAACATTCATTATACAATGATTGAAGTTTATCCTATTGGTATTAAAAATTTCCTTTCAACATTTGGGAAGGAGACTTGTACTGGATTGTCATCTTGTAGTATATGTATGCTATGAAAAACATGGTTTATACATTGTATTTGAGAAATTGTGCAAGATGAAATTCTTGGTAAATCCTATAATGTTTGAATAGTGGATTTTGAAAGCATGCTCCATTTATATGAAACATCTGATTTGTAATACTCCCCTTGAAATGGAAGAATATATTTTTTTAAAGAAAGTAGCCCTTCTCCTATGAAGAATGGTGTGTACACTTCTTGTTGAGTCATTTTCCCTCATGTAAAACAAAATCTGAAACATTCATATTTCATTTTTGGAATTGCATTGGACATAGAAAAGTCTTCCTTCTTGTATTGTTTTGTTTGATAATATTAAGTGCATTAGGTAACACATAATGTGATTAAAGTCGGTTGATTCATTTCCAGTTGAAATCAACATTGTTAATGTTGTTGTGTACAAAAGTAGATAGCATTGGGCAACCTTAGGGGGGGTTGATTTAGTAAATCTTAGATTTGAAGATTTTATTCTTTTAGAGAATAAGTCTTTGCAGCTTTATAAGTATAAAATGGAAGATACATTTCGGATTATACATTATCCTGTCCAACATTACAAATATAGAGTAAAATGTCAGTATATATATATAGCTATATCTATGGTATATATATATATATATATATAGAGTATATGCTGGTATATTATATAAATATATAATGCTATATATATCAGACATATATTATGGTGCATATACCTTTAGATGGAATATATACTGCTTATTTTAATTTAAATACGTGGATTAAATAATACTTTTTATAAAGGGATATTTATATATATGTATTCGCACGGAATGGTTTCAGCCCCCTCCCCTGCAGAATAGACTTGCTTCTATCCTATCATTCCTTTGAGAAACAGATAAGGGTCCCCCCCCCTCCCCCCGAATACCTGTCCCGGTCGAATGCCTCCATGAGATTGCCTCGGTGCCCGCGTACCGTAGAGCACCTTGATCCACCGCCACCCGCCCACTGCGCACAGAACTCCTTTTTGTCTTGGAAGGACTACCTACAAGTCCCCGCCCCCTGCCAAGACCACCAGATTTTAATTAGACAATCCCTTCCAGGGAGCTGCGCTTAGGCCCAGGAACATAGCCCTCCAAAATACGCTGCCCTTTCGACAGGTGGTCAGTATCCCCTCTTTAATATGATTTAACACAAATGATAATAAATAAATACGCCTATGTGCATATTTTAATCAGTAAGAAAAATATTAGGTATACATATACTCACTCCATAACAAAGAATAATGCAACAAGAGGATTGCAAAATAATACTAATCAATAATAAAAGCAGTTTCACTTTGATTTGTTCGGTTACCTGGTCAAGTTGAATACATTCAGCAAAATGAGTTAGAATGGGATAAGAGAAAGACCGGATCTGAGGTTGTTAGGTAGCAAATAAGGTGAGAACTTTAAGGCTTTTCTAAAACCAAGGGTATAAGATCACAGTAACCGATAGCCGGTCACTGGATTAAACCGACCATCTTTTTTTAGAGAACCGTCATGGTTTTTTTGGTAATGGGAAGTTTAGCAACGATACCGGTAGGGTCAGCAATGGATTAAGTGCTTCTAAGAAGAGGTAGTGGGCTAAAGTTACCTAAAGGTGAAATTGTGGGGTTATTTAAGATTGAGTAGTTATTATTCATGAGGCTTTTTTAATGACTGGGAGGATAGAGAAGACTCAGAGTGTGTGTAAATTTGGCCTTCTAAATAAATAATTCAGGACGGGTATAGGGTAGTAAGGTAGTAAAGTGTAGGTAAATGTAAAATAGAATAACATCAGTAATTATCTAGGAAGGGTATAACTTATGTATTACTATTAGCTCAAGCAGTTAAAAAAAAGAAAATGGTACCTTAGAAATCATAGTCATAAAACACTACGTTCTTTTGGTGTCCCAGGAGGGGCATTACACATTGAAACCCTTGCAGTGCATTCCTCAGGACCTATGATGATGCCAAGACATGGGTACCCAAGTTGGATGACACTGATAACGTCAAGATGAGTTATCTCCTCTGGGTATGATATGTCTCGGATGAGTGTATACTGGGCCTATGGTATATATCAGTATGCAGTCTATGGGCTATGATGTATCTTAAAAAAAAACTGCAACACTCATTTTACTCATGTTTCTAGTCACATAAGAAATACAAAACTTTGAAAAATATCGTACGGTCCATGTTCAAAAACATTCAATGGATCCTTTCAATGATTTCTACCTTCTTTTAATGATCAAATGAAAATCCGATTCCTTTGTGTTTCATCCATTTCCTTTGAGATTAAGTGGTCATTGTACATGGTGAACCGATAAAAAGATGTATGCATACCGACGGCGGTCCGAATAGGAACCTATTTAATTCGGTCAGTGTCTAACATGCGGGCTATTTTTGGTAAAGATAGTCCAGCTTTCCCTCCTTTTCTCTCCTTAGGGATTAGTTGCGGGCTTGAGTCAATGTTGCGCCTATGAAGTTGGTTTATAGGAAAGGATGCTCTTTGTAACTTAGTCATAGGTGTGGAATTTGTGATTCCAAGTTATAGGTCTATTAGTATTGAAGGTTAGTTTGAGGGTTAAGACTCAGGTAACTTTGATGAAGGCTGGCGACATGAGGTGTCCAGGTATGGTGATGAATGGATTCTATTAATTATCCAAGGTACGATTAATCCCAAATAATTACTGTCAAAGGTTCTAGGTGATGAGGTTAGGTTGCGAATATGAGATGCGGGGCAATAAACTAGTGGGATCGTTAGACACAAATCTCTAGGTGTCTACAATATGGTTGCCATGCCCTACTAGTCTAATCTTTATATATATATATAAACTATATATGTGTCATATATAAAATAAAATAAAATTTCATATGGTGTTACAGTACACACTTAGCACATGTTCACACTAGGTACTTTATTACACACTTTATTGTACACATCACACACACACACACACACACACACACACACATTTTATCATATATATATATTTAAGAGATTATTATATAGTTGTTAGCGCATAGCGCACACACTTGACACATATGATATTGACTAAATGCGTTCCTTGATCTATTAAATAAATTAGATAAATGAAATTTAGTTCTAAAATAAATTTAAGGTTTAAAATAGTTCATTGATGACTAGTTATTTTCTTGATTTATGGCCCCACCCCCTACGCATAAAAAAAAAACTTACAATGTTTTTCGTGCTCTCTCCTTGATTTACCCCCCCCCCCCCCCCCCCACACCGGTTGTAACTGTGCTCGTGGGGGGCGCTACTTTCCATTGAAAATATTTATTTCCCCACTTACATTATAATTCTGCCGCCGCCCCCACCATGGAGGACTGTTGCCACCCCTACCCGCGGACTGCAATTTCGCCCTGAGCCCTCATACGCCTCCCTGCTATGGGAGTTACCTTTTTCCCCGGCCTCCATTTTCCCAACGATATTCTTACCTCCACACCCATGTGCCTCCTTTATGCTGCTATTGCAGCCAAACCCTGTTGAAGAAAATATATCCCTTTCTGAAGCGAAATACGCTTCTACCCCCCCCCATTCAACACAACCACTCCAATAATCCGCTCGCCTGCAGCTTCAACTTGCTAGCCTACACACATCACACAAAAATATATGTATAAAAAAACAATAAATCCATGTTTGTAGTCTACTTGAACAAAAAAAAAACTCTTGAAAATAAAACTAATATAAGAAAAGTGTAGTCTTTGAGCCTGTTCCTACTCTTGATGTTTCTAAACATTACCATGCAAATCCAATAAAACCCTATCATGCTCTTCCACCATATGAAAGAACTATTACAGTATCACATGTTGAGAAGAGAAATGGAACTCAACTGGATGAGCCTTTTTGAGAAGTGTAACACTGAGATCAGTTCTCGCATGCTCTGGCAATTTTAGGGCTTTCTTCTAAACCAAGGGACAAGATTGATTTGATCTTAGAGTCATTATTAAATCCTTTTTTTTTTTTATCATGGGATTTTAATGAGAAATTTAGTAAAGAGGAAGGGTGTGATGGATTAAATAATTTAAGAAGAGGTTGTGGGTAAAGTTACCTAAGGGGAAATTGTTTCTGTTTAAAAATGAGTAGTTTTTTCATGTGGCATTTTTTTTAACTACTAAGAGAGAGAGAGATTTTAAGAATTTTAAATGTGTGTAAATTTTAACGATTAAGTAAATAATTAAGGACGGGGTTTAGGGTAGTAATTAGTTGAATTAGGTAAATTAAAATAGATAATAAAATCAATAATTATCAAGAAAAAGGTATAAGAGATGTAATAGTATTAACTAAGCACTGAAAAAAAAAAATTTACCAAATTTTAGTCACGTTTGGTGCGTTCTTTTGGTGTCCCAGGAGGGGCATTACATTTGGTATCAGAGCCATGGGTTCGCACTCGCGGACCACTGGGTAATTAACTAAAAATAGTTAAGGTTATTTTAACAACACAAAAAATTAACTAAATGAATAAAAATAATAGTTAAAATAAATCATCCACCACCATTAAATTTTAAATTAATAAATTGCTTTCTCGCTCACCCGTGCGCAGGATGACGCCCAAGCGAGGACGATCAGCTAGAGGTGTGGGACGTAGTGCATCTACGCAGGAGCCGTCGACGCCCGATTTTCGGCCTTGGATATTAGAGGCCTTGCGCCAGCTGATAGGTGTTGTGGAGCAGCGTGTACCACAACCGCAGGAGACGAGAGTGGAGGCACCATTGGGAGACGAGGAGCCATTAGGTGAGGACGCGCATTCAGAGCCACCAGAGCACGATACACAAAGGCGTGAGAGGTCACGTAGCCCTTCCGTTCATCACGAGAGGGTAGCCTCATTCCGTCGTAGCCGCTCACACAATCTCGAGGGACCATTCGAGGATAGGCGACTCCCTTCGCCTATTGGACTACATCGCCAGGATCAAGATACAGGCAGTGTGGTCAGGGATCTTCTTCGTTTGCAGCCGCCCACTTATACCAGCTCTACAGATGGCTTTGGGGCTGAGTCATGGCTCCTTAGCTTGGATAGTTGCTTTGGCTTGCACTCTTACGAGAGCAACGTCAAGGCGAGGTTCGCCATACACCTCCTCCGAGACGCAGCAGGCGTTTGGTGGAGGAATGAGGAGCGGAAAGCTCCATCTGACTCGAGAGACAGTGCCTTGGGAGATGTTCGAGGAGCGTTTCAGGGCTCGTTATATATCAGAGCATTTTGTGTAGAAGAGGATCGATGAGTTTCACGACTTACGACAGGGATCTGGCACAGTAGCGCAGTATGAAAGCAGGTTCCTGGATCTTCTTCAGTATGTGGACTACCTGCAAGATGAGAAATTGTAGGTTAACAGGTTCATTCGAGGGCTTAATGCAGATATAGCAGGAGCAGTTTAGTTAGGATACTATCTCCTCCCACACTTGAGAAGGCCGTTGAGAAGGCCTACTTAGCTGAGGAGAACAGGACCAAGGCACAGGAGCATCGTGATAGAAACAAGAGCAAGTTTCAGGAGAGGATACAGGCCTTCCCAAAGTCAAAGGTCACGAGGTACTGCACCACCCCCTAGAGGAGGATTTTGGCCTCCGCCAGTAGCCACGAGGGCTCCACCGCACCCACAGCGACAAACACAGCAACAGGGCCACCCACAGCAGGGGGCTAGACAGACACAGGGATTTTTCAGAGAGGTGTTTCTAGAGGTGGTTTTAGTGGAGCCAGAGATAGGAGGCAGGGCACTCAGCAGACACAGCCAGCTCGCACTCAGAAGTCTGCTAGGGTTGGACCGGCAGGATCAGTACACCAGAGTACAAGAGGGACCCCATCTCAGAGGGGTACAGGAGGTTGTTTTATTTGTGGATCTCCAGATCACTATGTGCGCATGTGCCCGCACAAACCCAATACCATGGATGCACAGAGAGCTGCTAGATCCGAGCAGACGGTGGGTGATGTAGGACGCTCGCCCATCGGGTATATGCAGCGGTTAACAACCGCTAGGCCGAGCATCAGGCCACGGTCATTGAGATGACAGGTACTATCAGGGGTATTTTTGTCTCAGTACTTTTTGATTCAGGTGCTTCAGATTCCTTTATATCACCTTCTATACTGGACTAGTGTGGGCTAGTGGTGTGGCTAGGCAAAACCAGATAGTTGGCAGGTTGAGTTGGCCTCTGGGGCCAAACTCACCGTGGACTCGTATGTGGAGAGTTGCGTACTTGATTTAGGAGCCTTCTCCACTACTACTCTTGACCTCCGAGTTATCCCTCTAGTTCCTATCAGGTAGTTTTGGGTATGGATTGGTTCGAGACTCATCGAGCTAAGGTGGATTGCAGAAATAAGGTCATTGAGTGTCAGGATGATCTTGGGAGTGCAGTTGTGATATCAGGGATGCAGAGACCTATCTCCTTGCGCATGATATCGGCTAAGCAACTCAAGCAGAGCATGCGTAAGGGTGTCAGTTTTTTGCTATCACCATCAGTGATCAATCTGAGAGCATTCCAGAGCATTCACCCTTAGATGATCATGCAGTTTTGAGGGAGTATACAGATGTGTTTCCAGGCGAGCTTCCAGGGTTACCACCCCGCAGAGAGGTGGATTTCACCATTGATTTAGTACCTGGATCAGCACCAGTTTCTAGGGCACCTTATCAGATGACGACCCAGAGCTTTATGAGCTCAAGATTCAGTTAGAGGAATTGTTGGATAAGGGTCTCATTCGCCCTAGTGTGTATCTCCTTGGGGAGCGCCAGTCATATTTGTGAAGAAGAAGGACGGTTCTCTCAGACTTGTGTAGACTTCAAACAGCTCAAAAGTCACAATAAAGAACCGTTATCCACTCCCTAGGATTGATGACTTGTTTGATCAGATGCGGGGGAGAGAGTGTTCTCCAAAATTGATCTCAAGTCAGGGTATCATCAGTTTGCATATCAGATGCAGACATTCATAAGAGACAGCTTTTCACACACGTTTATGGGCATTATGAGTTCACAGTGGTTCCATTTGGTTTGACTAATGCCCCAGCTGTCTTCATGAGCCTCATGAATGGAGTATTCAGGACATTTCTGGATCACTTTGTCTTAGTGTTCCTTGATGACATATTGATTTATTCTCGTTCCGAGGAGAAACACGAGGAGCATTTGAGACAGGTACTTCAGGTTTTGAGAGCAGAAGTTGTATGGGAACTTGGAAAAATGTAGCTTCTTTCAGACAGAGATTCAGTACTTGGGTCATATCATTTCAGGTGAGGGTATCTTCGTAGATCCCTCTAAGATACAGGCTATCTTGGACTGGCCAGCACCCACATCAGTTACTGAGGTGAGGAGTTTTCATGGGTTTGGCAGGGTATTACCGCAGGTTCGTACAGGACTTTTCTAGGATTGCTCACCCTATTACTTCTCTTCAGAGAAAGGGAAGAAGTTTGATTGGTCAGAAATGTGAGCAAGCCTTTCAGTTGCTTAAGGAAAGGTTAACCACGGCGCCCATCTTAGCAGTTCCAGACCCGACAGAGGATTTTGTTGTTTGTACTGATGCATCACTAGAGGGTTTGGGAGCAGTTCTTATGCAGGAGCGTCGGGTTATTGCTTTGAGTCTCGTAAGCTCAAGGAACTACGAGCTTAATTATCCTATCCTACTCATGACTTGGAGCTTGCAGCAGTTGTCATGCTCTAGTGCGTTGGCGACATTTCCTTTTGGGTAGACCTTTCATTTTGAGGACAGATCATCATAGTTTGCAGCATATCTTCTCACAGCCGAACCTCAACGCTCGTCAACGGCGTTAGATGGAGTTCCTATGTGAGTATGACATGGAGGTTCAATATATCAAAGGGAAGGAAAATGTTGTTGCAGATGCACTTAGTAGACGACGACATGTGCTTGCTTCTTTGACACTTCAGTCAGATTTGAGAGGCAGGATTCTTGAGCACCTTCCAGAGGACAGATTTTATGAGGGAGCTAGACAGATGTTAGAGTCTCAGGGTTCATTAGAGGGCAGATATTCGGGGTGTGTTTTAGAGACAGATGGGTTTGCTTCGGTTCCACAGGCGCATCTATGTGCCTAAGTCAGGTGATCTGCGTAGCTTCATCCTCACAGAGCTCATCGAGCCCCATATGTGGCACATCCAGGAGTGAAGAAAATGCATGCCGATCTGAGGGAGTTATATTATTGGCCAGGTCTTTGACGGGACATAGCAAATTTTTTTGCATGATACCTTGAGTGTCAAAGGGTCAAGGCAGAGCATTCTCATCCCGCAGGACTTTTACACCCTCATGATATTCCCGAGTGGAAATGGGATGTGATTTCCATGGATTTCATAGTCAGACTCCCTATGTCTTCTTATCATCATGATGCCATTATGGTCACCGTGGATAAGTTGACAAGGTTGCGCACTTTTTGCCAACCAAGGTCACCTATAATGCACAGGCCATTGCCAAGGTATTTATGGAGGACATTGTTAGGTTGCATGGCATGGGATTCCGAAGACCATCATCAATGACAGGGATACTATCTACACTTCAGTTTTCTGGACTTCTTTTCAAGCCGCTCTGGGTACTCAGATTAATTTCAGTTCAGCTTATCATCCAGAGACAGATGGCAGAACAGAGAGGGTTAATCAGGTTAGAGGACATGTTGAGAATGTATGTGATGGATCAGCAGAAGAAATGGGAAGATTATTTGCATTTAGTTGAGTTTGCCTACAACAACAGCTATCATAGTTCCATTGGTATGGCTCCTTACCAGGCTTTGTATGGACGACCTTGCAGGACACCTTTGAGTTGGGATAGACTAGATGACAGGATTATTCTGGGACCAGCCTACCTTCAGGATTTAGAGCAGCAGGTTGTTCAGATTAGACAGCGTCTTGAGCAGGCCCACGCCAAAAGGCATATGCAGACACCAAGAGGATTGATCGTCACTTCTCAGTGGGTGACAAAGTCTTCTTGAGAGTTCATCCGCATAAGAGTCCTATCCGTTATGGAAAGGGTTCTAAGCTATCACCTCGTTTTGATCCTCACCCTGTTAAGTTTCGGAGAATAGAGACTTATTAAGAAAGATTGCTTTCCTTGTAAGTGAAAAGTCAAATTTTTTGCAAAAATGTTGAGTCATTGTCTCTTGGAAGTGTGGGTCATAGGCTCAAATGTTTAGCTTTTATGTGCTATTAAGCCGAGAGAACTTGTATACCATTGTTAAATTGATGTAATTATATTTTCTATGTATGGTAATATAAGATGTATATTTATTAGAAATTATTAAAAACAACAATTAAAGGGATGGGCATGGAAAAGACCTGTGAATAATAGGGCTACTAGCCTGCATCCACAAGAGAATGATGAATTTAAGGATAATTTTTGGAAGATAAAATCCATTCTAGATACATTGTGTAGTGCCCACACTTTTTATAGCTCAGTAGCTTGTTTCTTTGCTCATAGACATGTTTGACAGTGATTGGTTATATCTTGGACATTATATTTAGAGATTTGATTTTATTAGACAGTTGTGGACATTTAGGTGTATAGCGCCAATTCAGCTTAATTTCTATATTGTTGCATTTTCTTGTTATGTCTTGGAAACTAATGAATATGATGATGTGTTTGGAACCTAATTATAGTGATGGATAATTGTTGCATGGTGGGATTATATGTCACTTTATCATCTTGTCTAAATTTTGGAATATGGAATATAATTGTGCACGTTGTCGCATCTTGATTTCAGTAGGATGTTAGGGTAGTTTAGAACGCATTGATATTTTACTATGTCATTGAATTATATTGTATTAGACATGTGTGATTAATGTGTGCAATGAGTGTGCAGGTGACAGGGTTACAGGAGAACGTGGGATTTAGGCCAGATACTCAATCTTGCACAAGCAGCCTACGGGCCGAGTCCTAGCCCTGTTCATTGTGTGAAACCTTAGTATAGGAGATTATTAATTTTGGGCACTATGAGTGACCCCAATTCTTGTAATGTATTGTGCTTTGAATTATTAATTTTGTTTAGGGTTGCTAGTGAAGTTGTAAACTTGTTTTGGGAGTTAATAACTCCTTTTTCATTTAATTGTTGGTTATGTTTAATGTGTCACTTAATCATAAGGGTTTAGGGTCACATGTGAGACCCTTTGGTGGTCCCCACACTCTCTACCCTTGTGCCAAAAATGTAAAACCTGAAATTAGGGTATTTTGGGCATTTTTGGGGACCCCTTTGTAGCTCGGGAGTCCCCCTATCACTAAAATGAGCCCTTGGACCCTACTTAATGGGTAAGGGGGCTTATTTTCAAGGCTAGAGGGAGTTTTCCCTCCCTTTCTACCTCTTGAATAGTCATATCCATGTAAGGGATGTGGATTTGTGTGTTTATCAAAAGTTCCACTTATTTTGTCTTGTTTGCATTTAAGGGAATTTGGGAGAAGAGGGCAAAAAGTTAATTTTACCCTTTCTCTCTTTTGTTTTGGCATCTTTGACCTTGATGAGGGAGAGGGGTGACACATGTCACCCCCTCATTTGTGAGGATGCTTGTTTGCTCCTCTTCAAATTCTCATTCATGGGAAATGAAAGGAACTTTTTTTTTTGGAACTTCTTGTTTTGGATGCTTGTGGATTTTGGAGCTTGGAGATTGGCTTGAGTCAAGGTGTGTCGGAGTGCTTTTTGGAGAGTTTTCCTTGAGGTAGGCTCTCATGTCTTTTGTTGTGTTGTTGCCTTTTTGTTGCTAGATTTGTTGCTTAAAATTGTTAATTGTTGTATGTGGATTTTGGTTGCTTGCTTGTTTTCTTTAACTCCCTCCATCATATGGCATGATAGAGTTTTAGAGTGTGGGAGAAGAGAGGGAATTTTTTCCTCTCAATCCTCAAGGCTCAATGGATAAGCCTTGTAGGATCTTATTTTTTTTCCCTTCAAATGGTTGAGGTGGGGAAGTTGATTCATTTGGCTTGAATCTCCTTCCCTATTCTTGGTAAGGAAACCCCTTTTGGGGTTTGAAAATCCTTCCAAGGAGGACTTGGAGAAAGGGGGAGGAATAAGGAGGGTCTTGTTTGAATAAGGAGCAATAAGGAGGATATGAAGATGTGCTTATTGTGCAAATAATATTGATGCATAACCTTGGAGAACTTTCTCCTCTCTTCCCCATTTTTGAGGATGAACATGGGTTCTCCTCATAAATTTTGGAGTCTTGTTTTGTATTTGTCCTATTTTATTTTGTGTGCTTGCATCCTTGTTAGTGTACCCTACATCTTGTGTAAGTTTTGGTTAGTTGACCTCTTTCCGATGGGCTTGGGGGAGGCTAACATGCATCCCAACCTTGGGAAAAACATGTGATGATGCTTATGGTTGGGTGGCAAACAAGCTCTTCTCCTTGTTGGTTTTCTCGAAGGCATCAAGTTTGGAGCTCAAGATTGATAGTTAGTGTTGTTGGAGTCCTGTTTGGCTTCTCTCTCTTTGGGAACATTATCTCCTTGTATCTTTTGGTCAAGGCTTTGTGGAAACTTGCATCTCTTGTAAAACTCTTAGTTGTAATTTTCATTCTTATAAATGAGAAGTCATTATTGATTTAGGAATCTCCTTAAAACATTTTGTAAGAGACTTGTACTCATTTAATGAGTAGTTATGTATGCTATGAAAAACATGTTGAACATTGAATTTGAGCATTTTGTAAATGAAATTTTGGTAACTCCTTTTTGAATGAAAAGTGGATTTTGAAAGCATGCTCCTATATATGAAAATCTGATATGTAAATTCCCCTTGAAAGAAAGAATATATATATTTGAAAAATGCCCTTCTTGTGAACATGTATGTACACTTCATGGTGATCATTTTCCCTTTATTATAAATCTGAAACATTCATATTTCATTTTTTAATGTTTGTAATAGAAAATCTTTTGAAGTGAATGTTTGATAATATTAAGTTCATTAGGTAACACATAATGTGATTAAAATTGGTTGTTCATTTTAAGTTGAAATCAACATTGTTTGTTGTTGTGTACAAAAGAGATAGCAAAGAAAAAAAAAGGGGGGGTGGGGGTATAAATCTTAGATTTATCATTTTATTCCTATAAGAAAACTTTGCAGCTTTATAAGTATAAAATGGAAGATACATTTCGGATTATACATTATGTGTATAACATTACACATATACTTAAAATGTAGCATATATATATATATATATATATATAATATATATCTATTATATATATATAATATATATATATATATATATAATGTTATATATATCAGACATATATTATAGTATATAAATATAAATGTAATATATACTGCTTTTTTTAATTTAAAAACGTTTATTAAATAAAACTTATACAAAACAAAATAAATAAATAAATATTGGGGGAGGGTCAGCCCCCTCCCCCCCAGCCGACTGCGCCCCCCTCTCCTTTCTCAACGGCTCCACCTCCCCCCCCTCCCCCCGTACCTGTCCCGGTCGCGGCCTCCATAGCCGCCTCGGTGCCCCCCTCCCAAGCACCTTGTCCACCGCCACCGCCCACCCGCACAGTCTCCTACCCCTCCTCGCTGCTCCATCTCCCCGCCCCTGCCACGACCCCTGTCTCCCTCCGCAGTCCCTTCCATATCTGCGCCACCCCCAAACATAGCCCTCCAAAATACGCTGCCCCTTCCACACAACGTCATATACCTCTTTCTCTGTAACAAAAAAATAAATAAATACGCCCGTGTGCATATTTTAATAGTAAGAAAAATATTTGTATACATATACTCACTCCATAACAAAGAATAATGCAACAAGAGGATTGCAAAATAATAATAATAATAATAATAATAATAATAATAAAACCAGTTTCCATAGATCTCTTCCAATACCTGCACAAGAGAAAAGAATAGCAAAATGAGAGAATGAAATAAGAGAAAGAAAAGAATAGGCCATTAGAGCAATAAGGCAAACTTTAGGGCTTTTCTAAAACCAAGGGCTCAGATGACTTTAATCATAGGGTCATTATTAAATCATATCTTTTTTTAATTAGTCATGGTTTTTTTTTTAATGGGAAGTTTAGCAAGGTGGAAGGGTGGAATGGATTAAATATTTTAAGAAGAGGTTGTGGGTAAAGTTACCTAAAGGGAAATTGTTTTTATTTAAAAATGAGTAGTTATTATTCATGTGGCTTTTTTAAACTAAGAAAGAGAGAGATTAAATGTGTGCAAATTTAACAATTAAATAAATAATTAAGGACGGGTTTAGGGTAGTAAATAGTAAAATTAGGTAAATTAAAATAGAATAACATCAGTAATTATCAAGAAAGGGTATAAGAGATGTAATAGTATTAGCTCAGCACTTAAAAAAAAAAAAATTACCCTGAAATTTTAGTCATGTTTGGTGCGTTCTTTTGGTGTCCCAGGAGGGGCATTACACATTGAAACCCTTGCAGTGCATTCCTCAAAACCTATGTTGCCAGGACATGGGTACGAGTTCGATACACAGATACGTCAATTTTAAAAAACCCTTGGGTATGATATGTCTTGGATATATATATATATATATATATATATATATAGATATATATATATAGATATATATATTAAAAAAAAACAACACACTCATTTTACTCATTTTTTAGTCCATAAGAAATACAAAACTTGAAAAATATAGTACGGTCAATGTTCAAAACATTCAATATACTTAAGATTTTACATTTTTTAATGATAAATGAATATTATATTCCTTTGTGTTTCATCCATTTCCTTTGAGATTAATTTGTGTTGTGATGGTGGCCATAAAAAGATGTATATAAGGAGCTCCTAAATGACCTATTTAATTAGGTTGTGTCTAACATGCCAATGATAACTAAAGATGTCAGTCCTTCTAATCCTCCTTAAGGATGCGGGAAGGAGTCAATGTTGCGCCTTAATAGTTTATAGGAAAGGATGCTCTTTGAAACTTTAAGCTATGCAATTTGTGATTCCAAATTTTTCTATTAGTATTGAAGATCATTTGAGATTTGAACTCATAACTTTTACGAAGGCTCAAATATATGTCCAAATTTCTATGAATAGCTTCTTTCCTTGTCCAACTACGATGATCCCAAATAATTACTTCAAACGTTCTTGATATCGTTCGAATATTTTCTCTTCAATAAACTAGAGGGATTTTAAAAAATCTCTAGGTTTTCTTGTGGTTGCCATGCCCTCCTAGTCTAGTCCTAAATAAAATTAAAGTTTGTTTGAGTCAAAATAAAATAAAATAAAATAAATTTGGTGTTAGAGTAACCTTAGCTCATGTTCACCTAGGTACTTTATTAACCTTTATTGTATTTATCCTCACCCACTTATGTGTGTGGATATTTATTTTATCTTATTTAGATATTAAGAGATATTATCTAGTTGTTAGGTATAGTTCTTTCCTTGATCTATGATATTGACTAGTTCTTTCCTTGATCTATGATATTGATTAGATCCTTGATATCTAGTTCTCTCCTAAATTTAAGGTTTTGACTAGTTCTTTGATGACTAGTTATTTTCTTGATTTATGGCTTGATCTACTACCTTGACTAGTTCTTAGATTGT
Organism: Taxus chinensis; assembly: GCA_019776745.2. Taxonomy (NCBI): domain Eukaryota; kingdom Viridiplantae; phylum Streptophyta; class Pinopsida; order Cupressales; family Taxaceae; genus Taxus; species Taxus chinensis. The sequence goes on from CM034154.1 coordinate 472,367,763, forward strand.
TTTTCGTGCTCTCTCCTTGATTTATTGCTTGATCTACGACCTTGACCGGTTGTAAAAGTGCTTGTTTTTTTGTGCTCTTTCCATTGAAAATATTTATTTTGAAACTTGCATTATAATTATAAAGTGTCAAATATGGAGGAGTGTTGTAATCAATTGTGGACGCAATTTTGGTTGAGCCCGATATCCTAAATTTTTGGGAGTTACATTCTTCTCTATCATGGATTTTGAGAATGATATTCTTTTCTCTAAAGTATGTGGATTTCAAGAGGATATTGTAAAATTTGTTGAAGAAAATATATCGCTTAAGAAGCGAAATTCTCTTCTACAATCACTCATTCATGATAATGATATAATAATCCACTCCTTGCAGCAACAACTTGCTAGCCTACAACATCACCATGATATTGTGGACAACCATATCCATGTTTCTAGTTTACTTGCAGCTGTTACTCTTGTATCCACTGATATTGATATGTTAGTCTTTGAGCCTGTTCCTACTCTTGATGTTTCTAAACATGTGAGGCTTGTTACTTCATGCTCTTCCACATATGTGCCTATTACAGTATCACATGTTGTGTATCCTATTTCTACTCAACTGCATGGCCTTTTTGAGAAGTGTACCACTGCCTTCAGTTCTCGCATGCTCTGTTTTATGGGTTTCACTGGCGGAGGTATTGATAGACACTCATAGGGTATCGTTTCCCCTCTTCCACATGTTAAGTGGAATTCTCATCATGACATTGGTTTTCGTGTAGATACTTCATTGGGATAACACATTGACATAGCTTATTTGTTTGTTCGCTCGACTCTTTTTTAGGATTATGAGCAACACATGAGTTCTGCATCTTCACTTAGGCTTGAGAAACCTGAGATTTCAGCTATTAGACATGATCAACCTGACACACATTCTGATGTTCTTTTGCATGCACCCATTGTGCATTTTGTAACAAGTCATATACAGACATCTTCTTCATCCATCCATGTTGATTTGGGGTGGATATCTGATCACTCGTGGCGGTGACATATGCATTTGTTGAGAGGACTCTACAGGGGTGGCTCCTCCACCATTCGGCCTCTTGCTCCACTTTTTATACCTTCTGCATTGTGATGCTTCTTGTTTTGAACATTTTTCTTTAGCAGGTGTAGTTTATTTCTCTTATTTTTTGAGAGATTTTATATCTGTATTTTTGACACTTTTGGGATGTTGACAATATCTCTTAGGGGATCTATTCTGGTGCAGTCCAGTGTTAGTTTGTTAGTGTTCGAGTAGTTGTTTTTCTAACTCATACAAATTTGTAGCGTCCCTCCACCCATTCAACAGTATAAGAGGGTGTGGTGTTGATATTGTTTCTTCAGGTTTTGTGTCATTGCCTTATTACCTTGACTTTTCTTGGATCGTGACATTCTTGATTTTGTGTCATTGCCTTGTTGCTTTGGTTATTGTTCTTGGATTGTGACACACCTATTTGCAGCGGTTGATCAAATTATGTTTGGTATTTTTTGCACTTTCGACATCACTTCGTTGATAATCTCCTTGTATGGAGCTATTCTGGTGAAGGCCAATGTTAGTTGTTTATGAGTTTTTTGATCGAGCAGTGGATTCAAATCACAATGCACACTGAACTTCTTCAACATTGTCCAAGTTTTTTGAACTGAGCTTCTTAGGATGCCTTGGAGTGAGTTTTTACTCTCTTTATTTTGTTGTTACTAGTTTTGGGTACCTTACGGTGTCCTTTTTCCTAGTTATTGTACATGAGTGCCTCATCAGGCTTAATTACCGGGACTCATACTGTGGACATGCCACTTCTATTTTGGCCCCTAGCTTCACTTGAGAGGAGTTGTTAGAGTATGTATTTATCTTAGCTCATGTTCACCTAGGTACTTTATTTACCTTTATTGTATTCATCCTCATGCACTTATGTGTGTAGATATTTATTTTGTCTTATTTAGATATTAGCAGATATTATCTAGTTGTTAGGTATAATTTTTTTTTTGATCTATGGTATTAACTAGTTCTTTCCTTAATATATAGTATTGACTAGATCTTTAATGTTTAGTTTTCTCCGAAATCTATTGTCTTAACTAGTTCTTTGATGACTAGTTATTTTCTTGATTTATGGCTTGATCTACGACCGTGACTGGTTCTTAGATTATTATTTCTTGCCTATTTAAGCAAGACTCATTCTCATTGTATTGTATTGAGTTCCATAATAATATATGATATTGCTGTTCATTTGTTTGCAAATATTTTATGTAAAATTATTCTGGCGAATTGTTTTCATCTTATTGATAGTGGTGTTTAATTAGCATCTGTGTTCTTGGTTTGGTACGATTTGGTGTTTGATATCATTCAAATATTTTCTCTTCAATAAACTAGAGGGATTTTAAAAAATCTCTAGGTTTTCTTGTGGTTGCCATGCCCTCCTAGTCTAGTCTTAAATAAAATTGAAGTTTGTTTGAGTCAAAATAAAATAAAATAAAATAAATTTAGAGCCCCCCACTGCCCACCTATATTGATACGTCCTGGATACGTCAAAATGTACTCGGAACGTACCTAGGATGTATCAGTACCGGGTACATATCTAGGGGTACAGGAGGGTGGGGGACGAACCTTGGTAATATAGCTCAAAACCTAGTCTGCTCGCATCAAAATATATGGAAGGGGAAATTGGGACAAGATGCATATACTCACTATAACATAAAATCAAGGGAGGTTTTTTGGCTGAGGCCAATATAAGGTTAGGATATTTTCTTGGCCTATGCTAAAGATAATAAAATGGTTGTTGAGGATCAAAGGCTTTGTAGGGCATCTTTTTGGCATGTCTTCCCAGGTATCTAGCCAAAATTTTCTTGGACAAATGGGAAGATGGAAATTGAAAAGAGTAATATTTTGAATGTCATGTTTCATTAATTGGGCAATGGTTTTGTTTGTGTTTTTGATTTTATGGGAAACCAACAATTTCACATAGATATCAATATCTCAGACAATGATACATTTATGATTTTTCAAACAAAGAAATATCGAAGAGGGTTATCGAGAATCACCTCAAGTATTGTGGAAATTCTCTTACTAATCCCTACTGTGGCAAGGTATTATAGAAGCAAATAACTTTTTAATTGACTTTATAACTATCTAACCAATCATACAAATTTATTTTTGGTTAAAGACTTTCTTAATGTTCTAATAATGTTCAAAAGAAGTTTTGTTTCCATAATTGTTTTTCTATTTCATCTGTTGTGAATAAGATTATTCAACGTTGTGGAAAATTGCAGTGGTGCACAAGGACTTGTTTACTACCATTAGAAGTGCATCTTGGAGACTGCTAATTGTTGGTACTCATTAAGGAGATTTGCATTCTAGTGTATTTTAAAAATATATTCTATACTTTTGAGCCTAGATATGATGTGATATCAAAGATAAATATCAGTTACTCTTGTATTCTATCGACATCTAATATCTTTCAAAAGCTATTAATTTTTTTCTCAGGCTATATTATTACATATAGTCTGTTAAGTTATTGGTTACTTCATAACTAATATTCACTTGTAAACTGCTTACCTATCCCAACTATATTATAACCTTTTTCTAGCATAATAAATATAAGCATCACACACATCTCAAACTGTTTGTATGCCTTTCACAGTTCTCTTCATTCTTTTTTTTGTTCACATCTTTTAACATTGGTATTAGAGCCATTGTTCAAGGAAGCCATAAAGGGTATGAACAAGAAGTTTCAAAGATTGAGAAAGCCTCGAAGTGAGTATGAATTGCGGTAGAAGAAATACAAATTCGTTAGGTCACATTATGAGGTTGAAATACAATTGATTTATAATTGACATTGATGTTGCTAATAAGGGAAAAGTGTTTTGAAGATGTTTGACGACATTTTTGAAGGGAAAAACATCATTACAACAATTGTTAGAGCATCAGTTTGCACATGAAAAAATAGAAACATTTGCAGATAATCACGTCTACCAAAACACAATTCCATAAATTTGATGATAGTAGGACACAATTTTTAATTGTTTCAACATGAACATGTGAAGTGAAGGGAAAAAAACTACAAAAATCCTGTGATGCCAATGATAATAATGGTATAGCTTAGATACCAAATGATAGAATCGAATAAGATTGCAATGACTAAAGAGGGACGGAAGCCTCACAAATATTATTGATCATGAAATCAGATTACATAACAATGCAAGAGCTGTAATATTTATAGATATTAGACAGCCTCATATGGATAGACATGACACCCTAGCAGACACCAACTACAAGATGATAAAACCCATCTCACATGCACATGTAATTACTACTAATACCAATATTAAATGTTATCCAACATAACAATATTGAATGCAAGTCACTAGACTAGAGTGCACATGTTGCACATTATTAAATAAAAGACAATGCAATAAAATGTAATAAACATGCCTATGCTAAATTATGCTAACATTCCCCCCCTTAATTTTGCATAGTTTCCAATGAAGTGGAGAGGAACTCTCTGAACAGTGTGAATTTTTCACGTGCAAGTGCCTTAGTGAAAACATCTGCCTTCTGTTCAGCTGTAGGACAGAACTGGAGCTGTATGTTGTGCTTCAAGACATGCTCGCGTATGAAATGAACCTGTACTTCAATATGCTTGGTTCTCTCATGAAATACTGGATTGCGAACAAGCTTTAGAACTCCTTCATTATCAACATATACTGGAGTAGATTTCTGTTGTGGTAGACCAATTCCTTCCAGTATTCAGCGTAGCCATATTGCTTCACAAGCAGCTTCACCTGCAGCTCGATACTCTACTTCTGTAGAAGAGCGAGAAACAAAGTTCTGTTTCTTGCTTCCCCATGATATCGGTCTAGATCCCATAAAGAAGATAAAGCCTGATGTTGACTTCCTATCATCCATGTTTCCTGCATGATCTGAATCTGAATATTCTGTCAAGAAGAAGTTGTCATTCTTCTTATACTCTAGACCAAGGTCAACTGTACCCTTTAGATATCTCAGTATTCTCTTTGCTGCTTTCTAATGACATATTTTTGGTTCTTGCATGAAGCGTGATAAATAGCTGACTACAAAGCTGATATCTGGTCTAGTATATGTCAGGTAAATGAGACTCCCGATCAACTACCGATAGAGAGTTACATTCACCGATGGTGATAGATCAGAACGAGATAACTAAAGTCTCGCTTCCATAGGTGTAGCAATAGGAGTGCAGTCCATCATCCTGAATTTCTCGAGCGTTGTCTTGGTGTATTTCAACTGTGACACAAAGATATGATTCTCTTTTTGCCATACTTCCAACCCAAGACAATAGTGCATGAGCCTGAGATCTGTCATGTCGAACGATCGATTAAAATCCTTCTTTGTTGCATCGATCATCTTCATAGAACTGCCTGTAATGACTAGATCGTCGACATAAACAACCACAATGACAATCTCCCCCCCTTGCTTTTTGAGGTAGAGATTGGGGTCATAAGGATTCCTTTCGAATCCATGACTTATGAGATGCTCATCAATTTTGATGTACCATGCCCGGGGTGGCTGTTTTAGGCCGTATAGAGATTTTATGAGTCTGCATACCATCATCTCTTTTCCTGGTATTACATAACCCTCTGGATGAGTCATATAGACTTCTTCTTGCAAATCTCCATTAAGAAAGGCACTTTTCACATCCATTTGGTGGACTTTCCAACCAAATTATGCAGCTAGAGCAAAGATCATCCTGATTGTCTTGATCTTGGCTGTGGGAGCAAATGTATCCTCATAATCAATGCCTTCTTGTTGTGCATACCCCTTTGCTACAAGCCTTGTTTTATACTCGTCAATAGTCCCATATGATTTGTACTTAGTCTTGAATATCCATCTGCATCCAATGGGTTTCTTCCCTGGTGGAAGGTTGACAAGTTGCCATGTGTTGTTCTTCATCACTGACTGATACTCTGAATCCATGGCATCTTTCCAAGCTTTTGATTGTAGGGCTTCCTGAACTGTAGATGGCTCAACTGTTTCAACAACTCTGCTCATTAGGGCATAATTGACCTCTTCACGAGCTTGACTGCGAGTTCTAGGTCCAGGATTGGATGATGTGCTAGGTGCTTCATCCAAATTTGCATCTCTTATTAATTGAGTATACCATTTAGGTAACTTCTTAGCTGTTCCATTGGCTTGTGGTGGATCCAAGTTTTCACCATCATCCAATTCATCACTGTCATCTTCAGTGGGAACATCAAATTTTGTCTTCACAAGAGGTGTATTCTGCATGTTTGTTGAGTTGTTGAGTGGAGCATCTGCTTGTTTCTTCTCAAAGAACTCAACATCCCTACTTGTGTATACTTTCTTTGCTTTCGGATCCCATAATCTATACCCAAGTGATTCTTCATTGTATCCAATGAATATCAGTTTCTCAGCTTTCATATCCAACTTGTTCCTATTCTTCTTGGGTATGTGCATGCTAGCTTTACACCCAAATACTCTTAGGTGTGTAATTGATGGTTTCCGATTTGACCATGCTTCTTAAGGTGTCACTCCTTCAAGAGCTACTGTGGGCACTCTGTTCAACAAATAGACTGTAGTTCTTGCAGCTTCTGCCCAAAATGTCTTTGTTAAACCTGAGTCATCAATCATACATCGCACCATTTCCATGATAGTACGATTCCTACTATCAATTATACCATTCTACTGTGGTGTGTGAGTAGGAGGAATTTGTCGATGAATCCCATGAGCTTCCAGGTAAGTCTTGAACTCATTGCTTGTGAATTCCCCCCTCGATCTGAGCGGAGAGTTTTGATCTTGCGACCAACTTCATTCTCAACAAGTGCTTTGAACTTCTGAAATGTCTCAAAGGCTTGACTCTTGTTTCTTAGACAATATATCCACATCTTTCTTGAGTAGTCATCAACACAAAGCATGAAGTATTGACATCCAGAATGACTTGGTTGCATGGGCCCACAAAGATCGGTGTGTACCAAATCAAGCTTTCCCTTAGCTCTATATGTGTTCTTCTGGAAGGGTACTCTATGTTGCTTTCCAGCTAGGAAATTGTGACACTTGTCAGTGTTGTGCTTGAGTGTAGGCAATCCTTTCACCATGTTGCCCTTTTGAAGTGTTTGGAGATAGCCAAAACTGATGTGACCATATCTGCGATGCCATAGTTCTGCAGATTGTGTGTCTTTGGCCACTAGAGCTTGATCATCCTTGTGGAAAAAATCAAGTTAGAACATGCATCCCACATTGGAGGCTCTTATTACAATATTGGAACCTCTTGACTTATCTCTTATCAAGCACACTTTTTCTCCATTATTACTGTCAAAATCTAACTTCAAGTTGTGATCAAGGAGTTGACTAACTGATAGCAAATTCTTGGTCAACCCAGGTACATACAATACATTTGTGATTTTGCAGTCATGCTTTCTAAGAGGTAGTGAAATGTTTCCAATCCCCTTGACACTGTATGATGAGTCATCACCTAATGACACATGGTTCTTGTTAGGTGAGTCATGCAGTGTGTAGAACCAATCCTTACGTCCAGTCATGTGTCGAGTTTCACCCTAGTCAACATACCAGATATCTTGTGTGGACTTGGTTTTTTCATCAAATTGAGCAGAATACATGTGGTGTCCTTCATCTGAATCATCCTCATGTTCAGCAATGTACCCTTGTTGTTTGGGTTTTCTTTGCCAATTACCATTTTTCTGCCCTTGATTGTTGTTGTTGTTGGACTTCCCTTTATTTGAATTATTGTTACCTTGATGTTATTGGGTTTTGAATTACTTGATGAACCCTTTTTATAGGAATTGTACCAACAATCTTTGATGTCATGTCCCCCTCTATTGCAAATGGGACACTTCTTGGTGTTGTCTCGTTGACTTTGGTTCTGTTGGGACTTCTTGTGATTGGACTGAAATTTTCCCTTTCCTTTATGATTGAAAGATAGTGCTTGCTCATCTTCCTGATCTTTGTTGTTCATTGCCTCTTCTTGTTGGAGTAGATTAACCAACTTCTCAAAGGTGACTGTGTGTTCACTCATATTGATAGTTGTCACAAAGATTCTGTAGGAAGGAGGAAGTGCTCGCAACACAATTGGTACGAGGTCTTCATTACTTATCTCTTTTCCCAATGCCAATAGAGATGCCCTCAAAGTAGCAACTCGTCTCAAAAAAACTTCAACCTTCTCATTGTGCTTGAACTTGAGAGTATGCAGTTGTGATAGTAGGTTGAGGATGGCATTCTTGTTCTTTGCCTCATAGACTGTGCTCAACTTATTCCATGCATCCTTGGCCAATGTGGCATCTTTAATGTGGGGTTGCACATCGTCTGTTACGTTAAACAAGATGATCAACTTGGCCTTCTGATTGACCCTGTCAAATTGAACTTGTTGTTTTCCATCATCAAGTGATCTTGTTGTTTGTCCATCTACAATTGTCCATAGGTCTTCAAACTCAAGTAACACCTTGATCTTCGGTTTCCATGCAGCATAGTTGTCTCCTCTAAGCAGTTGTGAATTTGGCAAGAAGAACTTTGGTGCTTGTGCACCCATTTCTGCAATCTAAATTTCTGAAACTCTGAATTTCTGACAAAGGGTAAGGCTCTTATTACTCCAGTATATGTTGATAATGAAGGATTTCTAAAGCTTGTTCGCAATCCAGTATTTCATGAGAGAACCAAGCATATTGAAATACAGGTTCATTTCATAAGTGAGCATGTCTTGAAACACAACATACAGCTCCAGTTCTGTCTTACAGTTGAACAGAAGGCATATGTTTTCACTAAGTCACTTGCATGTGACAAATTCACACTGTTCAGAGAGTTCTTCCCCACTTCATTGGAAACTATGCAAAATTAAGGGGGGGAATGTTAGCATAATTTAGCATAGGCATATTTATTGCATTTTATTGCATTGTCTTTTATTTAATAATGTGCAACATGTGCACTCTAGTCTAGTGACTTGCATTCAATATTGTTATGTTGGATAACATTCAATATTGGTATTAGTAGTAATTACATGTACATGTGAGATGGGTCTTATCATCTCGTAGTTGGTGTCTACTAGGGTGTCATGTCTATCCATATGAGGCTGTCTAATATCTATAAATATTACAGCTCTTGCATTGTAATGTAATATGCTTTCATGATCAATAATATTTGTGAGGCTTCCGTCCCTCTTTGGTCATTGCAATCTTATTTTATTCTATCATTTAGTATCTAAGCTATACCATTATTATCATTTGGTATCAGAGTTTGCAAATATCCAGCTTGTGGAGTAAGATCCCATGGGAACCCTAGCTTCGGTGGTGAGAGATCCATCCCTAGCTAGCAGAGCATTCTTCGGTAGTGAGAGATCTACCCTAGCTGGCTCAAATGTGTGTGTATTGTGTCCTTATTACTCCCTGTCAATTTTGTAGGGTCGATGCCCAGATGACGTTTAGGCAGCTGTGTTAGGCGTTAAGTGCAGTAGTAGTCGCGACGGCATCACCCGTAAGCGCTTCCTAGAGGCACCGTATATACTGAACGCTGCTATGAGATCAAATATCTCGTGTGATAGAACCAAACATAAAATAAAAAATGTGCACTGTTTTTTTTCACTTTATGCACCAAGATTAGTACAACATTCTCTCAAAGTACATTAAAATGAAGTTTTTGTGTCCCCCCTCTTTACAAAAAAGGGTCTAGAATCACAAAATACACAATTTAGGCCAAAAATATTTTTTTACCCCCAATAGGTGTTTTTCCGCTAAATTTAGCGGTGGCTCTAAATGTGTTTGGTGAGCTTTTAAATTTAGAAATCTCCCAAAATTTAGTAATTTCTCTAAATTTTCCAAAAAAATAATTTAAGAAAAAATATGGAGAGAATGGGAATTGAACCGCTGACCTGTTTGTTCCCAAGATCCAAACAAACAATCTGAATATTGTTTTCACCTTTTCTCACAAACCTTGATCTGGGTTTTTCTAAAATTTTTACAGAAGCATCATACAATATTTTCCTTGAAACCCACAAAATTTCAGAAGAATCGGAGTCTTAGTTTTTGAGATCTTACCAATTTACCAGCTAGATCTGATTTTTTTTCAGAAAAAAATGATCCAACTTGTACAGAATTTTCGTCATATGTAGAGGCCAAATCTGAAGATGATGTAAACTACAAAGTTGTGTGCCTCCTTCTTATCTTTTCAGCAAAAAACACGGCACATCAATCTGACATTTTATGAAAAAGTTACGTCTTTTTTTCTAAGAGCTATCTGCTGGAATTTTGTTGACGGGACTGCTTCAGTGTTTGCTCCGAATTCTTCACACCTCCACTTTCAGATCTGTTTTTTTTTTAGATCTGATCTTTTTTTTCTTTTGATCTGCAATTTTTTTCAAGATCTCTCTCCTTTTTTTTTTTTAAGATCTTTTTTTTTTCCACAAATCTTTTTTTTTTAGATCTGCAATTTTTTCCAAGATCTTTCTCCTTTTTTTTTAAAGATCTCCAAATCTTCCAAATAAGTGGATAGGTCAAATTTTAGTTGAGGGATGCTTGAAAGGAATGGAGGCTACGGGATGCTTCAATGGCTCTCCTTTGATACAGATCTTCTTCTTCAATGGATCCTCTCCAATAGTGCTCCTCTTCAACCTTGCTTGGATAGAACCTGCTCTGATACCAAATGATAATAATGGTATAGCTTAGTTACCAAATGATAGAATAGAATAAGATTGCAATGACCAAAGAGGGACGAAAGCCTCACAAATATTATTGATCATGAAATCAGATTACATAACAATGCAAGAGTTGTAATATTTATAGATATTAGATAGCCTCATATGGATAGACATGACACCTTAGCGAACACCAACTACGAGATGATAAGACCCATCTCACATGCACATGTAATTACTACTAATACCAATATTGAATGTTATCCAACATAACAATATTGAATGCAAGTCACTAGACTAGAGTGCACATGTTGCACATTATTAAATAAAAGACAATGCAATAAAATGCAATAAATATGCCTATGCTAAATTATGCTAACAGCTAGGGCATGAACCAGCCAATAGATAAGTCACAATTTGATAAGGAAAAGAAGATATCCCAAATATAAGTCAAATTTTTCTCCAAATCCATATATACGTTATTTGGAGGGAAAAACATACCATAAAATGTTGTTTTGAGCTTGATATTGAAGGTTTGTTAGATTATTTTGAGTCATTGTGAATTAAAAACCATTGCAATCGTTTTTGCTTCATTTTAGTTGTGATTTTGATAATTTTGTTGAGTTTGTGCAAAATGTGAGCACACAATAATTTCAAGATTAAGTTAATAGTAATTACAAGTTACTGTAAAAATGCAACCAATCACCATAGTCTAGTCATGATTTTGAGTGAACTTGTAGTTAGGGCATAAAAATAAATCATTTTTGGTGAAAGAGAAGGGAAGAAATGTAGTCATTTTTGTAGTTTTTGTGTAATTTTGAGTTTGTAGTGTTAGGGCACATGATTTGGCTAGGAGGATCCTATATGATTTTCAACACATGTAAGTCATATTGTTGCGTACATAATAAGAAAACTCAAAATATAGATTGTATTTCCTTTCTCATTACATTGATTTATGGGTCAAAAGTCATAATGTAGACTATACTTTTATTTATTGCCTTGATTTGTAGGTCAAAATTCAAACATCTAGAATTTAGACTATACTTTTTCCCAATTGCATTGATTTCCAAGGTAGAGAATCAAGTATTGTGTGAAAATGGCCACTATTCAAAATCTTGTTTTGTTATAGGCACAAATTGATTGGTGAAAATTACAATGTTTGAAGTTACAAGATTTTGATTATTGCAGAGTATCTGGACTACAATAAAATCATTCTTGGCAATGAAAGCCTATTGCTAACATTGCATATTATGACAAGCATCATAAGGAGGCCTTATTGTTGAAGTTGTCAGTGTTAGATGATTTGATAAGCAAGGTCTGTAATACCATTGAGGCTAGTGTGTTAAGGACAAGTCTAAAGAATAAGTACATGAATTCATATAAGAGTCAGGTTTTATATCTAAAAAAATTGTTGTTTTCAACAAGGATGATGGAGGATGCGTCCCTATCAAAACATCTTCTTTAGATGAAAGATATCCACGATCAACTCAGTTCCATCAATAAAAAGGTGAATGTTAATGACTTGTCGACATTTCTTGTGACTAGTCTTTTGCCCTTCTATGACACATATGTAGAGAGACTACATTTGATGGTAGAAAGTCAAACCTTGTCATTTGATCAAGTTAATTCCTATTTGTTGCAAAAGAAATGGTGGAAGACACAAGTAATTAAGTCTAATTTTGGACAATCAGAGAGTATTAACAATTTAGTCAAAGGGAAAGTAAAGACATTAGTGAATCTTCCAGATACCAAGTGAAATGACATTACTCTTATACATTTGGGCATCTTAAAAAATATTGTTTGAAGTGACAATTTCTTTCCCAACAAAATAAAAAGCCACATGATGAGGCTATTATGGCAGCAATTGCAAATAAGCATAATTTTGAGGAAGGCTACGCTCCCATGGCAGAGTATGCTCTTACAACATCATGCTATTTGTTGGTTCATTTTCTCTAGCACATCCAAACATTTTTCATGTTGTAAGGATTGGTATGTAGCATTTATTACAATTTTTATTTATTTTTATTAACATATGGAAAGACATAATAGAGGGGATAGGAAATGTACATAGAGAGTTGCAATAGAGGGGATAATAAATGTTTGCATTGTGTTGAATAATGTTAAAAATATATCAATAAGGAATGTTAGGTATGTCCTTAACATGCATACAAATTTCATTTGTCAATCAAATAACATAAAATACAAATATTGTTGTAAATTTCTCTAAGCATAATTTTGTTGTGTTAGATGTAAAACAAGAATGGGTAGTTGCCCCCTAGGCATTGGGCAAGGAGGCCAGTAAGGCTTGTTGAATTTTCTACATCAAATTTAAAGTATGTCCGGAGGGGACTCCACCATTCAGGTTGTGTTGGAGGATGAAATTCTTATATATATTTTTGGCCATACCTCACTCAACTTACATGCAATTGTTCTGGAGGGAATATCCACTATACATGATGTGTGGGAGGTAAAATTTTTTGGGGAGGATGGACTTCCTCACTCAGATGAATGGTTAATTGTGAAAGGAGACTCCATTATTCAAAATGCACTAGAGGCACATGGGAAGATGGCAGGGCACACCACCCAATCACAAACATTGGCTCGAAGGTTAACACAACATTGACACTTTCCTCATCTTGTTGTAAAAGGATTTTTACATTGAGGGAATAGATGAACAATAGGAGGAGATGAATATTCACTTAATATTTAGATGTGTTGTCATGCTAAATATATAGCATGCAAAATATAAAATTTTGGTCGTGACAATCTAACCCCCACTTGAAATCTCCTCTCCCTGTTACTATGAACCCTTCTTCAATCCAACCTATCAACTGTGTCATCCTCATTTTGGCTGAGAGGAACATACTAACATGGTTTTCAAGTGTGTTTCATGTGCATGGAAGTATATCTAAATGAATTCAAAAAGCCATTCAACTCTAAGGTGTAATAGTTATTCTCGAAGGCACAACAAGGGATTTTTAAAATCATTTTGCAACAAAGGAATACCCTTTGGGCGATGATTGCAAGGGATCAACCCATTTGAGAATTATGTAGAGGAGTATTGAAGAGATTCAGGGCAGTTTCAAAGAATTATGTGGGGTCATATTATATGGCGGGCCAAGAATGTGTCTCAATGGCTTGCACTCCTTGGTCCTCCATTCTACAAGGGTATGAGGCAACGAAGATGAGACACACATGGACCAACACACAGTTGATTGATTTTAAAGTGGCTACAACGAGTGTTAATGTCGTATATCAACAGGGTAGTGATCCTTATGCTAAGTCAACCTAGGGTTTCCAAGGCTCACGGTCAAGATAAAGGAGGGTACCTTTCTAGGATATTAGTTAATGGGGGAGAGATATAGAATGATAAAAAGATAACACAAACACACACAATCTATATAATTGAAATACACGCAAAGGAAAGCCTAGGAGATGATCATATAAGTGCAATATGCTAACTAGCACCAATGTACATACAATACTAAGTTAGCATAAAACAATGGGAAATGAGATGAACTAATCTATGAAGAATGACAGAGGGGGTTAGAGAAATTACCTGTGGGGTGGTTGCTGATGCATCTATCTCTCCAGAGAAATAGTACAATGAGAGATAATCACTGTGGGTGGAGAAGGGGAACACTATTCCTGTCCTAAACTCACTATAGATGACCTAGTCATGCAAGCAATCCAATAACCAAGAACAGTGTCCAATCCAAGTCGAATGCAAGATAAACCAAGAGCACAATTAATAGATGTAAAAGAGTAGAGCAGATGGTTATTCATTCATGTCATTCCTTCCTTCCTTGAAATGTCATGGTGTGATGTGCATATATACTGGGCGATGGCATCAACCAAGGATAACCCTAATGTCAAGTGGGGTAAAAATGTGTCTTGGATTAAGGGCAAGTCTGCGAAATAAGTGTCAATGATGAAGTCAAATGCAAGCAAGTGCCAGGAGTACTAGTGTGTGCAACATAAAAGAACTGATGAAGGAAAGGGTAACTAAGGATAGGGCTATATAGCAATTCATCTCTATGTGTATTGTCTTTGGTCCCATAATGATATAGTCATATTTCATTCCCTGTAGGCCCCTTAAGACACCTGCTTGAGAAATAGATGCAACAGAGACCCTTATTTGCACAAAAGAGTTGTTAGTAACAACATGAAAAATTAGGTGTATACTTATGCCCCAGTCATTGATCACTACATGTTACAATAGTGAAACATGAGGTGGTCAATGGAATGAAACCGTCTGTAATATCAAAAATGAAGGTAAATATTGAAAGTGCATAAAAGGAATGTTGAAAGTAATAAAGGACTAGCTAAAATGAAATATACCCACAAATGCATACCTGATAGTGTTGTTCATCCTGTCATGTGCGGGTGGAATCAATACTGCAAGAACTTTAGATAATCACACTAGATGATTATCAATAAAATAAGACGTAAATCACCTATATAGGGGCCCATGTGATGAATGTCATGTTATTGTGTCAAGATTTCATAGTATCGTAGTGTCATAGATATCTAGTCCCAAGGGGCAAGGAATGGTGTCACCCAGATTTCATCCTGAAATCTGCGACTACCCTATCCAAATTTTTTATGTACTTTTAAACTAATGGGTCATTTTGTGTTTTTATTTCCTGAAAGTTCTTGTATTGCGTCAAGATATTCCCAAAGAGTCATATTAGCCTTTTTCGCCAAATACCCAGATGCCCAAAATTGTTATATTATGTCGTCAGGATTTGTCTGCGGGAAATTTGTATTTAATTATTTTGAGCCCCGTATGAGACTATTTGCACTTTATTTTAACTCTGTTATGATCGAACATGGCATTATTCCTATGTACTAGAAGGGTTTTAACTTGGAATAAGTTTTGGGCTTTATTTGTGCATTTTTGACAATTTTTCGTGTTTTTGTGTTGTCCCGTTTCGTTTTCTGTGAAATTTCTCTAGAACAATTCATTTGCCGGGTAAGCCCGATTTTTGGCCTGGAGCAGCTGAAAAAC
This sequence comes from Taxus chinensis, assembly GCA_019776745.2. Taxonomy (NCBI): domain Eukaryota; kingdom Viridiplantae; phylum Streptophyta; class Pinopsida; order Cupressales; family Taxaceae; genus Taxus; species Taxus chinensis. The sequence goes on from CM034154.1 coordinate 472,383,408, forward strand.
ATATACGCATGTTATGCCCGGAGGAAGTCCCCATCGGAGGTTTGGATCACTGGGAAAAAGTGAAGTCGTGCACAGAAAAGCCCCTGCGAGGTTGGACGCATTTTTAGAAAACAAATGATTCAAGCTGCAATGGGAAAAATGGAAGCAACAGACAAGGTGGGAATTTTGTACCTGCTTAGCAGGGTACGTTAGAGGCTGCAGGTAGGTGGAAATTTATTGCCTGCCTAGCAAGATAAAAATTCCCATGATAAAATAAAAGGAAAGTGACTTAAGTGAAACCATGGGATTTTATTGCCTGCCTTGCAGGGTAAATAATCCCATTGTCAAAGTCAAATCACTTAAGTGGAACATGGGATTTCCGGGGCTGCCTTGCAGGGTAAAGAATCCCATTGTGAAAAATTCTTAAAAATAGAATTATATTGTGCAAAAAAGTGTGCCCCCTTTGGTAAGATGATGGCAGCCTTTAAGTGGATATAATTAATTATTTCTCCTTCTAAAATAGGCGCCCAAGCATGGAAGAAAGTCAAGAAGTCAAAGGGGAATAAAAGAAATAGAATTAAATGGATTAAATTGACTAAATTTAATTTATTTAAACGCTGCTCCCTTCATGTCAAAAAGTGCGCCCCATTTAGGATATATTTAATGATTTTTGAGGCATTAAATCATTAGATTAATTCTATTTTCAGTGGCTATGGTCAAGGCACACTGTGAAGCTTAACTGAAGTGAAGTGTGAAGGATTAAATTGGATTAATTTAATTTATTGGATGGCTGTCCTTAAACATGCTATTTTTAAAGAGAGAAACATGATTTTTAATTAATTAATTGCTAGGAATGGGAAGGGCAATTATTAATTATAGAATTGTGAGGGTTATATAAGAATGGACTGCCATATGGGTGAATTATTTAATTCACAGGTAAAGAATTGCAGCCAAGAAGAAAAGTGCACCCCATTTGAAGAAGGATTTTGCTCAGGCAAGGCGGAAACAAGGCTAAAAGCTTCCAAATTTGGCGCACGCTTTGAAGGAGGCTGATCTTTGTCTACATAATTGTTTGCATAGGTGTTACAGGTACTCAGGTGTTGTTGAAAGGATTCATGCTCTCTTTATGTGTAAATTAAACATCAATTTTTGGGGTAGCAGGCTTGAAAAGTGTAGATTTTTACAATTAAAATTCACTATTCATGCTCCGGTGGCCATTTTTGTTTGAATTAAATGCAGGAATTCATTACAGGTGCTTTACGAAAGAAAAGAAGCTTTAATCAATGTCCAATACATTATATATATCCTCTGAATATGAAGAATTGTTCAAATCTGCACCAGTTTTGAAGAAATCTGGCCAAGTAAGAAGAAAAAGAATTATTCAGACAAAGATAGACAAAGCCATGGCAAAGGGAGATGAAAAAGAAAGCACGATGGAGTCATGCATCGCTTCCAAACTTGCAGACATAGGAGACACAAATCTAGGTCCGAAACCTCTTTCTGAATTGATTGATAGATTTAGAGCGGGAAAGACTTCACTCATGCGTGCAGTTAAAAGTAGTTGAATTATTCGAGCTGCAACCTTTCCATGCACAACCCAGTTGCCAGAGTTTGTTATGGAGTGCACTAGATCTTACAATCCTTCATCCAGATCAGTGCGTGATGCTACATGAAAGACAATAATTCGTTTGGATGTAGAGTTCATCAATTAATGTTTGAAGATTCCAGTGCGAAAGGTGGTGACTTCCATTAGTCTTCAGGATGCCGGTGGCAGGTGGGAGAAGCATGAAGCTGATTGCGTGAGCATAATGAATAGAAGATACATGAAGAAGCTTAGATCTCCTTCAAAGTTCCCAAGAACTCTTCCACGCTCCAATTTGGTGCAGGAGGTTGATGATGTGGTCAAATTACTATTCAGGATGAATGGCGAGGCGAATGCTTACACTTTCCGTACATGGATGTATGCTTTCATCAGGACCATTGAAGTCAACAAAATTGATTCCATAATCAATGGGTCAGAAATTATTAGCGACAACATTGGTGAGCAACTCCAGAACGTGAAGCGTGCTTTCAACTTCAAAATGACTTCCTACTTGGTGTATGCTGCAGCTTCACAAGGCATCTTTTCCAAGCTGGATAGATGTGTTGTTCTTTCTAAGGACCCCATTTTCGAATGCTACCCACAACTTACTGTACCTGCGTGTGAGAAATATTTCAAAGTGGTCAATGATGAATTATTCTATGATTTCATTTTCAGGCTAGACAAAGACTTCAAGGCCAACATGGTAAGCAAGGTAGCATTGGAAGTAGTGTCCAAGATTGGCAGTCTATTCATTCAGTTTGCAGATTTCACATACCTTAGGGTTACAGGATTTTTTAGAGAACCAATAAAATTGTACAAGTATCCGAATGATAGATTGATCGCCATGGAGATGAGCAGACAACTTGTGGAGCTACACGACCTTCAGTCAAAGCGGCACAATTCTACGGGCTTCTTCCCAATCACTGTGGGACATTACAGCTGCATTAGCATTCATAGAGCTCGAGGGATGGAGACGCAGATGTTATTCGAGTATGAGCAAGAGTTTTTCCCTGCATGGCTGACCTTCGATCCATTTGGAGTAGCCAGGAAGACGATCTCCCAGGAGTACGCACATGTGCCTTCATTAGAAGATTTCTGGATGAAGTGCAAAAGTGAGTACGAGGTTAGAAAAAGAGATTTTAGTAGACTGTCAGCAAAGCAAGTGTTTAACTTTGGACTAGTGCGGATACCTGCGGATCTTAAAGATGATGGGAATGTGGTACTTGACACTTACCATTAAATGGGAGGAAATAAAGCCATACTTCAAGATAATGTAGGAGGCTGCCATACACTTGAAGAAAGATCTGGAGCTGTTTATGTGAATACTTCAAACTGGCTGCTGACGAAGGGATATTGCCTTGATGAAGCATTGATGGATCAAGTCACGGGAAACTTCGGCGCAGGAGATTCTCTCAAGCGGAAGCACGGAGGAGAAAGCAACATAAAGTCTAAGAAGTTGAAAGTACACAGAAGATCTTAATCAAAGGAGAAGAGCACTTCTACGACCATGGCTTTAGCTCCTGCTTCTCCAGCACCCAGTACTTCACCAATTATTTCATCGCAGAAGGATACTTCCATGCCTCTGCTGAATCCAGTGACATTCATCTTCTCTCCTCAGCCACTCCATTCAGCACCTGTTCCAGAAGATATGTTGAAGCTGCAGATGGCGGAGTTCGAAAGAGATTTGTCCTTAAATGATTCAGAGGATGGCAGCCATAACACTGTGGCACTTTCTGATGGAGAGGAGGCAGAGCGGGAGATGGTAGTGCACTCAGCAACTTCTCATTCTCCGAGAAGGAACTTCTCGGAATGGTTGGCTTCGCAGTTGGTTCCAGAAGTGAGAATGAAGATGAAATTAGAGGAGCATGACTTGCAACTACTCCAGAATCTAGGTGGAAGAGACAGAAGGCCTAAATTTGGTAAGGCAAATTCAAGGTTGATCATCGAGGATTCAGGAGAGAATTTTGCTGAGATGTCAATTATGGCAGAAGGAAAGGAGGAGGAGCTCATAGTAGAAGATGTTATAGTAACCAGAGTACCCCTCAGTCAATCCACCAATGAAGGATTGAAGCAGGACACGCAGACATTGATAGATGCTCTATTCCTTAGGCTTGACAGTGAAAAGGCGGAGAAAGAAGAACTTCAGAAGCATGTATCTCAGTTGTGCGAGATCATAGCCAAGGTTGTTAAGCCTTCCATTTAGCACATTTTAGAGCAGATGAATGATCATATTATGCTGGAAATGGAGGATGCAAGCAATCAAGTAAAAACTATTGATGAATGGAAGGATTTGATTATTCGTCAAGCTTCTGTATAACTTGGAGAAGTGCCAGCCCACATAAAGGTTATGAATGATGCGGAAAATTAGCTGTAGCAACTGGTGATGAGCATAGTGAACATGAACATAGTTGTTAAGAGTAACCTGAGTACTTTGGGAGAGATCAACAAGCTACCAAGAGATGTATTGGTTGCAGAGAAAATTGTACCAGATGGATCAGTTGAGAAGGGAAAACAACTAGAGTTTACAGTACTTTCCGTTTGGAGATTTGCAAAGTTTTGTTGAAGAGGATGCATGCACTTGAGAGTAGGACATCATCCTTACTAGACAATATCATTTCTTTCACTGAGGAGGACGTGGTCGAAGGTGTTACTTCATACGTGTGGAGTGTTCCTAGCAAGGTGCCTAATTCCCTGGAAGGGTCTCTTCTGATGGTACAAAAGAGAATTGATAAAGATACTAAGCCTTTCACAATGAATTCTATTAGTAGACTGGTGGCACTGCAGTAGATATTACGAGGTTTGGGCTGATCTTGGAAGATGTGGAGGCATGCATCAAAGTGTTGAATGAAGGATTGCTGTAGTTTAAGGCAGAGAAGGAAGAAGTGGCTAAAACAGATGGGAGGATGCTGAATCATATGTTCGACAAGTATATCCGATATAAGAACAAAAAGAAGACATAAATGTTACAGCTGGCATGACTTCTTCTATTCTTTCTTCTTTTATTTTCTATGTTCCCAGATGAAATTGTAAAAATTTAAGTTATTGGTTTTGCAACCATTACTTAAAGTCATATGGAACAATTCTATTGGTTAAGTGATACATGTGTCACTTAAGGAGAAGTTAGTTGATGATGATTTCAAAATGTCATCTTTACTTGTTTATGTTTCAGTTGAGTTAGATTTCTCATTTGTACTTTCCCTTCTACATTCTATAAGTAGGAGAAGAACCTCCGGGTTAAGGATCAGAATTGGTAAGCAACAATCTTGTGTTCTAGACTTTTTGCTAAACCCTTGAGAGCTACTTAGAGCAAATGAATACAAAGGAACAAGTTTTCGAAGAACTTTGTGTCACGGTGTACTGTGTTTCTTTCTTTTAATCTTAGATCTTTTAATAAACTTTGTGTTATTTTAGATCTAGACCTAGAGCTTCCTTTGTTTTAGAATGCTATGTTTATATCTATTGGATTCTTCTATGTGCATGCAATCAACTCTACCATCTACTGATTGGGATGCACATCTTCCCCGTTTCTTCTATATATTTATGTAATTACCGTCTTCTATAACTTTTTCTTTCTTTAAATAGCTGCTTACTTGTTACAAAACTATTCAGTTATGGTTCATGAACTGAGTAGTTAAAGTAAAACCCCATTTAGATATCAGCATACTTAAATTGACAAATCTGACATGGGAGCCTCACCGGTTAAATGAGGAAGATTTATCTCATGACTGCCTAGGTTTTGTGCTATGCAGAAAACATAGCCAACAGTTTTTGGCGGCTCCACTGGGGAAAAAATTCTTTTTACAGATCAAAGATTGTGTATTGAAGATCAAAGTGTTTCACATACAAATCTCAACTTGGCTGAATGTCCATTCAGTTGATCCGTGAAGGTGCAAGGAATGATCATTTCTTCAGACTGCAGGAGCAATTCAATTTCAATCATCCTCCTTAAGTTAGAAGCCGCAGATCTAGTGTCTCACCAGGAAGGAGAGTGCACACCCATCCAAATCCGGATCGTCTTCAACATAATCCGGTGACTGGAATTATCCATCAAGTCTACACAAGGAGGAGACGTGCTCAAGTCAACATGGGGCATCAGCTAGTACATGTTCCATGGGAAGTAGCTTTTGGACCTCTGAACTTGGCTCCACCTATGCACGAGCTACCAAAGGGATCCAGAAATATTTTTCTAAAATTCTTTGGAGATGGAAAGAAAAACCCGGATGATCATTTGGTGGCCTTCTTTATATCATGTGGTGTGCTTGCAGTAGAGCATGAAGATGTCTCAGTCAGGCTCTTCATTGAGACTCTACACGACTTGGCTGGAGAATGGTTCTATCGGCTAGCTCCTGGCACCATAACCAGTTGGGTGACTATGCGTGAGCAATTTTTGAAAATATTCAATCCCGTAGAATACACTAGCACGTTGATCACCCAACTGACGTAGTTGAAGAAAGAGCCAAGCGAGAACATGTGGGACTTTATTGCAAGGTTCCAAAGGATTTTATATAAAATCCCCACTTCTGCCGCATTGAGTGATGAAAATCAAAATACATTTTTTATAAATGCTCTATTTCCCGAAGTTGGATATCAGCTAAGAAGGGCAAGACCTGTAAATCTACTTGAAGCAAAAAATGCTACCATGGAAGTTGAGGATGACTTGATCATGGCTGGGAAACTCAAACAACCATCTCACAAAGGTGATGGTGCTTCTTCTAGTACTTCGGACCCTTTGTTGCAGAGATTGGCTAATGACATGCTGCAGATCAAGAAGCAGATCTCTCAAGCAGGGAATGCAACCCCCTCAAGAATAGCTCCTACCTAGACCTTTAATGGTCAACATCAAAATCAAAACCGAAACAGACTTGCTGCTGCACCACAGTGGTTGGCAATAGAAGCTGCTCCAAGGAATAACTTGGAAACTAATGAAGAAGATCTCGACATTGATGAATCATTCGATGATGAAGACTTTATAGATCCCGTTGGCGACTCCAATATTGGTTACCTGGACTACGAATATGACGATGGCTATTATGAATATTTTGAAAATTCTGATGGTCACACATTTGCGGTGTTTACAAGGTCTCAGACACGCCAAAATGTCGAAGCATCCACCAACGGCCAAAGAGAAAGAGAAGATCCTGACCTGGATGTTACTGTCTTGAAAAGAGGTAGTACTCTTCCTTCTTCATCAGTTCCCAAGGATAAATACTCAAATTCTTTCAATTTACAGCAAAGAGCCAACACACATCCTGCTGAAGCAAGTCAAGCTTTCGACATAATTGATCACATCAAAAGGAACAAGGTCCAAATGTCAGAAACTGAGTATTTGAGAGCATTTCCTGATCAGCTGAACAGATTGGTCAAATATGTGCAAAGTAACAGTCCCAACCCAACAAATAATACTTCACGGGGTATTTTGTCAAGCCCAAAGAATACTCCCCCTTCAAATAATGCGGCTACAAATTCTTCTCCTTCTACCTCTTCTCCTACTACATCAGAAAGGATCAAGCCATTCTATGTATCTTTGCTCATTAACGGACACAAACTAAGTAATTGCATTTTAGACTATGGAGCTTCTGATAATGTCATGCTTGCCAAAGTTGCTAATGCCTTGGGTCTCACATTGATAAAAACCATCGGAAGATGCTATTCAATGGAAAGGCAAGTCCCTCTTATGGGGTAAATCAAAGATGCACAGGCTGTACTTGCTTCCTTTCCAAATAAAAGACTGAAAATGACTATCCTTATAGTAGACATTCCAGTCTCTTATGGCATGCTTTTGAGTAGAAATTTCTGTAAAGAGATGGGTGGAGAAGTTAAGATGGATTGGTCTTGTGCGCATATACCAATCAAAGGAGTAAATCAGAAGCTAGAACCTGAGAAGAAATCCAAGTACACAGTATCAAAGTCTGAAGATCCTAGATCTCAAATCTTGTTTCAGGAATTTGATCACGGAGTCTATTATCTAGAAATGGATAAAGAATAAATTCAACATGTGATTCAAGAGCTGCATCAACTTGACAACAAGGTTTGGTCTTTGGAATTTGATGGCAGCTGTTGTTCATTTGGATTTGGCATAGGCGTTGTTCTTATCTCTCCTGAAAGGAAGGTGCACGCACACTCCTTCAAATTGATGTTCGAAAATACTAACAATATAGCTGAGTATAAAGCATTGTTTTTAGGCATGGAGCAGGCAAGAACAATGGGAATCAAATTATTACACGCAAAGGGAGATGCTGAGCTGATCGTTAAGCAGATAAGAGGTCTCTACCAAGTCAAAAAAGACAAACTGCGGTACTATAGAGATCAGGTCTACTCTGCTATCCTGGATTTTTCATTTTTCTCAGTATCTTACATTCCGAGAGAACAAAATTCAAGAGTTGATTCGCTTGCAGTGACTGCAGCCTTGTTGAATCCGGATCAGCCTCCCGCATTCTTTAGATAGGGAGACTACAAGGTGGAAATGGTCTTTCGCCCAAAGGTTTCTGATAATGTCCAGTAATGGCAGGTTTTCAACGATGACATGTAGATTGCTGCGTTTCTCCAAAAGAAGGACAACTTTTAAGAGATCTACTATGAGAGAAGCAATTCACCTCCTAGGGAGACTATTGTCAGAGAAATGGATGCAAATGTCTCAGGAAGTCAGGAGATTATCCAGCTAAAGGGAAATAAAATTCCCAAAGGCTTGGTATCTCTTGAGGAAATGTTTGATAAACATGATTAGATGCTTAAGAGAAATGAAGAAAGTGGGGAAGGTTCTTCCTTTGACACACAATTACTAAATTTGGGAGCCGACAATAATCCCAAATTAGTAAATCTGGGTAAGTGTTGTTCAGAAGCCGAAAGAGAAGCTTTCACTTAGCTTCTTAAAAAATATATGGATATTTTTGCCTAGTCTTACCAGGATCTAAAAACATATTAGCCTGCAGAAGTTCAACACTACATCCCACTAAAACCAAAACAAAAGCCTTTCAAGCAGAAGCTACGGTGGCACAACCCTACCATTTCAGGAACCATCTTTGCAGATATCCAGAATTTGTTAGACGCAAAGATTATTTATCCTATACATCATTCTGAATGGTTAGCCAACATAGTTCCTGTGAGGAATAAGAGTGGCAAAATTAGGTTGTGCGTGGATTTTCGCAACCTTAATCAAGCTTCTTTAAAAGATAACTACGCCATCCCCATCATGGATCACACTCTGCAGGTGGTCACTGGATCTAAGATGCTTTCCATGCTTGATGGCTTTTCAGGCTACAATCAAGTCAAGGTGGCCGAGGAAGATCAATACAAAATGGTGTTCATCGTACCTTGGGGAACCTTCACGTACCAGAAAATGTTGTTAGGCCTGATTAATGCTAGTGCTACATTTCAAAGAGCTATGGATCTAGCCTTTGCTCATCTCAAAGATATAAGCATAGTGGTGTATCTGGATGATCTGACAGTTTTTTCCAAAGATAGAAGCGCACACGTTTCAAACTTGGAAGAGGTTTTCATACAATGCCGCAAGCATGGCATTTCTTAGAATCCCAAGAAATCCATCTTTTCCGTAACCGAAGGAAAGCTGTTAGGACACATTGTTTCCAAAGAAGGAACAAAGATAGATCCAGAGCGTGTCAAATCCATTCAGACATTGCCTTTTCCTACGTACAAAAAATGATTTCACTCTTTCTTTGGAAAAGTTAATTTTCTCAGGAGATTCATTCCTGACTTTGCTGAGCTAACCCATCATATTTCGAATATGATGAAGAAGACACAAGATTTTAAATGGAGTGGCAAAGGGAAGGAAGCTTTTGAGAAAATTAAAGAGGCCCTGTCGACAGCTCTAGTCTTGGTCTCACCCGACTTCAGTAAAGAATTTATTTTTTACTGTTTTCGTCCGAACATACCATGTCAGCAATACTGATACAGAAAAATCAAGAGGACGCAGAAGCTTCTATTGCTTTCATGAGCATGCCTCTTAAATCCTATGAGTTAAAGTACAATCCCATGGAAAAACATGCATATGCAGTGGTGAAGGCATGTAAAGCATTCAGGTATTATATTATTTCTTCGCACACTATGGTTTTGGTTCCAGATATTGCAGTTAAATCCATCCTTACTCAACAAGAGTTAGGATTATTGAGAGGCACATGGGTGAAAAAGGTTCAAGAATATGACCTGGATATTAAACCAACAAAGCTGGTTCGAGGAAGAGGTTTGTGTGAATTAATGACGGAGATGAAAGCATCAGTGCCCGAAGCGAATCAAGGGGAGATGATGAAGATTTACCTGCAGTTCTTTTTATAGATCTGATAGAGGAGTGGTACAGTAACATTGCTTACTTTCTGACGTATGGAGAATGCCCAGATCAACTTTCCAGAAAAGAGAAATGAACTATCAAACTGAAATCCAAATATTTTGTTCTTTGGGATAATGGTTTGTACAAGAGGGGAATTGATGGTGTATTTCTCAAATGCATTGATAAAGCTCAATAGGATCATCTACTTCAACAGTTTCATGACATGGCTTATGGTGGTCATTTCTCAGCCCGAGTCACTGCACAAAAGATCCTCAGAGCAAGGTATTACTGTCCCACCCTTTTTCAAGATACTGCAGAGTGGATAGCTAAGTGCCAAGCATGCCAACATTTTTTTGGGCGTGTGAAATTGTCTACATTACCTCTAAAACCCATTTTGATTGAAGAACCTTTCCAACAGTGGGGAATGGATTTTATTGGAATGCTTAACCCGAATTCCAGTGCCGGTCACCATTACATTCTAACAACTACTGATTATTTCAGTAAGTGGGTAGAATCTATTCCTGTAGAGAACGCCACTTCCGCCGAGGTGTGCAATTTTATAAAACAAAATATTATTGTCAGGTTTGGCGTGCCCAGCAAAATTGTAGCAAATAATACTTTGAATCTTTCTTCTGAGGAGTTGGTTGACTTCTACTACACTTATGGGATTCAGCTGGTTCATATCTCAAACTACTATCCACAAGGGAACGGTCAAGCTAAATCTAGTAATAAAAACTTGGTAACTATGGTGCGCACACTTTACACACACAAATACAATAGTAAAATACCAGGAATTTTTTTACTTACATTTCTCACTACACACAACACAACATGGGCTTGAAGTACAACATTCGACTCACATACAACAATCACCAAAAATCATCGAATCACATAGACACACTAAAACGGCACCGATAGGCTAATGCTACACTTTTCGCAATGGAAGGTTACTAGTAGAGACCCAACTACAGGAACATGGCTTTAGAAATGGCGAACCCACAACACTTCATTTCCTTAAATGTATTTTTGGTTAAAGTTAACATTCCAAGGACATTATGAGCTAGGATAAATTTTCTCGTGTGTCCACCCACATTTTCTTAAGTTTATTCCGCGGTTGAAAATACAATTCGACCTTCTCAAGTGGGCTTCTTGTACTTTATATAAATTTCCATAGCTGACATACATATTTGGCATAAATCAAATTACATACAAAATACTTAATCATCTTCTATTATGTAAAAAATATTCTTCTCCAATGTTTATTTGATGCCTACAGTTTTTACCCTTACAACTCAAGCGAAAGAGACTTGATGTCCAAAATGCAATCAAAGGATTTGACGGAGATATTAGATACATGGAAGATTTGCACCAAAATGTTTCTCGATTCACACTGAATTTATTTCCCTACCATTGTTATTATAATTTGAAAACTTATTGAATTCCTATAAGATATTATATATATATATATATACATATCTTTTGTTTTCTCAAAGTTTGGTCGCACCAAGGTAACTTATATTCTTTGTAACACATGATTATGTTTAATTAAGTTTTAAGGACTTAATGAGTGACCTCAATCCTAATCTCAAATCTCGTTCTCATCTTAGGATATGCTTATACATCGCACTATGGTCTCGTTCATAGCATTGTTGTGTAATCAGGAGTTACAAAAGTTTTTGACTACCATCTTGAAGGGGTATATGGTCGGAAGAATTGTAAACCATACACGAACCACAAGTGACACCTCCTAATCAGCTGAGGTTTGGTTTCTTCCATTATGCACTCAATGATCTACGCATCAACTATATAAGAGTTTAAGGCAGGTGGACAAAATTATACTCACCACATTCAAGGACATACCAAGGTGTTATTTTGATAGAATCCAGGGTTGCACCACTTAGTCATTCCTTCGAACAAGGACTCATAAGGTGACTTCTAAGGCGATCTTCAACACTCAGCCTGGTGTTGAACTTGAAGATAGGACATTCTTCTCGCGATTACCAAAACTAGAAGGAAACCGCATACTCTGGATAAGGTTGGACCATGTTATTCCTAAGATATGTGTTCACGACAATGTCGCTAAACCTAATGACTATGACGGTAAACTCCATCTAGGGTTTTATTTACCTAACCTAGGAGGTCTCATTGAGTGCAAGCTTAAGTTTGTTTTACGGTCTTAATTTTCTCATATGGTAAAAAGGGATCACACACACAGGCAAGCTATACACGAGTATTTTATTAAGGTTGAGTGTTCCCATTAAAAATCTTTATTGTGTTTACAGGGTAAGAAGGTAATCCAGTAATTAATTTAATCGTTTATTGAATACTGAGAAGGTACCACAATATCTTAACTTCAATTTCAAATTTGCTTTATATAAATCAAACCTTTTTTTTATACACAACTAAAAATCAAATTGAACTGGTGATTAGAGGCACATTTCAAAAGTATCACTAAAACTGGCATATCATACATATTAAAAAATTTCATTTATAACTTTTCGGTATCAAGAGACTGCATTAGATAGTTATTCATTTTACAATGACCTGTAAAAATTACAACAATAATTAAATTACGCATCGCCTTTTTCATCGTCATTCTTCCATCTTGTAAAACCCACGTGAGCATGATATCAGCGATAAATCACTGGCATGGCATCCACCCTAATCAATCATAATCATCATTTTTCAGTTTCCCATTTACATTTGACAATAATTACAATATGCAATCGAAATAAAAAGGTCTAGAAATATGTAATCATTGCATTTCATTTTTCTTCATTTTATAAACTCAAGAGAGAGAAAGAGAAAGGAAGAGAGAGAAAATCTCGTTTTATCAAAAGTTCCAATACACACAACAAGTTTCATTATAGTGTTTTAAACAGTTATTTACGTGTGTTAAAAGTTTCCAGGGTGATTTGGCAACCCTACGAGGGTCCACAATTTTCTACTTTTACATTTTCTCACTAGCTACCAAACGTTCAAAACGGGCTCAGAGGCTAAGAAACTACTTCCAAAGGTTATCTTCTGATGAGCACGCACATCACAATTAACTTTCTATGTGTCCCTAGATATACCAAGAGTTCATTGCAACTGATGGAATTAAAAAAGAGCACACGGTTTGTGTTTGGTGACAAGTTTTCTGGGGCCACTGGTCGTAGTTCACCCAGTTGTAAAAAGACAAAAGTTAGCTCGAGTGGCCCAGAAGACTGTGTCCGAATGACGTTCAATGGATGCGCACACAATGAGACTCTTCCTACTAGTTCCCCTATATAAGGAGAATTCGTCAGAGTCGACAGGACGGAGAACTAGAAAACCATGTTCAAATGGCGACAAGTTTTCTGGAGCGACAAAACGAAATTGGACCAGTTTGACCTCATCAAACTGCAACCGAAGGCCTAAAAAACGGCTTCGCCAAACTATCCTGAAAGGTGCTCTTTCCTATACATAAAGTTCCATGTAGTTTTCTAGAATAAACGCTAGAGGTTTGTGAAGACAGAACACGATTTCTCTTTCCGGGTTTCAAATGGTGGTCCAAAATAAAAGCCAACTTTCTAGTTTTAACAAATCTCTTTACTGTTGTAAACCAGTGTGACAGGGCTCCTATAAGAGTGTCAAAAGGATGTCATATGATCATTTTCAGTCGAACCAAAAATCAAGGTGACTCTTCGTATACCAAGGTACACGAATGAAACTTCAAATCTCGTTTCTAGAGTTGCGAAGGGTACTTGGTGAGTTTCTGAAAATTGCAAAATTTAACTATTTAAAACCAAGAGAAGGTAAACTTTGTCAATGGGGAGTCAAATTTTTCTGGTCGATAGAACGATATTGGAGCGGTCAAGAAGGGTAAGAGTTTTCTAGATCATCTCGAAGTGAGGGTGATAGTTCATGGTTTAAAGTAGACAAGTTATAATGGCTTCAAGAGTTGTGACACGACACTTTATTGTTTTGAAATGAGTTGAAGAGACATTAAATTGTATTTAAAAATCCTAATAATTTAAAATTCTATCTAGTTGCAAAAGAGAACTAAAACACGAGAATTATGAGAGGTAAGGGAAGAAGAACCATGCCTGGAAAATGAAGTCGGTCGAAGCCGCAGGCTTGGGTTCAGTCTCTGGCTTGGGCACTTCGTCAACCAATCCTCGGGCGTCCTCAGCTCCACCATTTTGCATACACGTCTACCAGGGAAGTTGCATTGTAAACAAAAACATCTTGTTTTCTATGCCTTGATGGTTTTCCATGGTCAATTCTAAAGCTCTTATTTTTGCACATGCGGGGAGGATGCTGACAAAGGTTGTTGAGTTTGGCTTTACCTCTGCCAATTGCATTTGCTTGAAAATCTCCATGGCCCTTTCAAGAAGCCCATTCTGTGAGCATCCTACAATGAATGCATTCCATGAGACCACGTTCCTCTTAGGCATTGTATTGGAAAGGATGAAAGCCTCATCAAGAAGGCCATTTTGTGCATATCATGCAATCATTGTAGTCCACAAGAATGCATCTCGTTGTATCATTTTGTCAAACAGTTTGTGTGCCTTTTTAACAGACCCATTTTTTGCATGCCTGCTATCATAGCAGTCTAGGAAACCGCACATCTTTCAGGTATTTTGTCGAACAGTTCACATGCGTTGTGTAAGCCTTCACATTTTGTAACTATTTTGTGCATAACCCAAAATCATTACAGTCCATGGATCTACATTTATTTCCCACGCATTTAGACAAACTATTCGCACGTTTCCACGTTTTTACATGAAAAACTACTAGGGCGCTTGCAACAGCAACATTTCATACAGTTCCTCTGTTTTCTTGATTCGTTGGGAGCCCACGCAGGTCTGGGCGCGGCTGGGAGAATGTTGGCCACGTGACCAGCTAAAACGAACAAAAAAACCTCCCCCATTTGCTTTGATGGGTGTCCAAACTCTGTCCCATAAGCATTTGGTGCCTGCAACCACTTCTGGCAAACCCTAACTCTTCCTGGCGGCGACGCTTCTCCTCCAACAGCAAAGCCCAAGGAAGAACAAAAAAAACAAAAAAAATGAAAACAAAAGGAAAGGCAAATCAAGGAGCTCGAGCCTCAATGCCCTAACTTGCCCAAAGTCCCCCCCCCCTTTATTTATTTATTTATTTTTAATTCTTTTATTTTATTTAACATTATTATTATTTCAAAATTCATCTAACTCGTTTCATTCAGTTGAAAATCTATTTCATTATTAAAACAATTTAATATGTTTTTCGTTAATATTATTATATTTTGATTTTTTCACGATATTGTCATACGACTCATGAAGTAAATCCTTAACAATGATTTGACAGGGTTTACGACAAAACCCGATGATGATCTGGATAGTCCAAATCAATACTAAAAAACATGGAACATCACCATGTATATTATTTGAAGCCTGCCTGAAACTATTTTTTTTACCAAAACACTAGTAGCGGGAATCGACCATATAAATTATAATATTAATACAAACATTATTATTATGATTTTACGGCTTAAAATAATGATAATAATTATTAATCCCATTAATGGCGATGACCAGGTAACTCGACGAACTGAGAACTAGATTTCCCCTTAACCGGATAACCGCCATGATGCTACGGGGTCCACAGTTGGGGTGGCGACAACGACTTGACAGGTAAGAAGGAGAGGGAAGGTGAAAAATCTTCACTGTGAGCCGGACAAGGTCAACAATGGTCAACGAGAGCACACGCACACTAGTCTCCCAGGATTAGTAACAGGGTCGGCAGGTCAGGGACTAGGAAACATTGAATGGGGCATTACATTCTCCTCCCCTTAAGAAAGCATCGTCCTTGATGCGACATAACATAGAGGGAAGAAATGGTACACAATCAATAACAAGTAAAGGGAAAATTACACCCTATGGTTTAAAATTTTAGCTACTTGAATCACGGCCATAGGGTATTCTTAGAAACATTTCGTAGAAATTTCAATTTTCAAGGTTCTGTGAAGATTGACAGTTCTCTCTTATTCGTTATTTCATTAATCTCTTTCCATTAACATTTTTTTTTTTAATTTCAAGTCCTTTAAAATTTCGTTCTTATCAAATTTTAGTTTATTCATTCCTATGGGTTCCCATCATGAACTACAGTCATAACACCCTACCAGGGTTATACACAACACCAAATTTTCACAAGAATACCTTTACATACTTTCACGACCGTAACAAATCACAAGGGTTCCATCAGCCATGGAGTGACAACAAGTAGACCACATAACAATTAATTTCCAACAGTTACGCCCCAGACATAGACCTAGTACACACATATGACTAACAACAGAATCAACACGTTGATACATATACACGGGTATCACATGACCCAAAACAATTCATGTCTATAACAACATAGTTTCAAATCCAATATCCAAAGGTCCATAACAACCAAGGGGAGAGTCAATCCTCATACATAACAAGGTGTTAAAGACTCATACAGGTACACATAACTCACTATACCAATCTCCACACATCACAAGACATCACGAAACAAACCCTAGATATCTCCAAAAGTACCTAGTAAAACTCCATATATCTCCTGAAGTATCCTAAAGAAACACCATATAATCCCCAAAGCATCACCAAATAGTCTCCATATACCTCCCAAGAGAAAGAAACATAGTGCCAAAACCAAGTAGGGTCACTCAACCATAGAGCCCCATCCAGAATATCGGGTCACTCAACCATAGAGCGCCATAAAGAATAATAGGTCACTCAACCATAGAGGCCCGTCTCCTTTCTCCTTTTAAATGAGGTCGGGTCACCCTATGGCCCCAGGCACATAGAGCCCCGTCACCCCCAACCCAAGTGACATAATAACTCATGGTTCAACAACCCGCTAGTTATTTGTAACTCCTTGGGGCGTACCCCCATACAACGAAGCGGGTCCATAGGTTCAACCACTCCATGGTGAATCCCATGACCCTATTCCAACACATTATGACATTAGAACTAGCATAACAATCCATTCAAATTCCAAGTGGCAAAATCAAAAGCCTTGGGCTAGGCTACAAAACTTTTAACTATGAACAAAAAGTTTTAAAACCAAGAAAAAAAAAGGCTAAATAGCCTTGGTTAGTGCAAAATCCAAATGTTAATGCAACAATCAAATAAATGCCCAAAATATAAGAACATGCCAATCAAGAAAAATGGCTGGTTCTAGCGAAAAGAAGAAGATTAATTGACAAATAAAATATGTAACGAGAAAATAGCACATCACAATCACTATGTGGCCTCATACCGCCACCAAAGGGGTACTCATCGAGTTGCTAGCACTCGGACATCGAGCCTCAGCTCGTGATAATATACATGTAACCAGAAATGAGTAAAACAAATAATGTAACTGTCATCATCTCTGCCTTAACCATTCCTCCATACTCCCACAAGGATCAACATAGTCAAAATCACATAGGATTATTCAACGAACAATCCAATAGGAAAAAACAGGGGACACAAAATTGCATAAGTTGAGCCTAAGGTGGTGCACACCCACAATATACTGAGCAAGCTCAAAGTATATTAAATAGATAGAAGTGGATTTTCAGTCTACATGAGACTCCACTCCCTTACTCGTACTCGGCTCAAGATTATGAAAACCTGGTCCACGCCTCCTCTCTCCACACATAAACTCTTGACAGTTTATCCCCTCAAGGTCGTCTAGTGTAATGTTTCACAACATACACATAACTACATCACAAACACAATGGTAATTCACACACAACAACCATAACGCCTTACGCATGGTATAAATATACAGGGTACAACACAATCATTACCTTCACGAGTTACGATACATCACATTACCACATCCTGCACCCAAGGTGCATTCACTGTACGCTAGGGATCATACTCACCATATGCCCCTAAATTACGACATGAACCATCACATATTACATGATTACACATATGAGGAACACAATGTCTAACATTACGGCATATAGTCAATTGTAATACAACACGACAAGGCCCACAACAATCACAATACGGTGTCGACATCACGATAAAATTCCATTCACTGTACATAAATTTTGTCATGCAATACATCACTACATCTTCACATCATGTAAGGTCAAAATGTTTTCAACACTCCGCAATTCACAATATCTTTCCTTTCACACCAAACAATGCGGTACATCAGACATGGATTCCTCATTGGATCCACAAAAAGGAGAGTCAATACTCTCATCACAAGAAGTAATTCACACATGAATTCTTCATAGAATCCACACGAAGGAGAGAGAATACTCCCATCCCCAGCACATCAACATGATAACAAATGTGCACTAAGTGGTATACAATTCATGTGCATTCACACTATCACAATTACGACATAGATCACATCACTCTTAAAACACATTACTCTTCCAATATTTATCACCATCATGAAACACCATCACCATCATGAAACCCATCATGTAACACCATCACCATCATGCAGAATCATCACAACTGTAATATGTACAAGAGGTTTGAGAGCATGAACCTCCGCTCTGATACCATATGTGGTGCCCACACTTTACACACACAAATACAACAGTAAAATACCAGGAATTTTTGACTTACATTGCTCACTACACACAACACAACATGGGCTTCAAGTACAACATTCGGATCACATACGACAATCACCAAAAATCATCGACTCACATAGACACACTAAAACGACACCGGCAGGCTGACGCTACACTTTTCCCAATGGAAGGTTACTAGTAGAGACCCAACCACAGGAACATGGCTTTAGAAATGGCGAACCCACAACACATCATTTCCTTAAATGTATTTTTGGTTAAAGTTAACATTCCAAGGACATTATGAGCTAGGATAAATTTTCTCGTGTGTCCACCCACATTTTCTTAAGTTTATTCCGCGGTTGAAAATACAATTCGACCTTCTCAAGTGGGCTTCTTATACTTTATATAAATTTCCATAACTGACATACATATTTGGCATAAATCAAATTGCATACAAAATACTTAATCATCTTCTATTATGTAAAAAATATTCTTCTCCAACGTTTATTTGATGTCTACAGTTTTTACCCTTACAACTCAAGCGAAAGAGACTTGATGTCCAAAACGCAATCAAAGGATTTGACAGAGATATTATATACAAAGAAGCTTTACACCAAAATGTTTCTCAATTCACACTGAATTTATTTCTCTACCATTGTTATTATAATTTGAAAACTTATTGAATTCCTATAAGATTTATATATATCTATATATACATATCTTTTGTTTTCTCAAAGTTTGGTCGCACCAAGGTAACTTATATTCTTTGCAACACATGATTATGTTTAATTAAGTTTTAAGGACTTCATGAGTGACCTCAATCCTAATCTCAAATCTCGTTCTCATCTTAGGATATGCTTATACATCGCACTATGGTCTCGTTCATAGCATTGTTGTGTAATCAGGAGTTACAGAAGTATTTGACTACCATCTTGAAGGGGTATATGGTCGGAAGAATTGTAAACCATACACGAACCACAAGTGACACCTCCTAATTAGCTGAGGTTTGGTTTCTTCCATTATGCACTCAATGATCTACGCCTCAACTATATAAGAGTTTAAGGCAGGTGGAAAAAATTATACTCAAACACATTCAAGGACATACCAAGGTGTTATTTTGATAGAATCCAGGGTTGCACTGCTTAGTCGTTCCTTCGAACAAGGACTCATAAGGTGACTTCTAAGGTGATTTTCAACACTCAGCCTGGTGTTGGACCTGAAGAGAGGACATTCTTCTCACGATTACCAAAACTAGAAGGAAACTGCATACTCTGGATAAGGTTGGACCATGTTATTCCTAAAATATGGGTTCACGACAATGTCGCTAAACCTAATGACTATGACGGTAAACTCCAGCTAGGGTTTTATTTACCTAACCTAGGAGGTCTCATTGAGTGCAAGCTTAAGTTCGTTCTACGGTCTTAATTTTCTCATATGGTAAAAAGGGATCACACACATAGGCAAGCTATACACGAGTATTTTATTAAGGTTGAGTGTTCCCATTAAAACTCTTTATTGTGTTTGCAGGGTAAGAAGGTAATCCAGTAATTAATTTAATCGTTTATTGAATACTGAGAAGGTACCACAATATCTTAACTTCAATTTCAAATTTTCTTTATATAAATCAAACCTCTTTTTTTTATACACAACTAAAAATCAAATTGAACTGGTGATTAGAGGCACATTTCCTAAGTATCCCTAAAACTGGCATATCATACATATTAAAAAATTTCATTTATAACTTTTCGGTATCAAGAGACTGCATTAGATAGTTATTCATTTTACAATGGCCTGTAAAAATTACAATAACAATAATTAAATTACGCTTCACCTTTTTCGTCGTCATTCTTCCATCCTGCAAAACCCACGTGAGCATGATATCAGCGATAAATCGCTGGCATGGCATCCGCCCTAATCAATCATAATTATCATTTTTCAGTTTCCCATTTACATCTAACAATAATTACAATATGCAATCGAAATAAAAAGGTCTAGAAACATGTAATCATTGCATTTCATTTTTCTTCATTTTATAAACTCAGGAGAGAGAAAGAGAAAGGAAGAGAGAGAAAACCTCATTTTATCAAAAGTTCCAATACACACAACAAGTTTCATTATAGTGTTTTAAATAGTTATTTACGTGTGTTAAAAGTTTCCAGGGTGATTTGGCAACCCTACGAGGGTCCGCAGTTTTCTACTTTTACATTTTCTCACTAGCTACCAAACGTTCAAAACGGGCTCGGAGGCTAAGAAAATACTTCCAAAGGTTATCTTCCGATGAGCACGCACATCACGATTAACTTTCTACGTGTCCCTAGATATACCAAGAGTTCATTGCAACTGACGGAATTGAAAAAGAGCGCACGGTTTGCGTTTGGCGGCTAGTTTTCCGGGGCCACTGGTCGTAGTTCACCCAGTTGTAAAAAGACAAAAGTTAGCTCGAGTGGCCCAAAAGACTGTGTCTGAACAAAGTTCAACATATGCGCATGCAACGAGACTCTTCTTACTAGTTCCCCTATATAAGGAGAATTCGTCAGAGTCGACGGGACAGAGAACTAGAAAACCATGTTCAAATGGCGACAAGTTTTCTGGAGCGACAAGAAGAAATTGGACCAGTTTGACCTCGTCAAACTGTGACCGGAGGCCTACAAAACGGATTCACCAAACTATCCCGAAAGGTGCTATTTCCTATACAGAAATTTCCATGTAGTTGTCTAGAATAAACGCTAGAGGTTTGTGAAGACGGAACGCGATTTCTCTTTTCGGGTTTCAAATGGTGGTCCAAAACGAAAGCCAACTTTCTAGTTTTAACAACTCTCTATACTGTTGTAAACCGGTGTGACAGGGCTCCTATAAGAGCGTCAAAAGGATGTCATATGATCGTTTTTAGTCGAACCAAAAATGAAGGCGACTCCTCGTATACCAAGGTACACGAATGAAATTTCACATATTGTTTCCAGAGTTGCGAAGGATACTTGGTGAGTCTCCGAAAATTGCAAAATTTAACTATTTAAAACCAAGAGAAGGTCAAGTTTATCAATGGGGAGTCAAATTCGTCTGGTCGATAGAATGATATTGGAGCGGTCAAGAAGGGTAAGATTTTTCTAGATCATATCAAAGCGAGGGTGATAGTTCATGGTTTAAAGTAGATGCGTTATAATGGCTTCGAGAGTTGTGACACGACACTTTATTGTTTTGAAATGAGTTGAAGAGACATTTAATTGTATTTAAAAATCCTAATAATTTAAAATTCTATCTAGTTGCAAAAGAGAAATAAAACACGAGAATTATGAGAGGTAAGGGAAGAAGAACCATGCCTGGAAAATGAAGTCGGTCGAAGCCGCAGGCTTGGGTTCAGTCTCTTGCTTGGGCACTACGTCAACCAGTCCTCAGGCGTCCTCAGCTCCACCATTTTGCATACATGTCTACCAGGGAAGTTGCATTGCAAACAAAAACATATTTTTTTCTATGCCTTGATGGTTTTCCATGGTCAATTCTAAAGCTCTTATTTTTGCACATGCGGGGAGGATGCTGACAAAGGTTGTTGAGTTTGGATTTACCTCTGCCAATTGCATTTGCTTGAAAATCTCCATGGCCCTTTCAATAATCCCATTCTGTGAGAATCCTGCAATGAATGCATTCCATGAGACCACGTTCCTCTCAGGCATTGTATTGGAAAGGCTGAAACCCTCATCAAGAAGGCCATTTTGTGCATATCCTGCAATCATTGCAGTCCACGAGAATGCATCTCGTTGTATCATTTTGTCAAACAGTTCATGTACCTTTTTAACAGACCTATTTTTTGAATGCCTGCTATCATAGTAGTCCAGGAAACCGCACATCTTTCAGGTATTTTTTCAAACAGTTCACACGCATTGTGTAAGCCTTCACATTTTGCAACTATTTTGTGCATAACCCGAAATCATTACAGTTCATGGATCTGCATTTATTTCCCACGCATTTAGACAAACTGTTCGCACGTTTCCACTTTTTTACATGTAAAACTACTAGGGCGCTTGCAACAACAACATCTGATACAGTTCCTCTGTTTTTTTTTTATTCGTTGGGAGCCCACATAGGTTTGGGCGTGGCTGGGAGAATGTTGGCCACATGACCAGCTAAAACGAACAGAAAAACCTGCCCCATTTGCTTTGATGGACATCCAAACTTTGTCCCATAAGAATTTGGTGCCTGCAACCACTTCTGGCAAACCCTAACTCTTCCTGGCGGCGGCGCTTCTCCTCCAACAGCAAAGCCCAAGGAAGAACAATAAAAACAAAAAAAATGAAAACAAAAGGAAAGGCAAATCAAGGACCTCGAGCCTCAATGCCCTAACTCGCCCAAATTTTCCTTCTTTATTTATTTATTTATTTTTAATTCTTTTATTTTATTTAGCATTATTATTATTTCAAAATTCATCTAACTCGTTTCATTCAGTTGAAAATCTATTTCATTATAGAAATAATTTAATATGTTTTTCATTATTATTATTATATTTTGATTTTGTCACGATATTGCCATACGACTCATGAAGTAAATCCTTAACAATGATTTGACAGGGTTTACGACCAAACCCGATGATGATCTGGATAGTCCATATCAATACTCAAAAACATGGAACATCACCATGTATATTATTTGAAGCCCACCCGAAACTATTTTTTTTGACCAAAACACTAGTAGCGGGAATCGACCATATAAATTATAATATTAATACAAACATTATTATTATGATTTTACGGCTTAAAATAATGATAATAATTATTAATCCCATTAATGGCGATGACCAGGTAACTCGACGAACCGAGAACCAGATTTCCCGTTAATTGGATAACGGCCATGATGCTACTGGGTCCACAGTTGGGGTGTCGACAACAACTCGAGAGGCAAGAAGGAGAGGGAAGGTGAAAAATCTTCACTGCAGCCCAGACACGGTCAACAACGGTCAACAAGAGCACACGCACACTAGTCTCCCAGGATTAGTAACAGGGTCGGCAGGTCAGGGACTAGGAAACATTGAACGGGGCATTACAATAACTATCGTGTGCAAGCTGGTAACAAAAAATCAAAAGAGTTGGCATAAAAAGTTGTTTGATGCATTATGGGCCGATATAATCACACCAAAGAGGGCGATAGGAATGTCCCCATTTTAGTTGTTATATGGTAGAGACACGGAGCTGCCTCTTACCTTGGAATTCCCTGCCCTACAACTTTCTAAGGCCCTGGAGGATTCCACATTCACGGATGCTATTGATAAAAGAATTATGTACCTGAATGAATTGAGGGAAGCACAAACTCAAGTTGCAGATACGTTGACAGAGCATCAAAGGAAGGTGAAAGTCATCTTTGACAAAAAAACTAGGGAAAGAAATTTTGAAGTCAATGACTACGTCCTTTTATGGGACAAAAGATGAGAAACAAAAGGCATGCATGGAAAGTTCGATTCACTATGGAAAGGGCCTTTTGTGATCAAGAGGATCGCCGGAGCAGATAGCTTCATTCTTGCTCATCAGGATTGAGTTGAATTGTCATTGCCTTTCAATGGGCAACACTTGAAGTTGTTTTGGACATGAGAAGTAGGGTAAAACCTATATGTACATAATTAAAACTTTGTTTGTTTTTCCTTGTTTTTTGTTTGTTTTCGTGTTATGTTGTGTTTGTTTTTATAACCCCATGCCCAAAGGAGAAGATACGAAACTAGAGATGCTGGGATCTAGTCTATTCCCTTTTTCATTCTGACAGAGAAAAAGATGTCCACAGACGGAGCCGAATGGTGTCACCCAGATTTCATCCTGAAATCTACGACTACCCTATCCGATTTTTTTTTGTACTTTTAAAATAATGGGTCGTTTTGTGTTTTTATTTCCTGAAAGTTCTTGTATTGCATCAAGATATTCCCAAAGAGTCATATTATCCTTTTTCGCCAAATACTCAGATGCCCAAAATTGTTATATTTTGTTGTCAGGATTTGTTTGTGGGAAATTTGTATTTAATTATTTTGAGCCCCGTATGAGACTATTTGCGCTCTGTTTTAACTCTGTTATGATCAAACATGGAATTATTCGTATGTACTAGAAAGGTTTTAAATTGGAATATGTTTTGGGCTTTATTTGTGCCATTGGAGGTCTGGATCACTCGGAAAAAGTGAAGTCGTGCACGGAAAAGCCCCTGCGGGGTTGGGCGCATTTTTAGAAAACAAATGATTCAAGCTGCAATGGGAAAAATGGAAGCAGGAGACAAGGTGAGAATTTTGTACCTGCTTAGCAAGGTACTTTTTCCCGTGATATAAAATTCACTTAAGCTGTAGTGGGAAAGTTAGAGGCTGCAGGTAGGTTGAAATTTATTGCCTGCCTAGTAGGATAAAAATTCCCATGATAAAATAAAAGGAAAGTGACTTAAGTGAAACCATCAGATTTTATTGCCTGCCTTGTAGGGTAAATAATACCATTGTCAAAGTCAAATCACTTAAGTGGATCATGGGATTTCCGGGGCTGCCTTGTAGGGTAAAGAATCCCATTGTGAAAAATTCTTAAAAATAGAATTATACTGTGCAAAAAAGTGCGCCCCCTTTGGTGAGATGATGACAGCCTTTAAGTGGATTTAATTGATTATTTCTCCTTCTAAAATAGGCGCCCAGGCATGGAAGAAAGTCAAGAAGTCAAAGGGGAATAAAAGAAATAGAATTAAATGGATTAAATTGACTAAATTTAATTTATTTAAAGACGCTCCCTTCATGTCAAAAAGTGCGCCCCATTTAGGATATATTTAATGATTTTTGAGGCATTAAATCATTAGATTAAATTCTATTTTTAGTGGCTATGGTCAAGGCACACTGTGAAGCTTAACTGAAGTGAAGTGTGAAGGATTAAATTGGATTAATTTAATTTATTGGATGGCTGTCCTTAAACATGCTATTTTTAAAGAGAGAAGCATGATGTTTAATTAATTAATTGCCAGGAATGGGAAGGGCAATTATTAATTATAGAATTGTGAAGGTATATAAGAATGGGCAGCCATATTGGTGAATTATTTGATTCACAAGTAAAGAATCGCAACCAAGAGGAAAAGTGCGCCCCCATTTGAAGAAGGATTTTGTTCAGGTAAGGTGGCAACAAGGCTAAAAGCTTCCAGATTTGGCGCATGCTTTGAAGGAGGTTGATCTTTGTCTACATAATTGTTTGCACAGGTGTTACAAGAGCTCAGGTGTTGTTGAAAGGATTCATGCTCTCTTTATGTGCAAATTAAACACCATTTTTTGGGGCAGCAGGCTTAAAAAGTGTAGATTTTTACAATTAAAATTCACTATTCATGCTCCCGTGGCCATTTTTGTCTAAATAAATTGTAGGAATTCATTACAGGTGCTTTACAAAGGAAAAGGAGCTTTTATCAATGTCCAATACATTGCATATATCCTCCGAATCTGAAGAATTGTCCAGATCTGTGCCAGTATTGAAGAAATCCGGACAAGTAAGAAGAAAAAGAATTATTCAGAAAAAGATAGACAAAGCCATGGCAAAGGGAGATGAAAAAGAAAGCACGATGGATTCATGCATCGCTTCCAAACTTTCAGACATAGGAGACATAGATCTAGGTCTGGAACCTCTTTCCTAATTGATTGATAGATCCATAGCGGGAAAGACTTCACTCATGCGTGCGGTTAAAATTAGTTGAATTATCCGAGCTGCAGCCTTTCCATGCACAACCCGGTTGCCAGAGTTTGTTATGAAGTGTGCTAGATCTTACAATCCTTTATCCAGATCAGTGTGTGATGCTACGGGAAAGACATTAATTCATTTAGATGCAGAGTTCATCAGTTAATGTTTGAAGATTCCAGTGCGAAAGGTGGTGACTTCCATTAGTCTTCAGGATGTTGGCGGCAGGTGGGAGAAGCATGAAGCTGATTGCGTGAGCATAATGAATAGTAGATACATGAAGAAGCCTAGATCTCCTTCAAAGTTCCCAAGAACTCTTCCGCGCTCCAATTTGGTATAGGAGATCGATGATGTCATCAAATTGCTATGTAGGATGAATGTCGAGGCGAATGCTTACACTTTCCGTACATGGATGTATGCTTTCATCAGGACCATTGAAGTCAACAAAATTGATTCCATAATCAATTGGTCAAAAATTATTAGCGACAACATTTGTGAGCAACTCCGGAACGTGAAGCATACTTTCAGCTTCAAAATGACTTCCTACTTGGTGTATGTTGCAGCTTCATAATGCATCTTTTCCAAGCTGGATGGATGTGCTGTTCGTTCTAAGGACCCATGTTTCGAATGCTACCCACAACTTACTATACCTGCATGTGAGAAAGATTTCAAAGTGGTCAACGATGAATTCTTCTATGATTTCATTTGCAGGCTAGACAAAGACTTAAAGGCCAATAGAGTAAGCAAGGAAGTGTTAGAAGTAGTGTCCAAGATTGGCAGTCTATTCATTCAGTTTGTAGATTTCACATACCTTAGGGTTATGGGATTTTATGGAGAACCAATAAAGATTAACAAGTATCCCAATGATAGATTGATCACCATGGAGCTGAGCAGGCAACTTGTGGAGTTACATGACCTTTAGTTAAAGTGGCACAAGTCTACGGGCTTCTTCTCAATCACTGTGGGACATTACAGCTGCATTAGCATTCATAGAGCTATAGGGATGGAGACACAGATGTTATCCGAGTATGAGCAATATTTTTTCCTTGCATGGATGAACTTTGATCCATTTGGAGTAGCCAGGATGATGATCTCCCAGGATTACGCACATGTGCCTTCATTAGAAGATTTCTAGATTAAGTGCAAAAGTGAGTACGGGGTTAGAAAGAGAGATTTTAGCAGACTGTCAGCAAAGCAAGTGTTCAACTTTAGACTAGCGCGGATACCTACGGATCTTAACGATGATTGGAATGTGGCACTTGACACTTACCATCAAATGGGAGGAGATAAAGCCATACTTCAGGATAACATAGGAGGTTGCCATACACTTGAAGAAAGATCTAGAGCTGTTTATGTGAATACTTCAAACTGGCTGCTGACGAAGGGATATTGCCTTGATGAAGAATTGATGGATCAAGTCATGGGAAACTTCAGCGCAGGAGATTCTCTCAAGCGGAAGCATGAAGGAGAAAGTAACAAAAATTCTGAGAAGTTGAAAGTACACAGAAGATCTCAATCAAAGGAGAAGAGCACTTTTACGACCATGGCTTTAGCTCCAGCTTCTCCAGCACCCAGTACTTCACCAATTATTACATCGCAGCAGGATACTTCCATGCCTCTACTGAATCCAGTGACATTCATCTTCTCTCCTCAGCCAATCCATTTAGCACCTGTTCCAGAGGAGATGTTGAAGCTATAGATGGCAGAGTTCGAAAGATATTTTTCCTTGGATGATTCAAAGGATGGCAACAATAACATTGTGGCACTTTCTGATGGAGAGGAGGCAGAGCAGAAGATGGTTGTGCACTCAGCGAATTCTCATTCTTCGAGAAGTAACTTCTCATAATGGTTGGCTTCACAGTTGGTTCCAGAAGTGAGAATGGAGATGAAATTAGAGGAGCATGACTTGCAGCTACTCAAGAATCTGGGCGGAAGAGACAGAAGGCCTAAAGTTGCTAAGGTAACTTCAAGGTTGATCATCGAGGATTCGGGAGAGAAGTTTTCTGAGATGTCAATTCTGGTAGAAGGAAAGAAGGAGGAGGAGCTCACGGTAGAAGATGTTACAGTAACCAGAGTACACCTCGGTCAAGCCACCACTGAAAGATTGAAGCAAGACACGCATACATTGATAGATGCTCTATTCCTTAGGCTTGATAGTGAAAAGGTAGAGAAAGAAGAACTTCAGAAGCATGTATCTCAGTTGTGTGAGATCATAGCTAAGGTTACTAAGCCTTCCATTCAGCCCATTTCAGAGCAGGTGAGTGATCATCTTATGCAGGAAATGGAGGATGCAAGCAATCAAGTAAAAGCTATTGACAAATGGAAGGATTTGATTATTTGTCAAGCTTGTATACAACTTGGAGAAGTGCCAGCCCGCCTAAAGGTTATGAATGTTACGGAAAATCAACTGCAACAACTGGTGATGAGCATAGTTAACATGAACAGAGTTGCTGAGAGTAACCTGAGTACTTTTAGAGAGATCAACAAGCTGCCAGGAGATGTATTCATTGCAGAGCAAAGTGTCCCGGATGGATCAGTTGAGAAGGGGAAGCAACTAGAGTTTGCAGTATCTTTCCATTTGGAGATTTGTAGAGTTTTGCTGAAGAGGATGTAGGCACTTGAGAGTAGGACATCATCGTTACCATACAATATCATTTCTTTCACTGAGGAGGACGTGGTTGGAGGTGTTACTTCATACGTGCGGATCATTCCTAACAAGGTGCCTAATTCCCTGGAAGGGTCTCTTCTGATAGTACCAAAGAGAATTGATAAAGCTACTAAGCCTTTCACGATGAATTCTATTAGTAGACTGGCGGCGCTGCAGGTAGATATTGTGAGGTTTGGGCCGAGCTTAGAATATGTGGAGGCATGCATCAAAGTGTTGAATGAAGGATTTCTGCAGTTTAAGACAAAGAAAGAATCAGTGGAAAAAACAGATGGGAAGATGTTGAATCACATGTTTGACAAGTATATCCGATATAAGAACAAAAAAAAGACATAAATGTTACAGCTGGCATGAATTCTTCTATTCTTTTTTCTTCTATTTTCTATGTTCCCAGATGAAATTGTAAAACTTTAAGTTATTGGTTTTGCAACCATTACTTAAAGTCATGAGGAACAATTATATAAGTTAAGTGATACATGTGTCACTTAAGGAGAAGTTAGTTGAGGATGATTTCCAAATGTTATCTTTACTTGTTTATGTTTCAGTTCAGTTAGATTTCTCATTTGTACTTTCCCTCCTACATACTATAAGTAGGAGAAGAACCTCCGGGTTAAGGATCAGAATTGGTAAGCAACAATCTTGTGTTCTAGACTTTGTGCTAAACCCCTGAGAGCTACTTGGAGCAAAGGAATACAAATGAGCAGGTTTTCGAAGAACTTTGTTTCACGGTGTACTATGTTTCTTGCTTTTAATCTTAAATCTTTTAATAAACTTTGTGTTATTTTAAATCTGGACCTAGAGTTTCCTTTGTTTTATAATTCTGTGTTTATATCTATTGGATTCTTCTATGTGCATGCAATCAGCTCTGCCATTTACTGATTGAGATGCACATCTTCCCTGTTTCTTCTATATATTTATGTAATTGCCTTCTTCTATAACTTTTCCTTTCTTTAAATAGCTATTTAATTGCTGCAGAACTGTTCAGTTATGGTTCATGAACTGAGTAGTTAAAGTAAAACCCCATTTAGATATTATCATACTTAAATTGACAAATCTGACACAGGAGCCTCACCGGTTAAATGAGGGAGATTTATCTCATGACTGCCTAGGTTTTGTGCTATGCAGAAAATCTAGCCAACAGGTAACAACACTCAAAAGCGCAAGAAACCATATGGTAGAAGCTACAAAGAGAAACTATCATAAACTTGAAGGTGTAAATAAAGGGAATATGGATGATTAGCCCAAAGGGCATATAACAATGCTAAAAAGCGTAAACAACCATGAGGTAGATGCTATAAAGATAAATCATCTTTGTTAATGAGTATGAAAAGATTGGTGAAGTTTGTAGTGTATATGTTACTTTGCTTATCACTTTCCTATTTTCCGCATGCATTAACTGATGATACTCATGGTACTTAGGAATAATGATATTGTCATTAGATAGGTAAAACTGACATGAGGCAGAATTGGTAGGATGTTCTAACCCACACTACGTGAATAAGCCAAGGGGCGGAAAATGACCATGACATCCAATGATATGCTGTCAAGGCACTATTAGGTAAATAAATCCAAGCAAGGCCATAAACCTAAGTGAGGATGCACATAATACCGCGGTGATACAATGGAAAAGACCGGGGCACACAAAACCAAAATAGGTGGAATCAAGATCATGAAACTCCAACGGTAGGAGCCAGGGTGTAAGGGATGAAAAATCCAAACATGGTAGTTAGCCCAAGAAAAGATGAAGCAAGATACAAGGAAATGTGTTAGAACCCAAGTGGGGGTCGAGAGCCCAAGTGAAGGAAAGAGCTCAAGCCAAAGGAAGAAATAATATGTAGTCAAGGTACTATAGATAGCTATCCATGAGGGGAAAAAGATCATAAGGTGTCAGTGATGATGTCATACACCTGGTGTAAGATGTGATCTCTAGCCTGAGACATGAGGTCCTCTGTGGCTGTTGTGTAATAGTGACTTACCGATGAACTTTAGTTCTCATCGGAAATAGGG
Source organism: Taxus chinensis (assembly GCA_019776745.2). Classification (NCBI taxonomy): domain Eukaryota; kingdom Viridiplantae; phylum Streptophyta; class Pinopsida; order Cupressales; family Taxaceae; genus Taxus; species Taxus chinensis. The sequence goes on from CM034154.1 coordinate 472,414,098, forward strand.
TGTCATTGATCTTATCCTCCAATTAGATGAGAATGTCATGCCAAATATCATCCATAGTGGGACGAGGATTAGGCTGAGGTGGTGGCCCATAAGTAGGTTATGGTCTTGTTGATCAAGGGGAAGGTGGTTGGTTTTGCGAGGAGTCGACTCTAGACTTCTTGTCAAAGGAAGAAGACTCACAAACCTTATGCTTGTTATGCATTACCCGACAGTCAGCGTCGGTAAGCACATAATACCTATGGTGAGAACAAAAGAGGGGATCCAAAGCAAAAGGTTGTGCAGGATTACTATTTTGGTCTCATTTGACTTCAGCTTTGAGCTTCTTCATGTGTCATCAATAAGATCTATATCCTAAAATGGCATGTCTCGGGGCCTCGTGCCATGTGCAATATGGCTTGGTCATAGGCGACTGGGGTGCCATAAGGGTAAGAGGTAGGGACGGAAGGCTTATAGGACATGTAGGGCTAATGAGAATAGGTGGGGAAGGTGTTGATGCAATGTGTGAAGATGGCACCGATGGAGCAATTTGCAGCTAAGTCTTCGAGGCATAATAGATGGGTTGCATTCATCACCCATGAGGTCGTCAACTTTCTATTCAAAACTAGTGACACGATCATCTGCTTCTGTAAGGGAAGATGGGTCGACTAGATGGATGGTAGAGTATAGAGGGGTAGTATGTGGTAAGGAGTCTGGAGGAGTGATTTGAGGCTTGGGCATTGGATGGCAAGGAGAAGGATCAATCATACTCCAGGGATATTTTTGTATGAGGATGACATATATTTCATGAGCGTGTCAGGTGCGAAGCATCTCCTGGTAGTGCAAGACTTCCCTATCACGAATTTGGCCATAGCTAGCCAAGTGGGCATCATTTAAAGTGTAACCGTCGTCGTAGTCTGATGTGGAGGTATCCACCACACAAGACTCAACTATAGTCTCTGATTGTACCATATGCTCTAATGGAGGTTGCGGTGTACATGAGATGATAATGGGAATTGAGGGCACCTTCTTGCGAGAATGAGGTCACAAGTAAGGAGGTAATTGAGATATGATAAGTTTTGGAAGATCGAAAGTATTAATGCAAAGTGTGATCTCATTGAGCTCATTGTCATCAGAATCCTAGAGGTTGGGAGGCATACACCCAACCAATTCGAGATGACTGACATTGCCATGGAGAGAAGCTATAGGATAGTTGAAAAGTTGATATTCCCGAAAGCTGAAAGGGGATGAAAGATAACTTGTCTAATGTTGGGAGTTTGTATGTCCCCTTTTGTTGGAATTTTTCATAGTTCCAAGGATTGTGATCCCCTTGAATCTCATAAATAACTCCTAGGTGAGAAAATTTTACACATTGAAAATTAGAGGAAGTGATTTCACGCATGTAATGAGTCCAAGGCCGCTTTAGGAGGATATGATAAGATAGCGGAAAGTTGAAAATCATGAATTTAACATGGACAATCCTAGGAGAAATGGCGATGGGTAACATAATACATTCCATGTGAGGCATCTATTAGTGGTGATACCTTGGCAAGTGTTACGTGTAGATTTTATGTTGTCTATGGAGTAGCCAAGAGTCTTAATTAAGTCTAATGAGGAAACACACGTGCCAGATCCTTCATTAATGAGAGAATGTTTGACCTTAGTGTGCCCAATCTGGATTGAGATGAAAATAGGTGGATTGTTGCACAGAGCAAGAGCTCATCAGGGATCATGGAAGCTATAGGGAATCGGATGCAAGATTGAGCATCCGTGGCAAGGTCGGTATGAATGTAGAGCTCCTCACACTGATGACAAACACTTTCCTCCAAGCCATGTAATGTGGGAATCTTCCCCAAAGCGGGAGGAAAGGGATGTTCATGTCGAATAAGGTTGTCATGAGACGCTCACGGTGGCGAGAAGATGTACGTGTGAGTTCAAGAAAAGAGATTTGGATAGGAAGATGGGAAAGTGTTTCAAGAGGATCTCACTCATCATGACTAAGCTTTGCAGTGGAATGCGAGTGATGGGAGTCCCCAGGAACAAATTCGGAAGATGCAGGTGTAATTTGGGAGACTTTTGAAACTTCCTTTTTCTTAGCTTCTACGCCATTGGTCATGCAAGTTTCATTTTGACAGGGGTTGATATTTTCTGTAGAAGCAGTGTTAGATGCCATCAGCCCTAGAGGATATTTTCCACAAAGGATGATGGTGTTTGTATTTGTGGAAGCAATTTTAGGTGCCATTGACGCTGTAGGAGACTTTCCACAGGGGCTGATGACGTCTATAAGAGGGATATTTCTATCTTAGTAGCCTTGATTTTGAGGCATAGAAGGGTACACAACCATGTGAGTTTAAGGCTGTAATGATGTGGGATATTCTGGTTCTATATAAGCTTTGACATGCCTAACATCATTCATGAAAACCATGCTTTTAGGAGGATAGTATGTCTCAAGTACATTAGTTATAACATGTTCTTACATTTTGGAACTCTCACTTGTATTATGGTTAGGCATGAGATTAGATAAGACATGTAACTTCTCATTAGCTTGGTTAATTACTTCGTGATGATATTTTTGTTGCATCGCATCATGGGCTTTAAGCGCTTCAGTCAGATGTTCCCGAGTGATGGTGTCGTGGTCAAATTGGGAGCTTAGGAAGAAGTTGATGGCAGTCATGTGTAGTGCATGAAAATTCTCATGGGAGTGACCCCAATTAGCATGCCACCAAAAAAATTTACTTTCATCATGCCATTGAGGAACATGTTGAGAAGGATCTAAGATCATGCTAAATGACTTAGGTAAGAAACATTTCAACTCTTCCTTAATGAGACATTTATTGATCATTTCTTCTGTTTCATTCTTGTATTGAGGAAATTGCACGAGGAATTTCTGAATCTCAAGAGGGCAATTAGAAGTGTTTTTATTTTGAATTTTCTCTTCCTCCTCAAATAGGGAATTGTGGTGGGTGGGAGGTTTTTTTGTAGGGACTCCTATGACACAACATTCTATGGAGAAGGGGAATTCAATTTCAGGGAGAAGGGTTTCTAGAAATGTCCACACAACAAAATTAGAAGATCTTAGGCCCAGATACTCCTTGATGGAGTGATGATCTACCCGAGAATAGGTCTTGAAATGAGACTTAGTGACTCTATTGGTCGTGCAATAAATTTTACAAAGGGGCAGTGGTATTGCAAATTAACTTGCAACAATTAATATGTTGTTCGTTAATCTAAAAACATTTAATTATCATACCTTAAGACATAAACTTTCAATATTGCTAGTGTTTTATGCACAGTTATAGATTTTTGGGAGGTGTAAAGGTAAATTGTTGTCACTACAATTAGGAAATAACATTGCTGGAAATGAACTAGACTATGACTGAAAGTAAATACTATGGATAATGACAAAGCATGTAAAAACAAAGCATAGATAAAGCAATTGACTGCTGCTAATCTAATCATGCGAGGAATTAAAACAACAAACAAAAGGAGATGGTTAGCAAACCACAAGTGGGCCATGCCCTATGTGCTAATCCCTTCTAAGGCCTATGTCTACTGAAAATTAACAGAACTCAGATTCTTATTTCATCAACATGAAGATTACAAGTGAAAAATACACTAAATCCTTTACCTAAGGATCGATCTATCTATGTATCTTTATATCTCTACTCTACAACATTAAACTTTCCTTTTTATATATTTTATTACAATAGAAGCATGAAGAGATAAATTTCTATTAAGAGTTCCAGTTGGATTAAGTAAAACATCTTAACCAAACAATCTGGAAACTTACATGCATGCAAGATAACTATTCAGTAAATTTTCTCATACAATCACATAACTTAACTGACCAGTTGATCAACCAGTTATTAAATTATGAGTTAAATAAATTAGTTCTTTGTTTGAGTTACAATGCATAATCAGGTGATGACATCGAGTCTTATTCTTGTTCACATAACTGCTTCTTCAATCAACACATGCAAACTTAGGTGTAGTTTCCAAGTTGCGTAAGCTCTTTAAAATCACAGTTTCATGTATGTGTGTGACTTCATTTGGTTGTGGATGCTTTGATGTAGATGAGTTCCTTTGGCTACATGTCAGTTGTTGCTGAAAACCTGTTTGTTGTGAATGAGTTCCTTTGGTTGCATGTCAGTTGCTGCGTGTTGATCCTTGTTGCATGTTAGTTGCCACATATAACAACATCATTGCAAATGAGGCTGACATTTATAAAAAATGTTATTTAACATCATATTGCAATCAAAAGAATACATGCATACTCATAACCCATAGAATAAAGTAAGATTTAGTAATAATTATCTTAACTAATATCTATGCCATGAGTTCAAGTTATAATGGAAATTTTCAGTAATATCACTAGGAAATACAAGTTCAGGGGTACAATTGGTTAAATAAAATACAAGAGATGATGTGTTTAAAAAGGAAATAAAATGACTCATCACACCCCCAGACTTTACATCTTGAATTTCCTCATTCATTATTCTTCGGCTCCTCAGGTTTCCTTGGCTTCATCTGTATGATGCTACATAAACGTCTGAAATCAACCGGAGTAGATGTTCCTTCTAGATCATTGAAGAAGGATCCTCCATTCCTTCTGTATCTTTGCATGATTCTGTCATGTATTTCTTCATCTCGTTCCTGGTTACTAGACTAGTGCTATATAGGATAGTGGAATATTGGTGGATAATAACCAATGGGAAACTAAATTTTTTCACATCCTTTAGAAACTTCAATGTATGCATTTACTATCCTGAAAGTGGGAATGATATTATGATAGGAGTGAATTTATTTTTGTTGTATCTCAGGGGACATCTCTTGCAAGTGCATCTTGTAGGCATATGTTATCTCTCGTGCATTGAATTTTATGTGGTCCTTGACTTCTTCATCAGCATCATTTCTCATCTAGTGTACTTGCGGTTTAATGTTCCTGTGTTTCATGTATTTTCCATATTGTTCCATAATTTCCCCTGTATTAGGAGCTTCACCTCTGATCATTAATGGTTGCACTTTTGACAAGTGCCTATATTCCTCCATCTGATTTTCTCTGTAAAATTCATTGTGAAAATAAGAACACAGTTCCTTAATTGGAACATCTCTTATATAAAGTACCGGGATCCACTCACTGTCATATTCCAAGGCATAATTGTACATATACAATTCACATAATAGCAGCTGAATTTCATTAGGCATTTTTACATAAATTCTAAAGAAATGTTTGACTCCACTAATATCAAATGGAATATTAGAGTTGATACATGTATACTTTAACTGTAACATCTCTTCTTTCAAGAAAATGGCATAAATGTTAGAAGGTGGCCTGCATTTAAGTATTTCATTGGTCACTTGAAGTGTATCTTCCTAATATTTCTTGAGCCTAGAAATTTCCTTATCCTTAGCCTTAAGTTCTTTATCATTTTCCTAATTGTCCTGTTGATGTTGGAAGATTAATTCTTCCTTCTCCCTTTCCCATATACTGTGCAACCTATTAACATAGTTTTCAAATTGTTGTACCAAATAATTTAATAGGGTTGTCTGAGTGCCTATGTTTCTATAAGCTGGTTTTGGAGGTTCTTTAAAAAATTCTCTCATGATAACCTATGGCTGCATGCTAGTTTGTGACAACAATGGGGAAGCAAACTCTAATATTGTCTCAACTATATCCTATGTAACTGTAGGGATATCCCCTTGTTATATTTCATCGTGCTTAGATGGTTGTTCTGTCTCAATGCTATGAACAATATTTTCTATAATTTTTCAACATTATGGGGCAAATCATCCCCAATATCCATTTCATCAGTCTGTGTTTCAAGCACTACATGGTCACGGACTTTCTCTATCTTCTCTGCATGTGTTGTATCTTCAATTTCTTCTGTCGATCCTTCTCCTTCATGCTTCTCATGGGTCTCCCCAACATGAACTACCTCTGCATGAACTTCAATTTGTTCAGCATGGCATTCTTGAACATGTTTCTTACCACATTCTTCCTCTTTATTCTTCTCCATGTCCTTCATGATGTTTTCCATTTTTTTTATCACATGTAACTTTAGCACCACCCTTTTCAATGTCCATTTCAACATCTTCTACATCATTGTCCAGTGTGATTTTGATGTGTCCCATGCTTTGAGGTTTTGGTATTTTTGGTACGAAAATTATGTGATCGTCTAGGCATCTTAGGGGTTGTGCTGGAATAATTTATTTTTCCCTTGGATGAAGATGATTCGGGCGTAGATATTCCAAGGAGGGTTCCTGCAACAAGAATCCTCTCAAGAGAAATGGGCCGAGGATTTTTCTATGGAGATGGCGGCTTCTCAGAAATAAGGCTGAGAGGTGGAAGCTATGGGTTCAGATGAAGGTGTGGAGGAACTACCTTTGATTTTTTGTCTTTTGTTCCCATTTTGCAATAACTCATTAATGTTTTTGGCCCTTGAAAAATATTCCCATTTCAATGCAGGGTGTTCTCTTTCTAGTGTATGTTTTACAATCAAAGTGATAAGACAATAGTGAGACATAGCTAACCTCCTCCTCTGTGAATCTTTAATCATTCTTTTCAATCTTTCATGTAAGAAACTGGGAATATTAACATGTCTACCATTCTTCAAATGATTGAGAAAATTGAAATGGACAGTATTCAACCTAGAGTATCTACCCTCACAAGTAAAGTATTTGATAATATAATTGGCAACATCATCCCAAAATAGTTTTAGAGAAGTGCAGAATGTACTTTATCGATCAATCATGAAATTGTCATTTGCATCACCAAATTCTCATCAAGTTGCATCCAGGTTTCCCTTCTCAGGGAACAACTTACCTTATGTAGGAATCCCTGTGACTACAACTAAAATTTCATTATCTACTTTCACCGATAAACCCTTGACAATAACCTCTCTGTCCTTGAATGTGGGAACAAATTTTGTCACCATGGATTCGTTGAAATCCTGAAACTTATTGATATATTTCATCCATCCGTAAGTTTGAAAATATTGAACATTTTTGGTTGGTTGCGGAGTTGTGAATGGTCTGTAGGCTCATGAAAAATTAGATCCCCTCCCATGTTGAATTCTATAAAATCCCTTAGCTCTGAGTGGAAAAATCTCACAGTTTGTAGTAATTATGGAAGAACTTGAGTGAGGAGAAAGTTTATGAGTACTTGTGTTTTTTAATTTTGTGACTGACTCACACATAACACATAAGGGGATAAATTAAATACATTTAAGTGGCGTGCATGTGTGATGTGAAGTAGTGTGATGAAGTGGGGTGATGCGGAGAGACAACTTAGAGGTTTTAAAGGTGACAACAATATTTGCTATTTAAAGGCATTCATGACATGACATAAACATTAATTAAATATAATCATATCATCGATACTTTATTAAAGTGAAATGGGTGCACTTATCTCGAGAAATTTGTAGGATGATGATGACATGTGCATTATCATGTTTTGTGCCTGTTAATGCAAAATCACAGCACCCCTGGACGCACATCAGGCTTCTAGGTTGATGTTCAGGCATCCAGTGTGATTGCACAACATGGAAACCTCTCTCCAAGCATGGGACTTGTGAAACCGAGAGAGGAATCTCCAGAGAAGGCTGGTTCCTACTCCTAAACTACCTGCCACAAGCTATTCCAGTGTAGGCAAGCTAATCTAATCCTAATCTAACCATGCCAAGGAGACAGAGAGAGAGAGAGAAGGGAAAAACAGCAAAAGCCTACACTAAAATGGTGATACACCAGAGAAGGAGAATGTTGGACATCTATCAAAACTGCCATGGGACAAGGAGAGGTGAGCAATGGGAAGGATGGACAGATGCATCACAGGCCCAAGGATAGATTTCACACAGAAAATGTCCCAAAACTCCATGAACACAGCTCCAGACCTGCAATGAACATTCAAACATGCACAAATACCTGCAATGAAGAGAGGCAAGAAGAAAACAAGCAAAAATGAGAAAGGATGGACAGATGCATCACAAAACACGTTTTGTTGCTTCAGAAGTTTGCACAGAACATCATTCCATTAGTAAAAGGCAAAAAACGCCATTACAGAGCAGGGAGGAGGCTCGAACTCCATTTTCAACCCTAGAGAAGAAAAGAAGGGAGGGCCGAGCCGAAAGAATGAACAACTTTTTTTTTATTTTTTAAATGAGCCAAATCTGGCTTTTACATTGCATGGGTCGAGCCCAGGGGACAGAAAACGTGGGAAAACGTGTAAGCCCATTCCTCATTGAATGCCAACGCATTAAAACGGCATGGAGGATCTTACCAACCCATACCCTGTCACTTTGAGTGATTTTGAGGAGAATGCGACCCATTCTACATTAATTTGGCCGCTGAAATGTCACTTCTGGCCGTGCAGAAGAAGAATGCGACCCATTAGCATTAAAACGGGTTGTTGAAAGGTCACTTCTGGCCATTACCACACGTCAGAGCCGTTTCTCTATTTTCTCTCTTCAGACTACACCAAAACTCGAGATTGATCCCAGAATCATGTAGAGAATCTCAATAGCTTTCCGTTGATATAAAGAACGTGGAAATCCGAGCTCTGGATCAAAAGATATGGCGATCTGAAGATTTAGGGCACGGAACAGACCAAGACAGATTTCAAAATATTTTCCCGCGCTTCACCACCTAGATGACATGTGGCAGGCTCTGATTGGTAGCACAATTCTCTCTCCTCTACCTTTCGGTGGGATGTCTTTTTGAAATTGCTTGTGGGCCCCTTAAACTTGGACACGTGGCGCCATTTCAGTGGTTCGGTTTAGCGCTCGATAACTCGCCCCTTTGACCTTTTGACTTTTTCTCCTGTGAGGACACGTGGCAGTTTCTGATTGGTCTTTGGCTCCTTCGGCTCCTTCGCGTACTTCGCTTCCATTTGTCCCGGATGTCCCATTTGATTTTGGGCCCTTTGTGCTCATTTCGGCCGGTTCGGGCATTTCGCGTCCATTTGTCCCAGATGTCCCATTTGATTTTGGGCCCTTTGTGCTCATTTCGGCCGGTTCGGGCATTTCGCGTCCATTTGTCCCAGATGTCCCATTTGATTTTGGACCCTCTAGACTCATTTCGGCCGATTTGGCCGGTTCGGGTATTTTTGGCCTGCTTGTCCCACTTTGCTTCGGACTGACTTGACTCTTTTCGGCCGGTTCGCGCCTTTTTGGCCCGATTGTCCCATTTGCGTCCCTCTCAGCAGTTAGCCAATTTTTTCTCGGTCGAACCGGCATTTTGCGCCCGCCGCGTACTTTTGTCCGAGATGTCCCTATTGCTTTGCGGGTTGTTTGTGCTTACTTCGGCCGAGCCGGCCGGTTCGGGCCTTTTTGTCCCAAATGTCCCGACTGCCCCTAGGACTAGGACTTAGTCATTTTTATGATTTTTTCCTGGATCAACCTACTTGCCTTCTGCAACCTTTTTTCACATTTTCTCAGAGCTTGTTCTTTCAGCCTGGACAGGAGAGTTAGAAAATTTTCTGCAGGGACCCTAGAAACCTGTCTTTTTGCTCTAAATTAACCAATGTGCCTGGGACTTGGATATTCTGATGCATGTTATCAAAATTACCCTGGGGGGGTGAATTTTGGATAACAATTTGGCGACTCAGCGGGATCATCTGCCTGCTAGATGAAAAGACCAGTTTCCTGAAGCAATCCATTGGGCATGGAGTCATGAGTAGGCCTGAAAACTGATCTGAACTTTGAAAACCTCCCTCTGAGCCACTTGGAAACCCATTGAACCTGGAGTGTCTTCATCAAGATGCCACTGAAATGAACTGTGCAAGAGCAGAACCAGCAACACCAAAAACTATGTACAAAACTGAAAATTATACATGCCCCAAATGGAACATGCAGAGTGTGCACAAGCACTTCTTCTGCTGAAAGCAAACCTAGCTACTCTACTCTAACTGGAAGCAAAGGCAAGCTAAACAAACCCTGCAACTGGTTGTGAGAAATAGCTTCCTTTCTTCAAAATTGGCAGCCATGCAATTGATTTGGCACTAATCATGGCTGTTTGGATGGATGGAAAATCAACAAGAAGCTGGTCTTCCACCCAAATCATCAAGGTATCAACTGAAAAATCCAATACCTCTTTTAGTTGCTCTGCATTTGGATTGGAGAGGTATGGCAACTGATCCTTGGTACTTTGTAGCTCATCCGCATGCCCAGAAGTGAGCATGACCGGTTGTGGCTTCTCCTTTGGCTCCAATGAAGCCAAATACCTGATTGGGAAAGGTATGGTCCTTTGAGTATGCCCATTGCTATGATTTTCAACTCCAAGAATGGAGTCTTCTTATAGACCCACCTGAATGGATGATGTGGAAGAAATGGTGGAATCCTTCTGTCCTTTCTCTTCCTCCAATGAAGAACATGGAAGATAAAAATCTTCCAATCTTGATCCCAAAGAGCTGCTGTAAGATGCAGGCTGCTGCAAATGAAATCTCTCCTTCATGGTAGCAGGCTCTGGTGTTTGGAATGTGGATGATGAAAGAGAGAAAGGTGAAAGATCAACCGGCTCTTCTCCATCAAAATAGTCCTCCAAATCTGACAGGTAAACTGCCTCATTGTTGTCCCGCTGTTCGTGTTCAACTTCCTCCATGGTGTCCTCTTGATCTGCAACTTGACCACCATGGTTTCCTTCACTCTCTAATATTGAGTTTGAGAGATCAAACTCCTCTTCAGTGCTAGAACTTGAGAGAGATGAAGTGGAAAGAAGAACTGAAGGTTCTCCTGTAACCTGCTTTGTGCTCAAAGCCCTTGGATCTGCATTTTTCTCCTCCACAGCTAGATTGTGCTCCTCTTCTTTTGGATTTGGAGCAGCTTCTCCTTCTTCCAATGTTTGAAGGCAATCTTGCTCTTGATTGAACTCCTTCTCCAGCATGAAGTTTGTCAAGTCAAACTCTTCAATTTGCTGCTCTAGAGGACAAGTTGGGACTGCAAGATCTTCTTCTTCTGCTGCAACCAAATCAGTCCTAACCACCATTTGTTCAACCTTAGCCTCTTCTGTAGGCTTAACCATCAAGGGGATCTTTGTCATCCCAAATTTGGTAGCCCAAACCTTCAAGTCATCTGTCATTTCTTTTCTGTTGGGCTCCTCTTCTTGCTGTCCTTGATGACTGATTTTTTCAATAACTTCTTCCCCATATGAAATTGGTAATGCAAGAGGAGGAATGGGTTGAAACTCAACCGATTTTACACTTTTTTATGGTGGTGGAGGCAGTGAAACCTCTTGTTTCTTTGGAGGAGGGGGTATTTCTGTTAGCTCTTGTGGAGGGGATGACTGTTTGGAAGGGAAAAGGAAAGAAGAATCGAGATGAGGTGGAAGACTGGGGGGTGGAGAAATGGATTCAACACTTAGGACAGTAGATGAGGAGTTTAAATGAGATGATGCTGCTTGAGTAATGGAAAGAGAAAAACCAGATGATGGTGTAGAACTTACCCATTGACAAGGTTGTTCAACAACAAGTCTGTAGGCCTCTATTTCTACTGTCCATTGTGCAAGCAAAGGCAGCATTGCAATCATGAAGTCAAGCTTCTCCTGAGGGCTGTAATGCCTTGGAAAAGGTCCCACCCATGGACAGGGTGCTCCATAACCGATTCCAAAAGCTTTCATTTGTGCTTGAGCCCTGGACTGCACCATCCCCACCTCCATCTTTTGGATTTTCTCCAACAGACCAGCATCTTGGATCTGATGGTCTTCATTGTATGCACACTCTTGCTCTTGGAAAGCTCCATTGCCAAACTGACTTTGGCACTGCTGTTCATATGAGTATGCATGCTGATCTGGAGGATTTGTAAAACGTGTTGGAGGTGGAATATACTGCTGTTTTTGATGTGAAATCCATGATGGAAATGAAGTCATGATTGCACAACTTCATGGAATGGAAAAGAATGAAAGGGATGGAAAGAAGGATGAATGAAAAATGGATGGAAATGAATGGAAAGGAAGGTCTGCAACTTCAGAGATGGGTTGTTGACCAGATGGAGTCGCCAGATGTGTTTACAAGTGCCTCCAAAGGCTGAAATCTTCACAGGAACACATCAACCTGCAAAAGATGAAGTGAAAGACCTCTAAGCTCCCACCTGGCGTGCCAAAACTGTTAGTGCAAAATCACAGCACCCCTGGACGCACATCAGGCTTCTAGGTTGATGTTCAGGCATCCAGTGTGATTGCACAACATGGAAACCTCTCTCTAAGTGTGGGACTTGTGAAACTGAGAGAGGAATCTCCAGAGTAGGCTGGTTCCTGCTCCTAAACTACCTGCCACAAGCTATTCCAGTGTAGGCAAGCTAATCTAATCCTAATCTAACCATGCCAAGGAGACAGAGAGAGAGAGAAGGGAAAAACAACAAAAGCCTACACTAAAATGGTGATACACCAGAGAAGGAGAATGTTGGACATCTATCAAAACTGCCATGGGACAAGGAGAGGTGAGCAATGGGAAGGATGGACAGATGCATCACAGGCCCAAGGATAGATTTCACACAGAAAATGTCCCAAAACTCCATGAACACAGCTCCAGACCTGCAATGAACATTCAAACATGCACAAATACTTGCAATGAAGAGAGGCAAGAAGAAAACAAGCAAAAATGAGAAAGGATGGACATATGCATCACAAAACATGTTTTGTTGCTTCAGAAGTTTGCACAGAACATCATTCCATTAGTAAAAGGCAAAAAATGCCATTACAGAGCAGGGAGGAGGCTCGAACTCCATTTTCAACCCTAGAGAAGAAAAGAAGGGAGGGCCGAGCCGAAAGAATGAACAACTTTTTTTTATTTTTAAATGAGCCAAATCTGGCTTTTACATTACATGGGTCGAGCCCAGGGGACAGAAAACATGGGAAAACGTGTAAGCCCATTCCTCATTGAATGCCAACGCATTAAAACGGCATGGAGGATCTTACCAACCCATACCCTGTCACTTTGAGCAATTTTGAGGAGAGTGCGACCCATTCTGCATTAATTTGGCCACTGAAATGTCACTTTTGGCCGTGTAGAAGAAGAATGCGACCCATTAGCATTAAAACGGGTTGTTGAAAGGTCGCTTCTGGCCATTACCACACGTCAGAGCCGTTTCTCTATTTTCTCTCTTCAAACTACACCAAAACTCAATATTGATCCCAGAATCATGTAGAGCATCTCAATAGCTTTCCGTTGATATAAAGAACGTGGAAATCCGAGCTCTAGATCAAAAGATATGGCGATCTGAAGATTTAGGGCACGGAACAGACCAAGACAGATTTCGAAATATTTTCCCGCGCTTCGCCAGCTAGACGACACGTGGCAGGCTCTGATTGGTCACGTAATTCTCTCTCCTCTACCTTTCGGCGGGATGTCTTTTTGAAATTGCTTGTGGGCCCCTTAAACTTGGACACGTGGCGCCATTTCATTGGTTCGGTTCAGCGCTCGATAACTCGCCCCTTTGACCTTTTGACTTTTTCTCCTGTGAGGACACGTGGCAGTTTCTGATTGGTCTTCGGTTCCTTCGGCTCCTTCACGTACTTCACTTCCATTTGTCCCGGATGTCCCATTTGATTTTGGGCCCTTTGTGCTCATTTCAGCCGGTTCGGGCATTTCGCGTCCATTTGTCCCAGATGTCCCATTTGATTTTAGGCCCTTTGTGCTCATTTCGGCCGGTTCGGGCATTTCGCGTCCATTTGTCCTAGATGTCCCATTTGATTTTGGACCCTCTGGACTTATTTCGGCTGATTCGGCCGGTTCGGGCATTTTTGGTCCGCTTGTCCCACTTTGCTTCGGACTGACTTGACTCTTTTCGGCCGGTTCGCGCCTTTTTGGCCCGATTGTCCCATTTGCGTCCCTCTCAGCAGTTAGCCAATTTTTTCTCGGTCGAACCGGCATTTCGCGCCTGCTGCGTACTTTTGTCCGAGATGTCCCTATTGCTTTGCGGGTTGTTTGTGCTTACTTCGGCCGAGCTGGCCGGTTCGGGCCTTTTTGTCCCAAATGTCCCGACTGCCCCTAGGACTAGGACTTAGTCATTTTTATGATTTTTTCCTGGATCAACCTACTTGCCTTCTGCAACCTTTTTTCACATTTTCTTAGAGCTTGTTCTTTCAGCCTGGACAGGAGAGTTAGAAAATTTTCTGCAGGGACCCTAGAAACCTGTCTTTTTGCTCTAAATTAACCAATGTGCCTGGGACTTGGATATTCTGATGCATGTTATCAAAATTACCCTGGGGGGTGAATTTTGGATAACAGTGCCTTTTGTTGGATGTATACCCATCATGATGTTGTATGTTGAGGTGCCATGATGATGTGAATGTTGTTTTTAGTGCTGCAAGTGTATGTAATGTCATGCTGAAATCCCCTTAATGAAATCAATTAATTCCCAGAGAGGGAATATTGACTTTTTTGGTGCTAGTCATCTTCGTCTCTATTTATATGTGCAACTTGTTCCTTATTTTCTTCATGCAATCATAAGTTTTTTCGAAAGTAAAACAAAGAAAATCTTTGTTGCATGCTACTGCAAGTGGATATTTAGTATTTGCACCATCTCTTTCTGTCAGAGACCATGCACTTCTTGTACTAAATACACCAAATCCTCTGAAATAAAAATTCTAAGAAAACAAAACATGTTAGCCTGAGTGGTGTTGATCACCAAGAGGGATGATTGTATCACTTTTATTCACCATTGGAGTATTCAGTAAGATGAATATACCAAGGCCATTAAACATCTCATTCCTCAACAATTTCAGAAGATGAACCAATAGGTTTAGCTTCTGACATTAACTCTAATGTTCTCATCTCCATCTTGCTTTTTGCTACTCTGAATTGTTGCATGAAGGCACTCATGTTAGTTGGATTTTTGTATAACCTCAACCAATAACCATTCACTAGTAGTTTGAATCTCACAGTATCTATGGTGGTGATTTTTACAGATCCATTGGGAAATATTTTCTCAATCTCATATGGACCTAGCCACCTTGTCTTGAGTTTTCCCATGTGGTCTTTGTATTTAGAGTCAAATAAGAGATCCTAATCACCTTCTTCAAATTGCCTTGTTTTGATGAATCTGTCATGCCATTTGATCATTTACTTTTGTATCACCTCTGTATTATGCACAACTTGTCTCCTCATTTCATCTAGTTCATTGAGTTGGAGAATCATCTACCTTTGAGATTTAAAAAATATATGCCTAGTTCAAGTGCAGTTCTCAGTGTCTTATGCTCAAATTCAATAGGGAGAACAACCCTCTTACTGTAAAAAAACTCGAATGGTGTGAAGCCTTTTGTTTTCTTTCAAGTTGTGTTGATTGCCCAAATTGCTTCTGGAAATTTGTCTGCCCAATTTCTCCGGTGGAGTGCAATAGTTTTTGTCAAGATGGCTTCTATTTCCCTATTTGTCACATTAACTTGGGCATTAGATTAGGGATGATAAGGTGTAGAATTCCTATGTTTGATTTCATATTCCTTAGCTAGATTAGAAGTAAATTATGTAGTAAAGTGTGTACCTTGATCAGTAACAATTTCTCTTAGTACTCCATACCTTGTGAAGATGTGGTTGTACAAGAATTTGACAACTTGCTCACTCTTATGATTTGGCAATGCTTTAGCTTTTGTCCATTTAGTGAGGTAATATTTGCACACCAAAATGTACTCTTTCTACTGATATTTAAGATCTATTAGACCAATGAAGTCTAAACCCCATTTGTCAAATGACTTCAATACTATTTGAGGCTGCAATGGCATCTCATCTGACTTGGTAGGCCTACCCATTATTTGGCAGTTATCACACCTATTGGTATATAATGTTGCATCCTTATGTAGTGTAGGCCAATAATACCTGGTTTTCAACACCTTTTGTGGTGTTCTCTGTGTAGAAAAGTGTCCTCCACATGGTTCACTATGGAAGACTTTGAGGATATCATATATTTCCTCATCATCTATGCATCTTATCATAACATTATCCTACCCCGTGTGAAATAGAAAACCAATTATCCAATAAAAATTTAGTATTTTACCAACAATGTATTTCTTTTCAGAATATAAATAGTGTGGATGTGCCTTACGTGAGACCAAATAATTGACTATATCAACATACTAGGGTATTTTAGTGGAAATGGAAAACATGTGCTCATCTGGAAAGGAGTCATCCACTACGTGTTATTCATTATTATTCTCCATTCTTGAAAGAAATTCAGCTACAACATTGTCCTTACTAGGCTTAGATCTGAGAAAATGCTCAACACTACTCTCTTAAATGTCACAGGTGCATTGCACAAACCAAAAGGAAGAACAAAATATGCAAACGTTCCCCATGGAAATGTGAATGTGGTCTTGTCTTGGTCCTCTGGCACAATCTAAATTTGGTTGTAGCCACTATAGCCATCAAGAAAAGAAAAGTATTTCTTGTCAGCAAGAGTATCAAGAACCTGATCAATGAAAGGAAGCAAAAATGATCTTTTTTTATTGCTGCATTCAACTCTCTATAGTCTATGCAAATCCTCCATTTACAATTATTCTTAGGTACAATTACAAGATATGACACCCATTGAATGTCTAAAATTAGATATATGAATCCATCATCCAATAATTTTTTTAATTCTTCTTTCACTATATCCCTCACTGTTGGGTTAATTCTTCTTTGTGGCTATCTTATTGGCTTGCAACTGTCTTTGATGTATATCTTATGTGTACAAAGCTTAGGGTGGATTCCATGCTTATCTCCATAGTACCATGCAAATGTTGTCTTGTGTTTCTGCAGAAGATCAATTAACAATTGCTCTTGCTGCATGACCAACATGCTTAGAGAGATAAGTCATGGAGAGATAAGTCATGGATGTGGCTTTCCTAGAGTAATTTCCACTTGCTTAGAGAGATAAGTCATGGATCATATACTGCTACTTATAGAATTCAATATACAATCATGTAGAAGAAGTTGGTGGAGGATGCAATTCTTACCCGGAACGTTCATAGTGCTTTGCTGCGGTAGGATTTGATTCTCTGGAAATCTTATACATCGTAATTTTTGATCTATTTCTTCATTCTTCCCATAATTATTTTGTAGGACATTAGAAATAAGAACACCCTCTTTTTTCCCTTTAATTGTGCATGACTTCTCGAGCATCATCAATTACTGAACTGAGCTTTGGTCTTCTTATGTATCTTCAACCCAAACGGTTTGGTATTCTTCATTAAATGGTTGTGTAGGGGGGTAAAACATGGGATTTTTGGTGCCACTTCTATTAGAGATAATCACATTACCAGATCTACATCCTATGAATGCATCATTAGTTGTCAACCATAGTCTTCCTAGGATGATATGATACACTCCCAAGCTTGCTTTTGGCTGGAGAAAAATAAAATCAGTAGGGTACTCCTAAGAGTCTACCACTACTACTACATCCTCCAAGACTCCTTCAGGCTTAACTGTTGATGTGTCTGCAAGCTGCAATACTGTGGTTGTTGGTCTTAGTCCATCTAATTTCAAATCATCCATAAGTTGTTTTGTCATTACATTTATTGCTTCCCCCAAGTCAATCAGAGTGTTCTTGATCATTGTGCCATTGATTGTGACATTTACTAAAGGACTGCTTGGATCTATGTATTTAGGTAGAATTGAGTTCCCAATCATAATATCAGCTAGTTGTCTAATGACTTGTATGGTAGTTAGATATTTTATCTTTCTTCTCAGTTTCTTTATGCATAGGCCTTTAACCAATTTATCGTAGATGGGCAGATCCTTAATAGATTGAATCAATGGAATTTTGACACAAATGTCTTTCAATTGGTTGAAAAAATTAGAATCATATTCTGATTTGAGGTTAGTCTTCTGTTCTTATAATCTTTCAAGAAATGGTGGCTCATTATCCTATGTTTTACCTTTGTTGGAATTTTTCTCAGGTTGATGTGAATCAACATGTAGCATTTTCTGGTTTTGTTGCAGATTGATATGTAGCAATTGCGGTTCTTCTACAATTTTAGTAATGGTAGGTCTAGCTAGTGGAGTGAGTGCTCTTCCTGAGAGAAGATGGATATTGTTGACATCAATAGAATATGTAGGGTATTGAGCTATTTCAGTGGAATAGGATGAATGATAAACTTTATTGTTAGGGTTAGGCATTGGCTGAGATGGTAGTTGGATAGCTTTTGGTTGAGAGCCTGCTTAGGGGTTTGGTGTCAGAGCTTGTTGTTGCAGATAGGGAGGTTGGTGATAGGATTGTTGGTAATTTGGAGGTGGGTTATTCCACTGTTGTCCTCCTCTCCAAGGATGCTGCCATGATTGAGGAGATTGTTGCCATTGTTGTTGTGGTTGGCCTTGGAATATATGTTACCACTATTTTTGGTATTGGTTAGGATATGGAGCCTAACCTTGAGGGTTAGCCCAAGGTGGGGGTTGCATATATGAATTATTAGACCAATTTTGAAATGAATGCATAAGGTCTTGTGTCATACCTCCTTGCCTTGGTGGCCATGGTTTTATTTAAGAAACATATAAAAATTTCCCATCCTCTATCTCCAACATCTTGAAATCACATGATGCCCCCCTTTATTGAGCAATGTTGGCCAATTCTCTGCATATACAGTCATATTTCTTCCTTCTACATGCATGAATGTACTTTGTGAGTGCTTCTTCTGCATCTTCTTTTTTCTTTTTGGTGTTTAGAGCATATAATTGATTAGTCATGTCATTGACAATCTCATGCTTCATGTTTTTAAACATGTTGACAATATCTGACTTGGATATGTCCATAATTATTTTGGTAGCTGATCCACCTCTTGATCTTACACTTCTTACCCTCTTCATAGTAACTCTTAAGTAATTTTTGCAGGCGTCACAAATATCTGAAAAAGTAGCTTTTGAAATGTCTCCTGATCCTATTAGATCTAGAGCATCCATTTCCTCCTCACCGAGTCCCTTAAAAAAGAGTAATTTAAGAGAGTCAGGTGGTAGTTCGGTGTACCTTGAATTCGGAACGCAGAACAAGAACCTTTCCAAATAGTCTCCCAATAGTTCATCCTCTTTTTTTGTTCTTCTGTAGATCTCATCACCTCCTCTACTGCTTGGTCTATAATAGTCTGGTACTTATCGAGGAATTTCTCCTTCATTTGTGTCTATGTGGTTACAACATTTCTTCCCAATCCCATGAACTATCTCAATGTTGTATTCTTGAGTGTAGTAGAAAACAACTTCAATCTATGTGCATCAGTAGTATAATCAAAACTCCTGCCCAAAACATCAAACTAAAACATAAAGGTGTTTGGGTCTTCTGACATGGATCCATGAAAGTTGGGCAAAGCTAAGGGATAACTATTCTTCATGCAAGTAGCTACATTGTTGTCATTGATGGAGAAATCGAAGGTGGTTGCCCCATTTTGAACATTCTAATTTACTTCTTCTGTCATCTATGGGTGCTCAGGAGCAGGTACAGAGCCTTCACTTGGAGGATTGTCTTCAAACAAAAAACTGAGTACATAGGTTTCTTCTTTAGAATCCTCTAAAGTATATGAAGAGATTTGTGCTACCTGTGGATTAAGAAAGAATCTACCCGGGCATCCCTTGGGCGGTGCATAAATCAACTACTTAACTTTATCAATGGAAAATTAGTTTGGGGGTTGGTTTGGAACTGAATTTTCTAAAACCTAAACTGCTCTAAGAATTGAAAAACCTCTTAAAAACCTTATAACTTGACAATATCCCTGAAAACAATGTAAAAAAAGGTGGTGTAAATTAATTTGTTGTACATTAATCTACAATCATTTAATTATCAGACCCAGGGCCATAAAATTTCAATATTGTCAGTGTTGTATGCATAATTACAAATGTTTGGGAGGTGTAAAGATAAATTGTTGTCACTACAATTAATAAATAACATTGCTGGAAATGAACTAGACTATGACTGAAAGTAAATACTATGGCTAATGAAAAAGCATGTAAAAACAATCATAGATAGAGAAATGGACTGTTGCTAATCTAATCATGCGAGGAATTAAAACAACAAACAAAAGGAGAGGGTTAGAAAACCACAAGTGGGCTCTTCCTTGGGTGCTAATCCCTCCTAAGGCCTGTGTCTACGACAATTCAAGAGAAATCATATTCTTATTTCATTAGCATGAAGATTACAAGTGAAAAATACAACAAATCCTCTACCTAAGGATCGATCTATCTATGTATCTCCGTATCTCCACTCTACAACATTAATCTTTCCTTTTCTATATCTTTCATTATAACAAAGGTGTGAAGAGATAGTGTCCTACTAGGATTTCCAATTGGATTAACTAAAATATCTTAACCAAACAATCCAGAAAATTACATGCATACAAAAAAACTATTTAGTAGATGTTCTCATACAATCACATAACTTAATTAACTGATCATTTTATCAACTAGTTATTAAATTATGAGTTAAATCAATTAGTTATTTGTTTGAGTTGCAATGCATAATCAAGTGACAATGTTGAGTCTTCTTCTTATCCACATAACTACTTCTATCAACACGTGCAAGCTTAGGTGTAGTGTTCAAGTTGTGCAAGCTATTTAGAATCACGGTTTCATATATATATGTGTGTGACCTCCTTTGGCTGCAGATGCTTTGATGTGACGAGTTCCTTTGGTTGCATGTCAGTTGCTACAGATGACCTATTTGTTGTGAATGAGTTCCTTTGGTTACATGTCAATTGTTGCATGTGGATCCTTTGCTGCATGTTAGTTGTTACATATAACAACTTTTTTGCAAATGGAGATGACATTTATACAAAGCACTATTTAACATCATATTGCATTCAAAATAATAAATGCATACTCATAAACCACAAAATAAAGTAAGCTTTAGTAATAATTATATTAACTAATATATATGTCATGAGTTCAAGTTATAATGACAATGTCCAATAATATCATTGGGAAATACAAGTTCAGGGGTACAATTGGATAAATAGAATACAGTAGATGAGGTGGTTAAAAAGGAAACAAAATGACTCATCCAACTGAAAGTGTTGGGAGACAAGTTTCTAGGAACATACGGTATCACCTCTGGGAGATGACATCTGGGTAGAATGTTTTTTAGGTTTTCCAAATTTTGGTGATTTGAAATGAGGTCAAAATTGGAGATGGATGCTTTTAACGAGATGTGCCTAGTGAGGAGGTCTCAAGGTTTCATGTCAGGTTTACCAGAATGTATGGAAGGCCAAGAATGTTTCTCAATGGCTTGTACTCATAAGTATTTTCTTCTAAAAGGGTATGAGGCAATGAAGAGGATACACACATGGACTAACACACATTTTATTTATTTAAAATGGGATACAACGAGTGCCAAGGTCACATATTTAGAGTGCATGATCCCTACACTAGGTCAACCTATGGGTTCCAAGGCCCACATTCAAGATAAAATAGGGTTCCCTTCTAGGATATCATTTAATGGAGAGTGATATATATATTTATAGTTAGATAACATAAGCATGTATAATCTATACAACTAAAATATAAGTAAAGGAAAGCTAAGGAGCTGATCATATAAGAGAAATATTCTAACTAGCACAAATCTACATGCAATACTAAGCTAACATAAAACAATGGGAAAGGATATGAACTAATCTATGCAAAATGACAAAGGGGGGTAAGAGAACTTACTTGTGGGGTGGTCATTGATGTATCTATCTCTATAGAGAAAAAATATGTTGAGAGATAATCACTATGGGTGGATAAGGGGAACAAAGTTCATGTCCTAGACTCACTATAGATGACCCAATCATGTAAGAAATCCAAAAGCCAAGAAGAGTTTCCAATCCAAATAAAATGCAAGATAGACTAAGAGTAGAGCGAGAAAATGTGAACATGACACAAAAGAGCAGAGCATATGGTTATTAATTCATGTCATAATTTCCTTCCCTGAAATGTCAAGGTGTGATGTGCATATATACTTGAGGTGATTGCCTGCGGGAGATGCTGTCGGCTAAGGGAAAATATAACAATGACACCATCGCCGATGGGTGATGGTGTTGGTCGAGGACAACACTAATGTCAAGTGGGGTAAAAATGTGTCATGGATTAGGGGAAAGTCATTGAAATAAGTGTCAATGATGAAGTCAAATGCAAGCAAGTGTAAGGAATACTAGTGTGTGTAATATATAAGGACTGACGAAGGTAAGGATAAATAAGGATAGGGCTACATAGTGGTATGTATCTCTCTATGTACTATCTCTAATCCCACAATGACTAGGTATATAGTCATACCCCATTCCTGGAAAGTCCCTTAAGGCACCCACTTGAGAAATATATGCATCAACGATGTTTATCTGTAATGTAATTACTTGTATAAATCTGATTATCAACAGAAATATAACACCAATGAAGACAATATTTCAAATAAATGATCTCAACGTGCAAGAATAATAACTTAGCCACTTTGAGGGGGAAACCCCCAAATAAGACAATAAGACTCAAATGCTGAATATGATGATGAAATACTACCTAATAACCCCTATATATATTATTCGTATGCTATGGCCAACACCATGGCCGACCCACTAATGAAAATATAACATATATAAAAGAGATACATAATGATAAGAATTTATGATAGCCACAAGTCGGCTATATACATCCAATATAAGACATATGATTAAGGGAGTAGCATACCCCTCCCCTTCCAAGAAACATTGTCCCCAATGTTGAGAATATTTGGATGTTGTTGTAGGAAATTTACATCCTCCCAAGTTCCGTCTTCATTGTCTAGACTTTTCCACTTGATCAAATAATCATTGGTGACCCTTGTCCTCAATCGTTTAGTGTGTGTCTGAAGGATGCATTCTGGTTCTAGGATGATTCTTCCCTCTTCATCAAGCTTGGGTAACACAGTATGGGTTGATATTGTCTGTCCAATTACCTTTTTTGGGAAAGATACATGCAAGACTAGATGAATTTGAGTAGCTGGAGGAAGTTCTAGTTTGTGTGCTACATTCCAATATTCTGTAACACTTGATAAGGACCATAATACTTAGGTGAAAGCTTGTTATCCTTTTTATGTTGTTTTAAGGACATTTTCTTATATGGTTGTAAATGCACAAAAACCCAATCACCAACTTCAAAATGTATTTCACTATGATGTTGGTTTGCCTGCTACTTCATGTGGTTTTGTGACATGGCCAAATTCTCCCCAATACTAGAAAGAACCTATTGTTGGTGTTGAATATTTTATTCAACTATTCGAACCTTTGGATGGAATCTCAAAGATGAAGTGATAGATGGTGGATGGTACCCATATAATGCCAAGAAAGGAGACATTTTAGATGAAGTATGAAAGGAGGTGTTATACCACCATTCTGTCAGCGGTAACCATTGGACCCATCTCACTTGCTTATATGATGTAAACCAAAAAAGATATCCATACAAGCACTTGTTTACCACCTTTGTTTTCCCATCAGACTGGGGATGATAAGAGAAACTATTAGCTAGTTGTGTTCCCAAGCATGAGAACAAGTCAATCCAAAAATTACTAGTAAAGATAGGGTCTCGATCACTTACTATAATCTTTGGTGTTCCATGTAGCTTCTGAATTGTATCCCTGAAGGCCGTTGCTACTGTACTCACAAAAAATGGATGTGATAAAGCACAAAAATGGGCATATTTTGTGAGTCTGTCCACCACCACTATGATTACATATTTACCTTCTAATTTAGGAAATCTTGTGATGAAGTCCATGGAAACATCTTCCCACCTTTGGCTAGGAATAAATAGAGGTTGTAGAAAACCTGGGGACTTAATTGTTTCACCCTTATTTTTCTGACAAACCATGCATTATGCCACAAACTTTTGGACATCTCCTTTTAGCCCTTCCTAGAAAAAATCATGCTTGATTCGATGATAAGTATTTAAGAAGCTAGAATGACCCCCTACTGGAGAAGCATGGAGATCAGATAGAACCCTATTTTTAAGGATTAAATTCTTACATCGATATAATCTATCTTTATACCATAAAACATCTCCTTTCCATACAATTTTTTTTGACATGCTTGGATCTTGTTGGAGATTTTAAATGAGATTTTGTGTACCTGAGTCATTATTCCATTCAGACCTTGCATCCTCTCTCCAATCCTCCTATAATACATATATGACACACAACAATGCCCAGGTAGATTCATCCTTTCAAGATAAAGCATCAACAACTACATTCTCTTTCCCTTTCTTGAATATTATATCAAAATCATACCCCAACATTTTTGAGACCCATTTATGTTGTTCTTATGATGATAAACATTTCTCTAATAAGTATTTCAGACTATCATGATCTATCTTTACTTTGAAATGTCATCCCATTAGATATGGTCTCCATTGCTTCACTGCATGAAGTATTGCAAACATTTCTTTCTCATAAAATGGTTTAGAGATATTATTACCTTTGAATTGGTGACTCTCGAAGGTAATGGGTCACCCTTCTTGCATGCGTATTTCCCCCATACCATACCTTGAAGCATCACATTCAACAATGAATGTTTTTGAAAAATATGGGGTGGCTAGAACTAGAGTGGTGCACATGGCCTCCTTCAAATTCTCAAAGGCCATAGTAGCTTTCTCGTTCCAATGGAAAGAGTCCTTCAATAAAGTTGTGAGTGGTGCTGCGATTCTGCCATAATACCTTACAAATCTATGATAATAACCTGTAAGCCCCAAAAATCCTCAGATATTTTTTAGGGTTTTGGGAACCTTCCATTCAAGCATGGCTTTTATCTTGTTAGGATCCACTTTAACACCTTCATAAGAGACAATATGACCCATATATTCAACTTCCTTTACACCAAAAGAACACTTAGAAGGCTTTGCATAAAGTTGACGATGTTCAAGAGTTTCCAACACCTTATTTACATGATGCAAGTGTTCCTCCCATGTTTTTCTATAGATTAATATATCATCAAAGAACACTAAAACAAACTATAGAAGAAATTGATTAAAGATGGAATTCATCAAGATTTGAAATGTAGAGGGTGCATTTGTTAGTCCAAAAGGCATTACCAAGAACTCATATTGTCCTTCATGTGTCCTGAAGGTTGTTTTATGAATATATTCATTCTTGATTCTAATATGATGATATCAAGAACGGAGAGAAAGTTTTGTAAAGTAAACAACACCATGTAACTCATCTAGAAAATCATCAATTATAGGAATAGGAAACTTATCTTTAACTGTGTACTTATTGAGTTCCCTGTAATCTAGACACATGCGCTAATTGTCATATTTTTTCCGTACCATCACTATAGGAGAAGAGTAAGCACTTTGACTATGACGAATAAGTCCTGCTTCTAACATCTCTTGAACTATCTTCTCAATCTCACTCTTTTGCATATAGGGGTACCTATAAGGTCTGATGTTGGGTGGTTTACTCCTTGGTACTAGCTAGATGGCATGGTCATGGTCTCTTTTCGGAGGGAGGCCCTTGGGCATTTCTCCAAACACCACTAAGTACTCATCTATAACTGTTTGCATATCTGTGGGTATAAATGTATTGGAATGATGTGCTTCCAATGAAAATAGCTGTGCCACAAACCCTTTTGCACCCTTTATAAGAAATTTTTGCATCTGATGAGAACTTACCATCTGTGGGGACTTTTCTCTTAGTCCTTTTAGTTTAAAAGTCCTCCCTTCTGACTGAAATTACATGAACAACTCTTGGAAATTCATTTCAATGGTTCCCAAGGTGGTAAGCCACTGAACTCCTAACACAATCTCTACTCCTCCCATGGAAATGACATACATATTGCTAGTTAGCAAGTAATCTCCCATGGTGAGATTAATGTTATGGAATTTTCATAAACAACTAATAGTTTTCCCATCAGCGATCATGGCTTGACTTTCTAGAGCTAGATAAAAAAAGTAGTTCAAGCGTATCGCCAACTTATGATTGATGAAACTGTGAGTACTTCCTAAATCAATCGACACTGATGCCCTTTGTTTTTTAAGAATCCAACTACTTTGAGAGTTTGGGGAGTGCTAATACCAGAAATTACATGGCATGATATTGTTGGCTGGGATCTCCTAATTCCTCCTTTGGCTCTACCTCTTCATCTTCTTCATTTTCTTCTTCTTCAGTAGGTCCCTCAATGTAGAACAACTTCTTTTTAGCACACTTATGTCCTGGTCCAAATTTTTTGTCACAATTAAAACATAACCCTTTGGCTCTCTTTTCTTCAATTTGTTGAGGTGTCAGTCTTACTGGCCGGGGGAATGATGGTGGAAGGGTACTACGATCTCTGATATTACTGACAATTTGTTTCCTACTGGAAAGAAATTTTTCCTCTTCCCTACGTGCCATGATCATAGAGTCTGAAACCTTATGGGGATTAAACATATGCACCTCAGTCTCAATTTTTTCTTTAATACCCCCAAGAAATAATTCATTCAAATTATCTTCAGGAATATTTTCCACCCGTAAGGAAATGTTTTGGAATTAATGGATGTAATAATTGACTGTTCCTGTTTGTTTGAGCTTTGCTAATTAACTGAAATAATTCTCTGACACACTAGAACTATAGTGCAATTGCAACTCTTCGATGAATACTGTCCATCTAACATTGAGGCTACTCTTTTTCCTTTGAGCATATAACCATCGATACCAAATGAATTGGTCAGGTTCAAGATACAACAATGCCATGGTAACCTTTTATCCCAATGGAATTTGATGAAGATCAAAGAAATTCTCCATCTAGTTAATCCAATTGAGTGGATCATTTCCATCAAACTTACACATTTCCACTTTTGGAATCATGTTACAGGCTTGTAGAGTGTTTGTATTTGGATTGGCCATGTTTGCAGATCCACCTTAGCTAGTTTGTCTATTACTTTGACCTAAAGATCCACCCTGGTTAATATGAGTATGATTGAGTTGTGGATGATTAGGAAGGATATGATGAACCATGATATTGTAACTAAATTGGTGAATGAAATCCTCTAATTTTTGTCCAATATTTTCTACATCTTCTTTTTTGGCCACTCTACCCTTGAGGTTTCGTAACTCTAACTCAAGATAGCTGACCTTATGGTCAGTTGAAGTAAACCCTAACCCTGAGGGCTCTGTAGATACCCCTTCTGACTCTAACTCCTCAACTATTATCTCATCCTTATCAGGTGTTTTACCCGGAGTGATGGGATTCTTTTTGCCTCTTGTCGAAGGCCCATCCATGATGCACCAAAGTGGTAAGATTTAAAGATCAAGGTCGAAATTTAGGGTTTGGGATTTCAATAGGAATTTGGCAAAATTTTATAAAATTCAAAGAACGAACTCAAACTAATTTTTAATCTTCTTTCTGGAAATGCAAATAACTTTAAAAAATTTCACAAATTGCACCCTAGGTAGCCTAATTATGAAAAAACATAGACCACTATAACGTTTTCAAATCAACTAAAAAATTCTTAAAATTTTGAGGGAAGCTTACTTGACTGATTTCGCCACACTACAAAAAAATTTGCAAAAAAATTCACTACCGATTTTGAGATATGGATGAACCTTTACAATTAGGCTTTGACGTAGTGCTGGCCGAGTTCAAGATTTGATACCACTTGTAATTTAATTACATGTATAAATATGATTATCAACATAAATATAACACCAATAAACACAATATTTTAGATAAATGATCTCAATGTGCAAGAAGAATAGCTTAGCCACTTCGAGTGGGCAACCTCCAAACCAGACAATAAGACTCAAATGTTGAATATGATGATGAACTACTACCTAATAACCCCTATATATATTATTCCTATGCTATGGCCAACACCAAGGCTGACCCACTGATGAAAATATAACATATATGAAAGAGATACATAATGATAATAATTTATGATAGCCACAAGTTGGCTATAAACATCCAATATAAGATATATGATTAAGGGAGTAACATTATCTACATAAAAGAGTTGTTATTAACTACGTGAAAATTGGATGTGTACACATATGGTGTCGGGAATCATTAAAGTAAAACAGGGTCATTGTGGGTGTAGGGAATGATAACTTTAACATATAAAGTTGGCTTGTTTTGAAGATTATGGGAGTTTTGAGAGGAGTTAGAAGCTAAAAAAATAGGTAATGGAAAGATCTTGTAATTCTCTACATGGTAGACACATACATTTTGGTCCAAATATTCAAATCTTCCATGATAACCTGAGTTACTACAACTGACCCTTTGTGCCAAAAAGAGTGACTAGACCTAAAAATCAAAGTGCAAACATAATTGGCCCTTACAAATGGTTGGAATGGTTGTAAAATAAGTTTTGGATTCATAATTATATAAGGTTTGACCGCAAACTCCAAGTCTTGCTCTCGGGGTGAAAAACACTTTCTGTGTTTTAATCTCAAGTTGGAAAGATGACATCAACATGGTTTATGAGGTTGAGTTCACTTTTCACCCTCGGCCTTCCCTTGTCCCTTGTCCCTTGGTGCAAGGGGACATTGGGGACAAAAAAGTGCACCCCATATCAAGGATATGAGTTGTGTCACTTAAGACTTGTAACATGGTGTGTTGGAAACATATGTAACTCAAAATTTGGCCTCCTCCTCATGATGCATGGAATCCTTGAACATTCTTCAAGGTTTGTGTCCCTTTTCCTAACTTGCAAGGGGGTAACACGGATATTAAAGTGCACTCCGCATATTGAAGTTATGTTTCATCACTTAAGACTTGGAACCTAAGATATTAGGAGAGTGTAAACACGTTTTTAATCAAAATTAGGCCCTCTCCTTATGATGACTTGACCCATGGCACATTTTTCACCATCAGTTGTCCTTTGTCCCTTGTCCCAACATCCAAGGGGACAGTTGGGACACAAAAATGTGCCCCCTCCATGGAGCTAGCTTCTAGTCACATGCAAAACCTAGTTTTAGCCCTCAAAAACATTTTTTAGCCCTTTCATCTTTCTCACATGTTAACACACAATGAAACTTGGCATGATCCTATGCAAGGTGTACTTTGGTCTCCATGTGTTCCCCATGCTTCATCTTTCCCTTATTTTCTAGGGTGCAACTCCACCTTCAACCCCCGACTGACCCTGGTTGAGTATGTTTGGGTTAAACATGAGTTCAAGTGTTTAAGAGAGAGAAATAGTTAAATAAAACACTTATCCATTTTTGATGCATTTCAAATTTGAATTTTTCCCTCCCAAACTCATCTACATGAAATGCTACTAAAAATTCATTAGACACCTTCATACCTTAAAATGGAAAGTTTCTCATATCTCCAAAACCCCTTGCCTGATTTTTGTAACACCTATTCTCAAAACCACCCTTCGACTGATCCCAATCTTGCATCTATTGGTGTCATGTATAATTTTTAATATCTATAAGAAAATTTCAGCCATTGTATTGGCCTTTTCAGATCTATGGTGTTCCAGTAATTAAAAACCTCTAAAAATTGGAGCAAAACATCCTTGTGAAAATCCTAAAATTTTGAGATCATTTTCATCCTATTCTAACATCCAAAAGACCACCTTTTATAAATAGTAAGCTATACCAGGTCCTAATTGTCAAAAAATAGTAAGTTGTGAAAAAATTCATTCTTTGAGTTTTCATCACTCCTTACATATTAAGAAAACTTAAAAGTGCTAATTCAATTAAATTGCTAAAAATAGACATCCTAATATAAGACCTACTAAAACTAATAAGTGTTGGGGTTTTGGTCAAATTATCCATACTCATTTGTCTCTAGTTCATGTCACCGGCCTTTGTCACCATGGAGTTCATATACTTAGGTTCAAAGCCAATTTCGATTTCAAACACAAAATATCTTTATTTGGGTGACAATGAGGTGACAAACATGGATATAGAAGACCAAAAAAAAAGGATGTTGAGTGAACACCATTTAGATGTAGAGGGGAAGAGTTTCTCTGGTGGGATTTTAAGAGTTGGTTGGGTCATATTTGTAAGGTTTAACAATTTTTTCATGGCTCAAAAAGGAAAGGAACCCCTTGTAGACCCCCAAAACTTAGTCTTGAGGTTAATTCTATAAGGCATGCTGAGATGCAAAGAACTTAATGGTTCAATTCATCCTAATGATCCCATAATGGGATCATCATGAGAGGGTTATGAAAGAGGTTTTTTTAAGTTCACACAGTGCAGATATCCTTATGGTGTTCCATCACATGATAAATTCTTTGGAGTGTTCTCATCTTGCTCGAAAAGGAGGTTACACTCATAATGTCTTGGTATAGTAAAGAGGTCGAAGGAAAGAACTTCATTCCTGGAGCATTCCTATAGTGTCCATTAGAAGCAGGCTCCTCGTGATCAAAATATTCCTTGTCTTCTGATTGGCACTTCTCGTTTCTTATCTCTCTATATTTGAATTATTCATTAAGAATGTACTTTTTGAATTTTTTGTCTTATTCACTTAAGTGACCTTTTAATTTACATTTTAAAAGTTCTTTTTTCATAAATAAGAAGAATTAATTTTATTCCCAAGGGAATATGAAAGGTCACATGTGGTAGGAAGATGAAAATCACCATGGGGGGAGATGAAGTGACATCATTGTAAATATATAACTTGGTATGGTTTCTCCATTCTAAGGGCTTGATAGCTTTAGTTCTCCTACTACAAGTAAGAATATATTTTCTTCTATCTCCTTGTTTGTGTTCTTCTACTTCCTACTTTCTAACTATGTAAGCTTTGTAATCTTGAACAACTAAGAAATAAGTTTGTGTCTTTGAGGAATAAATCTATAGAACTTTGTGATACAGGAGCATCAAGGACTTAGAGAGCTTAGAGGTCTTAGAAACATATTTGAACATGATTATTTAATGTAGGTGTGATTTGTTCATTTTGTAAGTTTGAAAGTAAGATGGGAGTGTAAAAGTCAAATATGTAAGCATTATAGGTAAGAGGGTGAATATGGTTATTTTATGCCTAATAAGGCTTATCATGATGTGTAACATAGTCAAAATAGGAAGGTAAACAAAGTGAGAGGTTGTTGGGATGTTGTTTCATCCTATTCTAATCATGGTATGTTGTTAAGATCTCTTAGGAGCAAAAATAGGAAGTCTAGTAGCCTAGTCAAGATAGAAAGAAGATAATTTTTAGACACAATCTAGTCATGGAAGACCATGTAAACATGTAAAAAATACTTTAAATGATTAATGAAGGTGTTGAGATGGTATTACAAGTATTTTGAATGTTGATTTAGCATTTTATGTTTGTATTTCATCAAGTATGCATTGAGAACCCGGTTCCTGGCCAAGAACTAGAAGGTTGATAGTCACCATAGAAAATATTTTAGAGATATGTGAATGCATGTACAATTGAAGGAAGATGAGGATAGGATCATATAAATTTTATAGCTCTTGAAATCATATAGTTTCCTCAGTAGCTTCATTTACTTTCTTTCGGGCCCAAACTAGAGCATCATCTTGTAGGAGTCCCATCTAGCCAAAAATGATAAAACTTTGGGATTATCTCTATTGTGGAGAGTTGTGAGAGTGTGCAAAATATTAACCTCTAACTCGCACATGTCAGGGAGAGGCATGAATGTTTATGTTATATACTGTTACATGCATGCATTAAAAGGGAGATTGAGTTGCATGAGGGAAAAAATCAAGGACTTAAGCTATAGAATTTATTATTCATCATTTTGGAAACATTTCAGAGATGGATCCATCAACCTTTAGGGGAAATTCTATTTCCAAGTATTTGTGTCATAGCTGAGGGGTCAAACTAGGCCTAATTAGCCTCAAGCATAGCCCCGGAAGTCAAAGTTTGTATAAAGTAACCTATGGTGAAATTGTGATATGTCTGAGAACTCCATGAAGGGTCTCTAGATCACCCATTTAATTGTATAGTTGTTCCAGGAAAAGTTGAGATGCATGAGCATTTGCATGTTAAGAGGGCTAGTACCAATAAGGCCTAAAACTGAGAGCTATGATGAATACCAAGCTAATGGGTCAATGAAAGGTCTTAACACTTTGGAATATATTAGAAAACGTACCCTAGGAGTGTTGAGGGTGGTTGAGGAACCTACATGTTGTTTTGAGTACCTATACCCAAGAGGCCTATCTAGGTCTAGCTTAGTGCTTATGTAGAGAATGTATGCATAGTGATTATATGAAGAATTTTATGTGTAGAATAGCCTTAGGAGTGCAGATATGGTTTGGAGAGATGATGGAGGCATTTGTAGAATGGAGTTATGATCAATAGCCAAAGTACAACAATTATATGTTTTAATTTCATATGAATGCTAGTGTTAATACAGTTGAGTGTATAAAGAAGCAATATAGATGAGGTTGCTTATGAACATATAAATTGTTTTATGGAAAGCAAGACACGATCCTCACGGAAAGGGGAAAGAGAGAGTACCATGAAGGACAATGATCATGTGTTGAGAAATATCTTGTAGACTTAAGAGGTAATATTTTTCAGTATAATAATTTTGTGAAAACTAGTATATCCCTTGCACCATTTTGGTATCAGAGCTGAGCTATGTTAGGATAAGATATATTGCAGATTTTTGAAACATATAAAGCTGATTGGAGAGTGTGTAAAAGTGATAGTTGACAACATTGTGAAAGAGAAGGAACCATCCCTACACAGGATTATGGATTAGATCAAGGGAGAAGTGATGAACAAGATGAGTGACTTGATGAATGGTCAGAGGGATATGAAACATGAAATCAAAATCATAGGATGAAGGATGAAAAAATTAGATGCAACATGTTTAGGTATGGAGAAGATAGTTGATAGAGATGATGATCAACAACATGGAGAATCATTTTTCGTAAGAAGATCTCTCTTACAATAACCAATCAAAGTCCAGGAGCTAGTGTATAGGAGAAGCTTATTCAGGACTAGATCTAAAAAAAGAAGCAAGTGTTGAAATGTTATTATTGATAATGGTAGAACATATAACATTGTATAAGAGGAAATGGTCAGTAAATTGGGCTTATGAAGGTTAGTTCATCCTACACCTTATAAAGTAGCATGGGTTAATAAAGACCATCAAATTCTTGTAAATGAGCAATGTATAGTTCTTTTCAAAATTGGGATTTTTCATGATGAAGTTTTGTGTGATGTGATGCCTATGGATGTATTCCATTTACTCCTAGGTATACCTTGACAGTATGATAGAAGAGCAGTGTATAATGGTAGGTTGACTAAATTTTTTCTAATGAAGAATGGAAAAGAACATATTTTGTCACCTTTGATGGATCAACATGCAGGTGATGAAAAAAGGAGCATGGTGTTTGGTATAAAGGAGTTTGTGGATAAAGCTAAGAATTAGGTGCAAGTTTTCATAAGGGAGCCATTGAAGAAAGAAGAAAAGGTGAGTATGTCCTTGAAAGGACAAGATGAAGATAAGGTTGATGAAAGAGTGCAACAGTTAGAGCCTAATGAAGTGGACCAAGAAACACAAGTGGAGGTTGATGAACTAGCCCAAACAAGGCTTAGAAAGACCATGAAGGTCATGAAGGAAAAAGAGACTAATGACCAAGAAGGTCATTTGAGTCACCTAGGTAAGTGTGACAGAAGTGAGTTCTCGCATACAAGAGAAGAAGAGGAAAGGACTGGGAAAATAGTCCTAGAAGATCTTATGCAATATCTAAGACAATAAGAGAATGAGAAGACACAAGAAGGTGTCATGGAAAGAGTGGAAAAAGGAAGGTCACTTGAAGACAAAAATAAAGAAAGTGAAGGCCAATCAGACCTTGTAAAGAAACACGAACAAGAAGGGAACATGTCAGTAAGGGAAAATGAGAAATAATTCAGAGAAAAGAAGGATGAAAGACAACTAGCTGTTATGGATACATACAATCAAGAAGAATACCAAATAGTAAGAAGGAATAATGAGACATCCAATGGTATGTGAGTTGATTCTTAGAACAAAGGGAAAAAATTGGATGAAGAAACCATGCATGATGAACAACAAGGAACAAGGAAGAGATAAGGATTACACATAAACCTAGAAGTGTAAGGAAATGAAAAAAAAGTTGTAGCCAAGCAAGAAGTAGTCAAGGAGGAAAAATAAGCTCTAATTTTTAAATCTAATTGTGTGTTAGAATGTGTGAATGTAGTTTCAAAGTTAAATTATCAAGAATGAGAATAAATGGACAAGGTTCAAGTGAAGTCAATAGAATATGGAACAATGAAATTTTCCTAGAAACTTAAAAGAATATGAAGATATCTTCTCAAGGAGATGAATTATACACGATGAAGAATAATGGCTGTCAAGGCATGATAGACTCAAGGGAGAGAGAAGATTCAAATCAAACAATTTTCGGGAGCAAGGCACAAAACCAAGGAACAATGACTGAGCTAGGAATGATTTTGAAGTCTACATGGTTGAAAGAATACCAAAAAAGGTTTTCAAGAAGTATAAAGTTGTACATAGAACCATGGAGAAAAAAAAAGAGCTTATCATCAATTATAACACAGTATCCCAGGTATTCAACATAGCCAAGACATATATGTGATATTTCTCATGAGTATGTTCTCAGATTTCATGAAGAATTTAGAGGTTAGAATACTAATATTAGAGTATTAATTACTCCACGGGTAGTTATAGAGGTAAACATGAACACAAGTACAAAATGTGAATAAGAACCACATCAATATAATGAGTTTCCTAAACTAATATTAATTGATAAGGATCAAATTTGTGAAATGGGGAGTAAGCTGATGAAGATAGAGTATAAAAAAACTCAATATTGTCCAGTAATCCTAAGTTGTAAAATTATAGATGGCATGAACTTTGAGGAAGATGTATATAGTTGTGTCATTCACAAAAGGAATAACAAGAGGCAGAGTAAGGTGATAGGAGAAACCCCTCAAGAATATAAAGAAGGTCAAACACTGATCCTCCTGATGATAATGAAGATGATGAAGAAAATTTCCCATATGAATAATATGATGAAAGACTTTCAAGAAGTAATTCAAAGTGCTGGTACAGTAACAAGAAACAAGACAATAAACCACAATGGTATAGTTGGAAACAAAAGGGAAAATCAGTGCAAGGACTTTAAGAAGAATGAGGTCAAAGTTGACAAACAAAAAATAGTGAATAAGAAAACTCTTGAATTCATCCAAAGACATGAAGAAGATAGTACTAACCAAGTTTTAAAAGTTTGTTGAAGATGTCATAATATTGAAATAGAGCTTTTCTATAATCAAAGAGTAGAAAGTTTGACACAAAGAAGAAATCAAGAACAACATGAAAGAAAATGAGTACAAATACAATAAATGGCAATGGAATTACATGAAGAGCATTCAATTGGAGATGTCCAACTCAATAATGAAGGTAAGAACACTCAAAAAAATGAGAAGAATGAGGTAGCAGTCAAGAAATCATATGGATTCTTGAGAAATGAAAAAGAGTTAAACTTTAACATCGAAGAATTTCACTTCACTAATAAGGTGAAACAAACCTATAAAAAATCCAAATGTGAATATGAGAAAATAATGGTGATAGAGAAAGTTAAGAAGACACTTAAGTCTTGGAATTTTATGACTAATATTGTATTAGGAGCTATGATTGCAAAAAAACATGAAGAATGCAAGCCAAAGTTGAAATGCATGATTGAAGTAGAACAAGAAAAAAGTATACAAGGAAGAAATGCAAGTACAAGTTTAGAGTGGTGGAAAGGAGGAATAAGGTACAAATAAATCAAGGCGTACCATTAAAAAAGACAAGCAAAGATTGGAAAGCAAGGAGGAAGAAAAAGAGTTCAATCTTGCATTTGAGAAGGAGCTCAAATTCTTCCCACCAAGGGAATTTGATGTAGGATCATAAAGGAATTAGAGAGATTAGAGGTCTTAGAATAATATTTGAACATGATTATTTCATGTAGGTGTGATTTTTTCATTTTGTAAGTGTGAAAGTAAGACGGGAGTGTAAAAGTCAAATATGTAAGCATTAGAGGTAAGAGGGTGAATATGGATATTTTATGCCTAATAAGGATTATCATGATGTGTAAAAGATTCAAAATAGGAAGGTGAACGAAGTGAGATATTTTTGGGATGTTGTTTCATCCTATTATAATCATGGTATATTGTTAAGCTATCTTAGGATCATAAATAGGAAGTCTAGTAGCCTAGTCAAGATAGAAAGAAGATTATTTTTACACACATTCCAGTCATGGAAGACCATGTAAACATGTAGCAAATACTTTAAATGATTAATGAAGGTGTTGAGATGGTATTACATGTATTTTGAATGTTGATTTAACATTTTATGTTTATATTTCATCAAGTATGCATTAAGAACCCTGTTCCTGGCTGAGAGCTAGAAGGTTGATAGTCACCATAGAAAATATTTTAGAGATATGTGAATGCATGTACAATTGAAGGAAGATGAGGATAGGATCATATAAATTTTATAGCTCTTGAAATCATATAGTTTCCTTTGTAGCTTCATTTACTTTCTTTCGGGCCCAAACTAGGGCATCATCTTGTAGGAGTTCCATCTAGCCAAAAATGATTAAAATTTGGGATTATCTATGTTGTGGAGAGTTATGAAAGTGTGTAAAATATTAACCTCTAACTTGCACATGTCAGGGAAAGACATGAATGTTTATGTTATAGACTATTACATGTATGCATTGAAAGGGAGATTGAGTTGCATGGTGGAACAAATCAAGGAATTAATCTATAAAATTTGTTAGTCATCATTTTGGAAACATTTTAGAGATGGATCCATCAACCTTCATGTGAAATTATGTTGTTAAGTATCACTATCATAGATGAGGGTTCAAACTAGTCCTAATTAGCCTCGAACATATCCCAGGAAGTCAAATTTCGTACAAAGTAACGTATGGTGAAATTGTGATATGTCTAAGAAATCCATGAAGGGTCTCTAGATCACCCATTTAATTGTATGGTTTTTCCAGGAAAAGTTGAGATGCATGAACATCTGCATGTTAAGAGGGCTAGTACCAATAAGGCCTAAAACTGAGAACTATGATGAATACCAAGCTAATGAGTCAATGAAAGGTCTTAAAACTTTGGAATATAATAGAAAAGGTGCCCTAGGAGTGTTGAGGGTGGTTGAGGAATCTACATGTTGTTTCAAGTACCTAGACCCAAGAGGCCTATCTAGGTCTAGCTTAGTGGTTTTGTAGAGAATGTATGCATAGTGATTATATGAAGAATTTTATGTGTGGAATAGCCTTAGGAGTGCATATATGGTTTGGAGAAATGATGGAGGTATTTGTAGAATGGATTTATGATCAATAGCCAAAGTACACCAATTATATGTTTTAATTTCATATGAATGCTAGTGCTAATAAATTTGAGTGTATAAAGAAGCAATATAGTTGAGGTTGTTTATGAACATATAACTTCTGTTATGGAAAGTAGGACAAGATCCTCAAGGAAAGGGGTAAGAGAGAGAGTACCATGAAGGAAAGTTCTCATTTGTTGAGAAAGATCTTGTAGACTTAAGAGGTAAAATTGTTTAGTATAAGAATTTTGTGAAAACTAGTATATCCCTTGCACCACTTCGTGTCTTTGATTATTTATTATTTTTATTGCTTACACAATTATTTTCCTTCATGATGAAATTTACAAGTGCTTACTCATAACCTTAACCCTCTCCCTATTTTATTACATTCCCTTTACCTCTTTTCAAGAAATTTCCTCCTTTGTATCCTATACAAGCAATATGTTGAGTATTCCTGTGTGATCCCCAAACCTAACGGCTACCCATTTATTTTATTATTTTCTGTATTAAATAAATCAAAGCCTCCTCATTCCCAAGAGGAGGGACCCAGTTTTGTGACCATTGGTGAAAACCACTTATTTTCCCTTACAACAAATTATTTTGTCAATAGTTTTTGGCACCCATTGTGGGCCAATTTGTTTTGTCTAGCACTCTATAAAGATACAAACAATCATAAAAATGACATATCGAAAAATCACAAACATTCATAAATATAATTTCAGAAATTCAGAAACACATTGCTTGAAAATCCACTACAATTTTTAGTAAGAAACCCTTCATATTCCTTATTGAAAAATCCTTTACAAACTGGAGAATGTAATATACACAAGAGAAAACCAGTCAAGGTATGTTATAGTCTTTCACAATCCTCTATATGATCCACAATAACAAGTTTATTTCATTCTCACTCTGATAGAAATTCCAAGACAAGCTTATGAAGATCTATTTGTAAACCCCGCTACAACTCTAGTTTCAGCAACCCTCAATCTTGTTTCTCAAGGAGAGGAAATTGAAGAAGAAGAAATGGCTGCACATGTATAATGGGGACAAACCACAAAAATCTTGAAACTAACTCCTCTACTCCATGAACTTCCTAAAGGATCAAGAAAGAGTTTCCCAAAATTCTATTAAGCTGGAAAGAAACATCTAGATAAACATATTACAACCTTTATCACAACTTGTGGCAGTGTTGGAGGGGAAGATGAAGATGTTGTTGTTCAATTATTCGTAGAGTTATTACAAGGTGTTACTGCAAAATGGTTCTACTATTTTCCATCTCACTCAATCACCAATTGGTAAGATATGAAAATTAGATTTGAAGCATGGTTCAAGTCAATGGAAGATTTTCATGCCCTTCTTTCTCAATTGGATCAAATGAAGAAAGAACCACAAGAGCTCATGAGAGAATTTTTCACCAAATTCAACAAGTTGATTAACAATATTCCTACCGGTGCTTTTCCTACTATAGACAATCAAAATAGGTTCTTCATAAATGCTCAGCTGCCTAAAGTTGGATTCATCTTGAGAAGAGGCCAATCATGTAATGTCCCCTTCTTGGGACATTATTTGAATTGAAGACCTGAAGACCCTCAACCAATTCTATCTTCTTGTATGTTTAAGGATTGAGATGATTGTTGTCTATTTTGTAACCCCTTGGCATGCCTTACGCTACAAGGAGGACTCTCTAAGTTAGTTTAAATGTGTACATAGGATAATTGCTTTTATTATTTAATTAAAAATAATAAAGTGACTATAGTCTTAGTTTATTAGAGACTTTATTATAATGAGAATTTATGTTTTCCCTCCAAAAGGGAAAGGTCAGTCTTTTTGAATGTTGCACCCCTTAAATCCATAAAAGGAGGTTGCATTTCCTTTACTGGATTATTTTGATTGAAATTTTGAATTTACTTCATGCTTGGAGAAATAGGATGTGTGCCCTAGTTCTTGCATTGTTCTCTCTCATTGTAATCTTCATTTGGATCCATTGTTGAAGATATTGAAGACTATATTGTTCTCTTCATTGTGTTCTCTTGTGTTGAGTGTGTTTATAAATGGTTTCTCCATTCTAGCATTGGTGAATTTATCTAGGGTGTTGACACAATTACTTTAAGGATAAATATACATGTTGGTGAAGGGTTTGTGGTACTTTTGTGTCTATTGTCACTACTGCAATTTATTAGGGCCAAAGAAACTTAGATTGGGGTTTATTCTATCATGTTTTGAGATGATTTGTCCTAGATCTATGATATTATATGTTTAATTAATTATTTCAGAGAAAGGGCTGATGTTTTGAAGTGTTTTGGAAGGGTAGAAAGAGCTGGAATATATATATATATATATATATATATATATAGATATATATATAAAATTTATTTTAATCCTAGAAAATTGGTTTCATATTTCAGGGGCTGTTTTGAGGAGGTTTTAATGTTCAGAAAATTCAGATCTATAATGCATTAGAAAAATCATAACTTCTAGTTTATTATGCATTTTATTTCATGCAAAAACATGGAGTATTGAATGAGTTATGAATTTTAGAATATTTCAGCTGTCCGCAAGCTATCTGGTTGTTAATTAATATTTATTTCAGATCTACAATTTTAGGGTTAGTTTAATATTGGATTTGGTTGTAGAAATTAGGAGGAATAGGGAGAAAGTTATTTCATAATTTTTGGAGTTGATTTTATGCCCTAAATGCGCTGGGTGACCTACGTTTTAGGGAAAAATTAGGGTTTCGTGTTTGCTATTCAAAATTTGATTTTAGAATATTATTCTTCATATTTTTGTGACCTAAAATCCAAAGTTTGAAGGTTTTTTCTTGGATGGTTAAACGAGAAATAATTTTAGAAGATTGCAGCAGTTGGGGTGTGATTATTAATTATTTTCCAGCTATTAAAAATTTGATTTTAATGTGTTTAAATTCATAATTGTTTTCTTCCAATCTATCCCACCACCTTGGCTAGTTCCAACCCCATCTGGGGTTCGAAATAACTGACATTGGGATATTTTAGGTTGATGCAAAAGGGTTTATCCATTCTTTGCTTGATCTTGACAAGTACTTCTCCATTTTCTAACTTGTCCTAAGAGGGGACATTACAATGGTATCAAAGCATCTTTCCTCTACTCTTGTGGGTGTTGGTTTGCATATTTTTTGGATCATGGGAATTGCAAGTGATGGAGATGTGAAGGAAAATATATATAGGATTAGGAGATGGCTTGAATTTAATCCTCATGAGAAGAGTGTGTCTCTCAACACTCTTGAAGAAGCGGAAAATTGTTTATCTTTGATAGAGCAATTTTACTATGGCTCTATGTCTGCATCAATAGACCCTTTGGTGACCCATTTTTCTAGATCCAATTTATTGAAGAATGATGAGGTGGATGTGAGGCTCTTAGTCATCACTTACATTAACAAGGTCACAAGGATAACAACCCCAAGCTTGCCATATTATGAAACTACCATGGAGGAGATCTATGAGATCATGATAGGAAGCTTTTCAAAAGCTTTTGGACACCACAAACCCTCACTTTGATAAGAGGGTTAAGATCATGGAAAACATGGCTAAAGTAAGATCTTGCATTCCAATGTTAGATCTTGATTGTGATGATCTCATTTTCCCATGTTTGAAGTTTTCTTTGTTTTCCTACATGAGGATCATTCACAAAATATAATGGTGGCAATGCAAACTATAATGTCCCTAATGTTGAATGAATATGAGGATCCTCCACAACCATTGCTATCCATACTTGTGGAAGGTTTGGGACAAGAAAAGCAATGTATTGCTCACACCTTAACAAAATGAGTTGTGGATCTATGTTCAAGAAAAGTGAAGACATGTATCCAAGGTATGAGCTCTTTTGTTTTTGATGATGAATTGTTGACATCTAATGATTGCATAGAGTTGAGTGATTGCAAGGAGAAATCTATTTTTTTGAAGAGCATGAAAATGAAATTGATAACAAGTACATGCATAATGAAAGGGAAATGATGACAAGGGGACATATGAAGGAAAAATTAGATTTGAGGGAAATTGTGCGATCCCACCATGAGTCATTTGAAGGACAAGAAGAAAGCATGAGTCTCATAAAGGCTCCAAGTCATTACCCACCAAGCATGAACACTTGTAAGGAAGAAAAAGGGCTTTTGGGTGAAGCAAATGATGAAGAAAAGAGTGCTGCACCAAACTCAGAAATTCTGAGTTTTGGAGAAGTTGGGAGCAACCTAAGGTATGTTGTTTCACATTTAATTTCTCCTTCCATGTTGAGCTTTGATGGGTATGGTTATGGACATGATAGAAAGATGGATATGATTTGCAACATGAGGTATATTGGTCACACTCTTGTTGGTATTTTTGCTCTTAACACTTGGGTGCATAAGGAACATGATGGCAAATAAGAAAGAGTGATTAACACTCTTCCCAATGAAGGTATGATAAAAAAATCACATGATATCATTTCAAATTATGAAGTGATTGATTTATGGTTGCATACTTTTCCATTTCAGATTTTTATTCCTCATGAGAAACATGTAAGAGACATAGATAAAGTGAGGATTATGGGATGCAAAATGGGGCAAGAAGAATCCTTGGGTCAAGGTCACTCATATGTGCACTTGAAGGTATGGGAACCAAGTTATTTTCCACCTTCCACAAACATTAACAGTTATGATTTTTTGATTTTTCTTCTGATTTATTGGGAATAAGTGAAAGTTCAGAATTGTCCATGGCAAGCATAAATGTTAGAGAGCGTGTTTGGGCTTTAACAGATCCAGAAGTAAGAAGGAAAAGGTATTTTTCAGGAGCATAATAATGGCTTTTAATTAGGAAACTTGTAATGGATACTCATAAGGGTAAGCACTTTGATTTGGTGTCTCATCATCATACTTTGTCCTTGCCTTGCTTTTTTCATCATGAATGTTGTACTAAAAATGAAGACATGATGACATATGCATAGTGGAGAAAGAAAATTCCTAAGGCATGTTTCAGCTCATTTTCCAACAATAAAATGCTTGCAAATGTTATTAATGGCAACAAAGGCAGTGATTCCAAAATGTGGTAAGTACTTATTTTGTTTCCATGCATTTACATTTGATCCATTACTTGGGCTGATCATCAACAAAGATTAGAAGGTTGAATCGAGATACTTGTCATGAATTCCATCATCATGGGAGAGTTCATGTTGGAAAAAAAACAAGAAGAATGT
Source organism: Taxus chinensis (assembly GCA_019776745.2). Taxonomy (NCBI): domain Eukaryota; kingdom Viridiplantae; phylum Streptophyta; class Pinopsida; order Cupressales; family Taxaceae; genus Taxus; species Taxus chinensis. The sequence goes on from CM034154.1 coordinate 472,456,411, forward strand.
TATCTTGCTGCCCCAAATAAGAAAATTCATTTTTTTGGTTGGATTATGATGGAATATATGTTCACACACATGTTTGAAGATAATAATGATGATGAGTATGCAATATAACACTGCCGTAATATTCATTTCCGGACTGATATTTTCATTGCTAGCTGCCCCACAAACAAGGATAGATATGTGGAAGGAAGCTCTTCAAGTTGCTAACACATTTGAGGTTGGTTTTGAGGTGTTGAGACTGAGGAGCATTGCACCCAATGATGAAGAATGGCTGGTCATACTTGTTTGCAGCTATGCATGGTCATATAGGAACACCAAGGAAGGGGAGAACAACCCCATCTGCAAAAGGCCTATTGGAGGGCTAATGGAGACCCTTATTTTCCTCTAACTTGTTTGCTTCATGTGTAGATTTGAAAAATAAATTAAAGCTGAGGACACTCCTAACTTTCATGAGAAATAATCATAATAAGTTATTATGAATGCTTCTCCACTTGATTGGCATAGGATCTCAAATTTGGCAATGCTACATCTTTACACATGGATACATGAGATTTCTATTGCTTGAGGGCAAGAAATATTGGGAAGGGAGGACTGTAATGTCCCCTTCTTAGGACATTATTATAATTGGAGACTTAAAGACCCTCAACCCATTCTATCTTCTTATGGGTTTGAGGATTAAGATGTCTATCATCTATTTTGTAACCCCTTGGCATGCCTTACACTACAAAGAGGGATCTCTAAGTTAGTTTAGATGTGCACATATTATAGTTCCTTTTATTATTTAATTAAAAATAATAAAGTGCACATAGTCATAATTTATTTGAGACTTTATTATAATGAGTTTATGTTTTCCCTCCAAAAGGGAAAGGTCAGTCTTTTGAATATTACACCCCTTAAATCTATAAAAGGAGGTAACATTTCTTTTAGTGGGTTATGTTGATTGAACTTTTGAATTTACTCCATGCTTGGAGATGTATGCCCATGGGATGTATGCCCTAGCTCTTGCATTGTGCTCTCTCATTGTAAGCTTCATTTGGATCCATTGTTGAAGATATTGAAGACTCCATTGTTCTCTTCATTGTGTTCTCTTGTGTTGAGTGTGTTTATGCATGGTTTCTCCATTCAAGCATTGGTGACTTTCTCTAGGGTGTTGGCGCAATTATTTTAAGAATACATCTGCATATTGGTGAAGGGTTTGGGGTACTTTTGTGTCTATTTTCACTGCTACAATTTATTAGGGAAAAAGTGACTTACATTAGGGTTTATTCTATCATGTTTTGAGATAGTTTGTGCTAGATCTATAATGTGTTATGTTTAATTAATTAATACAGAGCAAGAGCTGATGTTTTGAAGTGTTTTGGAAGAGTAGAAAGAGCTGGAATTTATTTTAACCCTAATGACTTGGTTTCAAATTTTGGGGTCTATTTTGAGGGGGTTTTAATGTTAATAAAATTCAAATCTATAGTGCATTAGAAAGCTCTTAATTTCTAGTTTATTATGCACTTTATTTCATGCAAAAACATGGAGTATTGAATGAGTTATGAATTTTAGAAGATTTCAGTTGTCTGCAAGCTATCTGGTTGTTATTAATTAATATTTATTTCAGATTTGTAGTTTTGGGGTCAGTTTAATATTGGATTTGGTTGTAGAAATTAGGAGGAATAAGGAGAAATTTATTTCATAATTTTTGGAGTTGATTTGATGCCCTAAATGTGTTGGGTGACATACTTTTTAGGAAAAATTAGGTTTTCATGTTTGCTATGCCAAATCTGATTTTTGAATATTATTCTTCATATTTTTGTGAGCTAAAATCCAAAGTTTGAAGGTTTTTTCTTGTATGGTTAAGCGAGAAATAATTTTGGAAGATTGCAACAATTGGGGTGTGATTATTAATTATTTTCAAGTTGTTAAAAATCTGATTTGAATGTGTTTAAATTCCAATTGTTTTCTTCCAATCTATCCCACCACCTTGGCTAGTTCCAACCCCATTTGGGTTTGAAATAGATGACATTGGGATATTTTAGGTTGATGCAAAAGGGTTTATCCATTCTTTGCTTGATCTTGACAAGTACTTCTCCATTTCCTAACTTTTCCTAAGAGGGGACATTACAAATCAGTTGCCTTAAATGAAGCTCAAGACCTTGCAGTAGAGGTAGAGAATGATCATATCATGTCTAGTAATATAAATAAAGGATCAAACCATGAGAAAATTCAAAGTTATAGTTTTGATATTACTAATCCACTTTTGCAAAAATTGGATAATGAGTTGATTTATTTGAAAATAAACTTTCTTAAAGGGGTCTATGAAAGGAGGTGCCTAGGAAGAATTTTCAAAATCAAAATCAGATTACTGGAGCACCACATAGGCTTTCCTTGGAAGCTCCACCTGTTAATGCATTTTTAAAGATTGAGAAGAAGATGAAAATGACCTCGAAGTTGAAGAAATTGAAGATAATAGAATTGAATGTGAATGCTCCATGGATGATAAAGAGTTAGAGGAGCCCATGGCTGATTTGAATAGTTACTCGTGTGCAGTGTTCACTTGCTCACAAGAAAAAAAATATGCCTCATCCTTTTCCACCAAAGTGAAACACTCTAATCCTCATACAACAACTCTACACAATAAAACAAAGAGAGGATTGTTGCAGTATTCTTCCATGGATTCAACTTAGAAGAAGCTTAAGAACACCTCAACCAACATTATATCTACTTCTACGGGTAAGTCTCTTTCCCCTTCTCTATTTAAATTAATTTCTAATTTTACTTCTAAGAATGTAGTTCCTACACCTTCTAAGTATGTCATTGTTCCCCAATAGTCCACCTGTTCATTATTTGACATCATCGATCATGTTAAGAAGGCTAAAATCCAAATTTCTGAAGCTGAGATTCTAAGAAATTATGGCAAGTAGTTTGATAAACTTATCCATCATATCAAAGTAGTTCAAGGTATGATTCCAGAAATTCATTTCCAAATAATCACTTTCCACTCCTTGCATCACTCCTCAGAATCTTCTTGCTCCCACATATTCCACTTCTAAAAAAAAAACCTTTCTACAACTTTTTGTTAATCAATGGGTATAAGTTAAGGAAGTGCTCATTGAATCTAATGCTTCTAATAATATCATGCCTGCAAAAGTAGCCAAATATCTTGGTATCACCCTCATTCATATTTCTAGACAATGTTACTCTATGGAGACCAAAGAAGTACCTCTCATTGGTCAACCTGAAGATGTTCAAGCGACATTCGTCAACTTCCCTGATAAGAATGTCAAGATGAACATACTTGTAGCAGACATTCCAGCTTCATACGGGATGTTATTAAGCCAAAGTTTTTGTCGAGATGTTGGCGGAGAGATACATATGGATTGGTCATATGCCACCATACCAGAGAAGGGAAAAATTAAGAAGCTCCTTCTTATTAGAAATATAAGATACATCGTTTAGAGAGAGGATGGTCTAAGAGAAGATATTTTGTACCAAGGTTCAAGATATGACAACTTTTTTCATAACTTTAGAAGAAGATGTTGAACTATCCATACTAATGGAGGAGTACCCAGGTTTGATTGAGCCAGTTGAGAAACAACATGATGATCTAATGGACCTAAAATTTGACAATGTTCACTTCTTATTAATTATTGATACATGCTATCTACTTGTTGATGACAAGGATAATGGATATTTTGACTTGCCTCAAATTAGTCTTGAGATGGTACAAAATGTCAACCATGAAGAAAGAGTAATTTCTAGTGACTTCTTGGAATGTGAGCCTCATAGGGCCCCAATCAATCTTCTCAAGATCCAAAATGAAGACTTACTCCAAGAATATGACTATAACGATGAAGTCTTTCTCTTTTCCATTTGGAGAAGAAGACCTTCTTAATGAGGAACAAATGGATGAAAATGTGTCTTGGGTCCCTCAAGAATGATTCTTCCCAAAGGAGAGGATATCCCCATCATAGAGATGACCTGAGGTAGCTCAAGATGATCAGGATGAAGATATAACATTGAACCTTATTTTTTGGATCTCTCACCTAATGTGTCCATTCTCCTTTTCAGGAAGGATGATGCATCATATGAATCGTACCAAATCAAAGAGTGAGTCAATGAGTGTGTGCAGAAGATAACCCTTTAAAACATCTGGTAAATGTGAGGCATCAAGAAAGCATTATGATGGTGTCAAAAACCTCAATGGTTTTACCAAGAACCCACCTATAGAGGCAATGGTAATATAGAGTATGACAAACAAATGAACAAATTCCCATGAGAGAATGTGTGCCTGGTCATGAACTATGGTAAGCTTGGTAAGATTATTAATTCATCTTACAGTGGTGATGAAGTGAAAAATGTTGAATCTTAAGCAAGGCTGAATTTAGAAATGGATTTGCACGGGAAGAAGTGGAATTTCAGAGCAACAATCATAATGAGATGATCATGTGGATCCCCAGTTGCAAAAGGAGTCATACATATTTCTTCAAGAAGGATAACACAACTTTCTTTCTTTCAAGCATATGGAGACCTCCAGTAGCATTTGGTTTTCTTAAGTAGTTGAGGAAAGGGTGTTACTTCATTGAACCAGAAAATGGGTTCACATAGCAAATACATTTGGTGTTTACCTGTATATGGGTAACATTAAAAAAAGAATAATTGATACAGTGAAAGTGGGTTTCCTCCCACATGTACATAGGTGAGCTAGGTTTGTTTTGTTTTTCCTTGGGTTGTTTCCCTTTTCTGTCATGTGTTTGTTTTGCTTTTCCCTTGGTTGTGTCTATTGCTTGTACTAGTGGATCAAATGGTGACTCTATTGCCAAATGGATAAGAAATCGATATGCTCCTCCATGAGATATTTGAATTCCTTCATTATCCCTTACAATTTATGTCCTCGAGTTAGAGCCACTTATTGTCATGTTAAATGTCTAGCATGTAAAATTTAAATTTTTTGTCATGACAACCAAACCCCCACTTAAAACCTTCTCTCTCGGTTGTTGTAAACCCTTCTTCTAGCTAGCCTATTAAAGGTGTCACCCTCATTCTAGCTAAGAATAATGTGCTAACATGGTTTTCAAGTGTGTTTCATGTGAAGGGAAGTATACCTAAGTGGATTTATGAAGTTACTGAGATATAAGGTAGAACAGTTGTTCCCAAAGGCTTAAAAAGGGGCTATTTTTGGCCATTTGGAACAAAGGAATACCATTCAGAGGATTATTACAAGGGAACAACCCATCTATAGGTTGTGCAGAGGAGTTTTGAAAGGATCCAAGGTAGTTTGAAATAATTTTGTAGGGCCATATGGTGTTAGGAGTCATTCAAGAAAAACAAAGTCATTGCGGGTGTAGGGAGTGATAGCTCCAACAAAGAAAGTGGACTTATTTTGAAGAATCTGAGATTTCTGGGAGGATTTAGAAGTTAAAAAAAAGGAAATGGACACATCTTGGAATTCTCCACATGGTAGAAACATCAATCTTTTGGTTCAAGTCTTCAAAATCTTCCGTGATAGTCTGAGTCACTGGAGCCATCCCTTTGTGCCAAAAGAGTGACTAGGCCTAAAAATCAAACTACTAGCAAAATTATATCTTGTAAATGGTTATAATAGTCTTAACATGTGTTTTGGAGTCAAAAAATTATAAGGATTGGCCTCCAAACTCTATGTCTTTCTCCTGAGACGGAAAAATCTCATTCGGTGTTCTAAATTCAAGTTAACGAGATGACATAAACAAGGTTTACGAGCTTGAGTGCACTTTTCACCATCATATGTCCCTTATCCCTTCTTGCTTCCACATGGTGCAAGGGGACACAAAAGTGTGCCCCCTATTCAGGAAAACAAGTTGCATCACTTAAGACTTGCAACTTGCTCCCTAGGTCACTCCACAAGCCAAAATCATGACCCCATGTACCCTTGGTGCATTTTTTAGCCTTTTTTGTCCATTGTCCCTTGTCCCATGGTGCAAAGGGACAATAGGGATGCCAAAGTGTTCCCTCTTTTTTGGTTTTCTTTCGTCACTTAAACACTTGCAACTTGCAGCTAGGAAGGCTAAACTTGGTCTTAGTTCACCTTGTCCCCTCCTCATGTGCACATGCCCCCATGACACATTTTCGAGCATCAGTTGTCCCTATCCTATTTTCCCAAAATACAAGGGGAAAACAAGGACACTAAAATGTGCCCTCCTCATTTAGCCCCTGGTCACATGCAAGACCAAGTTGCAAACTCCCGAAGACCTTGATTTCAGCTCCTTCCATCTCATTCTTAGATCATCACACCGTGCCACTTGTCAAAATCTTGTGCAAAGCACACTTAGATGCCCCTACCGTCCCCTTGCTTCATTTTCCCCCTTTTTTAGGGTGCAACTCCACCTCCAACCCCCGATTGATATGTAGATAAGCCTGTTTAGGTTAAACACAAGTTAAAGTGCTTGAGAGGGAGAAATAATTAAAACAATTAGCCATTTTTATGCATTTCAAATTTGATTTTTTCCCTCCCAAACTCATCTCCATGTTGTTATACTGTTGAAATTTTGTGAGGCACCTTCATACCTAAAAATGGAAAGTTGCTCATATCTCAAAAACCCTTTTTTCTGATTTCCATAAGGCTATAACAATAGCCTCTTCTCAAAAACACCTATGTAATGAGTATAGTCTCACCCCCATTGATGCTTTGAACAATTTTTAATAGTCAATTTTGTTTTTAGGGTTTTACTTGCCTTTTCATATCTAAAAAGTTATGGCGATTGAAAACCTCTAAAAATTGGAGCAAAACATCCTTGTGAAAAACCTAAACTTTTGAGACCGTTTTCATCCTATTCTGACATCTAGAGGACCAACTTCTATAAATAATAAGTTATACTAGGTTCTAACTTTCTATAAATAGTAAGTTGTGAAAACATTCCATTCTTTGAGTTGTCATCACCCGCATATCAAGAACACTCAAAAGTGGTAATTCAATTAACTTACTAAAAACAGATATCCTGGAATAGGAACTTCTATAAATAGTAAGTGTTGGGATTGTGGTCAAAGTGTCCATACTCATTCATCTCCAGTTCATGTCACTAGCCTTTGTCACCGTGGAATTCAAATACTCAGGTTCAGAGCCAATTTTGACGTTGAACACCGAGTAACCTAATGTGGGTGATAGTGAGGTGACTAACATGGATATGGAAGATTGGAAAACAAAGATGTTGAGTGAACACCATATAAATTCAGAGGGGAAGAGTTTATCAAGTGGGGTTTTCAGAGTTGGTAGGGTCATCTTTGCAAGGTTTAACAGTTGTGTCATGGCTCAAGAAGGAAATGAAGCCCTCGTAGAACCCCAAAACTTAGTCTCGAGGGGAATTCTATAAGACATGTTGGGATGCAATAAATCAAATGGTTCAATTTATCCTAGTGATCCCAGAAGAGGATCATCATGATTGGGTTATTTATGTAGTTATCTCTGGTTCACACAGTGTGAATCTTGTGTGGGTGTTCCATCACTTGATCAACACTTTGGAGTATGTTCTCATTTTGTCAAAAAAGGAGTTTATAATAATCATGTCTTGGTATGATAAATAAGTCGAAGACAAGAACTTAATTCTTGGAGCATTCCCACAGTTTTTGTTAGAAGCAAGCTCCTCATGATCAAAAGTGTCATCGTCTCCAAATTGTCATTTCTCTCTTCTTTTATCTCTTCCTCCTCTCTCTACATTCTAATTCTTCATTAAGAATGTGCTTTTTAGATTTTTCATCTTATTCACTTAAGTGACCTTGTTATTTGCATTATAAAAGTTCCTTTTTCATAGAAAAGGACTTAATTTCATTCCTAAGGAAATATGTAAGCTCATAGGTGGTGGGAAGATGAAAATTCACCATGGGGGGAGATGAAGAGACATCATTATAGAAATATAAATTGGTATTATTTCTCCATTCCAACGGGTTGATATCTTTTTTTCTCCTACTAAAAGAAAAAATGTATTTTCTTCTCTCCTTGTTTATGTTCTTCTACTTACTACTTTCCAACTATGAAATCTTTTTAATCTTGAACCAAGAAATAATTTCGTGTCTTTGAGGAATAAATCAATAGAAATTTGTGTCTTTGATTTAATAATATTTTTATTGCTTTATTGTCATGTGTTTTTGCATGGGAAAAATTCAATGTTGAAACATGACAACTTTACCCTAGTGTTAAAATTTTTGCTTGCAAGCCCTCCTAAGCAGTCTGTTGGCTAGATTTTCTGCATAGCATCAAACCTAGGCAGTCATGAGATAAATCTCCCTCATTTAACTGGTGAGGCTGCTGTGTTAGATTTGTCAGTAAAAATGTGTTATTATCTATCAGGGGTTTTACTTTAACCACTTACTTCATGAACCATAACTAAGAAGTTCTGCAACAAGTAAGCAACTATTCAAGAAAGGAAGTATTTTATAGAAGAAGGAAGTAAAGGAAATACAGAGAAGAAATGGGGAAGATGTGCATCCCAATTAGTAGATAGTAGAGCTAATTGCATGCACATAGAAGAAACTTAATATATATAAACACATAGAATTATAAAACAAAGGCAACTCTAGATTCAGATCTAAAATAACACAAAGTTTATTTAGAGATCTAAGATTAAAAGCAAGAAACAAAGTACACCGTGACACAAATTTCTTTGGAAACCTGCTCCTTTGTATTCCTTTGCTCCAAGTTGCTCTCAGGGGTTCAACACAAAGTCTAGAACACAAGATTGCTGCTTACAAATTCTGATTCCTCCTTAACCCAAAGGTTCTTCTCATACTTATAGAATGTAGGAGGGAAAGTAAAAATGGAAAACTCAAAATGAACTAAAACATAAACAACAAGTAAAGATGACATTTGGCAATCATCCTCAACTATATTCTTCTTAAGTGAAACATGTATCACTTAACTAATAGAATGGTTTGCACATGAATTTAAGTAATGGTTGCAAAACCAATAACTTAGAAGTTTTACAATTTCATCTGGGAACAAAGAAAATAGAAGAAGAAAGAATAGAAGAAGTCATGTCAGCTATAATGTTTATGTCTTTTTCTTGTTCTGATATCGGATATACTTGTCGAACATGTAATTCAACATCCTTCCATCTATTTTAGCCACTGCTTCTTTCTCTTTTCTGAACTGTAGAACCCCTTCAATCAACACTTTGATGCATGCTTCCAAATCTTCCAAACTTAGCCCAAACCTTGCAATGTCTACCTGCAGTGCCACCAGTCTACTGATAGAATTCATCGTGAAAGGCTTGGTAGATTTATCAATTCTATTTTGTACCATAAGAAGAGAACCTTCCAGATAATTAGGCACCTTAATTGAGACGATCCGCACATATGAAGTGACATTCCCATCCACTCTCTCCTCAGTGAAAGAAATGACACTGTCTGGTAAATCTGATGTCCTACTCTCAAGTGTCTACATCCTTTTCAACAAAACTATGCAGATTTCCAAATGGAAAGACACTGCAAACTCTAGCTGCTTCCCCATCTCGACTAATCCGTCTGGTACAATCTGTTCTACAATCAATACATCTCCTGGAAGCTTGTTGATCTCAGCCAAAATACTCAAGTTACTCTCTGTAACTATATTAATGCCTTCTATGTTTGCCATCAGCTGCTTCAGTTGATTTGCTACATCATCCATAACCTTTAGGCGGGCTGGCAATTCTCCAAGTTGTAAAAAAGCTTGACGAATAATCAAATCCTTCCATTCATCAATAGCCTTTACTCGATTGCTTGCGTCCTCCATTTCCTACATAAGATGATCACTCACCTGTTCTGAAATGGGTTGAATGGAAAATTTAGCAACCTTGGCTATGATCTCACATAATTGAGATACTTGCTTATGCAGCTCTTCTTTCTCCACCTTTTCACTGTCAAGCCTAAGGAATAAAGCATCCATCAATGTCTGCGTGTCCTGCTTCAATCCTTTAGTGGTGGCTTGACCGAGGGGTACTTTGGTTACTGTCACATCCTCTGCCGTGAGCTCCTCCTCTATATTTCCTTCTGCCGGAATGATATCTTAGCAAACTTCTCTCCCGAATCCTTGATGATCAACCTAGAAGTTTCTTTGGAAACTTTAGGCCTTCTGTCTCTTCCGCCCAGATTCTAGAGTAGCTGCAAGTCGTGCTCCTCTAAGTTTATCTCCATTCTCGCTTTTGGAACCAACTGCGAAGCCAACCATTACGAGAAGTTACTTCTCGGAGAATGAGAAGTCACTAAAGTCACTAAGTGTACTACCATATTCCACTCTACATCCTCTTCGTCAGAAAGTGCCACAGTGTTGTGGCTGCCATCTTTTGAGTCATCCAAGGAAAAATCCTTTTCAAATTCCTCCATTTGCAGCTTCAACGTATCCTCTGGAACAGGAACTGAACGAAGTGGCTGAGGGGAGAAGATGAATGTCACTGGATTCAATGGAGGCATGGAAGCATCCTGTTGCTGCGGTGCAATAGTTGGTGAAGTACTGGGTACTGGAGAAACTGGAGTTAAAGTCATGGTCGTAGAAGTAATCCTCTCCTTGGATTGAGATCTTCTAAGAAATTTCAACTTCTCGAATTTCCTGCTGCTTTCTCCTCCATACTTTAACTTGAGGGAATCTCCTGTGCCAAAGTTTCCCGCGACTTGATTCATCAATACTTCATCAAGGCAATATCCCTTCGTCAGCAACCAGTTTGAAGTATTCACCAACACAGCTCCCGAACTTTCTTCAATTGTGTTGCAGCCTCCTATGTTATTCTGCAGTATGGCTTTATCTCCTCCCATTTGATGGTAAGTGTCAAGTACCACATTCCCATCATCTTTAAGATCCGCATGTATCCACGCTAGCCCAAAGTTGAACACTTGCTTTGCTGATAGCCTGTTGAAATCTCTCTTTCTAACCTCGTACTCACTTTTGCACTTCATCCAGAAATCTTCTAATGAAGGCACATGTGTGTACTCCTGGGAGATTGTCTTCCTGGCTACTCTAAATGGATCGAAGTTCAGTTGTGCAGGGAAGAACTCTTTCTCATACTTGGATAACATTTACGCCTCCATTCCCCGAGCTCTATGAATGCTAATGCAGCTGTAATATCCCAAAGTGATTAGGAAGAAGCCTATAGACTTATGTCGCTTTGACTGAAGGTCGTGTAACTCCACAAGTTGCCTGCTCAGCTCCATGGCAATCAATCTATCATTTGGATGCCTGGGCATCTTTATTGGTTCTCCAGAAAAGTCCGTAACCCTGAGGTATGTGAAATCTACATATTGAATGAATAGACTGTCAATCTTGGACACAACTTCCCACACTTCCTTGCTTACCCTATTGGCCTTCAAGTCTTTGTCTAGCCTGTAGATGAAATCATAAAAGAATTCATTGTTGACCACTTTGAAATATTTCTCACCCGCAGGTACAGTAAGCTGCGGGTAGCACTCAAAAATGGGGTCCTTAGAAAGAACACCACATCTATCCAGCTTGGAAAAGATGCCTTGTGAAGCTGTAGCATACACCAAGTATGAAGTCATCTTGAATCTGAAATTCAGCTTCAACGTATCCTCTGGAACAGGCACTGAATGAAGTGGCTGAGGGGAGAAGATGAATGTCACTGGATTCAATGGAGGCATGGAAGCATCATGTTGCTGTGGTGCAATAGTTGGTGAAGTACTGGGTACTAGAGAAATTGGAGTTAAAGTCATGGTCGTAGAAGTAATCCTCTCCTTGGATTGAGATCTTCTAAGCACTTTCAACTTCTCAACTTTCCTACTGTATTCTCCTCCGTACTTTTGCTTGAGGGAATCTCCTGCGCCGAAGTTTCCCGCGACTTGATTCATCAATGCTTCATTAAGGCAATATCCCTTCGTCAGCAACCAGTTTGAAGTATTCACCAACACAACTCCCAACCTTTCTTCAATTATGTTGCAGCCTTCTATGTTATTCTGCAGTATGGCTTTATCTCCTCCCATTTGATGGTAAGTGTCAAGTACCACATTCCCATCATTTTTAAGATCCGCAGGTATCCACGCTAGCCCAAAGTCGAACATTTGCTTTGCTGATAGCTTGTTGAAATCTCTCTTTCTAACCTTGTACTCACTTTTTCACTTCATCCAAAAATCTTCTAATGAAGGCACATGTGCATACTCCTGGGAGATTGTCTTCTTGGCTACTCCAAATGGATCGAAGTTCAGCTATGCAGGGAAGAAATATTTCTCATACTCAGATAACATTTATGCCTCCATTCCCCAAGCTCTATGAATGCTAATGAAGTTGTAATATCCCACAGTGATTGGGAAGAAGCCTGTAGACTTATGTTGCTTTGACTGAAGGTCGCGTAACTCCACAAGTTTCCTGCTCAGCTCCATGGCGATCAATCTATCATTAGGATGTCTGGGCATCTTTATTGGTTCTCCAGAAAATCCCGTAACCCTGAGGTATGTGAAATCTACAAATTGAATGAATAGACTGTCAATGTTGGACACAACTTCCCACACTTCCTTGCTTACCTTGTTGGCCTACAAATCTTTGTCTAGCCTGCAGATGAAATCATAGAAGAATTCATTGTTGACCACTTTGAAATCTTTCTCACACATAGGTACAGTAAGCTGTGGGTAGCACTAAAAAATGGGGTCCTCAGAAAGAAGACCACATCTATCCAGCTTGGAAAAGACACCTTGTGAAGCTGCAGCATACACGAGGTATGAAGTCATCTTGAAGCTAAAAGTCAGCTTCAACATATCCTCTGGAATAAGTGTTGAACGCAATGGCTGAGGGGAGAAGATGAATGTCACTGGATTCAATGAGGGCATGGAAGCATTTTGCTGCTGCGGTGCAATAGTTGGTGAAGTAATGGGTATTGGAGAAACCGAAGTCAAAGTCATGGTCGTAGAAGTAATCCTCTCCTTGGATTGAGATCTTCTATGCACTTTCAACTTCTCGACTTTCTTGCTTCTTTCTCCTCTATACTTTCGCTTGAGGGAATCTCTTACACCGAAGTTACCCGTGACTTGATTCATCAAGGCAATATCCCTTCGTCAGTAACCAGTTTGAAGTATTCACCAACACAGCTCCTGACCTTTCTTTAATTGTGTTGTAGTCTCCTATGTTATTTTGTAGTATGAATTTATCTCCTCCCATTTGATGGTAAGTGTCAAGTACCACATTCCCATCATCTTTAAGATCCGTAGGTATCCGCGCTAGCCCAAAGTCAAACACTTGCTTTGCTGACAGCCTGCTGAAATATCTCTTTCTAACCTCGTACTTACTTTTGCACTTCATCCAGAAATCTTCTAATGAAGGCACATGTGTGTACTCCTAGGATATTGTCTTCATGGATACTCCAAATGGATTGAAGTTCAGTTGTGCAGGGAAGAACTCTTGCTCATACTCGCATAACATTTGCGCCCCCATTCCTCGAGATCTATGAATGCTAATGCAGCTGTAATATCCCACAGTGATTGGGAAGAAACATGTAGACCTGTGCCGCTTTGACTGAAGGTCGTGTAACTCCACAAGTTTCCTGCTCAGCTCCATGGTGATCAATCTATCATTTGGATGCCTAGGCATCTTTATTGGTTCTGTAAAAAAGCCCGTAACCCTGAGGTATGTGAAATCTACAAATTGAATGAATAGACTACCAATCTTGGACATAGCTTCCCACGCTTCCTTGCTTACCCTATTGGCCTTCAAGTCTTTGTCTAGCTTGTAGATGAAATCATAGAAGAATTCATGGTTGACCACTTTGAAATCTTTCTCGCACATAGGTACAGTAAGCTACGGGTAGCACTCGAAAATGGGGTCCTTAGAAAGAACACCACATCTATCCATCTTGGAAAAGACACCTTGTGAAGCTGCAACATACACCAAGTATGAAGTAATCTTGAAGCTGAAAGTACGCTTCACGTTCTGGAGTTGCTCACCAATGTTGTTGCTAATAATTTCTGACCAATTGATTATAGAATCAACCTTGTTGATTTCAATGGTGCTGATGAAATCATACATCCATGTATGAAAAGTGTAGGCATTCGCTTCACTATTCATCCTGCATAGCAATTTGACGACATCATCTACCTCCTGCACCAAATTGGACCATGGAAGAGTTCTCGAGAACTTTGAAGGAGATCTAGGATTCTTCATGTATCAGGTATTCATTATGCTTATGCAATCAGCTCTATGCTTCTCCCACCTGCTATTGGCATCCTGAAGCCTAATGGAAGTCACCACCTTTCGCACTGGAATCTTCAAACAATAATTGATGAACTCTGCGTCCAAATGAATTATTGTCTTTCTCGAAGCATCACACATTGATCAGGATGAAGGATGGTAAGATCTAGCACACTCCATAACAAATTCTGGCAACTGGGCTGTACATGGAAAAGCTACAGCTCGGATAATTCCACTACTTTTAACCACACGCATGAGTGAAGTATATCCCACTCTGGATGTATCAATCAAATCGGAAAGAGGTTCCGGGCCTAGATCTGTGTCTCCCATGTCTGTAAGTTTGGAAGTGATGCATGAATCCATTGTGCTTTCTTTTTCATCTCTCTTCGCCATAGCTTTATCTATCTTCGTCTGAATAATTCTTTTTCTTCTTACTTGGCCGGATTTCTTCAATACTGGCACAGATCTGGACAATTCTTCAAATTCGGAGGATATATGCAATGTATTGGACATTGATAAAAGCTCCTTTTCCTTTGTAAAGCACCTGTAATGAATTTTTGCAATTTATTCAGACAAAAATGGCCATCGGAGCATGAATAGTGAATTATAATTGTAAAAATCTACACTTTTCATGTCTGTTGCCCCAAAAAATGGTGTTTGATTTGCACATAAAGAGAGCATGAATCCTTTCAACAACACTTGAGCTCCTGTAACATATGTGCAAATAATTATGCAGACAAAGATCAACCTCCTTCAAAGCATGTGCCAAATCTGGAAGTTTTTAGCCTTGTTGCCACTTTGCCTGGGCAAAATATTTCTTCAAATGGGGGCACACTTTTCCTCTTGGCTGCAATTCTTTACCTGTGAATCAAATAATTCACCCATATGGCTGCCCATGCTTATATAACCTTCACAATTCTATAATTAATAATTGCCCTAACAATTAAAGGTAATTAATTAATTAAAAATCAAGCTCTTCTCTTTTGAAAATAGCATGTTTAAGGACAGCCATCCAATAAATTAAATTAATCCAATTTAATCCTTCACACAACACTTCACTTAAGCTTCACAGTGTGCCTTGACCATAGCCACTGAAAATAGAAATTAATTTAATGATTTAATGCCTTAAAAATCATTAAATAACTCCCAAATGGGGCGCACTTTTTGAAAGGATAGATTAATTAAAATAATCACTTAAAGGCTGTCATCATCTCACTAAAGGGGGTGCACTTTTTTGCACATATAATTATATTTTTAAGAATTTTCCACAATGGGATTTTTACCCTGCAAGGCAGGCACCAAAATCCCATGATCCACTTAAGTGATTTGACTTTGACAATGGGATTATTTACCCTGCAAGGTAGACACTAAAATCCCATGATTTCACTTAAGTCACTTTCCTTTTATTTTATCATGGGAATTTTTACCCTGCAAGGCAGGCAATAAATTCCCACCTGCCTGCAGCCTCTATTTTTCCCACTACAGCTTAAGTGAATTTTATAGCACGGGAAAAAGTACCTTGCTAGGCAGGTACAAAATTCCCACCTTGCATGCGGCTTCTATTTTTCCCATTGCAACTTAAATCCTTTGTTTTCCAAAAATGCACCCATCCCCGCAGGGGCCTTTCCGTGCATGACTTCACTTTTTCCCAGTGATCCAGACCTCTGATGGCGACTTCCTTCGGGAATAATGTGCGTATAGGTTTTCTAGTTGCTCCAGACCAAATATCGGGCTTACCCAGCAAAGGAATTGTTCTAGAGAAATTTCACAGAAAACGAAACGGGACAACACAAAAACACGAAAAAATGCCAAAAGTCACAAATAAAGCCCAAAACTTATTCGTAGTTAAAACCCTTATGGTACATAAGAGTAATAACATATTCGATCATAACAGAGTTGAAACAGAGCGCAAATAGCCTCATATGGGGCTCAAAATAATTAAATACAAATTTCCGCAGACAAATCCCAACGACAGAATATAACAATTTTGGGCATCTGGGTATTTGGAAAAAAAGGCTAATATGGCTCTTTGGGAATATCTTGACACAATACAAGAAATTTCAGGTAATAAAAACACAAAACAACCCATTATTTTAAAAGTATGAATTTTTTTCGGATAGGGTAGTCGCAGATTTCAGGGTGAAATCTGGGTGACACCATTTGGCTCTGTCTGTGGACATATTTTTCTCTGTCAGAATGACAAAGGGAAAAGATGAGATCTCAACATATTTGGTTTTGTATCTTGTCCTTTGGGCATGGGGTCAGGCAAATAAATACAACACAACACAACACCAAAACAAGACAAAACAAGGAAAAACAAACAAAGATTTATTTATGTACATACAGGTTTTACCCTGCTTCTCATGTCTGGAACAACTTCAAGTGTTGCCCATTTAAAGGCAATGGGAATTCAACTCCATCTTGATGAGAAAGAATGAAGCTATCTGCTCCAGCGATCCTCTTAATCACAAAAGGCCCTTTCTATAGTGAATCAAACTTTCCATGCATGCCTTTTGTTTCTCTTCATTTGTCCCATAGAAGGACCCAGTCATTGACTTCAAACTTTCTTTCCCTGGAATTTTTGTCGAAGATGAATTTCACCTTCCTTTGATGCTATGTCAACCTATCTGCAACTTGATTTTGTACTTCCCTCAATTCAGTTAGGTACATAATTATTTTATCAATAACATCCGTGAAAGTGGAATCCTCTAGGGCCTTAGAAATTTGTAGGGCAGGTATTTCCAAGGTAAGAGGCAGCTCCGTGTCTCTACCATACAACAACTGAAATGGGGACATGCCTATTGCCCTCTTTGGTGTGATTCTATCGGCCCATAATGCATCAAACAAATTTTATGCCAAGTCCTTTGATTTTCCATTACCAGCTTGCGCACGATAGTTACCAAGTTTTTATTATTAGATTCAGCTTGACCATTCCCTTGTGGATAGTAGTTTAAGGAATGAACCAGCTGAATTCCATAAGTGTAGTAGAATTCCACTAGCTCCTCAGAAGAAATATTCAAAGTGTTGTCTGCTACAATTTTGCTGGGCACGCCAAACTTGACAATAATATTTTCTTTTATAAAATTACACACCTCGGTGGAAGTGGCATTCTTCACAAGAATAGCTTTTACCCACTTACTGAAATAATCAGTAGCTATTAGAATGTAATGGTGGCCAAAACTTGAAGCCGGGTTAAGCATTCCAATAAAATCCATTCCCCACTGTTGGAAAGGTTCTTCAATCACAATGGGTTTTAGAGGTAATGCAGGCAATTTCACACGCCCAAAAAAATGTTGGCATGCTTGGCACTTAGTTACCCACTCTGCAGTATCTTGAAAAAGGGTTGGCTAATAATACCTTGCTCTGGGGATCTTGTGTGCAGTGACTCGGACTGAGAAATGACCACCGTAAGCCATGTCATGAAACTATTGTAGTAGTTGATCCTGTTGAGCTTTATCAACGCATCTGAGAAATACGCCATCAATTCCCCTTTTGTACAAACCATTATCCCAAAGAACAAAATCTTTAGATTTTAGTTTGATAGTTCACTTCTCTTTTCTAGACAGTTGATCATGGCATTCTCCATACGTTAGAAAGTAAGCAATGTTACTGTACCACTCCTCTACCAGATCTATAAAAAGTATTGTAGGTAAATCTCCATCTATCTCATCTTGATCCACTTTTGGAACTGATGTTTTCATCTCCGTTATTAATTCACACAGACCTCTTCCTCGAACCAACTTTGTTGGTTTAATATCTAGGTCATATTCTTGAACCTTTGTCACCCATGTGCCTCTCAACAATCCTAACTCTTGCTGGGTAAGGATAGATTTAATTGTAGTATCTGGAACCAAAACCACAGTGTGCAAGGAAAGAATATAATACTTGAATTCTTTGCACGCCTTCACCACTGCATATGCATACTTTTCCATGGGAGTGGATTTCAACTCATAGGCTTTAAGAGGCATACTCATGAAAGCAATAGGATCTTCTTCTGCGTCCTCTTGATTTTTCTGCATCAGTATTGTTGACATGGTGTGTTCAGAGGAATAATAGTAAAGAATAAATTCTTTACTGAAGTTAGGTGAAACAAAGATTGGAGCTTTCGACAGGGCCTCTTTAATTTTCTCAAAAGCTTCCTTCCCTTCGCTGCTCCATTTAAAATCTTGTGTCTTCTTCATCATATTCGAAATATGACAGGTTAGCTCAGCAAAGTCAGGAATGAATCTCTTGAGAAAATTAACTTTTCCAAAGAAAGAGTGAACTCCTTTTTTGGATGTGGGTAAAGGTAATTTTTGAATGGATTTGACACACTTTGCATTTATCTTTGTTCCTTCTTTGGAAACAATGTGCCCTAACAAATTTCCTTCAGTTACGACAAAGATAGATTTCTTGGGATTTAAAGAAATACCATGCTTGTGGCACTGTATGAAAATCTCTTCCAAGTTTGAAATGTGTGTGCTTCCATCTTTGGAAAAGACTGTCAGATCATCCAGATACACCAATATGCTTATATCTTTGAGATGAGCAAAGGCTAGATCCATATCTCTTTGACATGTAGCACCAACATTAATCAGGCCGAATGGCATTTTTTGGTACGCGAAGGTTCTCCAAGGTGTGTGAACACCGTTTTATATTGATCTTCCTCGGCCACCTTGACTTGATTGTAGCCTGAAAAGCCATCTAGCATGGAAAGCATCTCAGATCCAGTGACCACTAGCAGAGTGTGATCCATGATGGGGATGGGGTAGTTATCTTTTAATAAAGCTTGATTAAGGTTGCGGAAATCTACGCACAACCTAATTTTGCCACTCTTCTTCCTTACAGGGACTATGTTGGCCAACCATTCCGAATGATGTATGGGATAGATAATCTTTACATCTAACAACTTCTGGATTTCTGTAAAGATGGTTCCCAAAATGGTAGGGTTGTGCCACCGTAGCTTCTACTTGAAAGGCTTTTGTTCTGGTTTAAGTGGGATGTATTATTGAACTTCCGCAGGCTGATATGTTTTTAGATCCTGGTAAGACTAGGCAAAAACATCCATATATTTCTTAAGAAGCCCAGTAAAAGCTTCTCTGTATGCCTCTGAGCAACACTTATCCAGATTTACTAATTTGGGATCATTTTCGGCTCCCAAATTTATTAATTGTGTGTCGGAGGAAGAACCTTCCCCACTTTCTTCTTTTTTCTTAAGCATCTGATCATGTTTATCAAACATTTCCTCAAGAGATACCAAGCCTTTGGGAATTTTATTTCCCTTTAGCTGGATAATCTCATGACTTCTTGAGACATCCACATCCATTTCTCTGACAGTAGTCTTCCTAGGAGGTGAATTGCTTCCCTCATAGTAGATTTCTTCAAATTTGTCCTTCTGTTGGAGAAACGCAACAATCTACATGTCATCGTTGAAAACCTACCATTGCTAGATGTTGTCAGGAACCTTTGGGTGAAAGACCATCTCCACCTTGTAGTCTTCCTGTCTAAAGAATGCAAGAGGCTAATATGGATTTAACAAGGCTGCAGTCACTGTAAGTGAATCAACTCTTGAATTTTGTTCTCTTGGAATGTAAGATACCAAGAAAGCTGAAAAATCTAGGATAACAGAGTAGACCCAATCTCTATAGTGCCACAGTTTGTCTTTTTTGACTTGGTAGAGGCCTCTTATCTGCTTCAAAATCAGCTCAACATCTCCCTTTGCGTGTAATAATTTGATTCCCATTGTTCTTTCCTGCTCCATGCCTAACAACAACGTTTCATACTCAGCTATATTATTAGTATTTTCGAACATCAATTTGAAGGAGTGTGCATGCACCTTCCCTTCAGGAGAGATAAGAACAATTCTTGCGCCGGATCTAAATGAACAACAGTTGCCATCAAATTCCAGAGTCTAAATCTTGTATTTAAGTTGATGCGGTTCTTGAATCACCGGTTGAACATCTTCTTTATCCATTTCTAGATAATAGACTCCGTGATCCGATTCCTAAAACAAGATCTGAGATCTAGGATCATCAAACTTTGATACTGTGTACTTAGATTTCCTCTCAGGTTCCAACTTTTGATTTACTCCTTTGATTGGTATGTGCACACAAGACCAATCCATCTTGACTTCTCCACCCAGATCTTTGTATAAATTTCTACTCAAAAGCATGCCATAAGAGACTGAAATGTCTGCTACAAGGATAGTCATTTTCAATATTTTATCTAGAAAAGAAGCAAGTACTGCCTGCACATCCTTGATTTTCCCCACAAGAGGGAATTTCCTTTCCATTGAATAACATCTCCTTATGGTTTTCATCAATGTGAGACCCCAGACATCAGCAACTTTGGCAGACATGACATTATCAGAAGCTCCAGAATCCAAAATGCAATTGCTCAATTTATGTCCGTTGATGAGCAAAGATACATAGAATGGCTTGATCCTTTCTAATGTAGCATGAGAAGAGGTAAAAGGAGAAGAACTTGCTGCCGCATTATTTGTAGGAGGAGTATTCTTTGGATTTGACAAGATACCCCATGAAGTATTATTTGTTGGGCTGGGACCATTACTTTGCACATATTTGACCAATCTATTCAGCTCATCAGGAAATGCCCTTAAATACTCAGCTTCTGACATTTGGACCTTGTTCCTCTTGATGTAATCAATTATGTCGAAAGCTTGACTTGTTTTAGCAGGATGTGCGTTGGGTCTTTGTTGTGAATTGAAAGAATTTGAATATTTAACCTTAGGCGCTAATGAAGAAGGAAGAGTGCTACCTCTTTTCAAGATAGTAACATCCGGGCCAGGATCTTCTCTTTCTCTTCGGCTACTTGTGGATGCTTTGAAATTTTTCCGCGTCTGAGACCTTGTAAACATCGTAAAAGTGTGACCATCAAAATCTTCAAAAGATTCATAATAGCCATCGTCAGATTTGTAGTCCAGGTAACCAATATTGGAGTCACCAACGGGATCTATAAAGTCTTCATCATCAAATGATTCATCAATGCCGAGATCCTCTTCATTAGTTTCCAAGTTATTCCTTGGAGCAGCTTCTATTGCCAACCGCTGTGGTGCAGCAGCAATTCTATTTCAGTTTTGATTTTGATTTTGACCATTAAAGGTCCGGGTAGTAGCTATTCTTGAGGGGGGTACATTCCCTACTTGAGAGATCTGCTTCTTGATCTGCAGCATGTCATTAGCCAATTTCTACAACAAAGGATCAGATGTACTAAAAGAAACACCATCACCCTTGTGAGATGGCTGTTTGAGTTTCCCCGCCATGATCAAGTCATCCTCAACTTTCACAGCAACATTTTGTGCTTCAAGTAGATTTATAGGTCTTTCCCTTCTCAGCTGATATCCAAATTTAGGCAATAGAGTGTTTATAAAAAATGTCTTTTTATTTTCGTTGCTCAATGCGGCAGAAGTGGGGATTTTATAGATAAATCCTTTGAAACCTTGCAATAAAGTCCTGCATGTTCTTGCTTGGTTATTTTTTCAACCGTGTCAACTGGGTGATCAATGTGCTAGCATCTTCTACAGGCTTGAATCTTTTCAGGAATTGCTCGCGCATAGTCACCCAGTTGGTTATGGTGTCATGAGCTAGCTGATAGAGCCATTCTCCGACCAAGTCATGTAGAGTCTCAATGAAGAGTCTGACTGAGACATCTTCATGTTATATTGCAAGCACACCATAAGATATAAAGAAGGCCGCCAAATGATCATCCGGGTTTTGCTTTCCATCTCCAAATAATTTTAGAAAATTATTTCTAGATCCCTTTGGCAGTTCGTGCATAGGTGGAGCCAAGTTCAGAGGTCCAAAATCTGCTCCCCATGGGATAGGTACAATCTGGTGTGCCATGTTGACTTGAGTACGCCTTCTCCTTGTGTAGACTTGATGAATAATTCTAGCAGCCGGATTATGCTGAAGTCGATCCGGATCTGGATGGGTATGTACTCTCCTTCCTGGTGAGAGACTAGATCTGCGGCTTCTAACTTGAGGAGGATGATTGAAATTGAATTTCTCCTGCAGTCTGAAGAAATGATCAGTCCTTCCTTGCACCTTCACGGATCAGGTGAATGAATGTTTAGCCAGGTTGAGATTTGTGTAGAAAACACTTGGATCTTCAATAGATAAGCTTTGATCTGCGAAGATAGTTGTTTCCCCAGTGGAGTCGCCAAAAACTGTTGGCTAGATTTTTTGCATAGCATCAAACCTAGGTAGTCATGAGATAAATATCCCTCATTTAACTGGTGAGGCTCCCATGTCAGATTTGTCAATAAAAATGTGTTATTATCTATCAGGGGTTTTACTTTAACCACTTACTTCATGAACCATAACTAAGAAGTTCTGCAACAAGTAAGCCACTGTTCAAGAAAGCAAGTATTTTATAGAAGAAGGAAGTAAAGGAAATATAGAGAAGAAATGGGGAAGATGTGCATCCCAATTAGTAGATAGTAGAGCTAATTGCATGCACATAGAAGAAACTTAATAGATATGAACACATAGAATTATAAAACAAAGGCAACTCTAGATTCAGATCTAAAATAACACAAAGTTTATTAAGAGATCTAATATTAAAAGCAAGAAACAAAGTACACCGTGACACAAAGTTCTTCGGAAACCTTCTCTTTTGTATTCCTTTGCTCCAAGTTGCTCTCAAGGGTTCAACACAAAGTCTAGAACACAAGATTGCTGCTTACAAATTCTGATTCCTCCTTAACCCAAAGGTTCTTCTCCTACTTATAGAATGTAGGAGGGAAAGTAAAAATGGAAAACTCAAACTGAACTGAAACATAAACAACAAGTAAAGATGACATTTGGCAATCATCCTCAACTATCTTCTCCTTAAGTGAAACATGTATCACTTAACTAATAGAATGGTTCCACATGACTTTAAGTAATGGTTGCAAAACCAATAACTTAGAAGTTTTACAATTTCATCTGGGAACATAGAAAATAGAAGAAGAAAGAATAGAAGAAGTCATGCCAGCTATAATGTTTATTTCTTTTTCTTGTTCTGATATTGGATATACTTGTCAAACATGTAATTCAACATCATTCCATCTATTTTAGCCACTGCTTCTTTCTCTGTTCTGAACTGTAGAAACCCTTCATTCAACACTTTGATGCACGCTTCCACATCTTCTAAACTCGGCCCAAACCTCGCAATGTCTGCCTGCAGCGCCACCAATCTACTGATAGAATTCATCGTGAAAGGCTTGGTAGCTTTATCAATTCTATTTTGTACCATAAGAAGAGAACCTTCCAGGGAATTACGCACCTTAGTTGAGACGATCCGCACGTATGAAGTGACATTCCCATCCACTCTCTCCTCAGTGAAAGAAATGAAACTGTCTGGTAAATCTGATGTCCTACTCTTAAGTGCCTGCATCCTTTTTAGAAAAACTATGCAGATTTCCAAATGGAAAGATACTACAAACTCTAGCTGCTTCCCCTTCTCGATTGATCCATCTGGTACAATCTGTTCTGCAATCAATACATCTCCCTGCAGCTTTTTGATCTTGGGAAAAATACTTAGGTTACTCTCTGCAATTGTATTCATGCCTTCTATGTTTTCCATCAGTTGCTTCAGTTGATTTTCTGCATCATCCATAACCTTTAGGCGGGCTAGCACTTCTCCAAGTTGTACAGAAGTTTGACGAATAATCAAATCCTTCCATTCGTTAATAGCCTTTACTTGATTGCTTGTGTCCTCCATTTCCTGCATAAGATGATCACTCACCTGCTCTGAAATGGGATGAATGGAAGGTTTAGCAACCTTAGCTATGATCTCACATAATTGAGATACTTGCTTCTGTAACTCTTCTCTCTCCACCTTTTCACTGTCAAGCCTAAGGAATAAAGCATGGTTCTGAATCCTTCAGTGGTGATTTGACCGAGGGGTACTTTGGTTACTGTCGCATCCTTTGCCGTGAGCTCCTCCTCTATCTTTCCTTATGTCAGAATTGATATCTCAACAAACTTCTCTCCTGAATCCTTGATGATCTACCTAGAAGTTTCTTTGGCAACTTTAGGCCTTCTATCTCTTCTACCCAGATTCAGGATTAGCTGCAAGTCATGCTCCTCTAAGTTTATCTCCATTCTCGCTTCTGGAACCAGCAGCGAAGCAAACCATTTCAAGAAGTTACTTCTTAGAGAATGAGAAGTCGCTGAATTCGATGAGTGTACTACCATGTTCCACTCTGCATCCTCCCTGTCAGAAAGTGCCACAGTGTTGTTGCTGCCATCTTCGGAGTAATCCAAGGATAAAGCCCTTTCGAATTCCACCATCTGCGGCTTCAATGTATCCTCTGGAACAGGCGCTGAACGAAGTGGCTAAGGGGAGAAGATGAATGTCACTGGATTTAATGGAGGCATGGAAGCATCCTATTGCTATGGTGCAATAGTTGGTGAAGTACTGGGTACTAGAGAAACTGGAGTTAAAGTCATCATCATAGAAGTAATCCTCTCATTGGATTGAGATCTTCTAAGCAATTTCAACTTCTTTACTTTCCTGCTGCTTTCGCTTGAGGGAATCTCCTGCACCAAAGTTTCCCGTGACTTGATTCATCAATACTTCATCAAGGCAATATCCCTTCGTCAGCAACCAGTTTGAAGTATTCACCAACACAGCTCCCGACCTTTATTCAATTGTGTTGCAGCCTCCTATGTTATTTTGCAGTATGGCTTTATCTCCTCCCATTTGATGGTAAGTGTCAAGTACCACATTCCCATCATTTTTAAGATCTGCAGCTATCCACGCTAGCCCAAAGTCGAACACTTACTTTGTTGATAGCCTCCTGAAATCTCTCTTTCTAACCTCGTACTCACTTTTGCACTTCATCCAAAAATCTTCTAATGAAGGCACATGTGCGTACTAGTGGGAGATTGTCTTCCTGGCTACTCCAAATGGATCGAAGTTCAGCTGTGCAGGGAAGAAATCTTGCTCATACTTGGATAACATTTACGCCTCCATTCCCCGAGATCTATGAATGCTAATGCAGCTGTAATATCCCACAGTTATTGGGAAGAAGCTTGTAGACTTGTGTCGCTTTGACTGAAGGTTATGTAACTCCACAAGTTGCACGCTCAGCTCCATGGCTATCAATCTATCATTCAAATACATGGGCATCTTTATTGGTTCTCCAGAAAAGCCCGTAACCCTAAGGTATGTGAAATCTGCAAATTGAATGAATAGACTGCCAATGTTGGACAGAGCTTCCCACGCTTCCTTGCTTACCCTGTTGGCCTTCAAGTCTTTGTTTAGCCTGGAGATGAAATCATAAAAGAATTCATGGTTGACCACTTTGAAATCTTTCTCGTACGCAGGTACAGTAAGCTACGGGTAGCACTCGAAAATGGGGTCCTTAGAAAGAACACCACATCTATCAATCTTGGAAAAGACGCCTTGTGAAGCTGCAGCATACACCGAGTATGAAGTCATCTTGAAGCTGAAAGTACGCTTCACGTTCCGGAGTTGCTCACCAATTTTGTTGCTAATAATTTTCGACCAATTGATTATAGAATCAACCTTGTTGATTTCAATGGTCCTGATGAAATCATACATCCATGTATGAAAAGTGTAGGCATTCACTTCACCATTCATCCTACATAGAAATTTGACGACATCATCTACCTCCTGCACCAAATTGGACCATGGAAGAGTTCTCGAGAACTTTGAAGGAGATCTAGGCTTCATGTATCGGGTATTCATTATGCTTACACAATCAGCTCTATGCTTCTCCCACCTGTTGTTGGCATCGTGAAGCCTAATGGAAGTCACCACCTTTCGCACTGGAATCTTCAAACAATAATTGATGAACTCTGCGTCCAAACGAATTATTGTCTTTCCCGAAGCATCGCACACTGATCAGGATGAAGGATGGTAAGATCTAGCGCACTCCATAACAAATTTTGGCAACTAGGCTATACATGGAAAAGCTGCAGCTTGGATAATTCCACTACTTTTAACCGCACACATGAGTGAAGTCTTTCCCGCTCTGGAAATATCAATCAAATCAGAAAGAGGTTCCGGGCCTAGATCTGTGTCTCCCATGTCTGTAAGTTTGGAAGTGATGCACGACTCCATTGTGCTTTATTTTTCATCTCTCTTCGCCATAGCTGTGTCTATCTTTGTCTGAATAATTATTTTTCTTCTTACTTGGCTGGATTTCTTCAATACTGGCACAGATCTGGACAATTCTTCAGATTCGGAGGATATATGCAATGTATTGGACATTGATAAAAGCTCCTTTTCCTTTGTAAAGCACATGTAATGAATTCCTGCAATTTATTTAGACAAAAATGGCCACTGGAGCATGAATAGTGAATTTTAATTGTAAAAATCTACACTTTTTAAGCCTGCTGCCCCCAAAAATGGTGTTTAATTTACACATAAAGAGAGCATGAATCCTTTCAACAACACCTGAGCTCCTGTAACACCTGTGCAAACAATTATGTAGACAAAGATCAACCTCCTTCAAAGCATGCGCCAAATCTGGAAGCTTTTAGCCTTGTTACCACCTTGCCTGAACAAAATCCTTCTTCAAATGGGGGCGCACTTTTCCTCTTGGTTGCGATTCTTTACTTGTGAATCAAATAATTCACCAATATGGCTGCCCATTCTTATATACCTTCACAATTCTATAATTAATAATTGCCCTAACAATTAAAGGCAATTAGTTAATTAAAAATCATGCTCTTCTCTTTTAAAAATAACATGTTTAAGGACAACCATCCAATGAATTAAATTAATCCAATTTAATCCTTCACACATCACTTCACTTAAGTTTCACAATGTTCCTTGACCATAGCCACTGAAAATATAAATTAATTTAATGATTTAATGCCTTAAAAATCATTAAATAACTCCCAAATGGGGTGCACTTTTTGAAAGGATAGATTAATTAAAATAATCACTTAAAGGCTGCCATCATCTCACCAAAGGGGGTGCACTTTTTTGCACATATAATTCTATTTTTAAGAATTTTCCACAATGGGATTCTTTACCCTGCAAGAAAGGCACCAAAATTTCATGATCCACTTAAATTATTTGACTTTGACAGTGGGATTATTTACCCTGCAAGGCAAACACTAAAATCCCATGATTTCACTTAAGTCACTTTCCTTTTATTTTATCATGGGAATTTTTACCCTGCAAGGCAGGCAATAAATTCCCACCTGCCTGCAGCCTCTATTTTTCCCACTACAGCTTAAGTGAATTTTATAGCACGGGAAAAAGTACCCTGCTAGGCAGATACAAAATTCCCACCTTGCATGCGGCTTCTATTTTTCCCATTGCAACTTAAATCCTTTGTTTTCCAAAAATGCACCCATCCCCACAGGGGCCTTTCCGTGCATGACTTCACTTTTTCCCAGTGATCCAGACCTCTGATGGCGACTTCCTTCGGGAATAATGTGTGTATAGGTTTTCTAGTTGCTCTAGACCAAATATCGGGCTTACCCAGCAAAGGAATTGTTCTAGAGAAATTTCACAGAAAACGAAACGGGACAACACAAAAACACGAAAAAATGCCAAAAGTCACAAATAAAGCCCAAAACTTATTCGTAGTTAAAATCCTTATGGTACATAAGAGTAATAACATATTCGATCATAACAGAGTTGAAACAGAGCGCAAATAGCCTCATATGGGGCTCAAAATAATTAAATACAAATTTCACGCAGACAAATCCCAACGACAGAATATAACAATTTTGGGCATCTGGGTATTTGGAAAAAAGGATAATATGGCTCTTTGGGAATATCTTGACACAATACAAGAAATTTCAGGTAATAAAAACACAAAACAACCCATTATTTTAAAAGTACAAAAAAATTTCAGATAGGGTAGTTGCAGATTTCAGGGTGAAATCTGGGTGACACCACAGTCCTTCAGATCAAATTTCCCTATGTGCCATGCCTATCCTCATCCTCCAAGTGCTTGTATGTGTTATGATAAAATTTTCCATGTGTTTGAAAGATCAAAACATTTTCATGTAGTTCTCTAGATGCGATGCTTCTCAAGGAAGAGTTTTCAAAAGGCTTAGAAAGGGCTATTTTTAGCCTTTTTGAGACAGGTGTGCATCTTCTAGAGTAGAGTTGAAGGCCCAATAAAAGAAGTGGTATTAAGGATATCATGTCATATTTCAAATTATTTATGAAATTTTATGGAAGATTTGGAGGTTTAGAGACAAGTTCAGTGAAAGTGGGTTTTTGAAGGTGAAGGGAATTACAGTTCAAAATAGTTCATGAGCTTCGGAAGATGATTCCGAGAGCTCCGTAAAGAGTTGGAGGTCAAAAAAGATACCATTGGAAAGATGATTCAATGATCTAAACGATGTTGCTTTAAATTTTTTCACAAGACCAAAATACTTATTTCCACAACATGATTTTGGCAAGCATACTCCGCAACCTCTAGAAACAAAAAAAGTATTTTAGGGAGTTTCAAGTAGAATCAGATCATGAGACCCATCATATTACTCTAAAAAGGATGTTTGGAGTAAAAATAAATAAATAAGTTCCCAAAAATTCATCCAGGAGCCTTGAGAACTTTGTCTTCAAGGTTCTCCCCAAGGTAAGCTCTCGAGACTCGGCCAAATTTATAGGTGGAAATGTGTCATCACCAGATGAAGGGGTGATTGTGTGTCCCATTTTTCCCATTCCCTTGGGATAAAAAAATATGCACATGAGAAATCCCCTTCCCAGGTTCCTTATATGACCCAGTCTCAGCCCTTGGGAGCTTTTTGCATTTTTTTCTCTCTCCTCTGTCGAGGAATTGTCATGTGACACTTGTTAGGCTGTGGTGAGGGTGAAATTTTTTGCACCAATTGTCCCATCCCTTTGGGACAGTTGGGACAAAAAATGTGCTCCATTACATGAAGTTTAAAAAAAACCAAAAATTACAATTTTCCAAACTGTCGTGCTACTTCTTCTTTGAGCGTGTGTGAGAGGTGGTGCCAGATTTTTACCATAGATCATTGCAACTAATCCATTCACCATTTTTCCTCCATTCCTCCATGATCATAGATGATAAATACCCAAGAAAAATGATTTTTGTCTAGACACCATGCTGAAATTTTTCCAGAAGTGCTTCCGTGCCCTAGAACAAGAAAAATTCATCTCCCAAACCGCTAGATAGAATCAAATTAAAATTTCACACCCTGCCCATTTCCTAGGCGCCTTTAGGAAACAAGTGGAAAAAAAATTCAAATATACCCCATATTTTAAATGGCAGAAAACCATCATTTTGTTCCTTAGTTTACATTTTTTGAATTTCTCATCATTTCAGAAGATAGATCGAATTAAAAATTTGAAAACAGAGTCCAAAAGAAAAACCTATTCCGGTGAAGTTGAATACATGTCACTCCAAAGTCTTGAAAGGTATTTTCTAAAAATAGTAAGTCTCTAGTACCCTCACTTACTATAAATAGAAATTTTCCCATGGTAGTAGAGCCTTTCAAGGAAGTGATGTTAGAAAACAATAGAGGTGATAAACTTGGTAATCTGGTCCAAAAAAGCACGAAAAAGCAACTTTCAAAAAAGTAACTTACTATAAATAGAAAGTGTCCGAGAATGGAAAATAAAAATCTGTTAAAGTGTTCTTAGTATGTTAGGGGTTCCAAAAAACTGAGTCTGATCCAAAAAGTAGTATTTCCTAAAATAGCAGCTCCTTGACCCCAACTGCTAAAAATAGAAAGTCTTTGTTTTGGTTGCTAAAAGTTACATTTAGCTCTATTTTCATCCATCTCGCTACTTTTCAACATCTTCACAGGGATCCTACGTGGTGGTATAGCTCAAGAAAGGTAATTAATCCTTCACAAAGTTTTGGAGACATAATTTTGGCTACAATTGTGTACAAGAATGAAAAAGAACATCGCAAGGCGCAATAGTTGAAAATAAGAAGCATTGTATAGGTAGAGGAGAGAGTTAAGATCTCAGTTGAGATTTAAACCAAGGCAATCATCACAAATTTTCAATCAAGTGGGATTCATCATCATCTTTCCTCAGTGAATTTATGTGAGCTTAGTGAGTCATTCAAGGAAAGTTAGTTGAGGTAAGCATTGCAAGGAGGAGCTTTCAAGTGAGAGTGATTGATTGCAAAGAACCTAAGTACACGAATACATATTCGCCAATGGAAATTCCTCCTCATGATAATCAAGAGCTGGGTCCACAACAAGCTCTTGAAGGTTCTCCAGTGATGACCATTATGTCAACCCCTGAAGATCCTTTTTCATGGATTCAAGAAATGCTTGAGAGTAAGCTAAGGAAAATACAACTTGCTACCGTTCCCAATATCAAAGCAATATCAAGGAATTTGAATCCCACATGAAGAAAGAAAGTTTAGATAAAATCCCACTTCTTCAGTGGAATATCAGGTAATTAGTATGTTGAAGTTTCCAGACCTAAGAATGAGAAGCCCATTAAAGACATGCCTCCATCAGATTATGATTTAACCCACATCTCCTTAGGTCGAGATTCACATGGGGGTGTATCTCATATGTTTAAGGAATCTGCATCCCTCCTCCTCGCTCATAATGAAGAATATAAGTGAACAATTGTGTAATTGAAGGAACATGTAAAATATCTCAATGCCTATATCCAACCCTTCTTGGAATCCGGCTCAGCATTTTCTCTTCTGATAGAATACATTCCCCCAATAAAAAGTTTTGATCTTGAGGCGTTCAAGAAATCAAAAGGATACATGATGCAAGGGAAGGCCAATGGGAATTGGATTAGGAAAATCATCAAGAAAGGTCAAGCATTATTTCTAGATACCATCTCCCTCATTAAGTATGTTCTTGCAGCTTTGACAAAAGTAAAGAAAGAATAAGAAGAGTTTGCAAAATAGGTCCATCATTTGGCTGAGGTATTCCCATTGGTGTCTAAGATGATTTCCTTTGATTCTCACAATCTTGTGAGAATTTTTTTTTTGCATCAACTTCCTAGAAGTTGTCTCAATTTCGGATCTGAGATACGCAATGCTCAAGAATGTAATATCAGAGTTGGACTCTTGTGGACAACTTGTTTTTAAGATCTTGGATGATGCCTATAATTATGTTCATAAAATTGAGTTCTCTCCACTCACTGAGGATTCATCATCAGAAGAAATCATTGCTTCCTTCCAAGAGCTAGTCAAGAAAGAGGTAGGTGACTCTCTCTCCTTCAATAAAGATAACTTAGAGTCCCTAGCCATTATCAGAAGTTGCATTGCTAAAACTGTAATGGATCATGAAGAATGACTCGGTCAATGTAAGAAGATCAGCGATGTCCACGGGACATGGATCAAGGTGCTGGGATGCATTTGCATTCCAGAGAAGGATAAGTTGACACTTGAAATAACTTAGTTCAACAAAGAATTCAAGGAACATGTACCCATTTGAAAGGCTTCTAATCAGGAATCATGAATGGAAAAAGTTCTTCATCATAGGGAGTTTCTTCTTTAGATGTGGAAACTTCTTCCCTCTCCTCTCTTTCTCCCTCTTTCTTCTATCCCATTTTTAAATCTTCATTGTACGCAATCATGACATTTTTTCCTACTCACTTAAGTGACAATATTTGTAATTTGTAAAAGTATTCTCTCAAAATTATAAAAGAGATACTAAATTTTTCCCTTCTACGGAAATTTGAATGGTCTCAAGTGTAATAGGAACACGAAGAGTCAAGTGGGGGGAGAGGAAGGGTCAATTCACATTGCTATATATTTGAATGGCTTATCCAATCCAAAGGATCCGAAAATTCTAGTTCTTTGGTAGCAATTATGAATTTTTGTTGTTGAACTTTGTATCATCAATGCATAAGAAATAACATTTCCCTTTTCCTATGTATTCCTCTATTTTCTCTCTTATCTACACTTTTCAAGTATAGCAATCAAAGATAACTTTTTATCTTCAATGAATGGGCCCCAGAGAGATGTGTGTCTATGTGGGTTTTGTTTGTCTCACTAATGGCTTGATTGTTTCTTTCTTATAATTGAATGTTGAACTTCTCTGATTATTAGCTGTGAACTCTTGACATGTGTACTAATATTAATAAACTTCATTTGTTTAATTTCTCTCCTTTACCCATCATTTTTGCAGTTTCCTCCCTTATACCCCATATAAGCACCTTGTCGCAGGTTCAGTAAAGTGTCTCTGTGTGATCCCTGACCTATTTGGCCACCCCAAAACATTTAGATAGGAGTAGATTATTTTATATTCAATAATTAGATACTCTCCATACACAAGAAGGAGGGGTGTAGCCTCGTGAGTGTTAATGGAAACACCTAATTTTACATATAATAAATTATTTCACTAACAGTTTTTGGTGACTCCATTAGGGAGATATTTTCGCAAGTGTTCCCACAAAGATCTTTGCAAAATGTAAACAAAAATACAAAAATAAAATAAAATAATAAGATTTCAAAGAAAAATCAGATTTTAAAGGCGACTCTTTTAAGGAAAAAATTTGTGTCATGTTCATTTCTTACAACACAATGAATAAATTTCAAGATTTGAGTGAGGTATTGTTGTCCTCTCGATTTCCCCACCCTTTCAAATCTAAAATAATGAAAATTGGAGCCCTGCCACAAAAGAAATTCATGTTTTAAACTCCTCAAATGCTCATTTTCATTTCCCATGATGTTTTTAATCAAATTCCTCAGTCTGCTGCCATTAAAACATTCTACCTATTTTCAATGGATGGAAAATGATTTTAGTTCTTTTGTTATGCATTTGGAATGTGTGGGACCTTGCATTTCTCTTTTTTAACCTTTTGTAGAGAAAGAAATTCTTCATCAGGAGCAAAAATGGCATTTTCCCATTTCCTACAACTTCCTACATTCTTTTCCCCATCAAATTATTGCTCAGGAAGGTGAAGATATGCATTTGTTTCCCATTAGATGCGGCTGAGTGGGTTCCTTTTTGAACTTATCACTTTTGGTGATTTTGGAACAAATATCAGTTTTTCCTTGCATCCCCGTTGGTCCCTAATTGGCTGGAGTAGTTTTGGCAGAAGTTCGGAGCAACGGATCCATTTTATTCTCTAAGGAATTACGATGAAAGGGCGAAAAGTTCTGAAATGACTTGTGACCCCGTCCAAGTGAAAGGATAAATTCTGAGTTGAAATATGCAACAAATCAAAAAGGGAAACGTGTTCATGTTGAAAATTCAATGGCGGAGGCATGGACCTTCGGGGGAAAATTTGGAATTTTCCCCTTTTCAAAAATGGATAAAATATAAAACTGAAACACTTTCCCACACCCAATCAGGAAATGCCACATGTTGAAGGATGAAATCGGAACAATGGGTCTACGGGGGAAATTGAGAATTTGAGCCTTTTTCACCAAAAGGTCAAATGTTGCAAATTGAGCCACGCCCCCTTTTCCAATCATGGTGTGCCATGTGTTCACGTCGAAAAGTCAAAGCGGGCTGGCGGAGGTTTTTGATAATTTAAGATTTTTGTCAAAAAGAGTTTAAATGGCATATTTGAACCACATTTCCTCAGCTACTCAGATGACGCCACATGTTTGGCTTTTGGCAGAGCTACAGGAGGGCAGAGAAAAATGAGAAAACATGTTTTTTCTCCCAAATGTTAGGAAATGTAGATTTCTCCCCCAGGGCCATCGTTCCTTGGATCTTGCCACGTGTAGGGTCCAAATTTGAAGATAAAAGGGGAAAAGATAGAAAAATGCACTCATCTAGTTTTTGATGCCATTAGTGAACCAAAGCTCACAAAATGAAAAAATGGATCATTCTTCATTCTTTTTCTCTATATCCTTGTCATTTCTCCATGAGATGTATTTTTGGTTTAGCATGGAGCCAAATCGATAAGTTTGAGGGGATATAAAGTTTGATCATCAGAAAATGGAGTTTATCGGGAATACGTGATACAAAGGGAAAAAAATTACTAGTAAGCACTTGAGTGCTATAAAAGTGGTTAAAAGGTGGAAATGGTAGGACCACATAAAGAAGAAAATCATGAGATGCCCCCTACTAAATTAATCATGCTCGAAAACCTGAAATATTCACCTTTTTGAACCTCTAGTTTTCATGAGTGTGTTTGTTTCATGTCACTTTCCAAAAGTGGATCTACAATAAACATTATTCCTTTCGGATATTATTTTCTTGGGGACAAAGTATGGATGTATACGAATTGTTTTAAGAACATGCTTTTGGCCATGGAAGAAGGGGATTCTGGTTTAAAGGGAAGGTTGTAAATTATGAAGTAATTCAATAGAGAAGTGCTTTCTTTTCTTATTTTCCTCTGTTATATATCTCTCTCTCCTGGCTCCATGAAATGGATTATTTGTTTTACATTCAATAGAAACTTTGTGTTTTGGTTGGTGTAATCTTTAGAACTTTATGTCTACAAATTTGCATCGGTGGTGAAGTAATTGATCCTTTTCTATATTTTCTTGGTTCAATGTGAGTAGGGAGATACTCGGCTATCTATATTTCCTAAAATCATTGTTGTTTTCTTCCTTCTCCCATCTCTTTATTCTTCCATTCCTTCTGATTGATAATATTTTAAGTATGAAAACATTCCAGAATATCAAGGTCCAAACATTGAGAGTTTTATATTTGTACATTTTTTTCCTTCTTTCAATAAGGGAACCTCTCACATTAAAGAGGAGGGACTTGTTGTCCCTTGAATATGGTTTCAACCCATGTTCCATTAAAAAACTCAATAGTTTTTGGTGACTCCACTGGGGAATTCATTGCAAATGGATTCCATTTTTTGAATAACAAATTTTTGATCATCTTTGATCTAGCGACTCTAAGATACACTCTTGGAAGAAGAACCTTTGGGAAATAAGACCCTCATTTCCAATTTCTAGATCATCAAGGTTTCTCTCTCCCATCATCAACAAGAAAAAGAAGAGGAACACGATCTGCAAGCACTCCTTCTGCTAGAGATAGAAATTCTGGGAGTGACATCCCTCAAGATCAAATCAGTCCTTATTTGCATGCTTTGATTCTCACTGGTGTTTCAGTTCCTCTCCAAAAAATCTTTCCAAGGATGGAAGCTCTTCTACCTTGGGGCCAAAGGGTTGGGCCTCTTGCTCTTCCCCAGCCATTACATGAATTTCCTATAGGAAATAGAAAGAATTTCCCTAAATTCAGAGGTGATGGGAAGGTTCATCCAGATGAACATATTGCGGCCTTCATTGTTTCTTATGGTGTTATCAGAGTTGAACATGAAGATATCTTTGTTAGAATTTTTGTGGAGACCTTACAAGATAATGTTTCTGATTGGTTCTATCATCTCCCTGCTAGATCCATCACCAATTGGAACACCATGATGACCTAGTTTGAGCAGCATTTCAAACTTGTTGAAGATGTACATGTCCTCTTGGCACATATTTCTCAAATCAAGAAAGAGTCACATGAGCCCATGAGGGAATTTGTGGCTGAATTCAATAGGATGGTTAACAGGATCCCATAAAACACATGCCAAGTGGATCAGATTAAGAAATGTTTCTTCCTTAATGCCCAACTACCTGAAGTGAGCTATGCATTTAGGAGAGCCAATCTTTCCACTTTGGATGGTGATCAGAGATTTGTGGTCAGTGTTGAAGATGATATGATCATGTCTGGAAAGCTAAGGAGAGATTCATCCAAATCCAAAGCATCTCCTTCTTCCACATGTTCTCCTGTAGCTAATCCAGATCAGTTGGTATAGAAATTTGCTAATGATATTATTTTTCTCAAGAAGTAGTTCACCCAGCATGCTCCTTATCAGGATGTTCTTAGGAAGAACTTTCGGCCCAGGAATCGGTTTCCCTCTACTCAGACCAGACTGGAAATTGAAGGCCCACCTATTAAAGTTCCAATCAATGCAACATATGAAGTGTTGAAGCTTGATGATGAGGATGAGGATGAAATATATGAAGAACATGAAGAGGAAGCTGATGAAGAATTAGAAGATTTGAGTGGATCTCATGTCCATTTTCTCACCATTGAAGGTATATATGAAGAGGATGATTATGAAGAAAGAGTTTTAGAGATGAACAGTGAATCATATGCTGTCATGACTCATGAGCAAGCCAACAAGAAGGAGAAAGTGGTACAGCCTACTAAAAGATCTAAGGAGCCTCCTATGGTCATTCCAGTGATTGCAAGGAGAGGAGATCCTATTCCAACTTCTCCCACACCCAAGGTAAGTTATGTTGTCCCTTCCTCCTTTGTTTCTACTCTTAAAATTTATTTCCCTTCAAATAATAGAGTTGATAAGTCAAAAGTTTCATCTACTCCTATCAATGATGCTCCATCTACCTTTGGTTCTTTTGACATTATCGACCATCTCAAGGAAACTAAGATCCAGATCTTAGAAGCTGAATTCTAATAAACCCATCCCAAGACCTTTGCTAAGATAGTAGACTTTGTAAACTCCAAATCCAAGCCTTCATCCCCTAGTTCTAAAGGTCTCTTACCCACTCCTTCTCCTTCATCTCAACCAAGCCTTGTGGCAGCAATCACTTCATCTGATGGGAAGATTGAACCATTTTATGTCACCCTCCTCATAGCTAGCCACAAACTCAACAATTGTGTTATTGATTCTGGTGCTTCAGATAATGTGATACATGCTAAGGTAGCTCATGCCCTAGGCTTAACCCTAATCCATGCTTTTGGTTCATGTTGCTCAATGGAAAGTAGAGAAGTGCCATTGGTTGGGAGGATCAAGGATGCACAAATAGCCTTTGCTGTTTTGCTAGAGAAGAAAGTTTTAGCCACTATTTTGGTAGCTGATATTCCCCCTTCCTATGGTATGCTACTGAGTAGAAATTTTTGAAAAAATGTTGGAGGAGAAATCATGATGGATTGGTCACATGCTCTTATTCCAGTGAATGGGAAAATGAAGAAGTTATTGCATGAGAAACAAACTGAATATATTGTGTAAAAAACAGATGACCCAAAGGCACAAATACTTTATGCAGACATTGGTCATGGTAACTACATGATCATGTCACAAGATGAGGCTAACCATCCTAAGGAAGTGTTTATTGATCCTAATGGTGTTTGGATCTTGGAATTTGATGGAAGTTGCTCCTTAGCTAGTTCTGGAGCTGGTGTGGTGCTTATTTCTCCTGAAGGGAAAATTCACCCTTTCTCTTTCAAGCTCCAATTCGAAAACACAAATAATACAGCTAAGTATGAGGCTCTCATCCTCGGTTTAGGCATGGAAAAAGAGATGGGGATAAAGAATCTCCTTGCTCGTGGAGATGTAGAGCTGATTGTAAGACACATTAGAGATATTTTTCAAGTGAAGAATAGAAGGTTGAAACATTATAGGAATCTGGTTTGGGATTCCATTGAGTTCTTTGATGCCTTTTCAATTGAATCCATGCCAAGGGAAAGAAACACCAGGGATGATTCCTTGGCTATTTTGGGGTCTCTACTGATCCCTCATCCATATTTCTCCTAAGATAAATTCACCATTGAGATGATTCATAGGCCTAGTGTGCTTGAAAATGCAAACAATTGGTAGGTCTTTAATGATGATCAACACTTGCTTTCCTTCCTTAAACTCAAAGATAATTTTGATCAGATGTACTTTGAAGGAAGTGGGAATCTTCCTAGAGAGTGTGTGCCCCCAAATGAAGAAGATAACAAAGAATAAATGCATCATGATGGATGCATAAAACTAAAAGGTAATAAGATACCTAAAGGGATGGTAAGTTTGGAAGAGTTATTTGATAAACATGATAGGTACATCAAGTCCAAAACTTCCAAAGGAGCTCAACAGTCTACTGACTATGAAAAGATAAACATTGGGAGTCTTAATGAACCCATGCTGGTAAACATTGGAAAGTGCTACACATAAGAGGAGAGGAAAAAAAGTAGCAAATCTATTGAAAAGGTATGATGATGTTCTTGCATATTCTTATGATGATATCAATACTTTTCAGCCAAAAGAGATGCAACATTTCATTCCTCTAAATCCTGGGATCAAGCCCTTCTGGCAAAAGCAGAGGCAATATAAACCTAAAATTGCTGATACAATATTTCAAGAGATCAAAAATTTATTGAAGGATAAGATCATTTTCCCCATTCACCATTCAACATGGATTGCTAATATCGTGCCTATCAGGAAGAAGAATGGTGAGATCCATATTTTTGTTGATTTTAGGAATTTGAATCAAGCCTCTTTGAAGGATAATTATCCTCTCCCTGTAGTGGATCAAGTGTTGCAGAATATTATAGATTCATAAATTCTATCCATGCTTGATGGGTTCTCAGGATATAATCAAGTAGAAGTAAGTGTTGCAGATCAACATAAGACTGTCTTTACCACTCCTTGGGGCACCTTTGCTTACAAGAGAATGCCTTTTGGCCTCATCAATGCTAGTGCCACCTTTCAGAGGGCAATGGACTTGGCCTTTGGAAGTCTCAAGGGGAAATGCATAGTTGTATACCTTGATGATCTGAATGTGGTTTCAAAAACCAGACCTGATCATTTCCAACACCTTAAAACTGTCATACAAAAGTGTAGAGAGAATGACATCTCCTTGAATCCTAAGAAATATGTCTTTTGTGTCACTGAAAAAAAATTATTGGTACACATTGTCTCCAAGGAGGGAATCAAGATTGATCTAGAAAGAGTCGAAATGATTCAATAGGTCCCTCTCCCCACAAGCAAGAAGGGTGTGCACTCTTTCTTTGGCAAGATAAACTTCTTGAAGAGATTCATACCTGATTTTGCTGAGCTTACTTTGAACATATCCCACATGATGAAAGTGAAGAAAACTTTTGGTTGGTCCTCTGAAGGAAAGGTTACATTTGAAGACATCAAGAAAGCTATAGCAAAGACTCTAATCTTTTCATGCCCTGATTATAGTGAAGATTTCATTATCTATTGCTATGATACCGAAAGTACTCTAGCTGCTATGTTAACCCAAGAGAATGATGAAGGTCATGAACTCTCCATAGTGTTTATGAGTTATATTTTGAAAGCCCATGATCTGAAGTACACCATGATGGAGAAACATGCTTTTGCAGTGGTCAAAGATGTGAAGCAGTTTCATTTCTACATCCTTAAATCTCATTATATTGTTCTTGTGCCTAATACAATTATTAAATCCATTCTTACACAACAAAAATTTGGAACCAAGATAGGCAATTAGGTAGCCAAAGTTTAGGAGTATGATATTGGCATCAAACCCACCAAGCTAGTTCAAGGAAAGGGCTTATGTGAACTCATTGCTGAAGGAGCTGATGCTAAATTGTCCGAGGAAGAAGTTGATATCCCTGTTGTTCTTTTCCTTAGCTCAACTGATGAATGATATGCTGACATTGCACACTTTCTTACTTATGGAGAGTGTCCATCTCATTTGAGTGCCAAGGATAAGAGAGCCATCAAATTAAGGTATGCGCAATATGTGTTATGGAAAAATGCATTGTTCAAATGAGGGATAGATGGAAGGTTTTTGAAATGTGTTGATAAAGAGCATCAAAAGAAATTGTTCTCAGCCTTTCATGACCAGGCCTATGGAGGTCATTTCTCTTCTGCTGTCACAACCCACAAAATACTCTGTGTTGGATATTATTGGCCTATCTTGTTCAAAGGTGCATCAAAGTGGGTAGGCAAGTGTCAAGCATGTCAAACCTTTGTTGGAAGACTGAAATTAGCTTCTTTACCTCTAAAACCAGTGGTGATTGAGGAACCTTTTCAACAATATGGTTTGGACTTCATTGGGACACTCAACCCACATTCAAGTGCAGGGAATACTCATCTTCTGACTGCCACTAATTATTTCACCAAGTGGGTGGAAACCATTCTAGTTAAAAGTAGTAATTTTGAAGTAGTATGTAACTTCAACAAGGATCACATCTTAATAAGGTTTGGGATACCAAACAAGATTGTCACTTATAATGATTCCAATTTTTCTTCTGCTGAGATGATGGATTTCTACTATAGATATGACATTTCCCTTGCACACTCTTCAGATTACTATCCCCAAGGGAATGGACAAGTAGAATCAACTAACAAGAACTTGGTCACCATTTTTCGAAAGCTTGTTAATGACTCTCAGAGGAATTAGCATAAGAAACTATATGATGCTTTATGGGTAGATAGAATTACACCTAAGAGAGCCATTGGAATGTCTCCTTTTCAAGTGGTATATGGAGTTGAAGTTAAGCTTCCAGTGACATTGGAACTACCTGCCTTACATTTGATGAAGGCCATTGAGGATGCTAGCTTTACCAATTCATTGGAAAAAATAATTATGTACCTCCAGAATTTGAATGAAGATAGATTGCAAGTGGTTGATAGAATATCAACTCATCAACTCAAGGTAAAAGATC
This sequence comes from Taxus chinensis, assembly GCA_019776745.2. NCBI lineage: Eukaryota > Viridiplantae > Streptophyta > Pinopsida > Cupressales > Taxaceae > Taxus > Taxus chinensis. Next base: position 472,496,788 of record CM034154.1, read on the forward strand.
TGTTTGACAAAAAGGCTAAACCCATAACTTTTCAAGTGGGAGACAATGTTCTTCTTTGGGACAAAATGCATGAACCTCAAGGCAGCCATGGTAAATTTTATTCCCTTTGGCTTGGTCCTTTTAAAATCAGACATTTTTCTAGTGAGAACTATTTTTACCTAGATTACATGGATGGTTCACCTCTCCCAATTCCTTATAGTGGGAAAATTTTGAATTTTTTCAAAACCTAGGAGTTTTGGTGGTCTCTCTATACATTTTGTATTTCATTTTTCTTTCCTTTTTTTTTTTTTGGTTTGTTTCCTTTCTGTGTTCTCTTCTGTGTTGGTTTTGTGTCTTTTTGACTCCGTTGCCCATTGGCTAAGAAAATGATTCGATCCAATTACCCAGAATTATCTAAGGTTCTTGATTTTTCCTATTTCCTCTACCAAATCATCCCCAGAAGGAGCCATCTATTGTCCTCTCAATTTTCCCCACCCTTTCGAATCTAAATTCGTGAAAATTGGAGCCCTGCCATAAAATAAATTCATGTTTTAAAATCCTTAGATGCTCGTTTTCATTTCCCACAACGCTTTTAATCAAATTCCTCAGTCTGCTACCGTTAACATGTTTTACCTATTTTCAATGGATGGAAAATGATTTTAGTTCTTATTTTATGTGTGGGACTTTGCATCTCTCTTTTTTAACCTTTTGCAGAGAAAGAAATTCTTCATCGGGAGAAAAAATGGCATTTTCCCATTTCCTACAAATTCCTATGTTATTTTCCCTGTCAAATTCTTGCTCGGGAAGGTGAAGATACGTGTTTGTTTCCCATTGGATGCATCCAGGAGGGTTCCTTTTTTATCTCATCACTTTTGGTGATTTTTGGAACAAATTTTAGTTTTTCCCCACATCCCCGTCGGTCCCTGATTGGCTGGAGAAGTTTTGGTGGAAGTTTGGCATGATGGATCCATTTTATTCTCTAAGGCATTACGATGAAAGGGTGAAAAGTTCTTAAATGACTCGTGACCCCGTCCAAGCGAAAGGATAAATTTTGAGTTGAAATCCACAGCAACTCAGAAAGGGACATGTGTTCATTTCAAAAATTCAATCGTGGAGGCTTGAACATTCGGGGGAAAAGTTGGAATTTTTCCCCTTTTCAAAAATGGATAAAATACAAAACTGAAACACTTTCCCACACCCAGTCAGGAAATGCCACGTGTTGAAGGATGAAATCAGAATAATGGGCCTGCAGGGGAAATTGATAATTTGAGCCTTTTTCACCAAAAGGTCAAAATGTTTCAAATTGAGCCGCGCCCCCTTTTCTAATTGCGGTGTGCCACGTGTTCACGTCAAAAAGTCAAAGCGGGCCGACGAAGGTTTTTGAGAATTTGAGATTTTTTTTCAAAAAGAGTTAAAATGGCATATTTGAACCACATTTCCATAGCTACTCAGATGGTGCCATGTGTTTGGCTTTTGGCGGAGTTGTGGGAGGATGGAGAAAAATCAGAAATCATGATTTTTCTTGTAAATGTCAGGAAATGTAGATTTCTCCCCCAGGGCCATCATTGCTTGGATCTTGCTACGTGTAGGGTGCAAATTTGAAGATAAAAGGAGGGAAAGATAGCCAAATGCACTCATCTGGTTTTTGATGCCATTAACGAACCAGAGCTCTATAAAATGATAAAATGGACCATTCTTCATTCTTTTTCTCTATATCCTTGTCGTTTCTCCATGTGATGAATTTTTGGTTTATCATGGAGCCAAATCGATAAGTTTGAGGGGATGTAAAGTTTGATCATAAAAAAAATGGAGTTTATCGGGCATACACGATAAAAAGTGAAAAAAATTACCAGTAAGCACTTGAGTTCTATAAAAGTGGTTAAAAGGTGGAAATGGTAAGACCACATAAATAATAAAATCATGAGATGCCCCTACTAAAGTAATCATGCTCAAACACCTGAAATATTCACCTTTTTGAACCTCTAGTTTTGATGAGTGTGTTTTTTTCATGTCACTTTCCAAAAGTGGATCTACAACAAACATTATTCCTTATGGATATTCTTTTCTTGGGGAAAAAGTATGGATGTATGCGAATTGTTATAAGAACATGGTTTTGGCCATGGAAGAAGGGGATTCTGGTTTAAAGGGAAGGTTGTAAATTATGAAGTAATTCAAAACAGAAGTGCTTTCTTTTCTTATTTTCCTCTGTTATATATCTCTCTCTCTTGGATCAATTAAATGGATCATTTGTTTAGCATTCAATAGAAACTTTGTGCTCTGGTTGGTGTAATCTTTATAACTTTGTGTTTGCAGATTTGCATCGGTGGTGAAGTAATTGATCCTTTTCTATATTTTCTTGGTTCAATGTGAGTAGGGAGATACTCTGCTATCTATATTTCCCAAAATCATTGTTGTTTTCTTCCTTCTTCCATATCTTTATTCTTCCATTCCTTCTTATTGATATTATTTTAAGTATAAAAAACATTCTAGAATATCAGGGTCAAAACATTAAGAGTTGTATAGCTGTACATTTGTTTTTCCTGCTTTCAATAAGGGAACCTCTCCCATTAAAGAGGAGGGAATTGTTGTCCCCTAAATGTGGTTTCAACCCATGTTCCATTTTGAAACCCAACAGGTACCAATATGTGATAGTGAAGAAGAAGAAGAAGATGACTACAAAGAAATGCAAATTTTTGATTAGCCATCATTCTGGAACATCTCTTGTAAAAAAAATCTTGTAGTCAAATAGCGGAAACAAGGTCCATACCATCTCTACGGTATCGAGAAAAAGGATTTCCAGAATGGAGAAGATTACTACCTACGAAGAGCCCATCATCAAGTCATGGTGGCTACAATTCAAGAAGAGTGTTGCTAGAGGAAAGAATATGGGGATTTCTACTGCTGATGATTGAGAATTCAAAAAATGGATGAAGATGATTCACAAGAGATACAATATGTTTTTATTAGTGTCATGAGGGTAGAGAGTCCATTGAGGGTAATATTTTCAAATTTATGCAGTTGACTAACAAGTTGAGAACATTTTCCTTCCTTTAGATGATTTCCTCACATACGGTGATGAAGAAATGTGTATTTTGAGAAGATATTATGTGCAAATGCTTTTGAGTGCAGAAGAAGGAAAGTTTGATCCCGAAGCCTATCATGAAGCTTGGAGGTATGCATTGGCCTTGTAAAGAAGGTATGTATATCTTGAACCACTTCATAATGTTGATGAAGAAGAAACTCAAAAAAACCCTAATGATTTTCTACACTACAAGGTATTCATCCATAGAAGATTATTATGCACTCCTGATGAATTTTATATCCTTGAACCTTTTGATGAGAATCAAGTCAACACCTTGGAGGATGATGAATATGACACAATGGTTCAACATCCTTTTATCAACTCATTCTAGTTTGAGGCACATCCTGCCGAAGAAATAATGGATTCAAAAGAGGAATATTCTTGTTGCACAACATATGACCCAATGATTTCCAAGGACTCCACCAACAATTAAGAAATGAGATAAGTCTATCCTTCAATCCAAACTCTAGGTGATGAATTCAAGGTAATCACACATAATTTTGTTTCTAATTTTGATTCTTCAAGTGATGTAGAAATGTTGGAAAATGAAATGGAGGTAGTTGAAGAATCAATTTATATTCCTAATTCAATCATGGATGAGTAAACACAAGAATTATATTTCTTTCTAAAAACTAAGGAGGATGGGAAAATTTAGCATGACCTTTTTGAAGAACTAATTTTACCACCCTTACCTTGTTCTTGTGAACAAGAAGATGCCATAAGAAATGATCAAGATGAAATTGAAGGTTTTTATGCCCCAACATGGTTCTATACCTTCCATCATTGTCACATCCCACATTTTCATTTCATGATTGTCGCAAGGTGGGTTATCAGCGCAAGTGATCCAAGAATGTTTGCGGGAAAGAAGCGTTACTCACTCAGTGTCATAGCTAGGCATACACATGTTTACCCTGAAAAGGATAAACATGCTTACACTTAGTTATGAAGCTAACCGCATAACGTTGCTTGTCACCAAATACTCGTGAGTTATGCTACGTGAAATATCCTATTTTTTGCTTGTGTGTTGAGTTGTGTTACCTTGTAGAGTTGATGATTCCATGTTTACATGCTTTGCTGTTGATGTACCTGCTATTAATATTGTGACTTAATTTTCTTGCTGCAAGTAATGATTTATAGAGTATGGTTGAAATTATTCATGGTTTCAATATATAATTTCATTATGTGGAAATAATGATGATTTTTAAATGTACTAACTATTTTGACATTGACGACCATTGATCGAATAACATGAAAGCACATTCAATTTGGACATGTAAAAATGTTGGTTCCGATAATACATGTATAAGTATCTTAATTATGATTAAATATTATAAAATTTTGTTGATTAAGATTAATTTTTAATCTATTTTATATCATGATCTTAAATTTTTTATTATGATCATCGTTTATTTGGATTTAATGTATTGAATTGGTTAAATTTTTTGGATCAACCAATATTCTATTGCAGAAATTATATTGATCATTTTACATAATGAAGTTATTGGTTTATAATGGTTTTTTAAGATATCCTTGGTTGGGAAGGCATGAGTATGACTGGATAATGATAATTATGCTTATTCTATTTTAAATTTCTATTGTCTTAGACCATGTTTATATGCAATTGTTCTTAATTAAATAAGGTTTATTCACCTTATACTAGGGCTTTGCTTGGTTAATATTTAACACCAATTTGACTATATTCGAATGGTCTTTAACATGGTTTATTTAATAAGTAGTTCAATTGATTCTCGACCCATGCAAGTTATGGTTTAAATTAAAAACTAGGACCACTTGTACCCACCGAGTTGGCATTGGAGGGAAAATAAAAGTAGGCAGTGGAGGTAGATGGGAAAGGCCACTACATGGCACCTGTAAATAATAAATGCAATTAATGAATCCCATGGATTTGAATGGAGAGGCTTCCTCTAGAAGCTACTATGAAAAAATTAGTTTTCCTTTTTTAATCTTTTGGCATGCATGCCAAGATCTTCCCTCTCCTCTTCATGTTATTACATGCATTTTTCATTCTAGTAGTTGGTGGAGGTATTTTTAGAAGTCAATGATGGCAGATATATTAGTTTATAGTTATGGATGGGTTTGGCAACTTGGGGATATTTTCACTTTGCATCCATGTTATTATTTTGGGTTTTTGGGAAGAACAATTGGAGGATCTTGCTAGGAGCTTCAAGGTTTTCACATAGTTTAACAAACATGGCTATATTTCCCCTTATCTAGATATTTTGTTATGAAATGATAGGATGAATATTGATTGTTAAATTTTGAATATAAACTATGTCCTTGTTTCTTATGAAAACTGGTTAATGTTTTAATCGGGTTGGAAATATTGTTTTGGGTGTTCGATTTTATATTGAAAATATCTTTGTGAAAGATATTGAATATGACCTTTGGGTCTGTGAATTGTATTTTTCTTGTCTTTATGAAAAGGTTTGATGTGGGCATTGGTTACCCATATACCTAGTTCTAAGTTATTACTAGCTGGCATAAATATTTCTGAGATCATGTATTATTTGAGCCTACAGGATCTGGTTTTTATTATTTATGGAAGATCTATTTATCTTGTATTATCAAGTGTTTGTCTCAATATACGAGTTGATAAGATTTACAACTTGGTATAATGAGTTGATTCGAACTTGTAACCTCTTTGGGTTTATATTGATCCAGAGTATGAACATGGTTTGCTGGATTTTCAATAAATATCTTCCCAGTTTGAATTGGTATGGGTACATCATGTATCATTGATGTTGTGATTTGGGTCTATATGTTTTAATGGGGATTTTGGGTGAATAGCAGTGACTTGGGAGTCACTGTGATTGTATGCATAGTCAGGTTCCTAGTAAATATATGTTATGTTAAAAACATAATCATGAGTAAAGGAAGGTATGACTGAGTTAGTTTCATGGGAAACCATGACATTGAGTCACTATGTATAAATACTTAGATGGGTTCAATATCGAACCTAGTCACTAAGATGATGAATGTTGTATGATAATGTTTGAACTCAGACTATTTGGTCTCGATTATATTTATTTAGAAGATATGTTCAAAAAATTGGACATTTGAGAATGATTCATCTATTTTTATTACGTCGATTTGTGTATGAGAATGTCTATGGCATTTTGTATCGAATTCAGGTTGTGTTCTCAATCTACAAAATATATATTCTATGCTAAACATAACTCTATCAAGATTGTGACATAGATTAAGGGTTGATTTTGGTAGACATAAGTTTGGTTGAAGTTGTCTCTTTATAGGCTTTAATAGATATTAATAATGCTATTAAGTCTACTCGAATGCAATTTGAACTCTCCCTCACCTGTATATCAACTTAAGAGATTTTTTCTAAGAAAGGGTTTGACCATTCTTAGTTCCAACGTTATGAATTACGTTTTGAATAATTGATATATCGTTACTATATTGTACTTTCAACCTTGAAGGTTAATTGTTGATTGAAGAATTATTCATAACTCAATTTCATTTAAATATTTCTTGAAGATAAAAATAGTCTAAATCAAAGTTATTATTGTGGGATACCTAAGTATATCATATTCATTTGGAAAAATTAAATGATGGATTGATTATTAACTTGGATAGTTTATTATTATTATCATGATCTCTTTATTAATATTTTTAAATTGAGAATACTAAGGGTTCGTTCTGATGGACTATGTTATCAGTGTTTGTAAATGATCATGAATGGTTTATGATAGTTCATTGTTTCCTTAGGACTTGTAACTGAAATTTTATGACTTGTATAATTGATACTATTTTAATGGCATAAAGACAAAAACTATAAATTTAGCTATTTCATAATTAAACATATAGACATAGAGATGTATACCCATGCCAGTTCTTTGAAATGACCATGTAAATCTATCATTTTTTATCTTTTAGATTTCAAGAAGGATTAAGTATTACGAGAAGGTAGTTGGATTGTTACATGCATGCTCGACATACGATATATTGATTATCTGATTTGTAAACATTGATTTAATGTATATATTAAACATGGATTATGTAATGCTTATTGAGCGAAAATTTGTTTCGCGATGTTGTAAACAGCTGAGGAAAATTATATCAATATGAAAATAAATGTTGTACTTTTAAAACATGACATTATTGTAAAAAGGGTTCATGATATACCTTATTATTCTTATGATACAAAATAATAATGTATGCTGATTTTCAACTATTTTACTTGAGAACATTTGTGAAACAAAATGGAATTGATTAATTATTTGTACTTATGATGTCATTTAATTTGATTTATTAGATGAAAAACATAATGAAATTAATTAATGAAGAAGGAAAACAATGTTGTTTGGGACAACAAGTACAAAGTGAGAAATAAATGCTTTTTTTATGCTCATAATTAAGTGGAAAAACCTAATAATTACTTCATTACCTAGTACAATTAATTAATATTTGATTGTCTAATCCTACTTGATATGTTAACTAGTTAAGTGGCATACTGATCACCAAGTATAATAACACATCTTTAGTAAATCAATAAAAAATGATTCAATGAGAAATCAAATTATATAAATGATTAAATGGTTAAATTGTCTCTTGGGGAGAGGTGTTTCAAGTAGAAATTATTGTGATGAAAAAGACATTGACTAGTAAGGATTAAGATGATTATCTAATCCTAATAATATGATTAATCTTAAATTATGCTTAACGAAAAAATCCGTAAAGTGGAACTAAGAGTTTAAAACATAGAACAACATTAATGAATATGTTATTAATGATTATCATCAACCTTATAGTTTGAATTAAAATCTTATCTTATAATCATCTTACATGTTAAGTAGGTATGGACTCTAAGTCCCGCCTTTCAATTTGAATGTGCTCTAACCATACCATCTTAGGAGTGCTACATAATGGGTAATGATTACCTTTTGACACAAGTAAAATAGTAAACATTATCTATCCCATAGGGGTCCTATGCTGGAATAGTCGACATACACTCAAATCAAGAGATGAGACCTAGATTTTAGACCTTCCTAACACATGATATTAAAAATTTATAATTGTTAAGAAGGGATTCAAATAACTATGTGGAATGATGATGTGGTGATGAGACAAGTTTCAAGTGACAATGTGCAGTCACAAAAATAAGCATGCATAGAATTGATTGAAATCTTTGGCCTAAGTAGTGTACAAGTTGGATACATTTTCATATCACTAGGTTCCAATAAAATGTGTAGATACTGGATGAAAAATCAGAAATTGATTTTCAGGTAGACACTTGGAATTTTATTAGTTCATAAACCTAGTAAAATGTTAACCATTTACATACAAGTTATGTAAACTTAGATAAAGTGATGATTAGGACATCAGGCAGATCTAATAATTATGGTCACTCGAAAGAGTGATAAAGGGGATCAATTATATCTAATGGACCTTTACAGCTGCACATGGTTATGATGTTATCAGATGAATTGTAAAACTTGAATACTTGCTAAATTATTGTTTCTGAATTATAAAATCATTGAAGGCATGAATTGAGAATTAAGGGGTTTGCTTTTAATTTTTTTCCCCCATTAATCTTGAATAGTTATAACATTGGGTGTTATAATCATGAGCATGATGAAATGGATCTTGACCTCTAAGGTGTGCCCTTCCCACATATTTTGGATCTCCTCTACTTGTCAAAGAATGTTGAGAACCAAGTATGCCCATTCTTGAAAAAAAGCAATCATTAGATGACAAAAGGTATCAAGAAAGTGAACAAGAATGTTTCAAATGAATCATGGACATGTATGGAGCAGAGTTTTAACCATCTCCTTGGAACTCAATGTAATTAAATTTATAGTAAAGGTAAGAATGATCATATGAAAGAATTGGAAGAGTAATCCCTACAAGAAATTGTGAAGACTACAAAATTAACTGAATACCCTCAACTCAGTCTCAAGATCCTGACTTGGGCCATGAAAATGTAATACATGTATGATGTAAGTTTTTTTTCTCCTTTCTGTGCACCAATGTTTGATTATGATACAGAGAAAACAAATGATCTTGGTGTCTTCCTCAATACATAGATGGATGAGAGAAAATGTGAAGGTAAGTATTCCTCATTATTGTTTTGTGAATAATATCTTAAATGCAAAGGAGAAGAGATTCTTGAACCTCCTATAAATATTCTCAATATTGAAGACAACATCTCTCGTATGGAGGATGATAACGAGAAAAATGTTGAGCTAATTTTTAGTGAATAAAATTGTTCAAAAAAAAGAAAGGAGTTTTGTGAGTATAGTCAAGGTCAACTTTCTCTCATCACCTTTGGATGCTCCATCAATGTGGAACAAGAATTCATTTTACAAAATTCACTCAAATATGATGAATGCTTCTATGAAAAAATTGAGGGTTACAATTTTTAAAATGATGTCAAGATCAATTTTGAGGTGGTAGATATGGACAAAAATTGGTTAGGGAAACAAAATGAAACTTTTCAAGAATCTTGTGAATTTTTTTTGAATCAGATTGAACTCAACGTTTTTAAATACTCTACTAGTTTTGAACTTTTTTCCATTATGTAACATTATCTCAAATATGATTTATACCTTCATATCATTAAGGTGACCTCTAGTTTTGAAAGCACTTTCTCAAAACAACAAAGTGAGATGTTAAGAGAAGCTGTTGAATGGGAAGAAAATAAATTTTTGCTCACTCCTCCTGAGTGCCACACTGAATTGAGGGATGTTTCCATGTGAAAATTCAAGGATGAAGTATGTTTCCTTGACAAGGCCAATGTTTCCACTTTTGAGAACATGGAGGAATGGTGTCTCATGTTTACAAAACATCAAATGGAAGTTGCAAGATACAAGAGCTTTAAGAAGGTAACAAAGAGGTCATTGGATACTAGGATGTTTTTAGTGGAACAAAAGTATGAAGATGAAATATTGGTTGGTCTCCTTCTTCTCAAGCCATGCAAATCCATCAAAGGATCATGGTATGATTAGATAGTGATTTTTGTGCTTGAAAGATCACATTTTAGTCCGTTGTTCCATTATGGTATGTATTTTCCCCGACCCATTGTTGGGTATGTGTACATTATTTCCCCACCTCTATAAATATTCCTCCCTTTTAATGTAATTTCCTTTTTCCATTGTGTGTTGTTTTTCTCTTTTTGGTGTGTCCCCCTTCCTTGTGTTTGTTTGTGTGTGTGTTTGGAAGAAATGACTTCATAAATGAGATGGATAAGGCATTGGTCCATGCTGTATTGAGATTATAGAGTTCTTTATTTCTTTTTCCTTACCATGATTGATCCAAAACAAGTTCCAAATCTAGATCCGGTTGTTGTCATGTGTTTTTGCATAGGCAAAATTTATTGTTGAAACATGACAATTATACCCCAATGTTAATATTTTTTCTTGCAAGCCCTACTAAACACTCCACCAAATCATATTTCCCTTTGTGCCATGCATATCCCCATCCTTCAATTACTTGTATGTGTTGAAATAACCTTTTCCATGTGTTTGAAATATGAAAACAAGTTCATGGAGTTCTCCCGATGCAGTGCTTCTGAAGACAATTTTTAGTAGGCTTAAAAAGGGCCATTTTTAGCCTTTTTGAGATAGGTGTGCATCCTCCAGAGTATATTTGAAGTCCTAAAACCATAAAAAAAGTTTTATTGAGTAGATGATATCATCTTTCAAGTGATTTTGGAAATTTTAGGGAATATTTGGAGGTTTAGAGACAAGTTCAGTGAAAGTGGGTTTTTGAAGGTGAAGGAGCTTACAGTTTAAAATAGTGCATGTGCTTTGAAAGATGATTCCAATATTTCCATAAAGATTTTAAGTTCAAAAAATATACCATTGGAAATATTATTCAATGCTACAAATTATGGTTCTTTCAAAATTTTCAAGAGACCAAAGCACTTCTTTCTACAACATGATTTTGGCAGGCACACTCCGTGGTCCCAATAAAAAGGCTATTTTTAGGGATTTTAATTATTAATAAGATCATAGGACCCATCCCATTTTTCTCAAAATTCTGTTTGGAGTCAAAATAATATAAAGAAGTTCCCAAAAAGTCATCCAGGAGCTCCAGGAACTTCGTCTTCAAGGTTCTCCCCAAGGTAAGCTCTTGGGACTTAGCAAAAATTTACTGGTGGACACATGTCATCACATGATGAAGGAATTTTTTTTTGTCCCATCCATCCCATCCCCTTTGGATAGTTGGGAAAAAAAATATGCACATGAGCAAGCCCCTTACCAAGTTCCTCATATGATCCAGTCTCATCCCCCGTGAACTTTTTGCATGGTTTTTTTCTCTCCTTTACCAGAAAATCACATGTGACAATAGTTAGGTTGTTGAAAAAGTGAATTTTTTTACACCAAATTTCCCATACCTTTGGTAAAGTTAGACAAAAAAGTGTGTTCCATCACATGATATTTAAAAAAAACCAAAATTTGTAATTTTTGTCACTATCAGTTGTTTCTTCCTTGTGCGTGGGTGAGAGGTGATGCCAGATTAATTCCATAAATCAAAGAAAATAAAAAATACACCATTTTTCATCTATTCATTTATGATCATAGATTATAAATAACCAAAAAAACTGATTTTTGTCCAAAAACCATGCTGAAATTTTTCCAGAAGTGACTACATGTCCTAGAATAAGAAAATTTCATATCTCCCAAACCGCCAGACGGAATCGAATGAAAAGTTCACAACCTCCCCATTTCTCAGGTGTATTCAAGTAGCAATTGGAAGAAAATTAAAATATTCTCTAGATTTTTAGTGGCATCAAACCCTCGTTTTGTGCCCTAGTTTACATTTTTTTGAATTTCTCATCATTTCGGTAGACGGATTGAGCTAAAAAAATTAAAATAGAGTCCAGAAGAAAAACATGTTCCGGTGAAGCTGATTTCATCTCAATCTGAAGTGTGGAAGGGTAGTTTATAAAAATATTAAGTCTTTGGAACCTTCACTTACTATAAATATAAACTTTCCCAAGATGATAGACCCTTTCAAGGTAGTGAACTCATAAAACAATAGAGGTGATAAACTTGGAAATCTGGTCCAAAAAAGCACAAAAATGCAACTTACTATAAATAGAAAGTGTCCAAGAATTGAAAATAAAAATATGTGAAAGAGTTCCTAGTATGTTAGGGGTTCCAAAAAACTGAGTTTGAGCCAAAAATTAGTATTTCCAAAAATAACAGCTCCTGGACCCCAACTGCTAAAAATAGAAATCCTTTACTTTGGTTGCGGAAAGTTGCACTTGGATATATTTTCATCCACATTTCTACTTTTCAACATCTTCACGGGGTTCCCAAGTGGTGACATATCTCAAGAAAGGTAATTCATCCTTCACAAAGGTCAGGAGGCATCATTTTGGTTACAATTGTGTACAAGAATTAAGAAGAACAACATAAGGCACAATAATTGAAAACAAGAAGAATTGTGTAGAAAGAGGAGAGAGTTAAGATCTCATTTGAAATTCAAACCAAGGAAATCATCACAAATTTTTAATCAAGTGGGATTCATCATCATCTTTCCTCAGTGAACTTAGGTGAGCTCAGTGATTTGTTCAAGGAAAATTTGTTGAGGTAAGCATTGCAAGGAGCTGTCAAGCTAGATTGATTCATTACAGAGCACCCAAGTACCTAGGTATGTATTCCCTAATGGAAAATCCTCCTCATGATAATAAAGATCTGGTTCCACAACAATCTCCTAAAGGTTCTCTAATAATGATCATTATGTTAACTCTTGAAGAGCATTTTTCATAGATTCAAGAAATGCTCGAGAGTAATATAAGGACAACACAAATTGCTTCCATGCCTAGTCTCAAAGAAATCTAAGGGAAATTGAAGCCTAAACAAAGAAATAAAGCTCAGAAAACATCTTACTTCTTCAGTGACATCTCAGGTAATCAATATGTTGAAGTTTTTAAACCTAAAAATGAGAATTCCATTGAAGACATGACTTCGTCAGATTATGAGTTACCCACATCTCATTGGGTCGAGCTTCACACGAGGGTGACTCTCACCTATTCAAGTAATTCACCTCCTACATCCTCACTCAGAATGAACAATATAAGCAAATAATTGTGAAATTAGAGGAATGGGTAAAATATCTCAATGCCTATATCCAACCCTTCTTGGAATCCGACTCAACATTTTTTCTTCTGATAGAAGACATCCCCCTAATTAATAGTGTTGATCCTGAGGTGGTCAGAAAAGCACAGGGATACATGATGTAAGGGAAGGCCAATGAGAAGTGGATTGGGAACATCATTGAGAAAGGTAAAGGACTATTTCCAAATATCATCTCCCTCATCAAGTATATTCTTACAACTTTTATAGAAGTAAATATCATCTGTCTCCTTCAATGAAGATAAATTAGATTCCTTGGCTAGTATCAGAAGTTGCATTGCTGAAATTTCAATGGATCATGAATAATGTCTTGGTAATTGTAAGAATATTAATAACATCCCCAATACATGGATCAAGGTGTTGGGATGCATTTGCATTCAAGAGGAGGATAAGTATACACTTATAGTAACTTAATTTACCAAGGAATTCAAAGAACATGTTGCCATTCCATAGGATTCTCATCAAGAAGCATGAATCAAAAAAATTCTTCACTATAGGGAGTTTGTTCTTCCAATGTGGTAGCTTCTTACCTCTCCTCTCTTTCTCCCTCTTTCTTCTCTCCCCTTTTAATTCTTCATTTTACACAATCATGGTATTTTTTCCTATTCACTTAAGTGATAATATTTGTAATTTGTAAAATCATTCTCTCAAAATTATAACAGAGACACTAAATTTTTACCTTCTATGGAAAATTTAAAGGTCACAAGTGTAATAGGAACACGAAGAGACATGTGAGGGGAGAGGAAGGGTCAATTCACAATGCTATAAATTGGAATGGCTTCTCCATTCCAAAGGATCCAAAAATCCTAGTTCTTTGGTAGCAATTATGGATTGTTTTTGAACTTCCTATCATCAATGAATAAGAATTAAAATCTACATTTATCCCATTTTCCTTTTCCTATGTATTCCTCTATTTTCTCTCTCATCTGCACTTTGTAAGTATACTGATCAAAGAGAGCTTTTTAGCTTCAATGAATGGGCCCCAGAGAGTTGTGTGTCTTTGTGGGTTTCATTTTTATCACTAATGGATTCATTGTTGCCTTCTTCTAATTGAATGTTGAACTACTTCGGTTATTGGGTGTGAAATCTGCATGTTCCTACTCACATCAATAACCTTCCTTTGTCTAATTTCTCTCCTTCACCCCTCATTGTTGCAGCTTCCTCCCTTGCACTCCATACAAGTACCTTACCTCAGGTTCAATGAAGTGTCCTTTTGTGATCTCCAACCAATTTGGCCACCCCAAAAAATTGAGATAGGATTATATTAGTTTACATTCAATAATATGAGCCTCCCCATACACAAGGAGGGGCATATCCACATGAGAGTTGGTGGAAACAACTAATTTTCCATATGATAAATTATTTCACCAACATGATTACACAATTATTTTCGTTCCTATTGAATGTGGACCTACTCTAGTTAATGTTTATGAAATTTAAAATTCCTACTCACAACCTTAACCCTCTTCTTATTTTCTTACTTCCCCTTTACCTCTCTCTAAGAAAATTCCTCCCTTGTATCCCATATAAGAAATTTTCTACAGGTTTAGTAGAGTATTCCTCTATGATCCCTGACCTAACGACCACCCATTGATTCTATTAGTTAATGCATTCAATAAATGGGATCCTCCCCATTCCCAAGAGGAGGGACCTTGGCCCGTGACCATTGGAAAAAACCACTAATTTTCCATTGCAAAAAAATATTTCGCAAACAAGATGTTTTTTCTCTTAGTGAGGAGATGGTTTTTAGTCACACAAATATTGTAAAAATGGTCACATTGTAGTTACTTCTCATTGGATATTTGGACAAGGTGATTAATATTGTGTTTCTTGAAGGCTCTTGGGTATAGGGAAGTGCTCATTTGGGTTGCAATTTAATTGAGTTTCTATGCAAACTTAAGTAGGATCCACAAGCTTGGTACAATATTTGATCAACATCTCCAAGATTATGATTTCAAAATTATGGAGATCAGGATAAAATTATCATCGATTGATGATTTATCATCGAAAAATGAATCATTCTATGAACAATTGGTGGACCACCTATTGTATATTATGTCCACATTATTAGATCATCATTTTTCTCTTAGTTTTCCTTTTCAGTTGTTGACTACGATGAAGTATGTATACATTGGATAAAATAAAAACAAAAAATGAGTGCATAGTTTAGAGTAATATATAAGGAACAACCCACAATTTTAATTACTAAACTCCTTGGATCAATTATATATAGGTAAAATTTTGGAAAAAAACATGTCTCTGTGTTAGAAGAGGTTTTTTGGATCACAACTTCAGAGCATGTAACATATTGTAGTCTATAATTACTCATACATGTATAAAAAATAAACTAAGTCTCAATTTGTGCAAATAACATAAATCAACAAAATGAGATCAAGAACGAGAAAACATTAAGTAATTAAAGTTACTTGTAATTTCAATCTAAAAACATTAAATGGAAAGAACCTAAAATAACTTATTATTGGGATAAACAATCAATCTTCTTCCCAATGTGATTACATAGTTTTATAAAGAATCATGAATCTTGAGTTAATAGTCATTTCAAATTCTTTTCATACATGAAGAGGCTTCTCCTATTTTGTCACACCCCAAACTTTATGCATTTTGCATCGTAAGTTTGTTGGTTAATTAAAGTTATGTCGATGCTTGTTAAGAGCAAGGTGGATGTGACAAGTGACAAGTTGACATTAATATTGTAACTTGTTATATGATGTTAATGACCAAATTAATTAACAATATAATATTTTATTTGCAATCAACAGTTGTTATAATAATATAATAATTATACATACATACATACATACATACATACATACATTCATACATACATACATACATACATACATACATACATACATACATACATACATACATACATACATACATACATACATACATACATACATATTTTATGTGTGAAGGTTTTATTTATATAAATGACCACCTTGTGGTTGGCATTATTATATGGTTTAATTGAAACCCCACCATTTGGTTGCATTTTTTAAGGTTTCCTTTGTATAGGGATTGGTCTTATACCACTTATCATATAAATTATTTATTGTTGCATTGGTCATTGACCATGTATCATGGAATTTTTTTTTATTGAATGAGGTTTAAACTTTGGTTAATGAAGTGACATGGTCTTGGACCATTCAAAGCACATGCAAGTTTCTAATTTTTTAAACTATTTTTGGAGGGAGATAGCCATGTGTTGTCCTCTCAAAAATTCCCCTCTTTCGAAAGTCAAAAATTGAATTTTTTTGAGTTGACACCTTTTTTTGATGTTTTGGTAAAGAGGAAAGTTGAGAAGTTAGAAAAATTCTACGTTTTTTGAGTCATTTGAGTGATTTGCGGGTCTGTCAGACATTTTTGTCCCATGTGTCCCAAGTTCTGAAGGGCTCTCTGTTCCCCGATCAGCCGCTTTCTCTGAAATCTGTTAACTTGCGGGCCCGTCAATTTTTTTTGTTCCAACTGTCCCAAGTTCTCTTAGGCTCTTTGTTCCCCAATCGCCCGCGTCGGCCGCATCGTGCACTTCACGTACTTTTGTCCTGCTTGTCCCGAAAGCGTTTTTGCATTCTGTCCCCACTTTTCCCACATCGCCTGCATAGGCCGAGTCGCGCTTTCACATCCCTCATGTCCCAAATGTACCAAAGGCCATCCGAGATAATTTTTCCCACTCTTCCCAATGCTTGCTTTTTGAGTTGGTGAATATGAATTTAATGCGCATTTAATAACCTTCTCTCTCCTAAAATGGACTATTTAATGGACTGCCCCTCTATGCATTTTTGCACACTACTTTCTCATTGTCATTCACTCTTGCCCTTAAAAATTGAAATCACCTGCTCGCGTCCCCATTTCCCATGCATTTTTCATCGCGGATTCAAGATGTAAGTTTGTTTTCTTTCAAACACTATCAGTATGAAGATTAAGTTTCAAGGCCAAGAGTAGGTTTCTCCACTTGAGTCTTCTGTTCCTGATATTGGGGACAATGAAGTTCGTCACCTAGACTTTGGTGATTTTTGGACCAGGTTAATGGACCCACACCCCTCTCCCATAACACAAATGATTAGTGATAGTGGCTTGACATTCGCTACTATTTTCCCAATCTCAGTGTAATGTGCCGGTACGGTGCTTACCTGTGGAGCTCATTTCAACCCTGATACAAGTGAATTGACCAATGTGCATGGGAGATCTCATCGCCAAAACTTGATTGCCACCACCATTGCCACTTCCCTAAGGATCCCCGAGATGGACAATTCTGTGGTGATCTCTCAAAATCAAGCACAAGCCCTTTTTTATCAAGACAGTGAGAAATACAAAGCTAGAGTAGCAAAGTCGTGGTTGAACCCTAAGAAGGGGGCATCCCGACTATCAAAATCCTTGTTTAGGGCCAATTTCAATGAGGAGCTATCAGACTTCATAATCCTGTTAGCTCGTGTCATGGGCTTGCCCTCTACCAACGAGTTCCACTTCTAGATGTGCCCACTCATCAACATAGTTTGTGAGGGTACTCAGAACATCAACTGGGTAGAGATCATCTACATGAAATTGACAGAGCAGCTGTCCAATATACATCAAACTAAGAATTTCTACATGAATTCTTATCTGATGTACACCCTAGCAGCATCCAGACAGTGGTTTGGCTTCACATACATTGATGCTCAGAAGGGTGATCCCATATATGCTTACTGCCCTCAGTTCACCCTGGACACTAGTAATCACAATTTCAGGAGGGTGAATGATGCTTTCACCATGTACATTGTGAGGCTTCTAGAGAGTGACACTGCTAGGAGATTTTCTGATGAAGCCATGAGCCTGATAGCGAAGTATGGAGCCTACTTCATTCAATTCAGAAGGTTCTCTTATATCAGGCTAGCTGGATATGAGAGCACTCCTCTCAAGATCCCCATATTCTGTAATGATAAGATGGACCTGATTGAGGTGTTCAGACAATTGGAAAAATTTCACAGGACCTGTAGAGACAAGAAAATCACTGGTCTACACTTCCCCATATCTTTGTGGAACTATACAAGCAAGACAACTCTAGATGCCCAAAACATAGAGAGAGCCCTAGCTCCCATCACTGTCCACTTCTTCAGGCCCAGAACCTATTTCGAACTTGAAGAAATTCATTGAGCTAAATCTCAGAATCAACTACCATCATAGGGCAGACACTAAGGATTATTGGGCTGACTGCACAGATGATTTTGAGGCCAGACGGAGGCATTATGGCAGGTTTCCCCTTTAGTTAATACAAGAACTTAACCTGTATCAGATTCTTGAAGGGCTTCAAGATGACAACACAGATTTATTGTCATATGAGTATGATACTATGATCAAGCATACTCCTTTAGAGGATCTGAACTGGTTTAAAAGAGAAATAGATTATTTGACTGAGATTTTAGCTGTTTTCCTTGTAAGAACCAAAGTTTGGTTTGACAAGAAGGTTTGTGAGCTGAGGAAGAATGTAGGAGAATCCTCCTCTAAATACACTTCAACACCAAGGAAGGAGTCACAAACACCCAGTTCATAGGTACCTGTACGGACTCCTCCTGCTTCATCAAGTAAAGAACCTGAATCCTCCACTCCTTCCTCCTCCACTCAGCTATATCAGAAGAAGGTAAAGAAAGTCAAAAAGGATCCCATTGAGGAAGACTCCCTATCAAAACATCCAGAATTACCTTCAGGGATAGAGAACATCATTGTTCTCAGTGAAAGTGAAGATAGTGAAATGCCAATTCCTGCAGGTGCTTTAGAAAGCCATAATGGATAAGGAGCAGGAAATTCATAGCACTGAGCCTCCAAGCACCATGGATTCCTTTGTCCAAGAAGCCTCATCTGCTCCACTCACATCTCTATTGGAGGAAACTAGTGGTAAACACTCTAAGTGCCATGAGTTCTCTCACTCTTGGTTCTCTTGCTCCTCCCTCTTCCTCTTCTTCCACTTTTGCATGGGTGTAGACTTTTGTTGATAGTAGGAAGAGGAAGTCTTCTTCTCAGTTATTACGGGCCCAATTTTTATGTTATGGTGGCCTTGTTGGGTACTAGTCATTCTGCTCCTACTAAAGAAAGCTGAGAACCACTTCAAGGATAGTGACTGATGCCCAAGGTCAGCAATTCCTTGAGATAGCCAAGCCCAAAGTTCACAAGCCAGAGCAGGATTTGCAAGCCTCTAATTTGGAACTTTCAAGGATCTCAATGGGAGAATCTACTCCTGAAGGTGAAATACACAACCTTCAAGAAATAGTAACCAAGGTCATTGGGAGGGTAGAAAAAGGGCAGCAGACTATAGAGCAGCTGGAGGAGCAGGCTCAAGTGCTTTCTAGTTTCATCAAGTCACTGTTGTCTAAAGATAAAGTTTTAGACCCTACCCCACTGACTGCCCTTCCACCACCTGTGATCCTCAGTCAAGATGAAGTCCAGAGCATCAAGGACATACACAGGTACTCCATCTATGGGAGGGCTATGGAGGCCATGGTGGATGACATGATAGTTGCAGGGTTGAATTTCATTGGTGAAGCCTTCAAGCTCAATGAGAAGGTAAATAATTTTTAACAAAATCTCTCCTCCACAATTGGAAATATGGATAAAGAACTCAAACTTTGGAGCAGCTGCATAGTAGACCTTCACCTGATGGGACAGATTGATGAAAATCTATTGATGGCGAGTAAGGTCTTTGATGATGTTAAAGATAATTTGTCAAAGTCATGGGTATTCAGTGTGGAGTGGAAAATCAAAGTGTTGAAGGAGGCTTTGGGAGAATTAAGGAATAGTTGACAGAAAGGAGAGGCTTTCAAGACTTTGGTGGTATCTACTTTTAAGGATATTCACTATCTCCTCCACGATGAGACTTCAGGTGTGTCATTCTCCCTTCAAGAAATTAAGACTCAATTCAATGCTTTTGTCAAAGAAAACTTGTTCAAGGAGGACTCCATTACTAAAGATAAGATAAAGGAAATCTGCTCTCTCCAATCTACCATTGAGGAAGATAATAAAGAGTATCATACACACACCGAGTTTGATAAAGAAATGGAGAAATGTTTGGGATCTTGGACCCAGGCCACTACGAACACATTGGTTCCACGTGGCAGAGACATAACAGATGCATTAAAAAGGTTTAGAAAGTGGATCCTCAAGTCAGTTGGCCCTTCCCAATCATAAGCACTTGTTTTCTCCTCCTAGCTTCTTTTTCCTTCTTTTTCTCATTTTGGGCTTATTATAATTAGTTGGGGATTTTGTGTCAAGCATCCCTTTAACTAAGCATTTTAGTTAAAAGAAGTAGTTACCAAGTGTAACTGATTTGTAAAATTATATAATGGGCTCTCTCCACCATTTTCAGGGCTGGAACTTGGCTTATTTTTGAAAGTGTAAAGAGCAAAAAGTAGTCAATGCAAGAGTGTTTCCCTCCTATGTCTATTTGGTCTTGTTCTTTTATTGCTATCTATTGTATACTTTTGAATCATTTGTCTATATTATGTCAAGAAGCTTTGTATTCTTGTGGGTGTTATTTATGGAACTTTGTGTCTTTGCAATAACATCTTATTGATTCAAATGCAAATGGTTTATTCCAAATAATTTTATTCTGGCATACATAAGGAATTATTTTGTTATCTATAGTTTTGGAGAATTCCTTTTTTCTCATTTCCATTACTTCATTCCTCTGTACTTTTGTATTGATGATCCATTCTATTTTGAAACACTTTCATGATATCCAAGTTCCACATTAAAAATATGCGTTGTACATATGTAAATAAGCTTGGTCTTTAAATAAGGGAACCTCTCCCATTAAAGAGGAGGGACTTCTTGTCCCCTGACTATTGCTCTCAACAAAGTCCTTTTTGACAACCAACAGTTTTTGGCGACTCCGCTGGGGATTCATTTTTTCTTAAAATGCATTCCAGTTCTATGAACAATTTCTTGATCATCCTTTGATCTGGCAACTCCACGTTTTACTCATGGAAGGAGGGCCCTTGGTATTGAAGATTCTTAGTTTCAACTTTTGGAACAGCAAGGTTTTCCTTTTCCTTCAACAGGAAGGAATAGAAGAGCTCATTCAACAAGCACTCCTCCTGTTGAAGATAGAACCCCTATAGGTGTTATTCCTTCAGAGAAACTCAGCCCTAATCTCCGTGCTCTAATTCTTGATGGTGTTTTGGTTCCCCTTCAAGTCATCTTTCCAAGGATGGCAGCACCATTACCTTGGGGCCATCATGTTGGGCCTCTTGCCCTTCCTCAGCCTTTGCATGAGTTACCCAGAGGTAACAGAAAGAACTTCCCTAAATTCAGAGGTGATGGCAAGAGTACATCCTGATGAACATATCACAGCCCTTCATAGTTGCATGTGGAGTTCTCGGAGTTGAACATGAAGATGTCTCGGTGAGGATTTTTGTAGAGACTTCACAAGATAATGCAGCAGATTAGTTCTATCACCTTCTAGCTAGGGCCATTACCAGTTGGAACATGATGAGAACAAGGTTTGAGAACTGTTTTAAACCTGTAGAGGATGTACATGCTTTGTTGGCCCAGATTTCTCAAATAAAGGACTCACAAGAACCCATGAGATAATTTGTAGCTAGATTCAACAAGTTGATTAACAAAATCCCACCAGATACTCAACTTGTAGATCAAATTCAAAAGTGTTTCTTCTTGAATGCTCAATTGCCTGAAGTTAGCTATGCATTAAGAAGAGCCAATCTTGCTACATTGGTTAAGGATCAAACTCTTGTTGTTAGTGTCGAAGATGATTTGATTATGTCTAGAAAGTTGAAAAGAGACCCTTCTAAATCTAGGCCTTCTTCTTCCTCCTCTTCCACTCCTAGGCCTAATACTGATTCACTAGTGAAAAATCTTTCCAATGATCTCATTGCCATCAAGAAAGAATTGGCTCAGCACGCCCCCTACGTAGATGTCCCAAGGAGGAATTTTCAACCTAGGAATCATTTGCCTACTTCTCAGACAAGGCTAGCACTTGAGGGGCCACCTATCAAGGTTCCTGTTAATGCCACCTATAAATTTGAAGAGCCTGAAGATGAAGAGGTTAATTAATATTGTGAGGAACTCAAAGAAGAGGTTGATGGAGAGATGGAGGAACTTCAGGGATCTCGAGTTAATTTCTTCACTATTGAAGGTGTTGATGAAGAAGATGACTATGATGAGGTAGTAGCAGACATGAATAGTGAATCATACGTTGTCATGAATCGAGAGTAGACAAATAAAAGGGAGGCATTAATGCAGCCCACTAAAATATCCATGGAGCATCCCATGACTATCCCTGTGATTGCAAAAAGAGGATCTCCTATCCCCACTACGTCCACACAGAAGGTGATTTCTACCAATTTTGCTTTCCCTAATTCTTCCACTAAAGTTCCTCCTTCCACAACACCTAAACCTGACAAACCTAAGGTTCCAAGTGATGATAGCTTGTCCACCTCTGGATCTTTTGATATCATTGATCACCTAAAAAAGAAAAAGGTTCAAATTTCAGAGGCTGAGTATTATCAAACCCATCCAAAAGCTTTTACCAAAATGGTTCACTTTGTTAATTCTCAATCCAAAATTTCCACCAAAGGCCTTTTATCTACTCCATCCTCTACTCCCCAACCTAATCTAGCAGCTTCCATCACCTCACCTAATGATAAGATCAAACCATTCTATGTGACCCTTCTTATAGCATGCCATAAACTCAACAACTGTGTCATAGATTCAGGGGCATCAAATAACGTAATGCCTACCAAAGTAGCCCATGATTTGGGCCTAACTCTCACATGTACTTATGGGTCTTGTTATTCCATGGAGAGTAAGGAAGTGCCCCTAGTTGGAAGAATTAAAGACACACAAGTAGCTTTTTGCTATTTTACCAAAGAAAAAGGTCTTGGCTACTATCCTCATAGTAGATATTCCCCCTTCATATGGTATGTTGTTAAGTAGGAAATTCTGCAAAGATGTGGGAGGAGAAATTCAAATGGATTGGTCACATGCCCTCATACCAGTCAATAGGAAAATGAAAAATTTGTTTCCCGAGAAGAAATATGAGTATATTGTACAAAAAACAGATGATCCCAAAGTGCAAATACTTTACAAGGATATGGGGCATGGTAACTATATGATTATGTCTCTGGAGGAAATCCAACTTCCCAAAGAAGAAATTGAGGATCCTAATAGTGTTTGGATGTTAGAATTTTATGGAAGTTGTTCCTCGATTGGTTCTGGAGCCGACATAGTGTTGATATCTCATGAGGGAAAATTTCACCCTTTCTCATTCAAACTATAGTTTGAAAATACTAATAATACAGCAGAGTATGAAGCTCTCATTCTTGGGCTTAATGTGGCAAAAGAAAAAGGAGTGAAGAATCTTCTAGCTCGTGGAGATGCAGAACTAGTCGTTAAACAAGTCAGAAACCTTTTTCAAGTAAAGAATAAAAGGTTGAAGCATTACAGGAATCAGTGTTGGGATTCTATTAAATTCCTTGATGCCTTCTCCATTGAAGTAGTGCCTAGGGAAAATAAAACTAGGGCCAATTCACTAGCTTTCTTAGGATCATTGCTGATACCTCATCCTAACTTCTCTCAAAATAGGTTTACCATTGAGATGATCCATAGGCCTAGTATACATGATAATGTAAGTAACTGGAAGGTTTTCAATGATGATCAGCATCTGCTTTCTTTCTTAGAGCTCAGGGATAACTTTTAATAGTTTTACTTTAGAAGGAAGTGATAATTTGCCTCGTGAGAGTGTGTCTTCCCAATAAAGAAGAGGTCAAAGAGGAGATAGACTCAAGATGGATATACCAGGTTCAAAGGTAACAAGATTCCAAAAGGGCTAGTGAGTTTAGAAGAATTGTTTGATAAGCATGACAGTTATGTTAATTCTAAAGCTTCCACTCGGATCACAACAATCTGCTGCAGTATGAAAAAAACTAACATTGAGAAGTTCTATTGACCCCAAGTTTGTGAATGTTGGAAAATGTTGTACATCAGAAGAAAAGAAGAGGGTGATCAATATTTTAAGGAATTATAAAGATGTTCTGGCATATTCATATAAAGATCTAAAAGCTTTTCAACCTACAGAAATGTAGCATTTCATTCCTCTAAAACCTGGGATTAAACCTTTCAAGAAAAAGCAAAGGCAATACAATCCTAAGATAGCTGACACTATTTTTCAAGAAATACAAAAGTTCTTGAAATCCAAAATCATTTTTTCCATCCACCATTCAACATGGATTGCCAACATTGTGCCTGTCAGGAAGAAAAAATAGTGAGATTCATATCTATGTTGACTTCAGAAATCTGAACCAAGCTTCTTTGAAGGACAACTATCCTTTGCCCATGATGGATCAAGTCTTACAAGCTATTACGGGGTATGAAATGTTATCCATGCTTGATGGATTCTCAGGGTATAATCAAGTGGAAGTCAATACCACATATTAGCACAAGATGGCCTTCACCACCCCTTGGGGTACTTTTTCCTACAAGAGGATGCCTTTTGGGCTCATTAATTCTGGTGTAACTTTCCAAAGAGCCATGTACTTGGCCTTTGGAATTTTGAAAGGGAAATGTATTATTGTATATCTAGATGACCTAACTATGTTCTCCAAAACTACAACAGATCATTTTTCGGCATCTGGAAATAGTTCTCTTGAAGTGCAAAGAACATGGGATCTCTTTGAATCCTAAAAAATCTATCTTTTGTGTCACAGAGGGAAAATTGTTAGGGGCATGTTGTCTCTAAATATGGTATAAAAATTGATCCTAAACAATTTAAATTCATTCAACAGATTCATCTTCCAACCAGTAAGAAGGGAGTGCATTCTTTCTTTGGTAAGATCAACTTTCTGAGAAGATTCATCCCTGATTTTGTAGAACTAACTTTGAATATATCTCAAATGATGAAGGGAAACCAAATGTTTGGTTGTTCTTCTAAAGGGAAAGAATCCTTCAAAGGTATTAAAAAGGCTATTGCTAGAACTCCTATCCTAGCATGTCTAGATTTTAGCAAAGATTTTATTATCTATTGTTATGCCACAAATAACACCCTGGCTGATGTTTTGAATCAAAAAGATTATAATGATCATGAACTCCTAATTGCATTTATGAGCTTCATTCTTAAAAATCATGAGTTGAAATACACAATGATGGAGAAATATGCTTTTGCAGTGGTTAAAGCTGTCAAGCAGTTTTGTTTTTATATTCTTAACTCTCACTCCATAGTACTTGTGCTTGACACAACTATCAAGTCTATCCTTACGCAACAAGATTTTGGATCCAAGAGAGGGAATTAGTGGCAAAGGTTCAAGAATATGATATTGACATCAGACCAACCAAACTAGTCCGTGAAAAAGGCTTGTGTGAACTCATCGCTGAGGAAGCTGGACATGAGTTACATAAGAATGAAGTTGATCTTCCTACCGTACTATCTCTAAGTTCAATTGATGAATGGTATGCTGATATCACAAATTTCCTCACCTATGGAGAGTGTCCCTCCCATTTGACTACCAAGGAGAAGAGAGATATTAAGTTAAGATCAGCCCAAATATGTATTGTGGGAGAATGCATTGTTCAAGCGTGGGATGGATGGAAGATTTCTAAAATGCATGGATAAGGAACAACAGAGGAAGCTTCTTTCAGCTTTCCATGATTAAGCATGTGGAGGCCATTACTCATCTACTGTCACTGCTCACAAGATTCTTCATGAAGGATACTATTGGCCTACCTTGTTCAAAGATGCATCAAAGTGGATTGATAAATGTGAAGCTTTTCATACCTTTGTGGGTAGACCCAAGTTGGCTACCTTTCCCCTTAAACCGGTCATGATTGAAGAACCCTTTCAACAATGGGGTTTAGATTTTATTGGAACACTTAATCCCTCTTCAAGTATCAGACATACCCACATATTGACTACCACAGATTATTTTACTAAGTGGGTAGAAGCCATTCCAGTAAAGAGTACTACTTCTGAAGGTAGTATGCAGTTTTATCAAAGAAAACATCTTGGTAAGGTTTGGTGTGCCAAACAAGATTGTGACGGATAATGCTTCAAATTTTTCTTCAACTGAGATGATGGATTTCTGTTATGGATATGGCATCTCCCTGGCTCACTCTTCAGATTATTATCCCTAGGGGAATGGGCAAGCAGAATCAACAAACAAAAATTTGGTAGCCATAATAAGGAAATTGGTTAATGAATCTCAGAGAAACTGGCACAAGAAACTCTATGATGCTCTTTGGGAAGACAGGATTACACCTAAAAGAGCTATTGGGATGTCTCCCTTCCAAGTAGTATATGGAGTGGAAGCTCAATTTCTAGTAACAGTGGAGCTACCATCCTTACATTTAATGAAGGCCATTAAAGACACCAGCTTCAATGATTCTTTGGATAAGAGGATCATGTACCTTTATAAATTGAATGAAGATAGATTGAAGGTTGTTGATAGAATATCTGCTCACCAAACAAAGGTAAAAGCCTTGTTTGACAAGAAGGCCAGGTCCAGGGATTTAAAAGTTGGAGATATCATTTTACTGTGGGATAAAAGACATGAACCTCGTGGCACGCCATGGAAAGTTTGATTCTCTTTGGCTCAGACCTTTCAAGATCAAGCACTTTGCTGGTGAGAATTCTTTCTACCTTGATTACATGGATGGTTCTTCTCTCCCACTTCCTTATAGTGGTCAGTACCTGAAATTGTTTAAGTCCTAGGTGAATAGGAAGTCCTTTGTATATTATGTATTGGGTGTGCCTCCTTTCCTGCTTAGGTGTGTTTTCTTTCCCTTGCTTTTGGGTGTGTTTTCTTTCTTTTACTTTTGGTGTGTTTTCTTTCTTTGTTTGGGGTGTTGTTTTCTGTATTGGTTTACTTTTGACTCCATGGCCCAATGGATAAGGCACTGGTCTTCCTTCCCTAGTGTTCTAAGAGTTCTTGCCTTGACTCATTCTTTGAATCCAGCCAAGTCATCCCTAGAAGGAGCTAGTTGTTGTCCTCTCAAAATTTCCCCTCTTTCAAAAGTCAAAAATTGAATTTTTTTGAGTTGACACCTTTTTCTGATGTTCTGGTAAAGAGGAAAGTTGAGAAGTTAGAAAAATTCTACATTTTTTGAGTCATTTGAGTGATTTGCGGGTCTATCGGACAAATTTTGTCCCATGTGTCCCAAGTTCTGAAGGGCTCTCTATTCCCCGATCAGCCACTTTCCCTAAAATTTGTTAACTTGCGAGCCTGTCATAACTTTTTGTTCCAACTATCCTAAGTTCACTTATGCTCTCGGTTCCCTGATTGCCCACGTCGGTCGGATCATGCACTTCACGTACTTTGGTCCTACTTGTCCCAAAAGCGTTTGTGCATTTTGTCCCCGCTTTTCCCACATCGCCCACATTAGCTGAGTCACGCTTTCGCGTCCCTCATGTCCCAAATGTACCAAAGGCCATCTGAGCTAATTTTTCTCGCTCTTCCCGATGATTGCTTTTTGAGTTGGTGAATATGAATTTAACGCACATTTATAACCATCTCTCTCATGAATGACTATTTAATAGACTGCCCCTCTATGCATTTTTACACACTGCTTTCTCATTGCCATCCACTCATACCCCTACGATTGAAACCATCTGGTCGTGTCCCCATTTCCCCTACATTTTTCATCACGGATTCAAGCTGTAAGTTTTTTTTTTTTCAAACACTATCAGTATGAAGATTAAGTTCCAAGGCCAAGAGAAGGTTTCTCCACTTGAGTCTTTCATTCCCGATATCGGGGACAGTGAAGTTCATCACCTGGACTTCAGTGATTTTTGGACCAGGTTGACGGACCCAAACCCCTCTCCCATGGCACAAATGATTAATGATAGCGTCCTGGCATTTGCTGCTAGTTTCCAAATCTCGGTGCAATGTGCCGATACTGTGCTTTCCTGTGGAGCTCATTTCAACCTTGATACGAGTGAATTGACCAATGTTCATGGGGAGCTCATCACTAAACTTGATTCTGCCACCATTTCTACTACCCTAAGGATCCTCGAGATGGAAAATTCTATGGTGATCTGTGAAAATCAATCACAGGCCCTTTTTGATCAAGATACTGAAAAATAAAAGGTGAGAGTAGAAAATTCATGGTTAAAGAACCCTAAGAAGGGGGCATCCTGAATATCAAAAGCTTTGTTTAGGGCTGATTTCAATGAGGAGCTATCTGACTTCATAATCTTGTTAGCTTGTGTCATGGGCTTTCCCTCTACTAGTGAGTTTCACTTCTGGATGTGCCCACTCATCAACATAGTGTGTGAAGGTACCAAGAACATCAAATGGGAAGAGATCATCTGCATGAATTTGACAGAGCAGCTATCTAATGTACAACAAACTAAGAAGTTCTACATGACTTCTTATCTGATGTATACCCTAGGAACATCCATATAGTGGTTTGGCTTCACATACATTGATGCTCAGAAGGGTGATCCCATATATGCTTACTGCCCTCAGTTCACCCTGGACACTAGTAATCACAATTTTAGGAGGGTGAATGATGCTTTCACCATGTACATTGTGAGGCTTCTAGAGAGTGACACTGCTAGGAGATTTTCTGATGAAGCCATGAGCCTGATAGCGAAGTATGGAGCTTACTTCATTCAATTCAAAAGATTCTCTTATATCAGGCTAGCCAGTTATGAGAGCAATCCTCTCAAGCTCCCCATATTCTGTAATGATAAGATGGCCCTGATTGAGGTGTGTAGACAATTGGAGAAATTACACAGGACTTGCAGAGATAAGAAAATCACTGGTCTACACTTCCCCATATCTTTGGGGAACTATACATGTAAGACAACTCTGGATGCCCAAAACATAGAGAGATCCCTAGCTCCCATCACTGTCCACTTCTTTAGGCCCAGAACCTATTTTGACTTGAAGAAATTCATTGAGCTGAATCTCAGAATCAACTACCATCATAGGGTAGACACTGAGGATTATTGGGCTGACTACATAAATGATTTTGTGGCCAGATGGAGGCATTATGGTAGGTTTCCCCTTCAGCTAATACAAGAGCTTAACCTATATCAGATTCCTAAAGGGCTTCAAGATGAAAACACAAATTTATTGTCATATGAGTATGATACTATGATCAAGCATACTCCTTTAGAGGATCTGGACTGGTTTAAAAGAGAAAAAGATGATTTGGCTGAGATTCTAGCTCCTGTCCTAGTAAGAACCAAAGTCTGGTTTGACAGGAAGGTTCATGAGCTGAGGAAGAATGTAGGATAATCCTCCTCCAAAGACACTTCGACACCGAGGAAGGAGTCACAAACACCCATTTTAGAGGTACCTGTATAGACTCCTCCTGCTTCATCAAGTAAAGAACCTAAATCCTCAACTCCTTCCTCCTCCACTCAGGTATATCAGAAGAAGGTAAAGAAAGTCAAAAAGGATCCCATTGAGGAAGACTCCCTGTCAAAACATCCAGAATTACCTTCAGGGATAGAGAACATTATTGTTCTCAGTGAGAGTGAGGATAGTGAAGTGCGAGTTCTTGTAAGAGCTCTAGAAACCCCAATGGATAAGGAGGAAGAAATTCATAACACTAAGCCTCCAAGTACCACGGACTCCTCCGTCCAAGAAGCCTCATCTACTCCACTCACATATCTACTAGAGGCAACAATGGTAAATAGTCTAAGTGCCATGAGTTCTCTTAGTCTTGGTTCTCTTGCTCCTCCTTCTTCTTCTTCCTCCAATTTTGCATGGGTGCAACCTTTTGTTGATAGTAGGAAGAGGAAGTCTTCTTCTTAGTTATCAGGGCCCAATTTTGATGCTGTGGTGGCCTTGTTGGGTACTACTCCTTCTTCTCCTACCAAGAAAGCTAGAACAACTTCAAGGATAGTAACAGATGCCCAAGGTCAACAATTCCTTGAGATAGCTAAGCCCAAAGTTGATAAGCCAGAGTAGGATTTGCAAGCCGCTGATCTAGAACTTTCTAGGATCTCAATGAGAGAGTCTACCCCTAAAAGTGAAATCCATAACCTACAGCAAATAGTGACCAAAGTTATTGGAAGGGTAAAAAAGGGAAAGAAAACTATAGAGAAGCTAGAGGAGCAGTCTCAGATACTTTCTAGTTTCATCAAGTCATTGTTGTCTAAGGATAAAGTTTTAGACCCTACCCCACTAACTGCCCTTCCACCACCTGTGATCCTCAGTCATGATGAAGTCCAGAGCATCAAGGAAATACACAGGTACTCCATCTATAGGAGGGATATGGACGTCATGGTGGATGACATGATTTTTGCAGGGTTTAATTTCATTGGTGAAGCCTTCAAGCTCAATGAAAATATAAATAATCTATAACAAAATCTCTCCTCCACAATTGGAAATATGGATAAAGAAATCAAACTTTGGAGCAACTGCATAGTAGACCTTCACTTGATGAGATAGAGTGATGAAAATCTGTTGATGGCAAGTAAGGTCTTTGATGATGTTAAAGATAATTTCTCAAAGTCATGGGTATTCAGCCTGGAGTGGAAAATCAAAGTGTTGGAGGATGCTTTGGGAAAATTAAGGAATAGTTGGCAGAAAGGAGAGCATTTTAAGACTTTGGAGGTATATGCTTTCAAGGATATTCACTGTCACCTCCACGATGAGACTTTAGGTGTGCCATTCTCCCTCCAAGAAATTAAGACTCAATTCAAGGCTTTTGTCAAAGAAAACTTGTTCAAGGAGGACTCCATTACTAAAGATAAGATAAAGGAAATCTGCTCTCTCCAATCTGCCATTGAGGAAGATAATAAATAATATCATACGCACACCAAGTTCGATAAAGAAATGGAGAAATGTTTGGGATCTTGGAACCATGCCACTGCCAACACATTGGTTCCACGTGGCAGAGACATAGCAGAGGCATTGAAAAGGTTTTGACAGTAGATCCTCAAGTCAGTGGGACCTTCCTAATCATAAGCACTTGTTTTCTCCTCCTAGCTTCTCTTTCCTTCTTTTTCTCATTTTGGGCTTATTGTAATTAGTTGGGGATTTTACGTCAAACATCCCTTTAACTAAACATTTTAGTTAAAAGAAGTAGTTACGTAGTGTAAATGATTTGTAAAATTATATAATGGGCTCTCTTTGCCATTTTTAGGGCTGGAACTTGGCTTATTTTTGAAAGTGTAAAGAGGAAAAAAGCAATCAATACAAGAGTTTTCCCCTCCTATGTCTATCTGGTCTTCTTCTTTTATCACTATCTGCTAAATACTTTTGAATCATTTGTCTGGATTATGTCAAGAAGCTTTATATTCTTGTGGATGTTATTTATGGAACTTTGTGTCTTTGCATTAACATCTTATTGATTCAAATGCAAATGGTTTTGTTCCAAATAATTTTTTCCTGGCATGCATAAGGAATTATTTTGTTATCTATAGTTATGGAGAATGCCTTTCTGCTCATTTCCATTACTTCATTCCTCTGTACTTTTGTATTGATGATCCATTCTATTTTGAAACAATTTCATGATATCTAAGTTCCAAATTAAAACTATGCATTTTACATATGTAAATAAGCTTGGTATTTAATTAAGAGAACCTCTCCCATTAAAGAGGAGGGACTTTTTGTTCCCTAACTGTTGTTCTCAACAAAGTCCTTTTGATGACCAAAACCATGACATGACACTGAAAATCTTAATGAAATTTAATGAGTTTGGATCTTTGGGAACTAGTAGCTTCCTTGGGAAGCTAAAACATGCAAACTCTTTCATTCACATCATTTTGCATTGCATTAGTTTTTGGCCTTTAGATATAGAATATGAATATCTTTGAGGATATATTTTTTGAAATCTATTTTTGGGACTATGCATGCAAACATGAAGTTGGTCTTGATGGAATATTTGTATTTAAAATATCTTTCAAATTTTTTTTATGGGATTATTGGGAGCATTTAAATTGCAAGAAGATTTCAAGGGAAGAATAAGGAAAACCAAAGCAAAACTAGGCATGGGTTTTCTCTCTCATGTTCTTTTAGCTAGATTTTCTGCATAGCTAAAAACCTAGGAAGTCATGAGATAAATCTCCCTCATTTACCAGTGAGGCTCCCATGTAAGATGTTGTCAGCTATATATTCTAATATATATTTGTGGGTATTACTTTAACCATGTAACTCATGAACCATAGCTATACGACTTTGCAACAAGTAAGTAGTTGTAAAAGAAAGGAAATATCTAAAGAAGGGAAAAATAATAGCAACACAAGAATGAAAGGGGGAAAATGTGAAACCCAATCAATAGATTACAGATTTGATCACATGCACATAGGTAAAATAGATAGATATTAACATACATAATTATAAGCAAAGGAATCTTTCAGATCTAGATCTAGAATAACACAAATTTTATGAATAGATCTAAGACAAAAAGTTAGAAACAAAGTGCACCATTGACACAAAGTTCTCTAGAAATATGATCCTTTCTATTCCTCTACTTTCAAATAGCTATCAGGGGTTTCAACACAAATTCTAGAACAAAAGAATGCCACTTACAAATTCTAATCCTTTAACACGTGGGTTCTTCCTTTACTTATATTATGTAGAGGGGAAATTACAAATGGGAGACTATAACTAAACTTGAACATAAAAAAGAAGTAAAGAGAACATTTGGCAGTCATATTCCTTTAATTCCTCTCTTAGTGACATGCATTAGGAGTTCAAGTAAAAAGTGTGCACATCTGTCACTTAACTCAAAGGATCATTCCAAATAACTTAAAGTAATGGTTTTCAAACCAATATCTTTTAAGTTTACAATTACATTTGGGAACATAAGAAATAAGAGAAGGAAGAAAAGAAGAAGGAAGATTTTCCAGCTGTAACTTCTACACTTTCTTTTTGTTTTGATACTAAATATACTTTTCAAACATAGAGTTCAACAATTTCCCATCTGCTTTAGCCATAGCTTCTTTCTCTATCCTAAATTGTAGAAATTCTTTGCTCAAAACTTCAATGCTTGATTCCACCTCCTTCAAACTAGGCCCAAAATTCTTAACATCTGATTACAGTATTACCAGCTTACTGATTGAATTCATCATGAAAGGCCTAACAGCTTCATCAATCCTCTCTTGAATCATCATATGAGATCCTTCCAGGGAATTAGGCACTCTGTTGGGAATGCTCCTTATGAATGAAGAAACGTTCCCAACCACTTCCTCATTGGTGAAAGAAATTACATTGCTTGATAGTGATGATGCCATATCCTCAAGCACTCTCATTCTTTTCAGCATAATTATGAAGATCTCCAAGTGGAAAGAGACTGTGAATTCAAGATACTTCCCCTTTTCAACCATTTCATCAGGCACAATTCATTCTATAATAAAAACCTCCTTCGACAACTTATTTATCTCAACCAAAGTTCCTAGGTTATTTTCAGCCATTGTATTCATATCTACCGTGCTTGTCACCAGTTGCTTTAGCTGTACTAATGCATCCTTCATAACCTTTAGAAAAACAGGCACCTCCCTGAGATGTACAGAAGCTTGACTAATGATTAGTCTCTTCCATTCTTTGATAGCTCTAACTTGGTCACTTGCATGTTACGCTTCTTGTATCAGATGATCACTCACCTGCTCATGTGCTGAAATTAGCTGAGAGAAAGGTTTGACAACCTTAGCAGTGATCTCACACAACTGGGAAACTATATTTTGAAGTTAATATTTTTCTGCCTTCTCTTTTTCAAGCTTAAGGAATAAAGCATTTATCAGTGTCTGCATGTCTTTCTTTAATCCTTCGGTAGTGGTTTGACCTATCGGAACTTTGGTCACTGTTATATCTGCTACCGTAAGCTTTCTCTTCTTATTTCCTTTTAGAGGAACTGATACCTCAATAAAATTTTTCCCTGATTCTTCAATAATCAACCTTGAAGTCACCTTAGCAACTTTAGATCTTCTGTCTTTTCCACCCAAACTCAGGAGCAGTTGCAAGTCATGTTCCTCCAAGTTGATCTCCTCTCTAGCTTCTGGCAGTGACTGTGAGGCCAACAACTTTGAGAAATTACTTCTAAGAGAATAAGAAGTCATTAAATGTACCACCATCTTGTGCTTTGGTTCCTCTCCATCCAAAATTTCTATAGTGTTATGACTGTCATATTCTGAATTGTCCAAAGACAATGCTCTTTCAAATTATTCCATTTGTAACTTTAGGCATTTCTTCAGGAAGAGGTAAAGATTGGAGTGGTTAAGGAGAGAACACACATGTTTCCAGATTCAAGGGAGGAACAAAAATATCTTTATGAGGTTTAAAGGTAGGTGAAGTACTGTGAGTTGACGTTGGAGAAGTTGGAACTAGCACCATAGCTGTAGAAGTGACCTTTTGTGTGTATGAGACTTCTTTTACACTTTAATCTTTTCAAGCCTTCTGTTTCTTTCTCCATCATACTTACTTTTAATGGATTCTCTTACACTTAGGTTTCCTGTGATCTGATTCATCAAAGCTTCATCAAGGAAACATCCCTTTGTAAGCAACCAATTCGAGGTATTGACCAGAAGTGTAGAATATCTTTCCTCGATCGTGTGGAAGCTACCAATATTCTCTTGAAGAGTAGATCTATCCCCTCCCATCTGGTGGTACGAGTCAAGTAACACATGCCCATCATCTATGATATCTACATGTATCCATGCTAATCCATAATCAAACACTTATCATGCCAATAATCTACTGAAGTATTTCTTTCTGACTTCCTACTCTCTTCTACACTTCATCTAGAAGTCTTCTAATTCTCACACTCATGCTCACACTCAGAGAACATCTCAACTTCAATTCTACTAGTTTTATGAATGCTCTGGGAGCTATAATATCCCACTGTGATCGGAAAGAAGCTTTTCAACTTGTGCCGCTTTGATTATAGGTCATGCATCTCTACAAGATTCCTACATAACTTCATGATGACCAATTTGTCACTTGAATATCTAGGAAACTTTCCTAGTTCTCCTGAAAATCTGGTTACCCTGAGGTATGTAAAGTCCACAAACTGGATGAAGATACAAACATGTTGGGATACAACTTCCCAAGCTTCCTTACTCACCCTGTTGGTCTTTAGATCACTATTAAAATTACAAATGAATTTGTAGAAGAATCCATCCTTGACCACCTTGTAATATTTATTGCATTCAGGCACAGTCAGCTGCAGGTAGCACTCAAAAATAGGATCCTTTGAAAGTATGCCCTGTCTATCCATCTTGGAAAAGATACCTGATGAGGCAACTACATATACCAGGTAGGAATTCATCTTGAAGTTGTATGTCCACCTCACACTTCAGAGCTGCTCACCAATGTTATCGCTGATGGTCTCCACCTAGT
The DNA here is from genome assembly GCA_019776745.2 of Taxus chinensis. NCBI lineage: Eukaryota > Viridiplantae > Streptophyta > Pinopsida > Cupressales > Taxaceae > Taxus > Taxus chinensis. The sequence continues at coordinate 472,532,265 of CM034154.1, forward strand.
TGATTATTGAATCTACTTTGTTGATCTCAATGGTCCTTATGAAGACATACATCCATGAGTGGAAGTTGTGAGTGTTAGCTTCTCCATTTATCCTGTATAAAAATTTGGTAACATCATCCACTTCCTACACCATATTGGATCATGGAAGGATCCTCAGGAACTTCGATGGAGATCTAGGCTTATTCATATACCTTTTGTTCATTATTCCCACATAGTCTACTTTGCTCTTCTCCCATATGTTTTTGGTGTCTAACATGCTGATTGTAGTCACCATCAGTCATGTTGGAATCTTTAGACAATAATTGATAAATTTTTCATCTAGCCGAATGATTGTCTTTCTTGCAACATCCTGGATTGATCTGGATTGTGGATGGTATGACCTTGCACATTCCATGATGAATTCAGGAAATTGAGCTGTGACTAGGAATGTTGAAGCTTGAATGATTCAACTACTCTTTATTGCCTGCATGAGAGATGTCTTTCTAGTCCTGGATATGTAAATGAATTTGGAGAGGGGTTTGGGGCCTAGATCTGTATAACCAATCTCAACAAATTTGGAAGAAATGTATGATTCCACTGATCCTTCTTGTTCATCCCGCTTTATCATGGTAGAAGCAATCTTTGTCTGAGTAACTCTTTTTATTTTTATTCTTCTAGAATTCTTTGGAATTGGTGCAGATTTGGGAATTTCTTCATATTCAGAAGATATATTCAATGCATCTGAAATTGATTTGAGCTCCCTTTCACTTATATAAGCCCCTGTAATGAATACCTATAATTAACTCAGACAAAGACAGAATCCAGAGCATGAACACTTGATTTTTGTCACAAAATCTGCATATAAATCCCGCTGGCCTAAAATTTGAGGCTTTGCTTTCATGTAAAGAAAACATAAATATTTTTAACTTCACCTAGCAACCTGTACCAATATGCAGATAATAAACCAAGATTAAATCAAGTTCTCCAATCCTAGGCACCAAACTTTGAAGCTTTCTGACAATGAACACTTTTTTATGCAAAAAACCTCCTCCCTTTGGGTGCTAAAACTATCCGAGCTGCACTCCTATGCTAAAATAATTAATTACTTATTTAATATGGAATCCCATGCTTATATAACTCTCAGCATTCTATTTTTAATAATTTCCTCTCCTATTCTTGGTAATTAATTAATAAATAAACACGTTTATTCCTTCAACCTGGGCGCCTAAATATGCATGCTCATGGCTACCATTAAATAAATAAATTTAATTTATTTTTAGCCTTCTTCTTTCACTTCACGTCATGCATCGACCTTATATTTCTTCATGGAACCCAACTTAAGAATAAAATCTATTAATAAATGCCACAAAAAGCATTATTAAATCACCAAATGGGTCACACTTTTTAGTATGTTCTAAGAAGCCATTAAATAAATAAATTAAATTTATTTTTAGCCTCCTTCCTTCAGCCTTCTTTGACTTCACATCATGCATTGACTTTCCATCATCCCTGACGCCAAAATTAGGAAGGAAAACTATTAATAAATTGCATTAAAGTTATTATCTAATGTTCAAAGGGGTCGCACTTTTTAGCATGGGCGATTTCTAAATTTAAGAAATCAACTTTGATGGGATTATTCACCCTACACTGCAGCTCCAAAAATCCCTTCATTCACTTAAGATGTTTGAATTCCATAATGGAAATTTTTACCCTGCAAGGTAGGTAAGAAATTACCATTGGTGCTTTAAGTGATTTTTCTTATTTTACAATGGGAATTTTTACCTTGCAAGGTAGGTAAGAAATTGCCACCTGCCTGGCGCCTCTAATTTTCCCATTGCAGCATAAGTGAATTTGAATTCATGGGAATTTTAACCCTGCAAGGTAGTAATAAATTCCCACCTGCCTGCGGCTACAAAAAATCTCACTGTATCTTAAACCTATTCATCCTAAAAAAGTGTGACGTGCTTGGGAGAGGCTTTTCATGCATGAATTTGTCTTTTTACCCAGAAGCTAGCTTCTTGAGGCTAATTCCTTCTAGTATGGAATATTTAGATGTTCTCTAGATGTTCCAGGCAATAAAACAGACTGTACTACGAATGAATTGACCTAGGGGAATTTCACAGAGAAACAGAGGAGAAAATTGGAAAAAAATGAAAAAGAAATAAATAAAAACAGAAAACATTTACAGAAGTTACAAACAAAGCCCATGATTCATTCTTGATGAAAACCCTAATGATATATGTGAATATTGACATGAAAAACCTCAATAGGGTTCAATTGGAGCACAATTTACCATAAACGAGGCACTATTTATTTAAAAAATAATTAAATAAAATTTTCCTGTAGATAAAACTTGGCGGACAGATAAAATGAGTTTCAACATCTGGGAATTTGTTGAAATTGGCTAATATGATTCATTGGGAATATCTTAACACAATACATACATCTTCTGGCAATAAAAACACAAAATGACCCATTTTTTTAAAGTACGAAATTTTTAATGTGGGGGTAGTCTCAGATTTCAGAGTGAAATCTAGGGACACCATGTTCTTTGTTGTTATTAACATGAAATTTTAGAATATTTTTTTCGTTATGAAAGTCAATTTTTAAATCAGGGAATGGAAGGATTTGTTTTTTGAAACCTGTTTATCCCTTTTTTGGGTTAACAAAGAAATATGTAAATGAAATTTTAAATTATTTCAATTCTTAGAGTTTATTGTTTTGGTTTTAAAATCAAGAAATATGAATACAAATTGTGTTAATGGTTTATGCAAGTTTCATGAACTGGAAATATGTGGGTTTTGTTTATAATGAGGTCTAGTTTGATTTGAAATATTGGACATGGTTAAAACCTTAATGTTTAATAAAGGTCATTAAGGTCTCGTCGTTTTGAATGTTTTAAGCTCAATGGATCCTACCATTTTATTTACATGAAATGATTTCTTAAATATATATTGCTCATGAAATCTGACATTATTCATTTGATAGATGTGAAACCTTGAAAGGAGAAAAAGGAAAAAGGAAATAAATGATATGGGTTTTGTTTGAAATGGGAGATATTGGATTGACATTTGATTTTGTGTATGAGTATGGTTTTATAACGAAATTTGGAATATATTTTTGTTAGAATTGTTGATCTGGAAAACTCGTTCTCACACAGGTGAACAACAAGATTGCCAGCCACCAGCAACTCCGAATGATAGAGGGCTTAGGACCTCAGATGCAGATATGGATTCTGGATACGGGCGCAGAGAAAATAAATCTATAAAGAAAGGAAATAGATCTGCAAGATGGAAACATATAAGATTAGATAATGATATACGTGGATTTCCTAACAAAGAAGATCTAGGAAGCGTTAAATTCCTCGGTGGCTGTCAATCCCCGTGTTCATAATAAAATAACGAATATCAAATGATAAGATGACATGCCAAAAACTATAAAAAAATCTGCAATATGTTGAAGAACAATATAAATATGATACCGAACTAGTATCCTGACAAAACAATTGATTGTTTGCTAGGTGGGTGATATGAAATTGGTAGATCTTCACCTCTAAATATTCCACAATATGATGTAAAATTTCATAGACAAATGAATTTAAGCTTTAGAATTTCTAGAATTTTCTCCTCTCCCTTTAGAGGGGGGGAAAGAGTCCTATTTATAACTAAAATTGAGATTAAAATAAAGGATTACAAATAATTATAATTTACAAAATAAATTTTAATTAAGAGGACATGATGAAGAGGTGATTTGATGGTGGGGTTTATGATGTGAGAAAAGGAAAATATGTGATGTGGAGTAGGGACATAGTTAGGTGTAATAGTGAAGTCATGTGTTAACTTTACACTATTGATTTTTGGATTTGTTGTTGGAGAGGGAGATTTTTGAATTATTTATTTTATGGGTGGGGTTCATATTTTAATAATTTAAAGAGATTGAATTTTTAGGTGGGAATTGATTTTTAGGTGAGAAGTGATTTTGACTTAAGTGGGGAGCATGTGGGGTTATTGGTTTATATATATACTTTTGAATTATTTAATTATTAAATATAATGATATGACTAAAATAAATTATTTAACATAATATTGTTTTGGCATGTGATAAGATATTAATCTAGTTATAAGATTAATTAACTGAATGTGAATTGTTGGTAGGAAATGAGACCTGAATAATCATGCTGAAGGAGATCAAAAACCTGGGATGATACCATAATTTGGTGTCTACATTTTCTCCTTTTTGTTGAGTGGTTTGCGATAACAGGCCATGAGACAAAAACAAAAAGGATTAGATTAAAGATGTGTATGAAGATGGATGAAGACATGATCAAAGGTAGGATGCCTCAGAAAAAAAAAGGATCACAATAAAAAGAAAGCATGGCGGTGACTCCAATATCAAATTGGTAAAAGAAAATTGTGGTCTCAATGGAGATAGCTGACAACGTTCTATAGACTAGTGAGTCGGTGAAGACCTCCACAATATGAATGTAAACCAAGATGACCAATGGGTCATAGGAAAATATAGAAATATGTGCAACTAAATGCGAAATATGTGTGCAATCCTTTGTTTGTGAGGAATTATGTGAAAAATCACGTGTCTACAAGAGGGATGTGGATGAAAACAATGATGCCCCAGCACATGACACAAGGTGAATTATATACACCAAAAATTTCAAGGATGAAAAAGGTGCACCATGATAGGGGACGAAGATGACATAATGGGAGATATGTGTAAATAAAATTCCTCATGGGGAAAAATCATAAATGTGCACATGATGAGAAGATAGGATAGAAAGCTGGGATAAAATAACCTAAAGGTGTGATAAATATAATGATAATCATGTTTCATGAGAAACATGCATAAGTGTGAGTAAATTATAATGTAAAATTAGTCATACTTGTCTAATAAGTAGGACAGGAAGTCAAGATACTTTTGCGACAAAACAAAAGCAAAGAAAATATGGATGGAAGAGTACAAGATCATATAGGTGTTGGCCATTATGATATCCTCCAAGAAAAAAATGTCCTAGGAAGATGGGATGAAAGATGTGGATGATGGATGATAGAGATAAGAGAAAGTGGACATGGTTGAAGTAGAAGGGACATGGTGAAGGAGAGAGGTCAAGTAGAGAAGGACGATAAGAGAGGTGAGAAGATAGATGAAAGAACAAAAGAGAGAATAGTATTCAGTAAGAGGGTAGTGGAAAAGGATAAGTGGGAAATAAATAGGTAAGGTATGAGGGACTTGGAGAAAAATAAAATAGAGACAGTGAGCAGGAGGAGAAGAGAGGGAGGAAGTTTAAACAAGAAGAAGACGAGATGAGGAGGAAAAAGAGATTAGAAGGGAAGTTGAGTGTATAGAGATATATTGTAGTAAAGAAGCAACATGGATAATCAAGAGGAGAAATGGTGGCAGAAAGAAATGATGAAGGAAAAATAAGAAGATAAGAAAATGACAGAAGAAGGGATGAAAGGGAGATGGAGATAAAAATAGAGGGAGAGAAAGAATGGATCAAGAAAGAGATGACAGAACTGATAAAGAAAAGTTATGAAGAATATGAGAGAATGTCGATAGGAGAGATGAATATAAATAGTAAGATGGAAATATTAAGGAGACGAAGAAGATGAAGAAGTTAAAGAATATGGGGGAGGAGGTAGAATGGAAAAGAGAAATAAAGACACCATACGAAGCTAAGAAGATAGGGGTGGTAGAGAAAGAAGCTCAGTAACGGGGGAAATGAAAACAAGAGGGAAAGAAGGGATGATAGAGCCAAAAAAGGAAAGAAAATGAATATGAAACCGAATGTATGGAAATACATGTGGATGATGAGATGGTTAAGAAGATGGGACAATGATGGTGAGTTAGGTTATCAATGGAGGAGTAAGAAAAAAGCATGAGGAGAAGAGCAGATGAAGATGATACAAAAGATATGAAAGAAAACAAGAGGTAGAAAGAAGGAGAGGACAAAAAAGAAAATGATGCAAAGTCAGTATGCGATGAAGAAAGTAGAGATATTGAAAAAGGGAAAAGGAAGATGAAAAGGTAATACCAGTGGAAGGATGTTAGGAGAAATCCCCCAATAATGATTAGAGGGCACAAAAATAAAAAGGGAGGAATAGAAAATGGAGGAGGTAAAAAAGAGTGAATCGGTATTAGTAGAATGGGAAGGAACAAGTTGTAGGATAAGTCCACCGATAATTCTTAGCACAAGAATGGAAGGTGACATAATGTTAGATGAACTATGATAATGACGAGTAAATATGGTGATGGATATGGGGAAGTATTCTAGATAATGGACCAGAAAGAGTAAAGAAAGGAGGGTTAACGATATGTAAGAAGATAAAGGTGGGGAGAGAATGTAATGGATGAGGATGTGGATGAAGATGACAAGTAAAGATGAAGGAACAATTCATAGTAAGAGAGGGTATGAAGTAGTCAAGTTGGATTTTAAAATGAGGGATGATGGAGATGACATTTGAGAAAGTTGGAGATATTTTGTGTGAGGAAAAAGAGAAGGGAAGAGGATGTGTTTGTGGGGAATGAAGAAAAAATACAGATGATGGGAAGATGAAGGAAAGAGGAAAGGCAAGGAGACAGATCATTCTTAAGAGAGACTCTAAAGTAAGATTACCATGTTGTAGGAGTAGTTAAGTAGGATCACCAAGCCAAAGAAGAAGAATGATGAAAGACCAAGCAATGCATACCAAGAAAGAATAGGAAGTGAAATGAGGTAATAACAAGGAAACAAAAGAGTGTGACACAAGTGGATGGAGGAATGTATGTAGTGCAGGATAGATATTATAAGGGTAATTCTTAATTAGGATGCCTATGTTATGTGAGTGATGATGTTTCTAGCATTAAAGGGAATAGAAAACAATGAAGGAGTTTCTACAACGACATGATCTTAAGAAAGAGATGCATTGTGATCAAGAGACCTGCGTGGAATGGATGATTAAGTAGGATCATCAAGCAAAAAGAAGAATGAAAGGGAAATGGAACAATAAAATAGATGGCAGTAAAAGGATATTAAGAGAAAAGCACAAAAATAAAGGCCCAAGTGGATGACGCGTGAAGTATCGAACAAACAACGGAGAAGAACGAAGTGGGTGAGAAGAGTAGCAGAGAATGAGATGAGGCAATTTTTAGGAGAAAATTTTGTTGATAAAGGGGACTAGGAGGAAGGAATGGTCAACAGACAAAATCATGAATGAGACCTTTTCCTGAATGACAGGTCTACTTCGGGTAGGGTTTATGTGTTGTGTGGGGAATTATGTAGATGTAACAAGCTGGGGGTGAAAGGTCTAAGATGGTGAAGAAGAGGATAATGAACAATAATGGGGGATGTGGATCTTCTCGATAATGAATGCTACCTGAGAGTTATCCTCAAGTAGAATTCACAAAATGTAATGGAGGTCAAGTAGAATTCCCAAACCAAATAATGCACCTAAAATATTGTTTGAAGATAATAATGGATTTCATGGATTTATGGATGATGTTGATAAGGGACATCTTTAAAAGTAAACATATGGATGCAATTTTTATGATTTTTATTTCTAAGGAGATAATTGTGATAAAAGATGACTTTGATGAAATGAATGTTGCATAACCATAGCAAGGGTCAAGTAAGAAAGATATGTTTTTAACCCGATAAGAAGTAAACAAGAAAAGGTACCACTCAAAACATTACACATACATCCAATAGTAGGTATTAGTATATAACTAATGAGATTTGGCTATATCACAAGACCAAGAAGAAGTTATGGATGAAATATTCTCATAATCCTAATGTCGACATGAGAAAGGAATTGGAGATGTATCTTGTACGTGGGAAGAAGGCTCTCCAAAGATGGTATTTCTTAAGTCTATGCCCCAACTCTGGGAATGAGAAGAATAGAAGAAAAGAAAGTTGATCAATATGAGAAACTTTCTGGGAATGCTTAATAAAAGGAAGGTTGATCAATGCGGAAAACCCTCCAAATTCCATAATAAAAGAGTAGCCATCCTTCTATGGTATGGTCTACTTTATACATAATATGGATGGAAAGAATAATATATATGATAGCCGTCCTTCGAGGGATCAGTATATTTCTCTTGATTTTGTTTTTTATTTTGATTTACATTTTTTGTTGTTTTTTTTGTATGCACAACTATTTTTTGAGGGATCAATCTGTTTTAATAACCTTGATCTTACCTTTTATATACATGATTTTGAGCTTCACATGGGGAGAGCTGGGGATAGCTAGGTAGACCACCTAGGAGGGGAGAATGAATTTACAAGAGACACCCCTAGACCCTCTACAGGAGTACAATAGGAAAATGAGATGGTGATGGATGTAATGACCATGGGGTTCTCACCAAATGAGAGAAATTATCCATATTGAATATGCTACAAGTAGAGCCATGGTACTCATATTCAAGGTCATGACTATTAGTGACGGTAGACCACATGATTCAAAATCATTACGATGATAGATGGAAGGGGATACTGATGGAGGAATGGTCTAAAGATAAGACTATACTCATAAGTGTGTGTACTAACACTAGAATGGATGTAAGTGCAATGCATTAAGAGGTTCAACCTCTGGTTTACCATCAGGAGAGGCTAGATGATAAGCCCTAGACCCATATTTATGTGTGATAATATATGGTTTGATCCAGTTAGGATCAAATTTTCCCCGTTGACTTCTTTCTAAGGTATTGACATTTTGATTTTCTTTTAGAACCAGGTCACCTATTTTAAAATCACGCTCATTGATGTGTTTATTATAAGCATGTTGGATATGATATTGATAGACATGATGGTGCTCAAGAGCAAGGAGATGATGTTCATCTAATAACTCAAGTTGCATTAGTTGTTCCTGACGATAATCTTCATCAGAAATAAAGTTGCGAAGAGACACATGTAAAGATGGAATTTGGACCTCAAGAGGAAGGATGGCCTCAGAGCCATATACCAGAGAAAATGGAGTAGCTCCTGTGGAAGTGCAAATGCTAGTGTGATAGGCCCACAAAGCAAAGGGAAGTTGGAGATGCCAATTTTTTCCTGCTTGATTAATTGTTTTAGCCAAGATATTTTGAAGAGTCTTATTAGTAGCCTCAACTTGACTGTTAGCTTGAGGATAATACAGGGAAGAAAAGCTAAGTTGGATTTTGAATGCATTGCCAATCTTTTTAAGGTCTTTATTTTAAAATGATTTTCCATTGTCCATAATAAGTTTATGAGGAACACTAAAGCGGAAAATGATATGTTTATATATAAAATTAATTATTGGCCCTGACTTAATAGAGGTGAGTGGGATTACCTCCACCCATTTAGTGAAGTATTCAGTAGTAGTGATGATAAAATGATGTTGTTGTGATGAACGTGGATTTATTAGACCAATAAGATCAAGGCCCCACTGTGAAAAGGGCCATAAATCTTGGGTAGGCTATAAAGCCTGGCTAGGAATACGGATAAGGTTAGAGTGTTGTTGACATCTTAGACATTTCTTGACATATTCACAACAATCGTGATTTAGAGAAGGACAATAATATCCAAGATGAAGAACACATTTGGCAACAAATAATCCACTAAAATGTCAACCACAAATATTGTCGTGAACTTCTTGGATAGCTATGGGGGCTTTGTGGGATTGAAGGCATCGAAGAAGGATACCATTGAACCCACGCTTGTAAAGAATTCTGCCAAGGATTATATAATGAGTAGCATGTTGGATAAAATATCTCTTAGCATTTTTAGAAAGATCAAGGGGAGTAATGTATTTGGATAAATAATAAAAAATTTGTGAATACCAGAGGTCTGACGAATTAGATTCGACCAGATGAATTTGAGATATGTCATAGAATAGTTATTTATGATGATGTATAATAAAATAAAATTGGGATTCTTGCATTGTCCATGGGATAAGGGCCATAAGGGAGGCCATTGTATCAGCAAAACAATTGGTTGAATGTGAGACAAATTGAATAGTGTAAGAATCGAAGGATTTAAGAAGATGATGAGAAATATCATGATATTGTTGTAAAATATCATTTTTACATTGATATTCATTAGTGACCTGTTTTATTATTAGTTCAGAATCACCAAAAATGTCAAGGATATGAACGCCTAGACATATAGCAGTTTCTAGTCCTAGTATAAGGGATTCGTATTATTCCATATTGTTTGTACATTCAAAATCTAATTTGAAATATAAGGGGATTGGGGAATCCCCAAGTGGAATGAGAACAAATCCTACTCCTCCACCTTGTTGGAATTTAGAACCATCGAAGAAAATAATAATTTTAAGGAGATCATGACAAAATTGATTGATTGATTCATCTGGGAAATGATTAGAAGTAATTTTTGTATTGGAAAGAGGGGCCTTGGCTAATTGATCCACAATAGCTTGACCCTTGATTGACTTTTGAGGAATGAATTCCAGGTCGAGCTCGACCATGAGAAGGATCCATCGGGTGATGTGATCGTTGTGATATGGCTTAGAATGCATCACTTTGAGGGGTTGAAAGTTAGTAACAATATAGGTTTTATGATTAAGAAGATAGTGTCGAAGTTTTTATGCAACGAAGAAAATAGCGAAACACAATTTTTTCGCTTCAGAGTATTGTATTTCACAATCATGGAGAGTACAAATGATATAATAAATGGCCTATTCATGTACCTGATTATCACGGTGTGATAACATATCTCCTAAGGCATGATCAGTTACAAAAACATATAAATAGAAGGGATCTCCTTCACGTAGAGGTGTGAGTACTGGTGGAGATAACAAATATCGCTTAATATCTTCAAAATCCTTTTGGCAGTTTTAATCCCAATTAAAGGTTATGTATTTTTGAAGAAGGTGATGAAAGGGCTAAAAACAATTAGAAAGTTGTGATATGAAGCGACGAACAGATTGAAGTTGACCTTGAAGATTGTAAAGTTGTTTGAGATTGTAAGGAGGAGACATTTCAAGAATTGCTTTGATTTTTCCAGGGTCAACTTCAATGCCTCTAATAGAGACAATGAAGCCCAGGATTTTTCTAGTAATAACTCCAAAAAAAAAACTTTTCCGGATTGAGACGAAGGGAGAAATGAATGAGACGCTCGAAAAGTATCTCAAGAACTGAAATATGGTCACATATATGTTTAGATTTTGCTAAGAGGTAATCAACATAGTCCTCTACGGTTTGATGTAATAGGTCATGAAAGATATATGTCATGGCTCATTGATATGTAGCCCCAACATTTTTTAAACCAAAGGGCATAACACAATAACAAAAGGTACCTCATGGGGTGATAAAAGATGTCTTATGCTGATCTTTAGGTGCAATCAAAATCTGATTATAACTAGAAAAGCCATCCATTAAAGAGAGCATCTCATGCCCCACTATAAGATCTACAAGTTGGTTGATACTTGGAAGAGGGAAATCATCTAGGACATACAAGGTTAAGATCTCAAAAATTAGTACATATACGAAGATTTCTATATGCTTTTGCGATGGGTATGATGTTAGAAACCCATTGGGGATAATCAATAGGGATAATGAATTTGGCGGATAGGAGACGCTGTAATTCTTCTTTCATACGATGAGCAAATCGAGGATGCATTTGATGAAGCTTCTGTGTGACTGGTTTGGCATTGGGGATAACAACGATATTGTGAATAATGATGGAGGGATCGAGACTTGGCGTGTCCAAATATGGCCATGCAAATTCTTGGCTATGCTTGGTCAAAAATGAAGTGAAGGCTTCGAGCTCTTATGGTGTCAAAGACTGACCTATTTTGAGGGTGAGGTGCTCCTGAGGTACTCCAATAGTAATGTCAATAGTGGATTCATTCAAGAGATTGGATTTTTCTGGTGGATGGATTTTCTGATCTTGAGAACCTTCGACTCCCATGTAAGAGAGAATGGAAGTGTCATCATCACATTGAAGAATGTCAATGATAGGGGAATCTTCCTCTACCATTTCTAGATATTTAAGGGGAAAATACTGGGTTTCATTTTTAGCTTGATAAGTCACCGATCCAAGAAAGATGGTTGAAATAAAAAAAATTTAGGAGAAATAGGAACTGTATCACCTTGATCTAGATCTGTGAGATAATTGGATGGAGAAAAATCATTATCTGAGCTAGAAGGATAGTTGGAAGGAGAAGAAATATGTTCTGAATCTATAGGATAGTTGGAAGGAGAAGAAATATGTTTTGAATCGGTAGTATATTTAGATGGAGAAGAAATGGATGAATCGATATGAATGAGAGAAGACGCATATGTTCAAGGAGGGTGTATGGTGGGATCGTCATATCCCAAACCAAATTTTTGACATGATTCCTAGGCTCAAGAAAATATATTACCATGAGGGCCTTGTTCATAGCATCCCAAACCAAACCCATTCCATGCACAATGATAGAGGCATGTGTGAGCAGAAGATGGTTACTAAGAAATCTGAAATCACCTGTATATCATTTGTCATGAAAACAATTTTTAGTGTGAGAAGAAGGTTGATCGAAGCTGCCATATACTAAATTGGTTTTGAGGGAAGAAGGGCCAAATGAGACAATTTCCCCAACATTTGATTGATACATAGGGGCTTTATCAGGGAGACTGAGGCGATTGGGAGAAAGAAAGGTATTGAGAGTGAGGAGTTGATATTCCCCTAAAGAAATATTTTGTGTTATAGGATCAAAAGAATTTTTCTGAGGCAGGGTAGATGGAGGTACAAAAGAACTGGTGGATGCATCGAGAGAAAAATTGGTTTTAGGAAAAAGGACATATTTAGGTCTATAGATCATACGACATGTCTTGGAAGGGGGTATCTCATCTAGAAGAACATAAGTATTCCATTCATGTTCATATTTGATACAACGATGAAGAGTAGACAGAACACAATGCATAGCATAGATCCAAGGATGTCCCAGTAAAATATTATATTGGAATTATCCTTCAATGATGTAGAAAAGTTCATGGAGGAGTTTATGGATGACATGGATAGGAAGAACAACCATTCCTAATGGGGGAGTGACAGCATCGTTAAAGCCACGAAGAACGGTAGGAGATTTGGTAACAATGGTATTGGGTAATTTAAGCTGATTGAAGGTATGAGAAGAAATGATATTACTACTGGTACCATTGTCAATCATGGTTCAAAAAATGTAGGTTTTATTGATATAAACTGTGATGAATAATGGTAGATTGTGTTCTTCTTGTGGTATCCTAGGAATTTCTGGACTCTCAAATGATACGGTAGCAGATGTTGTGAAGGCATGAGATAAATCCGCGAAAGGCTGGGGCTCATCGGAGGATACTGGGATCTATTGCAAGACCTCTATGAGAGCTTGTTTATGATGTGGAGAACTTTGAATGAGCTCGTAGAGTGACATTTTGACAGCAGCCTGGTGAAGTTGTTTAATAATGGTATGTTCAATGGAGGAAGGATTCTGGCCACCACGAATCCTAAGACATTGTTGTAGGATGATTGGTAGGAGTAGCGATGAAAAACTTTTGTTTTGATGGAGGTGCGGAGGCAGTGATCTCCGTAGGAAGAGGGATAACGACATAAGTCTTAAGGGTGGACGGTGAGGCAGATTCAGAGTTATATGGCTCTAAACGGGTGGTTATATGAACAATGTTGATTATAAGAGGAGGATGATCCTAAGGATCATCTTCTTTTGGTAATATGTTGGTGGCATTGGTGGTTATATCTCTACTTGGTAGTGGAGTACTGATAGGATTTCTTAATTTAAAGGGTGATCGAGATGGTTGAACAGATGCATGTTGGGATGCGGAAGTTGATGGAGGAGATGGTAGAATCGGTCCTTTATCGTTAATGTTTTTATTGACAAAAGGGTGCACGATGGATTGGAGAGCTTTGTAATGTTCAGTTTCATGTCCAGGGGCACGATGAATTACACAAAAAAGTTTGGAATTAAACCATGAAGGTCTTGGTGTGTTTAGATTGAAAAATTTAATTGGTGGTAAAGTGATGGCTGAGGCTTGGAGTAGTTGGTGAAACATAGTGGTATAATAACCTGGTGTTATTGACAGAGAAATTTGGGAGGATGCATGGGAAGGTGGTGATGTAATAATGGCTTTGGACATTGTTTTGGATTTGGAAAAGGTAGATGAATGTGCTTGATGTGGGATAGTAGTGGAAGACACAGACGACTTTGAATTTGTTTTAGGATATCGGTTGGAAAAGGGTGGTTGCATTGTTCTAGTGGTAGTATGTGTTGTTGGTGAAGGGAAAGTTCCTAAAATGGAAGAAGAGGATGAGGGGTGTGGTCCTAAAATAGGAGATGGTTTGGTTTCCGAGGAACTTCTATTGGGAATAGTCAGGTCTAATTTTGGCTGAGGATAAGAATGCTTGGGAAATGGGGGTCTAGGTTTTGTATATGAATGTAGATTATTAGAGGGAATGACCAGAATATCTAGAGGAGGAATGGATATATTGAAGTGGATATTTGTGGGGACTACGCCAATGTGTGAGTGTCTAATCGTATAGAAGAAATGGGATGATAATTTGAAATTAAGGAATGCTGGAATGTTTGACAAAAACTATCAAGTAATGACATGGCTGTGGAAGAGGGAGATGAGATAGGTGATTGTAAAATAGTAGATGTTGTAGGTGTTGGTAGAAGTGCAGAAAGAGGGATTGGAATAGATGCTAAGGATGAGATAACAAGTAGAGGTGGGATAATTTTTGACAAGGTGATTGGGTTTAATGGAGTAGATGTAAGGGGCCATGATCCAGAAGTGATATTTTCATCTAAGGAGAGGGCGATAGGTGTTGAGAAAGATGTGAGTATAGGAAATGGTATTGACATGGGTATGGATGTAGCCAAGGCTGATGTGGAGATCAATGTTGATGGGTTTGGGGATATAGATAATGTATCAAAGGGAACTGATATAATGGTTGATGAAGAAGGTAAAATTGTGGGTGAAACTGGAATTTTATTGTCAGCATGGATAGTTTTTATGGTGTGGGTACTAAGGGTTTGAGATACAGAAGTGGGGAGCAGTCTAGGTTTATGGATGTTGGTGTATGATTTGGAAATGGTTGTTTAAAAATATCTAAAGGTTGATTGGATGAGGGCATTCAGGTTATCCACTTGAAGTTCTCCCCTGATCGATAAGCCTTTGGAGAAAATCCTTGAACGTTCGACATTTTTTCTATGTCAATGTCCTCGAACTTGATGATACTTGCAATAATGGTCCTCTTGATACCACACAGGTCGTGGCCTAGATTCATTAAAAAGTTGGATAGGTTGGTAGTGTGATCAAGTGTGCTGTCGCATCAACTTGTCAAAGATGGACACTGTATGATTCTCCTAAGGGAGTATAATTGGGCATTGGCTGGGTGAAATCATTGTTGAGTCACTGTAGATGTTGGGGGTAGGAGACGATATAACAACGACGACGTTAGTAGTTGTCTTTTGATTTATCATGTATGATATGGATAGTCTGACAAATTCGGTTTTTGGCTTATTGGTTTTCAATTTTAAATGCCCCTATTCCAAGGGAACGTGTCTTAAGCTTGCGAGCCATAGTAAAAGCCTCTTTGAAAGTGTGAAATGATTGGATTTGCAAGGTGGAGGAAATATGCTTGGCGTAAGAGCGCGCGAAGAGCTCGATGATGATCAGTTTGAAGGTAGTGGAAAAGACAATTGATTTATCATATTATGCCATCGTGTGACAAAATCCATGATGGATTCATCTTCGAATTGGTGGATAGTGTACATGTCATTCATGGTTATTTTATGTGCAATATTAATGAAAGAATGTTCAAGAAATAATTGTGCGAGCTAGAAAAAAGAAAATATGGAAGTACTGAGGAATATTATTATACCATTCTAAGGCAGGACCAGCCAAAGACATGGGGAAATTATGAAGCATCAAGTCTTTTTCGTGTGCAATGAGATAACATGTATGCTTGAATGCTCTGAGATGTTGTTGGGGATCCTCCTTACTGTTAAACTTGGCAAACTTTGGAAATTCCCAATGTGGAGGATATGGTTTCATGGGTACAGATGGATGGATGGGTTCATTACATATTTACTCATAAGACAATATGAGCTTGGACCCCAATGTAGCAACTTCTAGGTTGGCTAACTGACATATCAATATTTGCATGGGGTCATTGGGAAGTGTCTATTGAGCAATGAAAGGTGGTGGTTGGATTTGAGTAGGTGTGGGGATCTAAGGAATTTGATATGGGTGAGTGTAAGTTATTTGTGATAGCTGAGGTGGTTACTGATAGAATGTGTTAGTGAGAAACAAGGGCATGGTGTGATTGTTTAGATTGTGGAGGTTGTGGAAGTAACTGTTGAGTGGGGATGTGAGTATATGCAGGTTGATAGCCTAGAAATGACACTGTGTATTGCAAAGGTATGGTTGGAGGAAGTTGGGAAGTGAGGGTATAGATTTGTGACATAGTAGGAATTTGTTGTCTGGATAAGGGATTTGACACCTAGGA
This sequence comes from Taxus chinensis, assembly GCA_019776745.2. Taxonomy (NCBI): domain Eukaryota; kingdom Viridiplantae; phylum Streptophyta; class Pinopsida; order Cupressales; family Taxaceae; genus Taxus; species Taxus chinensis. The sequence continues at coordinate 472,548,697 of CM034154.1, forward strand.
TGGTTGAATGGAGGTACCAGTTACCATAGGATCCATTGTAGAGGTAGGGATGGTAGTCACGATAGTCGTGTTGATGTGAAGAAGATTGGGCGGAATGGGTGTAACTATCTGGGTGGTCTGGTGTGCCAATGGGTTGGTGGAAGATGATGCAAAATCATGTAAGACCATATATTGAGGAATGTCAGAACCAACATTATAAGGATAAACTTGCTGAAGCGGTGGCCTATCCAAAGGGAGGTGTACGTATCTTCTTAAAAGGTAGTCTTGGAAGGCCACAGAGTTGGCATCAAGAATCTATCTGAATTCTGGGTCTCCAAGAGGGAAGAATGAGGTACCAATAGGCTCTGATCTAACAGAGGGTGGAGTGGTTGGCCTAGATGGGATGAAATGTTGGTCTAATGCCATAGTGTGGAAGAAAGGTATTGAATGAGGAATATTAGTAAGAGGATGGGTGCCTCTGAGTGAGATAGGAAGAAACACGAATGATGAAGTTGTTGATGTAGTGATTGATTGGGATGAAGCACTATGTGTGGCGAGGTTGTGTTCCATATTTTTAGTAGTGGATCGAGTGATTACAGGCATGAAAAGGAAATTGTTATATTAACAAACAAGTTAGACAAACAATTTTTTTTTTTTTTGTTTTTTAAAATTAAGAATGTGTGTAAAATAAAACGGCTAAAAGAGGACCTAGAAAAAGGTAAACTATGTTTGGTTTTAGGTAATTTATGGCTGGGAAATGTCTAAAATGGTTTGATTGGGTGATCGAATCCCAATCAAAGAACCATGTGCAATGAATGTTTCGATGTGTTGATTAATTTGTGAATTTTCAGGTAGTGTGTGATGTAAAAAGTTAAACCCCTATTTACACTATGTGAGCAAGCAATATGCATAGGGTTCATTTTGCTCCAAATTTGAAATATAAAGTTTGATGCTGACAATCATCTAGGTGTATGAAATTACAATGCAAAAAGGAGAAAATAAGGAAAAATAAAGAATACCTGTATATCACTTTTTTTCCTTTTATTTGACAGCAAGCTGAGCCAAGTGTAAGCTTTAGGTGATCTTGAAAACACCTTTTGTCATATTGAATAAAATGTTTGAAAATGATAATCAATGATTGGGAATGTCCAAGGATTTCAAGACTGAAGATGAGATTAACAAGCGATGATTGGTGATGTGGTCTGAGTTTAAGATATTATCTCTGACAGCGGAATCCTGTAAAGGCAAATACGACAATTAGTGGATGTGATCCAAAAGAGATAAAACAAATAAATAAATTAGAATAAACAAATTACTTGGATTAGTCGGATATAAAGTAAAGTAAACACTAAACAATGCAATGACTATTATTAAGTAATAAAATAAATTAGACACTAAACGATAGACACGATAATGTGATAATTAAATCAAAAGTAATAAATGACGACAAACACTAAATAAATGACAAACCTATTATAAACTTATAAAACTAAATGAAAAATGAATAAGATGATAATGAAGTTCAGATGGTAAACAATGTTATGAAAGCCAATGTGAATATATGTTTAGTCATCGAATCTAAACAAATTTCACCAATAGATGATTATTAAGGATATAAAATATAATTGGATGTTTAGATGTGAATAAATTATTAGGAGACTATGTGATTAAATTGCATTGAGACTGTGTATCAAAGATAAATGTGGCCTAAAGAATTGTAAATCCATTATTATAAGGAGACTGAAATTATTCCTACTACAAAATATCACTTTTCAACGCATTCTTTATGGACATGTTCTAACGAATTGCAAGCCAATAACTATTAACATATAAATCATTATTCACTGTGTAGAAACATGATTTGATTAATTAATGCAAAATGTAAAATTGACATGGATTTGCAACAAGCATGGATGATAGACAGGAAAAGGGAGGTGTGGAGCAAAGGGAAGTTGTTATTGTTATTTTCTTTTTGTATTATTTTGTTATATATATATATATATATTATATTTTTTCTCTCTTATTTGACTAAATCTTAAAAATGAACTTTATACTTGTAAAACAAGAACAAACCGAAAATATTTTCCTTTTTTTTACGTTTTTATAAAATTCAATAAAATTGCACACCTATTATAAAAAATTCAATAACTATTCCTTTCAAATAAAAACCCACTCACCCCAATGATGACACAAATAACTACATGTACGAACCACAATGCATGGCTGGAAATAGTACCAATGATCCTGCAAGTGGGTAAATTTACAAATGAAAATTGCAGAACATATATCTAGATTGATGCAATGTCATATTTACAATAATATGGAATACAATAACTTTTATACAAACGACACCCATAAAAAGTGAGCAAGCAAAAAAAATGACCAGAGCTTGTATTTGGTCCCACTGGGCGTGCCAAATGTTGATCTGGAAAACTCGTTCTCGTGCGAGTGAACACCGAGACTACCAGCCACTAGTAACTCTAAATGATAGAGGGCATAGGACCTCAGATGCAGATATGGATTCTAAATACGGGCGCAGAGAAAATAAATCTATAAAGAAAGAAAATAGATCTGTAAGATGGAAATAGATAAGATTAGATGATGATATACGGGGACTTCCTGACAAAGAAGATCCGGGAAGCGTTAACTTCCTTAGTGGCTGTAAATCCCCGTGTTCATAATAAAATAATGAATATCAAATGATAAGATGACATGCCAAAAACTACAAAGAAAATCTGCAATATGTTGAAGAACAATATTAATATGATATCGAACTAGTATCCTACCAGAACAACTGATTGTTCGCTATGCAGGTGATATGAAATTAGTAGAGCTTCACCTCTAAATATTCCACAGTATGATGTAAAATTTCATAGAAAAATGAATTTAAGCTTCAGAATTTCTAGAATTTTCTCCTCTCCCTTTAGAGGGGGGGAAAGAGTTCTATTTATAACTTGAATTGAGATTAAAATAAAGGATTACAAATAATTACAATTTGCAAAATAAATTTTTATTAAGAGGACACGATGAAGAGGTGATTTGATGGTGGGGTTTATGATGTGAGAAAAGGAAAAGATGTGATGTTGAGTAGGGACACAGTTAGGTGTAATAGTGAAGTCATGTGCTCACTTTACACTATTTATTTTTGGATTTGTTGTCGGAGACGGATATTTTTGAATTATTGATTTTATGGGTGGGGTCCATATTTTAATAATTTTAAGAGATTGAATTTTTAGGTAGGAATTGATTTTTAGGTGAGAAGTGATTTTGACTTAAGTGGGGAGCATGTGGGGTTATTGATTTATATATATATACTTTTGAATTATTTAATTATTAAATATAGTGATATGACTAAAATAAATTATTTAACATAATATAGTTTTGGCATGTGATAAGATATTAATATAGTTATAATATTAATTAACTAAATGTGAATTGTTGGTAGGAAATGAGACCTGAATAAGCGTGCTGAAGGAGATCAAAAACCTAGGATGATACCAGAATTTGGTGTCTATAAGAATTTTTATTAGTATATTAGCTAATTTTGAGCTCGCCATTTGATGGTTCAAAACTCATTTTTCTCTTGGAGATGGGCTATTTTTATTGTGGTTTTAAATCCTCCTTTGGATTTGTAAGCACTAATTGCTTCTTAGCTCTTAATAGGTTCAACCTTTTTGTTGGCTCTAGATCACTTAGAGCTTTTATGTTGTTGACTATATTTAAGATTTTTCAATAGAGAATAAACTGATTTCTCTCTCTCTCTCTCTCTCTCTCTCTCTCTCTCTCTCTCTGAGTATGATCGATCTAGGTATCCATTGATAACCTAAAGTTATTTTGTTATATCTGAAGGAATAATTTTCATAGCCCAAATAGAGCTTGTTGAGTTAGAATTTTTATTTTAGCTCATCTTTCCTATTTAGTTATCATTGATCTTCAACACGCGTGTATTCTAGTTCATTCATAGCTTTTATGTTATGATTGTTATTATGTTTATTATAACATGAACTGTTAAACTCTCCTTGAATCTCGAGTATTGGTTGGTGGAGATAACTAATGAGAACTAGATACTATTTTCATATTAAAGTGTTTGGATATTAAAATCATCAATGTAATTGAATGTTAGCAATGATTTAGCCCCTTATATGTATGAATATTTGAATTATTTCTAAAAGGAATGAAATTTGGTAAATTAATGATTATGGTATGGTTTTCTTGTAAGGTTTTGATGCTACTCCTTTTCCTCTACATTTATTATGGGAATATAAATTATTGAGTAAGAGATGGGAAACATATAAACTAGGTTGATTATTTGACTGTAGTGGAAAATGATCCATTTTGTTTTAGTCATTATTAAGTATGGGAAAAGGGTAATGTGTTAGTTTATGATAATCTACTTGAGCATAACAGTTATACATAGTTGAAGGTATTTTCTGTTGATATTATTCTGGAAGAATATATACACTGTATGGAACCCAAAATATTAAAGGAATTGAAGGATGTAAATACAAATTCTATTATTTTATTATTGTGATAAAAATTTTTTAATAATGGAAAATAGTTTTTTGAAAGGGACTATACCCTTGAATACAAAATAAGGCCTTTAAGCCGGAATAAGAGTGAGAAACATAGCAGGACTAACCAAGTCCAGGTAATACAATGAAATTCCACATAGCCCAGAAACAGCTACACAAGCGAGACTTAACAGCAAAACATCAGCAAAAAAACAGTAACCCGACAGCCAAGAAACAGTAAGAATAACAAAAGAGTGCAGTAGAATCATGCAGGACTACTTCTTGGCTGCTTGATCAACACTGATCTTGACTTTTTTCCAAGCATGAAACATACCCAAAGCGGTCATGTGGGCAGCATCCGTCTTATTGAGCTCCTCGATGGTTCTTTTTCTCTCTTTCTCATTGCCCCAAAGTGCAGCCGGGACACCGCTGAGGTTGGAAACACTTTTGGCATGCCCCACGATGAATTCCTCAATGGCCCTAAAGGCGGCAATGTTGTAATCATGCCTAGTCTTAGCCTTCCCAAGGCGGGAGTCCAAGGAGTTCAGATTTTTGTATATGTCTTCAATCTGACTATTGTCATTGCTCCCTTCCCCCTCCATGCTTTTCTTACCTTTTTGCTTAGCTAGGTTTTTGACCTCATCCTTCAGCATTTTTATCTCAGCCTCTAAGGCCTCCAGTCTCTTGGAAGGGTTATCCATCTGTGCTTCCCGGGGACTGGCACTACTTATGTTTAGCAGGTCACGTGCAATGTCAAGATCAAGAGGCTCTTTCCCTGCTGCAAGAGTCTCAAGGTTGAGTCTCCTAGAAGCCCTGGTGAGTGGACATTTAGAGGTAGAGGCGAGGTGGGTGGCAGGAGGAGCAGTAGGAGGAATAGAAGGAGAGACATGTGCAGCCGGCATGGGGGTAGCAGCACCGGTGGCAGGGGCAGCAGCAAGGGTAGAAAAGGCAGCAGGAGAAGCGGGACTGACAGCAGCGGAGCCCATCGGAGCCGGGCTAGGAGAGGAAGGAAGACCGGGGTACTTGAGAAGGCAGTATTTGTGAATTAGCAAGATAAGCCCTTGATGCAAGGGAACCACCCGGGTATGCTTCTAGAACTCCAAAATGGAGCGCTCAAGAGAGTTTAAAAGATAATGAGGGAAGCAAACCAATCTATTCCTACGGAAGTGGTTTAAAAAGATGAGATGCTTAGCTGGGACAGTAACAAACCTACCTTCCAAGGAGATGAAATGAATCATCATGCGAGTGACTTCATCAAACGGTGATGGAATTAAGCTTACAAGCAGACCCGCTGTGCTAAAAATAAGCTTCTCATCTTCCTCCACAAATCTTCTTTCTTCAGTTTCTTTGATAACCCTTTTGTTGAAGAAGCGGTACCCATCCAGGCTGAGACCGGTCGCTTCAGCAATGAGCTCTTCATTGACAAGAATTTTCTGTCCCCCATAGTCGACAGTCCTCTCTTTCCACTCCTTAGCAAAGCATACTGAAATACTTTGATCATGTCCTTGTACCCTTTCAACAAAGCTGGTGAAGCCGCCTATGCTGAGAATGTTCCAAAGCTCGGTGTTTTCCTTCCAATCAGGGTCCGCGCACAGCTTAATTTGACAGGGAGGTCCTCCCATCTTCTCAGTGGTGTGCAGGTTACAACAAATTCCAGAATGCCGCTAAGCGTGAAGAACAGTTCGTTTCTTACTGTTGAAGATCACATAAGACTGGGAACTGTAGCCGTTGGTCTTCTCACGAATGGCTGCATAATTGCTGAACTGAGCCTGCGGGAAGTCGTATGTGAAAACCCTTTCCCTGTCAACAATCACTTTGTAATTATTATCGGTTTTTGTGGAGTTTGGCATCTGGATATCAACAGCCGTTTTACCTCCCGCATGCGTGATTTTCAAATCTGGATGACTCCACTTGAAGTTTCTTAAATAGATCTTGCTATTATTTGAAAAAGATATTATTTGCCTCGCCATATAGAATAAAGCAGCACATGTGAAAGAATTGATGATTTTGATTTTCCTCCAAATATTAAGGCTTATCTCTAGAGATTGCTTACTTATGAAGCTCCGCATGGATGCTGTTGTGAAGCTGATTAGGGATACTATCATTATCCCAGACAGTAAAATTTATATTAATGCCATAATTGGCCAGTGCATCCGCCAGATTGTTGCCTTCCCTGTAAGTATGTATGATTCTGATACTATTGAAGGTGTGGCAAATGCTTATGGATTCAGAGATAAAGTCTTTAATATTCCAACTGGGAGATGAGGACTGATTAAGAGGCTTAATGATATTAAGGGATTCCCCTTCAACAATAAGGTTCTGAATATTTTGAGCCTGTGCAACTCTCAAGCCCCATAGAGCAGATAGTGCTTCGGCAAAATGATTGGTTTGAATTCCCATTTTTCCAGCATAAGCAGCAATCAAATTACCTTTGTGGTCTCGTATTGCTCCTCCTCCAGCTGCTGTCCCAGGGTTTCCCTTAGAGGTGCCATCAAAGTTCAGCTTGTACCAATTAGAGTCAGGAGGATGCCATTTAATCAAAGATCTATCTACACTATTCCCAGGGTTGCTCCAATTTCCAATGTGCCAATTAGATAAAATGTGCTCTTCATTCTCAAGATAACACTTGTTCTTGGGGGGTTTAAATCTGGCCATGTCCTCTTTGATACCTTGAGAAATTTTGCCAATACTGATTTTATAATTCTGCTTCTTATTTCTAAAAATGATATTATTTCTGTCCTTCCAAATCCTCCAGATTAAGTGTGGGATTGCTAATTTCCAGATTCTTTTGATAGCACAATGTCTGAATGGCGGGTTCCCTTGATTCCATAGCTGATTAAGGTTCTTCGGCAACACCCAAAGAGCATCAAATTTAGAAAGAACAAAGCTCCAAATTCTATTGGCATAAGCACAATGTATGAATAGATGACTAATGTCTTCATAGTCATTCCTACAAAGGTGGCACCAATTAGGAATTATAAATCCTCTTCTCATCAAATTGTCAGTGGTGAGAATTCTACCTCTGATGGCCAGCCAAAGAAATTTTTTTATTTTGGGGGTTAACTCAGGCATCCAGATCTTGTTCCAGTTAAAGTCAGATTGGTTACTGTGAGAAAGATTGGTGTAACCAGATTTGACTGAGTATTTCCCATCTTGTGAATTGCTCCAAACCAGCTCATCCTTGGAATTCAGCTGACTTAAAGGGAAGAGGTCTAAAAGATCCTGAAGGGAGGAAGCAATTTGTTTCAGCTCAATTCATTCCATAGAAAGTCTTTTCCAAGTCTTGTTGGTGCCATTTCCTTCAATATAGTCCTTGACTTTAGTTCCATACTTGCTTATAAGGCTGTCCTTAGCTATCCCAAATCTCTCCAAGAGGTTTTCACTGAACCAGTTATCCTCCCAGAAGTTTATCTCACTGCCATCCCCCACTTTCCATTTGCTGCCCTGCTTGATGAAGTTTCTACTCTTGACCAGATTATTCCAAAAAATGGAACCATTGGGTAGTTGTTCTTCATGCAGATAGGAGTAGACAACTTGTTGATTCAAGTATTTTGCTTTAATAACATCAATCCAGGGCTGTTTCTCAGATAACAATCTCCAGCCCATCTTAGCGATGAGTGCCTCATTCATTTTCTCAATATTTTTTATGCCCAGCCCTCCCATGGATTTTGGGGTGCAGACCTTATCCCAGGCCACTAGGTGAAATTTGAACTTCTCTTCCATGCCTTGCCATAAATTTTTTTTCTGAATCCTTTCAATTTTCTCTCTGAAGGAAGAAGGAATTTTGAAAAGTGACATGATATAGATGGGCAGACTTTGGAGTGTACTTTTAATGAGAAGGCACTTACTAGCACTAGAGAGAGTGGCCCCTTTCCAACCTGCCATCTTTTTCTGAAATCTCATCAACAAATCATCCCACACCATGTGAGAGACTTTCTTAGTGCCAAGGGGGAGGCCTAAGTACGTTGCTGGAAGAGCACCTATTCTACAGCCCATAATTTTAGCAATCTTGAGCTGTCTTTCCTCAGGGGTGTTAAAGAAAAAAATGGTGCTTTTGTCATAATTAATCTCTTGCCCAGAAGCAGATTCATAGAGTTGTAATAAAGCCTTAATAGCTTTAGCTTCCACAACTGAGGCCAGAAGAAGAAGGATAGTGTCGTCCGCAAACTATTGATGAGAGACAGCTTGGCTGAATGAAGCGGGTTTAGATCCATTTAAAAGGCTGTTCTCAACCGCTCTGCCAATTGTTCTACTAAGGCTGTCAGCTAAGAGAATGAAGAGTAAGGGGGAGATGGGGTCTCCTTGTCTTAGACCTCTGCTGGTGGTGAAAAAACCCACAGGCTCCCCATTAACAACCACAGAGAACCTGGCTGTAGATATACAAGACTTGACAATTTTTCTAAATTTTTCCGTGAACCCAAATTTAGATAAAATCCTGTCAAGGAAGACCCAAGAAACCTTGTCAAAAGCTTTATTCATATCAAGCTTGAGGATCATATTAGCCTTTTTATTGTTTTCCATGGAATGTAAAGTTTCGTGCACCATAATCACTCCATCTTGTATTATCCTGCCTTTAATAAAGCCACTCTGCTGCCTTGAGATGAGGTCATTCAATATGAGCTGCAGTCTAGTAGTGATGATTTTGGTGAAGATTCTAAAGATAACATTAACAAGACTGATAGGTCTGAAGTCCTTGAAGTTTTTTGCATCCATTTTTTTAGGTGCCAGCACAATGTGCGTGTTATTGCGCTCTTTTAGAAGATTTCCTGTTCTATAGAATTCATTTACCGCTTTGAGAAGATCCTCCGAGCATATTTCCCAGAACTTCTGAAAAAAATTAATAGAGAACCCATCCGGTCTAGGAGCCTTATCCCCCTCAAGAGAAAAAATAGCCTTTTGCATTTCTTCAAGCGTGACAGCTTTAGTGATGTCTCTGAATTTTTGGTCCTCAATGATATTCTGAGGGATGGCCTCCAACATGAAGGAAATAGCTTCAGGGTTACTGACGTTGTTCTCTTTAAGAAGATTCTTGTAAAATTCAAGTGCTTGTTTCTTGATGCTGTTTGGATCTTTAGTGCTGTTCCCATTGTTTTTAGAAACCTCAAGGATTCTGTTACTGGCTCTATGTTTTAGAGTAGTCATGTGAAAGAACTTTGTGTTCCTGTCTCCCTCTTTAAGCCAAATAGCTCTAGATTTAAGGCACCAAAAAGACTCTTCCCTACTGCAGATCGTATGCAACTCAGAAAGAATATTCTTTTCATTTACTTCATCTTCAACCGATCTTCCCAAAGTATCCATTTTTAACTCCAGATCCTGAAGCTTCTGTTTTAACTCTTTCTTTTTTTCGAAAATATTTCCAAAAACCCTTTTGTTCTAGATTTTGACTTGCTTTTTGACATTTTTGAGTTTTTGAACCAATCTGAACTGAGCAGTGCCTTCCCCAATCCATACCCACCATTCTTTTATCCTATCATAGATATCATCATGCTCCATCCACATTTTTTCAAATTTGAATGTGCTTTTTGCTGGTTTAGTCCAATTGAGAAGGCTTAAAGCAATCGGATTATGATCAGATCCAATTCTTGGAAGGGAAGATAGGTAAAAGTCTTGGCTTAGAATCCAGTTTGCTGAGATTAATGCCCTATCCAGTCTCACCTGAATGAACTCCTTTCCCAACCTTCTATTATTCTAAGTATACTTATTACCATGCAGATCCACATCAATGAGGTTTTGTTCAGCAATAAAGTCAGCAAAGTCCTTCATACCATTAGAGAACGTGGGGGTTCCACCAAACTTCTCATTTGGGTTTAGAGGGGAATTGAAATCTCCCATAATGAGCCAGTTGGCAGAGCTATGTTGATTTCTAAAGATTTTAAGATCAGCCCATAGTTTTCTTCTACCACTAGTAGAGTTAGGGGCATAAATATTAGACAAGATCCATTCACACTTTTTCTCAATAGTGACGAATTTAATTGCTAGATGATTAATATTAGCACTAAGAATCATACTAGTACAGTGTCTTTTATCCCAAAGAGTAGCCAATCCTCCGGAAGCTCCCTGAGAATCGACAGCCGCCATTTCAGAACTATCCCAATTTTTTTTTTAATATTAACCATGGTCATTGCTTTCATTTTAGTTTCTTGAAGAATCAAAATGCTGGGGTTACTGGAATCCCGTAACTCCTTGATGGTTCTTTGCTTAGAGTTTCCATTTAGGCCTCTGATATTCCAGGATATAATCTTCATTTGGAATGGTTGGTAGTTGGAATTGCTTGCTGGTTCAATTGTCGCTGAACCCCATCTGCAATATCCCTCTCCGTTTTCTTAGCTCTGAGAGTCTTTTTAGAGGGTTTTCCTCTTTTTGAGCTTCCTCCAAAATCAGCTGTTTGTCTAGCAGAAGACCTGGTTGTTCTAGAAGAAGAGGTGTCCCAATTGTCAATTTCCTTTTTTTTTTCACTATACAATGAATCTGGGATCCTTTCAAAACCTCTCATTCTTTTTTTCATTTTTGAGATGGCCAATGTGAATCCAGAGTCTGGATCTTCCATTTCCTTGGCAGGCGTGATTTCTCCTTCCTCATGTCCTTTATGTAAACTATCAGGCAAGTGATCAGAAGCTGTTCTGGCACTGCAGCAGACCGGCGAAGCCACTGTTGAGATGCTGGGATCTGTCATATCTTCCTTGTTACCAGCTTCCTCCCTAATTAATGGCTGAATTTCTTTCTCTTGTTCTAAACTGTCAGGCAAGAGATCAGAAGCTGTTCTGGTGCTGCAGTATACCGGCGAAGCCACTGTTGTAATGCTGGGACAAGGCAGCGGATCCGCAATACCATTCTCTCCAGAAGAGAGAATCTCCAAAGGCTCAATCTCTGTCATATCTTCCTTGTTACAAGCTTCATTCCTAATTAATGACTGAATTTATTTCTCTTCTGGTCCAGAAGGGACTAAAATGTCCATCACTGAACCATCATGCTCGTTTACTTCTATGGATACCTTAACAAAGTCTTCTTTCACAGATGTTTCAAAAGGTAAATCCGAAGAAGCCTTCACCGACTTGTCCAGTACTTCTTTGTTGGGAGCTTCAGGCAAAACTAAAGTTGCAGCTTTGGGGCGCCAGACAAGATGCTTCTTTATATGAGTTCTAAACCCCCCCCCTTTTTTTTCCCTTCTGTTTAGATGCAAATCCTTCTGGCTGGGACCTTTTTCATCAATCTTCCTATCCTTGCTTGGGTCCATGCTAACTTTGTTCAGATCTGAGTCTATCCCAGGCTGTTCAAAGTCCAAAGGGAGGGTCATCTTCTTGGAGCAGTTTTTGTCAGAGTGACCAATGATATGGCATAGCTTACATCTTAAGGTTTCAACTTCAATTTTTTGGGTCCAGGATCCAAATCGAGTTTTCAAGATTATGTGCTCCGGAATCTCCTGATCTATGGCTGAGAAAATGCAGAACCAAGAAAAAGCAATCCTGGATCTGTTTCTTGTGGGTCCATCAAGCCCAATAGGTGCACCTAGGGATTTTGCAATATTTAGCAGTATTTCATCATCCCATAGATGTAATGGCAGCCCTGGAATCCTACACCAGATTGGAATGGTGTTTATATTTTAAGTATTTGGATCAAAACCCGGATACCATTTTTTCAAAAAAAGACCCATATTTCCCAGCCACCAGGGACCTCCCAGCAACACCAAATCTAAATCCTCTTGCTGGTTAAACTTAGCCAGGAAAAAACCTTTTGGCATAACAGTAATGCTTAGAGCTCCCTTAGGTTTCCATTTTCTCAAAACCCATTTTCTAATGAAATCAATATTAGGTCTAGAGCCAAGAAACTTACTAACAAGGGAGAGGTTTGTTTTGCTTAAGGCTCTATCAACAAATCCATCTGGGACCTTAAGACAGGTGGCACCCTCTTTGTCCATTTCCCATGTAAAATGATCAGTGATTTTAGGACCCACCTTGAGGTTAGGGCTTTGAAAAAGCTTATTCCAGGCCAAAGGTGTGGATCGCAACATATCCTCATTTTCTTTTCCAGCCGTCCGATTGTGGTATGAGATCTGCTTTTCCTCAGTAAACTTTGTCATATTGCACAGACTTTCCGCGGCCAGAACTGCCAAAACCGCGCTGACTGTACCTCCCGCTTTTGCATCGTTCGTACCCGTGTCCACAAACGTCCGGTTATGGCTATAGAACAGCCTTTCCTCAGCATTTTGAATCGTAGTTCGCAGACATTCTGTAGCCAAAACTGCAGAGACCGCGTCACCATAGTTCTCTCCATCGCTAGTAAAAATAATGTTGTGATAAATTATTGCAATAATATGTCACTTTATTAGTCTAGTAGTTGTGACTATCAGTTTGAAATCATGTACTATTTGCAAATATATTATGACAATATGAAGTATCATTTCATACGTGCATGAGATAGTTATCTTATTAATAAACTAGGATGTTTATTTGTTTTCAATAAGATAAACTTAAATCATCCTATTATTTCATTTAAGTATCATAAGGAATATGAGTTAGTGAACTCATGTCAGTTTTTGAACTGACCCATATATACATTTTCTCTCTCCTAAAGTTTGCAAGAAGTAATGACGTTCATGAAGTGAGTGATTGAATTATTTACACATGATTACATCATGTGATATTTGTTAAAAATCCAAAAAATTATTGTTATATTTATTTGATAAATGTGAATGAATTATCTTCGCAAGTTGTTATGGGAAATTTTCCTAATGTACTATTATGATGATTTTCATAACACTATTTATAAAAAATAGGGATCATCCTTAATAAATATGAATATATTACTGAGTTTTTTTGTAACTTATCTTATTGGATACACAATAAATATATGTTGTTATACAACTGAGCATAAATAAAGATGGTTAATATTATGTTATTCAATTATTGATTAACTCAATTGATTCATTTGAAATGAACAAATATGTGAATGACGAAACATAGAACAATAAGGATAATAATATAATGATTTTTTTTTTATTATTGTACCTTATGGATTTAAATGGTTTAATCATGATAATTAATGAACTTACAAAGATTAAGGATTATCTGTAGTGAGTAATGTAACTAAATAAATCAATGTGGAACATGATTAGTAAGCCTATAATTAAAGAAGTATACTATATTGTGTTAGTTCGATAAGAGAAACTAATGAAATATAATAGCTCTTAGAGTTACTATAATCCTTTTTTTTCGTGTAATGATACATTATAACTTGTTGTAAATATGAACTTATTTAATTTATCTTTCGTGGATAAATTTATGTGTATATGAGCCATAGGTGCTATGTCCCATCATCCTTTCAATAACATCCTTATCGTGCCAACTTAGGATGACTACAAGAAGGGTAGTGAGGACGTAATGATGAAAATCATTACGTGGTCACTATCATTCCCATAGGAATACTAAGGTGGGACTAATATGATCCTTTTGATTAGTAGGGTGAGTCATGGAATCTACTTCTTAAAAACCAAAACTTAATTTCTTGAACAACGAAATGAAATCTAGATGAATTTTTAGAGATGGTTGTGCAGTGATGGAAGACAATATTCATTTTCTTGTGTGTAATCATGAAACTAAGCGTGTAATTCAACACTTGAATCTTTGACCAAAGTAATGTAAGTAATTTATTACATTATTTATTCATAATTCCCCTAACTCATTGTGTTAGGTACATGATGGAATGTTGTTAGTATGTTTTCTAGGTAAAAACTTTGGAGATGCACATAGTTATCATAACCTGCTAAAGTTTTAACCAAAAGTATAAAATTTATACAACTCGGGGTAGAGTGAATTTAAGGGAGATTAAGAATATCTAGTTGACCGTTATAGCTACACATGGTTATCATTTATTATCAGATGGATTGTAAACATTTAATTATGTTGGATTCAATTGCTACAAGATGAAATCATTAAAGACATTAATTGTACTTAAGGGGTTTGTTTTTTTAAATTCCCTTAATTTGGATGAATCATAACATGGGTGTTACATTTTGGTATAAGAGTTAAATATTTATCAACTCTTGAAATTTATGGGTTAATAAATATAATGCACATCTTATCATATTATTAACAGGATATGATAGCTATGAGAAGAGAAAACAATGAGGCTTGCACCAATTCTTTAAATACTGAAGGTTTAAACTATCAAAATCTAGATGAAATCCTAGCAGTCCTGTAGGACACCTGAAACTTGATAACTACCTTAGAGAAGTAGGTTGTGGGTGATAATGAAGAGGAATAACATGAGGTAGAACAACTTGTAGTAAATGAGGAAGAACAACCAGAGCAACCTAGTGCTAAAAATAAGCAATGGATTAAAAGAGCTCACTTGATTGTTGAAATTTTAAGAGATATCAAGAAGATCGACCCACACAAATTGGATGGAACAACTTTGGGGGATAGAGCCAAGAATTGATTGAGCGAGATGGAAAATTATTTTAAAATAAGAAACTTTTTCGAAAGAAACCAAAGTAATTTGGGGTGTTTTCCAGCTCTTCAATGAGACATCCTCTAGGTGGGATAATTGAAAGATGAAGTTAAGTGTTGATACTACCTCCATCACATGGGAACAATTCAAAGTTTAATTCTGTCAACATTAGTTTCCTCAACTGCAATTTGAAAAAAAAATGTATGAGTTTCAAAATTTAACATAGGGTAAACTGAGCATGGTAGAGTATTGGGAATGTTTTACCAAGCTATTTAAATATGTACCTCAATACCAAAAAGATGAAAAATTTGGAATTCGTAAGTTTATTATGGGGTTAAACCCAAATATTGGAGGAGAAGTAGATGTTCATGGACCATTTACAATATAAGTAGTGTTTGAAACAATGATTAGGTAAGAATAGAAATTGCAAGAAATTTCATCTCATAGAGAGGAAAAGTGTAAGAAGAACATCAATTCACCTTCACCATTAGCTCATATAATAACATGGTGTAATAATGAGGGCAACAAAATGAATACTGCCATAAATAATACAACAGCTAAACCTATTATAAATACAAGGAGAAGTGGGTAGAATAATGCTGTAGTTAATGAAAACAAATTTGAAAGGAAAGGGACTGTAGCTCGATGTTTTAAATGTGGCGGTGACCATTGTGCTAACAATTGTGCCTAAATGAATCAAGGGAAAAATCAAAAATAAATAATTTAGGCTACAATGACTAACCTTTAGGATGATAAATAGGATACCCCTATTGAAGTGCTAGGTAATTTATACAGACTTCATGTTACTATTTTGTTTGACACAAGTGCAATCGAGTGCTTTATTTCTATTAAGTTAGCTGAAAAACTAAAAAATTTGTATATATGGAAAATACGTGGAGTGTAAAATATGGGAATGATGTTATGCATACAGTAGAACAATGTTTGTTTGACATAGCATTGGAACTACCTAGTTTTACCACTGAACTTAACCTCTACCTAGCTCCTTTAGGGTCATATGACCTCATAATAGGAGTAAATTGACTTTCCAGACACAAGTGAACAATAGAATGTTTTGAAAAACAAATAGAATGCATAGATGACATACATGAAACAAATAAAATTCATAATATTAAGAGAGATTTTGAAGTTAGAAAAATATCTACAATGCAGCTTAAGAAGGCTAAAAACAAAGGTTGCATGTTGTACGCAATAAAAAATTATGATTTTAGTGAGGAAGGTAAGACTTCCTTGGAATATTTTCCGCTGTTACAAGAGTATAGGGATGCCTTTCTAGAAGAATTACTCATACTTCCTTCTAAATATGAGTTTGAATTTACCATTGATATAAAACTTCGAACTGAACCGATATAAAAAAACCATATAGAATTAAAAAAAATGAGTTAGTTGAACTGAAAGCACAACTTCATGAACTATTGTCTAAAGGAATGATAAGACCAAGTGTGTATCCTTAGGGATCACTAGTCTCTTTTGTTAAGAAGAAGGATGGAATGTTAAGAATATGAATTGATTATCGCATTCTTAACAAAACTACAATAAATAATATATATCATTTTCCAAGGACTAACGACCTCTTCAATTAGATGAGGGATGCATCTATTTATTCAAAGATTGATTTACAATCTGGTTATCATCAACTAAGGATAATAGATGAATACATTTATAAAATGACATTCATAACAATATATGGGCATTATGAGTTTACTATTTTACCATTTGGACTCACTAATGCACCTGCTCCATTTATGAACATCGTGAATAATATTTTTCAGGAATACTTAGATAACTTTGTGCTAGTTTTTCTTGAAGATATTTTGATTTATTCAAAGAATTTAGACAAACACAATGAACACTTGAGAATAGTGTTAGATGTACTTAAGAAAAGGAAACTATATGGTAAGATTTTGAAATGTTCTTTTTATAAGAATGAAGTGCAGTATCTTGGTCACATCATAAAAAAAGATGAGATTTTAGTTGAACAATAAAAAATTAAGGCTATAACTAAGTGGCCAGTACTTAAAAATGTACATGAAGTAAGAAGCTTCATAGGGATAGCTGGTTACTACAAAAAAATCATAAAATATTTATCGAGAGTGGCTAGACCAATAACTTCATTACAGAGAAATGATAAAAAAAAATTGTGGATTGATAAATTTGAAAATGCATTTAACTTATCGAAATAAAAACTTACAATAACACCTGTTTTGAAGGTTTCAAATCCTAATGTAAGCTTTACAGTGGTAACCGATGCCTCAGGTTAAGGTTTGGGAGGAATACTTCTTCAAAAATATCATGTGACTTAGAAATTTCTGCCATAGTTCATGAATTAAAAATTTGGAGGCATTATTTGTTAGGAAATCCATTTGAATTAAAAATAGACCATTTGAGGCTGAAATACATTTGTACACAACCCAATTTGAACATAAGATAGTGTAAGTGGCTAGAATTTTTGTCCCAATATAAATTAGACATTAGTTACATCAAAGAAAATAAAAAATTGATTGGATGACATGCTGAGTCGTAGGAAACATGTTTCCGTGATTATGACCCTTAGAACACAGTTTAAAGAAGAAGTTAAAAAATAACTTCAAATCTAATCCATATTGTCAACATGTAAAAAACCGCACCAGAAAAAAATTGGAATCATAGGAGATATAAATGTTTTAAGATAGATAAAAAAGGAGTATCCGGTATGATATCAGAGTTTATGTACCCTTGGGTAATGATCATAGGAAAAAAATCATGAAGGAATTTCATGATGCACCATATTTTGGGCATCCCACAGTAACGAAATTGTTGGCTAACGTAAAAAAACAATACTTTTAGAAAGGAATGAAGAAATACATGAATAATTATGTTGTATATTGTCTTAAATGTTAATGTATTAAGGAAAAGCACATGCATCTTGTTGATTTGGTGTATCTTCACAACATTCTGTAGTATAGATGGCATGTAATCAACATGGATTATGTGCAAGGGCTGTCACTATCCAAAAAAAGCATGACATGATTTTAGTAGTGGTTGAAAAACTAACCAAAGTAGCTCACTTCATACCAGGAAATCAAAAGAATGATTCCCTAGTACTTACAAAGTGGTTTGTGTATGAGTTTTTTTGATTGCACAAAGTTCCAAAATTGATCATTTCAGACAAGGATCCTAGGATGACCTATTGGTTTTAGCAAACTTTAAACTCAACACTGGGAACAAAAATGAACTTTAGTTTAACTTACTACCCTGAAACAGATGGTCAAATAGAATGAGTTAACTAGGTTATGAAAGATATGCATAAAATGTATTACATGGATCAACAATACAAATGGGAGGAATATTTGTCATTAGTTAAATTTTCTTATAATAACACTTACCATTCTTCACTAAAAATGTTTCCATTTGAAGTATTGTATGGGAGAAAGTGTATAACTCATATTACTTAGGATAGTAGAGAGGAAAAAGAGGTAGTGAGCCCAAAAATGTTGACATAAATATGATTTAAAAAGAGTTGATAGAAAATTTGAGCAAGGAGACATAATTTTTAGGGTAAAACTTAGAAATAGCTCTATTTAAATCCTTGAAGTTATAAGTCTGGTGGCATATAGATTAACATTACCTCCTACATTATGTAGAATGCATAATGTTTTTCACATTTCTTTTCTTAAAAAGTATGTATCTGATAGAACACATGTCATAAATTGGAACTCATTACATGTTTAGGACCTAAAAATCATCATGGTTGAACCAATATGAGTGCTGGAAACTTGCATGTTGCATCTTAAAAATCAAGAAACTTAACAAGGTAAGGTCCAATGAGACCAATATTTGGAGGATAGTGTAACTTGGGAGAACTTGGATGAAATGAAGATTGCATTTCCTTTTCTATTTCAATGAACACAATTGTTATTTGATTATTTATTATGAATTCATGATGTACTATCTGTTACCTATGATGAGTGTAATGGAAAGTTAAGCTATATTACTGACTGTTTGGAAATAAATTACTATTATAAGGATGATTACAACCAAATTTTATGAACTATTATTGAATAAAATTCTAAATTCTTAAAAAGTTTTATGAAAATATGAATTGTTTTCTTTTGATGTTGATGTTGAGCTTGCTTTCATTGATATGTTTGATAATATTAAAGTTTAAATCATTGGAACGATGATTATTTTAAGAGGGAAAGTATGTCACAACCTGAACATAATGAATTTTTGGTTGTAAGGTTGTTTGTTGATTAAATTTACGTTGATGCTCGTTAAGAGAAAGGTGGATGCGAAAAGTGACAAGTTAAAATTAACAACGTAAATTTTTATATGATGTTAATGAATGACTGAATTAATAATATAATAGTCTATTTGAAATCAATAGTTGTAATGATAATATATATATATATATATATATATATATATATATAAACACACACACACACACATACACATTTTAGGTTCAAGGGTTTTATTGATTTAAAATGAGCATCTTGTGGTTGGAATTGTTATAAGGTTTAATTGAAGCTCCACCATTTAGTTGCATTGTTTAAGGTTTCATTCACATGGGGATTGGTCATAGAACACTTTGCATATAAATTGTTTATTATTGCATTGGTCATTGACCACGTATAATGGAACATTGTTGATTGAATGTGGTTTGAACTTTGGTTAATAAAGTGACATGGTCTTGTACAATTCAAAGGGCATGCGAGTTAGTGAGTTTTTAAATATCTATTTTTGGAGGGAGATAGCCACAACATGACACTAACGGTCTTAATGGAATTTAATGAATTTGGTTCCTTGGGAACTGGTAGCTTCCTCAGGAAGCTAAAACATGCAAACTCCTTCATTTGCATCATTTTGCATTGCGTTGGTTTTTGGTCTTCAAAGCTAGAACATGGAGATTTTTGAGGAGATATTTATGGAAATATGTTTCTACGATTATGCATGCAAACATGAAGTTGTTTTTAATGGTATATTTGTATTTAAAATCTCTTTTGAAAATATTTTATGGTATTTTTGGGAGTTCAAATTTCATGTATATTTCAAGGGAAGAATAAGGAAAAAGAAAAAGAAAAACCAGGCATGGGTTTTCTCTCTCATGTTCTTTGATGTTATTAACATGAATTTTTATAATATGTGTTTGGTTATGTAAGTCATTTTTTAAATCAATAAATAAAAGGCTTTATTTGTTGAAATTTGTTTCTCCTTTTTGTGGGTTAACAAGGAAATATGGAAAGGAAACTTTAAATTATTTCAATTCTTGGGGTTTGTTGTTTAGGTTTAAAAATATGGAAATATGAACATGAACTTAATGGTTTCTGCGAGTTTCATGAATTTGAAATATGTGGGTTTTGTGTTATGAATAATATTTTAGTGTGAATATTATGTGGTAAATAAATAACAACTTCTATAAGTTGTTATTTATTTGGTTGATTGGTTTTACATAAATAGTGGTGGTTTAAGCCACACACGTAAATCGAGAGATTGGTTACCTATTATTTAGGAGATTGGGCCTTATTTATATGATGATTACAAATAATAATGTTATCTTATTATTTTATTAAATTTGGCTACGTTTGAAGCTTTTCCTTCATTTGGTATTAGAGCGGGTGAAAAATCTGATTTTTTCTTATCTTGCTCATCATTCTCAGAGCCAAGAAATGAAGACTATGTGTTAAAGCTCACGTTCGAGACACCATTTAATTTTAGTGACAGTAGAAGAGATGTGCAGACCATGAGCTATCCTACTATCATTTGTGTGTAATAAATATATACCATAAGAAAATATATTTCTGAATTTTGTAACTATTTGTGTGAACACCAATATTCTATAGACCGGGTTTTACATTTTGTCATACACATGTATTAGAAGAGGTTTTATTTCTGGGCTGTATGAATTAAAAGTTCCATTAGCGTATCAACTACACTGTAACATCATTGCATTGATATTTGCATTTATGTAATTCTAGTAGCTCTGGATCAGACCGTTTCCTCACAGCTATTGCTTGACCAGTCATCTTTGATATTGGTTTAGTACATGCAGTTCTGGTGGTTACCTTGGAGATGTGGGGATCCTGCGGGCTTAACCTCAAGTGATTACGACAGCAAAGATGAATTTTCATTTCTACAGGGAGTAGAATTGATCGGCTGCAATTTTAAGACCGAGGATTTTAATAACTTTGACCTAGTTAAATCATTGACAAGTATGCAAAATCTGTGGTGGAGACGTGCAGCCTAATTGGCGACAAGTGCAAATAGAAGCCAGATCACCCCTAATTGTCGCCTGCATTCCTCGAATGATTATCCAACTTGTCATACTGCAGTTGCATGGGGGATCTTTGGATCGACGTTTGGTGGCTATGTCAGATCCTGCTATTGTCGCATATTATTCTCTCCTCATATCTAGTTGTCACCCTTGGTCATTGTAAGGCTTTATCCTTCGTAACTTCCGCCATCTACATGTTCCATCATTGTAGTTGTTCTAGCTCATTACTGTCAAAAAAATATTGTTTCAGGAAAGTCATTAAATATTACTTTTAAGTGTATCATTTCTGTAAAACTATATATATATATATATATATATATCACATATATATATATATACAGGTCATATATATGAAAGAGTCTGTATGGTATATGTGTATAGTCATATCTCACATATATATATATATAAAGTAATTGAGTCAAACTTTGTAAAGATGCATTCTCGCTTGAAACCGACATCCACCAAGTTTGTTAAAATTTTGGGGGGGAAGGGATAGGGGGGGGGGCCTCCGGCGGGGCGGGGCGGTCAATCTCCATTTAAAAGTTTGAAGGAAAATGAATTTCATTTCTGACAACGTCAGACTCAATTGATTTCTAATTGAAAGAGATCTCTGGGATGTTGTTGATGGCACCACTACTTGAACCGACATGGTGGTGATGAAGCTCAACAAATGGAAGATCAAAGATAACAAGGCATTAGCGATCATTGCCTTAGGGATTTCGAAGCCATATTTACATCATATTGATCTAAATAAATCTTCTAAAGATATTTGGGATACATTGAACATGCTCTTTGGTTGCAAACTAACAATGTAGAGATAACTATGAAGAAGAAATTGTTTGAGTTGAAAATGGAAGAAGGAGAAGATATAGTTTCCCATGTCAACAAGTTCTGATCACTAATAATGTAACTATTAGGGATAAATGAAGCTATCAAAGATAACGATGCAAAAGCAATACTATTAAACAACAAGCCCAATAGTATGTCAAACATGGTGTTCACTTTAAATAAGTTAAATCCATCTCTGGAAAACATTATTTCTACATTACTTGAAGAAGGAAATAAGAACAAAGTTATGGAGTCAGAAATAGAGAAATTAATGGCTACAATGACAAAGCCCAACACTTCTTACCAGAATCCTAAACATGGAAAAACTAAAGGTACATGTTTTTATTGTAAAAAAGTAAGGGCACGTGCTTCTAAATTCCAAAAAAATGAGCACAAGATCTGCTTGATCAAAAATTTCCAAATTTAGAAATGGCAATTGGAGAATCAGATGAAGAGGATGACTGTATCTAGAGAAATGATGACAATGACTCAAATGATCAAAGTGATGAAGATTTTTTATATTAAGGTGTGTGATTGTAATATTTATCCTCCATATTCACACTAAGGGGGGGAATGTTAGGAATAATATTTTAGTGTGAATATTATGTGGTAAATAAATAAAAACTTCTATAAGTTGTTATTTATTTGGTTGATTGGTTTTACGTAAATAGTGATGGTTTGAACCACACACGTAAATAGGGATATTGGTTACCTATTATTTAGGAGAGTGAGACTTATTTATATGATGATTGCAAATAATAATATTACCTTATGATTTTATTAAATTTGGCTACATTTGAAGCTTTTCCTTCATTTTCTTTATAATAAGGTCTGGTTTGGTTTGAAATATTAGGAATGGTAAAAACATTAACGTTTAATAAGGTCATTAATATATCTTCATTATAAATGTTTTTATCTCATATTGACCTTGTTGTTATGTTTACATGAAATGATTTCTTGAATCCATACTGCTTATGAAATTTGAAACTATTCATTTTATAGATGTGAAAACCTGAAAGGAGAAGAAGGAAAAGGAAATAAATGATACGGGTTTTGTTTGAAATGGGATATATTGGATTATCATTCGATTTAGTGTATGCGTTTGGTTTTATAAGAAAATTTGGAATATATTTTTGTTCGTATTTTTATTAGTGTATCATCTCATTTTGAGCTCACCATTTGATGGTTCAAAAATTATTTTTCTATTAGAGCTCGGATGTTTTTTATTGTGTGATTTTAAATCCTCCTTTGTATTTACAAGCACTACTTGGTTCTTAGCTCTTAATGGGTTTGACAATTTTATTGGTTTTAGCTCACTAAGATCTTTACTATTGTTGATTGTGTTTAATCTCTTTCAATAGAGAATAAATTGGTTTCTCTCTCTTCATGAGCACGATCAATCTAGGTATTCATTGATAGCTTAAAGTTATTTTGTATATTTTAAGGAAGGATTTTCACAACCCAAATAGAGCTTGTTGAGTTAGAATTTTTTATTTTATCTCATATTGACTATTTAGTTATTATTGGACTTGACCACATGTGTTTATTCTAGTTCATTCACAACTTTGATGTTATGGTTTTGGATAAGTTTCTTAAAACATGAATTGTTGAACTCTCTTTTACTCTTGAGTATTGGTTGGTGGAGATAACTAATGAGAACTAGATAATTTTTTTGTATTGAAATGTTTTGATATTGAACTTATCAATGTACTTGACTGTTAGAAATGATTTAGCTCCTTATAAGTATGTCTGTTTGACTATTGCTGAATGAAATGAAAGTCGATAAAGTAATGATTATGATATGGTTTTCTTATAAAGTTTTGATGCGACTCCTTTTCCTCTGTATTCATTACGGAAATATAAATTATTGAGTACAAAACAAAAAATGTATACACTAGATTGATAAATTGACTGTAATGGTAAATGATCCAATTTTTTAGTCTTTATTAAGATTGAAAAAGGGTAATGTGTTAGTTTATGATAATCTACTTGAGTATAACACTTATACATAGTTGAAGGTATTTTTTATTTATATTATTCTAAAATAATATATACATTTTATGCAATTCAAGAGATTAAAGGAATTGAAGGATGCATATAGAAATTCTATAATTTGTGTACCAGAGAGTTTTTTCTTTCCAAATTTAACTTGATTAAATGAAATAACAAAAAAGTGACATTGGAAGACGAGGGGGTTTACTGATACCCATGATGATGGATGTTGATGTTGATGAATAAATCTCCTTCTTGTTTCACCAACGAAGAAACCTGTAGATTAAAGACAACTAAACAAAAAATATTAGATAGATGGAAAGGAGCTTCTTGGAAAAGGCTGATTCCAGGAATCTAAAGGGAATTTCTTGGAGGATGTCAAATATCTTTGATACAATTAAGTATATTAAAAAATATATTGATAAATATATACAATGGAAAATCATAGAGAGATGATGGATAAGAAGATTTAGAACTAAAGATCGAAGGGTAAGTCCTGTGCATCTTCAAATGTGGCCCACGAAAGGGTGGATGTAATATGAAGAGACTCAAAGTGATCATACCAAAATTATTTTGTCTGTCATAGAGGAGCTCAATCTAATCCTTATTGTCTTTGATGTTGATGGAAAATCATAATGCACACAGTGTGAGCTCGTGAAGGATTTTGTATTATTCCCAAAAGAAGGGTAGCTAAACTATAGGAAGTTCACAGATTCTTGTGATAGGATGGGACCAACCAAATAATTCAATTTAAAGTAAATCCATGCTTGCATAGGACAAGCTAAATGTAAAATATTAACAAAAAATTGATGGTAAACTTATGAATTAATTAAAAATATAGAGATTGATAGGGATCATTGGAAATTCAGAGGAATCATGGGCGATTCAAACAATCATTGGCGATTACTATGAAAATGATAAACTTTGATAAAAATGATAAAATAAGATTTTAAATGATGTTTTATTATTAATTTTGATGTTTAGATTTAATAAATATGATAATGCATCATGAAGGAGTACCTTAGAGCTTTGAAATAGGTCAGATAGCCTCTATAGGTGTTGATTAAGTAAGTTGGAGTTACTGGTAGATTGTTGAGCTTCCTAGGAAGATGGTTGATGAAAAATTGCTCCAAGATGAAGTATTGTAAAGGATTGAGATTGATGCAAGTCCTTGGTGATCTCTAAAGTGAAAAATTATTACTAGTTGAGGAAGACAAGAGTGTAAGAACATGTAAAAGGTTTTTGAAGATCCCTGAGAAAGGATCAAAAACTCTTATTTATAATCACTGATGATTAGGTAGAATCGCCAGTGGTATCGTATTTTCAGTAAAATAGTTAGGAAATGGTTGAGACCACTTCCTAACTGGGGTTTTTGGGTAAATGATGATAGAAAATGGTTGGGAAGAGGATATGGACGAGTTGGAGAGGTTAGGATGTTAAGAAAAAATAGGTTTGAGGTGGTTTTTGAGATGTTAAGTGGTTTTAACGAGGTTGGGGTAGTTTGGGATGGGTAAATAGTAATTTATGAGGGGGTAAAGATTGATTTTACTAGATGAGGAGAGGGTGGCCTAGGATAATGACATAATAATAAGTTTAGATTAAATAATGTATGTATAATATAAAGTAGGAGGGTTGACAAAAACCCACTATCTACAATATGATTATTGTATAAGTTATTTCAATATGTCATTTTATCAATCTAGTAGTTATTATTATCAGTTTGAAATCATGTACTATTTGTACATATACTATTACAATATGAAGTATCATTTCATATGTGCATGAGATGGTTTTTATTATTATTGGTAAATAGTTTTGAAGGGACTATACCCTATTACAATAAGGGATCAATAGCCAAATAGAGCTATAGAGGGACAACAAAAGAGGATCAAAATATAGATAACGCATTATGTCTAGCAGTAACCAAAAGAAATTCACTAGTAGAAAGCTAAATAGAATAGAAACTACAACAAGACAACGAAACAACAACAGAAAAACAATGAAAAATACCGAAATATAGTAGCGTCTAGAACGAATCCCTCAAGCCCGAGGGAGATTATTTCTTGGAAGATTTTTCGATCCTGGATTTAATTTTTTATAGTGAAGTGGATAATGCCAAAGTGGTGATGTGCATGGGGTCACTTGCATTCAACTTCAATATGGTCTAACTTCTTTCCTTGTCATTCCCCCACATAGTTTCAGGGACCCCGCTAAGCATGGAAATGCTACAAACATGATGTTCCAATAAGTCACTAATGGCATTTAGGATAGCCATGTTATGATCGTGCCTGTCTTTGGCTCTCCCCAATTTATTGTCTAAAGAGTTCAATTTATTATAGATGTCAGCAATCTGATAATTCCTAATATCAGTATCATCATTAACCTTTATTTTTCCCTTATGTTTGGCCATGTGTTATAGGTCCTTCTTTAATTTCATCATCTCATTTTCTAGAGAATCTAACCTATGAGGAATATTATTCCCCTCCTATTGTAGGGCCGTATCCTAGCCAACATTACTAATATGCAGCAAATTATGTGTAACTTCCATCTCTTTGATGCTTATAAGAACCTGGGTAGAGTGAGGGATGTCACTTTTGGGAAATTTAGGGTTCTTAGTCTTGGGTTTGGAAGAGGTGTTCAGGATGGAAGTGGGAGAAGTGAAGGTAGGGATGCGCAGATCACTGGGAGAGGGAGGGAAGCTAGGCAACTTAGAAACATAGAGTTTTTGAAGTAGAAAGATAAGGCCTTGGTGAAGAGGGATGGCATGAAAGTGCTTCTGGAATTCTAAAATGGAGTGTTGAAGGTAATTTAGCAAGTAATGTGGGAAACAGACTGTAAATTGTCTTCTAAAGTGGTTAAGCAAGACCAGGTACTTAACAGGGACTATTTTATAGTGCCCTTCTAGAGAAATGTACCTAACCATCATTTTTATAACCTCATTAAAAGGGTTTGGGATAGAACTTACCCTAGCACCCGCAGAAACAAATTCGAGCTCCTCACTGGCGTTAGAGAATTTATTAACTTCGGTGGTCCTATCAATCCTTTTGTTGAAAAAATGATATCCCTCTAACTCGAGGCCTATTACCTTAGAAATCAATTCTTCATTTATAATTACTTGGTGACCACCATACTCCACCTTTCTGTCCTTCTAGTCCATTGCGAAATGAATCGAGATATTTTGGTTGTGCTCCTGAATGCATTCTATGAAATTGGAAGTGCCTCCCTTTTTAAGGAGGTTCCATAGCTCCTCATTGTTCTTCTAAGCCAAATGACTGTAAGGATCCAGTTGGCATGAGGCACCTCCCATCTCCTTCTCCCTGCTATTCCTACAATTTTTCTACTCGAAACCCTCGTTTGAATTGTTATTTTCCTTAATTTTGTCCCAGTTTTTGAGAACCTATCCACCTGTTTGAGAATAATGGGAGTTAATATGGCCATATTTAGGATGATATTTCTCACATGTGTGATCTTTCACACCCGCTAAAGCCCACACCATTTCATTATAGCTCCTACTCCATGCATGATTGCCCATATTTATCCACATTAGTGCTATTATGTACATCCTTAGGGATGTAATTTTCAATATCCCAAATGGTTAGATTATTATTGATGCCAAAATTGGCCAAGGTATCCGCTGCCTTATTTCCCTCCCTATAAGTATGCCTAATGATTATATTATTGAAATTTTGACAAATATTTATGGATTCCATAATGAAGTCCTTAATAGTCCAGCTAGGAGGAGAAAGTTAATTGAGGTGATTGATAATGTTTAGTGAATATCCTTTTAGAATGATGTTCTGTATGTTATAATCCTTAGCAACCCTTGGCCCCCATAGAGTAGATAGGGCTTCTGCATAATGATTTGTCAAAATCCCCATTTTTCCAACATAGGCAACAACTAAGCATCCTTTATAATCGTAAATTACACCTCCTTCTACAACAATCCTAAGATTACCCTTGGAGGCACCATCAAAATTTAGTTTGTTCCAGTTAATATCAAGAGGGATACAATGAATCAAATACCTATCAATGTTTGAAGTATTTGTAATGTGCATGAGATAGTTATCTTATAAATAAACTAGGATTTTTTATTTGTTTTCAATAAGATAACCTTAACTTATCCTATTATTTCATTTAAGTTCAACAAGGAATATGCGTTAGTGAACTCATGCTAGTTTTATGAACTGACCCATATATCCATTTTCTTTCTCCTACAGTTTGTAGG
Organism: Taxus chinensis; assembly: GCA_019776745.2. Lineage (NCBI taxonomy): Eukaryota > Viridiplantae > Streptophyta > Pinopsida > Cupressales > Taxaceae > Taxus > Taxus chinensis. The sequence continues at coordinate 472,576,949 of CM034154.1, forward strand.
AAGGAATGCCATTCATAAAGTGAATGATTGGATTGTTAACACATGATTACGTCATGTGATATTTTTTAAAAATCTGAAAAGGATTGTTTTATTTAAATTTGATAAACATGAATGAATTATCTTCGCAAGTTGTTATGTGAATTTTTGCTAATGTACCATTATGATGATTTGTATAACATTATTTATGAAAATACAGGATTATCCTTAATAAATCTCAATATATTACTTAGTTTTTTTTGTAACTTATCTTATTGGATAAACAATTAATTATGTTGTTAAACAACTGAGTATAAATAAAGATGATTAATCTTATGTTATTCAATTATTTTTTATTTTAATTGATTCACTTGAAATGAAAAAATATGTGAATGATGACACATAAAATAATAAGGATAATAATATAACAAAAAATAATGTATAGTTATTACTATACCCTGTGGATTTAAATGGCCTAATGATGAAAATTAATGAACTTAAAATATTAAGGATTATCCATAACAAGTAATGTAATGCAACAACTCAATACTTAACAATGAATAATACATTGTGTTAGTTTGATAAGAGGAACTAATAAAAGATAGTATCTCATAGTGTTACTATAATCCTCTTTTGATAATCTAATATATTGTAACAATACATTATACTTTTGATGGTATCCTTACTGTTCCAACTTAGGATGGCTATGGGAAGGGTAGTGAGGATGTAATGATGAAAATCATTACATGGTCACTATCTTTCCCATAGGGATCCTAAGGTGGAACTAATAGGATCCTTTCCATTAGTATGGTGAGTCATGGGAAAACTACTTCTTCAAAGATAAAAATTAATTTGTTAAACAAAGAAATGAAATATAGATGACTGTGTAGAGATGGTTGTATGGTAATGGAAGATAATTTTTATTGTATTGTGTATGATCGAAAAACTAAGTGTGCAATGAAAGGCTTGAATTTTTGGCCAAAGTAATGTAACTAGCTGATTATATTGTTTGTTCACCATTCCCCTAACTCATTGTGTTAGATACCAGATGGAATGCAGTTGGTATGCCTTCCAGGTAAACACTTAAGATATGCACATAGTTCTCATAACCTGTTAAAGGTTTAAACAAAAGTATATAAGCTATACACACTGGGGGTAGATTGAATTCAAGGGAGATTGAGAAGATCTAGTTGACCCTTAGAGATGCACATGGTTATCATTTGTTATCATATTTATTGTAAGCATTTAATTATGCTGGATTAAATTACTACAAGATGAAATCATTGAAGGCATTAATTGTACTTAAGGGGTTTGTTTTTTAAACAAATTCCCTTAATTTGTATTAATCATAAAATGGGTGTTACATATTCTATATCTATTGTATGTAATACATTTTACTATTTGTCTTATATGAAATATGATTATATAAGGGGTTTGTGCAATAATACAGACTACATCCATGTCATCTTTCTAAGGCATTTTACACTCCAACACTTTTTTGGCCTTAAATAGTTGTCTCATCTCAAGATAAAAGTTACTTTAATGATCTATAAAGTTACTTTTGTGATCTCTTTTGAACTACAAAATTTCGATTGCACTACACTGGGTGATGCTCTATTCACAGTCAGCAAAAAGGACGTCATTTGTCTATTTTCATCCTCTATGCACTAATTAACCACCATTTCATATTTTTTATCGATTAAACTTTCCAATAGAGTGCCCTTTATGAGTTTTTAATTTGTGGAAACTCTCTCAGAAACCGCCCTTCAGATTTTCAATCTATGTGGGTATTCATACAGATATCAAAATTTATGCATTCTATACTTTGAAATTTATATTATCTACCACAAAATTGTGGTGCTTTTCTTGTTCATGGTTTATTTTGTGTCTTCTCTGGATGATTGCGAGGGGTGAATGATGGATGTGGCATTATTTGTGCTACTTTGATTTTACAAAATGTATGCGGGAGAATAAACCTTGGTGTTTTCTTTATTTTTTGTGCAATAGGTAAAATTGCTTCTACAAATTCCTTGTATATATTACAATTTATGAATGCTTCATTTATTCTCATGAATTAGATATAAATTGCAATAATTTTTTACATGAATTCATGTAATTAATTCTCCTTAGCATTATTGGTATCTTGATCTTGGAAAGGAATGGCGGTTTGAATTTCCCGAATTAGTGTTTCCAACCTATCTCACATTATTTGTACCTAAACCTATATAAATGTATTATGTGGTACATCACATTCCTATTCTCATAGTCTCTTAGTCACATTATTTTAGGATTGTAAGGATGTATGTAGTGTGTTATCTATCTACTGGTCATATGCCCTTATTCTTATCTAGTCTTGCATTGTATTGTCCATGTCTTTATTATTTTTGTTATCTTCCATGGTAGCCTATAAATGAATATTCCAATCCAGAAGTTTAAATGTCAGTTGTTTAACTTAACCTTCATCCTGCTATAGCATTGTGACATATTCTTGTAGTGTCAAAATTGTATATTTGACTTCCCTCTTAGTGTTAGCTAGTTGTTACCTTATCTTCTTCTCTACCTCATTCTCCTTCTAATTATCCACTATCTTGTCTACTAACATTGTTAATTGCATATTCTTGCTCATTACTTATTCACTTATAGTATCAGTAACAAGTTGTGGATAGCTAGTGCCAATTTGATATCCGATACTACGCATTTCCTTTTCCGTATGCATTTTCTCATATTCCATTTGTAGCGAGGCTACACCAATTTTTTCTTGTAATGAGAGGATTCCCTCAATTTGTTTCTACAACAATAACTACTCCAAATCAACCTCGACTACACTAGTTATATTCAATGATGTTGTAATTTATGCACTTATCTAGATAAGTTGAGGAGCTATTGTGAAAACATGGGGTGAAGGTAAGATTAATTTAAGCCTTCATGTTGGAGCAGTTGATTGTGTTTCCTAGTAAAACATTTGTGTATCCCTTTTTTTCAATTGCTTCTTATAGTAATTTGCCTGTAGTACATGTTCCCATTTTTGAGGTCATTTGTAATGTTTATAGTTGCTCCTGATCAATGGATACTTGTGCTTCAAGATTTTTGGTAACTTACACAGTGTCCTTGATCTTCTCTATGCCTTTATGATCTTCTACTCCTGTTATTACATTGGCCTCTGCAATGTGTTGTGTTTCCTGAGACTTTTTGGTTTGTTCCAGTTTGATTTTTTTGAATTCTTGTAGTTTTGATTTTTTTTTCTCCTTTTCTCTTGTTCTCTTCTGCTTGTTTTATTTTCGCTTCTTCTCTTCTTATTTTTTCTTCATACTATTTTTCCTTCTCCTCTTCTTCTTGCTTTCCTTTTACTTTGGATTCTACTTTATTTTTATCTTCTTGTTTCCTCTTTTCTTATGCTTCTTGTCTCCTTTTTTCTTCAATGGCCTCTTGCACCTTGGCCTTCTCCATTACTACTTTTTATTGTTCCTCATCCTATTAATTGCACTTCCTTTCTTCCTAATCATGTTGTGCCTTTATAGTTTCTGTTTCACATAACTGTGTATCTTGTGTATTTATTTTTTGCTTCAATTTTTCTTGCTTCATTTTATTTTTTTTGAACTTCTTGTTATTGTAATTGTTCTACATTTTTTGATTGCATTCTTGCTCCTATTTATTTCGCAGCTGGTTGCACACTGGTGATTAAAAAAACTTCCTCAACTTGTATAGGTTTTTCAATTATTTTGCATCTTGTTCTTATCTCTTGAGGAATATTTAAATCTTATGGGGAAAGAGGATGGGGTTTTATGATTGATGTGGGTTAGGGTGGTCTTTTTGCCTTTGTATTTTTTCTCTTTCTGGCTCTTTGCTCTTTTTGTTTACAATTTTCTCTACTTCTTTGTGTGCTACAAGTTGAGGTTCTTGCATTTATACTTATAGTAGTGAAACCCTTCTTTGTTTACTAACTCCCCACCATGGGTGTTTGATTTATTCTCTTATAGGAATATGTACCACTCTTAATGGAATTATCTTGGTCATTTTATTATGTAGGAAGGATGGAATTTTTTCTCCTAATCCTGAAGTGCTTGATTGATATTTTTGGTAAGTTGCTCTTGTGTCACATTCTCTTTCTTGAGAAGATCATGAGGAATTTTGGCATGGGTAGGATTTAAACTCTATCTTTGTTGATATGTAGATTTACAACTTATTCCATCACAATTGCCTTCCAAATGCACCATTCTTATTCATCTAGGAGATACATCTTGGTTCCCATCTCTATAATTATTGTTGCATAAATTTTGTATCTATCCACTCTCATCTTTTCAAAATGAAAATTAGTGAACCAATTGGGAAATATGGTATCTATCTCAACCCTTGGTGAGGATCTATGTGGTTGTATAGTAGCAGGTTATTTTCCTTTTTCCTTTCTAAATGATTGAGTCACTTCTTACGTTGATGATTGTGTTGGATCTACAAATCAGACTTCATTTTAAGTCCCCCTCCAAAAAATTATTATAGAGTGGGTGGAAAATGTGCCAAAACATCTAGTCGCATTGTTGGAAAATATTGGAAAATAAGGTTTTAGGATGGTGGTGAATCTAGGTTTTTAAAACTTTGTTACCATACTATAACACTTATCAGTTACCAGTCAGCAACAAAATTTGAGTTATCAGCTAGTAACACTTATCAGTTCCTAATAGATAAAAAACTTTGAGTTCTCAGTTGGTAACACATTTTTTATTTTTCGTTGGTAGAAAAAAAGTTTCCATGTGACATGTTCGTCGACGTTGCTTCTCGGTAACACTTTTTTTTGTTCAATTTTTGTTACAAGAGCTATTGGTGTATGGGATATTTTACACCCTGTCAAACATCTGTGAATTCATAATTCTAGTCAGAAACATCTCAGGATATTGACACCATCTGAAAACACAAAGGGGTTTCTATACGTCATTTAACTACATTTCCACATGATATCTTGTAATTGTTTCCACTCGGTAACATACCCTTGTTACCAGACATTCCTAACTCCCTGTTCCTATCCTCGACTAATGGGCCCCTTGCTTGCTTATATATATATATATACTTGTCCCCATTCAATTTGTCCCATTTTCACTTGTAGGTTCTTCAGATTAGAGTTTTTTAGATCATCCACCACTATTACAAATGGTTGTTCTATGATCCTCATCCACTTCTAGTATCAACCACATGTGACATGATTAGCTCTTCACATCACAAGTACATGGTATCGATATAGGTATTTATCAACACCCATTTTTTCAAAAGATAAAGATTAAAGAATCATCAATAATTGCACCAAGAAAAAAATTGATTAGCACTCTTTCCTTTGTTTATAGAAACCTATTGTATATGCAGTTACTACAACTACTAGAAGAACTAGAAATTAGGATTCAATTTGATTGGATTGGAAACTCATCGTAACATGGACTTCTTTACATGCCTTAGTATGAGACAAAAACCAAATTTTTAGAAAATTTAATGCATTTGTGTTATAGTTTTGATGGATCTTTCATAGTTTCATCACCATCACACTAATTTGTCATCAAACCAACCCCTGATGATATTCATCATCTAATGGGGCTACCCCATAAAAATGTATTTCTTTTATCCACAAAAAACATTCCACCTAATGAGAAAAATAAAATTTTAGAGTCTCATTAGAATATTTTTATTGATGTCAAGGTTAATCATCCCTCCAAAAGAGTATTAACACATAATTAATCAAAGAAACCTTTTTCCTAGCCATGGTGGAATTTTTCCAGGATCACATTGTTTTACAAGGAAGATACAATGAATTTCCTTAATGGGAAATGCACCAACTTCTTGAAATCCTTTCTAGTGTTATACTTTATTGGTGTACACATATTTCAACAAGGATTCACGCTGACCTTGACAAAGCCATTATGAATCCCAGTGAAGTTATTTATTATTCTTGTTTTATTCTCACTTTCTATTATGAAGGTTTTCATGCACTGAAATAAAAAACTATTCCAACTTATTTGCATGAGAAGATGTAAAAATATGTAATGTCTATGGACCAATGGTTGGTGAGTATTTTTTTAAAAGGATTCTATCTTGATTCATTTCATAAAAATAATCATTTTTAAATCAATTATGAAAAACATATAATTTGTTTTTAACAAGTCAAAGAAGGTGAAACAATGGCTTGTTGTGCTGCAGTAGTTCACGCACATAAATATGCTAGGCTTGAGGGGTCTACTGAGAATTTTGCAGTTCATCTTACCATGACTGATGAATCTATGGCTGTCACTAGCACCCAATAACATAAAAGTAGAAGAAAATGGATGAAAAATTATTTTGAATCATCCCATAGCCAAGAAAGAACATGCACTGAGGCCAATCGAGGTTTTAATTAATCCATAATGACAATCATGTTAATTTTGATAAAAAAATTATAGAATAATGATAATCCGAGTCTTGACAATGAAATATGTCATTTTCCTAATGTGCAGCCTTGTCCAGAACATTGCCCACACACATGGTTTCTACTGCTACAGACACTGCTTACATTCTTGAGAAATAAGAGATTCAGTCTACAAAATTTATTTTCCCTTGAATTTTAGGTATGAATAAATCATATATTTAAATTATATTTATAGTGGTCTTCATTTTAGGTTTTTATCATTCAATTTAACTAGTTTTCCTTAAAATTAGGGCTTGCAATGCTATCACCCCTTCCATCTAGTGCCACAATATTTCTATTATGGAGAAGAACATTCATAACTTAAGAAATATATAATGATTTCATTATTTTTACGTTCTTAGTGTTTTCTTGTTTGAATTCATAAATAAAAGATATTGATATTGTTAAATTATTGATGCTCGCATAATTTTTGAAACCTCAATATCATTTTTAGGGGGCCACCCCCACTGCTCAACAGTTCAGGAGTACATCATGCCCACCTCCCCTTTTGCCTCATGGTAGGGGAAAGAGGATAGTATTCCCTGGAATGAGAAGGTTAATGCATAATGATACACAATCATATTTCCCCAAATTTTCACTGGGTGGCATGCAAAGTGCTAGAGGAACTTCTATTTTAAATAATATAGATAAGGATGAGGAGTATCTTTGTTTTTATAGCCTTTATGACATGGAAGCAAAAAGTAAACATAATGAAGATATTATTAAGTCTGCATAGAAGGATCTTCCAGTACCACAAAAATAATCCACTTCAGATCCTCCTTCCCCAATTGTGGAGGAAAATTTGGATGATGATGGGAAAATAATATTTTCGGTTGAAATTCTTGTGGATGATAATGTTACATCCCTTGTGACAGAAATTGTTATGCCTGATATTAATGAACTAAAGATATGGGATATTAGAGAGAAATCTATGATAAAATAAATTAATGAAAGATATCATAATTTTTCACACATGGAATTTTTTTTTCATTGATTAAAAATGAACCGGTGACAACTGATGCTTTAATTTCTCAAGAACAATCTAGTAATTATGTCACCAAAAATATTTACAATGGTGATAATATTTTAACTATAATGCTTAATATATTGGCTAATTTGAATGCTAAGAAACAATATTATTACAATAAGTGGAATAGAGACAAAAAACTTGTCACTATTACAAATGTTGAACAAGAATTGGTCTTGGTAATTACTTAATATTTTAAAGATTATATTTTATGTTGTTGTACTATAAATTTTGTCTACTTTCTAACTATGGGTTTTATACGTGTAGTAAAAATACCATAAATTGAAGACTAAAGTGCAGGTGTTGGATGAGCACTTGAAAAAAGGGAGAGAAAGTGTTCGCGATGTAACCACCTTCAAAGAGAAACTTGTGAATCTGTTAAAAAATAATAACAATACATTAGGAAAGATTATAATGGAGCATGAAATGGATTCTGATATCCTACTGAAGAAAAAAATTATGAGGCTTCTAATATCCTTTCAATAGGAGATGCAACTAGCGAGGATAAACATAATCTTTAAAATATTAATGGATTTGCAAAAGAATTAGTCGTGTCGGGTGTTATAAAAAATAGTTCAAATGTTGATGTTATAATTTTTTTTAAGTATCCAAATGAAGTAAAACTATTCATGTACACCATTGTATTTGTTAAAAGAAAATAATATATTGATGTCAATCATTGTATTTGTCTCATGTTTTTCAGATAATGAAAACATTATATTTCTTTCAAGCTTGTATAATTGATGAATAATAATAGATGGATTTACATTCTAAAATTTAGTTTCAAACATGTATGAACTCAATATTGAAATCATGGATGTATAATGTACATTATCCTCTTGAATCTTGATAGTTGATTCTTCATGTATAGATAGATTTTGATTATAACTATAGTGTATTTTCAAATATGATGAATTAAATACAGAAAACATTATCTCTAGACTTATATGTTTTTTTATCAATCCCCATAATCTTGATGGGATATATGGATTATAATATATTTGCAAACACGCATGGATTAGATATTGAGATATCAAAGATTGAACGTACTTTCCTAGTAATGTAATTAAATTTAATTGTATAATCCTATTTGTAGTTTGCACAACTAGTTACTATATGTTATTTCCAAACATTAGAAAACATAGAAGTGATTTAAAATTTCCAAACATTATATATAAAACATATGCAATGGAAAAATAACTAACTCCAAATCACACACACACACACACACACACACACACACACACACACACACACACACACACACACACACACACACACACACACACACACACACACACACACACACACACACATTAGAAAATGAAAATGTTCAACTATTTGCTAAATGAAAAAACCATATCCTAAATGGTTCTTCATCACTTGTTTTATCTTTTGCAATTATTGGTCCTCTAGAGTCCAAGTCAAATTCACCATAGTATGAGTCTCCATGGGTAGCTATTTGATTAACATCTCTCTGCTCTGTAAGGGATGTCTAAGTAGCTAATGCTCTTTCATATGGAAATGTGTCCACTCCATATCTTGAAACATACAGTATCAAATATGTTTCTATATTTTAGGCCAATTTGTTGTGAAGTTTTGATTTAACAAATGTTAATGCGTTGAAAACCCTTTCATCTTCAATTGAAACCAAAATAATCATCTGTATGAGTTCATACAATTTGAAGTATTCACTTATATTTTCCATCAAAATGCTATAGTGATACAACTTTCTCCACAATAGTGTGATAGATCCCTTTTCTATTGGTTCAATAATAGACTTAAATTGATCACTCATTGTCAAGGAAAATCATGTTTGTTGTGATATGAGTAATTTTATATTCAATATACCATTCAATTCTCATCCATTAACATCTGAAAATTTTATAAAATTGATCCATTAGTCTAGAAATGTATTTTGTAAAAATTTGAGTCGTTTATTCTTCACAAATCATTGGATTCCAAAAATTGGGATTTACAACTCCCATGGCCTCAAACAAATCACTATTATTAAACCATTCTCTAATCTTAGAAGACAATGTTTAAGATATCTTCATCAACGTTTTCCTTGTATCAGACACTGCAACATCAAATAGAAGGCTTGTCACTGGTACTTCCTTAATATCAAAACCTAGGACATAAGGATCTCTTTGGAAAGTGTGAATTGAATATTTTTCCCATTGGTTAAGATACAAAGATTACCATTGATATTTAACTTCAAATAACTGTTGGGATCTTTTGTATATGTTAATACCTTATAACTACTGAATATTGGATTCTGAAACCAGTCTCGAATGGAATGTAAGTTATCCAAAATCATACATACATGTTTCCTTAATTTGATAAAATCAACAATGTTTATAGATCTTTGCTGAGCTTGTTTCACCAAGTTGTTTATTTCCTTCAACATTGGAAAAATACCACACAATGTTAATAATGTCTCTAGATTAGTCAAGAGATATAATAGATCTTTCACCTTGTCAACTTCTCTATGATTCTTGAACATATACCCTACTAATGACCTGTATTCCTAAAAAAATTTGCAAGCTAGATCATACAACGATATCCATCTTGTGTTAACATATTTTAGTAATTTTTACCATTTGTAATTCCAACAGAAATTTTTTGAAACTCCAAAAATATTTTAGGACTTCTCAACATGTATGAATGCCAATCACGTATTATCTCTTCCACTTTAGCAATATTTTCAAAATTACTTACAATCTTGTAAGCAAGATTCGTTATATAAGCCATGAAGTGAATAGGTATCATGTATGAGGAAATAATTGTTTGAAGGTAAATGAAAATCCCAATTGTGTGACCTTACATGACAAATATCCCATCATCTCTAACAAAAATCAGCTTCGTAGATATTGAATGATCATCTATACCATCCATTTTTTTCAAAATTTTAATAACTAATTTACAGAGGTTCTAAAAATTACAATTCTCTATCATTTATTCATTTCTAGTAGATGATTATCCCTCAAATTGTTATTGAAATTGAAATTTTAGACATGCATATAAACCCAAAATGTATTGTATACTTTTGTGACCTCATCAATCTACAATGAGATAAAATTTTCATTGTTGACCTTCTCTCTCAAATCAGTGATTTCAATTTCTACCATGCACTATGCCATTTCCCAAGCACTAGTATTTGACTAGTGTGTTATTGGAATGTTTGTAAACCTATTAGATTGAAATAATATCTTATAATCAAGAGATCTGAAATAGGTGAAGCCTTTTTTAAAATGTGAAATGTTATTCGGAATTGTATAAGTTTTTCCTAAAGACTTGCATCAACAACTTTTGCAAATTTATGCTTTATTGTTCCACCTTTCTCAACAAGGTCTTGAAGATGTTTATGATGATTTTCATATTCTGCTGCGTATATCATATGTAAATAATATTCATATGTTTTCCATCTATACGTTTTTATTACAATTCCATCTTCTTTATTTTTCGACTCATATACTTTCCCACAATGCTTCTCTATTGTGTCCAACTTCAATTGCATTTTTTGTTATTTTCCTAGTTTCCAACTACATATAGTAAATCTACATTCAGTTGGAGTATTAATAGTTTTCTTGGATCAACAGTTTCAATAAATGGATATTTGGTTGACCATTCAAATATATAAGTCCTTCCTAAAGTCCTCTTCCCACTCTTACATTTCTAATGTCTATTTCTAGAATATTTATCTGAAGTTTGAGTTTAATGGCAATTGGGATTATCACTACTATTAATGTGAATTGAATTACTTCACTAATTATGAATTTCATCTGGCGTAAAGTCATTAGTAGGGTTTCTTGCATTTGACAAAAATTGAGTTTCTTATTGCATCTGTTAGTAAATCAACATATAAAGTAACTTTTATCAAAATTTTCACCCATGCGGATTGGCCAACTTGGCTCAGGAAGTATGATGGAGCTTCAGAGAAGAAACTAGATAAAATAGGTGAATTTCATGTTTTGGGGAACTTGCATTTATTCTGGATCATTTCTCTTTCTCCTTACAAGCCTTAGAAATCTAAAAAATTAGAAAATTTGAGAGAATTGGGTCATTTATAGTGTATTATGGGTTTTTTGGGTTATGGTGGAACAAAGGGAATAGTTCCCCAGAGCATCAAGTTCTCTGCATGGGTCTCTTGACTGAGGAAAAAGTAGATAATGTTGTGTGAGTGAATCATTTTTTTGTGTAATTGGTGGAATAGTTCCGTTGGGATATAATTTTCCCGTAACCCCTTTTGAGCCAAAGAACAAGGATTTAATAATATTCTGCGGGAAAATAAGGTTTTTTGAGAATAAATGGAACAAGTTCCTCAAAATTATTAGTTCCCCGTACAGGATTTTGGGCCACAATGAAGGAATTTTGGCAGAAAGATAGTCTACTACGGGTGGTGTGAACATTTTGGGAACCAAATGAATAGTTATTGTGTTATGTTGGTTCCCCTTATTAACGTTTAGGTCGAAGAACAAAGGAGGGAAGTGTAGTGCGGAGTTGTGGGTGAGACAAGGAATGGAGGAACCAAAAAAATTCGGGGTGGTAGTATAGATTAAGGGAGAGCTATGAGAAATAACATCTTGGGTGGAATAGTCCCTAAGTTCCACCCGATACCCAAATCTATGACCCAAACCTAATCAACAAACAATGTGGCAAAAGTGGGCCTCGCAAGCACACATTGAATGGTTCCTCTCTTCCTCCACTTCTCCGATTGGCTAATCTGGTCACATAAGGATTAAAAATGATTATTGCAGACAATAGCTATGTGCTTGGAACCCCATGTTCCTCCTCAACCCCCTTAAATCCGCATGGGCATAATTTTTCTCCACAACTCCATATTTGACAAAATTGGTACCATTGGAAAGGTCTCTTCATCTTCTACATCATGGAAACTGAAAATATAGAATTAGGTGAGGGTATGTGTGTGAAAAAGAGGAAATACTCTCTGACATTGAAGATGAAACTCTAGGTAGCTCAACAACTAAATTTGATGAAGTATGGTGCTTATTCCTTCTCCTACAAGAAAAGTATCATTGGGGAATTTATTTGTAAGGATTTCTATACCTGTTTTCAAATATTTATTGCATATTGTTGGTGGATGGAACAAATAATATAAGTTCCCTATATTTTCCCTCTTCTCTCTCTCTTCCATATTCTATATATTGTAAAAGAATGTTCATTTGTAAGGGTTGGAAATTCTTGTAATGCTAGTGCATCCTTCTACAAGTGTTAAATGTGGATTTGGAGTTATAAGCCTTAGATTTAGATATATACAAGGTAATCCTTTCCTTCCTCATTCATTGTAATGGATTGTGCATCTACTTTAAGCAATAAAATACTTTTTGTGTGGTTATTATCTTCCCTATATTGTGTTATATTACATTTTATTTCCTTTCATTTCATATGCAGGTATATTATGCATGCTTTATTCTCCTTGTAGGGTTTAAATCTATTGTGATCCATGGAAATGGTGGTTTGAATGTTGTTTCTGACTGTGGTATTCATGTATACCTTCTCCTTCATCATTTTTCTTATATTTTCCCTCATCTAAGAGTGTCTTTCCCCCTCTTCTTGGTGTTATCACCTCTCTTTAGCTTAGGATTTTAGTTTTATGAACCTTTCTCTTACCCTGGTCCCTTGGATTCTTAGAGTAGAGTTAGATAGTTGCATTTCCCTTATTAGGAGTAGTTTATAATTAACAATAGGTAGAGGAACCAACCTTATTTGGAGGTATGTCTAAGTAAAATTCCCATAACTTGGAGACAGTCCCATGTTTCCTCAAAATCTAGGGTTGTCTATGACTCGGGGCAGGGAGCAATTTTGATCTCTAATAGTAACATTAGCATAATAAGAGTTAAAATCATCTGTTGGCACTGGTGTTATTGTGGGATGACTAAAATATTTTGAAATTTTCGTGTCACTTTTTCTTTTTCCTTGAGATATTTTCTCATTTACACCAGGGGCCATTGTATGGGTGATTTATAAGTCTACACATGTGACAACAATATAAAAGTTTAAAATAAAATATGTAAAAAATAAATTCAAGACATTGTAAAAAATAAAACCCATGCAAAATGATAACATGGTAACATGAATTAAGATACCAAATAGGGTTATGCAAGCATGTTATCGGACCACTCCATGGCCGTATACTTGTACACAATTGAACAATAACTCAAATCTAGGTTACCATTTGGTAACATTAGTTTACTATAATATGTCGTTGTTCTATCATCTTATCGGGTGGCGTCATGTATATTGGTTTTTTTCGGTAATAGTTATGCAAAAATTCCTTGAAAGTTAAAAATTTTCACTTACCTTTTTCACTTATAACTTCAGATTTTTGGATTATAATTTCATCTTTTCACAAGCTTATTTGATTTCACCTTCGACTTCGACTCCAGATCTCAAAATTAATGAATTTTGAAATTATATTATATTACTACATTATGGAGATTTAATCATATATATAATAATATAATGGTGAATATACTAGCATTGGTTAGTCCTTAGTGGAAACAATAAGGATAAATTAGGGTAAAATTTTGGTGAACATGCTATCTTACGATAGTAAAACATTCGCCAATTTACAAATATTGTCCCCTAAAATGAATCATGTCAAAAATTATTTGGCTTCTTTATTTCGTGAACCTTTGGTAAGTGGTCGATCCGGAATATTTATGGAAAATGGTTGAATGTGTGTTATAATCATCCCATGTTGTCTAATCAACTCTTCCTTTTCTATATCCATTTCGATAAAGAACTAGATTGGCTTCGAGTGTTTTTATTTTTCAAAGTATGAACATAATATGACCATTTCATATAACAAGGTGATTTTAGAATATAAAGCCATGTATGTATGTACTTACCTTTATACCTAAGGATTTGCGATGAGTGTTTGTATTTTTATTAGCAACCAGTTTCCTAGTGTTTGGTTGTCTTCATATGTGGTATATGGATTTGTTGGAATGTATAACACAAATTACTCATGTGGTTAGTATGCCTCTAGTACCTCAATGATTCCCTTAGATGCACACCAATGTGTGAAGCATATAAGTATTATACGTCATTGATACATAAATACCTTTCCTCTAACTCACATTACTTTCTGCATGATAGAAATGTATTCATGTGTGAGAAATTCAACTTGATTGAACTCAACACTATTGTTCTATATAGATCTAATTATGCCCACTACTCCCAAATACACTTTCTTACCTATTTGAGTGGATTTCCAGTATTGCTCAATAACAATTTTGATAGGATCCACATTGTTAGATTCGTGATGCCCCCCATAGAATTCCTCTTCCTTTGTGCATGAAACCATACACAACCACAATTATTGGTCTGACATGTGGTCTCATGGTTTTGAATGAAAAAATTTAACACCCTCTATTTAGAAATGCCAAGGATTAAGTGATCATGGTTGCATTGATGGGGACTGCATCTTATGGAAATATTGAGATTACATCTTGATAATATTATCTTATGGTAGTTTGTATGAGTTCAGAGTGATCTACCATGTAGGGAAATCTCATAAAACAATGTGCCACTATGCCTTGCACTGGATATTTTGTCACAAATTTTCCTTGAGCATTCATAGACTTAATTAGTTACGTTTTTATACCCCAAATTTACTTATCTCTTTCTACTAGTTCATGGTGTGGTGAATTTCTCCACTTTGTTTGTCTAAGCATTGTAAAAATACCCATGTCTTCCTTATTTGAGTCAGCAAGTGATATAAATGTGATTCCTGGATCTACCATCATGCCTCAAACCATAGGTCCGATGTGTTGATTGAATGGATCTGCCATTATATCTCTTGTGATTTTTTTCATAGTTTTTGGCTAGAACTTTGAACTTTGTTGTTTTCCCTATTTTTCTATCTCTTCTAGATTTTTATCATCTCAGCATTATTAGACTTAATATAACCTTGCTCTATTACTTATATTTATTCATGAATGCAAGGTGTCTATTTTGAGCCATTTGTCTCTGTATCTACTCCATTAATTTCTTTTATATGTTAGATATTTGGTCTGATGTGGAACCGAATTTATTTTTACTTCACTTTTTGTGTGATCTTAGGGTTTAATATGTGGTTTGTACACTATATAGAATGATAACTATTTCATCATTTAAAAAAATTCCTTTGCTTTTTGGATACTTTTCTTCTTATTTCTTATATAAGTTTCCTAAACTTATCTGATTTCTACTATGTGTGTTTTGTTTTGGTTCATGTGTTTTATTTTTCTGAATGATTATAGTTGATCTTTCAATACTTCTCTACTCTACACATACTCGAACCCAAATTGATTAACTAGAAAAACTTTTAATTACCATTCTACAAAATTTTGAAACTTCATACTCTAACCATTGTGCCAAAGAACTTGTTTTCACTTTAATGTTACTTCACAATCATTCGTTGTAGGATTTCATCCTACACCCATTGATCCTACCTATTATTATATTTCCTTGTAAGTCCTGTAATACAATAGTTCATTGTTTGGTGATGTGATGAGTAATGCATGGGAATTTTCACCTTATATGAAATTTACCTGGGAGTAGTTTGAATCTTCTTTCTTACACCAAAAAGCTTTAACTTTATCTAAAATTACTTTTTGAACATATTATGATCAATCCACGCCTTCTGAGTCTATTAATGAGCCTCCTGGTTTTATTCTGTAGTTACCCTATATTCCTCCATATTCATCTAATAAAGCATCATGTTTTCTATTGATTCCTTATCTCCTAATTGTTTAACTATTGTGATGTGAATACTTGGTACAATATATTTATTTGGCATAATTTATTCAATTTCATAAACCAATTAGAATGGTTTTTTCCATGTACTTCTCTTGTATTTTGTCATGTATTCCTAGAATACTAAAAGTATTTTGTCTTCCCAATCGTTTCTTTGCACATTACAATTATTTTTAGTATTTTTTCCAATACCTTGTTCATGGCCTCTTCTTGTCCATCCAATTGTGGGTGGTATGCTATACTTTTATTATGTAAATCTAAAATTCTTCTGTGAGGATTTTGATGGTATTATTCAAGAAGTGTGTTCCCTTTTCATTGACTAATTTTTGTGGGCACCCATATCTAGTTTTGATATTTTCATATAGGAATTTTGTTGTCTTTTGGTGCGTAATTTGGTGTAGTTGTGGCTTCCACCCATTTCATAAAAAAATACATGGTTGTAATAATATAAGTGGCTCTATACATTTTTAATGGTGGTTGGATTGGGCCAATGAAATCTATCCCCCATTGTTCAAATGGTTGTGTGCCTAAGATTGGGTGAAAATAAATTTCATACCTTTGGTTGGGTTTCCCCGCTCTTTGGAAAATATCACAATGTTTTTCAATGTGGTATGCATCCTAGAACAAAGTTGGCCACCAGATTCTACTTTGTAAAATTTAATTCATAGTCAAATATCTTGCAAAATGTCCCCTATTATTCCTTCATGTTTTATCACAATATTGAATCATTTTCATGCCCTAATGTGACTCTTCATAATATATGATATTTTCCTAGTTTATACAAGAATCTATTTATAATGGTGTAAAACAAAGCTTAAGGAACTAAGTGATTTTTCTCTTTTTCTGTATAATGATTTGGTAGGAGGTCGTGTTGTAAAACAAATACAATCTCTTCTAGTTACTTTGGAATTGTGATAACTTGAAACAGATGGGTGTCTAGAGCATATTTGTTTAACTCCTCTAGTTTTCCCCTTGTATTTATATGGCTCAAGTGGTTTGGTCCTATATGTTATTTTCCAAGCTTCAAATTTATTTTAAACTTGTAATCTTGGAATAACATCATCCCTCCTGATATTCTTCCACCTAATAATGACTTATTCACCAAGTATTGTAATTTTTGGTGATTCATAGAGAATTCAAATTCAGTTACTAAAAGGTATTGTCTAGACTTTTGAATCAGAAACACCATGGATAAAGCTCTTATTTCCATTGTCGTGCAATTTTTTTGTTGGTGATAGTTTCCTACTTGTAAAGCAAATAGAATGATCAATTCCTCCTGGTTGTACTATGATTACTCTAATTGTGATTCTTGACACATCAACATGGACATGAATATTTTTTCAATATGGGAATGCTAGTATCAGTGCAATAACTAATTTTTTTTTTAATTGTGTGATTACACTTTAAAAAACCATTTTCCATTCAAAATTTGTGCCTTTCAGACATAATTGTTCCATCACTTGGAAAATAATAACATATCCCTTGATAAATTTCCTCTAATATCCAATGTGGCCCATAAATGCATGACCTTTTCAAGGATTTATGGGAGGTTTGAGGCCAATTATAGATGTATTTTTGTGTGATCTACTAATATTCCTTATTTTCATACCACATGACTAAGTAATATACCAAATGGTGTAAATAAAAAAAATTATTCAAATTTAAGGAAATGTAAAATGCTCTACATAATTCTAACATTAATCACACCTTGGATATATGCTCCTAGAGGAGAGAGAATATTTCCCAATCATCCGAATATACTTCCAGGAAATCATGAATGATGTCTTTAAATCCAGTAACAATGAATCTAGAAAATACTATAGGAGCATTTGTTAACCCAAACAACATCACCGTGTATGCAAAGATACCCTATTCAGTACGAAGGTGGTTTTGGCATGATCTTCTTATATAATCAAAATTTGGTGATATCTATTGAATTATTCTATAAAGGAATACACATCAGGTATTTCCACTTCTTCCAAGATTTCATTTTTGAATGGTGAAATAAATGATAAATTGATGCATCATTCAAGGATTTGTAATCTCTACATATTCTAATTTCACATGTTTTATTTGGTCACGTGATGACTGGAATCACCCAAACTATTTTTTCTATCTATTAGATTAGACTTGTTTCTACCATACAATCCAATTCTACCTTCACTTTTGCTTTCATATTTGGGTTTAATATATAAGGTATTTTCTTGATAGTTTTTTCTTTGTTTTTTAATTCAATGTACATTTCTTTGAGTGATGGATCCACTCCCTTGATTTTGCTAGATTTAGTGGGAAACATATCCTTGTAATCCCACAATAGTTGTAAGATTTTTGACATATGTTTTTTCTATCCAATAGTCTCCAATAGTAGATAAATTTATTGTTCTAGCTGGTCTAATGTCTTATACTTGTTCATCATATATTCTAACCTTTCCTTTATTATGGGTATCTACTACCAGCTTGGTCCCTTATTTTTATTTTATATGAAAACCATGCAGATATTCTTATTATTTCTCACACAATTATTTCTCTACGGGCATCTTTTCTAGTCATTCTGGTTTTAACATTCCAACTAGCTTCATATCTTCATTGTCTTTAGGTTCATTATTTTCCTCCTTTTCATTCCATACTCTATGGTTTATATTTATCAAGTATCGTTCTATGTTTACTGTTTCATACCCAGTGTTGTTCTCTACACAATTCTTCTGTTTCTTTGCTTTGGTGTCCTGGAATTCAGACCCTCCCTCTAATTTATTAGTTCCATGCCACAAAAAGGTTTTGATTATTTGAAGGGTTGCATCTACCATATGATTACTATCTTCAAAAGTGAATATTTGAATAAAATATTTTTATACCCACCCCTGATTATGTGTATCTCCTCCTTTCTTGATGGAAATACCAATATTTTGTATTGGTGCTAGTGTTTTTGGAAAGATATGTACCCACCATTTTTATTATATTTTTGTACTTTGCAAGCCTCAATACATTCTTAAATTTGTAGTTCCAGAATTTTTTCTACAAAATATTGCAGCCAATACTTTGTTAACTTAGTGTCTAATGTGAATCGTGCTTGTATCGTACATATTACTTTGATCCATTTCAAATTATTCTTCCTGTGCGTAAACTAACATGATGCTATAATTCCTTTTAGGGCATAATACAATGCACTAATACTCATTTCTTCTTAAGGTACCTATTTTTTAAATTCATTTAAAAATGTATTTAGATTAGAGGTCCCTAAAAAATGTGGGGTTTAATTTTCTTCTACTGGCACCATTCTCATTTCTATAACTTCATATTATTTGTGCATCTAATGATTCAATCCTTCATCTAAATATGCACAACAGAGGATGTGATTTCCCATGGGATATGGATTTCTCCATTTGGTTTAGTATAATCATGATCATGCCTTATTAAATCATATATCCATGATATCTCTAACTTATTTGAGGACCGAATGTTATATTGGGATTCTTTATCTGTGAATGGATTCCTAGTGTGGGTTTTCCCAAAGTTTACCCTATTTGTGAATTCCACTATTTTGTATTGTAGAGTTGTAGACTATTCTTGATGTCCTAATTTAAATAACCTTTTAAATCATGCACATATGATGACATTGGTTCTTTTGGAATTATGTAGGGATTCAATTATACTTTTTTCATTGTGATGAAAAAAAAATATTCATTAATATGTCCTTCCATCTAATTGGTTATTATATTGATTGTCATGTTGTTGTCATATGCCAAATTCTTTCCTATCAACACAAGATAATGTGTTTCCTTAGTTTTCATATCAACAACATCAAAATACCCTTTATAATTAATTATCCTACATGTATATTAACATCCTCCAATAGGCCAATTGGGTCTACTCTACCATTATATGTGAGGGTAAGGGTAATAGGGATGTATGCATGAGCAGGAGTTCCCATAGCTTCCCAGGTGGATCTCGACATCATGTTTACTATGATTCAAAAGTCAAAAATTTCATCCTTTATCTTTTAACCTTGTTATATTATATTTAATTGGGCATTCACATCCCATGGTTTTTTAGTCTTCACATACCATATTAGTTTCTCTTTTTGCAATGGTTGTTCTTTCAAATATGGCTTTGATCAAGTTATATATATTTGGGAAAGATCCTCATTTCGTAGGACATTTAATATCTTCAATATGTCATGTAAATTTTTAACCACTCATTTTTTTAATATTTTCATCATATGTTTTTAAATATGTGATTTGGCTTCTCCTGTATTTTGCACATTGATATCTCTATTCTAGATCGAGTGAAACAATCCTTTAGTTTCTTTGAGTAATGTTTTTACTTTTTTGGGTATGGGTAGGTGTTTTTATATGCACGTTGAATATAGGGATCCATAGGGATGTCCACATATTCGAAACCTTGTTCCCTCTTTTGTTATCTAGTAACAATTTGTAAACTTCTAGTTTCTTTAGGAACTATATTGATGGTATTGACATTATGCAATTATTTTTCCTTTCTTTTCTTATCTAGTGGGAGATAGTATTATGTATTATGTTACACATGTACCCTAAAATATGCATAGAATACTTCTCACTCAATATTCAACAGAAAATTTTACACAATGTGGTATAACTCTCCACAAAGATAAATAATAATTCCTTATCTCTATGGATTGGGCCCCATTTTCCTTTTCCGAAAACCACCCTGATATCATCCTTGTTTTGTACCATAAGATCTCTATAAGAAATTCCATCTTAGATTTTGAACTTTATAAACTTCCATAGGATACTTTTAGTGTTGTTACATTCCATCCTAGTGATTGTTGTGGTAAAGGAGGTGCCTATCCCATGATAGTTTTTTGATATGGTGAAGCCCAACTTAAATTGTCTTGTAGAGATTGCATTATCAATTGTGGGTTTTTCTGTAGTAAAGGAGGAACTCAATGCATAATTGATCGAGGAGAGGCAATCATATATACTTTTATAATATTTGGTAGTGTTTTGGTGTCCAAATAATTTTGTACTATGAATGCATTCATAGTAACCTAGTATTTAAAATCCATTAAATCCGTATAGTCTTTATCTTCATTGGTTATAGCCTTATAGAAAGTACACACCACATATTTCAGTTGTCTAACATCATCTTGTAGTAGATGGAAATTGGGAAGAGAATGGAATGGACCCATATTCCATATACATTACAATATTCTTCTTTTCCTAGTATAATCATTCTTGTGGTTTCCTTCATCTTTGCACTCAGAACACCATATGGTGAGCCTAGATTACTTTCCTTCTTATAGTTACTACAATTTGTGCCTTACTATACCCAAATTTTCTTCTATTTTATAGTTATATGTACTACTTTCACCATAATCCTCAATATTTTCTACTTAGATAGCTGCTTCAATGACCTCTAATTTAGTTTGTAACTTTTTTTTGTGAATTGTAAACTGAATCTTAGAACACAATATTTCCACAAACCAAGTAGTCTTGTTAGGTTATCAAAATTAAAATTGTCCTTATTCATTACATCAAAGAACCTCATGTCATATTCCATGACCATTTCTCCCATTGTATGATTTATCTCCTTTAAGTAATTCTCCTATAAGTTCAGACTTCATTGTGTTCTCACTTATGACTCCTTTTGTCGCCCAATACATACCACAAGTTAGGATGTAATGTTTAGGGTCAGAAATCCCATCATAAGGTTACAAATTTGTAAAATTATTAGAAAATCAAGCCATCCTTCTTCCCAGTCTTAATTGATTTCCTAGTTGACCTTGTAAATTATTATAACTCAGGATTTTTTCTAGGTTAAATTGCATCCTTGCATGATTGGTACTTGCACTAGTACTCATGCTAGCCTTATTGGATTATGGTTTTTATTCTTTTGAATCTTTAGATTCTGGAATAATTAATCTGTATTTTGGATTTATAGGACCATGGTTAATGTCTTCCCCACTACTTTTAAAATTTCTTCTTAATGGAATCCCATGTAAGGGAGGATTACACAACGAAAAATCAATATCTTGGGAAATTTCTTATGCTCTTATCTCCAGATATTTTGATTGCAACCATGTTTGTGTTGTATATATTTATCTCAATATCCTTTGTAATTCTCACAAGATTTTAATTTTTTTTTAAAAATCCCACATGATGAATTCCCTATTCGGATTTATGGATATATATTCTAGAAGAGGGGTACTATCATACTCTATGGTCCTTGGTGGATAATGTTTTATTTCTTCCTTACAAAATATGGTTTTTGAATTTTCGCAATATCGTAGTCTCTATGATGCTTTTTTGGGTTTCAATGCCAACTCCTTTATAAATTTTCCTCTAACTACTTCTAATATTCTCTCTCCAACTTTTTTCTCTGATTCCTCATTTCCCTTCATGTCTTTGCAATTGATGATCACAACTTATTGTGCATCCTCTTTATCACTTCATATTCTTCCTTCATTCATTCCTTTGGTTTATTTAGGTGGCTCTTTTACTCCTTCCATGAAAAATTTCCCTTCTTTATCCCTACTCGTAATTTCCTTTGTCCTTCCTACATAATTACTATTAATTTCTCATATATTGAATTTTCTAGCTTCTCTCTATAGTTTTTCAATCTTTCTCTTTTATTATCTTTTCTCCTTTTTGGACTCTTCATGATTCCTCTTCAATTTTAGAACTTTATCCTTCATTTTCCCCTTCTAGGATTACATCCCCTTCGCACCTTCCTAACTACTCTATAGTATGTATAATTGGCACCATGGTCTTTTTCACGGCTAACATCTTAACTAAAAATGGTAGTTGTCTCACAAATGCTCCTATTAATCCCACTAGAGAACGTTCTTCTGTAAAATCAAAAGAAAAAATATCGTGGACAAAAAATTTCCATTACGTACCAGTTGATAGTGTTGTTTATCCAATGGTCAACAATAGGAGTCTAAATAACATCCAATTTACTTATTCCATTCATATTCCTCTTTGGGGTTGTGTCTAAAGAATTAGAATTTTAACCAAGATAATCAAGAAGCTAATTGTTCAGGGAGATCACACCAGAAAATGTCATGAATGTCTCCATAAATATGGTATAGATGAAACTTTTTAGCGGGATTCCCTTTGAAATATCTTCAACTTCCACGATCTTTTTCATCTTTTCTTGTAACCACCTTTCTACATCTCTTTGCCCTGGTATCCATCTCATCTTTTTGGGGTCCTGACAATGGAACCATTGTCAACAGAGGTTCCTAGATTATGAATTCAAAACATGCAACATGTTTTAGTATAAACTAATTCATAGGTTTCTCATAAACAAATTAAGTCTCAATTTTTGCAATAAAACAAAAATTAATAAGGTGAGATCAATAAAAATAAAACATAAGTAATTAAAGTTACTTGTCATATCAATTTGAACACATAAAATGGAACGAACCTGAAATAACTTACTATTGGAATCAAATATCAACCTTCTGCGCAATGTGATTAAATAATTTTATACAAAACAACCATGAATATTGAGTTAACAGTACTTTAAAATTCTTCTCATACATGAAGAGGCTTCTCCTATTCTCTATCTATCTTATCAACTATACATTCTACCATTTTTCTTATCTGAAATATGATTCTACAAGGGGTTTGTACAGTCATAAAAATTATATCCATGTTATATTTCTTAGTCATTTTACACTCCAAAACTCTGGTTTAGTCATTAATGAGGGGTATTAAATATAATGTTTATATGGTCATTGGTTTCTTTATAACTAATATTTAGTTATAAATTGCTTATTTACCTTAACTATATTGTAAACTATTTCAACATAATAAATAGGAGCACCACACACATCTCAAAGTGTGGTGTGTGCCTTAAACATTTCTCATCATTCTTTGTGTTGACATCTTCTAACATTATTGAAGTATATTAGTTAATATCACATATTTTAACATTATTAGAGTATATAAGTTAATATATAATGAATTATTAGCTATCAATTAACTAGTATTCAGTTATGAACTTCCCTAACCATATTGTAACCTCTTTTAGCATAACAAATACAATCACCACACACATTTTATAGTGATTTTTGTGGCTTTCTTATATATATATATATATATATATATATATATATATATATATATATATATATATACATATTTTAACATTGATATAAAATCCATTAGTGATTAAGTATTTTAGAGTTCGAGGAAGAGTGAAATAATGTACAGACTGCAAGAAAGAACACAAAGAATTTTTAATTCTAGGGGAGCCATTATAGGTATAGACAATAACAAGAAGAAAAAGAGATCGATAATGTGAGAGGTTGTAACTTAGATCACTTGTTTCTATTACATGCAAAGAGTTTTAAATATAGTTGGAATACATCGTATTGAAATGGATCATTCACCATTGATATAAAAATTGTGATTTCTATGGTTGTAGTTAGGGAAAACGTGAGTTGTTATTTTCATTAATTTTGAAAGCACTTTAGGAGGTTTTATGACTAGAATAATGTCATTCATGCATATGATCACATGGTTTACTACTTTTCATTGTTTCAAACACAAATATATAGGTGTAGACACATTTTTAGACATTTTTAATGGCACAAATTTGTGGATTTTCAGTCATTTCTTTATAGTGGTGTAAAACACAAGGCATATATTTATACATTTTTCTATCATTCTTGCTTATGTAAGGGCTAAAATTTGTGTGCTTTTATATCATTTAACATAAAAAAAAGTTCATTGAAGGACT
This sequence comes from Taxus chinensis, assembly GCA_019776745.2. NCBI lineage: Eukaryota > Viridiplantae > Streptophyta > Pinopsida > Cupressales > Taxaceae > Taxus > Taxus chinensis. Next base: position 472,601,860 of record CM034154.1, read on the forward strand.
TTATATTCTCTATTAAGTTGAAACTCAACAAAAATTGTAATTAATATGTTCCTAGGGCATGTGAGTTGCTGACGTTTTGTTGCATAAAATAATTTTGAGGATGATTTTCATGGGTGATAAGTATCTAATATTAGGGCATTAATTATGTGGAGGAAGATTTATGTGGACCAAATCAAGGGCACACGTATGTATTTTGTGTAAGTTGTAATGGAAAACAAAAAAGTATTTGAAGACCAAATCTACTGATGGAAAGAGGTACACACAATTAGACATAAACATGGATAAGTTGTAATATGAATGTTATGCATTTCAAGTTGAAACTAGATGGGATTTGTGTTTTAGATTACATCTAGGTCATGAAAATTTGTGATGGTGATTGATGCAAGAAATTAGTGGTGGGGGGTAATTCTAGTCCCAGTTTGTGCAATAAAGATCAAATTTTGAAGTAATTTTTTATATTTACTAAATATATTTCTATACTTTTCACTAGCATTGATTTGTGTGTTAGAATCCAATTTTTCTACTATCAGTTGTACCTTCATTTATTGCATTGATTTGTATGTCAAAATACAAGTATACAAATTTTTAGACTATAATTTCTCCTGTAGCATTGTTTTTTGGGTTAGAAAATAAAGTATTATGTGAAAAATTGCTAGAGGCTCATAAATTGATTGACTATAATTACAATATAGGGAGTCACAAATTTTTTACGATCTTAGAATATCAATACTTTGATGGAATAATCCTTAGCACTAGAGGTAGGCCTATTCCAAATTTTACAGATTATGACAAACATCATACAAAGATCTTTCTATTGTTAAATTTGTCATTATTAGACAATTTGATGCTTGAGGTCTGAAACACCATTGAGGTTATTGGGCTACGAATTTTTTTGAAGAATAAGTAAATGAATTCAAAGAAGAGTCATGTTTAATACTTATAATTTTTTTCTAGCAAGGATGATGGAGGATGGGCCCTTTAAGTACACCTTCATATGAAATATTTCCAAGACCAAATCATTTCTATCAATAATAAGGTAGATACTAATGATTTGATGGTGGTTATTTTGAATATTTTGTTAATTTCAAATATTTTTTTTGTGGAGGCTCTACAATTGATTGTGGAAATCCAAAACCTAACACCTAATCAAATTAGTTCCTATTTGCTACAAAATGTATGAAGGTAGACATACTTAATTGATTATGATTTTGTACAAGAAAAGAGTGCACTAAATTCTTGCCTCGAAGAGAATGTAGCAGATTTCACCTCTCTTGAATGAGAATATTTATCATGCATATCAAGTGAAATATCATTATTGCTCATAAATTTATGGCATCTCAAGAAGGTTATATTCAGAATTGATAGTATGATATATAACAACATGATTGCCATGGGCATGCAAGGAAATCATGTTAGAATGTTCAAAAGAATCTCATCCTTAAGGAGAGATTTTATCTTGATACTCATAGCTATAATTTCATTCTTGAATGAATCACGTGTTGTCGATTACTGGATAATAGACTCTAGGATAACCTCAATGTAATATGTCATTGTTATAGAGATTTGTTTGTATGATTGACTAGAACCATAAGAGATTGTTTTCCTAAAAGGTTGAATTGAGATTAAATCACTTGTAGTAAAATGGATTCAAGATGTATCTATACTGACATATTGAATAATGACACACTAGCTATTAGTACATATTATGGGAATCATGTCCATATTTTCATGCATCAGAAATAAGGGGAGGATTCAACAATCACAGATAATATTCAAATCATCAGTCTCACATTTATAAACATTGATTAGAAGAGTATGAATGTATGTGTCAGATGTAAAATAGGGACAAGTAATCATCCTAGGCATTGGGAAAGGTGAATTTGTATATGGTGGGAGACTCTCATGAAGTTAACTTATAACTCATACAATTATGGGATGACTCCATCATAGAAAAACATGATGGAAAATGACCCTATTCATATGTTTGTTTACCCTACTCCAATCAACTTACATGCACATAAAGAGTGAGACATACACTAGGGTGAGGATGTACCAGATGATGCAATGCTTCAAAAGGATTCAAGATCCATCACTCAATATGAGCTGCATAAGAAGATGCACATACTTGATAAAGGGTTAGTGGACCCCTATGAATTCAAATACAAAGTTAATTGTGGAACTAGAAAAATCCACTGAATATAGGATCCATTAAGCTAGAAGAAATAAGATATACTTAATGAGAAATGGATAGGCCAACTTATTCACATAGAGCTAGATTGAAGGTAGAACCCAGAGAAGACTTATTTTTCTCATCTTGTTGTGGAAATTTTTTCCCAACATGAGTGAATAAATGAGAAACATGTGGGATTATATAAGGAGATGGTTTTTTATTATATTACCAAGATGGTTAAATATCGAAGAAATTTTCATCATGATTGCATATTTTATCCTACGATATGTCCTTACTTTACTAAAAATCAACACATTGTGGAATTCCAAAAATTGTGCTAGATAATTATACCAAACAAAAAGAGCTTTTCATTGTAATTTATCAAAACAAACAAAAACCTCTTAAAGGGATTTCTAAAATATATACATTATACTTGAGATATGGGATGAAAGGTGTTTGGACCAACAAGAAACCCTATAAAGAGGCCCAAATGGAATGACCACACACATACACACACACACTAGGGACACACACATTTACACACATTCAGTTTTAGGTCATGAAATAGCATGTACGAATTAGAATTAATATATGAATACAAACATGTGAATATGTGTGTGTGTCTAAAACCAAAGAGGAAGGAGAAACATATAAGACAACTAAGTTTATGAATCTATATAGATTCAATCAAGGGTCGGGTTCACCAAATGTTTACACCCTATAAATACTTATACGCAAGCATAAGATGTGATATGTAGAAACACAATCATGCATCTACACGGTTTATTACATGAGATTCATTATAAATTGTTGGTAATAAAATGCAACCATGCATGTTATAATAACACATGTGCAATACTTATAACTATGCCAAAATGTCACACAGAATGTGTATGTGTGAAACACACAACATGGATAAGTACCTCATTATGACAGACATAGTACAAGGAAGATATAGTGTGTGTAGACATGGATATATGTAAGTGTATGACATTTGGACACATGATTTTTATTTAAATACTTATAGACACATGTATAATGTATAAATACATTTGCAATATCATACATCTCTATTTGGACCATGGTATAGTTTTACACCTGTTTATACAGTATTTGGACCTGCTAACAGTAGGGTTTTGTATACTTTTTCCTACCATTTACTATACCTATAAATGTGTGTTAATGTATATTTTCGTCAAGATCACATTACCTATGTCACAACCTATAATGTATACAATAAGTAGAAACCATAAATACCTACAATATGCCTGTCATCAAAGCATTAGATATACAAATACGTAAATACCTATCATGGTGATAACCCTACCAAACATATCACAAGTGTATGTCACTACATAGACTCAAGTGGGATCAAGCCTCATTCGTAATTCATCTATATGCATAGGTACATAGTGTGCATGCATATCTAAGCCAACTCCCTATTGGTGCCCCCATGTCTCTTATACTCATAAGATGCAATGGGATTAATGATATATTAGAAAATGTACCCAATCTACATGTGGTGTGGTATCATGATTTTAATTATTAGTCAAAATGAACCCAATTTATTGCTCCGTATTAAATGGCATGAGGGGTTACAATGTTTGGAGTGACTTTATCTTGCTAAAACATGGCTCTAAGATCTTTGAATACTCAATATATACAGGGGATATATAAACATCTTTGACCTGACTGAGTTTATATAGACCTAATAGGTAGTGAATGATGTGAATACTATTTTATGGGATATTTTTGAGAGCCTTGAGTGCTTTAGTGTCATGATCATTTTCAATAGTGATCTTAATGAGTAGTGGTCTGGTGAGTTAGAGAAGCACACATTGAATTCCCGTAATAATAACAAACTTTTGTAGGATGAAAATTCACATTAAGGCTACCTAGGAACATAAAATGACAAACACAATATATTCAAATTGGTAAAGAGTATTTAGATAGAAGAGTCTGAAAGAGGGTTTAAAATCCCGCAAGTGAGGATCACGAGGGACGACGTGCACATCAACGAACATGTGAACAACAACGTGAAGAGATCTCAAGAGGAGCAAGCATCAACTGAATGTGCATGCAAAGATTTGAAACATGGGAAGAACCTGGTTAAGCCATAAAACTCTCTTCTATCTCATAGATCAAATGGGGTGTACATATAGGAGGTGCCGAGTAACCCCCAGTGCTGCAATCATGACAACTCAAGTAGAGAGGGGGAGTTACATTCCCAGAATAGAAGTGTAACTCCCAATGATGCATATGAAACACTGATGCACTGACGTGATGATGCACTGACATGTAAGAGAATCTCATAATGACCCCTAAATGACACATGGACCTACGATCTCACCTAAGTGAGATGACTCACCTAATGATGTGGAAAATAATACACACCAACACCCTCCCTTCATTATAACTTAGGATGAGGCGGCAAGTCAGAAATGAGAAATGGGTCCCGACACAAAGCCTGATGAGGTACCCACACACAAGAAAAAGGTCCCAAGCAGTGAAGGAAAACCCAGTGGGAAAAACATCCACCACAAGAGAACAAAACACTCTCTAATCTATGAAAGATGCCAAACATGGGTCCCAACCATAGACGAGCCTGAAAAGGTACCCATGTACAAAGAGGCAATCTCTCAGAAAGAAGAAGAAGAGAGAAGAAGAGGGAGACGAGAGGAATGCAGAAGATGCCATGGACGGATCTGAACTCTGCAGCTCTAGGAGGTCTCCCAGAAGAATGTCAATGATGAGATCCTCTACCTCTGGACTGAAGAAGAGCCACCCGCAATGAACTATGTGCCTGCCCTTAGGAAGGACAAAAATGACGTGCTGGAAGTCCACCCACTCCACAAAGGAAACTGAAGGCAACAACACGAAGAACTCTGAGTCTGGTGCATGAAAGTGTGACATAGGTCTAGCAAGTAAGTGTGAAGCAACTGAAGGTAATGTCATAAGTGTAGAACTGTCAGAGTAAAAAAGAGGAACACCCACAAAAAGGATGTCTAAGTGATGTGAAGGGAATAGAACCCCCACAACAGAAAAGGGATCCATAATTAAGGGTGGATCAATGAAGGTCTCCGGAAAAGTGGAAGTGGTAAGAGTCCCAGAAGGGGCACTCCCAACAACAAAGATGATGAACTACTCTAAAACACCTGTAGATGGATGAGGGACCTGTAGTGCATCATGAGTAGACTCTACAAAAAGATGACTAAGGTCAGGTAGATACTCATCCCAATGAGGGGGCTCAAAAAATAGAAGAGCGATGTTAGATAGGTATGATTCATCCAATGAAGGTAAAGGAGTGGAAGGGGCCTCACACACTGGAAGTGGAAAGGAGGCTGGTGTAATGACGGTGTGAGAATGAGTAGGAGACTGCTTGATATTTGATGAGATGTGGGAAGTGTCAACACTCTCTGGAATACTGAGAGAAAGAGGAGAGAAGTCCTATGTAGTACTCTCGACATCAGAACTGGATGCACAATCCTCGTCATTAGAAGTAGAACCAAGTGAGCCTGTGTCAGTGGAACTGTCATCACATGAAGAAGAAGAGGAGACCATTGAATTAGTAGCAACAAAAACAATGACAATATGTGAAGGGTCTCCATAGAAGGACTGAAGAATGCTGTAGACATGATGGGGTGGATCTGAGTCTTCCACGTGAAACCAGAGAGAATGAGAGACATGCATCATCATGTGACCAAAGATGTGGTCACAAGTGTCAAGAAATTCCTCCAGATGACGATGATCAGTGGGTGTAGGAACTAGCCCAAGCAAGAAGGGTAAAAGACCATCGTAGATGAAGTAACATTCCATGGAAGCATGCTAGGCTGAATAGTTCCCTCTCCCGGTGAGAAGTGGTGGAGGCTGTGAAGTGATCCTATGACACTTAAGTCTGGAAAGAGCACTCTCCATGATGCAGAATGAAAAGTGTAAGGTGCATAAAAGCAAGACATCGGACTCAGCCAATAATGCGTCTACATGTGAAAACCCAAGAGTACTAGTCAACCCCCCCAGAATGTGGCACTTTATAAAGTAGTGTGTTTACAAAACTGACAATGTCATCACGTAATGTGTGAGAAATCATGCAACTTTGACTAAAGAAGTGCTAATAAAAAAGCTGCAAGTCAAAAGTTATGGCATTATTACAATTCCCGTAACTGATGGAAAATGCCAATAAATGTTGCAAACACATTAAAAAAGTGCCCGAAATGTATGCGAAGGGTGTCATGTGGGTACTTGTTGGAAACGACATCAAATTTAGATAGGTAGAGTTTGTTTTGACTGCGAGGGGGGATTAGCCTCCTGCCAACCCCGGACCTCACCCTCCGTCTTCAACAATCATAGGAAGGGCATTAATACAAGCCAAAATACAACCTTACAATAATTAATGTTACAATGCCATCACTGAATGTTTTAATTTTTAACACCTCAAAACATTAAAAATGAGGTGGAAAGGTTTTGACTTACATGTGCAATGTGTTAAAAGGAAGTGGGGCCCATGCTAGGAGGTGCGTAAGCCATGGTTGGAGCCGTTTGAAGACCCAAAACGGCTAAAAACGCCAAAAATGCCAAAAAACGGATGTGTAGATGCAGAGTTAAGGCGAGCTAGAGTGGTATGGTCAGGTGTTATAGGATCTACAGCTAAGGCCACATGGTGGAAGGTGTTGGGAGCAGGTGCTGGCAAGTTTGCAAAAGCTGGAGTGAAGACCCATTTGAAGACGCCCAAAAACTGCCAAAAAACACCAAAAAAAAACGACTGAGCAGAGTCAAAAAATGTTTTTCCAATGCTGGAGAGCACGCTGTGTGGGAATGGCTGTGCACCGTGTTAACCGTGTGAGTTAGCTGCAAGTCAAAACAGCAAAGCCAAATAGACGTTTTTCCAATGTGTGGCAGGTAAAAATGCAGGTTCCAAGTGACCAACCAACAACAATAGCTGAGCAGAAGTCAAAAAAACATTTTTTTTTTTAAATGCAAAGGAGGGCACTGGGATTTTGTTGGATGCCAGGGAGCACCAAGCCAAGTGTGGGCAGTTTGGTCCCACAAAGAACCAGCACTCAAAAAAGGGCTGAGAGCATCTAGTTTGATCAAGACCATGGAGGGCAGTGAACAACTCGAACCAGGAGAGTGCATAGAGATGTAGGGTCGAGTTCAGCAAGTTTGAATCGAGCGAATGCACTAGAATGGAGAGGTAGAAAAAATGTCCACAAAGTGCAAGGAGATCGGTTAACCAATACTATCCATGATCGACCAGACCATGAATGGGGCACCTTGAACCTACGAATTTTCTCTCAATACAGAAAACACCAGCATATAAACCAAACAGTAAGAACCAGCCCTTTTCTAGAGCTCTTTTTTAAAAAAATAATAATACACTCCAAAACATGCATGCAACCTTGGAGATTCGAGCGGTCAAAGACTTTAGACCTGAAAAACACCAGAAACTTGAACATGACCACGAACAAGCCACGATCAAGAACTATACAAGAGCTATGGCACCCAAATCAGTGCAAGTAGAGCATGATCTAGAATATCCATTACGACACATGCATGAGAGAGATCTATATATCACGCTGGAAGCCAGAAAACACGCACAGAAATGCACTGATGAGTGCATGGATCTACAAGATCTCACTCTGATACCATGAAAGAGGGTTTGAAAACCCGCAAGCGAGGATCACGAGGGACAACGTGCACATCAATGGACGTGTGAACGACATCGTGAAGATATCTCGAGAGGAGCGAGCATCAACCAAATGTACATGCAAAGATTTGAAACACGGGCAGAACCTAGTTAAGCCATAAAACTCTCCTCTATCACATAGATCAAAAGACGTGTACATATAGGAGGTGTTGAGTAACCCCCAGTGCTGCAATCATGACAACTCAAGTAGAGAGGGGGAGTTATATTCCTAGAATAGAAGTGTAACTCCCAATGACGCATATGACGCATTGATGCACTAACGTGCTGACATGCTGATGCACTGATGCGCTGACGCACAAGGGAATCTCATAATGACCCCTAAATGACACGTGGAGCTACCGTCTCACCTAAGTGAGATTACTCACCTAATGATGTGGAAAATACACACACTAACATATCATGGGGAAGGAAACAAACATCCCAAGTGACCTAATGAAAGCTAGCTGAACTAGAACTTTTAGACCAAAGGTAATACCAGAGCAACTTGACAAGATTTGCAAACATATACATATTATATGTGTATATGTATACATGTACACACATATGTATGTATATGTATGCATACATATATGTGTACACACACACAACTATATTTTCATTAAATTTGGACTAAGCACCAAAAGTATAGACTTCCAATAATGTGATCCATGGTTTTACAAACATGAAATTTGGTATCCAATTGTGGTAATGTTGGTTTCCAAGCATGTGAATGTTGGTGACTAATTGTGTTATTATCAATTTTTGATTTTTTGAAAACAATAATTAAAATTATAAATGTTAAATTAATATTGTGTGCAATGTATAATATTGTCATGTATTGAATAGACATCTAGGTTAAAGAGACCTCTCATTCTCTCTCTTTATTTTTTTTACTTCAATGGAGAATGGGAGGCCTTCTCATTATATTTTAACTTTCCCATTCTATCTCTCGATGTTTTTCTCCTATTTTCCCTTTGGAATATTTTTCACTTTCCTTTTTTATCTCTTCATTTTTTCACTTTGAGAGACAATGGAAAGCCTCCTTATCTCCCTTTTAATTATTTCCACTTGGAGATAGAATGGGGCACCTTCCATATACCCCTTGATTTTTTTTCACTTTTGAAGGAGAATGGAAACCCTCTTATTATCCATATTCATTATTATTTTTCTTTGAGGGAGAATAGGATGCCACCCATTCTTCATATTTATTGTTTTCTACTTTTAGGAAGAATAGAAGGCCACCTGTTCTCCATCTTCATTTGTTTTTCACTTTATGAATTTATAACACCGTACCTATGTTAATAGAATTCACTTGTAAATGTAAGTCCATAGTAAACCACCAAACCATACATTCCTTGAATTATACTCTTTAACACTTGGTAAGGAAATTACCATATTTTGACTTGTTATAGCCTCTCTCAAGATAAATATTAAGATTTGGGATTCGGTATTGGTTCAATTAATTAAAAAATGTAAGGCAACACAAAAACATAAACCCCTAGTACTTGATAAGGAACTTACATTTTTTATACTTATTATAGCCTCTCTCAAGCATAGGTTCCCATTGGAATTTTATTTCAAGTCAATTGACTTATTTTATCCTTTTTCAAGTGGAATTTCCCATTGGAAATTCATCTCTAGTCTATTAAATTATAAATTTAAGTCCACACCAAACCATCAAGCCATGCATTCCTTGAATTGTACTCTTTAATACTTGGTAAGGAAATTACAATTTTTTGATTTTTTATAGCCTCTCTCAAGTGAAGGTTTGAGCTTGGGGATTTGATATTTGGTAAATTAATTTATAAATGTAAGGCCGCACCAAAATACCAACCCATGCTTCTTGGTAAGGAAATTACACTTTTTTTACTTGTTATAGCCTCTCTTAAGTAGATGTTCCCATTGAATTTTGATCTTGGATCAATTGAAAGTTTTAGTATTTTTAAAGTAGAGGCTCCATTATAATATCATCTAAGGTCTATTAACTTGTAAACATATGTCATGCCAAACCAAAAAACTTTGCACTCCTAAAATTTTACTATCTAACACTTGGTAATGTGGTTACAAAAGTTTGACTTGTCATGGCCTATCTCAATTAAAGGTCTAATCTTTGGGGATTTTATATTGGGTTACTTACTATAATGTAAGGCCACATTAAAACACCAATCCATGGTGTTTTGTAAGGAACTTACACAATTCTGATTTGTTATATCCTCTCTTAAGTGAAGGTTCCCATTAAAACTTCATCTTGTGTAACTTGACTTGTTTTAGCTTTTTTCAAGAAGAGGTTCCCATTGAAATTTCATAGATCTTAGGTATATTAACTTGTAGATGTAAGTCCACAATAAAACACCAAACCATGTATTCCTCAAATTGTATTATCTAAAACTTGGTAAGACAATTACAAAATCTTGACTAGTTATAGCCTCTCTCAAGAAAAGGTTTAAGCTTGGGGATTTGATATTGTTTCAATTAATTTATAAATGTGAGGCCGCACAAAAACACCAACCTATCATGCTTGATAATTACATTCCAAAGTTTTGAATTCTTATAGCCTTTCTCAAGAAGAGGCTTCCTTTGGAATTTTATCTCAGGTCAATTGAATTATTTTATCCTTTTTCAAATGGAGGTTCCCATTGTAATTTAGTCTTGGTTCAACCTATTATTTTGTAAATTTAAGTCCACACAAAACCACAAAACCATGAATTCCTTGAATTTTACTCTCCGACACTTGGTAAAACAATTATGATTTTTTGACTTGTTATATCCTCTCTCAAGAGAAGGTTTAAGCTTGGGGATTTGATATTGGGTCAATCAATTAGGAAATGTAAGGATGAACCAAAACACCAAACCATGGTGCTTGATAAGGCACTTACAAATTTTTGTCTTGTTATAAACTCTCTCAAGAAGAGTCCCATTGTAATTTGATCTTGGGTAAATCAACTTGGTTTATAATTTTTCAAGTTGAGGCTCCCATTAGAATATCATATTATGTCTATTAACTTGTAAATGTATGTCCACACCAAACCACCAAACCATGCATTTCTCAAATATTCCTCTTTAACACTTGGTAAGAAAATTTAAAATGTATAGTTGTTGTAGAGTCTCTCAAGTGAAGGTTTAAGCTTTGGGGATTTGATATCGAGTCATTTAATTAATATGTAAGCCCATTCCAAAACACCAACCCATGGTCCTTGGTAAAACATTTACCAAATTTTCACTTATATATCCTCTCTCAAGTAGATATTCCCATTGGAATTTGATCTTGGGTAAATCAACTTGTTTTATCCTTTATAAAGTAGAGGTTCCCATTAGAATTTCATCTTGGGTCTATTAACTTGTACATGTATGTCCAAATGAAACCACCAAAACATATGTTCCTTGAATTGTACTCTATAACACTTGGTAAGGAAGCTATGAATTATTGACTTGGTATACCATTTCTCAAGTGAAGTTTTAATCATAGGGATTTGATATTGGGTCAATTAATGTATAAATGTAAGGATGCACCAAAACACTAACCCATGGTTCTTGGTAAGGCACTTATAAAATTTTAACTTTTTATTGTCCCTTAGTTATCCCAAATTTTGTGTTTTACGATAAATTTGGATAAACATAAAAAATTTCATTCTTGAGGGCCTTAGAAAATTTCCCATCATTTCAAAAATCTAAAATTTATGGCCATAAGAGTCCTTTTTCTATGTCCTTCAGGGTTTTAGGTTCAACATGCACAATTGCATCTTATATGTTAAGTGTTCCCCGAACCTTGAAACCTAACACACTAGAGTATTTAGGGTTTTAGGATTTGAAGACATCTGAACAATCAATAAAAAACATGCCAAGTTTTAAATGTATCCCAAACCCCAAAACCCTAAACTTTATAGTGTTTCAGATTTTTAGGATTATATTACACTAGAGCATACAAAGGTTTAAACATGCCATGTTGTATGTTTTCCAAGCTCACAACCTAAAACCTTTAGTGTTTCCAATTTTTGGGGGTATGAGACATCAAAACATATCAATGCTAAAGCATGTCTCATGCCAATGGAGTCCTGATCCTTGAAAATCATGTAAACCCTTTGTGTCAAGTTTTTAGAACCCAATAACTGAAAACTATTATGTCATGTGTAGTAAACTTACCAACTTTGGGTTAATGCATTAATTACCAAGTCAGATTTGGACCCACACATGTTAAAAGATGTGTAATTAATGCAGATTGGTTATAAATAATTGGTATTTTCCACATTTTCACCTCAATATGAATTTTCTTTTTTACTGTGCAGACATGCTTACGGCCTTCAAACTTTTGACGGTGATTTTCTTGGTGATTTTTATGCCTTTTCACAAATTTTCTTCGTACCCAATTCATATTTTGGTGAGTTCAATATTTCTCATAGGTTTTTACCAACTTTTGAGATAGGTTTTTCCTATTTTTCCCTCATTTAATTTTCCTAGACCATTTTTGTTTTCTTAATATCTTCTCATTGTTCTTGTTTAATTGATGGTTTTTCATCAATTATTTTCCATCATTATGAGAAGAAAGTGTAGATTTTTCCCCATAACCGATTTTATAACTGAATATAGTTTTTCATCATGATAGAGATGTCTAAAACCTTGACACGAACTTATCAGGATTTTGGACTTGTCCATCATGATGAGAAACCTGAATTAGTGTTTTAGAACTTTAGAAATGTCTGACATTTCTTAACCTTTAACTTGTTTGTGTCAAATTTTTCAGGGTGCTAAACAAGTGCAATTCTCAAAGGCCATAGAGAAGTTGCAAAATGAAAGATAATAAGGAATTGATGCAACCAATGAAACTAGTGATGGATTTTCCAAGATACCTTGCAAGTTCTTAAATGAGGTTCTGAACATGTTACATGTAAGTGATATTTTTACTAAGTTCAAGAACATGGTAGAAAAATATTATTAGGAAGAACAAGATTTTTTTATTAGAGGTAAAAAAGGGTTGAGGGGACCCTACCCCAAACATAGTCACAACTCCATGAGAGAAAATAATTAAATTACAAAACCATGAAATTACTAATAATATAATAGTCCATAATAAACAGACTCCACAAGAGCAATAGTAGTAAAAAAAAAGCAATAGAAAAATTCAAAGGAACAAACAAAAGTGCAACATCTATGTTACCATCTAAAGACACCAAGTTGAGGCCATCGGGAGTCTCCTTTATTTTCCTTCCCTGAATATCTACATCACTATATGCATTAGCGAGTTGACCTAGAGTCTGGAGATGCTAAAGAGTAGATTTCACTATGACTACACTCCAATCCATGTAGCTGTGGAGAATAGCACGAAAATGGTCCAAATCATTGGTTATGAAACCATAGTTGGATTTTGAAACCTCAATATCTCTACCATTCCCATTGTTGACCAATTCCTTGACTTGTGCTTTCATCTTATGATAATCATTGAACAAAGACTACACCCAAGCTCTTGGTGAGACTTATATCTCCCTTAAGTTCCTTAATATACACCACCATTTTAGCCAGATGGTTATCCCCTTTCACTGGTTTAACATGCCCCACAACCTCAAATTTTTGTTCCAATTACAAATTGATAGGAGCTGAAGAATCCTATTTACTAGACTCCCCTTTGGTGTTCAAAGGAACACTAGAAGCCTACTTGGATTTCATCTCCCTAAGATTTTGAGCTGCCACAATCTCAACCTCATCTTTATCCTCTTCTGAGTCACCTTCCTGAGAATCAAAATATTCACTCGAGTCTTCTTCCTCAAGGTCCAATTCAAATCCATCCACATAAGATTCCAGAGTTTTAGTTAGGGAGCCATACTTGTCAATATCCAAAGCATCTCTTTTGACAAGAGTGAGAATAAATCCCTAATAGAGTAGGATAGAGACCCTTTTGGTTTTGAATTGAGAGATAGAAGCACTCAGGGAGTGAAAAATAAAGTAGGGGAAGCTAAAATCCATGCCACATCTGAAGCGATTAAGCATAGGTAGGTGAAAGGCATAAATTCATTTGTGAAGGCCCTCAAGAGTGAGAAATTGGATAAGGATGAGAGCCACATCATCAAAAGGTTTAGGTAAAGATAGACAAAGATAACCAACAAAATGGGAAGTGATATTTTCATTACCTTTTAGAAACAGGTTCAGCTCTTTAGAGGATTGTTTTTTGGGTTTGTATACCTCCCTCCCAACCATAGGAATACCCATCACTTTGGCAACCAAATCCATAGTAATCTCAATCCTAATCCCTTTCATTTTAACTACCACACCTTTTTTTGTAGTCTTCCAAGTGCTGGAAAAGAAAAATCTTTACTAAGATTTTCAAAATGTACTTCAAAAATTTTAAGGAAGGGAAAATAACCCTTGCTATCAAATAGAGCCATGGCTTCAGGCGTCACCCCTTCAAGATCAGCAGATTCAGTTCTAACAAGGTAACCACCCAATTGGCCACACAATAAATCAATCACGAAAAGGATAGAATTCTAGGTAGCTAGAGGATTACACGCAGGACCAAAAATGTAATTTCTCTAGGCACATGAGGCAAAAAAGGATTTCTAGACACACGAGAGGACCCCCTCCCAGATGTTCACATTATTTAGAAATAAATTCTCACTGTTCATATGAAAAATGACCATGATGACTTTGAGACACCATGAAATGACATTATTTGGTAACGTGTCCATTTATGTCATTATGTAAGTGTGCTCACACCTTTAGATCAAGAGCTTCCACTTCATTGATAAGTGTAAATTCGTGACAATTAACCCACATATTAGCAAAAAAATCTGCTACAAATTTGGCATCCCTATAAACATGTTTGAAAGTAATAATTTCAAATAAATTTGACATTTCCTTAATACTCTTAATAGAGTTTTGGATGGAAATAGAAATGGATCATTTCCTAGTAATGTTGTTAATTATGTTCATAGAGTCTCCTTCCACTTCCAAATTGGAAAAATTGTATTGAAGGGCTATAGAAACCCCCCAAAAAACCCTTGCTGCTTCAAAAACAAGGTTATTTTGAGTGCCAAGATTGTGATGGTACCCAAGAATAAATATTCCTTCAAAATCTCGGAACACCCCCCACAGCCAACCCTACCAGGGTTTCCTTTGGACATACCATCAAAATTTAACTTAATACACTCCTTCCTAGGTTTTACCCATCCTTTGAGTCTAGGGTTGAGAGAAGGGGTACTAGTAGATGAGGATCCTGAACCCCACTTTAAGGAAAATATGGTTTCATTCTAAAAGATAGTCTTCTTTTGAGGGTTCAGATTACATAAATTAGCCTGAATTGAACTAACACAATGGGATCCAAATTTCTTGAAAGACTCTTTCTTGCCTTTGAAAATTCTTCTATTTCTTTCCTTCTAAATCTCCCAAGCTAAATCGATAATAGAAAAAGGTCCACAAATATTTTAATCATTGGCTCTTACAAGGATTAGACCATTGAGACCACATCAATTTAATGAAATTTGGGAGTACCCAATTGACTTCAAAAAGATTAAGAATGGTCTTTCTAACTGAGACCAAATAGGGAAAACTGAGAAAAATGTGTGAGGAGTCTTCAAACTCACTTTCACATGGCACACACTTGTTAACCATATGGAAATTTATCTTATTTAGGTTGCTGATAGTTAAAATATTATCATGGATAAACAAACACCAAAACATATTAATCTAGGGGATTAACTCTTTGACCCAAACACTTTCCCAATTGAAGTTTTCAGTTTCCCCCATATCAGAAAAGGAGTTGTAGGCACTTCGAATCGAGAAGATTCCATTTCCTCTTTTGACCAGTAAATACTATCATCTTATAATATCTCCTTATTAACAACAACACCTCTTAATTTTTTGTTAATATAATAAATCTCAATGCTATTAGAACCATCCAATTCTATAGTTTTCCATTGTCCCAGGGGTTCATCAAAGTTGAAATAATCTCTAACCTTGGTCCCATATTTGGCAACAAAATATCTATAGACTGTGGGGTAAATGATCTTAAGATGAAGGTCCCCTAACCATTTCTCCTCCCAAAAATTGATCATTCACCCATTTCCAACCATCCATTTGCCACCTTTAGAGGCAACATGTTTAGCCCAGTATATCAATTTCTAGAAACAAGAAGAACCATTTAAATCCTAGATGTAGAAGAACAATTCATTGGTAGGAAGATTTGGCCAATATTTTCCTATGATAATAGAAGTACATACACTCTCTTCCTTGACCAGCATCCAACTCATTTTTGACAACATTACTTTATTCATTTTGTTCCAATCTTTGATACTTAGACCTCTAAGTTTTTTGGGGGTGCAAACCTTTTCCCAAGAAATAAGAGGAATTCTATCTTTGGGTTTTGAGCCACTCCATAGAAATATTTTTTGAATAATCTCCAACTTACTATCAATTGAGGAGGGTAACTTGTAGATAGACATCTTATAAATAGGAAAATTATTAATTGGGCATTTGAGGAGGACAACCTTGCCAACTTGGGATAATAGAGAACCTTTCCAACCTTCAAGTTTCTTCAAAAACATATCAATTTAGAAATTCAATTCAACATTCTTAGGTTTTTCTGCTCCAATAAGCATACCTGGATACCTAGTTAAGAGGGTTTTAGACACATAACCAAGAATTCCAACAATTTTATTGGATCTTCTTTCTGGGGTGTTGATGAAGAAAACCAAGTTTTTTCCATAATTGATCAATTGGTCTGATGCCTCCTCATAATCACCAATTAATTGTTTGAATTCCATAGCCTCCGAGATAGAAGCTTCATGTGATGCCCATTAAAACAACCTACTTGAGACCCAAGAAACAACCTAGGATTAGTTAGGAAAATTATGGAATAATTTTTTTTGTTTAGAAGTGTCCAACAACCAGGTTGCAAGACAACAATTGTCACTAACGGGTTCCAGAACAATTTTAATCTACTAAAACATACTTTTCTTTTATTAACAATTATCAGAGGTCACAAGGTCCAAATTTCAGGGTTAGGAGTTTCTACTAGGTTCAGGGGGGTAAATTATCACCATACCCACTCTCTAACAGGCTCAGAGTTTCAACTTTATTTTTCTCACACTTAACACATTCAAAATTTCCCTAAATCATTACCATTGGATAGGAAATTTTCTCACCTTTTCGATGATATAAAGAATTCCTCCTAACTCCTTGTAAAACTCCAGTTATGGATCGGCGGACCTTAGGGGTCAAATTTTCCCAAAAGGGACATGTGTCGAGTGGGAGTAATTGCACTTTTTTTAGGTTGGCGGGATACAGGGCGGTGTTTGCAAATTTTCTTGCGCGGGGATAAAATGCCAATTTGTTCCTGTGCCTCCACTGTGCCGCCAGGGACACATGTCGGGCTCCGAGCCATCGTCGGGAGAAAAGAGGGAAGGGTGGGGCGGTCGAGGTGTTGGGGAAAATTTTCCAAGGAGGGGAGAATTCCAATAAGCACTTGCGCGCCTGCGGGTTTGCCATGGACACGTGGCGCCCAACAACCATGACGGGGGAGAAAAGGAGAGGGACGGGCGGAGTGGCGGAGAAAGTTGGTGAGTTTCGTCCAAAGGGAGGGAAAGGGGTAAATGTCGCATGCGGGTCCATGTGCCCGCGGAAGGGTCTCACCAGGGCGAGGGAAGGAGTGCGGGGGAAAACGCAAAATGTTTCCAAAACAATTTTTTCAAAAGATAGAGTTGCGAGGGTTTCCCCACCCTGATGTCACCCCATGCTACCACGTGGCAGCCTCTGGTTGGCTGCGGGTCAGGGGGGAAATTTCAAAAATTTTCCACAAAAATTTTCAAATTTTTTTTAAGGATTTTTCAACAGGAAAATTTCGGGCCATGGGCCCACCAAGGAAAATTTTCCCAAATTTTCCCGCTAAGGAAGGAAAACTTCAAGGGGTCATAACTTTTTCTAGAAATCTCAGTTTTGGGCAAACAAGGACTTTCAGGAAAGCTCTCGATGCCCTCTTTGCACAGAAATCATAAATTTTAGATTTTGATAAAGTTTAAGGGGTCAATTTTAAGAAAACGGCCTTCAGGATTTTTAAAAGCAACTGGTAAATTTTGACTTATAAATTTTTATTTAATTTGATCTCCTCCTTTACTCAACATGCCAAACAGACATGGATGATTACTCTAAGAAGGATTTAGGATATTTTGGGAAGGTAAATTTGCTCAATTGATTTCCAATTTAAAATTTTCCAACAATTGACAGAAAAATGACTGTGAAAAGTTTGGGCCAGATTTTGTAATGTTTTACATTAATTCCCTAACTGTTTTGTCAAAATTGAGTTCCTTGATGTCCTAGCATGCTAAATTTTATTGTTTCTAAGTTGATTATCATGTGCAGGCTTGAACTGTGCATTTTAATTAAATTATTTACCAGTTGTAAATTTACAACAGAGATCAATTTCTTATAGGATTTGGATATCAATTTCATCTTCCATAAATGGAAGTTTCATTTCTATTCTAGTATAATGCATTTAGTTGATATAAAAAAATCATTTAAAAGCTAAATTGTAAAGTCTGGTTTCCAATTTAATACATTTCCAAAAGAGACAAAGTAATATAATTCCTTCATATGTATTTCATCTTTTTCCTTTTTTTTAAAACATGGATTTCAATCACAATTTGAATCAACAATGCAAATGAAGAAAGGTCTTACAATCCTTTATTAATGCTAAAAGAAATACATCTTTACATTCTTCCATTCCTTGAATGCAAATAACATATTTCACTTTCTTTCTTTCAAATGTACAAAACATAATATAATTATCTTTCACATTTCAAATATACAGCTTTCATAACCAATTACAAACATCTTTCCTTCACAAAAATATTACAATTTCATCCACTTCAAAGTGGGAAAAAAATTACAAATGATTTTTTTTCACAAGGTATTGTCAAAACTGTATTTTCCTTTGCTCCAAAACAACAACATGCAAGGTTCCTTTTTCTTCAATTTTCTCACAACAAAAGTGGGAGAAAGGCAACGCTCTCCACCCAAACAAGACATCCAAAGAAAGGAGAATCCATCCTTCATCATTGGCCCCCGAGCCCCAACCACAATGCAATAAGAACTATATATCAACCCATGGCAACAACAGGTTTCCACAACACACAACATTCCTGTAACATGCACAATTTAATTCAAAACACAGTTCATCAAGACAACAGTTTACAACTGCACTGAAAACATTAATACAACACTCAGGCTTCTTGATTGCAAGCCAAAGGAGCAAGGACTACGGGGGAAGCTACTTATGCCTCCCAATGGGAATTGGGCATCCCCCTGTAACAAACTACCAAAATAATTCATTACACATATCCTTATGCCCCCCACAATCCATCCTTATGCCCCCCATAGATTTTCATTATGCCCCCCCACAAGGTAAGAAATGCAAGCTATTTATTTTCCATGGTGGATCCCAAACCCAAACTCCCTCCACAAGAACTTTGATGCCACTAGCATTACCTTATGCCCCCCCACATGAATCCTCCATAGCATTCTCCTACACCATTCCTATGGCAGTCTACCTAAACAACCAACAAATAAACAAAACATACACCATTCAAAAAAACACAACAAGAATTAACAACATAAGAGAAGAGCTCAGATCCTACCTCTCCATGATAGCTTTTGTTTCCTAACAGTAAGCTTCAATGCCAAAATACAGTCCCAAAAATAGCAACCAACAAGCATGCAAATTTTTCCAAACTCCTTCCAAAAGCAAGAGCTCCAAGCACAAGGAAAATTCGCCCCAAGGAAGCATGCAAAATGATTCAACAACCCAAAACAAAGAAAAGAGTTTTAATTTTATAGAAGAGGGAAGAGGAGAGGATGAGGTGGATCCATGTAGGATGCCACATCACACATCCTCAACTCCAACACAAAAGTCAAAATCCATTCTCCAAAGCACAATAAAGAGGTGGGTGAAAATATGACAAATTTACTTGCACAATCCAAAAATCTCACACCCCAAAGGATTGAATTAAATAAACTGTAAGAAGAGTGCAATAAAACATGCAACATGATTAATAAAAAATGCATTAAAGAGGGTTAAAATAAACTCTCCAACCATAGGTATGGTTGGTAAATTAAATTAAGAGGTATGGGACAAGTTTTACTTGTCCCACAAGCCTTCAAAAATAGCCTCCAAGGACAATTTCGAATTTCCAAGGAGGTGGAGTGTTTCATACTCCAAAATCTGACTTACACAAACTTACACATCCCTTACATATTTAATACAAAGAGCCAACAACTTCCATTATTACTTTCTTATATCCAAATTTAATTAATTAACTTTTAACCATATGTTTTTTCACATTAACCTACCACAATTTAATTAAATAAAAGAAAAGGGACACATCACTAATAAAATACATACAAACAATAAAAAGGAACCACATTAATAAAAATATACAAAGAACCCATGGTCACATATAAAGGTGATCCCCCCCTCATGGGAATCCCTAACAACCATCAAACACAAACACAACAAAACAAGTTGCCATGGTGACCTTGTTGAATTCACCTAGAATTCCATTGTGGTTGGTCTCTAATCCCCCAATGTTTGTTGTGATTTTTAACCTACAAAACACACAAATACCTCCTTCGGCCTTGTGGCCATATCAAAACATCCAACATGATATAAATATAATCACAAAATCATCTATACATATGAATCACAACAACATCAAGGAAATCAACAATATCATTTACAATTATATCAACAACTATATCATCATCATATAATGTCCATTTTCTAAGTCTACTCACAATATCCAATAATCACATGCCCGAACAACATTCATAATATATATCCATATCAAAGAGTATATCATCATCCACATATGAAGTGTCTCTAATAATCATCATGCATCATAACCAAATCAAGATCAACAATAATCCATGGTCCAACATCTAACATCATTCTAAATTAAAATCATAATAATTTCTGTAATGAAATCAACAGTATTCAAGATCAGTATCAAAATGTGTCAAAGGGAAGTGGGCACTACATCCCCCTCCTCTTAGACTCGACTTCCTTCATGAAGTCACTGGAACAAATGTGGAAACTGAACTCGTAATGAAGTGACATCCTCCCATCAAGATGTAGTCTCGTTATATCTATCCCACTACACCCAAACCTGATCAACCTCTCTACCTCAAAGGCCCAGGGTCCTGCGATCTAGGATGCGAATGGGCTCCACCATCACCTACCCCTGATGTTGCACCTGCATTGATGTCCAATCTAGCACATGAGAAGGATCTACAATATATCTCCTAAGAATTGAAACATGAAACACATCATGTATGCGAGACAAGCTGAGTGGCAATGATAGATGGTAGTCCAAAGGGCCGATACGCACCAAGATCTCAAAAGGACCAACGAATCTAGGAGCTAAGTTAGAACATTTTCCATAATGGATAGGGTTCTTATGTGGCCTAACATGAAGGAACACCTTCATGCCCACATCAAAACTATGGTCGATCCTATGCTGATCCGCATAATTTTTCTACGTGTCATGTGCCTCCTGCAATCTCTGCCTGATCAACACCATCTGCTACTCCATGTCCTGTAAAAAGGATGGTCCAAGAGAAACTCTGTCCTCTAACCTGTCCTAGCTAAGAGGTGTCCTGCACTCTCTACCATACAAAGCCTGAAAAGGAGCCATGCCTATAGAACTCTGAAAACTATTATTGTAGGCAAACTCCACTAAGTACAAGTACTCCTCCCATTTAGACTGCTGATCCATCACATACATCTTGAGCATGTCCTCTAAAATCTGCTTCACCCTCTCAGTTTGTCCATCTGTCTTAGGGTGATACGCTATACTGAAGTTGATTTTTGTCCCGAGGACATACTGCATGGTAGTCCAGAAATGTGAAGTGTACAAAGGATTGCGGTCACAAATAATCTTCCATGGAATCCCGTGCAACCTGAAAATCTCATCCAAATATACCCGTGTCACTGCTCTAGTTGTATAAGTGGTCTTCACCAGAGAAAAGTGAGCCACTTTTGTCAATTTATAAACTGTGACCATGATGGCATCGTGGTGATATCTCGACATCGGTAGCCCAACAATGAAGTCCATGGAAATGGTGTCCCACTTCCATTCTGGTATAGCATGAGGATAAAGAAGGCTAGCCGGATGCTGATGCTCGGCCTTAACTCTCTGACACTATAAACATCGTGACACAAACTGAGCCACGTCTCTATGAAGTCCTCTCCAATGGTACAACTGTCTCAAGGTGGCATGCATCTTCTTCACCTCAGGATGGGATGAATAGGGTGCACGATGTGTCTCTGCCAAGATGTCCTACCTTAAGCCTCCCTCTCTGGGAACATAAATCCAGCCTTTTTGCTTGAGAAGACCATCTGCCTCTAAGGAAAAACCATCAAAATTTCCCTCAAGGGGTCTCTGAGACTCGATCTCTGACTCAAACTGCAATGTAGAAGTTGTCAAGAGGAAGGTGCTGAAGAATCCTACTCTGCAAATTTGTACTCAATGAGGTGGCCATAGCCACATGTCTCCACCTGATGAGAGCATCTACTACCACATTCTCCTTCCCCTTCACATGCTCGATCTCCATATAATAATCAAAAAGCAACTCCATCCAATGCCACTGACGAGTGTTGAGATTGGGCTGCGTGAAGAGGTGGCGAAGACTCAAATGATCTGTCTTGAGTGTGAATCTCCTGCCAAGAAGAAAGTGCTTCCATCGAAACAAGGCATGCACAACTGCCGCAAGTTCACGATCATGGGTCAGATAATTAAGCTTATAATCCTTAAGCTTGCAAGACTCAAAGGCCACTACTTTTCCCTCATGTATTAACACACCTCCAAGTCCTGCTAAGGAAGCATCCATGCAAACAAAAAACTCACCCTGTAGATCCGGCATTGCAAGAATAGGTGTTGTCGTGAGGCATTCCTTTAGTGTCCTAAAGGCCTGCTCACATCTGTCTGACCAAACAAACTTCTTCCCTTTCCTCTGAAGGGAAGTGATAGGGTGTGTAATTTGAGAGAAGTCCTGAACAAATCTCCAGTAGTATCCTGTTAATCCCATGAAACTGTGCACCTCAGTCACCGTAGTGGGTGCTGACCAATCCATAATGGCTTTAATCTTGGAAGGATTGACGAAGATATCTTCCCCAGAAATGATATGACCCAAATACTGTACCTCTATCTAAAAGAACGCACACTTCTCCAAGTTCCTGTAAAGTTGCTGCTCCCGAAGACACTGAAGAACTTGGTGAAGGTGCCCCTTGTGCTCCTCATGCGTACGTGAGTAAATCAAAATGTCATCTAGGAAGATAAGCATGAAGCGATCTAAGAAGGTCTTGAATACCCCATTTATCAAACTCATAAACACTGTGGGGGCATTAGTCAAACCAAAATGCACCACTGTGAACTCATAGTGCCCATATTTCATATGAAAGGCGGTCTTATGAATATCTACCTCTGAAATACTTAGTTGATGATAGCCTAACTTAAGATCAATCTTAGAGAAAACTATGGCTCCCTTCATCTTATCAAAGAAGTCATCAATATGCAGAAGGGGATAACGATTCTTGATCGTTACCTTGTTCAGTTAGCGGTAATAAATACACAACCGCAAGGATCCATCCTTCTTCTTCACAAAGATCATCGGAGTACCCCAAGGGGATACACTAGGATAGATAAAGCCTTTCTCCAAAAGGCCCTCAAGCTGTAATTTGAGCTCACAGAGCTCTAGGGTGGTGATCTGATAAGGTGCTCATGAGATAGGCTCAGCTCCCATAACTAGATCTATATGAAAATCAATCTCACATGGGGGTGGTAACCCTAGTAGCTCCCCTGGAAAGACTTTAGAAAAATCTCTCAAAATGGGATGATCTTCTAGTGATGGTCCACTAGACCCATCCTTTGATCTGTCACTGACTATAACAACATACATCTGACAACCCTGTCGCACACATCACTTAAGCTGCATAGCGGAGATGGTGCGAATAGAAACAGGTCTCTTGACCCCTAAAATCACCGACTCAACTCCTAAATCATCGACACAAGATATAGTCTTGTGATAACAATCCATCCTGGCCCAATGTGCAGATAACCAATCCATACCCAAAATGACTCCATACGAGCCCAAAGGAAGAATACAAAGATCTAAGGTATTGGTGAAAGGTCCCAAATCCACTACACACTCCTTAACTAAGGAGTCTACAGAGATCTTGGCTCTAGAAGCCATCTCGACATCCTAACTATGACCCTACCTAACTGCCACTAGCCTGTATCGCTCTACTAAAGATGGTGTAACAAAAGAATCAGAAGAACCAAAATCATAAAATACAGAGGTAGGAATACCACCAATGCTACTTGTAGTCTCAATGATTGTGCTCTGATGCTCTACCTGGCGGTTCTCAACCGTTGCATAAATCATGTGGCTACATCCCAAGTCACCAACAGTTGGCTCTAAGATCTGTGTCTTACCTTTGTTGTTAGGGTTTTGTGGGCAGTCTCTCCAAAAATGTCTAGTAACACCACAACCAAAAAATCCTCTTGATCCTCTCTAATGAGTAGCACCTTCAGAAGGTGCTCTAGAAGCTTGTGGCATGGATCCTGATGATCTGGCTGTAGTCTGTTGAGGTCTATGCCGGTGAGCTCCCGCTGATTGAGCTCTAGGTCCATCCTATGTCCTGATGGGATCCCTAGGAGGAGGCCCCATACTCTGACCTCTCTGTGCATCAGCTCTCTATGGAGGTCTATGAGGTGGGTGGGATTGCTGCTACTGTTGCAACCTAAAGGATGACTATGCTAAACCCTGGCCACCATGAGGAAGAGGTAATGACCCCCTCAATATACTATCCTGCATCTGTTGTATGCGGCTCTGGACTCGGTCTCTAGCCTACTGGGTCTTCCCTCGAGTCTCCTTTGCTATATAGGCCTTCTCAATGGCCTCTGCTAAAGTCTGTGGGTAGTGGATCCGAACCACACCTCCAATGTCTAAATTCAGGCCCCAGATGAACCTGTGAATCCACACCTTCTCATCTTGCATGTACTCAACATACTGGAGTAGGTCCAAAAACCTGCTCTCATACTCTGGTACTGAAAGAGATGCCTGTCGGAGGTCGTGAAACTCATCTCTCCGCTGCTGTATGAACCTCCATGACAAATATCTACTCGTGAATCTCTCCTCAAATAGCTCTCATGTCACTATCTCAGAATCTACATGGATCTTCTACTTCTTTGTCCTCCACCATACTCCTGCTCCATCCCTTAGTAGATGAATCGCAACACAAACTTTCATGTTGCTAGAACAAGGACAAATCTTGAAGTAATCGCTCAAGGTCACTAGCCAGGCCTCTGCCTAAAATCCACTCATGTCACCGGAGTAATTTGAGGGCCGAAGCTTCAGGATTTCCCTGATGTGATATGTAGCTGTGGTCTGACGGCCTCTATGCCTCTCTGCACGCTCATCCCTAAGCCTAGGGCTCCGAGACCTCTCTCTATGCTTTGAAACTCAGTCACCCTATCCCCTCAGTGGTGACTCTACTTTGGTTGACTCTGCATGGGAGTTCTCTCCTCTATGCTCCTCACTGGGTCAAGGAGATACCTGACCCTCAATGGAAGGGGCTCTGTCATGGCTGGTTGCATGTCCTCCTCCTAATCCTCCGCGTAGAGCGGCATTAACATCCTAAAGAGTCTGTAAAATCTGAGGTAGGATAGATGCTACACCTTGATCTAGTGGTGGTAATGGTGGTAAGTCTACGTCTATATGAAAATTCCCCCCGCCCCATCTGTGCCTCTTACACAGACCAAAGTGAGAGTTAGTTCATTTTTTCTAAGTTTTATTCAGTTTCCATGTTTTTCTAAAAATAAGCAATTTCTAAACTAAGTTGTTTTCTAGATTTACAAGTGTGTTAGGTTTAAGTTTCATGTCCCAAGTTTTTCTAGTGTGCCCAATGGTCCAAGATTTTGAACCACTTCTCTGATACCAAGTGTGATAACCGCTAAAACAACCCACTTGAGACTTAAGAAACAACCTAGGATTAGTTAGGAAAATTATGGAATAATTTTTTTTAATTAGAAGTGTCCAACAACTAGGTTGTAAGACAAAAGTTGTCACTAACGGGTTCCAGAACAATTTTAATTTGCTAGAACAGACTTTTCTTTTATTAACAATTATCAGAGGTCACAAGGTCCAAATTTCAGGGTTAGGAGTTTCTACTAGGTTCAGGGGGGTAAATTATCACCATACCCACTCTCTAACAGGCTCAGAGTTTCAACTTTATTTTTATCACACTTAACTTATTCAAAATTTCCCTAAATCATTACCATTGGATAGGAAATTTTCTCACCTTTTCGATGATATAAAGAATTCCTCCTAACTCCTTGTAAAACTCCAGTTATGGATCGGCGGACCTTAGGGGTCAAATTTTCCCAAAAGGGACATGTGTCGAGCGGGGGAAATTGCACTTTTTTCGGGTTGGTGGGATGTGGGGTGGTGTTTGTAAAATTTCTTGCACGGGGATAAAATGCCAATTTGTGCCCGTGTCTCCACTGTGCCGCTAAGGACATATGTTGGGCTCCGAGCCATCGTCGGGAGAAAAGAGGGAAGGGTGGGGCGGCCGAGGTGTTGGGGAAAATTTTCCAAGGAGGGGAGAATTCCAATAAGCGCTCGCGCGCCTGCGGGTCCGCCAGGGACATGTGGCACCCAAAAACCATGACGGGGGAGAAAAGGAGAGGGATGGGCGGAGTTGTGGAGAAAGTTGGCGAGTTTCACTCAAAGGGAGGGAAAGGGGTAAATGGCGAGTGCGGGTCCACACGCCCGCAGAAAAACAAAATTTTCAAAAGATAGAGTTGCTAGGGTTTTCCCACCCCGCTGTCACCCCATGCTACCACATGGCAACCTCTATTTTGCTATGGACCGGCGGGGAAATTTCAAAAATTTTCAAACTTTTTCTAAGGATTTTTCAACGGGAAATTTTCGGGCCGCGGGCCCGCCAGGGAAAATTTTCCCAAATTTTCCCGCCAAGGAAGGAAAACTTCAAGGGTTCATAAATTTTTCTAGAAAGCTCATTTTTTGGCAAACGAGGAGTTTCTAGAAAGCTCTTGATTCCCTCTTTGCACAAGAATCATAAATTTTAGATTTTGATAAAGTTTAAGGGGTCAATTTTAAGAAAATGGCCTGCAGGATTTTTAAAAGCAATTGGTAAATTTTGACTAATAATTTTTTCTAATTTGATCTCCTCCTTTATTCAACATGCCAAATATACATGGAGGATTACTATGAGAAGGATTTAGGATATTTTGGGAAGGTAAATTCACTCAATTGATTCCCAATTTAAATTTTTCCAACAATTGACAAAAAAATGACTGTGAAAAGTTTGGGCCTTATTTTGCAATGTTTTACATTAATTCCCTAAGTGTTTTGTCAAAATTGAGTTCCTTGATGTCCTAGCATTCTAAATTTTATTGTTTCCAAGTTGATTATCATGTGTAGGCTTGAACTGTGCATTTTAATTAAATTATTTGCCAGTTGTAAATTTACAACAAAGATCAATTTCTTAAAGGATTTGGATATCAATTTCATCTTCCATAAATGGAAGTTTCATTTCTATTCTAGTCTAATGCATTTAGTTGATATAAAAAAATCATTTAAAAGCTAAATTGTAAAGTCTGGTTTCCAATTTAATACATTTCTAAAAGAGACAAAGTAATATAATTCCTTCATATGTATTTCGTCTTTTTCCTTTTTAAAAAATAATAGGGATTTCAATCACAATCTAATATTCCAATTTGAATCAGCAATGCAAATGAAGAAAGGTCTTATAATCCTTTATTAATGCTAAAATAAATACATCTTTACATTCTTCCATTCCTTGAATGTAAATAACATATTTCACTTTCTTTCAAATGTACAAAACAGAATATAATTATCTTTCACATTTCGAATATTTAGCTTTCATAACCAATTACAAACATCTTTCCTTCACAAAAATATTACAATTTCATCCACTTCAAAGTGAGAAAAAAATTACAAATGATTTTGTTTCACAAGGTACTGTCGAAACTATATTTTCCTTTGCTCCAGAAAAACAACATGCAAGGTTCCCTTTTTCTTCAATTTTCTCACAACAAAAGTGGGAGAAAGGCAACGCTCTCCACCCAAACAAGACATCCAAAGAAAGGAGAAGCCATCCTTCATCATTGGTCCCCAAGCCCCAATCACAATGCAATAAGAAATAGATATCAACCCATGGCAATAATAGGCTTCCACAACACACAACATTCCTTCAACATGCACAATTTAATTCAAAACACAGTTCAATAAGACAACATTTTATAACTGCATTGAAAACATTAATACAACACTTAGGGTTCTTAATTACAAGCCAAAGGAGCAAGGACTATGGGGGAAGCTACTTATGCCTCCCAATGGGAATTGGGCATCCCCCTGTAACAAACCGCCAAAATAATTCATCACACATATCCTTATTTCCCCCACAATTCCTCCTTATGCCCCCCATAGATTTTCCTTATACCCCCCCACAAGGTAAGAAATACAAGCTATTTCTTTTCCATGGTGGATCCCAAACCCAAACTCCCTCCACAAGAATTCTGATTCCACTGGCATTCCCTTATTCCCCCCCACATGAATTCCGCATAGCCTTCTCCTACACCATTCCTATGACAATCTACCTAAACAACCAACAAATAAACAAAACATACACCATTCACACAAACACAACAAAAATTAACAACATAAGAGAAGAGCTCAGCTCCTACCTCTCCATGGTAGCTTTTATTTCCTAACAGCAAGCTTCAATGCCAAAATACAGTCCCAAAAACAACTAACAAGCATGCAAATTTTTCCAAACTCCTTCCAAAAGCAAGAGCTCCAAGCACAAGGAAAATTCACCCTAAGGAAGCATTGCAAAATGATTCAACAACCCAAAACAAAGAAAAGAGTTTTAATTTTATAGAAGAGGGAAGAGGAGAGGATGAGGTGGATCCATGTAGGATGCCACATCACACATCCTCAACTCCAACACAAAAGTCAAAATCCATTCTCCAAAGCACAATAAAGAGGTGGGTGAAAATATGACAAATTTACTTGCACAATCCAAAAAATCTCACACCCCAAAGGATTGAATTAAATAAACTGTAAGAAGAGTGCAATAAAACATGCAACATGATTAATAAAAAATGCATTAAAGAGG
The DNA here is from genome assembly GCA_019776745.2 of Taxus chinensis. Classification (NCBI taxonomy): domain Eukaryota; kingdom Viridiplantae; phylum Streptophyta; class Pinopsida; order Cupressales; family Taxaceae; genus Taxus; species Taxus chinensis. The sequence goes on from CM034154.1 coordinate 472,630,915, forward strand.
GTTAAAATAAACTCTCCAACCATAGGTATGGTTGGTAAATTAAATTAAGAGGTATGGGACAAGTTTTACTTGTCCCACAAGCCTTCAAAAATAGCCTCCAAGGACAATTTCGAATTTCCAAGGAGGTGGAGTGTTTCATACTCCAAAATCTGACTTACACAAACTTACACATCCCTTACATATTTAATACAAAGAGCCAACAACTTCCATTATTACTTTTTTATATCTAAATTTAATTAATTAACTTTTAACCATATGTTTTTTCACATTAACCTACCACAATTTAATTAAATAAAAGAAAAGGGACACATCACTAATAAGATACATACAAACAATAAAAAGGAACCACATTAATAAAATATACAAAGAACCCATGGTCACATATAAAGGTGATTCCCCCCCTCATGGGAATCCCTAACAACCAGCGACAACACACAAACACACACAAAACAAGTTGCCATGGTGACCTTGTTGAATTCACCTAGAATTCCATTGTGGTTGGTCTCCAATCCCCTGATGTTTGTTGTGATTTTTAACTTGAAAAACACAAAAATACCTCCTTCGGCCTCGTGGCCATATCAGAACATCCAACATGATATAAATATAATCACAAAATCATTTATACATATGAATCACAACAACATCAAGGAAATCAACAATATCATTTACAATTATATCAACAACTATATCATCATCATATAATGCCCATTTTCTATGTCTACTCACAATATCCAACAATCACATGCCTGAACAACATTTGTAATATATATCCATGTCAAAAAGTATATCATCATCCACATATGAGGTGGTCTCTAATAATCATCATGCATCATAACAAAATCAAGATCAACGATAATCCATGATCAGGATTCTAACATCATACTTAATCAGAACTATAATAACGTCCATAATGAAATCAACAGCATCAAGATTAGTATCAAAAGGGTGTCAAAGGGAAGTGGGCACTACAGGTTCGACTTGGTAAAGGAGGATTATGTTATTCTTGGTTATTGACCCTATTACTCTTGGAGATGGAGACAAGTACCTATAATCTCTTCTTTCCATTGAAGGATGAAAACTCTTCCTTAAGGGATCACCTATTGAGGGTTTTGGCCATAACCCTATCAATAGGAACATAGAAATGGGATCACAAACTTTCTTGTATGCATTGGTGTGCTATCAACAGGAAATCGCACAAGGGAGTCCCATTAATTAGGACTGAGTATTTCATGTTTTTTTATTCCCTTCTAACCCTAGGTGACTTGTCTTGGGTAAAGGGTCTTGACCATCATCTAGGAAACTAGTTAGAACATTTTGAAGCTAATATTGTGTTCTTAATAGACTTTATCATAGGATTAGAATCTACATTTTGGTGATTTAATGGAGCATGGATTTCATGATTATACTACTTAGCCCTTGGTTTTGGTTGTACTTTTGCTACCATAAAATTAATATACCAGTCCTAGATCTGTGGTCCCATAACTCTTTTTCTCTATTGATTCAGATATAGTTTGGATTGATAAGATATTGTTGAATGATTGAATTAATTATTTTGAAAGTACATTTTGAAAGCTCTATTTATATAGGCTTATATGTTGATGTGAAGTCACTATATGGTTCTGCTACCCTAGAGGACAGATCATTGATTCTTTCGAATCAGGGTTAAGAATATATTGTCAGTCATTAACTCTTATTGCATATTTGTGTGTTCTGAAGGTGCAATTTCATATATGATCCATTATGGTATGTGGAGAGTACTCTTCCTCCCCATTCGTTACCCTAAAAGGTATATCATAAAGGGATTGTTTTGCATCCCTTTGTAATCCAGTCCTAAAAGGAATTTTTTCAATATTTCGGTATCTCACCCTAAATTGCAATTTCTTCACAAAGAAGAGATTTTGGTGAGAATGAAATTTTCATTTTCATTTTTGGATTATGAGTTGTTTCACTCTCTTGTCTCAAGCAAAATTTGTACTCTGGCTACATGAGTTTTGTTGTGATGCACTGAATATGAAGGTAAAGTGCATGTGACCATTTACACTGATTTTTTGGTGGCTCTTGTTCCCCTCTAGACTTGTGGATTTAGTGGGGCAATGAGGATTGGATCATTCATCCTTGGTGCAAGGCTAGAAGATGAATGTCATCATATTCATATTTTTAAATTATGAGATTTAGAATTTGGTTAAGTGGTGGTCTATGGAGGTTAATTGGTGTTCTCGAAAGGTTCATTGAAACCTTTTTTTATGCCCTTGTGTTCCCAAAAAAATTCCTCCTTCATATTGTAAATTGTATCCAATGATAATCCGCTAATAATACCGTGATCTTTTGTGTGAGTACAAATAGAGAGAAATGTTGTAACTGCTTACTAAATGACATTGGAAAATCATTAATTATATGTACCTAAAATTGTATTCTTTGATATGTAAGTTATGAAAGGAACATAGTTATTGTGTATTTCTCATAATTGTTTGGAAATAAGTTGTAAATTTGCAAGTCATTATATAGAGTGTTAGTTCTGGTAAACATGAGAGCAATTATTTTTAGCAATCCTCGAGTTGAAAGTTGTAAATTTGATTTTCACATTCCACCAGAAATTGACTAAATCAAAGATGTCCTTAGATTGATTAGCCACATATTCTGGATTATGGTTTGCAAGAACATCCTCCTTCCCTCTATTCACTCCTTTATCTTAAAAAATGATTAATTTTTATTGAGCAAGTATCCAGATGCGGGGAAGGGATTAACAATATGAATTTCTATTTGTAGAAGGGATCCCCATGGAAGTCAATATACATATATCAAGTTGGGTTCACTCTCACATTTACTGATCTCAGTTACATCTCAAATGTGGTATAATGGAGTTGAGAAATGTAGTACCACATTTGCTAAGTCAACACCCATGTTATTCCCACTAGAGAGAAATGAAAAATTAAGTAAATGAAAAATTAAGTAGGTGGGAAGCAAACTTTTCCCTGGTACACAATGTAGTGTTGATATAATTGACCCAACAAGCTTGCATTCAGTTTTTTGTGTACAATAAAATGTTGGAATTTACCAGAGATCAACCCAGATCTATTTGGTGGCAGTAAATCTTAGACATTATACAACTATTCCTTGGACTTTATATTTTCATATCTACATTATATACTTTTATGTTGTTGATAAATGTATATGTAAGAAGCTTAATACCTATTAAAGTAACGCTTAGTTCATAATTAAACTAAATTAGGATGTATTTTAATTTTTTATTAAGGATAAAAGGTTTTTTGATAGGGATCCTAACAACTGGAAGACACCAAAATAAAGGGTCTGAACCACCTTCAGATACTAGCAATCCAAAAACAATACACGTCAAACATGAAACTAAACAGAGTAGTTACCATGTAAAGACAACAATGTCAACATTGCACAATCACAGCAAAATTGCTGTAGGACCACAGCAGCACTGTAAGAAGGTTATTTAACTACAGTAGACAATGCATCATATAATAGACAAAGGAACACTTGGTTCTAATAGTTATTATAGAGGTGCTAAGATCTAGTTGTAGGAGGAGAGATCCTCCCCGCATTCTGGAATATTCTTTTCCTAGCCACCAATGTCCATAACTTCTCCTTAGGAGTCTCTCTAAAGAACTCCTCATTAAGACTACAAATTTTTAAGTGATTTTTGAAACAGGGACCTTCCAAAAAGCGCAAAACCTTTGTCCACTTATATTTGTTTTCAAAGGAAATAAGAGTAGAACCGATATAAAATGGTTCTCCCATGGCAATGATCTGGGTTTCCCCTTTTCAATAATTCCTTGTCAGTGTTATCATAGCAGCCCAGGTTGTTTGTCCTAGAACTATTCATATTTTTCCCCAGACCTGCACATCAGTTCAACTGAATGGTTGATAAATTCCTAGTTAATTCCCCTCTCATGATCTGTCAAGAAGGACATTTTCACTTTCTATCAATGGTCCTTCAAATGGATTATAAAATGTATCTTCATAAATGTCCTTGAGGCCTCTTCCTTCCATTTATCTTCTGATCGGATATTTTCCCCTTGGCTTAATCTTCTTCTTAAGTTCACTGACCTCTTCATCTACTTCTTCTTTTATTTCTAGATCATTTTGTTCCTCATCCTCTGATGCAACTTCTGAGTAGGCATTACTTTCCACTCCTAGATTTTCTTCAATAATTATGTTCTCTTGTGTGTTTATCCCATGGTTACCTCTGCAACCTTCCTCGACTGACATTACAAGTGGCACAGGGTAACGCAAGATATTGAGGTCCCCAGGATTGATTCACATTAGGGATCTAACTCACATTGTTTTCCATGATTTGAATACGGTTAATTTAGATTAATCTTCCTTGGAAGCTCTAAATAACCACATGAACAGTTTCTCTGTACCTTTCTCTAGATTATTGTTAAACTTCTCCATAGGTGACTATGGTCCTTTGAGAGCTATCAAGCTCATCTCCATATTTTTTTCCCATTTAGTTTTCTTCCTAGTACATGCCCCTAAGGCTATGACCCATAGTCCTGCAGGAACTACATAAAATAGGGGAACTCTCGCACTCAATTTTTTGTTCACAAACACCCTTTTCAAATATCAGATTACATGAGAGATTGATTTAGGTAGAGAGGCTTACCAGGCAAAGACATTGACACAAAATATTGGCACATACCATCTCTTGATTCTAGTTAAGCATCATGGTATCCAGTCAATAACAATTAGTCTACCCCATGAATTTTTGAAATTCCAATCAATAACTATCTTTCATCCCGAAAGTTCCAAAGCTAAGGACCAAGAATTTTAACCCAAACATGGGTACTGCATTAGGAGATTCTCTAGATAAATCCATGACCTTGGTTGTCCATCTTCCTCAAAAATATGCAAAATAGTTTTTCCATAGGAAACCATGGTCCCCCACTAAGGATCCTCTGATGGTCTTCAGAGATGTTGAAGCTAAACCAACCTCAACCATTTGGTAATGCTATGACATCCATATGCCCCTTGGGATTCCATTTCAAAACAAAGCCACAGATCTAATGGAATCAACATTTGGTCCCTCACCATCGATTTCCATTTTATGCTATCAAATCTTGACATCCATCAATGTTAGGATTCTGAGTCTATACATGATACCTCGGGGATAGTAGAAAAAGATGTCTTGTATGCATCCTGCCTTAAGCTGAGGAATGGATTCCTAGGAACTCTTTTCCTTAGTGAAGGATCTCAGGAATCCTTCCACATAGGGAGGAGGGGTTAAAATTTTGCCTGGCCACCAGCCACCCGATCTACCCAAGTTCTAGCCTTTAAAAACTCAACATAGTGCGTTGGTAACAAATCAGGAGAGGATCCCCTAGCAGAGGCAGAGTCCCACCAAACCCGAGATACAAAATCCTCTTTCCCATTCATTCGTTCTCATCTGCAGGGGTAGTAATGGTTAATATCTTTAGGGATAATAATTGGTTGAATATTAAAATTTTGGGATGGTAAATGCTTTTATTATACCAGAGCTATGAACTAAACTGAAGTGATGGTTTTAGAGGATAAATTTCTCTAAATGGGACATGGAGGTGGGATTGGGTCCTTAATTTCTGTCGAGTGATTTACATTCAAAGTGCTCTGATGTGTTCCTCTTGGTTCACATGGAGAATTTTAACCCCTACCTCAAGGTGTCTCCATGGCTACTTATTGAAATTGTTCAATGGCCTCAATGGGAATGGAACTTGGGTTGATGATTACAAACTACTTGTAACTCACCAATAGACCAACACCTTAGGTTAAGGAAGAATAGGATTTTGATTTGTAATCAATTGATAAATTGATTTCATATCAAATTGTTTGAATAATTTGGATAAAATCCTCAAATAACTTTAAAATCTCCTGAGGAAATTCATCAGCATACTTGACACATGTGACGTATTGAACTGACATTCTTGTGGACTAGATAATAAAGAAGAGTAAGAGATGTTTCAGAAGTTCAATGCGTATCATAAAAAGTAAGTTAATCAAGAAGAATATAAAGAGACATCCAGTTGAAGATTAGTCACATGTTTCCATTTTTGCATCAAACATGTATATTTTTTGGATATTTTGACATCGTTTGGATTAACATGTTGAATTGGTCATTTTGTGTAAGAACCATTCAAAATAATTTAATATGAAATTACTATTAATAGCATGGTTCGTAACCACTTCTCTTCTTCTCTCATCCTTTTTTCTATAAATGTATAATTCTAAGTGTGTTAAAAGAATGGATTTTTCATTTTACATAGGATAAATTATGGAGTAAAAAAACAAATCTTTATATTTTCTCTTTACTTATCAAAATGAATAAAGAGATATGTTTTAAACTTTGTGTTTAATTTTTCTTAATGTTATTGTTGTTATTATTAAGTTCAATGTGTTACATTTCCTTTTGATTTTAGCTCATTTCTATTCAATATGGATATAATTTATTTTTTATACTTTTTCCGCTTGTGTAAGTAAATTCATATCTTTATTTGCCAAGTAAAAGGCACAATTATTCATCTCTATTCTTCTTTTCCTATTAGTCCTTAAATCACTTTCCCTCTCTTTCACATTCCATTCTAAAGTGAATAAATAAATCTATTGGGATGAGATCCCACCCCCAAAGTTAGGTTAGTGTGAATATAGTGAATATTCCTTTTATTGTTCTTATTTTATCATAAACAGGGTTCCTACCTTTATTTGAAGAGGAAATTTTTCTTGCATGCTATGGTTGAACCTCATATTTTATCTCTAACAAAATATCCAACCAATAATTTTCAGCTACTCTACTAGGGATCACAGATACACATGATAAGATTTAATTTTAAATCTCTTATTACATGATCAATGATATTTTGTCCTAATTATTTCCTATTTCAAAGCTGGAAGGAAATATTTTTACTCGCAATAGTAGAGAGAGATGTGTAGTGGATCTTCAATTTGAGTTTCTATAATTTCATAAGTTTAATATTTTTCCTGAAATACACTCATCTAGATGTTCAAACAGGTCATCGCATGTACGTTGGATTTAGTCTCCCTGAGAATAAAGTACATCCACTACTTGTAGATCTTTGTTCCTAAGTGGAAACAAACTCCCTACACATACATCATTCCAAACCATAGCTACACATCCTCCACCTCCATTTCCTTGGGGAGAAATGATTCAGACTCTTGTGTTGGCTCAACCCCTTTATGATGTACCTCATGGAACACATAAGAATTTACCAAAGTTAAATGGTGATGGTAAACAACATCATGAAAAATGCATCACTGCATTATTTGTAGCTTATGTAGTTATGGGTGTTTCTCATGAAGATGTATCTATTTGATTATTTGTCAAAAATCTTCAAAGCATTTCTATTGAATGGTTTTATATGTTGATAAAATTATCTCGCTATTATTTAAGATTAGTGAAGTGGTAAAAAAGAAAATAAGAAACTCCAATAATGAGAGGGTTTAAGGCTACCTCTAGATATTATGATGATGCATATGGGCGCAAATATATCCTCCTCATAACAAGCTTGATTACGTGCAAAACAAAGAGAAGAACAACAAGAAAATGATTAGTAGATAGGATGGTGGGTTTCTTGACAACATTAGTCCTTAGAAGTGAAAAATTCCTAGATGGATCTCATCCCACTTTAATAAAAGATAGATAAAAATGATAATGGATAAATGGTAAGATGTAGGAGAATATGAATGGAAATAAAAAGTTTGAAATGTGTTAGACAAGACAAAAATATAGATATGATAACAACAAATGATAAAAACTGAACCAAACCTAATCAGGTTGACTACAACCTGATACTGATAGGTATAGTCAATGATGACTACAGAGGAGTAAGCTAAAAGTAAAAGTAGAAAAGGAATATTTGATGGGTTGGTCTAGTGGTAGGATGTTACAAAGATTAAAGATATTATTGGGACATAAAAGATGCAATAAAATTGGTAGATATGATGAGAAAATGATAAATGCAAGCTGGTTTGATGACAACTAGGATGGATTGATGGTGACTTAGTATGATGAGGATGAGATCTGAAGCAATAAGTGTGTAGGATAATGAAATTGGAAGATCTGAGGTACTATGGAGATGGAGAACAAATAGCTGAAGAGGTGGATGAAACATAACAAGGAATCTGTGGATTGGGTTGATGGTGACTATGTAGATTCGTTGGAAAATGGGAAGGGATATAGGGTTTTATGGAGGAAAATTGATGGAAAATTAACTAAAGAGAGGGATTGGTGATGACTGATGCAAGGATGATGCTCCAAAGTGACTAGTACACCTACAAGAGTGATGCAAAATGATGTTAGGATGGTAATAGGGACTCTAAGTAAGAAAAGGTGATACACCAAGAAATAATAGAACTTGAAATCTCCCAAGTAGTGTGCACGATCTCTAAAGTATCTCCAAGATGATAGAAACAACTATAAGGAAGGGGGAAAAATCAAGAAAAAGTCACAAGAAAGCTCAAAATCTCAAATTTTCATCCTCAAGAGAGGACGAATATCGATGTATTTATAAGGTCAATGGTGACTTGTATGGGTTTCCAGTGACTATGGCAGACCATCGATTTGGACAGTGGAGATTTGATCATCTTGATGTTAAGGGCCTAAAAGGGGTGATATTAGGGTTTCTTTGGGAGGATAAAAGGGTTGTTGGGGGATAGGAAAGCATTGAATGAGGGTAGATGGGAACTTATGGATGATAAAAAATATGCTTAGGGAGGATAAAAATATTAGTGGATGGATTTAGGGATAATTAAGTATGATTTAGGATGGATTAGGGAAGTCATATTAATAGTAAGGGAAGGTGAACTAATAGTGGAATTTAGGAGAAAAATAAAAGTAGGAATGGAAGTATATATGTGCAATATGGAAAGTGGGAGCGAACCCAAGATGAGGGACAAAGGATACAAAAATTTGGTGTCTACATTTGCCCTTTTTTGTCGATTGGTTTCCATTTAAGTAAACTACAAGAAAAAAAACATGAAGTGGTAAGAGATGATGGTTGAGGTTCTACCCCTCAAACTAGGGATTGATGAAATGAAGAGGAATTTATCAGAAGTTTGAAATATATAGATGAAAAATATAAGATGAGAGAAGATACCCTAAGTGGAGAGGGATAAAATAAAAACCAAAAAATAGAAATATGGTGGAGTCACTTCGGTAGGGAACAAAGTATGACCTCAATGAAGATGACAATGAAGAAAATAACTGAAAGATGGAGGGAATCCAATAGTAATCCACTTAGATGGATGTGTAATCCATGAGACCAATGGGTCAAAGGGAGACATAAAGAATGTGCACAAACAAATGTGAGGATGGTCAGGAAAATGGTTGTGATAAGAGGTGGGGGAAAAAACGGATGCCATATCCTTCATATATGAGGAATAAAAAAGATGCATATGGGTGAGACAGGGATAAAATATAATAATGATGGCCATGACAGTGGGATTAGGATAAGATATGGTGCCCTGAATGGGAACAAAAGGATGGCCACATAGTAGGTTGTTGGATGTGATGAAGAGATGTTATAATATAAACTAAAAGGTATCCAACCAAGGCTAGTGAGAAAAAGATGTTGTCAGGAACATACAAGCCAAAAAGTAGAAGAAAATATAATTTAATGGAGGATTTGAATGATATAAGAAAAAGAGAGTTGGGTCACAGGAAGCTAGACAGGGTCAAAGAAGACTTGGTTGAGGTCGATGGTGACTAGCCAGTCACCATCAATTGGGTCAACATGCCTATATAAGAGATGTGGTTAGATTACTCAGATCATTTTCACTACATGATTTTGATGATTGATATCTCAGAGAGGTATATAATCTTGATATTTAGTCAGAATGAATGCCAACAAGGGAGGAAGGAAGTACCATAGGTCACAAAGAATAGTAATTTCGAAAATCTAGCTTATTATTTGAATTTTTTGTTGATTTTTTTAATGTTTGATTTTTATGAAAATTGGAGGGCCAAGGGCTGGTCAGCGGCAACCGGATCAGTCGCCATTGACTGAACAAAAGTTGGTGTTGACCTAAAATGGGTCAAAGTTGACTAGGTAGGATGGGGGGTAGATTGATAGAAAGTAGATGAAAATCATAATTTTTGATGATTGGAATTTGGTAGATGCCTGTTAGATGGATTTTTGCAAGCTCGAGATACTCTATACCCAAGAGACAAAATTTTGGATTTTTTGAGGACGATGAGGGAAGATGTGACGAAGGATAAGTGGGATCATTTAGTGGTAGTTACATTGGGAGGTTTTCTTCACTATCAAAGGGTGGTGAGAGATACATGGCTAATCATTTCTTTGATTGATAGATGAGATCTTAGGACCAACACTTTCTATTTCAGGATACGAGAGATGACGATTACATTAGAGGATGTGTATCATATAATGAGATTGCCTATAGAGGGGGTTTTGATAGTTCATATCATAGAAAAGGGTAGGATGATGAAATTAATGTGGATGTTTGGAGTGGATGCCTCACATATTACATTCACTTCAACAAATTTTCATATGTTGTCGACGCTAGGGAGTAGATTGATATGCTTGGTCATAATGGAAATATCCCTCTACACATTACCAGACTCAGGTGTAGCCTAATTTCCATGGGCATTAACAAGATTTGTAGTAGATATAATCCAGCATAGGATAATGTTTTCCTTTGGGTCAACGTTACTTTTGCAGGTATACTATGAGTTGTGGATATATGTACGAGGGAGAAGGTATGACATAGATGTGGGAGTTTTTTACATAGTTGGCCATATGAGAACATAGTTATAGTGATGCCAGCAGGGCTACCATGGGTCACAGGAGACCACATTGAGCTTCCCATTGGGTTTTTGAGATAAAAAGTAGAATAGGTGCATCGAGATAAAGGTGAGCATGGTGAGGATTTGTATGTAGAGAAATTGGGGAATTTGGAGGTGGAGGATGTGAGATGGAGGCCTTACAGAGAGTTCCCAACAAGACCTATGACATACAAATAGTTGGCATGGATTAGAAGAGGGAGATGGGTGTAAGGGTGGAGGCCAAATATGATAGAGGCAATTGAGTTTCCTCGAGTTATGAGATTGTTTGGTGTAGTGCAGATGGTAGTTGGAGCACCTGTCACATACAAATGTGATGAGATAGATAAGGACCTACCTAGTCCAGTGATGAAATATCTATTCACAGAGGAGTCAGAACCATGGGTAGATGATGTTGATGTATGATTCATAGAGGGGTATGTAGAGTGGTGAAAATAGCAGTGGGAAGCCCAGGAAGCCGAGGAGAGAGTGTTTTGTGTTGAGGGAGAGGAAACACAAAATGTGAGAGGAGAGGTGGCGGTGCTAACTGAAGAAGAGTAAAAAATTCCTATAGGTGGGGATGGAGGGTCATTTTCAGATATAAGTAGATTATATGAGGATTTGAATGCAACTCTCCAAGAGCTAATGGGGGTGCACCAGGAGAGAGATCTATCCATATACCAGCGAGACTAGTATAAGAAACAAGGAGAGGCCAATCAAGATAAGTATATAAATTTGGGTACTGCATATAAGGTAACATCGAGTGAGGTTCAAGGAGCTAGGTAGGGAGCTGATCAGATGGCACTACCTAAGATTATGTCACTGGAGTAATATCATGCACTACACAAGTATGCATAGTATTATGAGGGCATAATAAGAGTGAGACTACCCAATGTTCTACATTATGTGGTGTATCTAGCTAGAGAGAGATGATGCTTGAGATATCAGTGCAACATGTGGCTTTTGGGAAAATAACTAGCGTGGTGTAGCCAAGACGTGATCAGAGGCAAGATTAGGGACTAGATGGAGGGAAGGGAAGAGGACATGATCCTACACTAGGAGAATATGGATAGACACTTAGGATGTCTGATATTCAATTCACCACATAGTGGGTGACTATGTTATAAAATTTGATTTTTATTTTGATCTATATATTGGAGATAGATTCCAATAGAGGCCTATCGCAGATGTATAAACCTTTCGATTATTTATGTGTATGATGATTTTTGTCATGATTTGTATGTGGTGTGTTGATTTTTGATGATTTAGATGCTTTAGATGGATGTTTATATTTTATTAGAATATGTATATGTAGAGTATATGTGATGAGTTATATATGAGAAACTGTAGATGACGTGATGTGGATCAATGATATTGATGGTGTGGATTAGATTATAGATGATTATGTTATTGATTTAGATGTTAGATATGATGTGATATGATATAGAATATGGATAGTGATTTATATGTTAGATGTGACGTGATATGCTATATTAGATACATGTGGAAGGCTGTGATGAGTAGGATACAATGATGAATTCAAAAATGTTAGATAGGTAAAATATAAGAAGAAAAAATGGGATTAGATTAGATGTGGAAAAAACAAGGGGCACAACTTTGATAGAAGTGACCAAAGGTATGAAGTACACTTCATCATAGTAAGAATTGCACAAGGAAAAGATGATTTTTGGATTGGATTGGAGGTAAAAGTGAAAATTAATGAGAGAAAGGGATTCACTTGTAACCAATGTCAGGTGTTAATACATAACTAATTATAGTTACTCATACTTAAGATCATAATGGAAAAGATGGGAAGTGTGCTTATATTCCTACTATCGAAATGATAAAGGGGTTTTAGATGTAACATCTGTGGGGGAAGATAGGTTATCCTTAAGAGGTTTTCCTAGGTCTATGCCCCAATTCTAAGTAGTATGGTGCAAATTGATCAATGCATAAAGTTTACAACAAATGAGAAAATTGATCGATGTGGGAAGCTTTATTAGGATGCTTTCTTTTTAGTTTTTAATTTTGATAATTTACAGGCTGATCAATGTGAGAAGCCTTTACAGCCACGATATAAGATAGTATCCATCCTTCAAGGGAGTGGTATACATTTAGATTTTTTTTTTTTTTTTGTTTTTGGATTTTTTACTTTTTTAGATGGCAGGATATATGTTAGTTGTCCTTTGAGGGAGCAATCTATACTTTTTTGACAATTTTATTTATATAAACAAATTCCTTTGAGGGAGAATTTTGTTTTTAGATATGATATATTCTGATAAGAACATCTGTATGTTTTTGAATTTTTAAGATAAATCTATAGATAGCCAAGTACATCACTTGGGGAGGGGATATAAGATGTATAAGTGACACATGTGGACCCTTAGTATGGTTCTAGTAGGTAGATAATAGGGTGATGGAAGTAATGATTGTGGGGTTCTCACCAAGAAGGAGGAAATTTTCCATAAGTAATATGTTATGGGCAGAGCCATGGTGTCTATGTTCAAGGTCACATATAGGAAAGTGATGGTAGACCACATAATTCCAAATCATTACAATGAGACATGGAAAGGCTGATGATGAAAATAAGATCATTGATATGACTAAGAGCTCGTTGGTAAGCATGTTAACAATAGAAGAGCCACAAGTGCAAGGTGTTGAGAGTTTTTGTTTCTAGTTTACCATTGAGGGAGGCTAAATGATAATCTCCAGACTTATATTTAAGCATAATAATATATTTTCCAATCTAGTTGGGAGAAAATTTTCCACGCTGGATCCTTTCTAGAGTAGAGATGTTTTAGTTTTATTTTAAGAATAAGTCACCAATATTAAAGTCACATTCATTTATATGTTTTTTGTATGCACATTTTATGGTATCTTGATAGACATGATGATGTTGAAGAGCTATTAAAATACACTCATCTAAAAATTCAAGTTGTGTTAGACACTCTTGATGATAGTCAAAGAAAAATTTGCAAACAAAAACTTGTAAGGATGTGATTTGGACTTTGAGAGGAAGAAAAAATTCAAAGCCATAAATGAGAGAGAAATGGGTAGTGCCCGTAGAGGTGCAAATGCTAGTGGACGATAATCCCAAATATTAAAGGGAATGTGAAGATGCCAATTTGAACATGCCTTATCAACAGTTTTGGTAAGGATATTGTGAAGAGTCTTGTTAGTGGCTTTAGCTTGACCATTAGCTTAAGGATAGTAGGTAGATGAGAAGCTAAGCTTGATATTGAAAGAGTCGTAAAGATTCTTAATATATATATTTTTAAAGGAATTTCCATTATCCATGACTATTTTATGAGGGACTTCAAAGCAAAACATGATATGCTGATAAATGAAATCAAATTTTTTTTATCCTTAGTGGATACGATTGAAATGGATTCAACCCATTTAGTGAAGTATTTGGTTGTAGTGATGATATAATGATGGAGTTGAGAAGAATGTGGATTGATGATGCCAATGAGATTGAGTCCCCATTGTGATAAAGGGCATGTATATTGAGCTGACTGGAAGGCCTAGTTAGGAATACAAATGAGATTGGAATGTTGTTGGAATTTAACACACTTTTTGACATAGTCACATCAATCTTGATTGATGGTGGGATAATAATAACCCATGTGAATAATATTCTTGACAACAACCAAACCACTAAAGTGAAAACCATAGATGTTTCTGTGGACTTCTTGGATAACACGGGTAGATTTGTGAGATTTTAGAAATTGTAGGAGAATACCATCAAACCCACATTTGTAGAGGATGCTTCCAAGGATGCCATAGTGGTTAGCGCATTGAAGGAATTACCTACTACTATTTTTGGATGGAGGGAATTATAGATTATGAAATATAGTCAATGATTTGAGAATACCATAGATCTAATTGATTAGAGTCAACAGGATTGATCTGAGAAATCTCATTAGTATGAGATGGGTGATCGAGATGATGGAAAATAGGAGAAATATTGGATTCCTATATTGCCCATGGGATGAGAGATGCCATAGTGTCTGAAAAATGATTAGATTAATGAGGAATGGTTTGGATGGTGTAGAGATCAAAAGCCTCAAGAATAAAGTCGAAGATGTCTTTATTTTTTTAAGGAATTCATTTTTGCATTGATAGGTTCCTTTGAATTGATTAATGATAAGATGAGAATTGACATATATATCAATAATTTTGACACCAAGCATGATAACGGTTTGAAGAACTAATATTAAGGCTTCATACTCATCCATGTTGTTAGTGCATTCAAATTTAAGTTTATACGTGATGGGGATAGGAGTATCCCAAGGAGGAATGATGATGATGTCAGTGCCTCCCCCTTGCCAATACTTAGATCTGTATAAGAAAAGTTTCATTTTGAGGGGAAAATATTCATGATCTATGGTATGGATAGACTTGTAAGGAAACTTCTCATGAGGGAGATGATTTTCAGGAAGAGGGGCTTCAATTAATTGATCAACAATAACTTGGCCCTTGATTGTTTTTTGAGAGATGAAATTTAGGTCAAACTTGGTCATGATCATGAGCCATCAAGTGATATGGTCATTATGATAAGGTTTAGAATGTATAGTTTTGAGAGGATGGAAGTTAGTGATGAAATAGGTTTTGTGATTAAGAATATAGTGACAAAGTTTAGAGGTGGCAAAGAAGAGAATGCAACACAAATTTTCATCTTAAGTATAGAGAGTTTCATAATTTTGAAGGGTGTGACTGATGTAATAGACAACGTACTCCCTACCTTTCTCATCATGGTGAACTAGTATGACACACAGAGCATGATTAGAGGTAGAGATGTGGAGATAGAAAATATACCCCTTGTGAGGAGGTGTGAGCATAGGTGGAAACAAAATATACTTCTTAATATCGTCGAAGGAATTTTGGAAATTAATTCCCAATTAAAGGCAATGTCTTTGCAAAGAAGATGGTAAAAAGGTTGGCAACAATAAGAGAGTTGTGAGATAAAGTGGAGGATTGATTGAAGTCGGACCTGAAGACTGCAAATTTACTTTAGATTAGAAGGAGGATACATCTCAAGGATGGATTTGATTTTGGCGGAGTCAACTTTAATACCCATAATAGAAATGATGAAGACAAGGATTTTTCCAGTTAAAAATCCAAACACACACTTAGCAGGATTAAGATGAAGGAAAAAGAAGATAAGAGGTGTGAAGAGGATTTCAAAGATAAGAAGATGGTCTCCTCGATGTTTGGATTTACCCAAGAGGTCATTGACATGGTCCTCTATAGTTTAATGGAGAATATCATGGAAGATGTAGGTCATGGTGCACTAATAGGTGGCCCCGACATTTTAAAACCAAATGGCATGATGTTATAACATAATGTCTTCCGAGGAGTGATGAAATAATTTTTATGCTAGTATTTTGGTGTGATGATGATATGATTATAACCAGAGAAACCATCCATAAGAGAAATCATCTCATGGCCACCAATGAGGTCAATAATCTGGTCGATGTTAGGAAGGGGAAAGTAATATTTTAGACAAGCAAAATTTAAATCTCAAAAGTCAATATAGATATGGAACTTGCCAAAGGTTTTAGAAATAGGTACAATGTTGGAAACCCAATGTGGATAGTTTATAGGTGTCATGAAGTTGGTTGAGAGGAGGCATTGCAATTCCTCTTTGACAAGGAGGGAAACACGAGGATTCATGTAAAGAATCTTCTTCTTAATTGGCTTAGCATTGGGGATAGTGACAATGTTGTAGATGAGGATAGAAGGATCAAGTACTCACATGTTGAACTAAGATGATGCAAAGAATTGAATGTTCTTAGAAAGGAAGGTGGTGAAAGAATCAAGCTGGGGTGGACCAAAAGAGATGAGATCCCTGACATTTGGTTGATCATAGGGGATTTTTTTGCCTAACAATTAAATTACATGTGGGGAGAGCATTGAGGGCAAGGAGCTGATACTCCCCTAGTGAAAGATGTTGCATCACATTATCAAGTGAATCGTCATTAGGTAGCTTAGATGCAGGGAAAGCTGAGCTAGTGGATGATTTGGATGAATCTTGTTTATGGAGAAGCATGTCAACTAGTCAATAGGTCATGTGACATTATTTGGATGGAAGAAGGCCTATAGGGAGCGTTATGATTTTCCCCTCATTCTCATATTTGATGTAATAATGGAGAGTGGAAGGGACACAACTCATGGCATGGATCCATGGTCCTCCAAGTAACATATTATATTAAAAATTCCCCTCAGTGATATAAAAGAGCTCATGGAGGAGTCTTTCACTAATGTGGATGGGAAGGATAAATGTTCCCAAAGTGGGGGGAACAACATCATTGAAGGTGCAAAAAACCAAGGGTGATTGAGTAATAAAAAAATTAGGAAGCTTGAGTTGATCAAAGGTATGGGATGTTATGATGTTGATGTCAGCTCCATTATATATGATTGAACATCAGATGAATGTATTGTCGATGAAAATAGTGATGAACAGATGTAGATCATGGTCTTTAGGTGAGATATCACAAATTTTGGAGTCATAAAAAAAAATGGAGACCAAAGTTATGACAGCTCCAACAATGGTCGTGAAAGGTTAAGTCTCATCACTGGTGATAGGGATACAATATAAATATTTTATGAGATCTTGTATGTGATTGGGGGAGCTTTGGATTAGATCCTAAAGTGACATATTAATTGGGGCCTAATGGATCTACTTTACAATACTTTGTTCAATGTTGGAAAACTGTTGAGTACGTTTGGTAGCTAAGATGGTACCTTCGATTTTGATGAAGAATATGAAGGAGTGGGATCACTAAATGGAGTGATGATGAAAATTTTAGGCTTAGGTTGAGTAGTTTTTTGAGAATCATAAGGGCAATAATGCATGGTGATACAAACAAAATCAATGAATAAATGGGGAACTTCTCTTAAAAAATTAGTGTTTAAAGGGGGATTGCAATAAAGGTTTTGAATGAAGAAGAGGATTTAAAAGTATTGGGTGATGAATATTTAATTTAAAAATTGTGATTGGATGTAAATGAAATAGTAAATGGAAGAGGATGATATTCTTTGATGACAAGGTCATCCTCTTCTATAAATTTATTGATGAGGGTTTGAAGGGATTTACAATGTTTAGTATCATGTCCAAGGGTGCGATGATAAGAAAAAATGACATTATAATAAAACCAAATTGGTTTCTTCCCACATGAATCAAAATATTTGATGGGGGTAAGTGTGATTTTAGATGCATGAATGAGGTGTTGAAGAATTTCTTAATAAGAACCGATGGGGGTTTTTAAATAAGAGGTTGTGTAGATCGTGGATGAATTGAATTTCATAGGGGTGGATGAATCTAAGATAGGTTTTTATTTTATTTTATGATGATTTATGGGATCCTTTGATTATAATTTGGTCTTGGGGGAAGAGGATATGGATGATTGTGATTCAGATTTAGATTTAGGGGGAGAAATAGGGGGTCTGGGTTTTGATTTTTTGATGATCGTGGGTGTAGATGAAGGGACTGATCCTAAAATAGATAGAGGAAATCCTAGGATTGATGATGAGACATTGGATTTCTTAAAGGGATGGTGTTTAGGAGGGGTCAACTACAACTTTTTATGTGGGTGAGTGAGATATTTTGGAGTAGGAATGTTGAGGTTTTTAAATTTTTGTTGTGAAGGTTTAGCCTGGGTAGGAATGAAGATGATCTCTATAGGGGGGTGGTCCTTAGAAATATAATGGGATGATATAGATGAATATTTTGTTGATATGAGAGTTGAAAGTGAAGGCGATGTTTGAATAGGAGGATTGATGAGATTGGAAGAAGTTGTGGATTGTGTGGATTTTGGAGATGTTGATATAGGATTTGTCACAATTATCTTATAATTATATCAAGGGGGTGTTTTCTTAATGGGTTTGGATGTTGATGTGGGAGTGGTTATAACCACATATGGGTTTGTAGGTAAGGATATGGGAGTAGATATAGAGATAGGGCTATGTGAGGAGGATGTTGAGATAAATGTTCTAATGAATTTTGGTATGGTTGGTGTATATATGGATGAGGAAGTAGGTGTGATTGAAGTAGGTTTGAGTGGAATAGTCATAGGCATAGTAGATGTAGCTGTGATGGATGTTGAAGTAGGTATAAATGTGGATAAATTTGTAGATGAAGGGATAGAGGTAGAAAGATACATGGTTAAGGTGGATGAAGGAATGATGGGTAGAGGTGATGATGTTAACTCTTGGCTTAGAGTGTTGATAATATGGAAATTTGGTTCCTAAATTTAGGAGAAGTATTTTATTTATTCATATGATGGTTAGGGAAGGGTTTTTTGAATACATCTAGAGGTTTATTACTTGGTGCATTAGGGTTACCCACTTTAAGGTCACAATGGTCTATGAGTTGATGCATAAGATAATTAAAGATGTGGCACTTCTCAATGTCATGACCACATACTTGATGATATTTACATCAGTTCTCCTCATGATACCATGTGGGTTTGGGTCATGAGTCATCAATGGGTTAGATAAGATAATTTGGATGAGATGCACAACCATTCACTTGTCAAAAATAGAACTATAGGACTCCTTGAGAAGGGTAAAGTTGGGAGTTGGTGTAGGATCCATTTTTGGAGGCTTTGTGTGAGATGTAGACACAAAAGAAGATTTGAATACGATGAAATTTTCCAAATTTTTAGATTTGTAATAATGATTAGATGACTTGGTGAATTAAGGTTTTGGTTTATTCGATCAAAGTTTTCAATGGCCTTTCTCAAGAGCATGAAGTTCAAGTTTACGAGCTATTATGAATACCTCTCTGAAAGTTTGGAAGGATTAGATTTGATGAGTTGATGAAATATGATTCACACATGACTTAGAAAAGAGTTTGATTACCTTAGTCTATGGAAGATAAAAGGATAATTGATTGATTATGCCACACCACCTGGTGATTAAATCTATGATAGATTCATCAGAAAAAATTGTAATGGCTTAGAGGTCTGTAATGGTAATTTTGCATGAAATGTTGATAGAAAAGTGTTCTAGGAAGATTTGCATGAGTTGGGGGAAGGATAATAGAGAATTTTAGGGATTTCTATTGTACCATTACAAAGTGTGGATGTTTAATGACATAGGGAAAGTACGGAGCATAGGATATTGGTCATGAGAAATAAGGTAATATGTATGACTAAAGGAATGAAGATGTTGTTATCGGTCCTCTTTATTGTTAAACTTGGAAAATTTGGGGATTTCCCAATGTGGATGATATGGTATGATGGGAACTGATGGATTTATGGTCTCATTAAAAATATATTCACAAGAGAAGGTGGTTTTAGACCCCAAAATAGTAGTTTCAAGATTGGCCATTCTACTTAGAAAAGCATGAATAGGGTCATTAGATGTATGGGGATGAGAGATTGATGGATGATGTTGTGTAATATATGAATTGGATATGTTATCTTGTGGATGAGATTAATAGGGTTTTGGATAAGTAGGTGTTTGCGGAGATTGTTGATAAGGAGGAAGATTGTTGAATGGATGTGATTGAGTTGGTTGGGAGATAGGATGTCATTGGGAGACAAGGATGTAATTAGATGGATAATATTTCATTTGTTGTTGTTGAGAGATGGGAATGTTGGATTTTTTTATTGGATGAGTGGGGATGTAAGCATAGGGTGGTTGATATGTTTGGGTAGATTGGTTAGGGAACATATGGTGAAAGACACCTCGGAGTGGAGGTTGATGAGTTTGGGTATAATATGAAGGATGAGGTTGCAAGGTGATAACATTTGCATGGAAATGGGAGGTAGATATAGGGATCGAAGTTTGATCATGTTGTTTGGGTGGTGGAAGAAGTAAATGGGAATTTTTAAATTTTGGGTATGGGCATTAATGACCATGGTGGAAGAAGAAGTAATGGAGGATGATGAAGTGGGGACATTGTTGATGTGAGGTAAGTTAGGTGGAATGGGTGCCACCAATTGAGTATAGTAATGGGCTTGGGGGATTTTAGAGGAGGATTGGTGGGAGCCATATTCATTTTGAGCTATTGCTAGCTCGTTCATGTGTCTCAGGAAGAAAATGAAAAGATGTGAGGTAAGGACCTATGTGGACTTAGAATGTGGAGGGTAAGGATAGATTTTTTGAAGAGGAAGACTTGATCAATGGGGATATGGGTGGCTGTTCAAGCAAGGTAATCATGAAAAAAAACAAGATTGGCATCAAGGATATTTTGGAACTCCACAGATGCACGAGGGATGGTAGGAGATATGAAGACTCCCATAGAAGTGATGTATGGAGGTGTATCCAATCTAGAGGGAACCGAAATAAAGGGGTTAGTCTCAACATGGGAGTTAGTTTGGATAAATTGAGACTCATGGAGAGGAGAAATGGAAACCATAGGTTTGGTAACCGAAGAAGGGGTGACCAAATGGGTGGAAGATATAAGGGAAGGGGATGAAGTATTTTGGGAATCAATTTTGGAAATGGGAATGTTGTTGGATGATGTTACACATTTTATTTTATTTCTCAAGAATGGGTGATAGCGGGAATGAAACAACACATTAGAAACTATGCTAATATTTAATATTTCAAACAAGTCACTGTTAGTGCAAAATCACAGCACCCCTGGATATTGATCAGTTTTCTAGGTTGATCATATTAATATCCAGTGTGATTGCATAACATTGAATCCTTTCTCCAAGTGTGGGACTTGAAGAGTGAGAAAGGAATCTCCAGAGAAAGGCTGGTTCCTATTCCTCTGTTCAGGTGCCACACGAAATATGCAGAGGGTTTTCTCAAAATCTAACCTAATCTGCCAAGGAGACAAGGTAAGAAAATGCATAAAATAAATCTAAGCTAATAGAGGTGATGCACCGAGGAATGAAGAACATATGATTTGCCACATTAAACACAGACCATGTAGATATAACACAACACCATGCACAGACAGCAAAAATGCAATGAAAGATCAAGAATGACAGTAATAAATATGTAAGAGGGTTTAGAAGCAACCACAGACACATATATATTGCTCAAGGATCGATTCAATACATTGCAATAGCCAGAAGGCAAAAAAACGGTGTTACAGTCTATATGGGAGGTTTGAAAACTCCACAAACCTTCTTATGAACAGGAGGAGAAGGGAGGGTTCAAAGCAGAAAATGTTCCCCCATAGAAAGAAACCCCTCCTTACAATTTATAGGAAGAATGGGAAAGAAAAGAGAGAGGAATTCGAAATCTGCCCCAACCACCTCTAGGTTGCATTTAATTCATCCATCATGGCAGAAGCGGCGGGTTCTGGCAAAGCGGCGGTTTGCCTAACAGAAGCAGCGAACTGTCTGCTGCATTAAAGTGGTTGGTTGAAGTATTACCTCTACTTGTTATTTCATGCCAGAGGCGTCTTCTCAATTTTCTCCCTCCGGACTATACCAAAATGCAAGATTGACCCTAGAAACGTGTAGAGAATTTCAACAGCTTTCCATTGATATCAAGAACGTGTAAATCCGAGCTCTGGATCGAAAGATATGTCGATCTGAAGATTTAGGACACGGAAAAGGCGAAAACAGATTTTGAAATATTTTCCCGCGCACTGCCACTTGGACGCCACGTGGCATGCTCTGATTCGCTGAATAATTCTCTCTCCTCTGCTTTTCGGTGGGCTGTCTCTTGAATTTTGACTTTTTGCTCGTGGGTTCCACATTTTTTTAAATGGGACACGTGGCACGATCCTATTTGTTCGGCTCGGTGCTCGAACTCCTCCCCGAACATTCTATGCCCTTTGACTTTTCTGACCTTTACTCGGCTATGAGGACACGTGGCAATTTCTCAATGGTTCTCGGGCCTGCCGGGTCTTCCGCGTACTTCGCGTCCATTCGTCCCGGATGTCCCAGTGCTGCTTGGGACAAAAACCTCCGATCCGCCCGAAATGGGCTTCCTTGTCCCTCATTTGGCCAAAGACACGTGGCACCTTTTGATTGGCTTTCGGCTCCTTCGGCTTCTTCGCGTATTTCGGGTCTTTTTGTCCCGGACGTCCTATTTTGATTTTGGACCTTTTGGGACAATTTCGGCCGGTTCGGCCGGTTCGGGTATTTCTGGCCCGCTTGTCCCAATTGCTTTTGGGCTCCTTGTGCTGATTTCGCGCGAACCGGCCGGTTCGGGCCCTTCTGTCCCAAATGTCCCGACTGCTCCCTCTAGAAGGACTTAGCCAATTTTTTCACTTTTTCCTGGATCAATCCTATTTGCCTTTCTGCAACTTTTCGCACTTTCTCAAAGCTTGCTCCTTCCTTCTTCGGCCTGGGGAGTTTAGAAAGATTCCTGAAGGGACCCTAGAAACCTGATTTTGCTCTGAATCAGTCATTTTTCTTGGAATTTGGACATCCTGATGCATGTTATCAAATTTACCCTGGGGGTGAATTTTGGATAACAATTTGGTGACTCAGCGGGATCATCTGCCTGCTAGATGAAAAGGCCAGTAGCCTGAAGCAATCCATTGGGCATGGAGTTAAGCATTAACCTGAAACAAGCCTGATACTGCAACTTCCCTTCCATTGCAACATTTCAGAACTGTAGAAAACAACCTGCAGAGCAGCAAAACCTGTGCCAAAGCACTTAGGGAAAACAAAACTAATCTACAGCAAAACAATGTGCACAAGTACATTGGAGGAAAGAAAATCTAAACTAGTATTTACAGATGTAGTGAACCTCCCTCTAGAAGCAACAACTTGAGATAGATTCCATTTAATGGAATCTCACTCAGTTCTTCACCATCCAATGAGGCCAATTGGAAAGCATTGTTGTTCTTGCACTTTGTGACCATGTATGGGCCACTCCAAATGGCATCAAATTTTGAATGCCTTCCGGGTTTTAATCTGTCCACATCCCATTTCAATACTAGATCTCCTATTTGAAAAGATCTATCTTTGGCCTTCTTATCAAAGGTCTTCTTGATCAAAGCCTGATCCTTTTCCATTGCTTGGAATCACCTGATCTCTGATTTCTCAACAGCTCCATCAATTCTGCATATCTCACCTCCATGGGCCCAAAATCTAGCAACTCCAGCTGTTTCATGAGTTCCAACGTTGGCAACTCAAGTGACATGGGCAAGACTGCCTCTCTTCCGTAGACAAGCCTAAATGGAGAGTTACATGTGGATCTTTTGGGAGTTATCCTATCTTCCCATAAGGCTGATTTCAGTTTGGTATGCCAAGCCTTCTGATTCTCATCAAGAGTCCTCCTAATGATCCTCAGCAAGTTTTTGTTTGTAGACTCGGCCTGGCCATTACCTTGAGGACACTAATAGTTTGATGAAGTGCTCAGGTAGATTCCGTTCTTGACAGCCCACTCAGTAACTTTAGATCCAATAAATGCCAATGCATTATCAGAGACTATTGTAGCAGGTACACCAAATCTGGTAGTTATTCCCTCGTAAAAGTCCAAGATGCTAGACTCATTCAACCTCTTTGACTGCTACTGCTTCAGTCCATCTGGTGAATCTAGTCTGTGGCTGTCAAAATCCATTTGTGCCCTTGGCTCGAATTGGGATTGATGACTCCAATGAAAGTCCGGCCCCCATTGCATGAATGGCTGGTCAACTGAGATTCGATGTAATGGGAGGGCTGCAAGTTTCTCTTTTCCTGAGAAAAATGCACAATTCTTACACCTCTTGATCCATGCATAACAATCACTCAAATATTTTAGGCCAATAATAACCAGCTTTCATGATTTTCAGAGCTGTCACTCTTGGTGCAAAATGGCCACCAGCTGGTCCATCATGAAACTCTTTTAATACCCTCTGGATCTGACCTGTGTTAATGCATCTCAGCAGCACTCCATTCAGGTCCAAAATTTTTGAACAAAACTCCATCAATGATGGTATATGGAATTGTGCTGCAACCTGAAGTGTCTTCTTTTTGCTTTGCTCATTTCTAGAGGGCACATACCCGTCTGTAGGAAATGTATCATATTCTGAGTCCAACAGGGAGTGGACACATCATCATTTTCCTAATTTTTTATCATCTTGTAATAGCAGGACAGTGTCCTTCTTCATCTTCTGTGCTGTCTGGTCATTTGGAAGCGAGTTGCTCGCACAAAGCTTTACCTCTTACCAGCTTGGTGATTTTGATCTCAATGTCATACTCCATGACACGAGTGATCCATCCTGCCCTTTTCTCATTCAAATCACTTGTTGAGGAGGAAGTCCTTAACCCCAACATGTGAGACTAAGGCAACTGGACCTTGTTGTTTGAGACCAAATGCTTGAATTTCTTCAAGCTCCTGATTACTGCAAGCACATGATTATTTTTTTCAATGGGGAAAAGAGTACCTCAATTCGCAGTCATTTAGGCTTTGGCTGAAGAAGGCAATCGAAAATTGCTCATCATTATCTTTATTATTGTTGCACCAAAATGGCAAAAATAGTGTCATCACCCCCAAATGCATAGAGGATGAAATCCTTGGAAAAGTCTGGGTTGATGAGAGTGAAGGTGCCTGGGAGATGGCTTCTTTGATTACTTCAAAGCTCTCCTTGCCTTCTGCCGTCCATTTGAAAGCCATGCTTTTCCTTAACATTTTGGTGATGGGCTTGACAAGGGCTGCAAATATTTGGGACAAACCTTCAAACAAAACTTTATCCTTCCCAGGAAACTCTGAAGAGCTTTCTTGTGACTTGGCAATGGTAGAGCCCTTATGGCTTCAACCAGCTCTGGATCAATTGCTAATCCTTCCTTGGAGACAATGTGGCCAAGGAGTTTCCCTTCATGTGCAAGACAGATGCACTTCTTAGGATTTAAAGACACTCCAAACTTTCTACATCTCTGAAACACTTGCCTGAGGTGAAAGAGATGGTCTGCAGCATTTTTTGAGAAGACAGTGATGATCATCTAGAATGGATATAGATGATGATGAACGATGATAATGGATTATTATTTTAAAAAATGGAATGTGTTAGGATTATGATAGATAAATAGCTTGTTCGGAATATTGCTCTGGCCCGTGTTGATTAGATCCAATTGATATGATGGGCATCCTTAATTGTAATTGGACGTGTCACCATTATGGTTGATGAATGCTTATGTCTATGGAATGATGAATCTGTCCAACTGATCACTCTATAATTATGATTGTAGCCAATATGAGTAACTTTTTCCTGGATCAATCCTCTATGTGAAAACCTTTCTGACCTTTCGCACTTATCTCAACAGCTTGTAAAAAATATATCAAAGCATTGCTTGCCATAAATTAAAGGGAGTTGTAAAAAATTAAGAAAGGTCCTATGATGAGGTTTAAGTTACCCTAGTGTTTTGATGGTGCTCTGAAGTCATCACTCATAATGATCTAGATCTTTGACATTTAAGAAAACATCAACCTGATGGATGTTAGCAGATTTACCCTGGGTGAGTTGCCTGACATTGTTAGGATACCCAATTTCGGCAGATGTCAGCGGGATCATCATTGCTTCAAATAGAAAATGTAAATATGCTGACTCATATAGCTGTGAAGCAATCCATTTCTCATGAGAGGCTAAGCATGTAACCTGAAACAAGCCTGATACTGCAACTTCCCCTGCCAGCAACACTCAGAACTGTAGAAAAACAACCTGAGAGCATGCAAAACCTGTGCCAAAGCACTTAGGGAAAATAAAACTAATCTACAGCAAAACAATGTGCACAAGCACTTGGAGGAAAGAAAATCTAAACTAGTATTTACAGATGTAGTGAACCTCCCTCTAGAAGCAACGCTTGAGATAGATTCCATTTATTGGAATCTACAGTTCTTCACCATCCAATGAGGCCAATTGGAAAGCATTGTTGTTCTTGCACTTTGTGACCATGTATGGGCCACTCCAAATGGCATCAAATTTTGAATGCCTTCCTGGTTTTACTCTGTCCACATCCCATTTCAATACTAGATCTCCTGGGGTTGAAAAGATCTATCTTTGCCTTCTTATCAAGGTCTTCTTGATCAAAGCCTGATCCTTTTCCATTGCTTGGAATCACCTGATCTCTGATTTCTTACAGCTCCATCAATTATGCATATCTCACCTCCATGGGCCCAAACTCTAGCAACTCCAGCTGTTTCATGAGTTCCAACGTTGGTCAACTCAAGTGACATGGGCAAGACTGCCTCTCTTCCGTAGACAAGCCTAAATGGAGAGTTACATGTGGATCTTTTGGGAGTTATCCTATCTTCCCATAAGGCTGACTTCAGTTTGGTATGCCAAGCCTTCTGATTCTCATGCAAGAGTCCTCCTAATGATCCTCAGCAAGTTTTTCTTTTGTAGACTCGGGCCTGGCCATTACCTTGAGGGTAATAGTTTGATGAAGTGCTCAGGTAGATTCCGTTCTTGACAGCCCACTCAGTAACTTTAGATCCAATAAATGCCAATGCATTATCAGAGACTATTGTAGCAGGTACACCAAATCTGGTAGTTATTCCCTCGTAAAAGTCCAAGATGCTAGACTCATTCACCTCTTTGACTGCCTACTCTGCTTCTGTCCATCTGGTGAAGTAGTCTGTGGCTGTCAAAATCCATTTGTGCCCTTTGCTCGAATTGGGGATTGATGACTCCAATGAAGTCCAGACCCCATTGCATGAATGGCTGGTCAACTGAGATTGCGGATGTAATGGGAGGGCTGCAAGTTTCTCTTTTCCTGATGAAAAATGCACAATTCTTACACCTCTTGATCCATGCATAGCAATCACTGAATATTTTAGGCCAATAATAACCAGCCTTCATGATTTTCAGAGCTGTCACTCTTGGTGCAAAATGGCCACCGGCTGGTCCATCATGAAACTCTTTTAATACCCTCTGGATCTGACCTCTTGTTAATGCATCTCAGCAGCACTCCATTCAGGTCCTTTTTGAACAAAACTCCATCAATGATGGTATATGGAATTGCCTGCAACCTGAAGTGTCTTCTTTTTGCTTTGCTCATTTCTAGAGGGCACATACCCGTCTGTAGGAAATGTATCATATTCTGAGTCCAACAGGGAGTGGACACATCATCATTTTCCTAATTTTTTATCATCTTGTAATAGCAGGACAGTGTCCTCTTCATCTTCTGGGCTGTCTGGTCATTTGGAAGCGAGTTGCTCGCACAAACCTTTGCCTCTCACCAGCTTGGTGATCTTTGATCTCAATGTCATAATCCATGACACGGGTGATCCATCCTGCCCTTTTCTCATTCAAATCTTTGTTGAGGAGGAAGTCCTTAACCCCAACATGTGAGACTAGCAACTGGACCTTGTTATTTGAGACCAAATGCTTGAATTTCTTCAAGCTCCTGATTACTGCAAGCACATGTTTTTCAATGAAAGAGTACCTCAATTCGCTAGTCATTTAGGCTTTGGCTGAAGAAGGCAATCGGATGCTCATCATTATCTTTATTCTGTTGCACCAAAATGGCAGAAATAGTGTCATCACCCCCAAATGCATAGAGGATGAAATCCTTGGAAAAGTCTGGGTTGATGAGAGTGGGTGCCTAGGAGATGGCTTCTTTGATTGCTTCAAAGCTCTCCTTGCCTTCTGCCGTCCATTTGAAAGCCATGCTTTTCCTTAACATTTTGGTGATGGGCTTGACAAGGGCTGCAAATCTTTGGGACAAACCTTCGAACAAAGTTTATCCTTCCCAGGAAACTCTGAAGAGCTTTCTTGTGATTTGGCAATGGTAGAGCCCTTATGGCTTCAACCCTCTCTGGATCAATTGCTAATCCTTCCTTGGAGACAATGTGGCCAAGGAGTTTCCCTTCATGTGCAAGAAAGATGCACTTCTTAGGATTTAAAGACACTCCAAGGGGCTTTCTACATCTCTGAAACACTTGCCTGAGGTGAAAGAGATGGTCTGCAATCATTTTTTGAGAAGACAGTAATGTCATCTAGGTATATCAGTACTGTCTTGTTGATCAAGCCTTTGAATGCCATATCCATAGCTCGCTGGAATGTTGCTCCGGCGTTTGACAGTCCAAATGGCATCTTCTTGTAAGCATACGTGCCCCATTTGGTTGTGAAGGCTGTCTTGAATTGGTCTTCCTCCTTCACCATAATTTGATTGAAGCCTGAGTAACCATCAAGTAGCGAAAACCTTTCTGACCCAGCTACGACCTGCAATATTTGCTCCATGGAAGGGAGTGGATAATGGTCCTTGAGAGATGCCCTATTGAGGTCTCGGAAGTCAACACATAGCCTGATCTCTCCACTTTTCTTTCTGACCGGAACCAAGTTCGCAACCCAGCTTGAGTGCTTGATAGGGAATATAATTGCTGACTCAATCAGCTTGTCCAGCTCCTTTCTCATGAGAGGCTCCATGTGTGGATTGACTGGTCTCTGTTTCTGCCTGACAGGCTTAGTATTTGGATCCAACTCGATGGTATGCTGAGCTAAGTTGGGATTGAAGCCCTTCAAGTCTTCATAGCTCCAAGCAAACACGTCAGGGAATTCTTGACACAGCTGTATGAACTCATATTTCTCTTGCTCAGTTGTCATTTTTCCAATTTGCAATGGCTTGTTCTCTTTTACCAAGATGGATACCGAATCTTCCCTCTTGACCTGAATATTTGCTTTCTCTTTTCTAAACTGATCATTGGGGTTAAAAATGGACTCCAAGGTGACAAGTCCCTTGGGCAGCTTGTCAGTTCTCAGCTGTATCACCTGGTCACCATATTGCTGTTCCAACTTCTCTTGATTCTTAGCTGAGAACTCAGCTTCTTCCTGCAAGAAGCGGATGATTTGTTGATCATTCTCAAATACTTGCCAATTGACATCGTTATCCGGCACTGAAGGCCTCACAATCACGTGGATGTTTGGCTGTACCTTATCTTGTTGAATGTTTTCTACAATGTCAAAGGCTGCCCCTACTGCTGCAAGCCTGTCAGCAGCTTGATTCTCTTTTCTGGGAATGGCCTTGATGCCGAAACCTTCAAAATCCTCCATGAGGTCCCACACCCTATTCTTGTAGCATCTGAGTAGATCATTTTTGGCAGCATGCTGTCCCTTGACCTGATTTACAATCAGCTCACTGTCCCCAAAAACTTGCAAGTTCTTTATTTTTCTCTTTATTGCCCAATGCATCCCCTGCACCAAGGCTTCATATTCAGCAGTGTTATTGGAGCATGCAAATTGAAATCTAAAAGCTGAATAATACTTTACTCCTTGAGGTGAAATAAGCATGGCTCCACCTCCTGCGCCTTGTCTACTCCTTGATCCATCAAAAAACAGTTGCCATACCTCGTTGTCATCCTTGTGGTTTGGCTTGGTGATGCTAGGAATAGGTTGACTTTCTTCGTGTATACAATAGACCCCCAGCTCAGATTCTTCTACTTCTTGATAAGGATCAAAAGCATGCACCTTGCTTTCCCATTCATCAAGAGTCAAATCTGGGATACTTCCAACCTTAGTGTCAGCTTCATCAGTGCCAAGGTGATCTTCTTGATCAAATGCTGAGCAATTGGTATTAATATGACTTGGAGTATAGGGTTCAATGTGGAAATCTGCAATAGGTTCTGACCTAATTGTAGCTTTAGTTCCATACCTCGTTCTGAACAGCATGTGTGACCAATCAGTCGGATAAATATCCCCCAATCTTGGCAGTAAAGTCCCTTGACAAGCATAGGGCAAAGAGTGGTGGAAGGTCTATGACTGAGACGTCTTGCAAAACAACCACGTTGGGACATGCATGCAAGGTAAGACTCAAGTTTTTTATAACTCCAACTGTGGCTACTGCTGTCCCATCTAATTGCACTACTCCCTTAGTTGTTATTTCATACTGGAGCCCTAGCTGATCAGCTATCTGTTTAGGCATTACTGAACTACTTGCCCCAGAGTCAATCATGCAATTATGTACCAACTTGTCTCCTATGATCAATGAAACATAAAATGGAGGGGGCTTCAGCATTTTACCTTGTTGTGCTCCATGATTTCCTTCAGGGTGGGCAGCATTTGTAAGCACTTTGTCTTGCCTCTGAACCTGCTGATTCGAAATTGGCCAGTCCTTCATAGCAGCTTGTAGCAGATCTCTTTGGCCTGGGATGGATAGGGATTCCCACATAGATATATTGACGTTTGTTTTCTTCATCTGATCAATGATACTGAATGGTGATGAAGGATCTCTCTGCTGTCCCTTGATTTGCACATTTGCTCCTTGAATATGGGCAGCAACAGCTGGCATTTGATTTGGCCAAGGGGTTGTTCTTGGCTACCCTCGTGCATTTGAAACTGGGTTTTGCTTGCCAATCATTTGTGGAGCTGCGGAAGGTTGTGGATTGGCCGGGGCTAACGGCTGTTCCTCACCCAAATTTCTCCTTTTTGACCTTGTGTTGGCTGCAACACCTTGAGAGACTGCCTGATTCATACCACAGAAATCCTCTGCCTGCCAATTTACCAATGTGGTGTCATTTGGGGTAGGTTGCTGTTGGAATGTTTCTTGTTGTTGGCTGTTTTCTTGACTACTTTCACCCTCCACACCAGCACTTGTTACCATTAAAGCTTGGGTTAAAGCACCATTATAGCACATGGATTGATTATGGGGTTCATTACATGGAAAACACCATTCATACTCCTGGGCAATATTGTTTTGTGCTGGTACTAATGCCTTAGAGACAGATATGGCATTTGGATTATAGGGCTGGAATGGTCTATTGGCAGGAGGCCTTGTTTGATTCATATTTGCAGCTGGATTAGGTGGCCTTTGAGGCTGATATGGCTGCCTATTAGGTTGAGCTTGAGGCTGATACGAAGGTCTAAAGCCTTGAGTTTGCTTTCTCTTAACTGTGACCAGCTCATTACCTAAATTTTGCAGCTGCTTCATGACTTGTTGAAGCTCATTTGGGGCACTTGGAGATGAAGTGGAAGCTTCATTTGAACTCTGATTTCTAGGAGTGGGAAAAGGAGCTAAGACAGGTGCTTGACTAGTACTTGGGCTCTCTAAACTTGGATATAATGGCATTGGAGGCCTAGGAGCTAGCTTGCCAGCTTGAATCAGACAATTTTCAGCTCTAATGGCAATACTATAAGCAGCAGGGATAGTTGTGCCTCCCATGGATTGAATCAACATAGAAATATCAGAATTTAAAGCTTTAAGGTAGTATAAAAAAGCACCTTCTACTGTTGGTCTGACTGCTACTGGAATTCTATCCCAAGATCTTTGAAATCTGAAGTTGAAGTCAGTCAGCTGCTCATTGGAAGCTCTCTTGATGGTTGGTCTCCCTTCTCTCCAAATTGATTATGAAGTGCAATACACAGCTGATTCTAGTTTGTGATCGAAGCAGCTTCAAGGCTCCTAAACCATTGCAATGCTTTTCCCTTGAATGAAGATGCCAGTAATTTGACAGCTACTTGCATCTCATTAATCTCATGGATTGCACAAATGTTAGCAATGTCCTTGACATGATCACCAGGAGTGGTCTGGTTTTCTCCAGTAAAATATGGAATGTTCTTCAATGCTACAACTGGGATTGGATTTTGTGCATTGAGAGCAAGTGGGCTGCTGCCTGTGAAGTTGACATAGGGGTTTACTGGTTGCGCCATTCTGAGTGGTCTTAAAACCCTTGTATATTGAAAGAAAGGCCTGTCAGGTGGAGGAGTTGAGAGAGTTCTGTTTGGTGGAGATGGAGAACTTTGAATCCTTCTTCCTCTTTGCCTTCTTCTTGGAGATAGTTGCAGGTATTCAAACGGTACTTCCTCTTCTCCAGCTCTTGACCTTGTGATTCTTCTCATAAGCTTTCAGGCCTGACTGCTGAAACTTAGTTGATTCTTCACTTTGGAGTCACCAGATATGCAAATAATAGCTCTTCTTAAGCAGGAAAATTGCAGCTGATGCACATCAACCTTGCTGTAATAAAAAATGAGACCTCTGGTCCCACCCGGCGTGCCAAAACTGTTAGTGTAAAATCACAGCACCCCTGGATATTGATCAGTTTTCTAGGTTGATCATATTAATATCCAGTGTGATTGCATAACATTGAATCCTTTCTCCAAGTGTGGGACTTGAAGAGTGAGAAAGGAATCTCCAGAGAAAGGCTGGTTCCTATTCCTCTGTTCAGGTGCACACGAAATATGCAGAGGGTTTTCTCAAAATCTAATCTAATCTGCCAAGGAGACAAGGTAAGAAAATGCATAAAATAAATCTAAGCTAATAGAGGTGATGCACCGAGGAATGAAGAACATATGCTTTGCCACATTAAACACAGACCATGTAGATATAACACAACACCATGCACAGACAGCAAAATGCAATGAAAGATCAAGAATGACAGTAATAAATATGTAAGAGGGTTTAGAAGCAACCACAGACACATATATATTGCTCAAGGATCGATTCAATACATTGCAATAGCCAGAAGGCAAAAAAACGGTGTTACAGTCTATATGGGAGGTTTGAAAACTCCACAAATCTTCTTATGAACAGGAGAGAAGGGAGGGTGCAAAGCAGAAAATGTCCAACTACAGAAAGAAACCCCTCCTTACAATATATAGGAAGAATGGGAGAGAAAAGAGAGAGGAATTCGAAATATGCCCCAACCACCTCTAGGTTGCATTTAATTCGTCCATCATGGCAGAAGCGGCGGGTTCTGGCAAAGCGGCGGTTTGCCTAACAGAAGCGGCGAACTGTCTGTTGCATTAAAGTGGTTGGTTGAGCATCACTTCTGCTTATTATTTCATGCCAGAGGCGTCTTCTAATTTTCTCCCTATAGACTACACCAAAATGCAAGATTGACCCTGGAAATGTGTAGAGAATTTCAACAGCTTTCCATTGATATCAAGAACGTGTAAATCTGAGCTCTGGATCGAAAGATATGTCGATCTGAAGATTTAGGACACGGAACAGGCGAAAACGGATTTTGAAATATTTTCCCGCGCACTGCCACTTGGACGCCACGTGGCATGCTCTGATTCGCTGAATAATTCTCTCTCCTCTGCTTTACGGTGGGCTGTCTCTTGAATTTTGACTTTTCCTCGTGGGTTCTTAAATGGGACACGTGGCACGATCCTATTTGTTAGGCTCGGTGCTCGAAAATTCACCCTTTGACTTTTCTGACCTTTACTCTATGAGGACACGTGGCAATTTCAATGGTTCTTGGGCCTGCCGGGTCTTCCGCGTACTTCATGTCCATTCGTCCCGGATGTCCCAGTGCTGCTTGGGACAAAAACCTCCGATCCACCCGAAATGGGCTTCCTTGTCCTCATTTGGCCAAAGACACATGGCACCATTTGATTGGCTTTTGGCTCCTTCGGCTTCTTCGCGTATTTCGGGTCTTTTTGTCCCGGACATCCTATTTTGATTTTGGACCTTTTGGGACAATTTCGGCCAGTTCAGCTGGTTCAGGTATTTCTGGCCCGCTTGTCCCAATTGCTTTTGGGCTGACTTGTCTCTTTTCGGCCGGTTCGGCTGGTTCGGGTATTTCTGGCCCGCTTGTCCCAATTGCTTTTGGGCTCGTTGTGCTGATTTCGCGCGAACCGGCTGGTTCGGGCCCTTTTGTCCCGAACGTCCCGACTGCTCCCTCTAGAAGGACTTAGCCAATTTTTTCACTTTTTCCTGGATCAATCCTATTTGCCTTTCTGCAACCTTTCACACTTTCTCAAAGCTTGCTCCTTCCTTCTTCGGCCTGGGGAGTTTAGAAAGATTCCTGAAGGGACCCTAGAAACCTGATTTTGCTCTGAATCAGTCATTTTTCTTGGAATTTGGACATCCTGATGCATGTTATCAAATTTACCCTGGGGGGTGAATTTTGGATAACAGTCACACATCAAAGTCTTAATTATCTTATTTATTAAAGATGTGAAAAAGAGAAGAAATGGGCTCAAATGGAACCTAGGAAATTACCAAATTGATGATGGTTTCAGGTGGTTTTGGATGGCATCCTCAATATACAAAAATATACATGAGGAAAAAATCAGTGATGATTATCAGTACGTGGCTTGGTATTGGGGACTACCCCCTCACTTCACACACCATAGAGATAAAGGTGTCAGGTTCTTAACCTTTATAATAATAATCAAAAAAATTATTACACATCCTAAACACAGTCGCAGATTTCCTATTGGGTTGTGAAATCCCAATAGTTCCATCAAGAAGAAGATGTTTAAGACATGTAAATTGATGTGTGATTTTTAGATGTGTGTGGATGAAGTGAATGCAAATAATTAACCTCCTAATTAGAATATGTAATCAAGAAAATATGGAGAGGTTATTTGTCTAAAAAAGTGTTATATTCGATGAAATCAAGCAGAGAAAAGGGAGAGAGATGTAAAAAGAGAAAATAGGGAAAGATAAAGAATACCTGGATAACGTTATTTTCCTTTTTATTTTATTTTCTTTGAAGCAAGTTCATTGTTGATTCAAGAAAGAAATATACCACACACTTAAGCACGTGAAGCTCCCATCTGTGAGGTTAGTAGAAAGAAAGAAATGTAAAATGGAAATGAAAAAATGAAAGAACTCATTAAAGAAGGGTGGGTCCCACCAGGTGTTCTAGAATGTTGGTTGAATTATCTTGCTCCTATTTCAGATTAGTGAAGTGGTAATAAAAAAATAAGCAACTCCAATAAAGAGAGGGTTTAAGGATAACTCTAGATAATATTTGTAGTCTCATTTACCTCTATACTCTAATATTTCTCTTAACCCTAAGTGCACTAGCCTCTCACCTGAGTGTTGGGCACTCACGCAAGGCACACATTGGTGTCAATCCCCTCCTTTATGTGAGCCTTGTGATAATGTTCCACCATTAATGGAGGAAAGGTTTAAATAACAATAACACATGCTCTTAATCTAATACAAAGGTAGTATATCTAGTCCTAAGCATAAATACTCCGTGAGATAAGTGTAAACATCAAAACAACATAATGGAAATAGATCATAACCATGAATAACATGAAGCACACTAGGGTTTAGTCCATAAAAACAAATATAAAAAATAGAGCTCCATATATTTATTAAATCCATTTACAGTAGCCATATTACATCAAATAAGGTCATCTCAGACTATATACATCATGAAATAACATTCCAACCTTACAAAACTACTATGAACTAAGATCCTAGCCCATTACAACCCTTGTTAAAACTTGAGTGCATATTATATATGCTTAATAACAACATTCTTACAACACTTTTTTTCCTCTCTCATTCTATATCTCCTTCAGATTGAAGCACTCCTTTAAAAAGAATCTATATTCACCATCATAGATTATCCCATGTGCAGATCATATGCCAAGTGGAAGTGTGGTCCTCCATGATCGATCGAGTGCTTATTCCATCTTGCAAAGGATTCCACTAACTGTAATGATCCTCTTGGTAATATTCCCTATATGAAATATTCTTTTCTTGACCTCAAAGGATCTAGGATGACACCTTAGCCACTCATTACACCTACTCAGGCCTTCACGTGTTTCTCCTGTGACACTGCCTTCAAAATGCAGCTAAGTCCCCAAAACCTCTTCTACTTCTGGAGGCCAACCTCTTATCCATAGTGCCTTTCCTTGAGAACCTTCTTACTTTCTTGCCTTCCGCATGTCTTATCCTTATACCTTGGGACTTAGTTAATTCAGGACCCAACATTACCCCACACTACGCATGTTATCCATCCCTAGAAACACTCTTCTCTTTCACCAAAGAATAAATAATAGGAGAAATGAAATAATCTAAATTTTAATAAAGAAATGGAAGAATAGAGGGATCCTGCTACTTCTACATGAGGAGTGGGAAGTATTTCTTCATGAATGCTTCAATTTTATCCTAAGCATCTACCTAACCCTATGCATGTTGAAGTAAATCACCCACTAACTCGCTAACCTTGTAAAAATTTAGTTCATCTCCCTTAGCCTTCAGCGTATCTGTGATGTTTTGCATATGTTTTCTAAGGTCACCCAACATGTCCATCCAATGAGTGACTTCGGGTACAACTCCTTCAGTTTATTTTTATTTCAACCCCTCAAGGTTTCAATCTCCTTTGACTTCTTATCAACCTCTACCAAGATTTTTTCTTTCTCTATCCTATTGCGCTTTTTTCTCTCTTGAAACTCCTTCAAATCCACCTCATGGGTAGCAACTAATATTATTTATACTCTATCTCTGTCGCCATAGTTTTCATACAAAAATCTGGCCATTTGTGTTGCAGTCATCACTTAGGTAAGGAGCTCGAAGTACTAAGTTATTATCTCCCCAATCTTCAAATTTCCTTATTCATTATGGTGTGCCATCACCTCTTCTGCCAACTCCAATGAAAGTGGTTTCCTCTCCATGGTGAGTATACACATCAATTCTTTTAAGAAGTACATGGTTGACTCATACTTCTACTCAGGAGGGGCCAAGTCTGGGTGCTTTAAGATAATGGCATTATAATCTTTATATTTTTGTATACTTCGTGTGACTTAGCATTTTCATCTTATAGCTCACGCCTTAACTGTGCATTGATCAAATCCTTCTGTTTTATCTCCCTATCCCTCTCAATGATCTCCTCATTCTTTTTTCCAAGCTCATCCTCCAAGACTCTTATTATGTCATTCCTACAAAAAATTCCTTCTTCCACTTCCACCGATACTTTTTTGAGTGCATTGCAAACTTTCTCATCTGAAAGATGCTGGTAATTTACAAGAGGGTTTATTCCCTTGACATATGGTTTCTTAATCAATGCATCACTATTAACCTTGAACTCAGGCTCATCAACATGGGACTCCAAAGCCCAGGATAAAAATTTCCTTATGCGCAAATACACACCCTCTTCATAAAAAGAAGACCAAGTGAGGAGCTGGTCTATGGAAACTGTGATTTAGAAACATGTGCATAGTACCTTGCTTGGAACATTGATGTAAGTAATATATTGTTCTTACACCACTACTATGCCCTTTCCACTTGTGCATACTACCTTGGGGAAACTTACTTCCAGGATGCGATCTACGCCCATGATTCCATCCTCTTTCCCTAAAATCGCACTCTCCTCTACTTCATTTAGCACTTCATTGGAATTTCACTCTACCTCATGCACCACCAGATGTTGTATAATACATGCCACCTCCTTCTCTATGGTGTCATCTATCTATTCTCTAGTCGAGGTCAGGTTCTTCTGAGCATGCATGTCTACTTCCTCCCTTCCTCCTTTTTTATGGGTGCCCTCTCCATCCCTATTCTTCTCTTCATCTCCTTCTTCATCATACTCATGTATATTGTGAACATGAGGAATCTTACCTTCATCACACTCTTCATCCTCTTCCTCAGATTCATCACCCTTCATGCTCTTTGTTTCCTCAGAGTCTGAACCTTTTGCCACTTTTTGCTACTTTTTTACTGAAGACTCATATAACATAGGGGAATCTTATTTTTCTAGTAACTCTTCCCTCTCTAGTGACTCCTTCACTGTGAAATTATTCTTGTGAGTGTAAGTTCTCAAGCTTGCGCCAAATTCTTGTGCCCCCACATCCTGAACCATATGCATGCTCGATGCCTTTTCTATCAAATTATCCTCTCATTCCCTCTTCTTTATTTCCACTTTCTTCCTCCTAGTGGGGTCTTCTAGGATAGATATGTCATTTCAACATAAGCACCATTTTCAAGTTTGGGCCTTATACGTACATACACCCTTGCTTCTGTTCTCCCTGTAATAGGAAATGTCATTGATTTCAACATATGTACATAATAAGAGACATACTTCTCAACATAAGAAAGAGTTTTGGGATACACCAATGTTTGGCGCAGCTCACTATAATCCCGATCTACTACAATTAGATCAAATCTAAGTTTCTTTTCCTCCTTAAACTGATTGACCATGATCTAAAAGTATTGTGTTGTGAAAGAGAAGGGAAATTTACACCAAGGGATCTTGGTGCCATCATTCAAAGTAACTTTGATCATACAAAAGTGTTGATACATATAAAAATCAACCTCTCCATCAACCAATGTTAGCCATTTTTTTAGGAATTCTCCATTCTTCCCCGAATGCATCTCACATTCACTTATACCACTTCTCCAAGTGTGCCTTATGAATAACCGTCATCGTGTCACAAGTGTATGATTAAAATCATTTAGAAAGGGATGGGTCCTCATCTGGGTACTCCCAAACATATTTATGTGGCCCATCAGACACTCCAATATATGAAAACACAATAGTGAGAAATATGTTACCGTACATAATATTTTCTTCATCATGTGCGGTGTCTATGATTTCCTCTGTGATAAAGGATGAAAGGTTGTAGATTGTTCCCTCCAAGATCTTGCAGAAAACGTTCAACTAACTCTTGTTTATTTGTGTCTACCTCTCTTTCCCATTCAAATTTGTGACCAAGTGTGCGGACATCCTCAAGACAGGGTCGGTGATCGCAGAGATATCAAAATAGCATGAACCCTTCTTTTACTCATATTCTAAAACTATCTTCTTGATGGAATCCTTGTCACAAAATTCATCATCTAGTGGATCTCCTTCATAGATAATGCCAATGTACTTGTAAATCAGTTGAGTTATGTGCATTCTTCATCCTGTGAAATAAAATTGATCCTCCTGTGCGCATGATATCTGCCATTGGTATAACCTTTTGGGCTTGCCAAAATATGGCAGCTTGTAAAGGTACAAAAGTCCAGCCTTCTCCAACTTGGTTTGCATCTCTCCATTATACACATGTTTTCCATCCTACTTCCTCCTTCCTATGGGGTGAACCAACTCTAGTGTCATTTATTTTTTAGTGGTACATGTCTGATAGTTGTATTCACTCATGACCATATTGTGTATGTGAGATACCCATTCCTTCCCTAAAATCACGCCATCTGGGTACTGCATCTCCACATACCAATCTTCATTAAAAATGGTTGAAACAAATGGTTTTTATTTTCCCTTTCCTTTTCCCTTCTTTGGTGAAACATTAGATCCCTTCCTTGGTTCCATTTCTTCTCATCTAGTCCTTGTAAGTTTCTCCTTCCTTCTTGCCCTAAATTTTCTTAGCCTTGTAACTTTACTCTTCTACAAAAACTCAAAATCTCGTGCCCTAGCTTTGAAAACCCTAACTTGGAAATCATTCCTTCTAAAATATGGAAGAACACCCATGGGAATCCTCCAAACACACTTCTCCACCCACACCTGTGTACTCCCTTTCCACTCTGGTTCACAAATCCATTGAATCCTCTGCTATGCATGTAAATATCCACAAATGTTTCTTCACAAGGATTCTCTAGTTCGAAAGAGATTTTCAACACAAACGCAAGGTAAAAGAATAAATCACCCCTGAAATTCTATTTATTGATTTTTTCCCACATAATATCCAATGCCAGCTACCAATGTACAAACATAATAAAGTTGGCTTATTCCAATGACATCCCTCCATGTGTTTTTTCCAATGCTTTTCCCTTCGATCGCAAACTCATGTGAAATTTTTTTGCAACCTTCTAGTACGCAAGACTTCATTATTCAAAGCTAGTCCTTGTCACTACCTACCTCATGTTGCTCTATGCTTATATCCTTGTACGTGGTTTCCTCAAATCCTTTTGACACCATTATTCTCTCGTGATCACCTATGGTACGTGTGCATTTTTGAACCCATACACTTTTGATTTCCTCACTTGGGTTGCCTATGCACATCACTCCCAAAACTTATTCTTTGACACCTTCCACCCCACACTAAATAGATGTGTGGTCATCTATGCATAAAAAACATTTTCAAAAATGTAACAGGCTACTGGTACACAAGCACGCCCACAAAAAACAAAACAAAAGATAGAAAAAGTGAGAGATAAGGGAAACACAAAGAAAAGAAAGTGCATTAAGGAAAATCCTAAGGTAAATAGAAATATTTCCTTATTTACAAAAACACTAAAGACTTATTTATAGTAGCGTTTCAGCTTAGTCTTGTTAAAGTAACCAAGAAACCTTGTTCTATCAAGCGCATCTAATTGGTAAGTGCATGAATTAAGTATGCAAGTGATAATGTATGACCCCAACCAAGGAAGTTTGATTTTCCTAGGATGGTGCAGAAACTTAGAATCATATAGAAAGACCATTTGCCTAACCTCAAACTTCTTATTCTTGATGTGCCTATCATACCAATCCTTCTGCCCAGATTTTTCCATTTTTTCACTCCATCAATCTATGACATGTCATTCTTTTAACTGTATTAACGTTTCAATCCTTTTCTCAAGTGCTT
Organism: Taxus chinensis; assembly: GCA_019776745.2. Lineage (NCBI taxonomy): Eukaryota > Viridiplantae > Streptophyta > Pinopsida > Cupressales > Taxaceae > Taxus > Taxus chinensis. The sequence goes on from CM034154.1 coordinate 472,671,798, forward strand.
GTTCATCAGCTAAACCTCCTACACACGTAATACATAGTGATGGTAACATAAATTAAATAGGTAACACATCCTTCGCGCTAAAAACTAATTGAAATGGTGTGGCCTTTTTTAGTCATTTATGATTTGACTGATATGACCATAACATGGAGGATACTTTGTCATCCCAATCCTTTCTCCCAACATCATAAATCTTGGTCAACATGTGACATAAAATTTTGTTAAAGGATTCCACTATCCCATTAGCTTGTGGGTGATAATGGGTAGTCTTTTAATGGACCACCATGAACTCAACCAACAAGATTTTAACCATCTCATTTAGAAAGAGAGTACCCTTATCACTCATTAAACTCAACGGGTATCTATACCTGCTAAATATATTCTCCCACAAGAATCTAGTTATTGTCGCCAACATGTAATCCTTTGTAGGCATCTCTTCTACCCACCGCATAATAAAGTTTGTGCATGTAATGATATAACATGAACATATCCTTCACGTGGTTGGGGTAATAGGGCCTACAAAGTTAATTTCCCACTTTTTGAATGGCTCTGCATTGGCAATAGGCCTTAATATAATTTCATCTCTTCTCCCTACTTTACCAAGGCACTGGAAATGGTCACAAGACTTACAATACTCAATACAATCCTTGTAAACAATTTCCCACCAAAGACCAACTAAAAGGATCTTGCGCACGGTCGCATTCCCCGTATAGTTTCCTCCTGCCATTCCACCATGAGCCTCTTCCATGATTACAACACACTCATGCTCTAGCGCGTACCGATGAAAAACCTAGTCATAACCGATCTTGTATAAGTATCCACCAATTAACATATAGGGTGTGACGCGTATGGTTAACTACTCTAATGCCTTCATCCCTTCTAGATCCCCTCCCATTTGTAGGAACAATGTAATATCTTCCAAGTAAGAGGGCGCACACTACAACCTGAATAAATATGCATTTGGCATCATATTATCAATGCTCTATAGGTCCTCACTTGAAGTAATTCTTGACAAATGATCAGGTCCCAAATTACTCTTCCCTGGTTTCACCACAATCATAAAATCAAACTCTTCAAATAATAGTATCCCATGACATATGTGCCCTTAAAAAATGGGATTGCTCACCAATTACTTTAATGTCATGTGGTCCATGTAGAAAATAAAAGATGTTGCTAGCAAATACTACTTAAACTTGTGTAGCACAAAGATCATTGATAAATCCTCACACTCTGTGGTGGTATATGTCTATTCTTTTGGAGTAAGCTTCCTAATAGAAAATCACAAGGGATAATAAATAATCCCCTCTCTAGGTTGTGCTAGGAATGCTCCAATTTCTATCCCAAATGCATCAACATACACATGAAAAGGTTTATCCCAAGAAGTAAAATGTATAATGGGCATGGTGGTAAGCTTTTCTTTCAACGTGTCAAATGCTACCTATTGTGCCTCTCCCCAATAGAATTTAACTTTATGTTTCAATAGCTCTTCCAGGGGCACATAAATCTAGGCATATACCTTGATGAATTTATTATAGTACCAGGTATTCCCTAGGAACCCGTGCACCATGATTTGACTGGTAGGCTCCTCTAATCCCACTATAAAAACAAATTTTTTGGGGTCTACTAGTAAGCCTTCTTTGTAAATAATGTGTCCCAACAACGTGTAAAAAGGAGTGGTAAAAACACACTTCTTAATATTCAAAGAGATGCTCAACTACCTGCATCTCTCAAACATCAACCGTAGATTATCACAATGGTATCCTAATAATCCATAAACCATCCATTCATCTAGGTAGACTTGAAGAAACTTGTGAATGAAGTCCTGAAACACCTAAACAATAATGCTCAAAAACATAGCAAACGCATTATTTATTCCAAAAGGCATTACCATATAGGTAAAATTTCCCCATTCAGTGGTGAAAGTTGTCTTCTCTTGGTTTTCCTTTGTGATTTAAACTTTGTGATATCCCAAAAATCCATCTATAAATGAATAGATCTCACTCTCAACTAGTCCTTCCAGGAGCTCCTCAATGAAAGGGGTTGGGAAAAGGATCAATTACACATACTACATTCAAACCCCTATAGTCAACAAAAATCCTTATTATCCCATCCTTTTTTATATCGATGACCATTGGTCTTACCGATTCATATTCTTCAATGTATTTTATGATCCCAGATGTTATCATCTTATTAACTTCCTCAACTTTGACACATATATTCAGATTCATCTTGTAAGGTCTCTTCTGAATTAGGCATGCACCATCCTTTAATTTTATATTCATTTATCCTAATGAGGGGTGAAATCCTTTAAGTTCATGGTACCCGCATAGAAATAAATCCTAAAAATCATGCAGGAGCTCAATAATATTTGAGACCTCTTAGTCCATCTAGTAGTCCCCAATAATAGCTTCCTTTTGTTCTGCCTTTGTACCAATGTTAACCTTCTATGTTTTTAATAGATTTTTGTAAGCACATGCTTTCTCATCGGTGATATCTAACACTTCACACATACCTTTTGTATGGATAACATCCAAGTTCCCCCCTCTTCATTTTATATCAAGTATACTAAATTTCCTTTCTATTTCTCTATGTGGGTACGCTTAAGCTTTATTTCCTCTAATTCTTCCTCCATGAAGTGCACCCCCAAGTCTACTTCACCTAACAACTCTAGAATCCCATCCTCTGCCAAGGCACTATCTCCCAACGTAAGGCACTTAACTACCTACAACACCTCATTCACCAATTAATTAGTACTCTGATATTCAAATGTTTGGATAAGATCCATCATAAATTCCTACCAGTTCCCTGTTTGACACTACAAATATAAATGAATATACCATATATGTGCACATCCTTGCAAGGTGGAATAGAACTTATGCACCTATAGGGAATGGGGTAAGACTTTCATGCCTCCCATCCAAATATTATTACACTCCTAAACATGGAATGAGGCGGTTCACTTACCATCATAGTAAAAAATTTGAGATGGTGCGTTGCTTCAGAGAAACCTAATAGAGAGTGCAATTATCACTTCGCTCTACTCTAGAAGATTATCTTGATGTGTTGCTCACCAATGTGTTGATGTCCCATGTAAAGTATAAGTAAACATATTCCTTCTCTCCACTTGAAAATTCCACGGGGTCTCCATTTCATACAGAAATACATTAGGGTTGGCTTCCCCAGTGTACCATGGCAACTGCCTTCCTCCCAAGTACCTAACTGAGTGTGTTCAGAAAACTTGAGTCTCAATATCTTTTAGATGTTTTCCAACCAGATCGTATTTCCCATGTGCCCAGTTGGTATAAAAAATGTTGGTTGTATCACTTATGGACTGTGCATCATCCCATTGATTGACCCCTTCCTTCAATGGGTGAATGAACTCTAGGTCTTTGATGGTACACACATATATATTTTTTAAGTCTTCTTGACCCAATGGCTCCACATACAGTGTATACCATCCACAAGTTTGTGGAATGATCATGTGCTCTTCCTTGTTCTAAAACATGATGTAGCCCTTATTGAAACACAAATCAATAATGTTTGTGTAGAACTAGGGGTGCCCAAGAATTTTTGGGAAACTATTAGCCTCAGCAAGCTCTACGACCTCAAAGTCTCTATTAAACTTTTCCCCCTAAATAGTAATGGATGCACCTTTCAAAACTCCTAGAGGCATGGCCTTCATCTTGTTAGCCATGTACACCACATTTGAAGATGGCTATAATGGGGGCCTCCCATTTTGATTCAATGTATCTAGAGTAAGAACATTAACCTCCATGCATGTGTCAATCAACATATTACTCAGGATCCACCCATCAAAAACTAAATTCAATGTGATATCATTATCATAATCAATGTTATAAGGAGGTATATTAGCATGTAGGACTTGTCTCTCACACCCTCCTCCAGCACATGGTACCTTCTCCCTCAGCCATTATCCCAACATGAGAATAATGTTCTCCTACCTCAACATTTGACACACTTCCCTAACCTCATCCATATCCTACTGAGGAACCTCAACACTTGTCTTCTACTCTAATTGGTGTGATTGCTCCTTCAGATGTTTGATTTATCCTTGCAAACTCCTAATCACTTCCATGGTTTCTTGGTACACTTCCTTCTAGTGGGTAGGATTAGGATATTTACCATGAAACATTTCTTCTCTTGTGATAAAGGGCCTTTGATTTGGTTCCTCTCTAGCACGTGCAGCCTCAGCAAGTGTAGTGACCAAAAGGGGCTTTAGCTCGGAGTTAAGCACTACTCTCGACATCCATTATGGGTCGGTCCTCTTAATACTCACCATACCCAATCCTTTATCCTTCTTTTGATTATTTCTCATGTGGTCATACAACTATGGGAACTCTACATAATTTTTCTTATTCCCATACCATGAGCATTGTAACAAATCAAGCACTCGTGCTTTTAGTGTTCATTTGATCCACAATTGTAATAGGTCCCACGAGGAAATTCACTTCTTCCTATGCAACTGTTTCTTCCTCTAAATCCTTTGTGAAAACCTTTTCCTTGACATCATCCATCTGTGTGCCCTTTATACTGATGATCCTCGACCTTAGAATTTCTCCCAATGCTATTCTATCACACACTGAGATTAATGGCATCATGGATTTGGTCTATCAATTTGTAATCCTTCGTATCATGAGTAGTAGAGGTGGAAATCCTGAAATAACAAAACAAATTCTTATGGATTACGCGCTACAACACCAAGCATCTACAAGCATCCTGATCTCCATGGAAAATTTCACAATCTACTGACATGGCACACACCCACTTTCATGGGAAACTATCCTTTATGTGTCCCTCTACTTCACAATCCATGTACCATAAACCACTATGAGTCTCATGAGCTAAGTTCACAGACAAATTTTCTAGCCGATTTACCATGGAAGAAATTTATGCTTCAAGAAATGGTCTAACTCCACTATCACAACTTCCTACTACCTTAGTGAGCAAGGCAGCCTCCAAGGCCTTGTGTGGATCTGTGAAGGTCTTATGTGAAAATGACCTCCTGAACGAGGTGATTAGTACTCTGAAAAACCAATGAGCATGATATGAAGGATGAATGTCATATGATAAATTTAATAAGAGAGTCTTAAAACATGTGTCATACTCCCGCATGATCTCTGCCATACCTTTCTAGATCCCCTTCATCACACTAATTCTCTACTGTTCAAACTTTAGAATGTTAAACTCTTCCAAAAATTCATTGCGCAACCTAGTATAATCCACCATCGTCTGATGGGGGCCATACTTTTGGTACCAAATATATGCACACCCTTGCAAAATAGTTAAAAACTAACTTGCCTTCCTCTTTGGGGAAGTGATTCCCTTTGCGCACCATAGAAACTCACATTTGTGAACATTATCTACAGTATCTTCAAAACCCTTGTAGTTCAGTAAGTGGAGTGACATCTTATAAAACACCTTCTGATGGTATTTTGTACCTTGCCCACCAGATCCAAGACGTTGATTCCTTCTTATTTTTTCTCCTCCACCAGATCCACTAGATCTATTAGCTCATATTCTTATATATCCTTTATATCCTCCTCCTGTCATAGGTAAGGGGCCCAACACAGTTACACTCTACGTTCCCACTGTTGCACTAAACTGCACACAGTCATTCTTCCATACCAAACCACTACCATATGTGTTTCCCATGCCACTTCCATACATGATACCTAAAATTTGTGAACCCACACCTTGCCCAAACAATGTGCCAAACAAAATACCTCCAAACACTAAAAATTTCTATGTGGCCATAGATGGGTAGAATGTAAAATGATATCTACCTAAAGCTATCTACTCACCAACACCAACTGAACTAGAAGTACTTATCACAGATATTGGAAAACTAAAAACTAGGTTTTAGTCACTAGGTGGGCTAATATGAGTGCATATGGATCTTCTTTTTCCATATGATGAACTATCACCAGAAGTCGAGAGGGTTTCTCTCCCATGTCTTCCAATATGGGGTAACATAGACTGTTCAGGTCCTATACCCTCTATGCTAACTTCAAATCCTTCCCGCAATGTCTGCCTCCGTAAGTCCATCACAAAATAAACTTCACATTATCTTTCCAAATCACTCTTTTTAGCTTCATTATACTTGATTTGCCTCTCTTCTTTCTCTTCCTCCACCACAAGGTCCACCATCTCCACCACACCAGCTTCTATGCCCCATGCCTAGTGAGAGTTTAACAAGCCATAAGGAATTCTTCCAAACTCAAATTTATTATCAGGATCTTCATAGCTATAGGTATAGCTCACAATAATGATCCTCTTGGCTCCCTTGGAAACTCTAAATCAGCAACCTACAAATAATAATACATTGATATTGTGTACTCTAATGTGTAACTAGTCAACACACCTTTCCACCAATGATCAACAACATGAGTTCATGTTAGATCAACATCATGCAAATGCTGATATTCCTCATGGGTCCAAACATGAGGTCTATAATACCAACTCCTCCTTAATTCATATGTTGAGATCCATTCATACAAATCTACTGGGAAACAATAGAAAAATGTCTTATAGATCTCATGATATAGGTTCTCTTCCACCCATTTATGTGCATCAAACTCAGATCCAGTGTTGAACCTATGAGAAAACACATCCTCTATACTTTTAAGCTATTTCTTGACATTGTCTAAGGTTAGACACTCTGTCATAACACATCATTCTCACAAAAACTTCAAAAGAGGTCCCAATAATGAAACCAAGATGTAGTCTCATTTAACTCTATCATGTAATCTTTCTCTTAACCCCAAGCACGTTGTCCTATCACCCAAGTGTTGGGTGCTCACCTGAGGCATGCATGGGCATTGATCCCCTCCTTTATGTGAGCCTTGTGAGAATGTTCCACCATAAATGGAGGAAAGGTTTGTAGAACAAGAACACATGCATTCAATCTAATACAAAGGTAGCAGATCTAGTCCTAAGCATAAATGCTCCATGAGATAAGCGTAAACATCAAAAAAACATAATGGAAATAGATTTGAACCATGAATAACATGAAGCACGCTATGTTTTAGTCCATAAACACAAATATACAAAACAAAGCTCCATATATTGATTAAATCCATTTACAATAGCCATATTACATCAAATAGGTTCATCTCAGACCATATACATCATAAAATAACTTTCTAACCTTACAAAACTACTCTAAACCAAGATCTTAGCTACACTTTCCCATTACAACCCTTGTTCACACTTGAGCGCATACAATATATACTTAATAACAACATGCTTGTATCACTTCATTTCCTCTCTCATTCTACATCTGCTTCAGATCAAAGCACTCCTTTAAATAGAATCTAGATTCACTTCCATAACTTCTCCCATGATTAGATCACATGCCAAGTGGAAGTGTGGTCCTCCATGATTGATCAAGTTCTTATGCCAACTTGCAAAGACCTCCACTAACTATAATGATCCTCCTGGGAATATTCCCTATGTGGAATATTATTTTCTTGACCTCTAAGGCTCCAGGATGGCACCTTATCCACTGATCATGCCTACTTAGGCCCTCAAGTGTTTCACCTATGACACTACCTTCGAAATGTGGCTAAGTCCCCAAACTCTCTTTTTCTTCTGCATGCCAACCTATTCTCTTATTTTCCTTTCCTTGATTACCTTCTTACTTTCTTTCCTTACACGTGCAAAATCCTTCTTCCTTACGACTTAACTAATTCAGGTCCTAACAATATTATGATGGATAGGAGTGCAAAATATTCTCCTTAGAGTGAGCTTTATTACTTGTAAAACAAAAAGAAACTCAATAGGAAAATTATTAGTAGATAGGATGGTGGGTTTCCTGAAAAATTCATTACTGAGAAGTGAAAACTTCCTAGGATTGATGTTAACCCACTTTAATTAAAGATAGATAAAAATGATGATGGATAAATGGTAAGATGTATTAGAATATGAAATGAAATATAAAGTCTGAAATGTGCTACACAAGATAAAATGCAGATATGATAATAGTAAATGATAAAAATTGAACCAAACCTAATCAAGTTGACAAGGACTTGAGACTAATAGGTTTAGTTGACAACAAATGCAACAGAGTAAGGAAAAAATAAAAGCATAAAAGGTAGATTTGAAGGGTTGGTCTGAATCTGATATGATACTGATCTGGTGTTGGGATGTTACAAAGAGTCAAGATCTGATTGGGACAGAAAGGATGGAAGAAAACTAGTAGATATGATGAGAAAATGATAACTGTAAGTTGAGTCAATGGATAATGGTATGGATCAATGGTGATTGGTATGATGAGGATGAGATCTAAAGCAATACGTGTGCATGACAACAAAATTGGAATATTTGAGGTATTGTAGAGATGGAGAACATATAGCTGGAGAGGTGGATGACATATAATAAGGAAGGTTTAGATTGGGTTGATGGTGAATGTGTAGAGTTGACACCGATTGGGAAGGGATCTAGGGTTTGATGGAGGAAAATGGATTGAAAATGAACTACAGAGAGGGATTAATGATAGCTTATGAAAGATAAGATCTCTAAGGTGATTGGTAAACCTATAAAAGTGATGCATAATGATGGTGAGATGGAAATGATGACTCCAAGAAATAAAAGGTGAGACAACAAGAAAGAAGAGAACTTTAAATCTCCCAAGTAGTGCGTAAGATCTATAAAGTAGCTCTAAGATGATAGTAGCAACTGCAAAGAAGGGCAAGAAATGGAGAAAAATTCACAAGAAAGCTCGAAATCTCAAAATTGCATCCTTAAGAGAGGTGGGGTATGGGTGTATTTATAGGGTCACCAATGAATTCTATAGACCATTTATTTGGGTGGTGGATATTTTATCATCTCGATGCAAAGGGTCTAAAAGGGGTGATATTAGGGTTTTGAGTGGTTAATACGGGTTAGGGTTACTTTGGCAGGATAAAAGGTGGTTGGGGATAAGAATGCATTGAATTATGGTAGTGTAGTCATAAAATCATGAACTTTAGGCATTATTTAGCCTAGTCACATACTACTATTTAGAAGGTTCTCAAGTGAAGAAAGTACTAATTAATACCACCTTTTGGTTATATTATTTTTACCTTTTATTTCATCATTCCCACGTATTTTCATATACATGCCCAACTATTTTGTCATTGTCTTGTAATTTTAGCTTAAATGAGTGCACCTAAGCCTGTACTAGGGCACCCTAGTCCCCCATGGGGTGCCCTAATCATTATTTTACTTTCTCACCTCTTTCTCAGCTCTTCCTAGCCATTTTTCATCCTTATCTTTTTCCTAGTTGGCCATGTCGGGATTAATTATGAAATTAGAGAAAGATAACCCTATAAATATAAAGTTATGAGACCATAATGGGGGTCTTATATTCAAATATTACTATCACTCCATCTAGAGTTGCATTCATTACATCACCTACATCCACATAGTTCCATGCATCAAGGTTATGAGGTATGCATCAACACACACAACATAGGGGGGATTCTATTATATTCCATGCACACATGCTATTAAATTTTCTATCATTATTATTGCTCGATACTTCACAAAGTGTGACTAGCATGAGAACACCTAGGGAATGACATGCACACACACAGAAGAACTATATTTGGGTATGAAATGTAGTGAAACACTTAGATTAGTAAGCCCACTGTTGTGGTAGTTGAGGTCAGTCTGACCCATTCATTTTGTATCTTTTATTTTTAGGGCTTTTGAAACTTCTTTGTCTTTTACAGGTCATTCCTTCATCCTACATTATTTCATATATCCAGTGCATTTCGATAGATCTAGTGTGGTAGGAAGGGAGTATTTCAAAGTATCTTATGACATTAAAAGAACTAGATTATGAGCTTTTACAAAGACCAAGGTGCCTATTCTCCAGACCAGGGCACCTTGGGGCACCCCAATACCTTCCTAGGCACTCTATTCTATTCATATCCTCCATATATGGCATTTACGGGACTTCTATATAGTCATTGCTGCTTCTAGAATCCACAGTCAGACCTGTGACACCTTGCGACAGTCTTCAACAACTAGCTAAGTCCTTTCATTTTACATCTTTACATACTTAGGGTTTTATTTCATTTGATATAATTATTCAAAATCATTCCATACTATTTTATCATATTTTACAGTGTTTCAGTCATCTTATATTAGATTAACTATTATTATACTTTCCCATATTTTAGTTTTATCTTTAGTTAATCAGGTAGATGGGAATCTAGAGCTGATAAAAATGATGTTTATAGAGGATTAAAATATTAGTGAATGGGTTTAGGGATAATTAAGTCTTATTTAGGATGGATTAGGGAAGGTGAATTAATAGTAAGGGAGTGTGAATCAGTATTCGAATTTAGGAGAAAAGTTAAAAAAGGAAGGGATGTATATATGTGAAATATGGTGAAGGGGAGAAAATGTGGGATGAGGGACAAGGGATACCAGAATTCTTCAATATAATCACAATTCTTCAATCAAATATTCATCACACAAGACTTTTAAATTCTCTTCTTCATCCAAAACCTTTTTCACAATTCCCCTCCAAACACTAATTCTTTAAGATAAGGTCCCCCTCTATTCATTGATGTTGTTTGTATCGCCACACATTCTCAACCTCATGATTCTCAACCACCTACTCAACCTAAGACAAAAAAAAAATCATCACCACTCCATCTATCAAACCTACTCCATCTTGTTCATAAAAGTCCAAGGTATCCATCTTAGCTTCCCCGCATACCCAACAACCTGCTTCCATCAAATAAAGTATTATGAATAAGCTTCATCAGGCCCCAGTGAAGATGTCACTCTATGAGCTCATCCAAAGCTCCCCTAATCAAATACAAGCTCTCATCAAAGCTCTATTGCATATCCCTATCACTAGTGATGAGATTCAACCTTTCACAACCCTTATTGAAGCACCCATAGCTTCATCCGCCATTTATTTTGATGACTCCAAAATTCTTGATATCTCATCTAAATACCATGATCTCCCTATGTTAATCACTATTCACATCAATGATACATTCATCTGACATTCAATGATAGAGAATAGAGCCAACATCAACATCATATAGTCCCATACCTTTGATCAAATAAAGCTTCCTAATTCCATTATCACTCAATCACTTGTGGTTCTTCACACTTCAATGATGTTGTTCCTGTCCTTTCGGAACATTTATCCTTCCGATCCACATCAGTAAAAGACTCCTCCATGAGATCTTTTACATTGTTTAATGGGAGTTTCAATATAATATCTTACTTGGAAGACCATGGATCCATGCCATTCATTGTGTCCCTTCCACTCTCCATCATTGCATCAAATATGAACATAAGGGGAAAATCCTAATTCTCCCCAAATACCTTCCTCCATTCAAAGCATGTCACATGACCTATTGACTAAATGATGTGCTTCTCCCAAACAATGATTTATCTAAAGCATGCAGTAGCTCATTTGTACCTTCATCTAAGCTACCTGCTGACGATTCTTTTGACAGTGTGATGCTGCATCTTTCACTAGGGGAGTATTGGCTCCTTACCATCAATTCTCTTCCCACATCTAATTGAATTGGTAGGCCCAAAAAAATCCCCTATGTATCAACAATATATAAGGGATATCATCTGTTTTAATCCACCCCATCTTCAAACCAATATCATCTATGGTGGCATTGATCACCCTTCCTCTCACATCGATACTCAGCCTCACACCCAGTTATACGCCAACATCTTTGATTTACTCTATAACAAATATTTCACCTATACCTACCTCCATTGTAGTGTATGGAAAGGATTTGGTATGGGGCATTATGAACCAGGAATGCATGATATTATCATTGATCAATCTCTGATGCCACATGAGAAGTTTGGGATGGGTTTCAAAGAACAACCCAAAACTCTCTTGCACTTTCTTCATCCCATCTCCTATGAACATCGATCCCTCATCCAATTATTCTCCATCCAACAATCATATGTACATGGATGATGTCGTGTCCATCTCTTCTAGATTTTTTTAATCTCCAGGATCACTTTAGGACCAGTCATTTATACGTTTGAAGGTGAAACTAGGTCCCTTCCTCTTCAATTTCCCGATATGGTAGAGGAATATTACCCTACTGATAACATTCCTCAATGAACAAAAAATGACTCCATTCTCACCTATATGGTGGCAGAATATTCCTATCTCCATAAGTCCTTACCTCTTGACACATCAACTCTTCTCAATGAATCCACTATCAACATCAACATAGGGACTCCACAAGAACCTCACATCCTCAAAGTGAGTCAATCCCTTGATCCTCAAGAGCTTAATTATTTTTCCACCTTCCTTTCTAAGAATAGTTAAGCATTTACATGGTCCTACACAAACATGTTATACCTTGATCTTTCTATCATTTTCCACAACATTGTTACCATCTACAACATCATTACCATCCCCAATGTTAAGCTAATTAATGATAAGTTTCATCGCACACATTCTCATGTTTCCCTCCTTTTCAAAGAGGAATTGCAACGATTCCTCTCAACCAACTTCATCATAACTATCAACTATCTGCTGTGGGTTTCCAACATCATAACCATTTCCAAAACCTCTAGAAATATTTGTATCTATACTAATTTTTAATATTTAAATCTTTCTTTTCCCTAAGATAACTTTCCCTTCCTAACATAGACCAACTTGTTGACCTCAAGATTGGCCATTAGATGCTTTCTCTTATAGATGGTTTCTATGGTTATAATTAGATCCTCATCACACCACAATACTAACATAATACTTATTTCATAAATCCTTGGGGGACCTTCTATTATTGCATCATGCCTTTTGGTTCAAAAAATGTAGGGGCCACCTATCAATGTGCCATGACCTACATATTCCATGATCTTATCCATAAAAATGTAGAGGAATACGTTGATTACCTCTTGGTTAAATCAAAACATCGAAGGGACCATCTTCCCGTCCTTGAAATCCTCTTTGCATGATTTATGTACTTCTTCCTTAGTATTAATCCTATTAAGTGTGTGTTTAGATTTGTAACTGGAAAAATCATTGGCTTCATCATTTCTATTAATGGTATTGAAGTTGACCCTATCAAAATCAAATCCATCCTTGAGATGAATCCTCCTAATATAAAGAAAATTCATAGTCTTTAAGGTTGAATTCAATCATTCCACTGCTTCATTTTGTAACTCTATGATCATTACCAACCTTTTCACCATATTCTCCACAAATACATTGACTTTAATTAGGATGAAAAATCACCAAAAGGCCTTTGATGAACTTAACTAGTATCTTCTATCTCCACATGTGCTCACACCTCCTCAGGAGGGGGAGCCTTTACTTATCTACATATTTACCTCCTATCATGCATTGGGTGCTATGTTGTTACACCATGATGAGGAAGGTAGGGAGAAGGCCATCCATTACATCATTTTCAACCTTCGCAATTTTGAAACTTCTACACTGAAGTTGAAAAGATGTGTTTTTATCTGTTCTTCACCACCTCCAAACTTCACCACTATCTTCTTAATCAATAAAAACTATGTCATAACTAGCTTCCATCCTCTCAAAAGCATCCATTTTGTTGATTTTAAGATCTCAATTACTTCAGTGTAGCATGCAATGGAAAATTTATGAAAAATATAGTAACCATCATTGGTTAGGGGGGAACTGACATCGGTCAAGCAAGGGAGGAATTGAAAATGGTTAGGGATAATCGGCATCGGTTACCGGTGCGAGGATGTTTTAATTAACTCTCAGGAATTATATCTACTTTTAGCATTAAAATATATCTATTGATTGTAATTGCATGGCTAAGTGACCTAAGTCTATAAATGACTATATAAGCATAAAAGCTGGGGTTTAGAAGGTATGATGATTAAAAAAAATTAGAAATAACTTGTAAAAGTTGGTGAGAGAGAGAATTCTTACTGATGAAGCAAAAGCTTAAGAGAAAGAAAGTACTATACATTTGAGAGGTGTGGAAGATTGTAAATCTTCATTGTATATCTTGTCAAAGCTTTGGATAATAGATTAGATTGTTTCTTGGTGGATGTAGCCCACATTGGGTGAACCATGTTAAATATGGTGTTGATTTATGTCTCTTGTTTTGTATATTTATTTTGGTAGAATATCCTCTTTTATTTACATGTATGCTTAGATTTGATATATTGTTTGTACAACCGGTGTGCTAACCCCAACGACTGGTATCAAATATTTTTTTGAGGGTTTTTTGTGTTAAAATATTTACTCATAGAGGGTTTTATGATTGAGTGGGAGCTACAATAATGATAGAAGAAAATAAATACAAGGTAGAGAAATTTGGCATCCGAAATCATCAATTATGGAAGATACAGATTGAGGATTATCTGTATCAAAGAGATTTGTATTTACCAATGGATGAGAAGTCTAGACCTATGAAGATGACTGATGAAGAATGGAAGATTCTTGGCAGAAAGGATTTGGAATCTATAAGATTGAGCCTGGTAGCATCTGTGGCTGCCAATATTACAGAAGTGGCTTCTACGATAGACTTAAATGAAATTTCTTTCTAATTTATATGAAAACCTAGTGCTTTAAATAAAGTTTATTTTATGAAGAAACTATTTAATTCTAAGATGCATGAAGGTGGATCTGCATCTAGTCATTTGAATGATTTCCAATATGTTGTAAATCAGTTAAAATCGATTGCTATACCATTTGATGATGAAGTAAAAGAACTTTTATTATTATGTTCTTTTCCTGATAGTTAAGATAACTTGGTAATGGATGTTAGTAATACACCATCTGCTAATAATATTTCAAAGTTTGATGATGTAGTTAGTATAATCTTGAATGAAGAAATTTGCAGGAAGAGTAAAAAGGAATCATCATCTAGAAATTCTTTGAATGTAGAAAGCAGGGGTAGGAAGAATGAGAGACCGAAGAGTAAGAGTAATGGGAAATCAAAGTCAAGGGATAATAGATCCAAATCCATAAGTAAGGGAATTACTTGTTGGAAATGTGGAAAGAAAGGACATGCAAAGAAAGATTATTGGTCAAAGGAAAAAGAGAACCAACACCCAAACAAATGTAAAGAAGAAAATCTTGTTGCATCAAAGGTAATGAAATATTCTCTTATTCTTTCTTTAGATAGTAAAATTGAATCATGGGTTTTAGATTCAGGAGCTTCTTTCCATGCAACCCGTAATAAGGGTTATTTCAGAAATTATGTCTAGGGAAATTTTGGGAATGTTTATTTGGGTGATGATGAACCTTGCAGTATTATTAGTAAAGGGGAATTTCATCTAAAATTTTAGAATGGAAATACATGGGTATTAAAAGATGTGAGGCATGTGCTAAGCCATAGGAGGAATCTTATTTCTGCAGGGTAACTAGGTGAATCTGGTTACATGGTTACTTTTACAGGAGACTCTTGGAAAGTCACCAAGGGTGATTTTTTTTGTGGCAAGAGGTAAGAAGGTAGGAATGATATATTTATCTATCGATATTACTGATTCCTTTTCTATATTATCTACTTCAGATTCATATGCATGTATGTGACATAACCTGTTGGGTCATATGAGTCAAAAAGGAATGCAAGTCTTAAAGGCTAAGGGTAAGTTATCTAATTTCAAATATTTAGATCTTGATTTCTGTGAGCATTGTACATTTGGAAAGAAAAAGAGAGTGAGATTTCTCAAAGTTGGGGCAACTAAGAAGGATAAAAAATTGGAGCTTCTACACTCAAATGTGTGGGGACCAGCTCAAGTAGCTTCTCATGAAGGGTCCCAATATTATGTTACTTTCATTGATAATGCTACAAGAAAGGTATAGGTTTATTGTATTAAATGTAAATATGATGTTTTCGAGAATTTTAAAAGATGGAAATCCCTTATTGAGAATGAATCAAATTCTAAGTTAAAGTGCCTTAGATTTGACAATGGTGGTGAATATTATAGAAAGGATTTCAATGATTATTGTTTAGTGAATGGAATACGTAGAGAAAGAATGGTTCCAAGAACACCATAGTAGAATGGTGTTGTAAAGAATGAACAGGAAAATCATGGAACATGTTAGAAGTATGAGGATAAATTCTGGATTACTCTTGCAGTTTTGGGCAGAAGTAGTTGATACAATGGTTTATTTGATTAACCACGGGCCTTCAACTTCACTAGGTGGAGGAATACCGGAGGAATCTTGGACCGGAAAAGAGGTAGATATTTTTTTTCTTGAAGTTTTTATTTCAGAATATTTTGTGCATGTTGATAGCGAAAATAGAAAGAAGTTTGATGCAAAATCCAAGAGGCGTACTTTTATTGGTTATGGATCTAGTGATTTAAGTTTCCATTTCTGGGATTTAGAGAATTATAAAATTATTATGATTCATGATGTTGAATGGAATGAAAAGATAATGTACAAGGATCAAATTTTGGTACCCAAGGATGATCTGGTTGAGAATTTTATGAATGAAAATGAGCTCTCAAATTTAAAATAATTACCAATAGGGTTAAACAATAACTGGTGTCAATTTACCCCTGACTAGCACCAGTTAGATGAACTGGTATCAGTTACAGAGGATCCAAACCAGAATCAGTTAGTAGAACCAATGTTAGTTAGATGTGACCGACGTCAGTCACTATCAGATTTGGATAGGAATCTCTAGGAGGTCCAAATTGAGCCTCCGATACCCCAAACTCCTATAAGAAGGTCACAAAGGGTAAGTAAACTTCTAGAAATATTTACACCTTCTCTATTTTAATTATTATTGACTGATAATCATGAACCAGAGAGATTTGAAGAAGCAATGAAGGATAAGACTCATAATTAGTGGGAGCATGGCATCAATGAGGAGATGGAATCCTTGGAATAGAACCAGACTTGGGATTCGGTTAAGTTGCCAAAAAGTATGAGAACATTGCAGAAAAAGTGGGTTTACAGGATTAAGGAAGAAGAGGGTGGGTAGAAAAGGTACAAGGCAAGACTTGTAGTAAATGGATTTGCACCAAAAAAGTAGGTATTGAATTTGGTGAAATTTTATCTCTTTTTGTTAAGAAGACTTCTATTTGTACTGTATTGAGTTTAGTTGTAGTAGAATATTTGCATTTAGAGAAACTAGATGTGAAGATGACTTTCCTTCATGGTGATTTGGATGAAGAGATTTATATGTAGCAGTCACTTGGGTATGAAGTAAAGGGTAAGGAGGAACTAGTGTGCAGGTTGAAAAAGATCATATACGGGATCAAGCAAGCTCCAAGGAAATGGTACATGAGGTTTGATAGTTTTATGCATGAGCATGGTTACTTAAGATGTGAATCTAACCATTGTGTTTATTTCAAGAGTCTTGAAAATGGGAGCTATATTATTTTGTTACTATATGTGGATGATATGCTTATTGCAGGATTTAGTATGCAGGATATTGGTGAGATTAAGAGAAAGCTAGCTCACACATTTTCTATGAAGGATTTAGGAGATGCAAAAAGAATCCTTGGCATGCAAATACAAAGAGACAAGAAAAATAATAAATTTAATTTTTATTAGGAGAATTATATCTACAAGATGTTAGAAGGTTCAACATGAAGAATGTAAAACCTATTAGTACACTTATGGTTGGACACTTCAAATTGAGAAAAGATCAGTGTCCTTCATCACATGAGGAGGTCAAATACATGACATGAGTGCCATATTCTTTAGTAGTTGGAAGTCTCATGCATGCTATGGTTTGTACTAGATTAGACATTACACAGGCAGAGGGAGTTATAAGTAGATATATGGCCAATCCAGGTAAAGAGCATTGGAAAGTAGTCTAATCGATACTTAGATATTTGAAAGGGACATCTAGTATGCAATTATACTATGGAGGTTTAGATATTTCATTACGTGGCTATGTTGATTTGGATATGGCTGGAGATCTAGATGGTAGGAGGAGCACTACTAGTTATATTTTCACAGTAGGTGGAATGGTAGTTAGCTAGATTTCAAGATTACAGAAGTTTGTAACTTTTTCTGCTACAGAGGTAGAGTATGTTACAGCTACAGAGGCTAGCAAGGAGATGATATGGATGAGTAGGTTCATGGAAGATTTGGGAAAGGAGCAAGGTGATTGTAAACTATTCAGTGACAGTCAAAGTGTAATTCATTTGGCAAAGAACTCAACATTTCATTCAAGAACAAAACACATTCAGTTGAGGTATCACTTCATACAAAAGGTATTGGAGGATGGACAGTTGAATCTGGAAAAGATTCATATGAGTAAGAACCCTATGAATATGCTAACAAAGCCATTAGCAAAGGAGAAGTTGGAGCTACACTCCACTTCTATTAGTATTCGGGGGGAGTTTGAGACTTGAAGAGGAAGAAACAAAGCTAAGGAAGGATCCAAGAATGATGTTGTATAGGTATGGTGTAGTAATTAATCTCTAAGTGGGAGATTGTTAAGTTGTGGAGCTCAATTACTTCAGTTTAGCATGCAATGGAAACTTGTTGGAAAATACAGTAACTGTCATTGGTAAGGGGGGAACCAACATTGGTCACCTAGGACTGGAATCAGTCATGTATGACCAGCATCGATCAGGCAAGGGAGGAACCGAAAATAGTTAGGGCTAACCGACGTTAGTTTCCTGTGCGAGGATGTTTTAATTAACTCTTGGGAATTAGATCTAATTTTAGCACTAAAATATATCTATTGATTGTAATTGCATGGATAAGTTCCCTAAGTATATAAATGACTATATAAGCATAAAAGCTATGGTTTAGAAGGTATGATGATTAATAAGAATTAGAAATAACTTACAAAAGTTGGTGAGAGAGAGAATTCTTGGTGATGAAGCAAAATCTTGAGAGAAAGAAAGTATTGTACATCTGAGAGGTGTGGAAGATTGTAAATCTTCATTGTATATCTTGTCAAAGCTTTGGATAATAGATTGGCTTGTTTCTTGGTGGACATAGCCCACACTGGGTGAACCATGTTAAATCTGGTATTGATTTATGTCTCTTGTTTTGTATATTTCTTCTAGTAGAATATCCACTTTTATTTGCATGTATGCTTAGATCTGATATATTGTCTGTATAACCAATGTGCTAACCCCAACACATTCTAAACCTTATCATAATGACTATATCACTCGATGGCTCATGCTCACAACTGAGTTTAACCTAGAGTTAATCTCTCAAAAATAAATCAAGGGAAAGGTTATTTCTTATCAACTAGCCAAAGCACATTTTTCTGAAAATAATCTCCTTCATGAAAAATTTCCTAACGAGTCTATTCATACCATAAATCATGAATAAAATCCCCTCAAAATGACACTTTTCTTTGATGGGTCTAAGTGTTGGAAAGGGGGATGCACTAGCGTCATTTTCATTCCTTCTTTGGATACTCCTATCCCCATCACTTACAAATTTAACTTCGAATGTACTATCAGCATGGCTAAGTACGAAGCCCTAATATTAGATCTTCAAACCAATATCATGCGTGGTGTCAAAATTCTTGATATCTATGGTGAATATCATCTTATCATTAATCAAGTCAAAGGAACCTATCAATGTAAAAACAAATTCCTTTAAAAATATAAGGACATCATAAAGTTTCTTCTTGAGGATTTTGATTACTACACCATATAAACAGGCTCTCATTCATCTAATCATTTCATAGACACTATGGCATATATTGCATCTCTCATCTGATGGAAAATAGAGGAATCCAAGATTTTTGTTGTTGTCCATCATCTCGATTAGCCATCTCATACCAATGATCTTCCTCATATCAATCTCATTAAATCTAATCAATCAGATCTTGGTATTATCAATCCTTCAACTACATTTCTCAATCTATAATTCCCTCTGACCTATCTAAAAATGGTACAAGGTCATTCTTTTAATGCACTAACTTTTATGTCATCCTCAGCAGAATCCTCTACAAACCTGGGTTTGATGGTATTCTCCTACGATGCATAAAATCTCATGAATCTACCCATGATATCCAAGAAGTCCACGAAAACATCTATAATGTTCACTTTAGTGGTTTGGTTGTTACTAAGTACATTATTTTCATGTGTTATTATAGGCCCACCATCAATCAATATGGTTGTGAATATGTCAAAAAGTGTGTTAAATGTCAACAACATTCCGTCATTTGTATTCTTAGCTAGGCCTTACAGTCATCTCAAGATCTATAGATTTTATCACAACGTGGAATCAACATCATTGGCCTCATTGATCCACATTCTTCTCAATGGCATCATTCTATCATCACTGCAACAAAATAATTCACTAAATGGGTGCAATCCTTTCTACTCGTATCCACTAATGCTAACAAATTTTTTTATTCTGTTTATCAACATATCATCTGCCACTTTGGTATCCCTCATAAAATCATCACGCACAATGAAAATTACTTTAAAAATTATTTAAAAAATATTGAAATAAAGAAATTAAAAATTCTAATTAAGTTATAGTGTAATGATATAGCAAAGAAACACATATTTTTACGCAAGAAATTAAGCTAATTAATTCTAAACTTTAAGTTCAAGAAAAGGGATAAATACTTAGGTAATTTCATAATAATCCCAAAGTTGTGTTGATCTATAAAATAGATAAAACAGGAAGATATACTATCGTAATTGAGCCCATAAAATTGTGTAAGCATCAGAAATGTTGGGTTTGGGGCACCTATGCATTGTATACCACTTTTGGGCACTCGTGATTGCTCATATCCTCAAAAAATGTTTTTTTGTATGTTGCTTCTATGTCACTCCCCTTCATTTTTGATCATCTGTATGTCATAATAAGTCTGCAATATTCACCTATAACCTTCAAAGAGAAAGATCACCTGTAAAACCTTAAAACACATTAAATCCTAAAAAATAAAACTATGCAAATGGGATTTTGGAATGACCCTGGCAGTCACCCAAGTGAGTGAACTTACGATATGGTAATTGCACTAAATTTCAGACTCCATGTAGTTCTCTCTCTCTCTCTCAAACTTTGAAATGTGAATTGACTATGAATTTTATGTGTGTGTGTGTGTGTGTGTGTGTGTGTGTGTGTGTGTGTGTGTGTGTAAAATCATGCCCTAAGTGGGTCTTGTGCTAGACGTACATGAATAATGCATGGAAAAATGAACTTCCCCTTCTATGAAGTGTATGTAGAATAATGCAGTACCTTTTCCCTTGAATGGATGCTAGATATATGCTTTGATGCTCTTTAAATGCCTTTGGATACAATCTTAGGTGATATTAGTAGATGCTTAGTGTTTGGTCCTTTATTATGATCACATAGATTTTTATTTATATGATTCCCTTTTTTTAATTTGTAATTAACCATTAAAATTCCGACCACCAAGAAAATAATATGCCCAACAAATAGAAAGTACCCAAAAGATGAGAGAATAATACAAAGAGGTCGGGGGCTCCTAGAGAGGATGGAGGTGCTTGGGCGTTGGCACCCTAGCTAGGAACTGGTGTCAAGACTTAGAAAAATTAAAGTGTCAAAGGTCAGACTAGGTAAGAAGGTGTGTGAGACCAAGAAGGATACTAGAAATAAAGAAAAGAGGCCAAATATAGTGGTCAATTATTACTTTTCTCACTTAGGAATCAGATGAATAGTAGTATGTGATCAGGACCTAGAAATATACATAAAGTATGTGATTTAGTGTCTACATTTTCCCCCACTTTATGTTATTGAGTGAATTTTTGGTAACATATAATAGATAAGAGGTGTGTACCTGATAACCATGTAGATTGATGGTGAAAAGTGTGCTGAGGAGACAAGAAAAAGTGTGGAATCTAGAGAAGAGGAAGAAACCCTGAGGGTGAAAGCATGTGTGAATATTTCATGTTATACCTGTTTTCGATGTCACTTGATTACTGATGATGCATTTCATGAAGTGACCACTAATTTCCACAAAGACATACTGGTAAAAGAGAAGAGAAAATGAGTAGTCAAATATGTGTATATGAAAAATTTGATCCAAATCCGTAAAAAGTATGTAAAACTGTGAAAAATTACATGTGCACCTGATTCATGATGAGTGAAAAGAGATAGAAAGGATCTTGAAAAGGTTGGAGAAGAACACATTTTTTGGGAAATATCATACTAGCTACACACGATTTTTTTGGGAGAAAGGTATAGTGTTATTATCCATTCTTTGACTACTTCCCGATGATGTAAACACCACTACATATTGTGTGTTCAAATCTGATCCATTTCAATCTAGTTTGATCCAACACAAAAAGAGAAAAGGTGAAAACATGCATGTTGATTGCTGGAGGACTATGTCTATACTGTGAAGACCACTGTGTAGATTGTTGGCAATTGTGCAGATCAAATAAAAATTGTGTAACTTCCCCTAGTAATAGGCACCCACAGAGGGTCATGAGTGACCAAGTACTCATGTCTATGTCTTATCACATGTTTCTATGCTATGCTGAAGACCCAAGTTAGATTATGGGTTGTTGTTGAGACCAAATACTATGTTGTACCGGTACTGAGATGCATTGTATTGTGACTGTAAACCAATGTATGGGGTGACTAATTCACCTGATGATGCCCCCCTCATTTGGGGTGCATGCGACATTGCAAGGAGTATGCATCCCAAAGAGATGACCAGATGGTGAACTAAAACTAATTCCTTACAAGGGGGGAATGTGCTTGGTATAAACCAAGGCACATTCAAACAAATTGGCTGGAAACAAGTGTTAGTGTAAACATGACAAACACGCAAATAGTAGAAAAAATTTAAGATAACAATAAAGAATACAATGTAGACTGTGAAAAGTGGGT
The DNA here is from genome assembly GCA_019776745.2 of Taxus chinensis. Classification (NCBI taxonomy): domain Eukaryota; kingdom Viridiplantae; phylum Streptophyta; class Pinopsida; order Cupressales; family Taxaceae; genus Taxus; species Taxus chinensis. The sequence goes on from CM034154.1 coordinate 472,694,542, forward strand.
TGCAAACATGGGACATCACTCATGATGTCACAATAAAATTGAGGCTGAAGTGGCCAAAGGAATATAGTGTGCACACAAGACAAAAGAGAAAATACCACAAATAATGGAAAATAATGACAGACCATAGTAAGCAAAATAATAGATAACTATAGTGGAAAATATTTCTTGTAAGAAAATTGTTGCACATGAAGCACCCGTTAGCATGTTAGAGAGATAAAAAGTATGTCAAATCATGTATAATCCAATATAGTAGTGTGATAATGAAAATAGGAAGTAGTATAAAAAGAAACAATAACACTGTGATGTGTACGAAATTATATGCCCCAAGATCCTTTGTGGGATTGGTAAAAGTTACATTTCTAAGCATATGTGTTGCTTGTAATGATCTGTGTAAATGATGCATTCATAATTAGAAGGCAAGTGAACGGACATGTGTATATGATAAACTTAATGCCATACAAAGTATTTGTCTAACATAGTAAGCAAAGTGTAAGATGTGAGCATAAGTAAATAACAACAAATGCAACCAAGATATGCAGTATCTTGTGAGTGTGTATGGAATGAAATGCAAAGTGAATGTGGTAGGAGTAGCATGCCCCCCAAGGGAATGTGAATGAGTATGGATAAGATGAGATTCATTTATAAATACCGCCTGAGTAGTCAAGAGTAAACCATAGAACAAGAGTGTCATTAGGAAATGGTTTATATTGTGCACTAGAAAGATATGATCGACAAATTATAGTGCATAAAGAGTGAGTACGTTGAGGTTCATTTCATATTAAGACCCTCAGTATTCAAGTATGAACCATGTAACTATACTTCATCATAGTAAGTGTGTTATGATGAATGTGTGCTAAAAATATATGTCATGAAGGAATTGAGTATGAAATGTGTAGTGTGTATGATGTGAGGTTCATGAATGTAGTGATCCCTCAACACTCAATTTTTAACCATACCAAAAGAGTGCATCATCAGGCACTGAATATAAAAATGTATCAAGATGTGTACGATGTGTGTAAATTACTAGATGTGAACAAAGAAGTGAAATGGTAAAAGTGCAAGACACCTGAAAAATTCTAGAAGGGGGGAGAATGAATAATCATGATGCCCCCAAAGTGTATGATGATAAATGAGTTATCCAATAAAATCAAAATATGAGGTTCCTCCACCTAATTCTTTCGGATATAAAAGTGTGTGATCATACTCTAAAGGTGGCGGTGAATAGGAATGACGATGTACATGCAATGGAAACCTAAGTGGTGAACATTGATAGGATGGAGAATGGGAAGGTGAGTTGGATCTAGAGGAAGGAAATTGATGAGGTGATGCTCACCTAATAGAAGGATATTGATGAGGTGATACTCACTTAGAAGAAGGATACTGCCAATTTGATGTGAACCTAGATGAAGGAGAGTGCAGAGGTGATGAACACCTATGAAAATAAGGAGGCCATCTCTACCTATATGAAGGATTTTACCAAGTAGTGTGCCTAGATTGATGAGATGGACTAATATACTGATGAGACCAAGTAGGTCATGTGTGAACATGCAATCTAGGAGTATCTTGTGCTTTATATTTAAGAGGTCTTGGGGACCTATATGTTCTAGCGAGTGTAATGAAAACCTCAAGAGGAGATTGTGACCATGTTGTGGATGGTGAAACTCCATTGATAGTAATTACTTGCTTGTTATGAATGAAATTTAGACATAGGTGATTCATGGAAATGATTTCGTGACTAGTAAAGAACCAAGGTATACCTAAGAGCATGTCACAATACTTGATGCTAGGTTCTGTTGTATATATTTACCCCTGGGTAAATATAGATACACAAAAGAAGCATGTCAGAAGGGTTGGAAAACCCGACGCAAAGAAAATCGAGTCTCGGAGGTGGAAAAGCATGGCGCAGAAGCATGTCGGAGGGGTTGATAAACCCGACATCAAAAGAACATGTCGGAAGGGTTGGAAAACCCGACATCAAAGGAAAATCGAGTTTCGGGTTTTGGGAGACATGAAACATGAGACATGTAGATTACAAGGATGTCCTGATGCTCGGGAGTTTTGCAAACCCGAAAACACTTCCTAGGCAAATCGAGTCTTGGAGTTGGGAAAACATGTCGGGAAAGCATGGGGTGGAAACATGTCTAGCCACTTTCCAAACCCGATGTGCATGCAAGTTCATCTTCCGTCCCCGAAACAAAGGAAAGCTCAGAAATCTGGCGGAAAGCGGGTTTCGGGAGAACGCAAACATCAAGCAACATGTCGAGCCATCCTCCAAGCCCAATGCGAATGCAGAGGAGAACCCCAAACCCGACAGGTAGAAGACCCTGACGCGGGAAATATTCAGATCGCCATAACTTTTTACAGGGAGCTTGGATTCACACAAGGTTGGACTTTTCGGAAAGCTCTCGGTGTCCTCTACCCAACTACGACTGGATATCTTTAATTGGGTGGGAACAAGTTCTTAAAAATATAAAATACACTTCACCACTGTTGGGTTGTTGGGGATTGCACCTACTGCCATGATGAGATGAGTTAGGTGCAGTCTTGGAGGTGGTTGGGGTAGAATTCGAACCATTCTCTTCTCCCTCATTTTTCCTCATATAAATGGTAAGGAGAGGCTCTTTGTGAATGGTTGGACATTTTCGTTTTGCATCCTCCCTTCTCTCCTGCTTGCAAGAGAATTTGTGGAGCCTTCAAACCTCCCATATCGATTGTAATACTAGTTTTTGCCTCTTGGCCACTGCAATTTTGGTTACCTGTGCATGGTGTTTGTATTGCATCTATGTGGTTTGTGTTAAAATTTGCATTCCTCGGTGCATCACCTCCGTAGTTTAGGTTTTATTTTTATGCATTCTCTACCCTATCTCCTTGGCAAGTTAGATTAGGTTTTGGTAAGCCCTCTGCATTTTATTCGTGCATCTAAAAAGAGGAATAGGATCCGGCCTTCATCTGGAGAGCTTTTCCGATTTCGCAAGGTCCCACACTTGGGAAAAGCTCCATGTTGTGCAATCACACTGAGAGTCTCAACCTGTCGTGTTGTAGAGTCCCAGGGGTGCTGTGATTCCTCGCCAATAGTTTTGGCATGCCCAGTGGGACCAAGAGGTCATTCCATAAAAAATTTGAAGGAGTTTTCATGAAATTTGCACAAAAAATTGCAGTTTTCACAAATTTCAGATTTTGCAACTCCTAGCCTGAACTCTGAAATCAATTTTCAAGGGCTTAACTTGCTCAAAACAAGTCAAAATTTCACCAGTTGATAGATCTGAAGGCTAATCTTCAAAAGGGTATTTTTATTTTTTTGAAATTTTGATTTTCAAGATTTTGGAGTTTTTAGAATTTCAGGTTTTCGGGGTCTGAGAACATCAAAGCAGCAATTCAGGTTTTGGGGGATGCATTGTATGGCTCTATTCCCGACAACATTCATTTTGGGTTTTGAAGGATGTCAGACATGTTCCAAGTTCCAACACATAGAAATTCAGATTTTGTGAGTTGCATCGCATGACCTGAGTTCCGCCTGTACTTTTCGGGGATCCGCAGCTTTTCAACAAGGCTCCAGAATTATCAAATTGACACATTGTCTCCTCTGGTTCCTTCAAGGTTTTAAATTATATTTTCAATTCTATCAAGTTTGGTGTGTAACTTGTCAAAATCTCACCTTTAGAGGCTTATTTCCCAACACATCTGGTGACTCTGAAGGGATAGAATTTGGTAGTGTAGCAGCATAGGTTGCCCAAGTACATGAGAAGATTTTGAACTAGGTATGATACTCGAGAAGAGGGATTGTTTGTCTACTTACAATTGTCACTAGGTAGAGGAAGGAGAGGAAGAAGACCACTAAGATCGCCATCTCCACCTAACAGGACCTTGTCTACACCTCCACCTAGTAGACCTTTTCTTCAATCAACAAGAGTTCTCCGACCAATTAGGATGACACAACCCAATCTATATGTCAACTTCACGGGTAGTAGTCCACTTGCCCTAAACACTCAAAATCTAGTTCCAATTGTGGCATTGAAGAACATCCAATATTTCAGTAGAGAGAACCAGACAACTATGATTGACCACATCCATTACATTGCAAATGTCTGTGAAATTCATGAAATCAATGAAATGGATATTATGGTCAATTTTTTAGCTTCATATTTTAAGGGTAAAGCTTTGCAATGGTCTAGAAGCCTAACAACAGGGTCTATCTAGAATTGGGACCATTTGTGCACAGCCCTCCATAATCAATTTGGGGAAAACGAAGATAATTTTTCTTTAATGGAACAATTGACAACTATTAAGAGGGATCGTAATGAATAGTTAACCGATTTCAACTTCAGGTTCTAATGAACATGGGATAGGATTCCGGTAGCTGTTAGACCAACTACTGAAGGAGCATTCTTCTATTTCTTGAAGGCTATAAATTCAGATATAGCCATGATGATCCAATCCATGACAGGTATAACCTTACCCACAACGTATAAAATTTATATTAGAGTTGAAAACTACTTGATTCAAGCTGGTAAGCTAGCACTAAGGCCACCAATGCCTCTCAATCCAGACATGGGAGCTCCTACAACTAGTCAAACACCAGAGTTGAATTCCATTCCATCTCCTAGGAATCAAAGAAATAGTGAGGCTTATACTTCTTCAAGCACTTCAAAAGAGCTACAAGAGGTTATGAAACAATTGCAGAACCTAGGAAATGATCTAGTGACTATCAAGAGACAACAAGCTCAGAGTTCTAGGTCGTATCAGCCTCAAAATCAATATCAAGCTAGGCCCCCATATCAGCAAAATAGACCTCCAGCTCAAGTTTCAAATCAAAAACATAACTGAGGACAACCTCAATCTTTTAGGCCATTTCGACCGTATGATCCAAATACAGCGACATCCTCAAGAGCCTTGGTTTCCAACACAAAACAACATGGCACAAGAGTACAACTGGTGTTACCCTTGCAATCTACCTCACAATCAGTCAGCATGTTTCAATGGTGCACTGAATCAGGCCTTGATGGTGCAAACCATTGGTGTTCCTCAAGAACCAAGCCAGGAATAGAATAAACAGCAAGGAATGCAACAAGAAGGATCTCCGGCAGAAACCACATTAGCAAATTGGCAAACGGAAGACTTTTGTGGAGTTAACCAACAGCCTTTTTAAGGCGTGGCTTCCAACACATGGTAAAAGAAGAGAAACATAGAAGAGGGACAATCATACAATCCATTTGTTTCTTAGCCCGCTCTTACACAACAAGGGGTCAGTAGACCAAACACAGCTCCGAATGTGCAAAATCAGCCTAAGGTACTTGTTGTAGCAACACATACACCTGTTCAAGCTCTAGAAAAGGTTGCACCAAGTAAGGGGCAGCAAAAGGACAATTCATCCCCCTTCAACATCATCAATCAAATGAAGAAAACACATGTGAACATTTCCATGTTGGAATCACTTGCGATCCCAGGACAACGAGATTTATTACAAGCTGTAATGGCTAATTGGTCCGCCACAAATGTATCAAACCAGGGACATGAGAAAGTTCTCACTAATGTAGTGCAACATGATGGGGGCCAGACAAGAAAAAATTTGAAGCCTCCACCATTCTATGTTTCATTGATTGTTGGAAACCACTTGGTACACAACTGCATGATAGACTCAGGGGCAAGTAGTTCAGTGATGCCGAAGCAAATAGCGGATCAACTAGGTTTGAAGTATGAACCAGTGTTGAAAGGAGTAGTGCAGCTAGATGGAACAGCAGTAGGAACTGTTGGAGTCATTAAGGGGTTAAGCCTAACACTACATTCATGTCCTAATGTTACAGTTCTGTAAGATGTGTCTGTAATTGACCTTCCGCCACTCTTTGCGTTGTGTCTATCAAGAGAACTCACTGTAAAAATTGGTGGATATTTATCTGCAGATTGGTCACACATGATTTTCAGGACAAGGTATGGGGCCAAAGCAACAATCAGGTCAGAATCAATTGCCAATTTCCATATCGAGCCTCATGTACCAAGTCCTATCAATGCAAATTGCTCATCTTTTGATCAGGAGGAGTGTTCAAATGATCTAGAAACAGGTACTAAGGTCGAGGGAATTCCTGATTTAACTTTGGATGAATGGGCAAACAAGAGTCATGAATTTGACCCATACAAGGAAATTGAAGAATCTGAATTGGGCATGTATTGTATACACGAAGAAAATTCACCCATTCCCGACATCATTCATCCTGAACAAAAAGATGAAAGAAAATTTTGGAAATTATTCTTCGATGGTTCAAGAAGCAGACAAGGTGCTGGAGGTGGTGGAGTGTTGATTTCACCACAAGACATCAAATATTATTCAACTTTTCGTTTCCAGTTTTCTTGTTCAAACAACATAGCTGAATATGAGGCCTTGATTCATGGACTTCATTGGGCCAGGAAAAAGGGCATAAAGAACTTGCAGGTGTTTGGAGATAGTGAGCTAATCGTCAACCAAGCTAGGGGACAACATGCTACAAAGAATGACCTGATAAAGAGCTACAAGAATAGGGTATGGGACCTCATTGAGGATTTCAAAGCTTTCAACATTGTATCCATACCTAGGAAGGAAAATGAAGCCGTAGATAGGCTCACAACAGTTGGAGCAACGTTTGATGTGGTTGAGAGCATCAGAAGGGAAAAAACACAACCACATATCCATGTGATTGTGAGGCCAGCAGTTCCAGATAATAACACAAGCTGGTAGGTGTTTGAGAACGATCAACAAATCATCAATTTCTTACAAGAAGAGGCTGAATTCTCAGCTAGAAATCAAGATAGGCTAGAGCAGTAGTATGGGGATCAAGTAGTGCAGCTGCGGAAAAACAAACTTCCTAAGGGTTTAGTAACGTTGGAGTCTATCTTCAACCCTAACGACCAGTTTCGTAAGGAAAAGGCTAATATATAGGTCAAGAGAGAATATTCAGAGCCAATTCTGGTTGGGGAAGGCAAAATACATCAAATTGGTAAAGTGGCCGCTGAGCAGGAGAAATCAGATTTCATACAACTTTGCCAAGAATTTCCAGATGTCTTCGCTTGGAGCTGTCAAGACTTGAGGGGATTCGATCCGAAGTTGGCACAACATACCATAGAATTGGATCTAGATGCTAAGCCCATCAGGCAAAAGCAAAGACCTGTTAACCCTCACATTGAGCCTCTAATGAAGAAAGAGCTTAACAAGCTAATAGAGGCAAGCATTATATTCCCGATCAAGCACTCAAGCTGGGTTGCGAACTTGGTTCCGGTCAGGAAGAAGAGCGGAGAGATCAGGTTATGTGTGGACTTCCGAGACCTCAATAGAGCATCTCTCAAAGGCCATTACCCACTTCCTTCAATGGAACAAATATTGCAAGTAGTATCTGGTTCAGAGAGATTCTCTCTCCTAGATGGCTACTCAGGGTATAATCAGGTGATGGTGAAAGAAGATGACCAGTTCAAGACGGCTTTCACCACCAAATGGGGAACCTATGCCTACAAGAAGATGCCATTTGGGCTATCAAATGCTGGGGCCACCTTCCAAAGGGAAATGGATATGGCATTTAAGGGGTTGATCAATAAAATAGTTCTGATATATCTTGATGACATCACTATATTCTCAAAAAATGCAGTGGATCACCTCTTACATTTGAGGCAGGTATTTCAGAAATGTAGAAGATTTGGGGTATCATTGAATCCCAAAAAATGCATATTTTTGGTTCATGACGGAAAACTTCTAGGCCATATTGTTTCAAAGGAGGGGTTGACGATTGACCCAGAAAGAGTTGAAGCAATTCAAGCATTGCCATTGCCAAGTCACAAGAAGGCTCTTCAAAGCTTCTTAGGAAGGATCAATTTCATCCACAGGTTTGTTCCAAACTTTGCAACTCTCGTAAAACTAATAACGCTGATGTTAAAGAAGAGCATGACATTTAAGTGGACATCTTAAGGCAAGGAAAGTTTTCAGGAAATAAAAGAGGCTATATCTCAAGCCCCAATTCTCGTCAATCTAGACTTCTCCAGGGACTTCGTGCTATATGCCTTCGGTGGTGGAGACACAATTTCTGCAATCCTAGTACAACAGAACAAAGAAGGATTAGAACAACCAGTTGCTTTCTTCATTCAAGGCTTGGAGGAATATGAAACTAGGTACTCTTTCATTGAAAAGCATGTCCTTGCAGTGATTAGGAGCTTAAAGAAATTCAGGCACCTAGTCTCAAACAATAAGATCCAATTGTTGGTCTCTCATGTGGGAGTCAAGGACTTCCTTCTAAATAAGGATCTGAATGAGAAGCGTGCAGGGTGGATCACTCGTGTCATGGAATATGACATTGAGATCAAGGTCACCAAACTAGTATGTGGAAAGGGACTATGTGAGCAGCTAGCCTTGAGTCAACAAGTTGAAGCAAGTGATGGAAAAGAGACTGTCTTGGTATTACAGGGTGGTCAAGAACAGGAAAAAGATGATGTGCCTACTCCTTGTTGGACCCAGAGTATGATAAACTTCCTATAGACAGGCCTATGCCCTCTAGAAATGAGCAAAGCAAAGAGGAGATACTTTAGATTACAAGCTATTCCATATGTGCTTGTTGAGGGTGTTCTGTTTAAGAAAGACATCAATGGAGTTCTATTGAGGTGCATTGGGACAGGTCAAATTGAGAGGGTGTTACGAGATTTTCATGATGGAGATTTTGGAAAAAATTTTGCCCCACGAGTAACAGCTCTCAAGATAACGAAGGTAGGGTATTATTGGCCCACAGTGTTCAATGACTGTTATACATGGATAACAAAGTGTAAGAAATGTGCACTCTTCACAGGAAAAGAAAGACTAGCAGTGCTTCCATTGCACCCAATTTTGGTTGACCAACCATTTATGCAATGGGGATTGGATTTCATCGGGGTCATCAACCCAAACTCAAGCCAAGGCCACAAGTGGATTCTCACAGCAACAGACTATTTCACCAAGTGGACTGAAGCAGTAGCGCTCAAAGAGGAAAACGAGTCTAATATACTATAGTTTTATGAAGGAATAGTGACCAGGTTCAGTGTGCCAGCCACTATCATATCAAACAATGCATTGGCATTCATAGGTTCCAAGATTACAGAATGGGCTGTCAAGAATGGAATCTATTTGAGCACCTCTTCAAATTATTACCCGTAGGGTAATGGACAGGCAGAGTCCACGAACAAGAATTTGCTAAGGATCATCAGGAGGACTCTGGAGGAAAATCAAAGAACATGGCATACCAGGCTGAAATCAGCATTATGGGCTGATAGAATAACACCAAAGAGGTCTACAGGTAATTCCCCTTACAAGTTGGTCTATGGAAAAGAGGCAGTATTGCCTATATCATTAGAACTACCTGCATTGGAGTTCATGAAGCAGTTGGAGTTGGTTGAGTTTGAACCAATGGAGGCCAGGTATGCAGAGTTGATGGAATTGGCAGAAATTAGAGAACATGCATTTCAAACAATTGAGAAAGATCAGGCCTTAGTGAAAAGATGGTTTGATAAGAAAGCAAGAGCAAGGACCTTCCAGGAAGGGGACCTAGTTCTGAAATGGGATGCAGATCGAGTAAAACCGGGAAGGCATTCCAAGTTTGATGCCATTTGGAGTGGCCCCTACATGGTCACGGGATGCAAGAATAGCAATGCCTTCCAATTGTCTACATTGGACGGAGAAGAAATCCCGATTCCAGTCAACGGAATCTATCTTAAACATTGCTACTGAAAGAAAAAGTTTTACCCTTGTAAATATTAGCTTAGGTTTTAGTTTCCCTAAGTGCTTTGGCACAGGTTTTGTTGCTCCTGGGTTGGTTTTCTACAGTTCAGCGTGCTCTCAGAGAAGGAGTTGTGGTATCAGTTGGGATCAGATAGCAGGTTGGTTTCAGGTTATTGCTTATGACTCCATGCCCAATTGATCACTAAAAGGCCATTGATCTTCTACCTAGCTGGCAGGTAACCCCGTGAGTCACCAAATTGTTGTATATATTTACCCCCGGGTAAATATAGATACACAAAAGAAGCATGTCAGAAGGGTTGGAAAACCCGACGCAAAGCAAATCGGGTCTCGGAGGCGGAAAAGCATGGCACAGAAGCATGTTGGAGGGGTTGATAAACCCGACATCAAAAGAACATGTCGGAAGGGTTGGAAAACCTGACATCAAAGGAAAATCGAGTTTCAGGTTTTGGGAGACATGAAACATGAGATATGCAGATTGCAAGGGATGTCCCGATGCTCGGGAGTTCCGCAAACCCGAAAAAACTTCCTAGGTGAATCGGGTCTTGGAGTCGGGAAAACATGTCGGGAAAGCATGGGGCGGAAACATGTTGAGCCACTTTCCAAACCCGATGTGCATGCAAGTTCATCTTCCGTCCCCGAAACAAAGGAAAGCTCAGAAATCTGGTGGAAAGCGGGTTTCAGGAGAATGCAAACATCAAGCAGCATTTCGAGCCATCCTCCAAGCCCGATGTGAATGCAGAGGAGAACCCCGAACCCGACAGGCAGAAGACCCTGATGCGGGAAATATTCAGATCACCATAACTTTTTACAGGGAGCTCGGATTCACACAAGGTTGGACTTTTCGGAAATCTCTCGGTGTCCTCTACCCAACTACGACTGGATATCTTTAATTGGGTGGGAACAAGTTCTTAAAAATTTAAAATACACTTCGCCACTATTGGATTGTTGGGGATGTCACCTACCGCCATGATGAGATGAGTTAGGTGCAGTCTTGGAGGTGGTTGGGGCAGAATTCAAACCATTCTCTTCTCCCTCATTTTTCCTCATATAAATGGTAAGGAGAGGCTCTTTGTGAAGGGCTAGACATTTTCGTTTTGCATCCTCCCTTCTCTCCTACTTGCAAGAGAATTTGTGGAGCCTTCAAACCTCCCATATTGATTGTAATACTAGTTTTTGCCTCTTGGCCACTGCAATTTTGGTTACCTGTGCATGGTGTTTGTATTACATCTATGTGGTCTGTGTTAAAATTTGCAAAGCGAGTGTTTAACTTTCCTCGATGCATCACCTCCGTAGTTTAGGTTTTATTTTTATGCATTCTCTACCCTGTCTCCTTGGCAAGTTAGATTAGGTTTTGGTAAGCCCTCTGCGTTTTATTCGTGCATCTGAACAGAGGAATAGGAGCCGGCCTTCATCTGGAGAGCTTTTCCGATTTTGCAAGGTCCCACACTTGGGAAAAGCTCCATGTTGTGCAATCGCACTAAGATTCTCAACCCGTCGTGTTGCAGAGTCCCAAGGGTGTTGCGATTCCTCGCCAACAGGTTCCACAAGGAAAGGCACAAACATGGTGAGAGGACTAATTGTAACTAGAAGCTAGACATAACCATATGATTTAGGAACTGGATATGAAATTTGTGAGAGTGTATAACCGATAGCGACAAGAAGTGCAATATAACATGTTCTTAATAAAAATTACAGATCAAAAATAGTGTTATTTATATAGATATATCTAATAGAATAACTAATGTGGAAGTGATTATAATAGAATTTAGCATGATAGTCATGATTGGAGAAATAAATTATTGGTGGAGATGCCTCAACATGAGCAACTAGAAAATCAAGAGCCCCTGATGTAGGATAAGGCACTACGTGATATGTATGATTGGATGAATATTCACCCTTTTTCTTGTCATGTTTAGGAAGAGGATTGTTGAAGATATTGAGCTTGTGATTTTCATTGACCGATGCATATGTTGTAGGTTCATGAATCTCAATAGCATTATTATCAATAAGATCTTGAATAATATTTCAAAGTTTGAAACATCAATATGTAGAATTCCCAATGCATTGATGATAGTTGCATCTAAAATATCCATTGTAATTACAACATTTTGGATGAGATGGATCCAAATTGAGTGAAGGAGGAAGTGTAATCAGATTTATCTCAATGAGTTGTGGCAATAGAAGATGTGGAACAATAGGAAGTTTAGTAAATGTATGCTTTGGAGGATTCCATTGAATATTTTTACAATTAGATACAACCTTAATAATAGTTTTAGCTTCAGTAGTTTTTGTTTATGGATTAAAAGTTGATTTGATTTGAAAGCACGCCAAAGATGAATCTCGATCATGAAACTTAAGCTTTCCTATAGATAACAATTTATTTTCACGTAGCTTAAGAGTATGAAAGAAATTATTGAATGATGGATATGTATCAAAGATAACATTTTATTGGAGAGGCGGTAATAGACATTGGAAAAATAAATATTTAATTTCAAAGTCTGCAAGCACATTAGACATCTTAGCTAAGTTGTTCTTATATCACAAGACATAATCCACTAGGTTTTCATTAGATCCTTTCTTAATTTGTGAGAGTTGATCATAGGATATCTTAGAGTGGATATTAACAGAGAAATGAGAAATAAAAGAATCAACTAAATGTGTAAATGATGTTATCAAGTGAATAGGTAGATCATATAACCAAAACATTCCATAATCTTGAAGACTACGCGGAAAAAGATTTTCTATTAAAGTGTGATCATCCACATAATCTATACATGCTACCTAAAATTCTTAGAGATGATCTTAAGAGTCTCCATGGCCTTTGAAAATGGGCATCTTGGGAGTGAAGAAATTGAGAGGAAGCGTATAAGTGTAAATGGCAGGTGCGAAAGCAGTATTGAGTAACAAAGTGAAATCTAGAGATGGAGATGTATAAGAAGCAACCAATTGAAGTTGAAAAACTTGAGTTTGTAAATCATGGTATAAAGAATTTAAACCAAGCATGTTTGAAGAAGCATCAGGTTATGCATTAGAAGCATTAGGTTGAATGATGGGAATGGTAGTAATGGGAATGGAAGAAGGGATATGAAGGGGTTGGGTGGAGGCCATGGTATCTAAGGAAGAACCAATAAGAGGTACTGAAGAAGCATCACAAGAGTTTTTGGAAGTAATCAAATCATGAAGAATATGAAATGGGAAGGATTATCACACAAAGCTTGATGAAACTTTGTGATCTTGTCTAATTGTTCTTGATCAACATCTGTGTCTTGTTTAATTGTTCTTGATTCAATTTTTTTAAGAGGAACTTGTTGAGAGTAAGAGAATAGAGTATCAATTTCATCCATTGATTTATAAAACCTATAGAAATATGGAGGAAGCTTTAGATGCTCAAAATAACCAAACCGACCACTACGTATGACAGGTGTAAGAAGATAACTCTATAAAGAAGGTTGGAATTAAGTTTTGGGTTCACCAAAATGATTTAACAAATATTTAAATAAATAAATTTTAAATTCTAATTAAGTTACAACATAATGATTTAGAAAAGAAATACAAATTCGATGTAATCAAGTAAGCTAATGAATTCTAAACCCTAAGTGAAAAATAAGGGATAAGATACTTATCTGATTTCACAATAATCCCAAAGTTGTGTAGATTTGGAAAACATATGAAATAGGAAGGTAGAATCTCATAACAAAGCCCAGAAAATTGTGTGAGCATAAAAAATGCTGGGACTAGGGTGCCTGTATCATATTAGGGGCACTTAGGCACTATAGGCCACTATTGGGAACCCTTGACTGCTTGGAACCTCATAAAATTATTTTTACAATGTCACTTCTATGTCATTTCACTTCACTATTGATCGCCTACATGTCACACTAAGTCTATAATACTCTCTTGTAATTGACAAAGAGAAAGAGAACTTGCAAAGCCCAAAAACACATCAAATCCTAAAAATAAAAATATGGAAATGGGGAGTCGAATTAACCCCAGATGTCACCTGAATCAGTGAACTTACGATCTAGGCACTACACTACATTTCACACTCCTTGTAGCTTTGTGTGTGTATAGAATCATGCCCAAGGTGGCTCTTTTGTTAGATGCACTTGAATAGTGAAAAATAACTAGATGTAGAATATGTAAATAGAGGTGTGCATGGAAAAATGAACTTCCACTCCTATTAAGTGTATGTAGAAGAATTCAGTCCCTTATCCCTTGAGTGGATGCTTTGATGCTCTTAAAATTCCTTTGGATGAAACCTTGGGTATTATTAGTAGATACTCAGTGTTTAGTCATTTATTATGATCAAAATAATTTTTATTTATATGATTCTCTTGCTTGAATTTTTTAATTAACCACTAAATTATGGCCACTAAGAAAATAAGATTCCCAACAGCTAGAAATGACCCAAAAGATGCAAGAAAAATACAAAGAGGTTGGGGTCACCCAGAGGGGACGAGGGCACCTGGGCACTAGTGTACTGGCTAGGCACTGATGTTCAGCTCAGAAAAACTGAAGTGTCGAAGGTCAGACTAGGAAAGAAGGTGTGTAAGACTAAGGAAACTAGAAAGAAAGAAAAGAGGCTAAAGAAAGTGGTTAATTAGTACTTTTCTTACTTAGGAATCATATGAGTATTAGTATCTAACCAGGACCTATAAATATACCCAAAGTGCATGATTTAGTGTCTACAAAAAACAAATAGATCTTAAGAATCTTTGTGAATTTTTCAATATCAAACTTATCTTCTCATCTCCCTACTATCGTCAAGCTAACAGTCAAGCTGAAGCCCCTGACAATACTCTTCACAATATGCTTTCCAAAATTGTTGATAAAGTAGCTTAAAATTAGCATCTTCATATTCCTTTTTCTCTGTGGGATTATGAGACTAACATCTATACCTCTATGGGTGCTACCCCTTTCTCTCTTATTTATGGCTCTGAATCCCATTCTTCCTCTCAAAGCCCAAATCCCATCCTTACGAGTTTATCTTTACAAATTTTTCTTTGAATATCATCAAGAGCATCTAGCAAAACTGAAATTGTTAGATGAGCATCACTTAATCGCTCTTCAACATCATCATGTCTATCAAGAGCACATAAAGCATGCCTAGTGGTACAAATTAACTTGCAACAATTAATATGTTGTTTATTAATCTACATTCATTTAATTATCAAACTAAGGGACATAGGATTTCAATAATTTTGGTGTTGTATGCACAGTTACAAGTATTTTAGAAGGTAAGTAAATGAATTTATGTCACTACAATGCTAGAAATAACAATGTCTTGAAATAAACTAAATTTAGACTGAAAGTAAATACTATAACCAAGGTAAAGCATGTAAACTCAGAATGCATATAAAGAAATGAATTGCTACTAATTCTACCCATGCAATAAATAAATCAACAAACTATGGAGGGGGTTAGAAAACCACAAGTGGGCCTCACCTTGGGTGTTAATCCCTCCTAAGGTTTGTCCATAGAACTACTAAATAGAGCTCAGAATTTTTATTGTATTGGCATGAAGATTACATCTAAATACAAAGTAACCTTTGTATTCTGCATATCTGTTACTCTTTAATCTCTATCTAGATCTGCATACATTAACCAAATTTTCTTTAGCATTAATCATTTTCTTTTTATACACCCCATGACAACAAAAGTGTGAGGAAACAGAGTTTGACTAGGATTTCAAACAGATCAAGTAAAATATCTCAACTAAATAATTTAGAGACTCAATGCATGTAACATGATTAACCAGTAGGTGTTTTTATATCAATCACATAACTTAAGTAACTAACCAGTTCAATCAATTAGTTCCCAAATCATGAATTTAATCAATTATTTCCTTATTAAGTTGTAATGCATAATCAGATGTTGGAGTTGAGTCATCTCCTAGTTGTCATGTTGTAATTATATTTACTTCTTCCATCAACATGTGCAAACTCAATTGTTAAGTCCACATTCCATGAGATTCTTAGGATCACGACCTCTTTAATGTGTGTGAATTATTTTTTTTGTGAATGCTTTACTATAGACAAGTCATTTGGTTGTATGAGAGTTGTTGTGGGTGATCCCTTTGCTGTAGATGATTACTTTTGGCTACATATAAATTACTACATATGGATCCTTTGGCTGCATGTGATTTTCTACGTATAATAAGTTTCTTGCAAAAAATATTTTCATCATACAAAACATCATTTAAACACCTTACTGTAATCAAAAGAATAAATGTGTACTCATAATACCATAAAATAGAGTTAACTAGTAATAACTATATTAGTTAATATTCATGCCATAAGTTCAAGTTATAATGAAATGTCTTAGCAGCATAATAGGGGAATACAAGTGTAAGGCTTCAAATGGTTGAAAAAATTACAGAAGATGAGTTATTTAGAAATGGATTTAAATAACTCATCACACCCCTAGACTTAACTTCTTAAATATCCTCATTCAGGATTCTTAGGCTCTTCAGGTTTAGGAGGTTCTTTAGGTTTCTTAGGTTCCTTCTAAATGGTGTTATATAAGCATATGAAATCTACAGGAGTAGCTATATCTTTTAGATCTGTGAAGAAGTAACATCTGTTCATCATGTACTTGTCAATGACTTTGTCTTGTATTATTACATCCAAGGGCTGATTATCAAACCAATGTGGTATAGGAAATTGGAAGATTGGCTGGTGATAGCCAATTAGAAACCAAATTTTTGTGTATGCAATAGAAAGATAAATGTATGCATTCACTCTTCTTAAATTTGGGATGATATTATAATAAGATTGCATTTCTTTCTTTTACATCTCAGGAGACATCTCGTTCGAGCACATCTTGCGGGAATATATTATCTCCCTTGTATTGTACTTAATATTATTTATAACTTCCTCATGATCTTATTAATGCATCTTCCATACCTTGTTTCTGATTTCCCTATTCTCCATATACTTACCATATTCTTCAATAACTTCCTTAGCATTATTAGCTTCTTCCTTGATCATCAATGGTTGTACCTTTTCCAAGTGTTTGTACTCTTCCATATGTTGATCCCTATCCATTTCATTCATAAATTAAGAACAAAGTGCTTTAACTGGAACATCTCCAATGTAGAGGACTAGAATCCAATCTCTATCATACTCAAGAGCATAGTTATACATGTAGAATTCACAAACTAGAAGTTGAATTTCATGAGTACTGCTCAAATATAACCTACAGAATTTCTTAGCTTCACTAATTTGAAATGGCATGTTATATTTGATACAGGTAAGTTTGATTTACAAATGATTTTCCTTTAAGAAAATAGCATAGACATTAGAAGGAGGATTTTTTTTTTAATATCTCATGGGCCACCTTAACTATCTCTTCATGCTTCTTCTTTAGACTTCCAATTTCTTTGTCCTTTGACTTAATTTACCTGTCTTTTTCCTTAATTTCTTACTAGTGTTGGAATATGAGTTCTTCCTTTTATCTTTCCCATTTTCCTTGTAACCTATTAACATATGTTTCAAATTGATACACCTATTAATCCAACACAGTTATTTGTGTTTTCATGTCCCTACAAACAAGTTTGATAGGCTCTTTTATAACTTCTCAAATGACAATAGGTGGCTATAATAGGGCTATATCTAACTATTGTAGGCTAACATGTGGTGTCTTCTCTTGCATTTCCTCAATTATTTCATCAGTAACTATAGGAATGTGCTCGTGTACTGTCTTAGTTTCCATAGACATATGCTTTTCCTCAATTCCATGGACAAGGTGCTCAATAAGTTTTTCAATAGTCTAGGGCATATCTTCACCAGTTTCTTATTCATGAACTCTCTTGTAATTTTCCTATTCCATTCTCTCCTAATGACCTATGGTTGTAGGAACTATATCCTCGGTTTCCTTTTCAACTTATTTTCCTTCATGCTCTCCATGACTTACACAAGCATGAACTTCCTCTGCATGTTGCTCCATGTACTCTTCATTAAATTTATGTGTAGTTTCTCCACCACCTTCTTCACCTCTCTCTTCATGAACCTCATTCACACCCACTGTATCCACATTTTGGGATTGGTCTTCTTATCCCTCCATATTCTCTTCAAGGAATGATATCTCACAAAATGCAGCATCACTACCTCCTTGCACTATTTTCAATGGCATGGGCTCAATTTCTCCCTCCACATTTTCCACATCACTATCAAGTGATATGGTATGGGTTATCATTGGCTTGGAGGTATTTGGTATTTTGGTCTTTAGCCTATGAGAGTGCCTTTGTAGTGTAGGAGTTGACTTGGGATATTTTTTCCTTTAGATGTGGATGACTCAAGGGTGGATATTTATAGGAGGGTTTTAGCAATAAATATTCTTTCAGGTGAGATTAGTTTAGGGTTTAGTTCAGAAGATGGTAATATCTCATAAACCTAAGTTTCTTTAGGCTGGAAAGTTGATGTGGAGGGTTCATTTGTATGTGGAAGAACTTATAGTACTTCTTCTTCTCTTCCTTTAATTTCCCAGTAATTCATCAATGTGCTTAGCTCTTGTAAAATCACCCCAGCTTATATCAAGGTATACCCTCTCAAGGGTTTGTTTGATTACCAGAGTGATAAGGTTGTGATGTGATAGAGCAGACCTTCCTTGTCATGCCTCCCTATCCATATTTTTAAAATTTTCATTCAAGAATTTAGTCATATTGACATATTTTTTGTTCTTGAGATGATTGATCAATTTAAAATGAATTGTGTTTAATCTAGATTACCACCCCTCGCAGGTAAAATAATTGATAATGTAATTTGAAATTTCATCCAAAAGAGGTTTGAGAGAATTTTTGTAAGTACGTTGGTGATCATTGATGAACACATCATCTAAATCAGAAAATTCCCATTTGGCTGCTTCTAGATTTTCTTTCTCAGGGAAAGGTTTAACCTGTATGAGAAATCTAGCCACCTTGGCCAAAATTTCATCACTATGATAAAGCATTTACATTTTCTTCACCATATCTAAATGTTAAATAAAAATCTTCAACCATTGATTCATTGAAACCTTGGAATCTATTTATATAATCTAGCCACTCATTTTTGCAAAAGTATTATGGAATTTTTAGCTTGTTAAGGAGTTGAGAATTGTCTATCATTTCATGGTGTATCAAGTATCCAACCATTTTCAATATGCAACTTTCTTAACTCAAGTAATTTAATGACATATTTTTTGAGAAATGATGCAAAATTCAATTGTGTGGTATTGTTGTGAGTATTTTGTTATTTAATTTGAAGACCAACACACACGCAACACAACAAAAGGGAATGCACTTAATTTATTTGTTTGCATGAACCTATAAGGTAAAGTGGTAAAGTGGAGTGAGATGACATGTAATGAAACCTCACACCATAAAATGGTGGTGTTTTATCAATTCAATTAAAGACATGATATCGTGGCATAAATACGAATTAATAATAATCATACTAATCATACTTTAATAAAGTGGTAGGAGTGCACTTTTCTCGAGACATATTATAAATGATGATTGCACATGATTTCTTGTATTTTTACCCTTGTTTCATGTTGGTTTTATATGATGTTTCATAAACTATTATGATGCTACAAGCATGTGTGTCATTTATATTGGAGGTTCCTTTCTTAAATTAGATAGCTCCCAAAGAGGGAATGCTAACGTTTTAGGGTACCATTTGTATCGATCATCACTCACACATGTAGATATTCATTATTTCCTTCATGAAATCATTAGTTACACCAAACATGAAAAAAATACTTTTATTGCATGTTGTAAGTGGAACATCCAGTATTTTACATTATCTCCCTGGTCAGAGACTATGAACTCTTTCATACATATACATCAAATCCTGCAAAACAAAAATTATAAGAAAATAAAATGTGTTATTTTTGTGTTACTGATCACCAAGAGGGTTGATCACAAAATTTTTATTTTCCATTAGATTATTCAGCAAGTTGAATATACCAAAGCCACTGAAATATATCAATCTTATGAAATTTCACAAGATTAACCAACAGGCCAAACTTCTAATCTTAATCATGATGTCCTGATTTCCATCTTATTTTTTCCTCCTTTGAACTACTGCATTAAGGTGCTCTTGTCAGTTGGATTCTTATATAATCTCAACTTATGGCCATTGACCAGTAGTTTGAATCATACAATATCTATGGTTGTGATTTTTATAACTCCATTTAAAAATATTTTCTCAATCTCATATGGACCTAGCCACCTTGTCCTGAGTTTTCCCATGTCGTACTTATACTTTGAGTCAAATAAGAGGGACCAGTCACCTTCTTGAAAGAATATTTTCTTAATGAACTTGTCACGCCATTTGATCCCTTGATTCTATACTACTTCTATATTTTTCACACATTTTCTTCTCATTTCATCCAACTCATTGATTTGGAGAATCCTCTTCCTTTGTGATTAAAAAAAATATATGCCTATTTCAAGTGTAGTCCTTCGTGTCTCGTGCTAAAATTAAATAGGTAGAAAAACAATATTACCATACAAAATAGTGAATGGCGTGAACACATGTCATGTCTTCCTCATTGTGTTGAATTCCCATACTGGCTTTGGAAGTCAATCTAACCAATATTTCCTATAGAGCGCAATGGTTTTTGTCAAGATAGATTTTATCTCCCTATTTTCACCTCTACTTGGCCATTAGATTTGGAATCGTATGGTGTATAATTCCTATTCCTGATTTCATTCTCTTTAGCTAGATCTAATATTACATCAGTAGTAAAGTGTGTACCTTGATCAGTAACAATTTCTCTTGGCATTCCATAAGTTGTGAAGATGTGATCATAGAGAAACTTGGCTACTTTCTCACTCTTATGACTTGGCAATTACTTCACCTCTATCCACTTAGTTATATAATATGTGCATACCAATATGTATTCCTTCTGCTAAGATTTAGGATTTATAGGACCAATGAAGTATAAGTGTCATTTTTCAAATGGATGTAAGACTAACTGAGGATGCAATGGCATCTCATATGATCTTGTAGGCTTTCCCATTATTTGACATCTATCACCTCTTATGGTGTGTATTTATGTGTCCTTATGCAGTGTTGGATAATAATAACATGTTGTCAACATCTTTTGTGTTGTTCTTTTTGCAACAAAGTGTCCTCCATAAGGCTCAATGTGGCATGCTTTGGGGACATCATATATTTCCTCTTCATCTATACATATTCTCATGACATGATATTTCCCTATATGAAATAGAAATTCAGCTATCCAAGAAAAATTAACACTCTTTTCAACTATGTATTTATTTTTCAGAATATACGTAGTGTGGAGGTGTCTTAACTAAAACTAGATAGTTGGTTGTCTACATACTGAGGTGTTTTTGTGGAGATAGAAAATATGTTCTCATCTAGGAAAGATTCATCAACTACCTATTCTTCATCATTATTCTTCATTATTGAAAGGAAATATGCTACCACATTGTCCTTGTCATGATTATCCAATATTGTGACCTCAAACTCTTGTAGAAGAAGCAAACATCTGAT
The DNA here is from genome assembly GCA_019776745.2 of Taxus chinensis. Classification (NCBI taxonomy): domain Eukaryota; kingdom Viridiplantae; phylum Streptophyta; class Pinopsida; order Cupressales; family Taxaceae; genus Taxus; species Taxus chinensis. Next base: position 472,715,761 of record CM034154.1, read on the forward strand.
AATCATGTTGCTTACTATTGGTTTATTGATCAAATATTTAATGGAAACATTGTCAGTGTGAATGAACATTGGATAACATGTGATGTAGTTCCTGAACTTTTTGATAGCATAAAAAACTACTAAGAACTCCTTTTCTGTGATTGTGTAATTAAGTTCAACATGTTGCAAGTTCTTACTAACATAATAAATTACATAGTTTAGAAATCCATCCTTTTGTCCTAAAAAATATTCAATGGCATGGTTTGATGCATCACTATGAATGAAGAATGAAAGGTTCTAATCAGGTCCTCTTAATACGTGGGAGAATTCATCAACATTTTCTTCAAGATTTGAAATGAAGTTTCACATTTTTTCAGTCCACTCAAATGCAGCAACCTCTCCTAGTAGTACAAATAATGATGTTGCAATCTTGCTGAAATTTTATATGAATATTCTATAATAACTAGCATGGAATAGGAATATCCTAACATCCTTCTATTTCTTTGGTGTTGGTATATTTATGATGACATATATATTTTTTGGATCAACTTGAATTCCATCAAAAGAAAGATAGTGCCCCAAGATTATACCTTCAGACATCATCATAATTGTTCTTTACTCAAGGATATGTTGTGCTCTTTACATCTCTTTAAATTTTTTTCTAGATTTTGCATGGATTCTTCAAAAATACTGCCATCGACTATGAAATCATCCATGTATACCTTCATACAATCATTTTTTAAGTCAGAAAAGATACCTAGGAATTACCTTTGGAATATAGTAGGTGCATTGCATAATCCAAAAGTAAGAACTACATAAGCATACATTCCCCATGGACATGTTAAAGTGGTTTTTTCCTAGTCTTCTGGTGCATTTAAATTTGATAATATGCACTATATCCATCAAGAGAATAAATATATTTATTATTAGTCAAAGTGTCAAGTACCTTATCAATGAAAGGGAGTGGAAAATGATCATTCTTTGTTGTTACATTCAAATATCTATAATCTATGAAGATCCTCCATTTTCCATTCTTCTTTGGCACAATGATAAGGGGTGATACCCATTGACTGTCTGAAATTAGATATATAAATCCAACATCCAGTAACTTATCCAATTCTTCTTTTACAATGTCTCTCACTATTGGGTTCATTCTTCTTTGTGGCTTCTTGATTGGATTATAATTTTATTTGATATAAATCTTATGAGTGCAAAGCTTAGGATGAATACCATACATGTCATCATAATTTCATGAAAATGCTTCTTTATTTTTTTGCAGAAGAGTAGTCAGCAGTTGCTTTTGTTGCATAATAAGCATCTTTCTCACATTTAGTGGCCTTCCTGATGTTATCTCTACTTTATTGGAGAGATAAGACATTGAGCACACATTATTGCTGACATAATTCAGTATAAAGTCATGAGGAAAAACTTTATGAAGGAAAAAATTCTTACCTAGAATGTCCTTGGTGCTTTTTTGTAGCAAAACTTAGTTCAATGGGCATTTTAAGCACCTTAACCTATCTTCCACTTCTTTATTCCTTCCATAGTTATTATACAATACATTAGAGAGAACAACCTCTTCTTATTGTCCTTCAATGGTACACGAATTCTCCAACATCATAAGTTTTTACACATAGTTCTAACCTGCTTATAATTCTTCTACCCAAATGGTTTTATCTTCATCATTCAATTGTTTTGCAGGAGGATAAAGTATTAGCTTTTTAGTACCACTTCCATTGGAAATAATCGTGTTTCCAGACCTGCAACCTATGAATGCATCAACAATGGAAAACCATGGCCTTCTTAGGATGAAAGGATATCCTCCTAATATTGATTTTGGTTAAAGAACAATAAATTCAGTAGGGTATTCGTAAGAGTATACCACCATAACTATGTCTTCAAGTACTCTAATGCAGCCTAGAATTCACCATATGACACCCTAGACATGCTGGCACATCACTCATCTTAGACTGAGCACTCACTCGAAGCGCGCAAAGGTACTAGGTCCCTCTTTAGGGTTGTTATAGCTGAATAATAACATGATGAAGACTTACAACATATGGATCCATAACTAATACATCATTATACAGTGCATGATAGATCTAGAAAATAATATGTTCAAACAATAATCATGATAGAAATAAGAACATGTACTACCCAATTATACATAGGAATAACACTTAGGTTAGGTCAATATCTTCCATCTCTTAATTATCACAATAACATAGAAACTTCTTACAATACTAGAAATTTATGTCGATGCGTGCATGGATATGATACGGTAATCCAGAAACATTTACACTATGTTATCTATTTCTCTATATCTATCATCTCCTACAACGTAATTCACTAAATATATATAGGGTGGGGACTTTCCCTTCACCGCTTATGTAATCCAAAAATAGGTCGCATTATATTAGTATCCACACATCATTTTCATGCATAACCACACATGTAAGTGCGCTATCTATAGACTACTGATAGTTAACTAAGGTGACAATCCTATTCTCAGACTATCTCCATGCAAAATCACTCTGAATCCGATCCTCTAGAAATATATGATACGTGGAACACACGTCTTTGCATCATTGGTGTGTTTTGCATGCCATCTTCTAAAAATAGATATTCATGCCAAAAAATGGATAAGTCTTGAAAACTAAACTTCTTCTCTGTGCGTGTATTCTTCCTATCCATTTATGCCTTTGCGAATGACTTTATTTCCCATGCAGACTTCTTGTGTGATTTCTCTGTCAAGTTTTCTTTGATCAACATTACCCCACACTAATTTCATTATCACCCCGACAATGGGTATCTCCAAAAACTGAAGTAAAGAAGAAGAATCAAAAGAATGGAAAGAATGAACAGATGTATGAAAGAATATTTTACCCAACAGTCTCCTCTTCAACCTGAACAAGTAATTCCGGATATTCCTATTTTATTTCAGCCTCTAAGGTCTGTCATTCAATGAGTGCTTGTTCTACTTTTTTTGGAATGTCCACAACAATGGATTCTAATTCATCCCTCACAATCTCCCCTTTTTCATTTTGCAAGACTAACACAATGCTAGGCATTGAGGTCATTCTTCCCTATAGAAAATCCATCTTCTGCACAATGATTTTCCCAAGCTCTTCCAGCCGAGTCTTGTGTGGCTCTTGTGCTGCTACCAGGTCCTCACGATTCTACTTAACCATTGACAACCTTTCTACGCAACCCAATTTTTCATCCTTCATTTCTCTCTAGACCTCATTTTTCTCTTTCAGGTTCTTTATGTTGATAAGAACCTTTGGAGTAGTGCAGATGTTTTAATCATGGTCTAATTTCTTCAATTCTTCTTGTAGCACTTGCAGCAGCCCCTCATAGGATGCAATCTTTCACATCAATGAAGCCTTCTCTTGTTATACCTCTTGTTCTAGATCTCTTGGAATTGTCATGCACAGAGGTTCATCTTCAAGTACTAGGTCCACTAACTTTCCTACATAATGTATCGCTGAGGGAAACATATGTGGTGCCTTGGTCTCCAAGTGTGGCCTAGATCTTATTACATTATCACCAATCTCCTCTATGATGTTGATAAATATAAAATTCATATTCTGTGCTAAGTCCCTCTCTTGCGTTAGGTGTGCTATTTCTCCATACTTAGTTTTAATATCCTCTCTGAGTTCCCTAATTATGGCAGCCTTGTCCATATTTCACCTTGCCACCTCTGTCGATACTTTGACCAATGCATTACTCACCTATCTATTTGACATGACAGTAGGATTTACTATCATGTGTCTTGCCTGAGGTATCTTCTTCAACCTTCGTGATACGCATGACTCCTCACATACATAAAAATTTGGCTCATCCATGTGTGTGTGCATGGACCATGAAAATTGTTTCCTTATGTGCACTGTGGTCATATTTTCATCCATGAGCTCCTAGCCATATAAGTCTTTCTATGTCAGTGTGCTTTAGAATCAGGCATGCACAATTTTATCTATGTCCTCTACATAGCCCATAGTTGGTGGAATGTGCTCCCCACTCATTCTTCTAGACCGTTGCTGCTTAGGGACTTTAGCTTCCAAATTTGAGACTTATGTCTCCATGTCCTAAGAAGTCTGTACAGCTATCTCCTTTGGTCTCTTCTCTTCCTCTACTCTTTCCCTTGATTCCTCATACTTTTGTTCTTCTATGTTCTCTGGAAGTATAGGAGAATTAGGCACACTTTCCTCTGACTCTTTTTCATCCTCATTCAACTTCAGTTTCCTCCTTCTTTACACAGTTGCCTAGTTATGTGGAGAGAGTCTGGGTGATCTGTGCACCATTTTTGGAGTAGTACCTTGGGTCCTTGTTCTCCTAAACACCCTCTTAAATTTGTACTCCCCTTGGACTGCATTCAAGTCCTTATCATCTCCCTCTTTTGGCTAAGGTGGAGTAGTGACACGCTCAGCTTCATCCTTATTCGTAGGGTGTCTTCTACCTCTATGATCCAAACCACCACTATCTTCATGCTCATCCTCCTCATCCTCCAATTTAATTGGCTCTGTGCACTTAGGCGTTGGGATGTTCTCCATTATATTCTTTCCCTTTGGTGGTGCTGGAATTGTGAACTCAGCTTCCACATACTTATTATTCTCCATTTTTTAGCTTTAGTTGGAGATACACCATCACTGCTCTAATATCTCCCACCACCAAAATTATTGGTTTAATGATCAATACATCTAAGATGAGTCTTTCAACATATGCACCCCACCCTGGATACACATATTTCTTCCTTAGTGTGTGGTAGTCGTAATCTACCTTCTCTGCGTTGAATGTAAGTCACAGTGTGTCTGTAAACCTATGTATTGACACCTGGAAGTACCTTATTGTGAATGCATATGGAAACTTACACCAAGGGATTTAAAATCCATCTTTCATGGAAAACCTCGCTATACAGAAATACTGGTATACAGCGAACTAAAATACCTTTCCAACCACCAAAGGCAAGTCATTGGGGATGCGCCATTCTTTCTCAAAAGCCACACGTAGCCTATCATACCATTTCTCAGCCTATTGCTTAACATTCTCTTGTATGGATCCCTCACACAAGTATTTCTTGAATCATTTTGTAGGTGATTTTTTTTCCATTGGATAATCCCATACCTTCTCCTTCAGTCCATTAGGTACTCCGATCTCCATGAACACCGGTGATAATAGAATAGCTCCAAATCTAATCTTTCCTCTTGTGCACATTTCCTCAATGATTTTCTCTGCAATATAACACGAAATGTTGTAGAGTACTCCTTCAAAAATATTTTTGGCAATGTGCAGCCACATGGTGTTCACTTGTGACCACCTTTCCTAGTCATTTAGCTTTGTAACAAGATGCATTGCCACTTTCACAACTGGATACTTCTTCATCTTGTTGATGTCCATACCACACTGACCCTTTGTATACCCCAACTCCTTTCTAGTCTCCATTATTGTGGTTTTAGCTGTTAGATCATCTCACAAATAATCTCCTATGCCTTTCAACTCTATTACCATGGAGAAGAGTGTGGCTGAAATTCTAACTCTATGACCTGCAAAGTAGAAAAATTCCTCGTGCACTCTTCTCATGAGCAATTGGTACAAGGGATCATATTTTCCATAGTAAGGGAGTTCATATAGTTGGTAAAATCCTATCCTCTACAAGATCTTCTCACCAGAATCGTCATACACTGGTATTTCTACTGCTGTGCATTTATTTGTCTTTGTGTTCACCAACGTGTAAAGCACCTTCTTATTCTCTATGGTACAGTGATTATAATCACTCACTTTGCTTTTCCTTATATTTGAATCCCACTCCTGGCTGACTATGTGCCCTCAGGATATTAAATTTCAAAAAAATTCTTTCTAGAGCCATCTCTTCTTCTTCTACCACCTTCTTCTTTCCCTTCCCTCCTATTGTAACTACTTTCTTGGGTGCCATTTCTATCTTGTAATCCTTTGTAGATCCTTTCCGCTCAAATTATGCAAGGTGTTAAGAAAACCCTTTCTTGATTTAGTGTGTCGTAGGTGAAATTACATGCCCTAATTCATCTTTATCACCTTGCTTTGCCTAAACCCTTTACCACTAGGGACATAAGCTCCTTCTGGGCATATATATCTTTGTCATGACTGGTTACACACCTCTCGCACCTTAAAATGATCACTCAACTCTTCGCACTTGGATTCTTTCAAATAATATTAATCATAATCGTAAAAATGAACTCGCATCCCATCTTTATATAGATTTTAAAATTTTTGATACATTCATTGCTCCACCTACCAAATATCCTCTCATTAATTTACCAATTCCATCCTTTCTGCAGGTTACATCCTCGCGCCCTAGCTATAACCTTTTAGCGTGCCTTCCTACCCTCTTGTCATAGATTTCTCTTCAGTGTGCATCCTTGCACCCAAGTACCTCATCACTATACCTTATCCTGGTAGTTATCATGGCCTCTGATTACCTCGTATTATGATTTTCCTTCATTCATCTCCATCCCTAGTCACTTTTGAGAAGAAATGTTTTTACTTTGACAAACACCGTTAGCAGCGTATTCTTTTCATCTTTAAATTCCCACAATCTTGTACCTGGATATCAACAACCACCCCACACTAAAAAGATGTGCAGTCCTCTTTGTATAAACATGCTTCATGTATTAATTAGCTTCATGTGCACAATTGCGCTTATTTCAAAATAAAAACAATTAAAATCACAAACCATAGTGACAATGAAATAAATACATTAAGGAAATACATAATGAAAACCTAACATAAATGGAAATACTTCCTTATTACAAACACCAAGAAGACTTATTTATAGTAGGTATTCAACCTACTCCCATTGAAGTAATTGGGTAGCCGTGTTCCGTCTAGTGCTTCTAACTGGTAACCACATGTTTCAAGGATGTAAGTAATAAAATACGACCCTAACCAATGTACCTTAAGTTTCCCAGGATGGCGCAAGAACTTAGAGTCATAGAGAAGTACCATTTGTCCAATCTCAAACTTCTTATCCCTATTTTTGTCATGCCATGCTTTTTTCCTGGCATTTTCTTTCTTTTGACTCCATCATGTTATGGCTCGTAGCTCATCCAGTTGAATCATCTTCTCAATACACTCATCTAAATCCTACTCATCAGCTAGACCTCTGGCGTGTGTAATGTGAAAAGAAGGTAACATAAATTCTATATGGAGAATGGCTTCTATGCCAAACACCAACTAAAACTGTGTCGCTTTGTTCAATCTCTTATAAGTTTTTCTATATGCCTAAAGAGAAACTGGAACTTTATCATACCAATCCTTTCTTCCAACATCACAATTTTTTGTCAATTTCTGGCTCAAAATCTTGTTAAAATCCTTAGTAGTTCCATTTTCCTGAGGATGATAGGGTGTAGTTTTATGGTGTGCAACCATAAAATCATCTAATAGGATCCTGATTGTCTCATTCAAAAAGTGTGTACCCCTATCACTTTTCAATCTTAAAGGACATACATATCTTGTAAGAACATTCTCCCATAGAAACCTAGCTAGTGTATTCATTGTACAGTCCTTTATAGGTGTTTCTTCTACCCAATGTGTGAGATAATTTGTATAAGTAATGATATAGTGTGACCCAGTCCTATGCGTGGCTGGAAAAATAGGTCCTAAAAAATTGATAGCCCATTTCTCAAATGGTTTGGCACTAGTAATTGGTCTTAAAGGTATTTCATCTATTTTCCCTGGTCTACCTAGACACTGACAATGATCACATGCTTTGCAATACTCTTTACAATCTCTATACAATGTCTCCCACCATAATCCAGCAAGTAGGTTCTTTCAGGAAATTACATCACCTGTATAGTGACCTCTTGAAATACCACCATGGGATACTTCCATAATATCCTTATGATCGTGCTCTAATACACAATGGCATAATACTTCATCTCTACCTAACTTGTAGAGGTCACCACTGATTAACATAAATGGTGCCACACATATAGCAAGCTGTTTCTTTTCTAATACCTTCATTCCTTCAGGTGCCACAATAGTCTGTAGAAAGATAAAAATGTATTCTAATTATGATGGTGCGCATTGTAACCTATATAAATTTTCATCTAGCATGGTTTCTTCAATTATCTATGCTTCTTCTCCTGAGTGACTTCTAGACAAGTGGTCTTGTCCAGAGTTACTCTTCCCTGGCTTCATCACAACTGTGAAGTCAAACTCTTGAAATAGAAGTACCCATCTACATATGCACCCTTGTAAGATGGGTTTGTTCAAAAAATAATTCAATTCCATGTGATCTTTATAAAACAAAAATGGGGTTGCTAACAAGTACTATCAAAACTTATGCAATGCCTAGATCATTGACAAATCTTCGCTCTCTGTAGTTGTATAATTATGTTCAACAGGAGTCAAATTCCTACTAGCAAAAAAAATTGGATGATCTACAATACCTTCGCTAGGTTGAGCTAACACATTGCCAATGGCCATGCCAGAGGCACCCACATGCACATGAAATGGTTTATCCCATGAGGGAAAGTTTAGAATGGGCACGATAGTAAGTTTCTCCTTTAATATCTCAAACGCGTGTTGTTGTGGTTCTCCCCAATAAAATGTTCCTTTCCCTTTTAGTAATTATTTTGAGGGTGCAACAAATTTTGCATAACCTTTGATGAAATTTTGATAATATCCTGTGTGACCCAAAAATCCGCACACCTCACTTTAATCGGTAGGCATTTAAAGGCCTAGAATAACTGGAACCTTAGCTAGATCAACCAAAAAACCTTCCTTGCAAATTATATGTCCTAACAGTATTCCAAAATGTGTAGAAAATATTAAATTTTTGATGTTTAAAGAGATACTCAATTGTCCACACCATTCAAACATCAAGCATATATTGTCACAATGATCTTTCACAAGCCCATATACTGTCCAATAATCTAGATAAACCTATAAAAAGTTGTGAATAAAATCTTTCAATTCTTGAACAACTATCTGTAAAAATACAACAGGCATGACAATATAGGAGAAGCTACCCCATTCAGTAGTAAATTTAGTCTTTTCTTGATCCTTCTGTGTAATTCTAACCTGGTGACACCCAGAGAATCCATCTGTAAAAGAATATATTTTTTTCCCTACAACTCCTTCTAGCATTTCCTTAGTAAATGGCATAGGAAATGGATCTGTTACACATGCAGTATTCAACTCCCTGTAGTCCACACATATTCTAATTCATCCATCCTTTTTTATACTAATCACCATTGGAGTAACCCATTCTAACTCTTCAAGGGGATTGATAATCCTAGATTTCAATATGTTATCAATCTCTTCCTTGACCTTTTCGTGCAAATTGGGGTTCATTCTGTAAGGCCTATTTCTAACTAGGTGTACACCATCCTTAACTTTTATGTTCATTTACCCAAGTGATTCATGCACACCTTTAAGTTCATTATACCCTCAAGGGAATAAGTCCTGATAATCCCTGAGTAACTCAATGATCTTTTCCACTTCTAATTCTAACCAATAGTTTCTAATTATGACCTCCTTTGGCTCAGCCTCTAAACCTATATTCACCTTCTTTATCTTCATGGGTTCGTGATAGGTGGGTGTATCCTTGTCTGCACTGTCCAATACCTCATACACCTCTTGTAAATGTTCAATATCTAGGTTCTCAGCTTCCTCATCATCCACGATGTAAACCATCTTTCCTTTCTCTTTCTCAAGGCAAGCGCATTCAAGTAGTATGGAGTCCATTTCTCCTTCCTGTTCAAAATGCACTCTGGAATCTATCTCACCAAATAATTCTTGAATATTCTCTTCTACCTTTGCACTATCTCCCATAGTTAAGCACTTGACAAATTTTAATGCTTCTTCTACCAGAGGTTTAGTCAAGAAGTATTCAAAGGTCTAGAGAATTCGTGCAATCAAATTCTTCCAATTCCCAGTCTCTTGATGTAGTTATACGTATACATACTAGGCGTGTGTGCATCCTTGTAGAGTAGATTACAATCTATGCACCTAGAGTGAAGGTGGTAATGTTTCCTATCCCACTGTGCACAGTCTCTCACACTGTTGAATGTGATTTTGAACAAGTTGATCACCATTATAAGTGCAGATCTGCGTAGGTGCATTACTCTTTAAAAACCAAGTAGATACGGTTGCTCCAATCTCCTCCCATTATAGAATATTATCTCTGTGGACTACCCACCAATGTGCTCCTATCCCATGAAATGTATACACTAACATATCTCTTCTCTTAATTTGATCTGTCCACTGTGCTTCCATGGCTTTCAAAAATACAGGAAGATATTTTGCCCCTGTATACCAAAGTATTGTGCTACCTATCCGTCGAACAGAATGAAGTCCAATCTTGTGCGCAACTGTGCTTTTTACCTCATGCCCTACTATTTCATATGTACCATGAGCCTAATTTTCATAATAAATACTCATAGTATCACTAATCGAATGAGAATATTCCCATTATAGGATGCCTTCCTTTGATGGCTCATTGACCTCAAGGTCTTGAATAGCGCGTACATAGATTTTTTTTAAGTCCTCCTCACTTAGAGGCTCAAATTATGGTGTAAAATTCCCATCTGTCAAAGGTATCACAACCCTTTCCTCCTTGTTCTCAAAGCTGATATACCCCTTATTGAATCTCAAGTCAGCATTATTTCATAACACCAAGGGCATCCAAGTAAGGCTAGAAAACTATCTGCTTCTGCAAGTGCTAATACCTCAAAATCCCCAGTGAACTTGGCCCCTTGTATGGTTATAGATTCATCCTTCAAAACTCCTATGGGAGTGGCCTTAGTATGGTTTTCCATAAACAACACATTAGATGATGGCTGCAATGGAGGCCTCCCCATTTGTACCCATGCATCTAATGTAAGCACATTCACTTCCACACATGTATCAATTAATATGTTGCTTAGCAGCCATCCATCCATAATAGCATTCAGAGTAATTTCCTTTTTGTAGTCAATGCTATCAGAGGGAAGATTTACATGCAGGATTTTCCATTTAGTCTCAATACTTATGTGTGGAGTGTTCCCTTTTAACCAACTTCCTAATAGTGGAACTATGTTCTCCTAGTGCAACATTTTGCACACTTCTCTCAGATCATCGATATCATTTTGGACTATCTCTGATGCTTTCTTCTACTCCTTTAAGTGTTGTATCTCACCCTGAAGATTCCTTAGCACTTCCATAATATCATAATAAACCTCCTTCTGATAGGTAGGGTTTGGGCACCAGGCATGAAGGACGTCATCCTTAGTGATGATAGGTTTCTGCTGTAGTGCCTCTCTTATGCGCGCTGCTTCAGCACGTGTAGTAATATTTACTATTAATGCCTCAAGTCCTAGTGTTATCTTGGGCATCCACTAATATTTTATCACGTGCTAGATTCTAACCATCCCAACACCTTTGTTTTCTTGCTTATGTTGCTTACTCAGATGCTCATATAAGTCTGGGAACTCTTCATAGCTATGGTTATTTTTACAGAAAGAACATGCAATATTCTAGGACATTCACACCTATAGTGGTCAGGATATCCGTATGTATAACATGTTCCATGAGGGAACTCACCTCTTCCTCCACCGTGGCCTCATCCTTCATATCCACCATGATATTCACGTCCTCTTCCATGACCTCCTTCAAAATTCCCCTCATTCATGTCATAGCCCATTTTATTATGATCCCAATCCTGGTTCTCATTCTTACCCTTATAATGATTTGTTACACTTTTATGTCATACCCCAATGTCTATAGCATCCTAGATCTAACTAATTAACCAACAATCTTCCGTATCATGGGTTGTGGACCAGTAAATTTAAAGTAACAAGATACATTCTTCCTTATCATGCATTGTAACAAAGGATAGTGACTAGCATCATGATTCAAATAACAGATGCCACAGTCCAATAGTAATGAGCATATGGATATGCAAGGGAAACTATCCTTGGTGTGTCCTTCCACTTCACAATCTGTACACCAATTCCCTGAGCATGTTTCATGGGGTGAATTCGCTAATAGCTTCTCTAACTATTTTTCCATAGCTGTAATCTGTGCCTCTAAGAATGTACTAATGCCAGTGTCAATACTCCAAACTACCTCAGTATGCAAAGATGCTTCCAGTGCTTCATGTGGATCAATGTATGTCTTATGTGACAGTGTTCTTCTAAATGGTGTAATTAATCTACCAATGAACCATTGTGCATTCTAGCTTGCATTAATATCATAAGAAAGCTTAGATATGAGTGTTTTAAAACATGCATCATACTCACACAAACTCTCATTAGTGCCTTGCTTGATATCCTTGAGGGCGCTTATAATATTTTTCTAAAATTCTGGGATATAGAACTCCTTCAAGAAATCATTTTTCAGCGCTACCTAATCCATGCAAGTTTGATCAAGGTCAAACTTCCTATACCAGTTGTGTGCACGTCCCTATAATGTAGTAGCGAATTGAATTGCCTTACCCTCAGAAGTTGTGATCCCTTTCACATGCCATAATATTTCACACATGTGAACATGCTAAGCAACATCCTCTATGCCTCTATACTCCAAAAGATAGTGAAATCTCCATATAAATATTTTGGGGTTGGTGCAGACCTTGTCCACCTTATCTAGAGCCTCCTATGTTTCCCCTACCTCTAGAACCACTAGATCCACCAGAACTAGAACCACCTATACCTCTTGACCCTCCACCTATAGCTGGAATAGGACCTATAGATGTAGTCCCCTATGCTCTGAAAATAGTACTATATTGAATCCCCATAGTTTGTATGGTAGTTCCACTTCTAGAGGTGAACCCAACATTCTACACACTTACATTATGTGTAGATGATGTGCTTGAAAATGTTCCTCCAAATAACATTGAATTCGTCTGTCCTACCATTGATGTACTTTCTCTCTGAATTACTCCAGTTCTCCTATTTCCCAAATTCATTTTCTGATTACTTATCATACTAGATACTAGAAAACCAAGTGCAAGGGCTAGGTCACTAGGTGGATTAAGATACGCACCCACAATCTAGGTAGTCTCTATTGGCGCACTTCTGTGTGAAGACAAGGGGGGATCTCTATCATGCTTTCCAAGATGGGGGAGTTCCTGATGCTCTAGATCCATGTCTTCTACATGATCTTTAAATCCTTCATGATCAATCTCTCTCCTCAATGCCATACTTTCTGCAATGGTACGTTGTTTCTCTATCTCCCTCTTGTGCACCTCATTATACTTAAGCCACCTTTCCTTTCTTTGCCTTTCTGCCACTAGGTCTGTCATCTTTCACCAAACCTGTTGCTTCCCTCATGTGTGGTGAGGTTTCGTTAGCCATCGGTTTACTCTCCAAGTTAAAAATTTATCATCAAGATCTCTATCACTAGTGAAATACTTTGCAAATATGTTCCTCTAGGTTACCGCAAAAATTGGAATTCAACTACTTTTGGGAAAGAATATGTCGAAATTGAATATTCTAAAATATAATTATTTACAACACCATGAAACCACATATCCACAGTGCGAGTCCAAATTGTATCAGCATCATAAAGGGTCTAAAACTCTTCCTATGTCCAGACAAGTTTGTAATACCTCCAATTCCACTTAGATGCATAAGCAATTAGCCACTCGTATAATTCTACTAGAAAGATGGTGAAAAAGCTCTCATAGAAACTATCATACAAATTATGTTGTACCAAAATGCGTACGTTAAACTCAGATCCAATGCTGAACCGCCGCACATATTCTTCCTCTAGATCTTATACCCACTCCTCAATACTTTCTAGATTTAACTGGTACGTATTCATCGCGAAACATCCTGAAAAGAACTAAAAAAATGTCCCAAAAATTGAACTAATGATTTATCCTAGAATTCACTAGATGACTCCCTAGACACCCTGACACATCACTCAGCCTAGACTAAGCACTCACCCAAAGCACAAAAAGTTACCAGGTCCCTCTATAGGGCTGTTATAGTAGAATACTAACATGATGAAGCCTTACGTCATATGGATCCATAACAAATACATCATTATCAAGTGCATGATAAATTTAGATCTAGAAAATAATAGGTTTAATCAATAATCATGATAGAAATAAGAACATGCACTAACCAATTATACACAGGAATAACACTTAGGTTCAGTCAATTAGACAATGTGTGGCATGCACATCTCTACATCATTGGCATGTTCTACACACCATATTCTAAAAATAGATCTTCATGCCCAAAAATGGATAATTCCTTAAAACTAAACTTCTACTCTGCATGTGCATTCTTCCTATCCATTCACACCTTTGCATATGAATTTCTTTCCCATGCAGACTTCTTTTTTGCTTTCTCTGTCAAGTGTTCTTTGATCAACATAGTCCTTTAGGTCTCACTATTAATCTATCTGCAAGTTGTAAGATTGTACTTGTTGGCCTTATTCCTTCTAATTTTAGATCATCCATAATTTTATTTTTCATGACGTTAATGGATGCCCCCAATTCAATCAGAGTGTTCTTTATTTTTGTGCCATTGATTGTAACATTTACCAAAAGACTTCCTCGATCTATATACTTTGGTAAAACTAAATTCCCAAGCATGATATCGGTCAGTTGTCTAATAACTTGCATAGTAGATGGATCCTTCCTCTTTCTTCCTAGTTTTAATGCATAAATTCTTAACCAAATTGTTGTGGATGGGAACATCCTTGATTTCTTGAATCAATGGAATTTAGATTCAAATATCTCTTATTTGATTAAAAAAATCATAATCAGAGTCTGATTTGAGGTCAATCTTCTTTTCTTGTAATCTCTCTAGAAATGGTGGTTCATTAGTTTGTACTTTACCCTTGTTAGAAATCTATTCAGGTTGTTTTAGATTATCTTGCAGCTTGTTCTCATTTTATTGTGGATCATTCTGCAACAACTTTGGTTCATCTATACTATCTATAATGGTGGGTCCATGTGGTGGAGGAAGTGTTCTTCCTAAGAGGAGATGGATATTGTTAACATTAATGGAATAGGTAGGGTATTGAGCTGGTTCAATCGAATAAGATGGCTAAGAAAATTTATTGTTTGGGTTAGGAATTGGTTGAGTTGGTAGCTGAGTTGCTTTTGGCTGAGATCCAAGTTAAGGATTTGGCATTAGAGCTTGTTACTATGGATAAAGAGGTTGCTGGTAATATTTTTTGTAATCAAGAGGTGGTTTTTTCCATGACTTCCCTCAACTCCAAGGCTTCTTCCATGATTTAGAGGTTTGTTTCCATTTTTGTTGTCCTATAAATTTAGTTTTCCATTATTGTTGGTATTGGCTAGGGTATGGAGCCCAACCTTGCTCTGGATTAGCCCAAGGTTGGGGTTGCATATATGGATTACTAGACCAATTTTGAAATGTTGACATAGGGTCTTATGACATACCTCCTTGGCTTGGTAGCCACAATTTATTTAGTAACATAGAATACTTGTCCATCCTCTATCTCCAACATCTTAAATTCATGTGAACCCTCCCTTTCTTTTGCAATATTGGCCAATCCTCTGCATCCACAATAAAATTTCTTCCTTCTGCATGAATGGTAGAACTCTATGATTTTTTCCTCTGCATCTTCTCTTTTCTTCTTGGCATGTAAAGCATATAATTGAGTGGCCATGTCATTGACAATCTCCTACTTCATGTTCTTGAACATGTTGACAATATTTGACTTGGATATGTATCCAATTTTTTTAGTAGTTGATTCACCTCTTGATCTTACATGTCTTATTCTCTTCATAGTGGATCTAGAGTAATTCCTGTAGGCTTCAAAAATATTCTCAAAGGAATATTTGGAAATCTCTCCAACTCCTATCAATTCTAGCGCACCCATTTCCTCCTCACTGAGTCCCCTAAAAAAGAGTAATTTGAGATATTCAGGGGGTTGTTTTGTATGCCTTGTCTTCTGAACATAGAACATGAATATTTTTTAGTCTTAAAATGGTTCATCCTCATTCTATGTTATCTTTTAGATTTCATCACCTCCTCTACTACTCGGTTTGAAATAGTCCTCATCCTTA
Source organism: Taxus chinensis (assembly GCA_019776745.2). NCBI lineage: Eukaryota > Viridiplantae > Streptophyta > Pinopsida > Cupressales > Taxaceae > Taxus > Taxus chinensis. The sequence goes on from CM034154.1 coordinate 472,731,749, forward strand.
GTGATAAAATTCTCCTTTATATGTGCCAAAGTGGTAATGACTTCTCTTCCTAAACCCATGAATTATCTCAAGGTTACATCCTTGAGTGTAGTAGGAAATAACTTTAGTTTATGTGTATCATATGTACAATCAAAGATCCTACATAAAATTTCAAGCTCGAGCAAAAATGTTTTCAGGTATTCAGTCATGGATCCATGAAAGTTAGGCAAGGTAGAGGAAGAAATATTCATCATAGAAGTAGCCTCAACATTGTTGAAAATGGGAAATTCAAAGTTGGTTTCCCCATTTTCAATGTTTTTTTTTACTTATTCTATTATTTCTTGCTGCTCAGGAGTGGATTCTAAACTTTCACTTGCAAAGGGATCTTCAAAAAACAAACCTTGTACAGAGGAAAGTATATCTTCTTCAGAATCCTTTGAAGTATATGAAGAGATATGTGCTACTCATGGAATGGGTAAAAATATACCATGGGCATCTCTTAGATGGTGCATGCATCAAATAGCTCAACTCAATAAGATAAAATTAGTGGGGGGGTTGGTTGGAGGTGAATTTCTTAAAACCTAGTTGCTTCTAAGAAATGAAAACCATCTCAAAAACCTTATAACTTGGCAGCATCTCTGGAAACAGTGGAAAAATAAGTGGTGCAAATTAACTTGTAAAAATTAATATGTTGTTCATTAATCTGCATTCATTAATTATCAAACCAAGGGGTGTAGAATTTCAATAATGTCACTTCTATATGCACAGTTACATGTATTTTAGGAGATAAGGAGTGAATTGTTTTCACTACAATACTAGAAATAATAATTCTTTGAGTCAATATTATGACTAAGGTAAAACATGTAAACTCAAAATGTAGATAAAGAAACGAATTGTTGATAATTCTACTCATGCAATAAATAAAGAAAAAAACTATGGAGGGGGTTATCAAACCACAAGTGGGGCCTAATTTGGGGGCTAATCCCTCCTAAGGCTTGTCCCTATAACTACTAAGAATAACTCATAATTTTTATCATATTGGCATAAATATTACATCTGAATACAAAGTAACCTCTATATTCTATGTATCTGCTACTCTCTAATCTCTATCTAGATCTACATACATTAACCGAATTTTCTTTAGCATTAATCCTTTTCTTTTTATACACCTCATTATAGAAAAACTGTGAGGAAACAAAGTTTGACTATGATTTCAAATAAATCAATTAAAATATCTCAACAAAATAATCCAGAGACTCGACGCATGCAATAGGATTAACCAACAAGTGTTTAGATGTCAATTACATAACTTAAGTAGCTGATCATGTCAATCAATAATTTCCAAAATCATGAATTTAGTCAATTAGTTCCTTATTAAGTTACAACACATGGTTAGATGTTGGAGTTGATTCATCTCCTAGTTCTCATGTTGTAATTGTAATTGCTTCTTCTATTGACATGTGAAAACTTGAGTGTTAAGTCCACATTCCACGATATTCTTAGGATCAAGGCTTTTTAATGTGTGTGACTTCCTTTGGTTGTGGATGCTTTACTACAGATAAGTCCATTGGCTACATGAGAGTTACTGTAGATGACCTCGTAGCTGTAGATGATTCCTTTTGGTTGCAGATATGTTACTGCATATGGATGCTTTAGCTGTATGTGAGTTGCTGCATATAAATTTTTTGTTTCAAATAATATTATATTCATACAAAACATCATTCAAATAATTTATTGTAGCCAAGAGAATAAATACATACTCACAATACTATAAAATAGATTTAACTAGTAATAACTATATTAATCAATATTCATTCCATAATTTTAGGTTATAATGAAATGTCTTAGCAACATAACAGGGGAATAAAAGTAAACGGATTCAAATGGTTCAACAAATTACATAATATGATTTTTTTAGAAAGGGATTTAAACAACTCATCGGTGCTTACAACAAACATCTAAAAGAACATGACTTTAATATTGGTGACTTAGTCTTAAAATAAAACCATAATGTAACTACTCTAGAAAGGAGTCAGCATGGAAAGTTTTCTTCCCAACTAGACTAGACCATATATAATCAAGCATAAGTATGGGTCTAGATCTTATCATTTAGCCTCCCTTGATCATAAACTAGAAACATAACCTCTCAATGCCTTACACTTGCAACCTTTCTACTATTAACATACTTAACAATGAGCTCTTAGTCATATCAATGATCATATTTCCATCATCATCATTTCCATCTCTCATTATAATGTTTGGAATTATGTGGTCTACCATCACATTCCTATATGTGGCCTTGAATATGGACACCACTTCTCTACCCATAGCATATTCCTTATGGATAAGTTCCTCCTTCTTGGTGGGAACCCCACAATCATTACATCTATCAACCTCTTATCTACCTACCGGAACCATACTAATGGTCCACATGTATTACTTGTACATCTTATATCCCCTATCCAAGTGGTCTACTTGGTTATCCCTATCTTTATCTTAAAAACTCAAAAAAAATATGGATGCTCATATCAAAAGCTATCATATCCAAAAATAGATTGATCCCTCGAAGGAGATTTGTTCATATGAATCAAATTGTTAAAAAAGTATAGATTACTCCCTCGAAGGATAGCTATTATATATCCTGCCATCTAAAAAATAAAAAATCCAAAAATGTAAAAATCCAAAAAACAAACAAATCTAAATGTATACCACTCCCTTAGAGGATGACTACTATTTTATATCATGGCAGTAAAGGCTTCCCATATTGATCAGCCTATAAAATCTCAAAAGTATAAATAAAAAAGAAAGCATCCTAAGAAATCTTCCCACATCGATCAAATTTCTCATTTGTCAAAAAATTCTTGCATTGATTAGAGCTAGGGCATATACCTTGGACAACCTCTTAAGGAGAACCTATCTTCTCCCACACACATTACATCTAAAACCCCTTTGTCATGTTGACAGAAGATCTATAAGTTTACTTCCCATATTTTCCCTTACAATCTTAAGTATGACTAACTATAATTAGTTATGTGTTAACACTTGCTATTAGCTATAATTGTTTCCCTTTTTCTTGTTCCTTGTTCACATTTACCTCTAATACAGTCCAAAAAACATCTTTTCCTCATCCACTCTTTACTATGAAAAAGTGTAATTCATACCTTTTAGTCACTTTTATAAAATTTGCCCCCTTGTTTTTTTCCACATCTAATCTAATCCCATTTCTTCTTCTTATCTTTTACCTATCTAACATTTTTGGATCCATAATTTATATCCTAATCATCAAATCCTTCCACATATATCTAATATAGCACATCACATCACATCAAATCTAACATATAAATCATTATCCATATTCTATATCATATTACAACATATCTAACATCTAAATCAATAACATAGTCATATATAATCTAATCCACATCATGTCCTTTGTACATTTGTTAATATCAAACCCATCACATCTACTCTACATATTCATATTCTAATCAAATATTAACATCAATATAAAATCATCTAAGTCATCATAAATCAACACACCACATACACATCATGACAAAAATCATCATATATATAAATAATTGAAAGGTTTATACATCCTTGATAGACCTCTACTGGACTCTATGTCCAATTTATAAATCAAAATAAATATCAAAATCTATAGAATATTCATCCACTAAGTGGTGAACTAAATATCAGACAGCCTAAGTGTCGATCTCTATCCTCTTGGCATAGGATCATGTCCTCCTCCCTGCCCTCTATCTGGTCCCTCATCTAGCCTCTGATCACATCTCAGTTGTGCCATGCTAATCATTCTCCCTAAATCCACTTGTCATGTTAATATCCCAAACCTCCTCTCTTAAGCTATATATGTCGCATAGTACACCACCTCAAGTAGTCTTGCTCTCACATTACAATCATATTATTTTGCCTCCTCACCTAGTGCTTGGTACTGCTCCTGTGACATAGTTTTAGGTGGTGTCATCAAACCATCTCCCTACATGGCTCCCTAAATGTCACTCACTGTCACCTTAGATGTGGTTTGAAAATCTCCATACTTGGCTGGATAGGCCTCTCGCTATCTCCTATATTGGTCTCACTGTTATATGGCTAGATATCTCTCCTGGTGTACCCCCACTATCTCTTAATGAGGTGAATCTAAATACAAATGTAATCAATTTATCTCTGCAGCTTCCCCTCCATCTCCATTTACAGGCGCTACCACCTCTCCCCCAACTGGCACCACCACCTCTCCTCCCATAGGCATTTCCACCTCTCCCTCAATAGGAACTAATTACTCTCCTCTTATCTCTTCTCTCTCCTTGGCTTCCTGGGCTACCTTTTGTTATGTCCACCACTCTATATACCCATATATAACTCCTACATCATCATCATCTCATATATATCCCTCCTCTTTCAATGGGTTTGCCATTAATAGACTAGGAAAGTACCTCTCTATCTCATCACATCTGTATCTGATGGGTTTTCCATTCACCGTCTACACTACACCAAATTATCTCGTAACCCAAGGAAAATGAATTTCCTCTATCATCTATGGCCTCCTCCCCTAGAGACATATCACTCTCCTCCTCCCTGTCAACTCTATGTATGTCCTAGGCCATATTGGGAACTCTTTGTAAGGCCTTCATCTCACATCCTCCACCTCTAAACTCCCAAGTCTCTCCACTTACCAATCCTCACCACACTCACCTCTATCTTCATGCACCTAGTCTGCTTGCCATCTCAAAAACCTAATGATAAGCTCAATTTGGTATCCTCTGACCCATGACAGCCCTAGTGGACTCACAATAATTATGTGCTCATAGGCCCAAAAGTGTAATAAAAATCCCACATCTATGCTAGAGCTCCTCCTTGATACATACATCCACAATTCATAGTATACCAACACCAATAACGATAACCTAAAGGTAAACATTTTCATGTGCTCGACTATATCTCCTACAACTCGTTCTAATTTCTATGGAAACTAGGGTCGACCTGAGTCTAGAAATACATAGTGGGAAATTACCATCATGACCAAGCATATTAATTGACTCAGTGGCATCGCCATTTGGTATCAAGACTCTATATGAAAATACCCTAAAGTGAATGTAATATGTGGGGCATCCTCTCCAAACATTTATGTCAATACCACCATCCTACCCTTTGTTATGATAGTAACTATCAACACCCCTTGGATAGGAAATATCATTATATGATACATGTCCTCTAACTTGATTTTAATCTCTCCTGTCTTGAACCAAAAAGTGTTAGTTATAGGATCCCATCTATTGATCAAATGATCAGACCTGTATCTCTCGCCAACCTTTAATATTGATGAAAACCTCCCAATCCAAATTCTACTAAATGATCCCACTCAACCTCCATCACATCTTCCCTCATTTTCCCTAACAAATCAAAAATTATATCTATCAGGTATAGAGTATCTTGAACCTATAAAAATCCATTCAATATGAATCCATCAGATTCCAATCATCAAAAATTATTATTTTCATCTACCATCTATCAATCTAGCCCCCATCCTACCCAATTGATGTCGACCCCATTCAGGTTGACATGGACTTACTCTCGGTTGATGGAGACTGGACTTTGGTCCTCCAAATTTCAAATTATTATTATTATTTTTTTAAAAATAAACCACAAATTAACAAACTAAGCTATGTTTTCTGACTTACCATTCTCTGTGAACTCTGGCACTTCCTTTCTCCCTTTTTATCATCCATTCTAACTAAATCACAAGATTTTATACCTCTCTAATAGCTCGATCATCAAAATCGTGTAATGCAAATGAGATTAGTCAGCCAATTATGTCTCTTATATAGGTAGAAAAACCTCATCAATGGTGATCCACTATTTATATTCGACCTCAACCAAGTCACCGTTGACCGTGTCTAGTCGTCGGTGACCCAACACTCTTTTTTCTCATCTCCTTCAAATTCTCCATAAAATTATATTTTCTTCCAATTTTTGGATTGTATGTTCCTAATAACACCTTGCTTGTTTGTCCCACTAGCCTTAGTTAGATAAATTTAGTTTATCTTATCATGTCTCTTCATTGCATCTAGTAACCCACTTTGCAGCCATCCTTATGTTCCCATTTGGGGCACCATCTCTTATCCTAAGCCCACTATCGTGGCCATCATTACTATATTTTATCCACATCCCACTCAAACTCATATTTTCGATTCCTCATATATGAAGGATATTGCATCCTCTTTTGCCCCCACATATTGTCATGACCATTGTCCTTACCATCCTCACATTTGTTTGTACATATTTTTTATGTCTCCCTTTAACATATTGGTATCATGGATCACATATCTATCTAAGCAGATTCACATTAGATTCCCTCTATTTTTTAGTGATTTTCACTTACTCATAATCCCATAGGACATTTCCATCATCTCCATTGATGTCATACTTTGTTCCTTATGAAATTGATTCCAAAATCACCACCATATTTTTGTTTCTCTTTTTATCCTTATCCCTCTCCCCTTGGGGCATCTTCTCTCATATTTTTATTTTCTTCTCTTCTCCTTTTCCTTTTCTCCTCTATCTCTTTCAAACTCATGATTGATTCTTACTTGTCTCAACAATCCCTATTTTTAGGGGCAACACCTCAGCCATCATCTCTTACCACTTCCTATTTTTCCTAGAGGTTTACTTAAATGAAAACTACTCAACAAAAGGGGGAAAATGTAGACACCAAATTTTTGTATCCCTTGTCCCTCATCCTATGTTTACTCCCCTTCACCATCTTACACATATATACCTCCCTTCTTATTTTTTATTTTTCCCCTGAATCCCATCTAATTACCATTTTCCCCTAATTTATCCTATCTTAATCCAACTATTAATTCACCTTCCCTAATCCATCCTAAATCACACTTAGTTATCCCTAAACCCATCCGCTAATATTTTTATCCTCCCTAAACATCATTTTTATCATCCATAAGTTCCCATCTACCATTATTCAATGCATTCCTATCCCCCAACCACCTTTTATCCTCCTAAAGAAACTCTAACCCACATTAACCACTTGAACCATAATATCACCCCTTTTAGGTCATTTGCATTGATATGATCAAATCTCCACTACCAAAATTGATGGTCTACCGCAGTCACCACTGAGGCCTATGGGTCATTGTTGACCCTATAAATAAACACATACCCTTTCTCTATTAAAGATGTAATTATGAGATTTCGATATTTATTGTGACTTTTTCTTTGTTTCTTACCCTTGTAGTTTTTAACGATCATCTTGGAGCTACTTTGGAGATGTTGCACACTACTTGGGAAATTTGAAGTTCTCTTCTTGCTTGGTATCTCACCTTTTCTTTCTCAAAGTCTCCATTACCATACAACCATCATTATGTATCACTCTTGCAGGTTTACCAGTCACCTTGGAGCTCTGCCCTTGCATCAGTTGTCGTCAATCCCTCTATGTAGTTAATTTTCCATCCATTTTCCTCCATAAAACCCTATATCCCTTCCCGGTCATTTTTGACTATGCATAGTCTTGGTCGACCTGATTCACACCTACCTTATTATCTCTCATCCACCTCTTCAGTTATTTGTTCTCTATCTCCACATTATATTATAGCTTCCAATTTTGTTGTCTCGTCTCATCCTCATCATACCTATTTGTTGTCAATCCATCCCAACCACCATCAACCCAGCTTGTATTTATCATTTTCTCATCAGATATACCAATTTTATTACATCCTTTCTGTCCCAATTAGATACTGAATCTCTACAACATCCCAACACTAGATCAGTTTTAGAAAAACCCTTAAAATCTACCTTTTCTCCTTTAATTTGTGTCTTACTCTTTTCAGTCATCATCAATTGTACCTAGCAGTCTCGGGTCACTTGTTTGTTGAAACCCTTCAAGACATTTCTACTGAATGGTTATATCATTTACCACCTCTCTCTATTGATAGTTACGCTACTATGAGAACAATTTTTAAATCAATATTCAATCCTGTAGAGGATGTACATGCATTATTGTATCAATTTAATCAAATGAATAAGGAATTGCATGAGCCAATGTGTGATGTTATAGAAAATTTCAACAAATTGATCCACAAGATTCTAAAACATACTACTCTCACTCTTGAGAATCAAAAGATTTTCTTTGTCAATGCTCAAATGTTAGAAGTTATTTTTTAAGAAGGTCTCACATTCCTATTATAGCTATCGCTCAAGCAACAACCACATAGATCAAAGATAAGCTTATCATGGTCGATAAGCTAAGGATTTATTATTTAAATTCTAATAATCAAAGTATCTCTCAAAGTAAAACTAATCCAATGATCCATAGATAAGTAAATGCTTTATTGGCATTAAAGAAATAGGTGTCCCAAAATGTACCAAATTCCCCTTATCGGGATATCCAAAGGAGAAATTTCAACAATAATCATCCTACGAGAGACAGGAACCAAACTTTGACTTCTCAACTAAAATTAGATATTGAATATCCTCTATTCAATGTTGTTTTTTAGGTGTTTGATTTAAAAAAATAAACATGTGAAGAAGCTGAAGAATCTTATGAAGAAGTTGGTTATGCACATGTGTCATATGATTAATCAATTGATGACTCCAACATCAGTTACCTCGAATATGAAGAAGATTATTATGATGATGTTGTGAATGACATGAATAGCCAATATTTTTTTTATCTTTACTCACTCACAAAAAAAGGAAGTGGAGAGGTAAAAAGAGAAGGTCAAAGAAAAAACATATCTGATAGCTACTCGAGATATTGTGAAAAGAGGTACTCATTTTCCCATATAGCCTAAAGAGAATCCTCCCATAAAAAAAAGTGACTCCCCCTTCCACCTCTTCTTCTTTTGTTACCCCTAAGCTTAGTACCATTATTTAAAAAAATTAATGAAGGGTCTTCACCTTCATCAACCCCATCTTACTATGCTTTCAAAATTAATTACCATGCAAATAAAACCAAGATTTAGATGTCGGAGGTGGAGTGCTTTCAATTCAATTTGGAGAAATTTAAAAGATTGAATTAGTTTATAGAAAGTAAGGTTGTTACTCCTTCACCAATTTATTATAAATTAATTCTTCCCAATCCCATACTTCCCTTGTCCAAAAAAAATTGGCCTTAACCTCCTCATTGGGAAAAATTGATACATTCTACTTGTTGTTTCTCATCAATGATTTCAAGGTTAGTAATTATATCATAGATTCAGAAGCTTTTGACAACATTATGCTTGCTAATGTATCTCATGCCTTGGGAATCACTCTTACCAAACCATTTGGACATTTTTATTTAATGGAAACCAATAAAGTCCCTCTGATTGGACATATTAAGGATACTCAATTTACATTTACCACTTTCCCTAAGAAGAGAGTCAAGATGACAATCTTGGTCAAAAATATTCTGGCTACCTATGGAATATTATTGGGAAGAGGATTTTGCATGGATGTTGGAGGAGAAATTCACATGGAATTGTCTTAGGCCCATATCCCTATAAATGGAGTAATGTGTACAATTGAACCTAAAGTTCAATAAAAATACCTCGTGACTAAGTCATATGATCCTAAAGCGTAAATTTTGTTTGAAGATTCTAGTTTAGGTACATATTTTCTAACCTAAGATGAAGGTTTTTCTTCTGCTACAGTTATGAAAAGTGATCCTAATAAGGTATAGAATTTTATGTTTGATAATAGTTTTTCAATTTTTAGATTCATAGCTGGTGTAGTTCTTATATCCCATGATTAAGATATTTCCCTCTTTTCTTTCAAAGTATAATTTGAAGACATAAATAACATGACCAAATATGAAGCTTTGTTGTTTGGTTTAAAGGTGGAAAAGGAAAATGGAGTAAAAAATATTTGTGCTCAAGGTGATGCCAATCTTATTATAAATTAGGATAGGGGTTTGTTTCAGGTGAATAATGATCACCTAAAACACAACAGGAATAAGGTTTGGGATTGTATTGAGTACTTTGAAGCATTCTCTATCAAGGTTATGTTAAGAGAGCATAATGATAAATCCAATTTGTTTGTTGTGTCTACCTCATTACTTTTGCATCATCCGGAATTCAAAGAAGAGAAATATACCAATGTGGTAGTTTTCAATTCTAGAATTCCTGATAATGAATCTAATTAACAAGTCCTCAATGATGATTAACAGATCATTTCATTTCTAGAGAAGTATGATGACTTTAATGAAATATACTTTGAGGGTAATGAATATTCCTTCTGCAAATATATATTTGATACATGGGAAGAAGACATCAAATAGGTGGTTCTAAAAATAAAATTAAATAAGATACCCAAAGAATTTTTTCTCTCAAAGGATTGTTTAAAAAACATGATCAATTTATCATAAAAAAGTAACAAGATGAGCCAGACTCTTCTACAGAAGTGGAGCAAGAAAACTTGGGAACTGTAAAGTAACCCCAGATTGTGAATATTGGAAAATAATATTCACCTAAATAAAATACAAGTATTTTGGAATTAATTAATAAATATATGGGTTTCTTAGCTTGGTCTTATGTGGATTTAAAATCATTTAGGCCAAAGGATGTCTAACATTTCATTCCTCTCAAGTTTGATGTATAGTCATACAAACATATTTAACGTGATTATAATATGAAAATATCTACTATGATTCTTGAAAAAATCCAAAAGATGTTGGATACAATAATTCTATTTCCCATTCATCCTTCTATGTGGATTTCTTACATCATCCCAGTGCGAAAAAAGAATAAATAAATCTGCATTTGTGTTGATTGCTACAATCTCAACCAAGCTTCAACAAAGGATAACTACCCCTTACCTATAATGGACTAGGTATTATAAACATTGATTAGTTCTAAAACGATTTCCATGTTAGATGGGTTTTCATGATATAATCAGGTTGAATTCAATGAATAAGATCAACACAAGAAAAATTTCATCACCCCTTGGGGTACCTTTCTGTATCAAATAATTCATTTTTGATTGATGAACGTCGGAGCCACATTTCAAAGAGAAATGAAAATGGCCTTCTGAGACTTAATAGGAAAAATTATTATTGTGTACTTGGGTGATTTGATGGTCTTTTTCAAGAAAATAAAATATCATTTTGAATAGGTGGGGCATATTTTGAAAAAATTATGTCAACATGGGATTTCATCGAATCGTAAGAAATCCATGTTTGAAGTAACATAAGGTAAGTTATTAGGGTGAATTGTGATGAATTAAGGAATGAGGATTGATTATGAGTGAGTCAAATCCATACAAATAAACTCTTCCTACTAGTAAAACTAGTGTGCATTCATTCTTTGGTAAATTTAATTTCCCGAGAAGATTTTTCGATGACTTTGTTAAGAAAACTCGATACATTGTGGAGATAATGATCCACATTTAATGACATTAAATAATTCATCACCCATGTGCATGTTATGGTATCCCTATATTTTCACAAGGATTTAATTTTTTACAAATATGACTCTGCTCATACTATCTCTACCATCTTGATCTAACAGAATGCTTAAGGATTTGAGTATCTTATTACTTTCGTGAGTTATCCATCAAAATATCATGAATTGAAGATGACATAGATTGAAAAAAATGCTTATGTTTTCCTCAGAGTAGTGAAGTATTTTAGGTACTATATCGTGAAACCAACACTCTATTTCTAGTTCCATATACAACCGTGAAGTCCATTTTGACCCAACAAGAGTTGGGTAGTTAAAACCAAAAATATTGTGTATGGATGGGGTTTGTTTCTACTCATAGATGAGAATAAACCTAAAGGATTGAAAAGAAATGAAGATGGAGATGAGTAAAATTCCCATAAGGTGATGTTTATGAGAATAACTGAATAATGGTGTTTAAACATTGCATATTTCCTCACCTATGGAGAGTGTCCTAGTAACCTAAGCTCAAATGAGAAAATAATTGTGAATCTAAGATCAACAAAACATGTGATATGGGACAATGGCTTATATAGAAGAGTTATTGATGGAGTTTTTCTTTGTTGTGCAGATAAGGATCAATAAGGTAAACTTTTGGAATATTTTCATAAATTAGCTTGGAAAATATCATAGTAAGGTTTCGCGTCCCTCATAAGATTGTGGCAGAAAATGATTCAAATTTCTCATCTTACGAGCTTATAATTTTTTTTTTATGGATATGGAATCACATTGGCCCATGATTCTGATTATTACCGATAAGGAAATGGCCAAGCTAAATTAAGTAAGAAGAATTTGGTGACTATAAACAATAATTTTATTGAGGAAAAGAAGAGAACATGATACAAGGCATTATATGATACACTATGGGAAGACCGTATAACCCCAAAATAGATATTGGTATGTCTCCATTTCAATTCCTATATGGTATTGATGTTGAGATTCCCATATCTTTAGATTTGTTAGATTTAAATCTTGAAAAGGTAGTAGAAGATGAGACATTTCAAAACTCTATTAAAAATAGGGTCATATACTTGACTGAATTAGAGGAAATGAGGTCCAAGGTGGTTGATAGGATCACAAAACATTAGATAAAAGTAAATAAAGTCTTTGATAAATAATGAGACTTTCAAGTGGGAGATTTGGTCTTTCTATTAAAAAAATAAGAGATCCAAATGGAATGCGTGGGAAGTTTGATTCTTTGTTGAGAGGTCCTTTCAAAATATGCCTCTTGTGCGGAGAAAAATAATTATATGTATCCTATGTGGATGGGCCAAATTTCCCGTTGCCTCACAATGGGAAATATCTTAAATTTTTAAAGTAGTAGAGAAAATTTTCCCTTGCTTGTATCATAGTTTCATTGTGCTTTGGTGTGGGTTTTTGTTTACTTGTTTGATTTTGGTTTTGTTTTTGAATTTTATGTGTTTTCTTTGTTTGTTATCATTATCTCTTTGATCCTTTTCTCTTCAAATTCATAGCCAAATGGAAAGGCACTTCATAGATATGATTTTATCTCCTTTTGTGTTGTTCATAACCCAAAAGACATCCCCAATCAAAGCCAACTATTATCCCAAATTTTTCATCCTTGAGGGCCTTAGAATTGTTACCATCTTTTCAAAAATAAAAAATTTATAACCTTAAGATTCATTTTTCTATGTTTTTTGGGTTTTTGGGTTCACCATGCATAATTGCATGTTATATGTTAAGTGTTCCCCATGTATAAGTAGTTTTTGATTAATGCTGCCAGATGCATAAATTACCTAAAACTCAAAAATATCTGGGTTTACTAATACTTGAGCCGAAATTAGCAATTTTGGGATGATGAAAAGTGAATAATGAAAATATCTCCTCCTTTCACCGAGTGAAGAGACCTACAAGCAAAGACAACTAACCTAAAGTTATTAGATACATAGGATAATAGGTTTCTCACCAAAGGCTTATCCCAAGATTCCAAAGAGACTTCCTTGAAGGGTGTCCACTCATTGTTACAATTAAGTGGTTTTGATAAAGATAATGTAAACGATACAAGACAAGGAAGCTAAAACTCAAGGTGGATAGAAATATCATGTTCATCTTTATAAGTGGCCTAGGCTAGGGAATTGGCAAGATTGAATCCTTCAAAGTAGCCATACCAATAATCCTAAGTTATTTTTTGGATCCCGTTAAGGATCTCGAGTTGTTCTTCCATATCCTTGAAGGTTAATGAAAATTTGATGGCACACAATGTGAGCTCATGGAGGATGTCGAACTGTTCCCACACCAATGGTTGTTAGATGATCCAAATATTGTATATGCTTGTGATTGGATGGGATTGACCTAGAATAGAAATCTACATGAGACACATCTTGAAAGCATAAATATTAAGTCTAGATTGATGAAAAAATATGATAAAATGCAATTGTTAGTATAGATAGCTATTTTAATGGTAATCATAGGTGATCCACTAAAATCGTAGGTTATTTAAAATAATTGTTGGTGATTGAAGGAATTATGGGTGATTCTTGTGAAAAGGGGTTTTTTTGAAAAAGTGCTAAACTAATGAAAAACAAAGACTAAATTTTTTTTCTTAGACCTTTTTTTGATGTATAAACAAAACAAGAACAAAAATAGACAGATAGAGATTACTGTTGATATGAAAATGCTTACAAGAACTGGTTGGGCTTGTGTTGATGAATTGTTAACTATCTGATGGTGTGAGGAGAGTCTTGAAGGTGTGTGGCTATAAAAACTGACATGTTATGGATTCCTAAATCGACACGGTCTTGTTGCAGGGCTTGAAGATTATTGGAATGATAGAGTTTTGCTAGCACATTCAAAGATCCCTGAAATAGGAGCTATATACTTCTATTTATAGTCTCTGGAGAAATCCATTTGGAGATGGTTTTAACCACTTCCAAAATGGGGCTTTTGGCTATGGGGATGAGGATAAATTGTTAGGGGAGAGGTTAGGCATGGTTAGGGAGTTATGGTTAGGTTAAAAAGAGTTAGGATGGATTGGAATTGGTTAGGAGGTTTTAGGGAGATCAAGATAAATTTGGATAGGTAAATAAGGTTTACGGGGGGTAAAAATGATTTTATGAGGTGAGGGTAGTGACTTAGGTTATGTTAGAATGATAGGTTAACTGATTTATTTTGCATGTACGGGTTATAGGTGGGTGACAAAAACTCAGTGTCTATTTTCCCCTTTTGTTAGGTGGTTTGTAATGGAAAAAGTACTAGACAAAAATGACTGAGATGGTTTGATTTTTTCTTGGATGGGTGATTCCCTTTCAAACTTGGGGTGATTTGTGACAGAGTGTAATAATCACTAGTTTGGAAAAATTTGTTGAATGAGATAGGTTTATTTGACGTTGGTGTTTTGTTTTGAGCTACCCTAAGATGAGGCATGGAAACAAGACTTCCCCAAGGGTGGAATTTATTTTACCATGGATTCAAATGATGGGAAACCAAAGGGTTTGTAACCCATGGACATATGAATCATAGGAATCAAAGGAGGGAGAGATGATCTCGGTCTGGTATGCATTCAATGATGATGTTTCCACAAAGGTGGGCTTAGTAAACTACAAAGTAAAGTGATGGGGGAACCAAAGGGTTCATTTCCTATGGATGTATGACTTACCGGTGCAAAGGCTACAAAAATACAAGGTGGATTTTGGTAAGGGTAGACTTTAATTGACAAGGCTGCGAGATCAAGGTAGGATTTGATTGATTATTTTTTGTTGATTTTATAAGGGGCCTGGAGCCCTAAAATGTATAATTTTGGCAAGGAGTGATGAAAATGATTCCTTAATCAGGATTTTAAAATTACTTAGATGTTTAAATATTGTGTTAATCTAATTTGAGGTGAGTCATCGATGATTTAAGGAAATCACTGGTGACTAGAGGAATCATCGGTGATTCTTGGGCGGGAAAAGTTATGCCCTATAAATAGGTGAAAATTACTATAGTGATTTCATTTTTACCATGCGGTTTGAGAGATAATATCTCTGACTAAGATATTTTAAGTGAAAAAAGGACTTATGGAGGCTGGTGGAGGATCTATGAGACAGAGGAGGCCCACTCTATGAGAGGTAAGTCCCTTTTTATGTTTTTAATTAGTTTTTATTTAGTCTGGATTTTAGGCTCGTGTTAGGGCATATTTGTGTAATTTCCAGAATTGCTATAAATTTAGTAAAATCACCTACGATTAGGAAAAAAATCCAGTGGTTGTAGTGAATCGATAGTGATAAGGTGAATATGTAGTGTGATTTGATTCTATGTTACAAATCGATGAAAATTTAACCAAGTGACATTCTAATGGATATTTTTATGTTTTGGATATAGGTGAGGGAAAAATTAACTATACATGACATGAATCCAATGATTTTAGATGATGTATGAGAATCCTTAGCATATGATGATTGGGATCACTTGGAAGATGTGGGTGTAGGAGCAATGTGTCATTATACACATATCCATAGATAATGTGGATTGTTACTTTCTTTTTTGGAGAGATGGTATCACATCATAGGGATTTTTTGGTTATTAAAGAAGGAGATAGCCATCACTCTAGTGTATTTACACAAGATATGGAGTTTTCATGTTCAGGGGGAGCAACTATATTTGATTGATGAGAAATAGAGGTTTGAGGTGATGAGGAGGTTGTATGATGATGCAACGAATGAGGTGGATTATTCTTTAGGTGGATTTTGTATGGGGATTTGTATAGAATTGTGACATAGGTTTGATCACTATGACCATGATGATGATTGGTATCAGTTTTTATGCTTTTCTAGACTCTGTTGGAGGTCAATTTTCATGCATGTTGACAAGGGTGCCAACAAACATGATGGAGCATGTTGGAATGTGGATGTTGAGTTTTCATTTATGTTAAAGGTATATTAATGACATAACAAGATGCAGGAGAGCTAGAGAGAGCTTGAAGTGAGTCATATAAGGAAGATAGGACCATTGTTTGAGAACACCTGAGTAAGCACTGACTTCTTGAGTAACTAGTAGCAAGTACAAGCAGGTTCATGATGTGAGAACCTACCAGGATGATGTATGAAAATTTATAGCATGTATATGAGGTGGAAGCAGGGTAAGAAGGATGAATACATTAGCACATTAGGTGAGTTTTTCAAACTAGCTCATTTTAGGATGTCAAATCCCAAGGCCTAAGTAGAAAAGTGACATGGAAAGGTGACGTGAAGGCATGAGGAGGATTTAGAATCATGGTAAATGCATAAAAAACATTATGGTACATGTTCAATGAGATACAAGATGAATAAAAATTCACAGGTGGTGAGTTTTAGTGTAAACTGGCCCAAATTAGCTTATTTCAGGAACCTAACATGAGATCTTGAAGAAAAAAATTTGAATAACACAAGTTCGGGAATAAGAAGTGTATAGGAACATTTTAAATAGTCCACATATGAAGATATTGGTCATAATTCAACTATTACAGTCACTTTCAGAGTCAGCAGTATAACTACCCTTCAGGACAAACAGGTTTAACATTCCCAAATGTGATGCGATTGGAAGTTTCATAGTGAACCAAGAAAAATTGTCAATTGGAGATCATATAGGAGATATTCATGAAGGTGTGGTAAAAATTTGAAGACTTGAGGAGGATTTTTGTACAATTTATTGTTATTTTCCTAAAACTAGGTTAAGTGAGGTATGCTAAACTAGCCCACTGACTTCTTAGCATTCAAGAAAAATTGTGGAGCATTATTAGGATAAATAATAAGATAATTTTTTTTAGATAATAGTGATAAAAAATATTGCAAAACTCATAAGTAAAAATTTATGAGAAATAAGAAAGTTCTCTCCATTTTTGTGGACTTATCTTAAGCCTACCTCAAACACAGGTAAATCAGTATAGAGAAATTTGTTTGGTTGAGACTCCAAATGAACTTTTTTTGAAACTTTATGAACTTGGTAATGTATAAAAATCATTAGATAATATTTTCACTATTTTTTTAGCTCTTGAATCATGGTGAACCCCACAAGGAAACAACAGTTTTTTGGAAAATTCAGTATACAGACAAAGTTTAGAAAGTAACCCATGCTAAAATTTTAGGTGAAGGATGATGGAGATGTTTCATTAATGTTAATGAAGTCCTTTAGGTTGGTACTTTAGATAAAATTTATGATACAATTCTGTTTGTGCTCCTACTGGTTGAGAATGCTAGAATGCAAGAAGTAGGTCTCTGAAATGGAGGTGCAAATGTGTTTTTCTCCTTATAACCTATAAAAATAAGTACTTGATGTTTATGTATAAGTCAAATGTAAAGTGTTCCAAGTATTGGTTAATCATGAAAAAGAGTTTTTTTTCATTTGGAATCCCATTCTACAAGACTGGTTTTTGGATCTCTGAAACTCAGTTTGGCCTGCCTACGAGATGGACATTTTCCCATGATAAAATATTTGAATTGAAAATTTCTAGTAAGGTCAAAAGTTTCACAAGGTCAAGATATTTCTAGAAATGTGTGGCTTGATTCATAATCAGGTGTTTATAGAAATTTATGCCTCCTTTTGTAAATATTGGTTTTTTATCCTCTAGGATTGTGAATGTCCAGCTAATAAGTATAGTGAAATGAAGGTATTATTCCATAACTTGATGAATCTTGTACATGTGGTGATGAATTATACATATTTTTTTTTCCTCCATGAAGTTAAAAATTCTTTATATTAATTTTTATGCAGCTTAGAATTCAACAATACAATCACATGCACGCTAGCATATCACTCAGCCTAGACTGGGCACTCACCCAAATCACACAAAGGTACCAAGCCCCTCTTTATGGTTGTTGTTGTAGGATGTTAGCATGATGAAGAATTTATTCATTCAGATCTATATCTAATATATCTTTCATATAGTGCATATTCAGACCTGGATCTAGAACATAACAAATCTAATAGATAACCATAATGGAATCAATCATGTAATACTAAATTATAACCATAAGAACACCTTGTTTCTGTCCATAATCACCATTATATTAATTTTGTAAATACAAAGAGCCTTCATTACAATAATAGTAGTACATGCTCATTCACGTAACATATCTAGCAGCATAATCTCACTATACCCTAGTTCTCACACAAATATATATGCTCTCTCTCTATATATATATACTACACAATTCACTACATATTTATAAGGGTGGGGAATTACCCTTCACCGTTTATCTATTCTTAAAATAGGTCACTTTATATTATTAGCTACACACCGTTACAAAAATAGGCTTACATGCAAGAGTGTTAACAATAGATCTCTCTTTTTCAACTATCAGTTCACAATTCTATCTTTAGACTACATTAATGCAAAGTGTTTCATATATGATCATCCAAAAATAGCCAATGTGTGACGCGCAGGTCCCCAATCAGTTTGAGTGATCCACACGCTATCTCTAAAAATAGATCCTCATCATGAAAAATGGCTAAGTCATGAATCTATCTCTATTCTATGAATGATCCTCTCCAATGCTTCCGCACCTTTGAATACGCTTAGTTCTCTTGCATGAACCTTTTGTATTTTATTCACTAAGTTCCATAGTTTGAATGATCAACATTATCCCAAACTAGTTGCATTGCCACCCCGGAAATATTTTTCTCCAAAAACAAACCAAAGAATATGAATAAAGGAATAATTTTTTTTTGATGAATGAAAGAATGCCTTTAACCTGTCGTGTCTTCCTCTGGAACCTGAATAACCAATTTTGGATATTGATCTTTTGTCTCTGCCTCTAAGGTCTACCATTCATTGAGTGTGGCCACTTCTTTCTCTAGAATATCTACTGCAATTGAATCCAATTCATCCCTTTCAATCTCTCCTTTTTCATTATGTAATACCAAAACAATTTTGGACATGACAGTCATTCTTCCTTCCAACAAGTCCATCTTTTGAGAAATGAATTTTCCAAGCTCATCTAGCCTTTCTTTGTGAGGTTCCTGAGTGTCTGTAAGGGCCTCATGCTTCTCCTTAACAAGTGCTAACCATTATGTACGGCCCAATGTCTCATCCTTCATGGCCTTCAGGACCTCATTTTCTTTTAAAATAGTCCTGGTTTTTATAATAGCCTCTTACACTGTATAAATATTCAGCGCTTGATCTGCCTTCTTGAGTTCCTCCTGTAAGCTTTGAAGCAATCCTTCATATGATGTAATATTCCATATCACTGAAGAATTTTTTATCTCTACTTCTTGTGTTGGATCCTTTGGCTCAGGTATGTGTAGAGGTTAATCTTCTAGCAATAAGTCCACCAATGTACTCACATAATGTATTCCCGATGGAAACATCTTGGGTACCTTTGGTTCTAAGTGTGGCCTAGCCTTCATGAAATTGTCACCAATATCCTCTGGCATGCTGATAAACACAACATTCTTCTTATGTGCCAAATATTTTTCCTATTTTAGGTGTGCTATCTCCTCATCCTTAGTCTTGATCTCCTCCCTTAGTGACCTAATTGTGGCAGCTTTGTCCATATTCTGATGTGTGACCTCTGTTGACACTTTCACCAAAGCATTTCTCACCTATTCATCTGACATAATAGTAGGCTTTATTGTTATGTGTCTAGCTTGAGGTGTCTTTTTCAACCTCCTTGACATGCATGAATCCTCACATACATCAAATTCTAGTTCATCCATGTGTGTGTGCATTGACCATGGAAATTTCTTCCTTGTGCGCACTTTCACCATATCTTCATCCATTAATTCCCATCCATATAAATCCTTTTATGTCATTGTGCTATGGAAATAGGTGCAGAAAATTTTACCTATGTTCTTAGTTTAGCCCATGGCTGGTGGAATATACTCCCCACTCATTCTTCTTGATCTATGTTGCTTAGGAAATTTGGCTTCAAGATTGGGAACTTGTGATGCTATGTCATGAGAAGTCTCCATTCTTGTCTCTTCTACCCCTTTTTCTTCCTTTTATCCATCCTTCATTTCTTCATCTTTTTGTTCCTCTATGTTCTCTAGAGGTGTAGGAGAATTGGGTGTGCTTTCCTCTAACTCTTTTGCTTCCTTCTTCAACTTTAATTTCCTTCTCCTTTTCTCAATTGTCTCTTTTTGCAGAGATATTCAAGGTGATTTACGCACTGTTTACAGAGTAGCACCTTGGGTTCTTTTTCTCTTGAACACTCTCTTGAATTGGCACTCTACTTGGAATACATCAAATTCCTCGTCATTTCCCTCTTGTGGCTAAGGTGGATTAGTTGTGCACTTAGCTTCATCCTTATTTGGAGGTTGTCTTCTACCTCTGTGTTCCAAACCACCACTACCCTCATGCTACTCCTCTTCGTCATCGACATGAATTGTTTCTGTGGGCTAGGGTGTTGAAACATTTTCCATTGTATGCTTAACCTTTGGCAGCACTGGGAGTGTGAAATCATTCTCCACATACTTAGTGTTCTCTAGCTTGGGTTTGAGTTGTAGGTACACAAGCGCTACTCCTATGTCCCCAACTTCCAAGCTCACAAGTTTCATGCTTATAATATCTGAAATAAGTCTTTCAATGTATGCATTACACCTTGGATATACATAATTTTTCCTCAGAGTGTGGTAGTCACAATCTACCTTGTCTACATTGAAGGTTAAACGACACACATCTGAGAACTAATGAATTGATGCCTAGAAATACCTCACTGTGAAGGCATACAAAATTTTTCACCATGGGATCCAAGCCCCATCCTTCATTGCAAATCACGCGATGTAAAAATGTTGGTATACTGAAAATTGAAACACCTTACCCACCATTGAAGGAAAATCCTTTAGTATGCACCACTCTTCCTTGAATGCCACATAGAGTATATCATACCACATCTTTTCCCTCTACTTGAATGGTTCACTCATTGATCCATCACAAAAGTACTTGCCAAACCTTTCCGCATGTGACTTATGTTCCATGGGGTACTCCCAAATCTTCTCCTTTGGCCCATCAGGCACCCCAATCTCCATGAATACTAAGGACAATAGCATATCACCAAAACTGATTCTGTCACCTATCCACACTTCTTTGATGATTGTATTTGCTATATGATATGCAATGTTGTAGACCACTCCTTGAGACATATTCTTGGTGACGTGCAACCACATTGTCTTTACCTGTGACCACCTTACTTGGTCATTCAGCTTTGTCACAAGATGTGAAACTTCCTGCACTATTGGGTACTTTTTCAACCTGTCAATGTCTATGACACGAAAAACCTTGGTATACCCCAGCTCCTTCCTTGTCTTTAGGATTACAGATTTATCCATCAAATCATTATCCAGATCCAATCCTAAGGCCCTTAGTCCTGTCACCATTGAAATCAAAGCAGCTGTGATTCTTACCCTCCCTCTGAAAAAGTAGAAGAAGTCCTCATGGACTCTGCTCATTAACCACTGATACAATGGTTCATACTTTCCAAAATATTTTAGTTCAAGTAACTAGTAGAATCCATTCTACTTTAGAAACTTCTCACCAGCATCATCGTATACTAGCATATCCTCTACCATGTGCTTGTTTGTTTTTTGTGCTTAGAAACGTATCGAGATCCTTCTTATTAACTAATGTTTGATGGTTATAGTCATTTATTTTACATTTGCAGATATGGGAATCCTATTCTTATCCCACAATCATGCCCTCTAGATATTGTATTTCTAAAAAATTACTCTTGGGAGCAATCTCTTATTCCACTTCAACCTTCTTCTTCCCTTTATCTCCTGCTGTGGGTGATTTATTTGGTGCCATTTTAAAAATATTTCTTTTCTTCCCTTTGTAGTTGAGAAAATCCAAACCCTAGCTTAAATATCCATGCCCTAGTAGAAATTACATGCCCTATCTTGTTTATAATGTGTCTACTTTGCTCAAACCCTTCTCCTATAGGAATGAAAGCTTCTCCAATGCACAACCTTTCTCCCCACATTTGGTTTCATACTCTACGCAACTCAATATGATTTCTTAGCTCGTTTGCACTTAACCATTTTCAAATTATCTCAATTGCAATGGTAAAAAATGAACTTGCATCCTTTCCTTATATAGAATTTTAAAAAGTTAGTGCATTTATTGCTCCTCCACCTATCAATAATCCTCTAATTAATTGACCATTTTCATTATTACTGCGCATTATATCTTCATGCCCAAGCTATAACCTTCTAGCATGCCCTCCTACCTTTTGGTTATAGTATTCTCTTCAGTGCACTTCCATGCACCTGAGTACCTCATCACTACACCTTCCACTAGTAGTCTTCCCGGCCCCTGCTTACCTTGTGTTATACTTGTTTTTTCATTCCTCTCTATCTATGGTCCTTGTGTCCAGAAGAAATCTCTCTTTTGCAATTTTCCAACCTTGAATATCACCCGTAGATAGTTCCTTTCATGTATACTTATTTTCAACAGTCATGTACCCAAATATCAACAACCTACCCCACAATAAGGGTATGTGCAGTCCTCTGCACATAAAAATTCTTCAAATAGTAATTAGCTTCTGGCACATAAACACGCTTATTACACAAACACACCAACTAAATTGATAAATCATAGCAATAAATAAATAAATAAATTAAGGAAATGTAGAATTGAAAACCTAATATAAATGGTAATACTTCCTTATTACAAACACCAAGAAGACTTATTTATAGTAGGGCTTCAGCCTACTCTCGTTGAAGTAAACGGCTAACTGTATTCCATCAAGGGCATCTAACTGATAAATGCCTTATTTAAGTATATGTGTGATAACATACGGCCCCAACCAATGTACTTTGAGTTTTCCTGGATGGCGCAAAAACTTAGAATCATAAAGGATCACCATCTGTCCTATCTCTAACTTTTTATCCCTGATGTGCCTATTATGCCATGCTTTCTACCTGGCCTTCTCTTGTTTTTGAATTTGGCTTAGCGTTCATCCAATTTTATTAACTTTTCAATGTGTTGCTCTAATGCTTGCTCATCAGCAAGACCTCTAGCATGTGCAATACGTAAATAAGGTAACATAAATTCCATAGGAAGAACTGCTTCTATGCAAAACACTAACTGAAATGGTGTGGATTTGTTCAAACTTTTATATGTTGTTTGATTTTCCAAAAGTACTGCAGATACCTTATCATCCCAATATTTTCTTCCAATATCATATATTTTTGTCAATGTTTGGCTCAAAAATTTATTGAAATCCTCAGAAGTCCCATTTTCCTGAGGATGATAGGGTGTAGTCTTATTGTGTCCAATTATGAATTCATCCAATAAAATTCTAATTGTCTCATTAATAAAATGTGTTCCCCTATCACTGGTCAAATTTAAAGGACATCCTTACCTTGTAATAGTATTTTCCCAAAGAAACCTGACTACTGTGGCCATTGTAAAATCCTTTGTAGGTGTTTCTTCTGCACACCTTATCAGATAATCTGTGTAATTTGTGATGTAACATGATCCAGTTCTACGTGCAGCTGGTGAAACAAGACCCACAAAATCTATAGCCCATTTCTCAAATGGTTCTACACTAGTAATTGGTCTTAGAGGTATTTCATCTCATTGACCTAGTTTCCCAAGGCATTGACAATGATCATAAGCCTTACAAAATTCCTTACAATCTTTATACAGGATCTCCCACCATAATCTAGTGATTATAATCTTGGGCGTAGTGGCATCACCAGCATAGTGGCCACTTGCAATACCACCATGATCTTCTTCTATAATATCTATGGACTCATGTTCCAATACACAATGGTGTAATACTTCATCTCAGCCCAATTTATACAGGTCACCACTGATTAACATATAGGGGGTTGTGCATATAGTAAGTTGTTTCTTCTCTAAGGATTTCATTCCTTTTGGTGTCATCCCTATTTGTAGAAAGACAACAATGTCTTCTAGCTCTAATGGCACTCGTTTTAACCTGTATAACTATGCATCTAACATGGTATCCTCAATTTCCTATGGTTCTTCTCCTAACTATATTTTGGATAGATGGTCTAGTCGAAAATTACTTTTCCCTAGTTTTACCAAAAGTGTGAAATCAAATTCCTGAAATAAGAGCACCCATCCACATATGCACCCTTGGAGAATAGGTTTTTTTACCAAATAATTCAATTCCATGTGATATTTATAAAATACTAATGGTATATCTCGTAAGTACTGGTGGAATTTATCTAGCACATAGATTATTAACAAAGCTTTGCACTTTGTAGTTGTGTAATTTTGTTCTACAGGAGTCATATTTCTATTAGAAAAATAGATAGGATGGTCTACAATACCTTCTCCAGGTTGAGCCAACATCATGCCAATGGTCATGCTAGAGGCGTCAACATGTACATGAAAGGGTTGGTCCCATGAAGGAAAATTTAGAATAGGCATGGTAGTAAGTTTTTCCTTTAATGTCTCGAATTCACATTGTTGCGGTTCTCCCTAGTAGAACGTACCTTTCCCTTTTAGTAACTCTTCCACTGGTGTGGAAATTTTGGCATATCCTTTGATAAAATTCCTGTAATATCCTATATGACCCAAAAATCTGCACACATCACTTTGACCGGTAGGCTCCCTTGGACCTATAATGAATACAACCTTCACTGGATCAACCAACAAACCCTCCTTGCAGATTATGTGTCCTAACAGTATCCCAAATGGTGTAGAAAATATGAATTTCTTGATGTTTAATGAGATACTAAACTATCTACATCTTTCAAACATTAAGTGTAGATTGCCACAATAACCCTTATCTAATCCATACACCATCCAATCATATAAATATACCTATAAGAAGTTACAAATAAATTCATTGAATGTTTAAACAACTATGTGAAAAAATATAGCAGGAACATTTTTCATACCAAAAGGCATTACAGTATAGGAGAAGCTACCCCATTCAGTAGGAAACATAGTCTTTTCCCAATCCTCCTATGTAATTTGAACTTGATGGTACCCAAATAACCCATCTGTGAATGAATATATTTCACGCCCTGCAATGCATTCTATTATTTCCTCAGTGAATGGCATAGGAAAGGGATCAGTCACACACGCAACATTCAACTCCCTATAGCCCACACAAATCCCAATCTATCCATATTTATTTATACTGATCACCATTGGACTAACCCATTCTGACTCATCAAAGGGCTTGATAGTTCTAGACTTCAACATTTTGTCAATTTCTTCTTTGACATTTTCACACAAGTTGGGGTTCATCTTATAGCGTCTCTTTCTAACTGGGTGCACACCCTCATTAAGTTGTATCTTCATCTCCCCTAACGATTCATGCACACCTTTAAGTTCATCATACCCCTTAGGGAATAATTCATGGTAATCCCTTAGTAACTCTATGATTTTTTCCACTTCAGAGTCTAACCAATAGTCCCTAATTATGGCTTTCTTAGACTTCACCTCTGATCGAATATTCACCTTCTTTGTCTTCATAGGTTTATGATAGGCATGTTTGGTCTTATCTTCACTATCCAACACCTCTCGCCTACCCATTGAATTATTTAAATCCATATTTTCTACTTCTTCGTCATCCACTAAGTAGACCATTTCTCCTTTTTCTTTCTCAAGGCAAGCACATTGAAGTAATGTTGCATCAGCCTCTGTCTCTTCAACAAGACGCGCTCCTGAGGCTATTTCATCTAATAAATCTTGAAGGAGTTCTTCAGCCTTGGCACTATCTCCCATATTTAAGTGCTTTATGAATTTCAAGGATTCTTCCACCGACGGATTTGTAGATAAGAAGTCAAATTTATGGCTTATTCCTGTAATTAAATCTTGCCAATTTCTAGTCTCTCTATGGAGTTCATCATATACATACCAAGTGCACGTGCATCCTTTTAAAGTGGAATAAAACTTGTGCACCCATAGAGAAGGTGATAAAGCTTCCTACCCTTCTGTCCAGAGTCTCTCACAATTCTAAACGTGGTGTTGTACAAGTTGATTGCCATAATAAGTACAAATTTGAGTAGGTGCATTTCTCTTGAGGAACCTAGTAACAAGAGTAATCCTAATTTCATTGCATCCTACAAGATTATCCTTGTGGGCCATCCACCAGCATGTTTTTGTCCCATAGAGAGTATATGCTATAATATTTATTCTTTCTAATGGGTCTATCCACTATTATTTCATGGCGCGTAGGAATACCATAGGATCTCCTTCTCCAGTGTAATAAGGAACCAATATGTTACCTATCCTCTTGACATAACGCCATTTACTGACTCTAGGAAATATGCTCTTTACTATGCACCCTACCAAATCATAAGTACTATGAGCCCAATTATCACAAGAAACAATTGTAGTATCGCTAATATACTATGCATCTCCCACTGAATTATTATTTCTTTGGTTGGCTCAAGTATCTCTGGATCTCAGATGACACGTACATAAATCGTATTCAGATTTTCTTCACTTAAGGGCTCAACATAGGGCACATATTTTCCATCTATTAAAGGGATAATAACTCTCTCATCCTTGTTTTAAAAACTAATATAGCCCTTATTGAACTGAATATCAACATTATTTGCATGGCACCAAGGATGCCCCAATATAGTTGGGAAGCTATCTGAATCTTCCAGTGCTAAAACCTCAAAGTCCCCAATAAACTTAGCTCCTTTTATAGTAATGGATGCATCTTTAAAAACTCCAATGGGAGTGGCTTTAGTTTAATTAGATATGAACAATACATTAGAGGATAGATGTAATGGGGGTCTCCCCATTTGTACCCATGCATCCAAGGTAAGAACATTGACTTCTATGCTTGTATCAATCAGTATATTACTCAATAGCCACCCATACACAACAGCATTTAGATTAATTTCCTTTTCATAATCTAGGCTATGAGGGGGAAGATTTGAGTGCAGGATTTTTCATCCAGTCTCAATACTTACACGTGGAGTGTTTCCCCTTAACAAATCCCCTAACAATGAAATGATATTTTCCTGCCGCAACATTTTACACACTTCCCTTAAGTCATCTATATCAGTTTGGACCATCTCTTACACTTTATTTTGCTCCATATTTTGTGATTTCTCTTTTAAATATTGTATCTCACCCTGAAGATTCATAAGAACTTCCATGGTTTCCTGATAGACCTCCTTTTGATGGGTAGGACCTGGGTACCATGCATGTAGAACCTCCTCCTTAGTAATGGTAGGCTTCTACTGTAATGCTTCTTGGTCACGAAATGCCTCTGTGCAGGTCATGATCTTCACTTGTAATACCTTAGATCCTACTTCTAACTTAGGCATCCATTGATTTTACATAGTGTGATGTATCCTAACCATTGTTACACCCTTGTTTTCTTTTTTATGTTGCTTACTAAGGTGCTCATACAAGTCTGGGCACTTCTCATAGTTAGGGTTCTTTCTACAAAAAGAACATGTAATATTCTAAGGAAATTCACACCTATAGTGGTTAGGATATCCACATGTATAACATGTTCTACGAGGGAGCTCACTTCTTCCACTACCACGGCCTCATCCTCCAAATCCACTGTGGTATCCTTGACCTCTACCATGATGGCCTTCAAAATGCCTTTCATTTTGATCATAGCGTGCCTGAGTGTGATCTCAATCCTAATGCTCATTCTTGTCCTTAGAGTTATCTGAAACTTGTGTCTATCATACACCAATATCTATAGCATCATGGATCTGACCAATAAAATGGTAGTGTTCTTTGTCATGATTCATGGACCTACAGATTTTACAATAGATTGAAACATTCTTCCTTATCACAGGTTATAATAATGGGAAGTGGCTAGCATCATGGTTTAAATGGAATATCTCACAATATAACAGTAATGAGCATATTGATATGTGAGGAAAAATATCCTTTGTGTGACCTTCTACTTCACAATTTGTGCACCAAATCCCTATGCACGTCTCATGTGCTAAATTTGTTAATAGTTTATCCAACTGTTTTTCGATAGTTGCAATATGTGCTTCTAAAAATGGGCTCACCCTAGTATCTATACGGCCAAGTGCCTCAACGTGTAAGGTTGCTTCAAGTTCTTCACACGGATTATTTTATGTCTTATGTGATATTACCCTTCTAAAAGGGGTAATTAGACCCCAACAAACCACTGTGCATGTTGGTTTGCATGTATATCATAAGAAAGAATAGATAATTACATTTTTAAATAGGCATCATACTCTCTAACACTCTTAGTAGTGCCTTTCTTAAAATCCTTGAGTACACTTATAATCTTCTGCTCAAACTCAGGGATGTGAAACTCTTTAAGGAAAGGATCTTTTAAAGTTGTATAGTTTACGCAAGTCTGATCAGGGTCAAAATTTCTATACCAGCTGTGTGCGCACCCTTGTAACGTAGTAGAAAATTGGATATCCCTACGTTCAAAATCCATGATTCCTTTTTCATGCCATAGTATTTCACACATTTGCACATATTCAATAGCATCTTCTATGCCCCTATAGTCTTGAAGATGAAGAGACATCTCCATGTAAATATTCTGGGGTTGGCACGGACATTTCCCACTTGATCCAAAACCTCCTATGTTTCCCCTGCCTCTAGAACCACTAGATCTACCAGAACTAGAGCTACATATGCCTCCTGATCCCACACATGTAGATGGTTTCAGACCAAAATATGTGCTTCCCTGTGTCCTAATAGTATAACTGAACTATACCCCGACATTATGTAAAACGTTACCACTTCCAGAAGTTAGTCCAAAAATTAGTGCACCTAAGTTTTGTGCAGATGATACACTGAAAAAGGTACTCCCATATAACAATGAAGCTGTTTGCATTGCCATCACCATGCCTTTCATAAGACTTTCTCCTACTCTTCCACTTCTTGAATTAACTTGTTGACTGTTTGTGGTACTAGATGTTGGAAAACCAAGAACAAGGGCAAGGTTGCCAAGTGGATTCAGATGTGCACCCATGGCCTAGGTTGTCTCTGTTGGAGTGCTTCTAGATGAGGCCTAGGAGGGTTCCCTACCATGTTGTACCAAATGGGGGAGTTCTTGAGGCTTGGGTTCCATATCTTCTGTCTGAACTTTAACTCCTTCCTGAACTATTTTTCTCCACAATGCCATTTTCTCTGCAACCTCTCACTACTTTTATACCTCCCTCTCACATTCCTTATTATACTTAATCCGCCTCTCCTCCCTTTGCCTTTATACCACTAGGTCTTCCATATTTCACTAAACCTACTCCTGCCGCTGCGAATGGTGGGGTTTTGTTAACCATCATTTTACTCTCCAAATTCAAAGTTACCATCAGGATCTTGATTGCCAGTGGAATGCCTTATAGATAAGTTGCCCTTGTATATTGTAAAAACTAGAATTCAGATACCTCTGGACATGAATAATTGGAAATTGAGTACTCCAAGATATAACTATCTAAAACACCATGGAAACATGTATCCATGACTCAATTCCAAATCAGATCAACATCATAAAGGGCCTAGAATTCTTCATATATCCAAAAAAGTGTGTGATACCTTCAATTCTTCTAGATGCATATGCAATTAGCCACTCATACAATTCTACTGGAAAGATAGTGAAGAATCTCTCATATAAACTATCATACAGGTTTTGTTCCACCCACATGTGTGTGTTAAACTCAGATCTAGTGCTAAACCGTTGTGTGTATTCTTATTCTATATTGTTTACCCACTCCTCAACACTTTCCAAGGTCAACCGGTATGTTTTCATCGTGAACCATCCTGAAAATAATTGAAAAAGAGGTCCCGATAATAGAACCAATGATGCAGCATAGAACTTAGCAATACAAGCCCAAGTGTTTTGTCTCATCCCTCATCCTAGACTAAACGCTCAACTAAAGCATGCAAAGGTACCAGGCCCCTCTTTAGGGTTTTTTTTGCAGGATGTTATCATGATGAAGAATTTATTCATTTAGATATATAGCTAATATATCTTTCATACAGTGTATATTCAGACCTGGATCTAGAACATAATAGATCTAATAGATAACCATGATGGAATCAAGCATGCAATATTGAATTATAACAATAAGAACACCTTGTTTCAGTCCATAATCACCATTATATTAATTTTATTAAATACACAGAGGCTTCATTGCAATAATAGTAGTACACGTTCATGCACACAACAGATCTAGTAGTATAATCTCACTATACCCTAGTTCTCACACATATATCTATGTTCTATCTTGTTCTTTGGTTCAAACTTGACTATTAAGGGCATAATACACATGAACCCCACACACTACACAATAGGTATTATAGATTATTTTTCTCCAAACATTTCGTGTCATGTGTCTTACACCTTACATCCTACATTCTACATTTAGACTACATCATTTCAACCATCACACATTTACACATCATACATACTTTACACATAAAATTAATGTTCATCATATACATGTCACAGTCATATTTTCCATGTGTTTAGCATCGTATTCTACTCATCACATATATTATATATTCTTCTACGCACTGCACTCACTACCTTATGACGCACTTTCATTCATTGGTCCATACTTGACTTCTAAGGGTTTACAAATCAAATGGATCTTACATTCATCACGTGTTTATCATTCGACCATTTTCATCATGTGACATTTCTAGGATAGTGACACACACACTATAGGATAAATCTTCACTTACTCTTTCAGCTTGTAGTGGTATAAAATTTAGGCTACATCACCACTCCTTACCATTCATCTTGTAGTGACCCATGCTATAGGCCACATCGTCACTTTCTCTATCCATCTAGTAGTGATATATGCTTACTGATAAATCATCACTCATACATTCATTTTATCATGATACACGCTTAGGCTATAAGGTTCACACACATCTCTTCTATATGTCACATATCATCATCATTATGCATACATACTCATCACAAATGGCTAGAAACAACACACACTTCGACCATTTCTCGATGATGCACTCTCATTTATGGTTCATTCTTGATTACTGTGGGGAAAAACCAAATGAACCTCACTACATACATTTACATTCACTTAGAGGGGATGTGGCTTGTATCACTCCATTTTGCATTTCATTTCATATATCCCCAGCATACTACATATTATGGTTTCTTTTACTCTTGCTTTCTTTTTATCGTTAATGGTTGCTTTATTACACATGCTATTTAGATTACTTATATGTCATCCACACATGAAAATTCACATATTTTTCTAGTTGTGATCACAAATACATGTCTCTTACAAACAACATGGATGCTCACCTTATACCCTTCCTACATTGGTCATTGGGGGCATCCACATTTATCTCTCACATGTGTTATTGCTTCATTTTGTACTCGGCACTTTATATCACTTGGTTATACACACTTTTGACATACTAGTTATTTTTCTAAGGTGATTAGAAAAGAGAATAAAAGAGGAGAAAAATGATCTGAGAAGTGATCACAATCTATTATGAAATACAACACAAGTGATAAAAATTTATTGTGAAAAATACTGAGTAGATTCTCAACATTAAGGGAGTTGAAGCTTATAAAAGGTCAATATGACAGAAGTTGGGAGTTGAATATTCCATGCAAGTTGAATCTTGCTAAATATTAGGTTGTTTCTTGATTAAATTTTGGAGTTACAGCTCTAAGTTGAGTTTATGCTCAACATGAAATCATTGTAACAAATTATAGGACCTTTGAGTCCAAACTAGTTATTTAGTTTTAGTGTATTTTTCTCCCCATAAGGGTTTCCCACATTAAACTATGTTTCTCTCATGTGTGATCCTTCATTTATATCTTATGAATGACTTTGTGATTTTAGTATCTCTAAGTTAAGGAAATTGAGTTATGGGTAAAAATTTGTATATGCAATGATTCACCCCCACCCCTCTCAGTGCCTAGAATTTTTTTTTGTTAACAACAACTCCTTAATAGATTCAGTGATATTAGTCATACCTATAGCAGTCAAGGTTAAGATCTTGTAGACACCAAATTTAGGTCACACTTCCACTTTTACCCGCATTTATATTAATTTAATTAACCACAATTAAATTAATTCTCATGGTAACCATATTCATTATTTAATTACCTTAATTAAACTACTTTCCACCTCACCTAGAAACTACATCATAAACTTATTCTTAGCATGCTTCCCTTTTACTAGGACTCAATATCCACTCACCATAACTAACTGAGACTTATTCCTACCTACCTTAATTAACTAAGACTTAGTTCAAACCTAAAACCACATGCTTATTCTTCCTCTAACCACATTCCCACTTACCTAAGTGCAACATTCCATTTTGATCTGGGAGAATAGACAGAGCTGGACAAAAAGATTGCCAAGATCTATCATTTTTAGTAAACCTAGGATTTCCCATCCTAACCGACACCAAGCAACCCTAAACCAATGCTAGTCACCCTAAACCATTATCAGCTACCATATATTCACTTTGGTAACCTTGTTTTAGAGATTGGTTGAATTATTCAAGTCTTGGAGAATAGAGATCTGCATGCAAGCATGCACCAGAGAACTCCTGTACATCCAGACACCCTGAACCAGCAACCAAACACTGATATGAAAGAAAAACATTCATGGAAACATCCCAGGAAGCATGCCTATGGTACCGACCATAAGTTCCATGGATCAACCACCACCTTCATCCAACCACTATGTCTACAAACACTAGTAAGTACCTTTGGATCTGCACCTTCTCATATTTATTTTGATTGGTTTCTTCATATTTGTTGAGAGTTATATTCTCTCTTATATCTCATCATCTCACCCCCTCCTACCAAATCCCTCCACCTAATGATCTACAACCCCTTAGCCTCCCATACCTAATTTCAGATACCTCTTACTACCCCCAACATTATCATCCATCTCCCCATTACATGTCCATTCCATGTGCAATCCCACATAATCACCAAAAACCAACCTTCACTAAGTTTCTATCAGCCCAAACCTACCAACGCCGATTAACCAGAACCGTTGTCAGTTTCCTCTTAACTGACATCACTCATACCCTACCGACACCAATTTATGCGTTTGGAAAACCTACCTATAAGATCAACCTCATACCTTTTACCCAAACAACCCAAATCACCTAAAGTTTTACCCTGACATGTCCCAACCATTTTATTTACCTATCTAACTTTCAGATCTGATCATAACCTAGCCTGTTAGATTATATTTTTTATTATACTTGAATGAGATACCTAAATCATATCAACTTCAGTAGTACATTATTGGTTCGTATTACTTCTTACATTAAGTTGTTTTAAATAGTGTATTGACAACCGTCGAGGAAGTCTCACACTTCCTGGATCTAGCTCACGCTAGGCAATTCACTAACCCTTTCTATTAACTATGTTTTGTGGTCTTGCTCTATATTTCAAGTAGTTCCTCCTAGCCAAAAGGAATCTCACACAATCAGCATTGGATCAGGGATCAAAATGCGTGCACAACCTTCAACCAACATTATAATAGGTATTCCTCCTTAGAATTTTACACTTATTTGTTTCATTAATTTGCTAAGAATCCAGTGAAACAAACCTTTTGAAATCATTTGGGAAAATTTCTTGTGAAAATGGTGGTAAAATAAACTCAAGAGGAGAGTATTACATATCCACAAGTCCATCAAAATCATTGCAAGAATAAACAAGATCCATTTGTTAAGGTTTTCAGTCATGGACTTTGAAACCTATGTCATCAAGAAGAAATTATAGGATTTTTTGAACTCATTTTTCTATTTGATCAAAGAAAGTATCTTCACTTTCTATATCATGTGCTTATGCAAGTATATGTAGACTTATGATAAGATTTCTTTGGTTTAGGAGTGTTTTTAAATGATTATTATAGCAAAAATCTCATTTCAGAACCCTATATGAAACCCTCCCAGGGTTTGGTGTAAGAAAGGTGGTTGGAAGACTTAATCACAATCTCCATAGCTACAAATCTCATTAATGCATCTTCATAGGACCCTAAATAAGAATCACAAGGAATTTGATGTGGAAAATATCTAAATTTTCCAAATTCTATTACATACCTCTAGAAATCCTATAGCTTACTATAGAAGGCCTAATTTGAGGCTTATGATTGTTAAATAGAGACATCCTTAACAAAGAAAGTCATGGTGATTTTTGGCATACAATATGAAGGCCTAAATGGGTACTAAAATTGATAATGATCCTAAAATTTGAAGCTTTGCATCAGAATTTACACTTGAATTTGACCTGGAGAAGGGCTAGTTGAACAAGAAGCTAGTGAGGTAATTAAAGAAGTGAAATAGTGATCTATTCTCATAATTGAATCTCAAAAATTGAGACACACATTCAAGATGATAAATGGTATTCAAATATATTCTCACTTTGTGTTGGGTATGCTTGAGGTTCTCCCAGTGAGTTTTGATGGAGATGAAGACTCTTAAGTGCCTAAAAAGGACTATTTGGAGTAAGATAGAAGGAAGGTGGTGGTTTTTTATTGTTTCAAACCACTTTGATGCGTTTCAATGTGTTAATTTAAACTCATGAACTAGGTAAGAGTGTTGTAGAATATCAAAAGACATATTTTTCTTGTTCAAGGAGCACTTTGTAGTTACACAAAGAGGTGTAAAAGAATAGTTTGTAAGAACTCATAACAGAGAACTCAAATGGAAAGTGATCCTTGTTGCTCCAACATCTTAAATTCACATTAAGATGTATAAATCATCAATAAAGTGTAATTTTGCAAGGTTTGAGATAAATAATCAAGAAAATTTTCAAAACGTAGATAATATATCAATCCAATGGATGATAAAGGTTGTTGAAGCCTTGAATCAGTCACCTATAGGTCTAACATGTTCATGTAGAGTAGGGGTAAACTTTGAATAAGGAAACATGGAGTATAGGAGAAAATAATAGGCATTTAGAAGCTTGAGAATGCATAAATGAGTGATGAATACAAGTACACTTCAAGAGGGGTAGGAGGATAAAGTGAAATTGAGACAACGAGCGCTGAAAAAGCACTTCAAGATCATGGTGATACACTTGGCTCATCAATAAGTGTTGAGAACAAGGTATGAGACCCATTTTTTAGTATGGGAAGACAAGGATGGATATCCTAAACCCATGGGGATCAAGAAGGAGGTTCTTCATGTAGTATATAAGGTGCTAGAACATTACAAAGATTGACCAAAATGCATTGAAAGATCAACTTAGGGACCAAATTCCTAATTTACCTACAATGAGCTTATGGAGAAATTAAGCCTAGAATTCAGTCATAGTAGATGAGATAAACACATGTGTGTGCTAGGAGGATGTTTTTCACTCCAATATCATATTTTTGGCATGTGAATGGTCCATGTAGTCATTTTCTCAAGGGGAGATAGTATATTGAATGCTTGAAGAATGACAAATCTAGACTTAATGAAGAAAAAGACAAGATGAGGAGATAAAATGAATAATTTGGTTGATGTTTCCAACCAAGATAGAGACCAAACAAGTTGATGTGGGATCAGACCATGAACTAAAACTAGGAAATTTTTCATTAATGTAAAAAGTGGGAGAATAATCAGGATTTTTTTCCATCAATGATAAAGGGAGATATTTTTGGCATGTGGATGTTGAGTTTTCATTGATGTCAAAGGTATACTAATGACAAAACAGGATGCATGAGAGATAGAGAGATATTGGAGTGATTTAGACAAGGAAGAATAGGATAGTTGCTTGAGAACACCTAAGTAAGCAATGAATTCTTGAGAAACTAGTGATAGGTATAAGCAAGGTGATGCTATGAGAACAAGAGGTGAATTTGTCAAACTAGCTCATTTTAGGATGTCAAATCCCAAGTCCTAGGTAGAAAAGTGACCTATAAAGGTGAAGTGAAGGAATGAGGAGGATAGTTAATCATGTTAAAGGAATAAAAAACATTATGGTCCATGTTCAAGGGGTTACATGATGAAAAATAGTTCATAGGTGGTGAGTTGTAGTGTAAACTAGCCCAAATTGGACTATTTCAAGCACCTAACATTAGATCTTGAAGGAAAAAAATATGAATAACATAATTGCAGTCATTGGAAGTGTGTAGGGACATTTTCAATAGTCCAAATATGAAGCTAAAGGTCACAATTCAATTATTAAAGGCACTTTCAGAGTCAGTGGTATAACTTCCCTTTAGGACAAGTAGGTTTAGCATGCCCAAATGAGATGCGATTGGAAGGTTTAAAGTCAACCAGTATAAATTGGTAATTAGAGATCATATAATAGGTATACATAAAGGTGTGGCCGAAATTTTAGGACCTGAGGAGGATTTTTTGTAAGTTATTGCATGTTTACTAAAACCGGGTTAAGTGAGGTATGCTAAACTAGCACTTTGACTTCTTAGCATTCAAGAAAAAATGTGGAGCCTTCTTCAGATAAATCATAAGAGAAATTTTTTAAGATAATATCAATAAAAACATTTTATAATTTTTTTTTATCCCAAATGGATGAGAAATAAGAAATTTCTATTCATTTTTGTGGACTTGTATTAAGCTTGATTCAAACATAGTTAAATCGGTATATAGAAAATTGTCTGGTTGATCCTCCAAATGAAAATTTTCTGAAAATTTATGAACTTGGTAATTTAGGTAATTCATCATATCATATTTTCATGATGCTTTAATATCTTGACTCATGGTGGAACCCACAAGAAAACAACATTTTTTGTAAAATTCAGTATACAGACAAAGTTTACAAAATAACCCATGCTAAAATTTTAGGTGAAGGATGTTGGGGATTTTTTCTTAATGTTAATGGATTCCTCTAGGTTTTTCCTTTGGATAAAATGTATGGTAAATTTATGTTTGTGCTCCTATCAGTTGAGAATGCTAGAATGCAAGAAGTAGGTATGAGAAATGGAGGTGAAAATGTGTTTTTCTCCTTATAACCTATGAAAATGAGTACTTGATGTTGATGTACAATACCCATGTGAAGCTTTCCAATATTTTTTCATCATGAAAATGTTTTTTTTTTTTATTTGTAAGCCCATTCTACAAAAATGGTTTTTGGAGCTCTGAAACTGAGTCTGGTCTACCTCTAAGATGCACGTTTTTCCATGCTAAATTTTTTTAATTGAAACTTTTTGGTAAGGTTAAAATTTTCACAAGGTCAAGATATTTCCATAAAGGTATGACTTGATTCATGATAAGGTGTTTATATAAATTTATTCCTCATTTTGTGAAGACTAATTTTTGATCATCCAGGACTATGAATGTCCAGTTGATAATTATATTGAAATAAAGGTCTTCTGCCTTAATTTGATGAATATTGTGCATGTGGTGATGAATTATACATATTTTAGTGTCCTCCATGAATTTTTAAATGTTTTACATGACTTTTAAGTGTAGTATCTACTCTCAAAA
The DNA here is from genome assembly GCA_019776745.2 of Taxus chinensis. Taxonomy (NCBI): domain Eukaryota; kingdom Viridiplantae; phylum Streptophyta; class Pinopsida; order Cupressales; family Taxaceae; genus Taxus; species Taxus chinensis. The sequence continues at coordinate 472,769,426 of CM034154.1, forward strand.
TGTAGTGGTTTTGAAAATCTTTAACATATGATGTTCTTGAGCTCTAATGAAGTTATAGAGTCAAAGTGGCGAGTTGCTAAGATCATAAAAAATATTTAATAGTATGTTTTGAACCTTAATAACATATTTGCATGATTATAACACTTTTCACAAGCCATATTATCTAGAAGACTATATTTTTCATGTTAGGAAGGAAGAAGACAAAATCTTACAGGTAGTTATAGAAGGAAAGTTAGAGATGTTAGATTAGTTTGTAGGAGGAATATGTCATATATGTAGATGAAATAATTGTTTTTAATCCCCCTCATATGATTTTATTTAACATATAATTAAAATTAAAGGCTTGAGAGTTTAAGATTCAAGTGGAAAATGAAGTATAAGAGTCATTTTTGTGAAAGTCCTTGATTTTTAAAAAAATGACTTCTATATTTTATGTCATTGTTGAAGGCATGAGCTGCTACTATTTTTGAGAGAGATGAACTGATTATTAAATGAATATTATGTGAAGGATAAGTATTGTGTGTTAAGGATCGTGAATATGGTGTATTAGGACTGAGTTTGCAGTTGTGAAAAGATAGGTGTATAAGTTGATAAAAGGTGTTTGTTAGATACAAGAATAGGTGTGTGAGAAGAAGTGTATGAAAAAGATTTTATGTTGATTAGGTGATCAGAAAAAAGAATAAAAAAGGATAAAAATGAGCTGAGAAGTGATCATAATATTTTGTGAAAGAAAACACAAGTAAGTGATTAAAAATTATTGTGAAAAATATTGATTAGATGCTCATCAGTAAGGGAGTTGAAGCTTCCTTATAAGTTGGAGTTTACAGAAGGTCAGTATGACTGAAGTTGGGAGTTAAAGATTCTATGCAAGATGAATCTTTCTAAATATTAGGTTGTTGCTTGATTAAATTTTGGATTTGCAACTCCAAGTTGATTTGATGCTCAACATGAAATCATTGTAACAAATTATAGGACCTTTAAGTCCAAGATAGTTCTATGGTTTCAGGGGTTTTTCTCCTTTGAATGGTTTCCCACATTATAATTTATGTCTCTCATGTGTGCTCCTTCATTTATAGCATGTGAATGAATTTGTTATTTCAGTATGTATAAGTTAAGGAAATTTAATTATGGGTTAAAATTTGTATATGCACTTATTCACCACCCCTCCCTCAGTGCATAGAATTTATAAAGAGAAGAGGATTGTTTTTGCATATGCCCCTGCATTACTTACACATACTTATATGGAGCTCTGGTCATGGAGATTTGGGAGGATATTTGGTATTGACATGGGATTTTCACTATAGTTCTATTCTTACAATCACACTGTGGTGGCTCGGTGGAGGGGTTTACCATGGGGGCGTGGAATTTTTTATGAGACATCTAGTTTTGTATAATGGAGATTAGATAGGGTGAGGCAGTGTCGGTGAGAGGTGAGGAGAACTATTGACAGCTTCTCACAGGATTGTAGGGAAGTGATTTTAAATCGATGTCATATATTGGATTTCTAGTATGGCAGGGTGAGGCAGAATTGTCAAGAAACATTGTGAGTGTGAGTAAACAACCATAAGGTATAAATAGAGGTGGTCCTAGTAGGGAACCAGACAGAGATATGGTAGTGAGCAGAGGAGCAGTACCTGAGGAAGCATCCAGCTGATGAATGTTTATTTTACTCAGTAAATGTGATTGTTTTTATGTATGCAACTCTCTTGAAGCCTATGTTGATGTATATTTTTTATATACGGAGTTTTGATATGCATCATGATGTATATATATATATATATATATATATATATATATATAATTATAATTATGATTTGAATTCATGTGTTGTTAAATCATTTCAATATTTGATGTTTATGATGGGATGTTTTTATATGTGATGTTTATATGATATTTATATGTATAGATATTGATTATGATGTTCGATGTGATGTTGAGATAATTTTGATGTGATGTTTAGATATGATGTTAACATGTTGGTTAAGATATATTCAATTGTGTTATCAAATATGATGAGTATGGATGTTAATTTTATTTTTTGATGTGATGTGACTTCAGTAATGGTTTCGATATATATCAAAATGTATTTTATGGTTGGGAATAAAATTTTAATTATTTTCTTTTAGACTGGATTTGATACATATGTGATGGTAAAATGTATAATGAAGGAATTACACTTTATGGCCTTGTAACAAAATTTAACACATAACTAACAATAAGTAGTCACATATAAGATCTTGAATATGTATGGAAATTAATTTTCATACCTTCCTAAGACATGGGAAGGGTTGATATATGTATTTTTTATGAGAGAGAAGGTTATCCTTTTGATGGATTCATAGGCTCATGCCCTAACTATATTTTATTGAAGCAAACTGATTAATGTTTGAAGTTTTCTTTTGATGGGAAAGTTGAATGATGTGGGAATATTTCCTAGGATGATTTTGATATTTTGAATTTTTGAAGGATGATCGATGCAGGAAGAATTTTTATAATGACATGTTTATCAATCCTTCGAGGGAGTGGTCTATAATTTTTTTCTTTCTTCATTTTTGATTTTGAGTAGCCATCCTTCAAGGGATCGGTCTATATTTTGATAGGAAACTTCCCTTCGAGGGATTAGTCTATTTTTAAAAATATGATTTAATAGATTTCCTTCAAGGGATTAGTCTATATTTTTATAGAATGCATCCATAGATATTCTTGATATTTTTTAAAAAATTACAATGAGGGCAGGCCCAGTGGACCATTTTGAGGACGGGAAAGGATGTGTGCACAAATTACACATCTATCCCATAACATATTTTTAGTTGGTATACAAGGTAGATAGTCCTAATGATTTTGGGGTTCCTACTGAGGAGGAACTTATCCATGTAAAATATATGATGAACAGAGTTGTGGTTCTCATCTTGAAGGTTTTGGTTATATGATAGTGATGGTAAACCACATGCTTTCAAATAATTACAGTGCTAAAATGATAGGTTAGTGATGGAGTGGGATGTTTGATGTGATTGATGGCATGATGGTAAATGTTTTAATAGTAGAAAATACATAAGTTCAAGGCATATAAAGGTTCTTTTCTAAGTGTACCATCAAGGAAGGTTAAGTGATAGGATCCCAACCCATATTTGTGAGTAATGACATATGAACTGATCTAGTTAGAGGTAAAATTTCCGCATTTAATCCTTTCCAACATAGTGGCCTTTTAATTCTCTAAAATAATAAGATCACCAATCTTGAATTCATGTTCTTTCACAAGTTTTTTAATATGCTTGTTTGATGTGTTGTTGATAAACATGATGATGTTTGAGAGTTGTTAAGAGATGTTCATCTAACAATTCGAGTTGTGTTATACATTCTTGATGGTGATCCTCATCAAATATAAAATCTCCACGGGATATGTGGCATGATGGGATTTAAAATTCAAGTGGTAATACTTCCTCAAAGCCATAAAATAGAGAAAAATGAATAGCACCTGTAGGATTATGGATGATAGTCTGATAAGCCTAGAGATAAAATGAGATTTGGAGATACCAATTCCTCCTTGTTTGGTCAATGGTTTTCATGAGGATTTTGTTAAGTGTTTTGTTAGAAGATTTTTCTCGTCCATTTTCTTGTGGATAACAAGGTGATGAAAACATTAGTTTGATGTTGAAGGTGTCACATAATTTCTTAAATTATTTGTTCTTGAAATATTTTCCATTCTTTGTGATTAATTTTTTAGGGATGTCAAAATGACATTATGATGTGTTGATAAATGAAGTTGATGATTTTGTTTTATTTTATAAACACCATGGAAATAGCCTCAACCCATTTAGTGAAATATCCAATAGTTGTGATGATAGAGTGATGTCATTGTGATGAATGGGGGTTTATGAGACCAATGAGATCAAGGCCCCATTGTGAGAAAGGCCATAAATCATGAGTGGGATGTAAATCATAGCTGGGAATGTGAGTAGTATTAGAGTGTTGTTGACACTTAATGCACTTATTGAAGTTTGGATGGTGTAACGATCAAATCCTTCTAAGAGGAACTCAAAAATGGTTTTATATTTTTTTCGAATCCCATTTTTACATTGAAAACTTCCTTTGATCTGATTGATGAAAAATTTTGTGTCTCCACATATGTCCAAGATTTGTGCATCGAGCATGATAGTGATTTGGATACCCATGATAAGAGCTTCATATTTTTCCATGTTGTTAGTGCATTAAAATTTTAATTTCAAAGATAAATGGATATGAGTAATCTAGGGAGGTATGATGACGATACTATTTCCTTCCCTTACTGACACTTAAATCCATCGAAGAAGAGTGTCTTATTTATAGGAGTGTATTCATGATCAATGGTGTTGATAAATTCATCAGGAAATTATTTGTGAGGTAATTGATTTCCAAAAAGAGGAGCTTCAGTGAGCTAGTTGGCAATGGATTGTCCTTTTAATATATATTTGTGAGATGAATTCAAGGTCAAACTATGTCATGAGGATGAGCCACCGAGTGATACACTCACTATGATATGGTTTATAGTGCATATTTTTAAGGGGAATGAAGCTAGTAATGATGTAAGTTTTAAGATTAAGTAGATAATGACATAGTTTGGAAGTTTAGAAGTATAAGTCACAACATAACTTTTATGCTTTGGTATAATGAGTCTCATATTCATGAATATTTCATATTACATAATAGACAAATTTTTCATGACCTTATTCATCTTGATGAGTAAGTATAGCACACAAGGCATTATCAGTAATGGATATGTAGAGATAGAATGGATCCCCCTCTCATGGATGTGTTAAAAAAAATGGTAATAAGAGGTATTGTTTGAGGTATTTGAAGGACTTTTGACAATTTTTATCCCATTTAAAATGTACATCATTTCAAAAATGGTGATGTAAAGGCTGACAATGATCTAAAATTTGTGATGTGAAATGACAGAAAAATTAAATTAGACCTCGAAGGATATGAATTTTTTTGAGCTTTGATGTATGAGGAATCTCGATGATGTATTTGATTTTAGTGGGGTATACTTCAATGCCCCTGATGGAAATGATTAACCCTATGATTTTTCTGGTGAATACAAACTTGGTAGGGTTGAGGTAAAGGAAGTATTGGATTGGTTTAAAAAATATTGTGTCAAGGATAGTGATATGGTGTGTACGTTGCTAGGATTTGTCTAATAGTTCATCAATGTAGTCTACTATGGTTTTGTGGTTAAGGTCATGGAAAATGTATGTCATTTCTCATTGATAAGTGGCCCCTGCATTTTTAAGTATGAAGGGCATGACATGGTAGAAATAATTCCCCCAAGGATTTATAAAGGACATTTTGTTTTGATCATTGGTAATAATGAGGATTTGATTATAGCTGAAGAATCCATCCATAATGGAAAGCATCCCATGGCTAGTGGTGAGCTCGACAAGCTAATCAATTTTGGGAAGAGGAAAGTCATCTTTAGGACAAGTGAGGTTGAAGTCTTGAAATTCCATACAGATAAGTAACTTTCCAAAGGATTTGGTTATGGATAAAATATTAGAGACTCATTGTGGATAATCAATTGGAAAGATAAAATTGGTAGAAAGGAGACATTGTAACTCTTATTTTATGAGAAGATCTATGCAAGGATACATCCCACATAGCTTTTATTTGTCAGGATTAGTGTTGGGATAAGTGATGATATTGTAAATGATGATATTATGGTTAATACTTGGAATTTTGCTATATAACCATGAAAAATATTGGTTGTGTCTACAGAGGAAAGTGGTGAATTCGTCTAATTCTTGTGAATCTAAGGATTGAACAACTTTAAATATGTTAGGTGTTTCATCTTTTTCTTAGATTTTTTCTTTGAATGGTTGATGAAACAGATAGGGTAACGGGCGTAGGAGGAATACCTATTCAAGTGTCGGTTGATGGGTTTTTGCAAGCGTATGACTTCCGAATCCACAGCCGACCGTGGGATCTTCCTTTTGGATAGGAGGAACTACCTGTAATGAAAGAAAGACCACCAGAGGGAATTAAAAAATATGGGCAGTGAACTGCCTAGCGTAAGCTAGATTCAAGAAGTATGATACTCCCTAGATGGTTGTTAGTCCACTGTTTTAAACAAATTAATGTTGTAGAAAAAGTAAATCATATTGTTATTTTGAAATGATTTAGGTATCTTAGTTAAAACTGTTAGGAAATTAATTATTAATGTTTACATTATAAATATTAGGTTTGAAAGAATATATTGTTTCAACAATATATTATTCATGGAGTTTTGTTGTACCCGTAAGTTTATAAACGGGTAAGTTGTTTGATACACTTCCTATTTTATAGGAAGAGGTTTGTCTATTATATTGGCTATATATTAGCCTAATGTATTGCACAGGTTTGATGGACAGAAAATATAATATACAGTATTATTACTTTGTTTTTGCCATCGACTATCTAAATCACAAGATTTGGTATCAGAGCGTAGGCTTTTCTAGAAGGATATGGAGTCATACTGATTTGATTTGAGTATTAATAGTGGCATACAAGTGTTTCTTAGATTTTTTAATAATTTTTCTTTGTGTAACATTCTGATACGGATCAGATTTTGAAACAACACGCATGCATGATGCATTGGTTTTTTATTGCATAGCTTGGAGGGAACGTGGTTTTAGAGTTTTTTGATCAAATTCGGCCTCTGATTTTTACGGCTATTCTACTGAAGACATTTAAAAATCGAATGGAATAATAATCATCACTACACCTCTACTCCTTCTGTTCCAGCGCCACTGTCTGGTTCAATTTGCTATGCGGATTTGGATGTCACGGACTTCAATTTTGTTCCCTGTAGCTGTGGATTCCGTCTGTGTTTTTTCTGCCACAAGAATATTCTGATGATTGGTGGGTGCATATGTTTTCCCATTGTTCCTAGTATCAAGCTCTGAGTTCTGCAGATCCAGTGAGGAGATACTAGCGGAGGAGGAACGGCTGGTGGTGATTCGTTTCAGGCATGACTGGGACAGTAAATATAATAATACAGTTTATTAAGTTTGTGTTATTCTATGTTGTATGTCCAAAAATCTTTGTGATCAAGTTTTGTTATCAATATAGTTTTCTTTTTATTTCCTCGTTCAACATCACCATCGTCTAGAGGAATGCTTTCACTATTTTGGTCTTACATCCAGCCGTCCCTTTTGTAATTAAAAAGTTTTTATTATTTTAGGGTCCATTGTGTTCTAGTAATTTTGTCTTTGTAATGTTATTGTAAATCAAGTTTGTGTTTTTTGGGAGTCTTCAAAATTATAAAGGTAGTCTTGTTGAGTTAATTGTTGTTTTTTTAAATCAAGTCAAAAATCATGAGTCGAGTGGTAACTAAGAGTCATATTTCATAGTTGATTCATCATATGTTATGAAGTCCTTGTTGTTTTGTGAAATTCATGTAATTGTAAAATTCAAATAGGTGATTTTAGGTGGTGTCAAGAGTCTTGTCAAAAATGCATTGTGAGTTAGAGTTAAAAGTCCAAAAATAAAAAAAATTTGCCTCACAGACGCATTTTCGGTAGAATCCAACGTCTATATTGTGTGAAAATGAATAAGTTGAGTCACATTGAAAAATTTGAAGGCAAATATTTTCATACCTGGCAAGTGTGGACTCAATTATTCCTAATCAATAAAGAGTTATGGGATATTGTTGATGGAAAAGAAAAAAAACCGACAAACGCAGATGAAGCAATAAAATGGGACAGCAGAGATCGAAAGGCTACAACAATCATCGGATTGGGTCTATCAGATGCTTATCTACATCATATAGACTTAAAAAAGTCCTCTCATACAATTTGGGTGACATTGAACAAATTGTTTGGATCACAAATGGGAAGCGCAGCGATATCCTTAAAGCAAAGATTGTTCGGCCTCAAGATGGAAGAAGGTGAGAGCATGGTGGAGCATATCAGTAAGTTTCAATCTATCTGTAATCAACTTGCTGGCATAAAAGTAGATGTACCTGATGATGATGCTAAAGCAGTATTACTTAATAGCATGCCTTCATGTTATTCTAATATGGTCTTTACATTAAGAAAAATAAATCCAAGTTTAGAAGAACTTATTTCTTCTTTGTTAGATGAAGAAAAAAGAATTATGGTTGTTGAACCAGAGGAGACTGCAATGTTTGGCAGAAACAAGAAAGCATTTGGTAAGAAAATGCCCAAATACGGTTCAACCACTAAAGGACCAAAGAAACAATTTACATGCTACTATTGTAAACAACCTAGTCATATATCTAACAATTGCAGAAAAAGAGCACAAGACTTACTTGATGGGAAACTACAAGATAATGCCATGATTGTTGATGAAGAAGGAGAAAATGAAGAGGAAGAAAATACCGCACATCAAAGTGATGAAGATTTTCTCTTCTAGATAATTTTTGACTAGAGGATGGAGGCACAGGAGGCTGGAGGGCATCCAGCGACCTCTCATCAGTCGCCAACGACGGGGCCGCATGAAGTTGTGGTGACAGTGTGTGTGTGAGTTTTCTTTCATTTCTGAATTGCAGTTTGTTGTGTGCAGTATGATTTCAAAGTTCCTGTTTTGGATTGAATAAGTGAAATGTTCACAATGAGGGGGGAACATGGTCTCATTGTTTCATTTCCATTATGTTTTATTGTTCAGTTTGGGTAGCAATATTTCCTACATGATTCCCTTTTGTAGTGACATTGTATAATATTGATCAAAAGTATTGTAGCAATCATGATGTAAGGTTTTTGGTAAACCTGTAAAAACCAATTTGTGTAAGATTTTTGGTAATCCTGCAAAACCAAGTGTGTAAGGTTTTTGGTAATCCTGCAAAACCAAGTGTGAAAGGTTATTGGTACACCTGCAAAACCAATTGGTAAGGTTGTTGGTAGAAGCCGGAGAAAACCATCAGTGGAAGAAATGTGCGTTGGCACATGTTCAAGTTTTGTGCAAGCCCAATGCTACACATTTGCGGAGTTTATCATGAGCACACAGAGGTGGTAGGCTACAATCAGTGAACGAGATATGTTGTACCATGTAAACATTAAGGGGGGGATTGTTAGGAAATTAATTATTAATGTTTACATTATAAATATTAGGTTTGAAAGAATATATTGTTTCAACAATATATTATTCATGGAGTCTTGTTGTACCCGTAAGTTTATAAACGGGTAAGTTGTTTGATACACTTCCTATTTTATAGGAAGAGGTTTGTCTATCATATTGGCTATATATTATCCTAATGTATTACACAGGTTTGATGGATAGAAAATATAATATACAATATTATTACTTTGTTTTTGCCATTGACTGTCTAAATCACAAGAAAAACACAATAAGGAAATAGATCTAATCTAATAGGCTAAGCTAGAATAGAATCCATAGGTCAAATGGTTGGTTCTGGGTCTCTGCAGATCTGATAGAGGTCTCTGGTAGGTCACAGGTGAGTGAGGGTGAGGTAAAATTAGGTAGGTAGGTCTCTGTTTAGGGATGCGTGGGAAAACACAAAGACCAACGTCAGTCAAGGGTGACCGACCGCGGTTAGGTATAACCAGTACTAGTTACTGTGAGATATGGGAACATCATAGAATGGGGTTTTTGGTCTTTTTTGTGGTTATAAAAAGGATTTTGGTTAGTTGGGATGAGGAAATGGATGATTGGATTAGGTTTTGGCAAGGTTTTACTGGGTCTACAAAGATGAAAAAAATGTTGGAGATGGTCAATAAGGAGCAAGATGAACCATGGGTGATAAAACAATGATAAAATGAAATAACTAGAAAAGTATGCTATGGTACTTACTTGGATTTTGTTCATGAGGCTTGTGTGTGATGGATGGAGGTGCTGATGGTAGGTTTGAAGTCTACAAGTGATCACCAATTGAAGGAAAGCTTCTACATGGGCTGCATGTAAACTCCTCTTTTACTTGCCTAGTTCAGAAGGTGGCCGGGATGGCTATGCAGGAGATGATGCTCAATCTCCTTCCTTGGAGGTGAGTTGTTACTGGAATTGGCTTTCTAAAGATGCATTATCTCTTTGAGATCTCTTTCTTGCTCGTCAACTTTCTTTCTTAAAACTTCCAGGTTCCAACCTTGAGGAATAAGGTTATTTTGGGTTAGAAGGGGGTAACCGACGACGGTCCAGCTTAACTGGTGATGGTAGGGGAAACCGAAATCGGTCAAGGTGGGATTTTATAGGTTTACCAAACTTAGTGGAGATCCTCCTAATTTCCTTGGATCTTGTGTCATTATCCCATGGATTAGACTGGGAGCTTCTGTGAGCATGTGAAAATGTGGTTAGAGGGAGTGTAGGCATTGATTTTTAGGGTTTGGGTAAGTCTTAGTTAGTTATGGTAACTTGCTAAGAATAGGTCTTAATTTGAGTTAGCTTGATGAGGTGTCTAAGTGAACTATATGTGTAGATATTATTTAAATAATAAATATAGTGATGGTAAAGCATTAATTTAGTTAAATTAATACTAGTGTGGTGAAGGGGGCCATGGCTAGGTGAAAGTGATGAAGGGTACTTATATGTCAAAGGATGAAGGGGGAGTGTGACCTAATTTTAGTGTCTACATTTTGCCCCTTTTGTTGTGTAGCTTGTATTGGTAAGCAATGCTAATAAAAATAAGGTGTGGTTAGCCCATGTGAGGGTGAAGGTCATCCCCCTCAAACCAGGAATTGACAAAGTAGTTGGTTGAAGCGGTGAGTGGTTTGATAAAAGGTAAATGTGAAGGAAAGGTAAATGGGTGTAGGGGAAGAGGATGAAAGGTCTATGTGGGTAATCTAGGTAATGGGTCAAGGTCAAAGGTAGTAATAGTCAAATGCACGTACATGTATAAACTATAGCACGCTACTAGGCTGAAGAATAGGAAAACCCTACATCGTCTAAGGTTGATAGATTTATCCAAACAAGGGTGAAGTGAATCCGGTATCCAAGGTATAGGATAAGGTCAGGAAACACAATGTAGGTTAGGTGTAGGAACGTTTAGGTATGTTCTGATACACCAAAGGTAGGGTTAGGATAAATGGTCATGGCAATAGGTGAGGTAAGGTCATTAGGTCAATCAACATAGGTAACAGTGCCGCAAGGTATAGCGAACACATGAGGTCAAAGGTCACTAGTGAGGGTCTAGGTCCAAATATCAAGATCATGGCATGGGTAAGGCTGAGGTAGTAAAATAATAAGGCATCATTAAAGGACATGAGGAGGTTGAAGAGGGTTACATGCCAGTGGTAAAGGAAAATTGGTTCAAGTAGGTGCAGGGATGGCAAAAGAAAAGGGAGGTAAGGAAAATGAGGTAAATGAGGGGGTAAGGACTACACAGAGTAGCCAACATTGGTCGTAATGAACTGATGACGGTGTAGGGTAACTAACGGTAGTAGTCTAGGGAAATATACTAGTAGAAATTAAGGGTTAATTGACATCAGTCAGGTCAGGTAGGGTATAAAAAGTCGAAAACGCACATTGTAAAATTTATTTGTGCATTTGGAAAAGTAGAAAAGGAAAAGAAGAGAGAAAAAGAGGAAAAGGACAAGAGAGTACAGCAGAGAGCTTGGTTGGTGAGCCATATAGATGAGATTGAGTGATTGAGAGGTGGGGCCTTGAGAGTAGGTGGCATGATTCATGTGGTTGAGGAGTGGTTGTGCATTAGAGGATGGCAGAGGCCGGAGAGGGCTTAAGAGGAGCGGTGCGGAGGCTGGAGGTTCCACCACAACAGCGGCAGTGAGATCAGGTAGGAATGAAACCTTTGGTTATCGATTTTTGAGTGAACTTGATGTAATATGTAGAAAATATATTTAAAAAATGGGGGGTTTGGGGGCAAAGAAGTTACAAATGGGAAAAAGAGAGGGAAAATGTAATAGTGAATGATAAGGGGTAGGGAAAAAGGGTAATGTAGGAACAATTAAGGGTGTAAAGAGGGATTTGGTTAGGTAGAATGTCAAGGAAGGGAAAAAGTAGGGTTGGAAGGTTGGGGCAGGTGGTGCGATAGTGATCGACATCGGTGGGCTTGTGGCCGATGTCGGTGGGTAGTGACTGGTGCCGGTCACAAGAACAGTGACTGATGCTAGTCAAGGGGGGACCGTGGTTGGTCAGGGGAAGCCACGGTCAGTTATTTGTAAGTGAAAAGTGGGATAAAAAAGGGAAGAGAGTTAGGGTAGGGTGGGAAAGAAGGTGAGGGTTGGTCACAGGTGAGGGTAGGGTAGTATCGGGTGAATGGGTTTGGGTAGGGGTGGGTGAATGGGTTTGGGTAGATATGTTAAAAATAAGGTAAGATGGGAAGGTGGACTAATACATTGTTTTTATGGGATGTAGGCGAGAGACAAGATATGGATAAGAGCCTGGGTGCCACCCTTGTTATTGAAAGTATGGGAAAGTGCGACGCAGGTGGAGTGGCAGCATGTAGCAGAGGTGGGATTGATAGGGGTGAGGCGTTACTAGCATGTAGTCCGGGAGGTGAGTCTTATGGTTTCCCTCATTGATAAGTAGGACTCGGCGACCAATTTATTTCATTTTTCGATAGGTGAGATGATGATCACCCTAGAGGATGTATACAGGATCCTGTGGTTGCCCATATTGGGGGCCCAGGTGTATTCTATCTCTTCAAAGGCATATGAGGAGTTAATAGCACCCGTTTTTGGTGAGGGTGCAGCATACCTGACGTTCCATAGTGCTAACATGAGTTATGGAGCGATGTATAGAGCTCATCAAGAGGAGATGATATTAGTGGTACTTATGATAGAGGTAGTGTGCTTCTTCACACTACTAAATGCAGAGGGTGGGAGGTTCTCGAGGTCATTGATGGGTGTCCTGCATGACATGATGATACATCGGACATGATTCGCATGGGCACCTGCATTACTGACATAGGTGTATAGAGAGCTATGGGCCTATGGGTGATTGCAGAGGTTTAGCATTTGCTGCTTTATATTATAACATTGTTGGGAGTACGAACACATTGTTTGTGTTCGACCAGTTGGGATACCCCGAGCAGATGCATTCCCACAGAGATTTTTGAGAGTGGGGTACAGGCGGTGGGTACCGGCCATGGGAGAGGCCCGAGGTGTCAAAGCTACGCATGATGTAGCTTATTATAGGAGGCTGTTGGAGGGACTTTCCAGGGTGGATGTCATTTGGAGGCCGTATGTGGGCTTCCCTTCATACAGACAAATGGATGTGGAGCTAGCTGGGATACAAATACATCTGTGAATAGAGGGGAGGAGAGTGGGATATCATGAGCAAATACCCGTAGAGCAGGTTAGATGTCAGTTTGGATTGTTCTAGGGTGTACCGCCGCCATTTCCTCAGTACCGGGGAGATGATGTGGAGAGACCAATGTCTCCACCATGACCCAAAGTTCTAACTAGACAAGAGGAACAACCTATAGATACATAGATTGATGATGTTGGGGTTGCAGATGGGTACATGAAGTGGTGGGTTGCACAGCTGAGAGCCATACCACTGAGGCCAGGGTAGCCAGACTTAGCCACCATCACAGTTTAGAGAGACGCTCTAAAGGGGCAGGTGGCTACATTGGTGATGTAGCTGGGGATCATGCAAGGATAGATGATAGGTACAGAGGCATAGGTTGCAACATTACAGGCCCAGATAGTGATATTGCAGGCTCAAGAAGGGAAGGGATAGGTACCTGCATAGGTGGAGGTAGGGGGAGATGGAGATGGAAAGGAGGTAGGTGGAGATGGAGGGTAGATAGTTGCCCTACAGGTGTAGGTTCAAGCTTTACATGGTCAGTTGGCCACATTGCAGGGACAAGTTATGGGTTTACAGGGCTAGCTGATAGTAGCACATGCATAGATTACTACCCTACAGGCCCAGTTACAGGCACATGCATAGATTCTAAGGCTGACTCAGGATCTATTACCAGTCTAGGGTTCAGTGCAGGTTCAAGGATAGGGTCCCATTGTACAAGTACCTATGCAGGTAGTGGGACCGATGACACTACCACAAATAGTGCCCATGGCCATGTTCAGGGATGCCCTAGGAGAGGCACAGTATTACCATGATCATTTGTTAGCTGCCAGGCTAGATGTGCCCTCTTATGTCGAGTACAGAGCATAACAGGCCTCCAGTGAGAGGACTAGATCCCGTACTCATAGTGTGGAGAGTACAGGGGGCCGACGAACCCAGGGATAGGGTCGTGGTGAGGCCACTAGTGTGAAGAGGCCATCTCTAGGTGAGGGGCCATCAGCAGGAGGTGAGGCAAGTGCCAGACCCCAGACAAGTGCAGCAGAGGGGATGAGAGAGACATAATGATCTGTTGTGGACTATCCTTCGTGCCGAGTCATTTGTGTATGTACGATATATGAGACCGGCCTGTGTGCCGAAGAGATATTGTATGTATTTTTGTTCATGATACTAGCCTACGAGCCAAAGACATTTTTGTATTTGGATAGCATCATGCGAGCCGATGACGATTATTTTGGAGATACACATTTATGTGATACAGATGTACATTGTATTGATACACACATGTATATGTGAGGAGATAGATGATAGACAGGTGATGCTGTTGTGATATGTATGAATTTTATTTTGCTTATGATATGGATGGAAAATAGATGAGCTAGGCATATAGAGGCAGGTAGGTTTAGGCATGGATCGAGTTGGGTTGGGTAGGCATGGATCGAGTCAGGTTGGTTTAGTCATGGATCGAGTCAGGTCGGTTTAGGCATGGATGAGTCAAGTCGGTTTAGGCATGGATTAAGTTAGGTTGGTTTAGGCATGGATGAGTCAGGTCGGTTTAGGCGTGGATCGAGTCAGGTTGGTTTAGGCATGGATCGAGTTAGGTTGGTTTAGGCATGGATCGAGTCATTTTGGTCTAGGCATGGATCGAGTCAGGTTGGTTTGGGCATGGATAGAGTCAGGTTGGTTTAGGCATGGATCGAGTCAGATTGGTTTAGGCATGAATCAAGTCATTTCAGTATTTTGATAACAAATGGTAATATAAATGCATGAGATAGTGTAAAACATGGAAAATGTTAGTTATGTTATGAAAATGTGAAATAATATAAGTGGAAAAGGTATATGGTATATGGTTCAAATGTCGAGGTTTGTGAGATGAACAGGAAATCAGGTAATGGTGGGGCAAATGGTTAGGGCAAAGAGTAGTCAAGCTAACCTTCCAGGGCCCCATGCCTTGGAAGTGTTGCCTACATAGTCTTGGTGAAAAAGGGACCTCAGACCAATGTAGTTCTCCCATAAGCTAGGGAAGAATATGATAAGATCAAAGAATAGGTAGGGCGGTGTATAGTTTACATTAGTATTCGAGGTCATAAGTATGATGAGGTCAAGGTCGATTAGGAGAGGTGGAAAATAGGTAGATAGGTATGGGTGATTTTAGGTTGAGGGAGGTGGGATAAGAGGGGGAAAGTAAGCCACCCGATTAGCAAGGATCATAACGTATGAAACACATCCTTTAGATAGGATGATGAATGTAAGACCCTAAAGACATTACATGATTGATTAGTCTAAGAGTGACGAATAGTAATATGATCACCAAATGTCATAGGTTCAGCAGGTCCCTTGAGGTATGACATGAAAAGACAATGGGTAATGAGGTGTAACTTATTAGGTCATAAAATGGGAAGTAGAATGCCTTGGGCAATAGAGCCAAGATCACAATAGGTAATTCCATGACGAAAAATATATATATATTTTTAGATAGACCGATCGATGCAGAAAGTATATATGGGATGAATACATGGCTCCTTGAGGTCTTCACGAAGCTGATCTATGCGGGAAGCTTCTGAATTTTTTATTTTTGAGAAACAATAGTCTTCTTTTTGGAAAAACCATGTAGAGAGTTGTGAGATTTTTATAGTTGTCCCTCGAGGGAGCAGTCTGCTTATAGTGACAATTGAGGGTGGAAGATGTCCTTTTGAGGGATTCATCTTTTATATTGGAAGTTTGACTCAAGGAGTGGATCCCTTATTTTGGAATATTTCGTTATGAGGGATTCACCTTGTTTGTTTTGTTTTGTTTTTTTTGGATTTTAAGTCATGGATGAGACTATAATGAAGCATTTGGTTCTTGTTGAGAAGGAAAAGGTGAACAACCATAGGATATCATCTAAAAATAAGATGAAAATTATCCATGAGAATCATGCCATGTGCAGAGCTGTGGTGCACATATTTAAGAATAGGCAAAAGGGTGACGGGTAATCACATGATCCTTGTTTATTCGATGGAGATGAGGTGTGGAAAAGGTAAATGGTGCTCAAGGGATGAGCATGAACTAGATAAATAGGGATGTAGGACTAGAAGTCAATAGTAGAATGGTTGAATATTTAATGCATTAAGGGGCTCAGGTTCGGGTTTACCCTCAAGCAAGGACAAACGATAGGAACCTGATCCATAGGTATGAGTTACAATGTATGGTTCAAGCCAATTAGGAGCAAATTTTCCGCACTTGCTTTTCTCTGATTTGGTTACATGTTGATTCTCTTTCAAAATAAGGTCCCCAACTTGGAAGGTTCGTTTATGATAAATGTTTGTCATAAGCACGTTTGATACGTTGTTGATAAACTTGAAGGTGATCCAGAGCATTAAGATGAAGTTCGTCTCATAACTCTAGTTGTGCTAAGCAGTCCTAACAAAATTCATCATCAGTAAGCATGTCATGGAGAGAAATGTAGAGTGAGGGGATCTGGACTTCAAGAGGCAGAACAGCCTCCTTACCATAGACTAGAGAAAATGGTATGGCCATAGTGGAGGTGCGAATACTAGTGCAGTATGACCATAGGGAAAAAGGAGTGTGCGTATGCCAATCCTTCCCAGTATCGTTAACTACTTTTATGATAATTTTTTTGAGGGTTTTGTTAGTGGATTTTTCTTGGTTGTTGGTTTATAGGTAATAAGGTGAGGAGAAACTAAGCTAAATGCCAAATGCATCGCAAAGTTTTTCCAGTGTTCTATTTTTGAATTGTTTTCCTTTGTTAGTGATGAGGCAATGAGGGACACCAAAGTGATAAATGATGTGATGGTTAATGAAATCACATATTTTCTCATCTTTCATGGAAATGAGTGGTATGGCTTCTACCCATTTTGTGTAGTATTCGGTAGTAGTTATGATCCATTGATGGCGTTGGGAAGAGTGAGGATTAATTTCTCTGACAAGATCCAAACCCCTTTGAGAGAAGGGCCAAAGGTCACAAGTGATCTAGAAGGCATGAATGGGTGTGTGATGAAGGTTGGAATGTTGTTTACATTTCATGAAGTGTTTTACATAGTTCCAACAATCATGATTAAGGGTTGGCCAGTAATAGCCTAGGCGAAGAATACGCTTAGCAACAACAAGACCACTAAAGTGACCTCCACATATGCCATCATGAACTTCTTTAATGGTATAGGGGATTTCAGAGCTGGTGAGGCATCATAAGAGAATACCATCAAAGCCTTGTTTATAGAGAAGGCCACCCATGACAACATAATGAGAGGCCATTTTGAGAAAGGTGTGCTGTCCATTACATGTGAGATCAAGAAGAAATATAGAAAGGGAAAGGTAGTATGCAAGCTGCTTATACAAAAGATTGTGTGTGTTCATTAAGGTAGTTTGGATGAGGTTAATACAGCAATATTGATAAAAAGGTCTCGGTATGCGTTTTATGGTAACAAAGATGTCTGGATCATTAGGCGAAGCAAGTATTTGAGAAGCGAAGAAGGCCATGCTATCTGTGAATTTATTGGTAGATCGCGGAACATTTTCAATTTTATAGCGGTCAAAGGTAGTCAACATGATGTCAACATAGCGTTTGTATTCTTGAAGTATTTCATTATGACATTGATAGACACCATTGACTTGGTTTACTACCAGTTGAGAATCACCAAAGATATTAATGGACTTAACATCTAAGGCATAGGAAATCATGAGACCCAATATGAGTGATTCGTATTTGGTGATATTGTTGGTGCATTCAAAGTCAAGTTTAATTGATAAGGGCATGGGTTCACCCTCAAGAGGAATGACAATAATTCCTGCACCACCCCCATGCTAACATTTAGAACCATGGAAGAATAAGGTCATTTGGTAGGGGTCGTCATCCAAAGAGAGGTTAGTAATGGATTCGTTAGGGAAATCAAAGTTCGAGGGTTGGTCCCTAGCAATAGGTGTGTCATCCAGTTGGTAAGCGATAGCTTGGCCCTTAATGGGCTTTTTGTGGATGAATTCGAGGTCAAGATCATCTAAAAGCATAAGCCATCATGCGGTGCACTGATTTTGATAAGCTTGGTGTACATGAGGTGTAAAGGGTCAGTGTTCGTCACAACATAGGTTTTGTGGTTAAGTAGGTAATGTCAGAGTTTGGTGGCAACAAAAACTAAGGATAAGAAAAGTTTTTTAGGGTGAGTGTATTGGGTTTCATAGTCCAAAAGGGTATGACTTATATAATAAACTACCTGCGCCCTGTGTTGTTCATCTTGATGAGTGAGCATAGCCCCTAAGGAGTGAGCAGTAGTTGATATGTATAGGTAAAGAGGTAATTATATTTCGGTGGGATAAGTACAGGTGGTTGGAGAAGGTATTGTTTTAAGGCCTCAAAATCTTTGTGGCAGTCATCATCCCATTTGAAAGGGACATCCTTCCTAAGCAGATGATGAAATGATTGACAATGGTTGGAGATTTGGGAAATAAATTGGTGAATGGACTGTAATTTACCTTGTAGGATACATAGTTTTTTGAGGTTTGTGGGTAGAGGAATTTCCAGAATGGCCTTGACTTTAGCTGGGTCAACTTCTATACCACATAAGGAAATGATGAATCCCAGGAGATTTCCTGAGAGAACCACAAAGACACACTTTTTAGGTTGAAGGTGGATGTAATATTTAAGGAGGCTGTCAAAGATGGTTTTGAGGATAGTGAGGTGCTCAGCACGGCATTTAGATTTAGGCAAGATATCATCCACATAATCTTCCAATATGTGATGCATGATGTCATGGAAGATGTAAGTCATAGCACGTTGATATGTAGCACCAGTGTTTTTAAGGCCAAAAGGCATGACTTGATAGTAGAAGGTCCCCCAAGGGGTAATGAATGTGTTTTTGTCCTGATCCTATGGGTCAAGCAAAATTTGGTTATAACCTGAGAAACCATTCATGAGTGAGAGCATTACGTGACCCATGGTAAGTTCTACCAGTTGATCAATACCGAGCAAGGGAAAGTCATCTTTCAGGTATGCGAGGTTGAGGTCACGAAAGTCTGTGCAAATGCAGAGTCCCCCTGTTGCTTTAGTAATAGGGAAAATGTTAGAGATCCAACGAGGATAATCAATGGGTAAGATGAAGGAAACAAAAAGAAGGCACTGAAGTTCTTCTTTAACAAGAAGAGCAATGCGAGGGTGCATTTTCCTCAACTTTTGTTTAATAGTTTTGGCATCGGGAATGGTTAGGATATTGTGGACCACTATGGTGGGATCAATACCGGGCATGTCTGCGTAAGACCAAGCGAAAGCATGGTTATTCTCTTGGAGAAAAGAAGTGATGGATTCCTGTTTAGCAGCATCTAAAGATTGTCTGATATTTAGGATGTGTGGGTCATCCTGAGTATGAATGTTGATCTCAATAGTTGATTCATTCAACATGGTTTGCATCTCAGAGGGTAACGACTGATGAATATATGAGTCTTCTGCACCAAGATAGGTGAGTATGGATTCATCATCCTGACATTGAATGACATTAATGGTCTGTGTGTTGTCGTTGATCATCTCAGGATACATGAATGGAAGAGTGGAAGGGGCCTCGCCTTCGCTTTGATAAGTCAGAGGTCTCAAGGAAATGGTGTTTATGAAAAATTTTTTTAGGAGGGATGAATTCAAGATCCATCAACTCCGTCAGTGAGGGGGGTGATGAAGGTGAAGAAGGGCTAGGGTTCTCAATGAATTCAATGCGGGCCTATTTGGTAGAAGGTTTGGTGAAGCCAATACCACTATGGTCATTATGTTTGTGGGTGGTACATGGAATAACGGTATGGTGACCCTGTTCATAGAATCCAAAACCAAAACCCTTCCACACACAACGGTGTAGAAAGGTGTGGGTGAAACGGTGAATGGTAAGTTATTGGAAGTTAGCAGAGAATGGGCGGGGCTGGGATGGTGATTTAGGTGTGTAGGTGGTAGTATCAAGTCCCCCATAGGTGAGACTAGTACAAAGATGAGGAGGACCATAAAAGAGGTGTTCTCCTATATGGTGATCATAGAGAGGGTGTTGGTGAAGGCTTCCATAATCGTGTGGAGTAAGGAATGTGTTAACGCTATATAGGTGGTACTCCCCCAGAGTGAGGCGTTAAAGAAACACCTTCCATGTGATCAGTGGCTGGTATGTGGGTAGCTGGTATGGCCGATGTGTTGGATGTCGATGCAGAGGTGGTGTTAATGGATTGGGAAGCTAATGGGTTAACCGTGGAGGTTATAGCAGTGGTAGGAATAGAGGAGATATGTGTGGTGAAAGCAGTAGTTGTACTGGTAGGTTTGGGTGTAGGTGTAGATGAAGTAGTATTGGTTGCAGAAATAGATGGCTTGACCGGTATGAGTACATTGTTGGGTCGGTAAAGCATGTTGCATGTTTTGAAAGGTGATGGGTCAACTAGAATGGTATAAGTGTGTCCTTCGTGTTCAAACTTTATACAACAATGCAAAGTGGAAGGAATGTAACCCATGACACAAATCCAGGGTCTACCAAGCAACAAGTTATATTAGAATTTCCCCTCCAAAACATAAAACAACTCTGGAATAGTGCGGTAGCCCATGCAAATGTGAAGGATGACAGTGCCTAATGTGGAGGTGATAGCATCATTGAACGAACACAACATGACCAGATGTTTGTGCATGTAATTATCAGGTATGTGTATTTGAGAAAATGCATGGGATGAAATGATGTTAATTCTAGCACCTCCGTCAATCATCACATGGCATACCAGTATGTCATCAATGTGTACAGAGATGAAGAGGGCTGGATCCAGGTCATCATTTTGGTATGGCACAATCTCCTCCTCGAAGAAGTTAAGGGAGGCCACTTGGTGAACAAGGTGAGATGAAGATGAAGGTGGTAATTTGGTGAAGGAAGCTACATGATGGGGTGTGATAATGGAGGCTACGGGTGTAGGGTCATTGTGTAAAACCTCAATAGATTGAAGAACCTCTATGAGGGCTTGCAGATGGGATTCTGGGGTTTGGTTGAGGTCATATAAGGACATTTTGAGGGGTGATTGGTGTAATTGTTTGAGCATGGTGCGATGTGTGATACCATTAGAAACAGGGTATGTGGGACCACAGATAGTTATCTTAGGTATGGGTGCAGATGGTATGTTAGGTATAGGATTGGTTGATGGGTCAGCTGCATTTTCTTTACCCTTATGTGCATTTGTAGTAACATGTACCATGTTGATTTGAGGGAATTTTTCAAAAGGAGAGGGTGTAGAGTAAGTGGTATAATGACATAAAGGTAAAAACCTATAGCTAGAGAAAAGCCCTGTGAGGTCAGTTGGGCACAGTGACATTTGAGTGGTGGCATGGCAAGTTATTTGATGTGAACCATGTTAATTTCAAATTTTTTGGGTGGTTCTGGGAGCTGTGAGGGTGGAGGTTGTGGTTGTTGAGTATGCAGTGTGAGAATGGGCGTATGTGAAGCAAGATCCTCATCAAGAAGGTCATCGGCATCAAAGTTGGTTTCAAGTGGACACAATTGGATAAGGACGGTTTTTAAAGCCTTACATTTCTCCATATCATTCCCTGGAACATGATGGTATGCAAAAACTTTCATATCATCAAACCCTTTTGGCTTGGGTTTGAGGGGGTAGTAAGGTCGGAGTGGCGGTAATGTGATAACAGAAGTCTAGAGGAGGTATGTTAAAATTTTGGCATAACACCCTACTAATGGATCGCAATGGGAAGTAAATGTGGGTATGGGTGTAGGCGTGGTCGGTTGTCTAGGAATTGTTTTTGGAAGAGTAGGAACAGGTCGAGCTATGGGATTAGGTGCCGGTGTGGTTTGAGGTATCGGTCGGGTTTGTTTAGGTATGGGTACAATAGATGGATTGGTAGGATAATATGGTTTTGTTTTGACTACCTTGTTATGGGGTAGTGGGGTTTTGTTTTTGGGTTGCACCTTCTTGGGTAAAGTTGATGTGGGTGTACGAGGTTTATGTAGGAAAGTAGATGGAGGAAAAGGGCAAGCTACCCATGGGGATAACGGGGGTGCTATGAAGGTAGATGATGTAGGTCGTGATTGCAGTGTGAGGGACAAAGACTGAAGTGTAGTAGGTAATAAAGAAATGGCTGAAGGTATCAGAGGTATTGGTGGTAAAGAGACTACAAGTGTGGGTATGAGTCATGTTGTGTGTTTGGGTAGGTTAGAGATTTGTAAGGCAAGAATGGGCAGTTGTGCTATTGGGTTATGAATAGGTGAGGGGTGCTTGAACCTGTTGGGTGGCTGAGATCTTAAGGCAGATGGGAAAAGTGCGGGTGTGATTGGTGTGGTAAGGATATGAGGTTGATGAGTTTGTTTTTTTAGTTTGGGTGTCAGGGTAGGTGTGGCTTTAACATTGGAGGATGTAGTTAAATCTAGTTTAATAGGTGGATGAGTAAGACTGGTGGTCGGGGTAACCCCTAAAGTGGTAATAGGTTTGGTGGAGGTAAATATTATGGGTATGGGTTTGGGTTTAGGCATAGGTTGGGTTATTGGTAAGGTTTTGGTGTGAGTGCTAATGGGTATCATGGAAGGGGTTGCAACAACAGTGCTTGTATGTGGTTTGATGGTTGGAAATGTGCTTCGGTAGATAGTGGAGGTGTCATCGAAGGATCTCTACATTTGTGTTGAGACAGGGAGTAAGAGGCACCCCCATAACAAAGCCCTATCTACATACTCTAAGTGATCAACCAAATGTGAGAATGGCACATTTGTGGGTGGAGCTGGTGAATACCTAATGGGAATTCCCGTAAAATGCATCTTAGAGACAGGGAATTGGCCAGCTTCAACTTCTGTGGGTAAGAGAGCTGAAAGTAGGTCTATTGGGTGCCAAGTAGCGGATGGAGAATGTTCGCGATGAGGTAAAGGTATCTCTACTAGGCCTATGATCAGTGAAGGAGATGATGGGAGCTATTTTATGAGTGGAGAAACTGATAGCTGCTCCTCTGTGGGTGGAGGAGGTAATAGGTGATCCTCTGTGGGTGGAGGAGGTAATGGGTGCTCCTCTATGGGTGGAGGAATTATGGTAGGTAATGGTTCACTAAGTGGAGAAGCCAGGGGCGAGAGGGTCTTAATGTCAGCAAAAGACTCCTCTGTAGGAGATGAGGGATGTTCCTCTATTGGTGAAAGAACAGTGACAGTTGGTTCATACGTGGAAGGAGGGTTTTGGGCTAGGTTTTCCTCTATAGAAGGAATGTGAGGTAATTGAGAGATGACAGGTACCTCGTTAAATATTACATAAACCTCACGAATATGGGTATCGTGAGTGGATGTCTCACCGGTTTGATTAGATGAAGGGGCATGATTGGGAAATAGTTTTTAAAATATTTGTAGATTTTGATTAAGGGCGACGTTGAGATTATCCACAGTCAACTTGCCCTTCTCGAGCATTTCCTAGACAATATTCTTAAAAGTGATGCAGTTGCCGTCACTATGATCCTTCACTCGGTGGTAGTTACAGAAATCTTGTTCCTTATACCACACGGGCATGGGGTGAGCAGGGTCATAACCAGTGTGTGGTTTTATGGGTGAAAGGGTGATGGTGCCAGCTTTGATCAAATTTTCTAAAACAAAAGACTAAGGTTCTCCAATTGGGGTATATTTTCACTGCTCTTGTCTGAATCGAAAATCCTGTATAGGTGATAGATTAGATGAGGGCATGGCTCGATTGGATGGATGAGCTAGGCCGGCCTTGAGTACCACTACGTTAGCGGTACCTTTAGCCTTTGAATAATTGGTTGGGGGTTTAGAAGAAGAAGATATTTCATTTGACTTGCATGCCAAATTATTATTTCATAATTGGATTTTCTTCTCTTCAATGGCTCGAATTTCTAACTTTCATGTCATAGTAAATGCCTCATCAAATGTTCTGAATGTTTGGACCTACAAGGTCAGAGAGATATGTCTGGCACAAGCTAATTTGAAGAGCTCGATGAGTTCGGTTTGTGGAAGTTGTAAGGTAAGTTGATTGATCAGGTTGTGCCCATGAGTAAAAAAATTGTGATAGATTCATCCTTTTACTGACATGTGGAATATAGATTGGTCATGGTAACTTTCTTGAAGATGTTGATAGAAAAATGATCCAAAAATCTTGGGCTACCTGATTGAATGAAAATATGGAGTATTTGGGTAACCCACTATACCAATCTAATGTTGGTCTAGTGAGGGACATTGGAAAATTTCTCAAAAGTAAGGCATCATCATGAGAAATCAAATAACATCCATGTTTAAATGAGTGCAAATGTTGTTGTGGGTCTTCCTTACTATTGAAGCGGTTGAATTTTGGCATTTCCCAATGCACAAGGTATGAATGGATGGGAATGGATGGGTGAATAGGCTCATTACAAATCTCATCGTAAGTGAGAGTGTTGGGAGAGCCAGAAACCGATGCCTCCAGTGTTTGCATCTTATCCATCATCAATCAATTAGGTCATTGGTGGGTTGTGATGATTGGATGCCTCCTATAGTGTGAGGAGGTTGGTTTTGGGTGTATAATGGGTGTGACATTCTAGTGTATGGGGCTGCCATGTAAGGTGGTGAAGAAGAAGGCAATGAAATAGGGGGTACGTATCTGGAATGAAAAATAGCTGAAACAGGCGGTTGTTGGTAGTATGTATATAAATGAGGAAGGGTTGTGGTAACCCTAGTGGTAATAGGGGCTAGTGATTGTGGAATAGAAAGAACTACATTCTGAAATGGGGTAGAGGGCACTGATACTAGAGGTGGGAACATAAATACGGGTATGTATGAGATGTTAGGGGAAAATGAGGTCGTGTTTGGGGTATTCGGCGTGGGTATGGTGGATGTAATTGGTGCTACAGGGGTAACAAACATGGCAGTCATAACAGGTATAAAATCTAATTGTGAAATGACTAGGGATAAAGTGAAATCGGGTAGCATGGAGCAAGATGGGGCTAAGGCAAAAGTGGGTGCAAGTGTCAGGGGGATAGATACAAACATGCCATATATCAACTGACCTGAAGCATCTTGAGTGGACGAATGGGAGAGGTAAAACTGCAAGGTAGTAGGGTTCTAGTCAAGGATTTTTGTGAACTCCTCATCTTTGGTAGTGATTTTGGTAGGCTGGATGGGATCCATGGCTGGTGATAGAATAGAGGGTGGTGAAGGAATAGGTGGGATTGGTTAGCGACTAGTATGGAACACGAGGGCGTTTGCTTCTCTTCAGGTTGGTACCATGTGAACCAGTACTGATTAGGTGATGCTGCTTCTCTATAAATAATAAAGAGAATAGCAGGAACAGGTGAATCTGGTGATAAACAAAATGGATGAAGTAGCAAATGGTGAGTGGAATGTGAAATAGGGTAACTAATGCCGGTTAGGGAAAACTAATGTTTGTCAAGAGTAACCACTTTCAGTTACTATGGAAAATAGAAAGTGAGTAAACAATGAAGCAGAAGGCAAAATATGGCAAGTATGCCAAATCTGGGGATGTGTAAAACATTAATGGGAAAAGTAACAGTGATAGAGACTATGGAAAGTGGAAGAAAGTGAAGTGAAACTGTCCTTTTGAATAGGTCAGAAAAATGACCTAGAACCAACGTTGGTTGAGTGTAACCGATGGCAATTAGAGGTAACCGATGACAGTCACTGTGAAATTGAAACAGTGATGAGAAAAAATTGTTGTGAATTAGAATTTGATGTGGAATCAGACCCAGAATTCTGGGAATGATGGTGATATGGCCCAGGCACACTCAAGTAGAGCCGGAATACACCAGCTATGATGGGGGTTGTGTAAGGAAATACAAAAAAAATGATCGAAAGCTCTCACCTCAAAATGCAACCCAAACAAAACACTAAGAAAGAATGTTCCTAAAGTTCCTATTCTATTACGTTTGTTTAGCTTATGCTATTTAGGGACTGACACATGAATTGTGAAGTAGAGTTTTTGGTGAGGATGGATTTCTACAAAGAAGGAGATCTAAAGTTTGAGGTTTCAGGTTTGTTATGGTGGGGGCGAGCTACACTCTGAAGTATGACTTGACAGAGCAGCGAGCTGGGTGCCCACTGTGTCGTGATAATGTGATCACCTACAACTTCTTCTAGGTAAGATGTTGTTTAAGAATTTTTGTATTTGAATTTTTGTGTAGTTTGGTAAGACTTAGAGAAAGAGAAAAGGTTAGAAGTACTTTTCTACGATTCGTTTGTCAACCATCAGTTGGTAATGACATCTAGCGTATAGGTTGCCTTCAATTAATGTGATCTAATGTAGAAAATCAGAATCAAATGCAATGATTTTTGAACCCAAATAAAAAATATGACATTGGATGACACAATAAGATGAAAAGGAAGAGGGATGCTCTTTCACTAAAATGTAGAAAACATGAAGAAATGTTTCTTTTTAAGTACACCAAAAGAAAGGTTTCCTTTAGAGTAAATACAAAGAAGGAGCGAATTACGAGGGAAGAAATTTAATGTGTATGATTTTTAGAAGGCAAAAAAACACAAAATTTTTTCATAGGAATGAATGAAATGCAAGGAACCCCGGATGGGTCCCACCGGGTGTGCCAAAATGTTTCACCTTTTTATTAGATTGTTTCTTTGAATGGTTGATGAAATAGATAGGGTAACGTGCATAGGAGGAATACCTATTCAGGTGTCAGTTGATGGGTTGTTGCACGCGTATGACTTCTGAATCCACAACTGACCATGAGAGATTTCTTTTGGCTAGGAGGAACTACCTGTAATGAAAGCAAGACCACCAAAGGGAATTAAACAATATGGGCAGTTAACTTCCTAGCTTAAGCTAGATCCAGGAAGTATGATACTCCCTATATGGTTTTCAGTCCATTGTTTTAAAAAAATTAATGTTGTAAACAAAGTAAATCCTATTGTTATTTTGAAATGATTTAGGTATCTCACTTAAAACATAATAAGGAAATAGATCTAATCTAATATGATAAGATAGAATAGAATCCATAGGTCAAATGGTTGGTTTTGGACCTCTGCAGGTCTGATAGAGGTCTCTGGTAGGTCACAGGTGAGTGAGGGTGAGGTAAAATTAGGTAGGTAGGTCTCTGTTTAGGGTTGTGTGCGAAAACACAGAGACCGGCGTTGGTCAAGGGTGACTGACTGTGGTTAGGTATAACCGGTGTTGGTTACTGTGAGATTTGGGAACATCACAGAATGGGTTTTTTGGTCTTCTTTGTGGTTACACAAAGGATTTTGGTTGGTTGGGATGAGGCAATAGATGACTGGATTAGGTTTTGGAAAGGTTTTGTTGGGTCTATGGAGATGATAAAAATGTTAGAGATGGTCAATATGGAGTAAGATGAACCATGGGTGATAAAACAATGACAAAATGAAATAACTGGTAAAGTATACTATGGTACTGTTAGTGCAAAATCACAGCACCCCTGGATGCACATCAGGCTTCTAGGTTGATGTTCAGGCATCCAGTGTGATTGCACAACATGGAAACCTCTCTCCAAGCGTGGGGACTTGTGAAACTGAGAGAGGAATCTCCAGAGAAGGCTGGTTCCTGCTCCTAAACTACCTGCCACAAGCTATTCCAGTGCAGGCAAGCTAATCTAATCCTGATCTAACCATGCCAAGGAGACAGAGAGAGAGAGAGAGAAAGGAAAAGAACAAAAGCCTACACTAAAACGGTGATACACCAGAGAAGGGGGATGTTGAACATCTATCAAAACTGCCATGGGACAAAGAGAGGTGAGCAATGGGAAGGATGGATAGATGCATCACAGGCCCAAGGATAGATTTCACACAGAAAATGTCCCAAAACTCCATGAACACAGCTCCAAACCTACAATGATCATTCAAACATGCACAAATACCTGCAATGAAGAGAGGCAAGAAGAAGACAAGCAAAAATGAGAAAGGATGGACAGATGCATCACAAAACATGTTTTGTTGCTTCAGAAGTCTGCACAGAACATCATTCCATTAATAAGAGGAAAAAACGCCATTACAGAGCAAGGGAGGAGGTTCTAACTCCATTTTTAACCCTAGAGAAGAAAAGAAGGGAGAGCATAGCAGAAAGAATGAACAACCACTTCTAAATGAGCCAAATCTGGCTTTTTACATTGCATGGGTCGAACCCAGGGGACAAAAACGTGAAAAAACGTGCAAACCCATCCCTCATTGACTGCAGATGTATTAAATCAGCATGGGGGATCTTTGTCAACCCATACCCTGTCACTTTTAGTGATTTTGAGGAGAATGCGACCCATTTACATTAACTGGGCCACTAAAATGTCACTTCTGGCCGTGCAGAAGAAGAATGCGACCCATTAGCATTAAAACAGGTTGTTGAAAGGTCGCTTCTAGCCATTATCACACATCAGCGCCGTTTCTCCATTTTCTCTCTTTAGACTGCACCAAAACTCAATATTGATCCCAAAATCATGTAGAGCATCTCACAAGCTTTCCGTTGATATAAAGAACGTGGAAATCCGAGCTCTGGATCAAAAGATATGGCGATCTGAAGATTTAGGGCATGGAACAGACCCAAACGGATTTTGAAATATTTCCCGCGCTCTGCCACTTGGATGACACGTGGCACGCTTTGATTGGTCATGTGATTCTCTCTCCTTCTACTTTTCAACGGGCTGTCTCTTGAAATTTGACCTTTTTGATGATTTTAAAACATTTTCCACCTTTTTTCCGCTCCCCCGCCACTTGGAAGATACGTGGCATGATCTGGTTGGAGGACAGGGCGCGGGGTCAACCTTGTCTTTTAAACTTTGGGCCCAAGAATTCTTGAAAATTTCTAAGTCCTCCCTAAACTCTGTACTTCCTTGCTCCATTGGACACGTGCCTAATTCCTATTGGCTCGGGCCAGTGCTTCAAACCTTGCCCCTTTGACTTTTAGACCTTTCTCCTTGAGACACGTGGCATCTTTTGGTTGGTTCTCGGGCCTGTCGGGTCTTCCGCGTACTTCGCGTCCATCTGTCCCGGATGTCCCATTTGATTTTGGACCTTTTGGGACAATTTCAGCCGATTCGGCCGGTTCGCGTACCTCTGGCCCGATTGTTCTATTTTCCTTTGGACCGCTTGGGACAATTTCGGCCAGTTCGGCTGGTTCGGGCCTTTCTGTCCCACACGTCCCAAAGGCGACCTTGTGCAGGACTTAGCCAATTTTCATGATTTTTTCTGGATCAGCCTACTTGCCTTCCTGTAACGTTTTCCGCATTTTCAGAGCTTGCTCCTTCCTTCTGCCTCGGCCAGAGGAGTTAGAAAAATATCTGAGAGAACCTCGGAAACATGATGTTTGCTCTGAATTAACCAATGTGACTGGGACTTGGATATTCTGATGCATGTTATCAAATTTACCCTGGGGGGGTGAATTTTGGATAACAGGTACTTACTTGGATTTCGTTCCTGAGGCTTGTGTGTGATGGATGGATGTGTTGATGGTAGGTTTGAAGTCTACAAGTGATCACCAATTGAAGGAAAGATTTTGCATGGGCTGCATGCAAACTCCTCTTTTGCTTGACTAGTTCAGAAGATGGCTGGGATGGCTGTGCAGGAGATGATGCTCAATCTCCTTCCTTGGAGGTGAGTTGTTGCTAGAATTGGCTCTCTAAAGATGTGTTATCTCTTTGAGATCTCTTTCTTTCTCATCAAATTTCTTGCTTGCAACTTCCAGGTTCCAACCTTGAGGAATAAGGTTGTTTTGGGTTAAAAGGGGGTAATCAACGGTGATCTGGCTTAATCGGTGACGGTTAGGGGAAACCAACGTCGATCAAGGTGGGATTTTCTTGGTTTACCAAACTTAGGGGAGATCCTCCTGATTTCCTTGGATCTCGTGTCATTATCCCATGAATTAGATTGGGAGCTTCTTTGAGCATGCAGGAATGTGGTTAGAGGGAGTGTAGGCATTGATTTTTAGGGTTTGGGTAAGTCTTAGTTAGTTATGGTAACTTGCTAAGAATAGGTCATAGGGTGAGTTATCTTGATGAGGTGTCTAAGTGAACTATATGTGTATATATTATTTAAATAAGATAATCAAATAATAAATATAGTGAGGGTAAAGCATTAATTAAATTAATACTAGTGTGGTGAAGGGGGCCATGGCTAGGTGAAAGTGATGAAGGGTACTTATATGTCAAAGGACGAAGGGGGAGTGTGACCTAATTTTAATGTCTACATTAGGATCCTGCGGAGTTCCTATATTAACATCAATAGTGGATTCATTAAGGAGTGTTGACATGTTATGTGGTAGAGTATTTTAAAGGTAATAGTCCTTTGCCCCTATATAGGAGAGGATTGATTATTCGTCATGGCATTGAAGGATGTCAATAGTAGGGGATTCTTCCGTTATCATTTCAGGTAATATGAGTGGGAGGTTCTTAGTACCATTTTTAGTTTGATAAGTTAGTGGTCCTAAGACAATCATATTAAATAAAAATAGTTAGATGGGATTGAAATGGTTTAATTTGTGTCCATAGGTTCGTTATGTGAGAGTGGAGAAGATGGTTCTTGTTATATTAAAGATCCAGATGCAACACTTGTGAAGGATCTAAGGTTGGTTTTTCAAAACCTAACTTGTATTTTTCATGATACTTATAGGAATGATCAAGGATTAATTCATGAATACCATATTCATAGTGTACAAGGCCAACTACCTTCCAAGCACAATGATGGAGGCATATTTATATAGAGTATTGGTTATATAAGAAGGAAAAATCTTATAGGAATGGCTTAGTGTGATGTTGATAGTTATGATGTGGGGAAAGATAATCAATCCCCCCGTCTATGAGATTCTTTTTAATATGTGGTGGACCAAAGGAGATAATATATCTGATATTAGGCTCATACATAGTTTTTTTATCATGTCTTCTATATGTCTTTAGTGTCAAAAGAGAATTAAGGGTAAGGAGGTGATACTCCCCCAATGAAAGGTGTTGCATGACATGATCGAAGGAGGTGTCATTTGGTAATTTTATTGTGGTCATGGAAGAACTGGTATAGGCTTCATTATAAGAGTCTAATTTAATTTATGGATAAGAATGTCGTTCAGTCAATATTGCATGTGACATGCCTTGAAATGGGTTGGTTTAGCTGGAACAGTGAAGTTTTTACCTTAATTTTTGTATTTGAGACATCGATGGAGGGTGGATAGGATATAGTGTACAACATGTATCCAGGGTTGTCCTAATAAAAATTTTCATTAAAAATATCCTTCTAGTAGATAAAATAGTTCATGGAGTGTCTTGACACCAATTTTTATGGGTAAGATAACCATGCCCAATGTGGGAGCGACAATGTCGTTAAAGGCTCGCAGTACTACAGGAGACTAGGCAATAATAATTTTGGGTAGTTGAAGTTAATCAAAAGCATGTGATGATATAATATGTATGCTAGCACCATTGCATATCATGAATATTTTAATAAGAGTATAATCAGTTTGAGCAATCATGAATAATGGAAGGTCATCATCTTCAAGTTACAATGATGGGATTTCATAACTTTCAAAAGAGATGGTAGTGGACATTTTAAGGGTAATAATTAGATTTGTGAATGGTTTTGGATAATTTGATGGTATTGATATGGATTGAAGTTTCTCGATCATAGTTTGTTGATGTTTTAATGAGGTTTGTACAACCTTGTAGAGGGAAATATTTACTATATCTTGATGAAGTTGTTTTATGGTGGTGTTCTGTACAGAAGTGGTATATTGGGTATGTGGAGTGGAAAGTATGGATACCTTAGCATTGATAAGGTGTGTTGGATTAGGTGAATCAGGAGTGAGAGTGATGGATACCTTGTACTTTCTTTGATATGAATTATTAGGCTCTTATGCATGAGCTCTAGTAGTTATGTGCACTACGTCAATTTGATGAAGTGAGGATTTACTGAAAGAGGACTTTCCTTTGTTAGATGTAGATGTAGTAGCATATGAAGGTTTGGGTGTAGTGGTTTTAAATGTATGGTTGTTGTTTTAAATGGATTTGGTTATTCTAGATATGTGGGAATACATACTTTATTAGAAAGTATTTTAATGACAGCATGAAGGGCCTTGCAGTCCTCTATGGAATGTATGATGATAATCATGAAATGCTTCAAAGTTATACCAGGAGGGTTTCCACCCCAGAGAGCCAGATGACTTAAGAGGAGGTAGGGTTACGATATATTTTTAGATGATCCTTTCAAGTATATTTTCTTATTTTCCTCTCAAGGCTAAGGTTGATGAGATTTATTTTTCATTAAATGGTTTGAAAGTTGATATTTGAGGGATTGTTTTTTGCATGACATGCTTAGGTGTTGATTGAGGGACAATATTGTATAATATAATAGTGACTGAAAATTTAGAAAAGGGGTGCAAAACCAAATTAGAGGGAAAGGAATTTGGATCATGTAGTGTAGTTCTTATATGGTTTCATGTTATGATGAATGCCTTTACGGATGGAGGGATTGGAGGTCTCATAGTGGATTTTTTGAGATTTCAAGCATAATATTGGGTGACATGATTTTCATAATATCTCTTCATGATTTGTATGATATGTTCTTTTTATAAGGGTCTTAAAGAATCCTCAGGTGATTTTGAAGTATATGTAATGGATGTGGGGAGATTCATGGTATTTTCAGAGGAAAGGTTAATGGATGTTTCTAGGGTAAAAAAACTAGGTTCTAATGGTGTAGATAATTCAGATGAATTTTACGTAATAAAAATAATATGTGTTAATGATAGGGATGGTTCAATTTTTGCTTCTGTGATAGGGGTATTATTCTAAATGTGTGGATGATTAATTTTTGAAATTATTAATAGTGTGATGGGAGTGGGAAACATTATATTGTGGTTGACTAGTGGATGGAGCATGGTTTGGAAAGGTTTGTTTGAATATATATAAGTTTTGGTTTGGAGGTGCATTTGGGTTATTTATTTACCACTCACCTTTGTCGATAAGGTCCTAGATGACATTTTTAAATGAGTGACACCTTTTTATGTCATAACCCTTGACCCAATGGTATTTGTAGTAATTTTTCTCTCAATACTAATAGGGTTTTGAGATAGATGTCAATAGGATGAATGGGAGGAAGGGTGATCATACATGCAAATAAGATTTTTTTAAACTGTGTTGTAAGATTCACCAATGGGTGTGTAATTATGTTGAGGATGAGTGCATCCGAAAGTTGAATGTTCTTTGTAACTGGATTTTACGACAACCGTGTTTTTTGATGTTTTAGATTTGTCATGACTGGAAGATGGTTTGAATGAGGAATAAAGTTTAGTTTTTTTTAATCTAATTTTAACCCTACCATCCTCAAGAGCATGGAGTTATAGTTCGTGAGCCATAGTAAAGGCTTTGCCAAACATTTAAAAAGACTAGATTTGTAACCTCAATGATATATGTTTTACACAGGAGCGAGAAAATAGCTTGATTAGCTAATTTTTTTGGAGGGAGAAGGATAATTGCTTAATAATAACCCTCACGTAGGAAACAAAATTTTTAATAGATTCATCTTTGAATTGTTTAATGGTGTAAATATGGGTAATGGTGACTTTGTGGGTGATATTGATCGAAAAGTGTTCTAAGAAAAAATGAGCAAGTTGTGCGAAGGAGAAGAGTGAGTATTATGGGATATTGTTATAGCAATATGATGTAAGTCCAATTAAGGACATGGGTAACTTTCTTAGCATGAGGTATTTTTCATGTGTGATAAGGTAACATGAATGACAAAAGGCTTGAATTTGTTGTTGAGGGTTCTCTTTACTATAGAATTTAAGGAACTTAGGGAGTTCCCAGTGTAGAGGGTATGTTTTGTATGATATGGATGGATAAATGGGTTTTTTGCAAATATTTTCATAAGATAGTGTATTTTTGGGACCCATGGAGGTAGCTTGAAGGCTAGAGATCATGTTCATCAATGCCTACAAGGGATCATTTTGTAACAGTTGTTTTTGGGGATTGGATGATGAAGGGCCTAGTTGATTATATGTGTATGGGTTTGGTTCCTTGTATGGATGATATGGTAAAGGGATATTATGCTAGAGTGGATAAATAATGAGAATTTTGTATGTTGTATGTGATACTAAAGGTTGTAAGGGTAAGATGTATTGATACTGGATAGGAATTAAATTGTTTATAAAGGGTTGTGACTGTTGTGGTATATGATGAAAGGGGATGGAAGTTTGGAAAAAGGGTTGAGAATTTTGTGGTATATGCTGAAAGGGGATGGAAGTGTGGATGAGGAGTTGAGATGATTGAGGTATATGTTGAGAGGGGATTTGTGAAACAGGGATGGTCGATGAATTTTGTGAAGAAGGATGTGCTAGAAATAAAACTGGTGTTGATAAGGGGTATTGATTTTGGGAAGAACATGACAATGTTCTAAACAGATAACGTTGGTTGTTACAAAAAATTAGGTTGAGACATACTAAGTGGGATGGCTATTGAGCTTATAGGATGTGTTTAGATCATGGAAGAGACTAGAGGACTAGAGGTGGAAGAAAATGTGTTCATATTATTTTGTGAATATGATGAGCTTGATGAGATATCTGGTGAGGATGATGTTTTTTATTAGTTCTATCTTGTGACGAGATAAAATTGAGATCAAAAGTGATGACGGGGTTTGATGATGTGGGATTTGATGTTTTCGGTTCACTATTAGTCGAATTGGGATGAATCTATTGGATAATCAACTCATGTTTAGGATCAACAAGCCAGGAAAATTCATAAGTGACCTCAGTGATAGGAGGTCGTTATTCAAGTGTGGTTTACTGAAAGAAAACTCTTTGAGAAGAAATATATGAATTCAAGTCCATAGGGTATGAATCTAGAATATATGTTAATTCTAGATCACAACTATTAAAGAAACGAGTACTATGAGGATCAGGGATTTATAATGTGGTTGACTATCTTATTAGAGAGTGTGGGAGTTCCTAATAAGCTATTAAAGTGTTGGGGATGGGTCTATGCG
Organism: Taxus chinensis; assembly: GCA_019776745.2. Classification (NCBI taxonomy): domain Eukaryota; kingdom Viridiplantae; phylum Streptophyta; class Pinopsida; order Cupressales; family Taxaceae; genus Taxus; species Taxus chinensis. Next base: position 472,804,504 of record CM034154.1, read on the forward strand.
GAAACAATATAACCATTGAATATTATACTCAAAACATGAAAATATGGAAAAAATCCCCACAAAATCTACAGTAGTAAAGCATAAACAAGAATAATAAAAATCACAAAAAATACACACACATAACACAACATGCACGTTGGTTCACCCAATGTGGGATACATCCACCAAAGATAGAGATCTCATGTATATAACATATAAGCAAGAGATTACAAAACAAATCTTCTACACAAGAGTACATGTATCTCTATAAGAGTATCTCCTCCTCTAGATCTCTAACTAGATCTACTTGATTACAATAAACTGTGCTTCCATACCACCACTTGTGTCTCCTCCAAATCTCTAATTAGATCTACCTAAGTGCACTAAAATTACGCCTCTGAAACACCACCAGATCTCACATACTAGAATCTACCTTACATCTGCCACTATGTAACCAAGCTCTCATTGTACTATGAATCTGTAAACAATACCTCTAGAAGGGTCGACCAATGTGTAACTGTAACCATGCACCAAGAAGTAATTATCTTCTCCATCACTGCATAACCTGTGCAAATAAGAAGATAACTTCCTCTACAATACTAGATTTGTATGGATTAAAAATACATCATGATCACATGGATCTGTAATACAAGATCTCACAATAACCCATGGATCTACAAGAATGAGCAATAACAAGATCTCGCAACAACCTGTGGATCTAACAAGAAGAAACCCTAAGTTCTTTACATATTATACAATACATTACATGAGACTAAAAAATACAAAGGAAATACAGTAGAAGATAATATGATCTTCTCACCAATAGTGTACCTACACTTTCCTTTTGTTCAACTTCTCTCTATGAAATCTCATGTCTTCATGCAATCTACTTTTTCTTATTCTTCTTCTTCATCCTCTCAACCAAGGATAGCTCAATTCTTCTATTTCCTTATTCCAACCTATCTAACCCTAATTTTCTAGCTTATATAAGCCTAGACAAACTTAGGTCACAATATCCATGTAATTACATCCTTTACATTATATTTTGAAAAAATCTAGATAAAATATCGTGACTTAAAATAAAACACTCCAACACAAGTAACCAATGTTGGTTACTCCCTATCAACTTGACCGATGTTGGTTCCTCCATAACTATTATTGGTCAATCCCTGACTAATGTTGGTATCTTTATAACCCATTCACTTTGTAATGCATGCTCTAGTGAATCTATTGAGCTTATATGATGTTTTTGGATCGTGGAAGAGACTAGTTGACTAGAGGTGGAAGAAAATGTGTTCATATTATTTTGTGAATGTGATGAGATTGATGAAATATCTAGTGAGGATGATGATTTTTTATTAGTTATATCTTCTGATGAGAGAACATTGAGATCAAAAGTGATTATGGGGGTCGATGCCATGGGATTTGATGTTTTCGCTCCACTGGTAGTCGAATTGTAATGAATCTATTGGATAAACAACTCATGTTTAGGATAAACAAGCCAAGAAAATTCATAAGTGACCTTAGTGATAGGAGGTCATTATTCAAGTGTGGTTTTCTGAAAAAAACTCTTTGAGAAGAAAGATATGATTTTAAGGCCATAGGGTATGAATCTATAATCTATGTGAATTCTAGATCATTGTTATAAAAAAAAACAAGTACTATGTGGATCAGGTATTTCTAATGTGTCTGACTAACTTCTAGGAGAGTGTGGGGGTTCTTAATCAGTTGTTAAAGATGATGAAGATACTTGATATTGGTCAATGATATGTGGGATGTTGTCAAAGTGCAAATGAAAATTTTCTAAGGACTATTGGAAATGTTCAATCATGTTGTCAAAATTTGTAGATAGTACTATTGTTTGGTTAGGACCTTAAATAAACAAACAATCACTAAAAATAAAAATAAGTGAGATAGTTTATTACAATCAAATAGACAAGTCACACAAGGGAATTGTTTTTATTATCTTAATTAACTTAAGAAAAGGTGAAATGCAAAAAATGGTTAAGAGGTTCTAGGAAATGGCAATCTATAACTAGTTTTAGGTGATGTTAAAGGATGGATTCATTGATATACCCAAAGGTATGTGATGCCTAAATATTTGTTCGTGTCACTATAAGGCATGGTATTGGGGCATACTCCCTCACTTCACAGTTCCATGACAAGAAGGGTGTCTAATGCTTAGCCGATATACCACCCACTAGCTTATTTATACTCAACCAAAACCCCAAGTTGGCTTATCCTCTTAGTGATGAAATCCAAGTAGTTCCACCTAGGAATGAATGTTTTGATGAAAGTTATGTTTTATGTGGTTTATTTGTGTGTGAGGGGATTTGTGTGAATGTAATTCATTAACTCTTAATTAAACTATGTGATCAAGCAATTATGAAAGTTTGTTTTAGATCCCAAAAGAAATGTTAATTTGATGAGGACAAACAAACATATGTAATGGTGGAAAATAAAATGATGAAAGAAGAAAACATACTTGTGATCACTTTTCCTTTTTTATTTTTTATTTTATTTTTATTTTAACTTATTTTTGAATGTAGAAATAAAAGATCCAAAGTAGAGAACCTGTAATGTTAGACAAAATAATAAAGTAGAAGACATAAAAATGATGTGAAAGGAAACTAGTTCAGTAATAAGAAACAAATCATACAAATCATCAGCGATTGTGGGAATCACTAGCGATTTATTGAAATTGTTAACAGTTACACAGAAGAGACCAAAAATGAAAGGGAACTATGTCCCATCAGGCATTCCAAACATGTGTTTGGTAGTTTTTCATTTAATGTTATCATATGTAGAAGTGTCTAAAAGTAAAAAATAACAAGGATTACCAATAATTTCATTGACAATCGAAATGTCGGGATGATGAAAAGTGAACAATGAAAAATTTCTCCTCCTTTTTCTGAGTGAAGAGACCTGTAAGAAAAGACATATAAACAAAATATATTAGATAGATAGGATAATTAGTTTCTTAGTAAAGGATGATCCCAGGAATCGAAAGGTACTTCCTTGAAGGGTGTCAACTTGTTATTACAATTAAGTAGTTTTTTATAAATATAATGTAAATAATACAAGACAAGGAAGCTAAAACTCAAGGTGGATAGAAAGATTATATTCAGTTTCGTAGGTGGCCCATGCTAGGGATATGGTGATCTCAAAGTCCTCAAAGTAGTTGTATCAATACTCCTTGGTTTATTCTTAGATATCGTTAAGGATCTTGAAATGTTCTTCGATATCCTCGAAGTTCAATGCAAATATGGTGACACACAAAGTGAGCTTATGGAGGATGTTGAACTACTCCCACACAAACATTTACTAGATGATCATAAGATTGTAGATGCTTTTGATTGGATGGGATTGGCCTGGAAGAGTCATCTACATGAGGCATCTCAAAATTAGAAATATTAAGTTTAGATTGATGAAAAAAAGATGATAAAATGCAATGATTGGTAGAGATAGCTATTTTGACATTAATCGTAGGTGATTCACTGAAATCGCAGGAGATTTAAGATAATCACTGATGATTGAGGGAATTGTCGGTGATTCCTATGAAAAAGTGGTTCATTTGAAAAAGTTATAAACAGATGAAAAATAGAGACAAACTATTTTCTTGGACCTTCTTTTTTTATGTCTAATCGAAAAAAACACAAGAATAGACAAATAGAGCTTGTTGATACGAAAATGTTGTAAAATGGTTAAAAGAATTGTTTGGGCTTGTGGTGATGAATTGTTAATGGTATGATGATTTAAGGAGAGTATTGAAGGTGTGTGGTTGCATAAATTGATGTGTTATGGCTTCCTGGAGTGACAGGGTATCGTTGTAGGGCTTGAAGATTACTGGGATGAAAAATTTTTGCTAGCACATTTGAATATCCCTTAAACAAGAGCTGTATGCTTCTATTTATAATTACTTCTAATTTTTTAGAGTCTTCAGTGATCTGGAAAATGTGGAGAAACCCATTTGGAAGTGGTTTCAAAAACTTCCAAAATGGGGGTTTCGGGTATAGGGATGAGGGTAAATGGTTAGGGGAGAGGTTAGGCAGAGTTAATAGGTTAGATGGTTAGTGTAAAAAGGGTTAGGATGGTTTGAAAGTGGTTAGGATGTTTTAAGGATATTAGGGTAAGTTTGGTTAGTTAAATGAGGTTTACAGTGGGTAAAAATGATTTTATGGGGTGAGGGTATTGACCTAGGTTATGTTAGAATGATAGGTTAAATAATGTAATGTACATGTACACAGTATACTCAGGTGACAAAAACCCGATGTCTACACCTAGAAACCCAAAACACTAGAGTAGTTCAAGTTTTAAGATTCAAATAAATTGAAACAATCAATAAAAAACATGTCAAGTGTTAAATGTCTTCCAAACCTTGAACCTTGAAACATTATAGTGTTTCAGTTTCAGGATTTCCTTACACCAAAGCATGCAAAGGTTTCAACATGTCACATGTTGGATGTTTTCCAAGCCCAAAACTTTACACCCTTAGTGTTTCAAGTTTTTAGCACTAGGAGACATCATAACATGTCAAATCTAAAGAATGTCTCATCTCAATGGATTCCCGGTCCCTAAAAAACATGTAAACCCTTTGAGTCAGGTTTTCAAAACCCTATAGTATGAAAAAAAATCATGTCATGTACGGTCAACATCTCGATCCCAGGTCAACACATTAATTTTTAAGTTGGGTTTCACCCCACACGTGTCAACTAATGTGTAATTAATACAAGTTTGTTATAAGTAATTAATATTTTCCATGTCATTTCACCTTAGCATGAATTTAATTTTTGACTATGTAGAATTGTTTATGGCCTTCCAACTCATGAAGGTGATTCTCTTGGTGATTTGGATGCCTTTTCTCAATTTTTATTCATACCCATTTCAAGTTTTAGTGAGTTTAATCTTTCTCATAGGTTTTTACCATCTTTTGAGATAGGCTTTTCCTATTTTCCCTCCTCATTTATTTTTATGGACCGTTTAGGTTTTCTTACTCTCTTCTACTTGTTCTTATTTAATTGAGGGTTTTTCCTCATTTATTTTCCATTATTATGAGACTAAATTGTTTATTTTTACCCCATAACCTTTTTTCTAACTGAATTGGATTTTTCATCATGATGGACATGTCCAAAACCTAGACATGAACTTGTTAGGATTTTGGATCTATTCATCATGATGAGAAACCTGAATCAGTGTTTTGAAAATATTAGAATGTCTAACAAGTCTTAACCTCTTACCTATTTGTGTTGTACTTTTCAGGGTACTAAATAAGTGTAATTAATATAGGCCAAAGAGAAGCTACAAAAGGCCAGAGAAGAAGGAATTGATGAAACCATTGAAATTGGTGATGAATTTGCTAAGATACCTTGCCAAGTCCTAGATGAGGCTCTGAACATGTTACATGCAAGTGAAATTTTTATTAATTTTAAGAACCTGGTAGAAAAATATTCTATGTTGGAACAAAATTTTGATTTACAATCATTTGATAACCTAATTGTATAATAAATATTTTGAATAATTTGGAAAAAATTCTCAAACGGATTTAGAAGATCTTAAGGAAATTGATCAGGATACTTGACACAGGTTATGTATTGAACTGATATTCATGTCAATTATATGAGAAAGAATCAAATGATATTATTCAGAAGTTCCATGAATATCATGACAAGGAATATGATCAAGAAGTAGATAAAGAGGACTCCAGTTGAAGATCAGTCATGTTTTTCCATTTTTGCATCGAACATATAATTTTTTGGATGTTTTGACATCATTTGGAATATCATGTTAACTTGGTAATTTTTCACAAGAACCAATCAAAAGAATTTAATATGTAATTACTATTAATAGTTTATGGTGTAACCACTTCCCTTCTTATCTCATTCTTTTCTCTATAAATGTAAAATGTTAAGTGTTTTCTAAGAATGCATTTTTGGTTTTGAATATGAGTAATTCTAGATTAAAAAGGAAATATTTGTATTTTCTCTTTAATTATCAAAAGCAATAAAGCGACACATTTTGAATTTTTTGTTGAATGTTTTCTTGATGTTAATTTTGTTGTTCTGAAATCTAATGCATTACATTTCTTTTTTATTTTATTCTATTTAATATGGATTCACTTTATTGTTATAAATTTTCCACTCATGTAAGTAAATTTTGATCTACATTTGCTAAGTAGAAAGAACAAGTATTCATCTCTATTCTTCTTCTCTTATTACTTTTGAAATCGCTTTATCTCACTTTCACATTCCATTATGAATTGAATAAATAAATCTACTAAGATGAGATCCCACCCCCAAAGTTAGGTTGGTGTGAATATTGTAAATATTCCTTTTGTTTTTCTTAGTTTAACAATAGACAAGGTACATCCCCTTCTTTGAGAAGGTGTTTTTTCCTGCGTGTTGTGATTGAACCTCAAATGTTTTCTTTGAAAAAATATCCAACCAACACCCTCTTAAGAAGAGGTTCTCGTTGGAATTTTATCTTAGTTCAATTGAATTATTTTATAATTTTTTCAATTAGAGGTTACCATTGGAATTTCATATCGCACACACCTATTAACTTGTAAATTTAAGTCCATACCAAACCACTAAACCATGCATTCCTCGAATCATACTCTCCAAAATATGGTAATATAATTACACTTTTTTGAGTATTTATATTCTCTCTAAGGTGAAGGTTTCTTAGAGATTTGATATTGGGTAATTTAATTTATTAATGTTAGGCCACACCAAAACACCAACCTAGGGTGCTTGGTAAGGCACTTACAAAATTATGACTTTTTATAGACTCTCTCAAGTAGAGGTTCCTGTACAGATGAAAATTGGCATGCAACCTTCAATCGTACTTAACCCCCTGAGGTCGTGCCAGAGCAGCCAATGTTTGAATGTGTATGGATAACTATAAGAGGATCATTGACTAAGATCTGGTAGTGTGATCTCCTAGTCGCTGAATTGGAGAAGGGGAGATTTAGAGGCTATGAATTGGTAGTGTAAATTCCTTATGGTTTGTTTTCCTAACTTGGATCTAAGTCTGGATCTAGTTTTAAGTGTCCAAATTAACTAAGTTGAAGTCAACAATCTATGTGTTAAACACTGCAGAATTACATAAAACACTGAATAATAATAATACAACTTGAATTAATTTGGGATCTTGTATTCATTTAGAGATAGCTTCTTATAAAAATACTTGATCCTATAATCTAGGAGTCAAGTCTTATCACTTAGTCTTCCTCATATCTCTCTCAATAAATCTCTCAAGCTTATCCCTAGGATCACTCACACTCCAAAATAGCTACGTGAGTTGTTTATTCAACAACTTCACTCACACTATAATATTATTAAATGAGTTTGACATATCATTTAAATAATAATATTAAATACTCACACACAATACAATATTAATAATGTTACGAATAATATATTCATAACACTATGTTACTGCTAAATGGAAAATAATCTAAACAGACCACAAAACTGAAACATTATAATCACAAACAACAATTTTCTTCTATTCTAAATAATTAAAATACTTCTACACTAAAACTAAACAAGAGAGATAACCCGGTGTGGTTATTAACCTATGCTGAGTGTATTGAAATTAAACTAACTTACAATAATAACTTTTCCAAATGATCTATGATATGAAGACAACCTCCTACAGATATTCTCTCCTTCATATACACGGAGATGGGAAGAAGAGGATCTATCACTGGGAGCTGCTATGAAAGATTCAAACCCTCTTGGAAATTAATTAATTACTTGTAAACAAAAGGAAATTGATTTCTACTCTATTTGATATGATGTAAGAATAATAAATTGTAATAATGAAGGAAATCAAACAAAAACTCCAACATGGAATTCATAGAATAGAGGTAAATCTAGCTGTATAGTAATTTATCCTCTGAGTTTGTCCTTTCTTTCTCTATGTGTCCATATGAGTCCAAGGGATTAGGAATGGAAGAAAAATAGCAAGAGAAGACACTTGATAAATGGTAGCTTGAAGGTAGTCTATTTATAATGCAAGTAGAAGAGAGATAACACAAGAGATCTGAGCTTGGCTATGTAATTCCTAGCAAGATTATGGCAGTAATACAATGCAAGATACACAAAAAATCTCAGGCCTTTTGGTTAAATACAAGCATGGAATATATAAGAATTGGGGTTGGGATGTGCCTTCATGCACAAGGAAAGAAGAGGTAATTCAACTAATTAAATATATTTAAAAATAGAAGAGGGAAGGAATACCATGCAAATAAGACTAGTTTTAGGCAATTTGGTTCACAAATGCACCCTAAAATTTGAGTTAAGTGAAGCATCGAGTGTCAAAAACATGCATAAATAGTTCTGGAAAAAGTGTTCAGGACTACTACCCTATACAGGGAGGCGGTCCTAGGACCGCCGCCCTTCCTGGGAGGTGGTTCTGAAACTAAAGCCAAAACATGCACAGAAATGAGCCGGAAGCTAGAAGAAAGCATGGAAAATCTAAGTAAGGATTTCTAGGCTACAAATATACACTGTGAATGGGTTTTGGAGCTCCAACACCTTCTTAAAGGACATAAATCATCATTGGGGACTGTTATAACCATGTTCTAACAATGTAGCACATGTAATTTTGGGTGCGTATATATGGCGCCCTCGAAGAAGCATCTTAGCCATTAAAAGGCATAAAATGTAGAGTCTGAGTATGGCATTCCTGAAATGGGGAGTTAGAAGCTATACCTAACATGCCCGTGTGTCAAAATATCATTGTCAAAAATCCCACTACATATAAAACAAAAATAAGACTCAAGTGTAGATAGAGAAAATATAAAAAAAAAACACTAAATTAAAATGACAAGAGGTCTTACCATTTGAGCGGGGATATAGAAATATACATGTGTCAACACTCCTACCCTGTGAACACATACAATCAAAACGAGGTCAAAACAACAAATATTTATAAAAAACTCACTCTTCAATTCATTTATGCATATAAACTTGGTGATTTTTGAGCTCTCAGCCCATGGTGACAGTTTTTCATTTTTGAGTATGGTTAAATTGGAACAGATTTGGGAATTGTATTTTGTGTTAGGCTTGGCCCTTTGCTATTTGAATTATTTTGAGAATAAATCCTAAGAAATTTGTAACTAGATCAGTCATAGTACAAAACTATAACACACCATTATATGTACATATATCTCTTTTTGGCTTAGTTATTCCTTGTATAGAGTTCACTTACATTGATGATTTGATTCATGTGTGTACTCTTAGATGTTTATAATTTCTAATTTTCTATGCTTTTCAAAATGCATGCAATGGACATGAATGCTAACAGAATGATTTCTCTCTCTTTTTCTTTGTAATGCTGATATATGATAATGCAATCACATTGTGATGTTGAAATTTAGTTTCTCTAAGAAACTGTTAGTACTTCATATTATTTTGACAAAACATGGCAAAAGAGTGATATGATAAGTCAATGAAGTTGCCCTGCTCCTATCTCCACATAACCAGTAAGATGTGGGGGCTCAACACCAAGAACCAGAAAGGGCACAAGTTATGGAATTTGTTGAATGGTAATGATGAGAGAAAGAAAAGGATTTGGAAAAACCAAATTGAGACACTACAACCTCACTCTACTCAAGTTTGCTTCATAGTTTAGAATCTGAATTGCTTTCTAGTTTATCTAGACTTAGATCCATAGATGGCCACTTGGTTGACAAAATCTGGTATTCAGGTTGTAAGCTCTTTTGGAATTTTTGACATCTAACTCACTTTGTTTTGATTTATGATTTCACAACATTTGAATGAATTGCTTCTAACTTTCAAGTTTTTCAAAGATACCCCTACACCTTGCCCCATGCCATTAGTAGGGAGCATGGGCTCATCACCATGGGCAAGGTGTAGGAAACTAAGGGAATTTCTCTCCTTTCCCAACCCTACATCACCAGTAAGAGATGCAGGCTCAACACCAAAGGTTGGTAGAGAAAAGAAATGTGTAAAATAAAAATTTTCTATGAACTTTCATTTGACTTATTTATCTAGGAAAAATGTTTAGAATGTTCTTATTTCTAAACAGATGTTTATGGGATAGATGTGACATAATGAAGCTTCTAGAACAAACTATATGCAAAGACACCTAACCTTGAAAGAGACTATAAGTAGAGCCAAGTATGCATGCCTTGGTATGGTTACTTTCAAAGCTTTGTCTTATCTAGTTTGGATCGATGAAATGATTCATAAATAATTGATGACATTGTGAATATTTGAAGAGACATGATTTGAGTTTTTTTCCAATGTTTTTCAAAAGTTTATAGGAATTGCTATAAGAATAAGTCCCTTGATCACAAATTTATGAAATGAATTGGCAAATGAAGATGCAATGTAGATGCAATAATGTACATATTAAAATACAGGGAAACTACATGTCATGATGCCTAAGGTGAAGAAAGTTGATGAATATCGAATTCTTCACCCCTAAAAGTACACAGCTGAGAACCATTATCCTCAAAATTTTCGCTCTCTTGATAAGGGCCTATCATTCTGGGTTTAGACTTACAACCCTTGCCCAAAAGTGTATATTTCAAATCACTAAAATAATTTGTCTGAAAGAGGCATGCGTGCATCTCTTTGTCATGCTCTTGAAGCATGGTGTGTGGGTGAACATGATTATGTTGCTCGGCCTTGTCTCCTATGTAAAGCATTGTGTTTAATTGTAATACTTGTTGAATGATGAGGCCTTACCCCATGGATATGGTAATATTAGCTTTAGACACACATGGGTTGAAACCATGGTTTAGAATAGAACAACCCTCAAAGATTGTTTTTATGGGCATCGTTCCAATCTAAAATTTCCATTCTTCGTTTATTAATTCTATCATGTTTACACCTAAACCTATGTCATTGGATGGAAAAGATGCTAAACCAAGAATAATAACCATCCCTTGTGGTTCAAATGGGAGGAAGATCAGATTGTCACTCTCTAAGAGTTTCATAATTCCCGTTGTGGTCTTGGTGGACACTATTTCCATAGATAATGATTTGACCCGTATCTGTGTTTGCCACCTCAAATGTTTTTGGGTCAATGACTTCAACATTTGGAATGTTTGGGGTGACCGGGACTAAATATTTCATTGGAGATGGTTTATTCAATTGATTTGCAGGAATCTCATACTCTGTATGGACTCCTTTCTTCTTCTTGAGGTTTTCTAAGTGTATATCAAAGGTCTTAGGATCCCTTTGAGCAATGAAGACCTTCCCTAAATGGAGGAATATAATCTCCTGGAATAGGGTAGAAGGGATATCCTTCATTCAATGAATCTAGGGTCTCCCAAGGATCATGTTATAACTTGTTTCCCTATCGATAATGTAAAACTTTGTCAAGATGGTTTTTGGACCAAGTGTGACTGGAAGAACTATGGTTCCAATCGAGGTCACTTTAAGACTTTCATACCCACGTAATGTGTTTCTTGTAGAGGAGAAATTTGTCTCTCCATATCCCAAATTTTGTAAGACAGAGAAGGGAACCACATTTACAGCAGCCCCATCGTTAATCATGGATCTCTTAATGAAATTGTTGTAAACCCAAACTTGTAAAAATAATCACCTCTTCAGGAAATTTCAACGTCATATGGCATCTTCTCTATATAGAAAATAAACTTAGTTTCCCTATCATTCTATCTTGGAGGATGTATGTCAAAGTCAATATGACTTATTTGAGCGCTAAGAGGTGGCGTAACATGGATTAGATGACCAATACCTAGTGCATTGAGCAACGTGGAACGATGTGTAGGTGAATTCTTCAACAAATCTAGGAATGAAATGTGAGAAAAGTTCTTATTCAAATCCAATATTAAATCATAGGATCCTACTAGTTTTGTGATTGTAAGAATGTCATCCTTTGGGAAGGAAAGATCTGGTAGGGGTTGTGTAACATACTTCTTTTGTCTGAGTTTTTGCATTAACTTCATGCTCAACCTCTAGCTCAACTAATCCCAAGATTTTTGTATTATCATTTGAACCAAGGTTAGGAGCGACTCAAGAGTTATAGGAAGTTGAGGCCACACCCTTTCAATTGGTGTTTGGCGTAGAAGCTATTATTCGACTATGGAATTCATGCTACCTTATTTGCATATTACATGTGTTGGAGGTCTAGCTGATGAACAAGCATTAGAAGAAATAATTGAAACGTTGATAAAGCTGGATGAGTGACAATAAATAAAATGTTGGATTCAGAAGAAAGAAAACAATAGGCAGAAAGCATGGCATGACAGACACATTAGGGACAAAAAACTTGAGATAGGACAGATGGTGCTTCTTTATGATTCTAAGTTTCTATGCCATCCAGGAAATCTTAAATTACATTGGTTGGTAAAATATGTTATCACTTACATACTTGAAACAAGAGCTATTCAGTTAGAAGTGCTTGATGGAATACGGTTACTCGGTTACTTCAACGTGAGTAGGCTGAAGCCCTACTATAAATAAGTCTTCTTGGTGTTTGTAATAAGGTATTGTTTCCATTTACATTAGGTTTTCAATTATGTATACCTTTAATGTATTTCCTTCTTCATCATAATGCTTTGTCAATTGAGTTGGTGTTTTGTGAAATAAGTGTGTTTGCACACCAGAATATAATTACTATTTGCAATATTTTTTAAAGGAACGATAACAAAATCGTACCAAGCAAAGAACACAGATGCTAATCAAACACCATGATCAATAAGATGAAAGTAATTCACCAGAATACCTTTACATAAAACCTTTGCAAAAAAATGAGAAGAAAAAAAATATCAGGGTTCATTTTAAGAGACCTCTTAGAAATTGGAGGTGTAAAATACCTGGTGAATATCCTCGGAACCATTTTCATGGGAAGGCGAAATTTTTTGGGGTCTGACAGAAATTGTTTTACCTGATTTTTAAGTGGTGGGATAGAAGGCTGCAGAAAGACGATAGAGATTTGCTGACGCACGTTAATAAGGTGGTTGACACTCGTCAATAAGGTGGTTGACGCATGTCAACAAACCTCATTGATGTGTGTCAACAACCTTGTTGATGCGTGTTAATGGGGTTTGTTGACGCATGTCAGCAAGGGTGCTGTCCACTCCACCATCTAATCACGTAGCAAAAAAATATCACAGAACCCTCGCTGACACGCGTCAACAAGGTGGTTGATGCACATCAACAAACCTCATTGACGTGTTTCAACAAGGTTATTGATGTGTGTCAATGAGGTTTGTTATGCACGCCAACCACCTTGTTGACGTGCATCAACAAATCTCTATCACGCATCTACAGCCTCTGCCATCTGGTCGCGCAACAAAAAAAATCTCCGTGTTACCCATCAAAAAACTCTGTCGCATGTCTACTTCCTCTACACTCTTGTCATGTGTCAATAAACTCTCTTTGTCATGCGTCAACAAACTCTCCCTGTCACGCATCAACAAACTCTTTTTCACGCATCTGCAGCCTCTGCCCTCCTGTCACGTGTTTACTGTACTTGATAATACATATGCCCCTAGGTGGTATGAGTGAGCTAATAGTGTTCTACCTGGAAAATAATATAGGATTATATAGGGGATAGTTTTAAGGGTAGGAAAAGCTGACCCCTAAAACAATTAAACTGTAATTTTTAGGCGAACAGGTCACTGACCCGTGCTAGAAAATTCATCTTTTCAATTTTTTTAAAAATGGAATTATTCACCATATTACAAATATTCACCACTAGAATTATCCCTGTATCATATATTATAATGGAACTCAATGCAATACATTGAGAATGATCCTTGCTTAAATAGACAAGGAATAACAATCTAAGAACCAGTCAAGGTCGTAGATCAAACCATAAAACAAGGAAATAACAAGTCATCAAAGAACTAGTCAAGACCATAGATTTAGGAGAGAACTACACATCAAGGATCTAGTCAGTACCATAGATCAAGGAAAGAACTATACCTAACAACTAGATAATATTTATTAATATCTAAATAAGATAAAAGAAATATCCACACACATAAGTAAGTGAGGATAAATACAATAAAGGTAAATAAAGTACCTAGGTTAACATGAGCTAAGGTAGATACCTACTCTAACACCCCCCCTCAAGTGAAGCTAGGGGCCAAAATAGAAGTGGCATGTCCACAGTATGAGTCTCGACAACTAGGCTTGATGAGGTACTCATGTTCAATAACTGGGAAAAAAGGGACACTACAAGGTACCCAAAAACTAGTAACAAAAAATTAAAGAGAGTAAAGACCTGCTCCAAGGCATCCCAAGAAGCTCGGCTCAAAAATATTGTACAATGTTGAATAAGTTTGGTGTGCATTGGTATCTGAATCCACTGCTCGATCACAAAACTAAAAAAAAACTGACATTGGGTTTCACCAGAATAGCTCCATATAAGGAGACTGTCAACAGAGTGATGTCAAAAGTTCAAAAAAAAACACCAAACATAATTCGATCAATTGCTACAAATAGGTGTGCCATGATCCAAGAATAAATAACCAAAGCAACAAGACAAGGACACAAACTCCAGAGTGTCATGATCCAAGAAAAGTCTAAGGTAACAAGGTAAGGACACAAAACCCAAAGAAGCAGGATCAGCACCACACCCTCCCATACTTCTTTATGGGTGGAGTGGTGCTACAAATCTGTATGAGTTATCCCAAAATAACCTAGTCGAACACTGAAAAAACTAACACTAGAATGCACCAGAATAGATCCCCTATAAGAGATATTGTCAACATGCCAAAAGTGTCAAAAATATAGATACAAAATCTCTCAACAAACAAGAGAGATACACTACACCTGCTAAAGAAAAATTCTCAAAACAAGAAGCATCACAATACATAAGGTATAGAAAGTGGAGTAAGAAGTCGAATGTTAGAGGAGCCACACCTATAGAGTCCTCTCAATGAATTCCTATGTCATCACCACGAGTAATCAGATATCCACCTCTAAATCAACACAGATGGATGAAGAAGATGCCTGCATATGAATTGGTGTAAAATGCATAATGGGTGCATGCAGAATGAACATCAAAATGTGTGTCAGGTTGATCATGTATGACAGCTGAAATCTCAAGTTTCTCAAGCTTGAGTGAATGATATAGGACTCATGTTTTTCTCATGATCCTTAGAAAGAGTCGAGTGAACAAAAAAAGGAGCTCTGTCAATGTGTGATCCCAATGAAGTATCTGCTTGAAAACCAATGTCATGACGATGAATTCCACTTAACATGTGGAATAGAGGAAATAATACCCTGTGAACGTCTGCGAATGACTCTACTAGTGAGACCCTTAAAATGGAGCATGCGAGAACTAAATGCAGTGGTATGCTTCTCAAAAAATCCATGCAGCTGAGCAGAAGTAGGATATATAACATGTGGTACTGTAATAGGCACAAATGTGGAAGAGCATGCAGTAACAAGCTTCATAGGTGTATGAGCATCAAGAGTAGGAGCAGACTCAAAGACTAATAGATCAATGTTAGTGGGTTCAAGAGTAATAGCCATAAGTGGACTAGGAGTATGGATATGGTTGTCCACAATATGATGGTGATGTTGTAGGCTAACAAGTTTGTTCTGCAGGAAGTGTATTATTGTATCCTTATTGTGAATGAGTGATTGTAGAAGAGAATTTTGTTTCTTGAGTGATCTATTTTCTTCCACAAATTTTACAATATCCTCTTGAAGTCCACACACTTCTAAGAAAAGCATATCATTTTCAGAATCCATGATAGATAAAAAATGTAACTCCCAGAAATTTAGTACATCGGGCTCAAGCCAAAATTGTGTCTACAATTGATTACAACACTTCTCCATATTTGGAACTTTATAATTATAGTGAAAGTCTAAAATTAAATAATTCCAATGGAAAGAGCATGAAAAAACAACACTCAAAACCAAGTTACCAATCAAACATTACAATCTTCTTACTATTTTTCTCTGTTATTTATTGTAGTTGCCACTTAAACAAAATAATTTTTTATTGCCTTCATCACACAAATAAAATTTAAGGGGCTGAAGCTAAGCACCTACTAGTAGGAATCACAAGATTTAAGCCCTCATATGACCATACCATATGACCAAGGGCTAAGGATTTTAATGGACCCCTGCCAAAAAAGGTTACATCCGTTTTGCATAAAAATGCATGCAGCAAAAAAATATAACCAAATCCCAAATATATAATGAATTTATTTGAAAAATAAAACTTACAGATGGATGTCAACAGCAATCTCCAGCTCTGATACCATGAAGGAAATGATAACCAGATCGTACCAAGCCAAGAACACAGATGCTAATCAAACACCATGATCAATAAGATGAAAGTAATTCTCTAGAATAACTTTACATAAAACCTTTGCAAACAACTGAGAAACAATATCATATATTATTATGGAACTCAATGCAATACATTGAGAATGGGCCTTGCTTAAATAGACAAGGAATAACAATCTAAGAACTAGTCAAGGTCATAGATCAAGCCATAAATCAAGGAAATAACTAGTCATCAAACAACTAGTCAAGACCATAGATTTAGGAGAGAACTAGACATCAAGGATCTAGTCAATACCATAGATCTAGGAAAGAACTAGTCAATACCATAGATCAAGGAAAGAACTATACCTAACAACTAGATAATATCTCTTAATATCTAAATAAATAAAAAGAAATATCCACACACATAAGTGGGTGAGGATAAATACAATAAAGGTAAATAAAGTACCTAGGTGAACATGAGCTAAGGCAAATACCTACTCTAACAAGATTAACCTTGTGATGTATAAGATGTAACTCTACGAGAGAGTTTAGATATTCTAGAGTTTCTTTGTCAATGTCAACGTGATCTACAATAACAGACTCACTCTCAGTATCTGCATATGTCAACATTGGAGTTACCAGTGTCTTACGAACCAAAGGTTCTATACAAACCAAGACCATGAAGTTTGAATCTTCCAACTCACCGCTTGGAGTAAAGCGAGAAGTAGATGTTGCAATCGAGTCTGTAAGGAGTATTTAGTCTCGTGGAATTTATTCGATTGATATGAAGTCAAACCTCTTTGTTAAATTCAGAATTTTTTTTTTGTAAAGTTGTAAATGCTCAGCTCTAGTCTCATATACTTCAGATACTTGATTTACAACTAGTTGTGAATCACCCAACACCCTGATATTAACAACACCCATTCTTTCAGCTACGATGAGACCAAGTAGAAGGGCTTCATATTCAGCCCCATTATTTGTGCACTCAAATTTTAATTTGAAGGAAAAAGGTATAATTATTCCCTTAGGAGAGGTAAGAACCACACTTTCCCTAACATAAAAATTGCATTTGGCTCCATCTAAATCAAGAGTCCAACAATTACTTGGAAAAATGGACGTTGGATCATCTTTTGAATCTTTCTCCTTCACTTCAATTTCCTCAACCATGAAAACCTCATTTTTTGGAAAATAACTGAGTCCTAAGGTATGTCCCATGCCCATAGAATCGAAAGGAAGGAGAACGGGTAAATATTTTTCCAATAGCTCAGCAACATTTTTTGTATTTCCTAATGATACTATATCTACGATGATGGTTTCATCTTTGACTTCCAGAATGCCTTCAATCAAACCCGTGACTTCTAATTCCATTGTAGGAACCAAATTTTCCTCTAGTAATGAGCTTGTAGGTTTATTTAAATGATTTGTAGGAAGCTCAAACTCAGAGTGTATGCCTGGCCTCTTTTTCAAGTTAGCTAGGTGTGTATCGAAGGGTTTTGGATCACCCTATGCCATAAGACCTTCCCTAAATGTAGGAAACTAACTTCTTGAAAAAAAGTGGAGGGAATCGACTTCATGCAATGAATCCAAGGATGATTAAGGATTAGATTATAGTTGGTTTCCTGATCTATAATATAAAAATTGGTTAGTACCATCTTAGGTCCAAGGGTGACTGAAAACATTATAGTTCTGATTGACGTTTCTTTAAGGATTTCATTTCCCCTCAGTGTATTTCATGTCAAAGAGTAATTGGTCTCTCCATACCCTATATTTTGAAGGAAGAGAAGGATACTATGTTTATTTTTGCCCCATCATCAATCATTTCATTCTTTACATAGTTTTGGTAAATCTAGAATTGTAAAAACAATGTCAGATTGCCTCTATGAACTATTTCAACGTATGTGGGCATATTGTTAATGTCAAATACAAACCCAACATCTCTTTCGGGATGCCCTAGAGGATAGAAATCAAAGTCCACATGGTTTACTTTTGCTTCTGGAGGAGGGGTGATGTTAGCCAAATGACCAAGACCCAATGCTTCTAGTAGAGCGGCCCTATGAATAGGGGAATTATTTAATAGATCCAAAAAGGAAATATGTGAGATTTTCTTAGTTAAGTTGTTGATCAAATCATAATTTCCTACTGGATTTCTTAGGGTATTGCAAATGTCATATGATGTATTCAGGTAGATCGGGATAGGCTACGAAGAATAATCCTTAGTTATAGTAAAAGCATTAATTTGAGGTTCAGTGTCCAAGTCCACCAACCCCATAATTTTTATTTACTAATGACCATCCAAAGGAGGTGCCACTTGTGGGTTTGACGAAGTTAAGGCTTTGTGATCATGGGTCCCTATTACAATCCCTTTCTTCAAAACATTGGTATATATTCTACCATCATTTGGATGCATGGGGAGAGGATCATTAAAGATTCCCAGTGGTGTATTCTATGGAGATATCAGTCCCATGTAGGTGTTTTGAGTGGGAGTTGATGGTTTTTCCAAAAACATGTCAAGAAATAACTATCTTTGATCCTCTAGAAAATGCTGTAAAAACTTGTTACAATCATGGAATGTTCTTATGTCATGCCCATGAAATCTATGGAAACTACAATATAAATTAGGATTGTAATCTCGAGGCCTTTGGTTTGCACCTTTTTGTGGTTTGAAATTACAGTTATTATTTAGCTGTTGATTTTTATTGTTAAAATTTGGGAACCCTTGCCCTTGATTCTGAAATTGGTTTGGATACTCACTTGGGTATTGGTTAGGACCTTGGTTCTATGTTTTTCTTACTTGCGAAGGTTGTTTTTGTTGATGGTTAAAATCTACAACATTTACTAAGGGTGAGAAGTTATTGTTTCTTTGATTATTTTCATTTTTATTGTTATTATTTTAAGTACTTGTATTGGGAGTATTAATAATGTTAGGTTTCTTAGGTTGGTCCATCACTCCATCCGTCGTAACTCCACAATTCTTATTAAGGATTTTTGTTCCTTGATTGTTATTTGTGTCATTGGAGTAACTGGGGTTATTTTGATTAGGGGTGACCAACCTTCCATTAGCTCCTAAAGTCTTGTGACCACTGTCAATGGCTGCTTGGTCAATTTGAACAACACCCTCTAGTACCTCATCATAGCTCCTTAGCGGGAAATTTTGAACCTCTTCCTTTATCTCCCTATTAAGAGAGTGGAGGAACAAATCACAAAGCTCTATTTGATCCATATTTGGATCACTTGCAGAGGAGTAGAGAACTTATCGCCACCTTTGAATGAAGTGGGCTACAGACTCATTGTGATCTTGCTTGATATGAATAAATTCCCTAATTCTTGTCCTCAGAAGTTTGTTCTTATCCAAATATTTAATAAATTTTTACGTGAGTTGCTTAAACGAATGTATTGAAGTCTCTAGTATCCTATAGTACCAATCAATAGCAATACCTTCTAGCATCTTAGGGAAAAATTTTGTAACCACTACGTCCCATGGGAGTAGCTCTCAAATGGATGTGGCATAAACCTTAATGTGGGCACTAGGATCACCATCCCCTTTGAATTTTGAAAGATCAGGAAAGGCTATTAGGAGTATGGCTGAAAAAATGGATAATTCTAGGGGCTCCTTAATATATTTAGAATAGGTCCCCATTGCATATGTTTCCACCATTGAAGATCCTTTTTGGGAAGGTGGATGTTACATTGGTTGCTAAAATAAAACAACATAGAAAATTGTTGGGGTGCATGGCATCCCCTGCAGTTGTCCATACAGACCTAGGTAGGTGTACATGTCCCCTTGTGGATATTTAGAATACATGTGTACATAGGGGGTTGATTACCTTGATATGAAATTAAAGGCACGAAGCCAGGGAATGTTACATTTCTAGCTAGTATGGCATTTGAGAATGCACTTTCGACTAGTTCCTATTGTAGCTATCTATACGTGGTATGAGGGGGCATACCCAAGGTGCCTTTCCCCATAAGCAGATCTCTAGGGTTTTGAGTACTCATACAAATTGGAGGATTCTGTGCAGTAGGTATTTGTCTGTAATTTTACACGTAAGGATAAGTTCATGCTTTCCTTGCGTATGAATTCTAAATATTTTGGGAAAGATCTATCTCCTTGACTCTATCTACTAAGGATGAGATTACATCACCCATTAATGGGGCAGTGTTTTTCTTAGGTAATTTTTGTTGAACCCTTGGAGGTTGTTGATGAGTATGGTATCCTGCTATGAATTTTTCAATATGTTGTCACCTCTCATTGGCAATAATTTTGGTTTGTGGAGGGGTAGCGTTATTGTTTTGGAGTAGAACATCACCTTGTCCTTACAACCTATCCAAATATTGGTTCATGATCTATAAGTTTTGTTCACTCCTAGCATATCATGCCAAATATTCCTCATCTAGATGTGAGAGTTGATCTTATTGCATGATAATGGGCTTCTGAAACAATACCTGAGGAGATGAAATTTATTTTCCAGTGAAATTCATGTTTTTTGAACTTGATTGTTCATAAGGATATGTCTGTGTGACTTGGTCAAGCTCTTCAATACATACAAAGGAACCAACATTGGTTCCCTGAAGTAGAGGGTTTTGAGCCATTGAAAGTGAAGGTGATTGTTGTGGGATACTTGATTGGTAGTTGTAAATTTCAAAACCCGATATGGGTCGACCATACTCATCGTATCCAAACATATTCAAGGGATATAATAATTCCTGTAGAATAAAGGATGGACGAAGAAAGTGGAAACATTTAGAGACTAGCTCTTCACGTTGGGTTCACCAATTTGTACAGATGAAAATTGACATGAAACCTTCAACCATACTCAACCCCCCGAGGTTGTGCAGAGCAGCCAATGTTTGAATGTGTGTGTATAACTATAGGAGTATCATTGACTAAGATTTGGTAGTGTGATCTCCTGGTAGATGAATTGACAAAGGGGATATTTAGAGGCTATGGATGGGTAGCGTGAATTCCCTATGGTTTGTTTGCCTAACTTGGATCTAAGTGTAGATCTAGTTTGAAGTGTCTAAATTAACTAATCTGAAAATAAAAAATATATGCTACTGCTGAAAGGGAAAATAATCTAAACATATCACAAAATTGAAACATTATAATCACAAACAACAATTTTCTTCTATTCTAAATAATTAAAATATTTCTACACTAAAAATGAACTAGCGAGATAACCCGGTGTGGTTATTCACCTATGCTGAGTGTATTAAAACTAAACTAACTTAAAACAATAACTTTTCCAAATGATCTATGATATGTAGACAATCTCCTACAGATATTCTCTCCTTCAGATCCACATGGATGGGAAGAAGAGGATCCATCACCAGGAGCTTCTATGAAATATTCAAACCCTCTTGGAAATTAATTAATTACTTGTAAATGAAAAGAAATTGATTTCTACTCTATTTGATATGATGTAACAACAATAAATTGCAAGAATGAAGGAAATCAAACAAAAAATCCAACCTAGAATTCACAGAACAAAGGTAAATCCAGCTGTGTAGTAATTTGTCCCCTCAGTTTTTCCTTTCTTTCTCTGTGTGTCCATATGAGTCCAACGGATTGGGAATGTAAAAAAACAACAAGAGAAGATGATTGAGAAATG
Source organism: Taxus chinensis (assembly GCA_019776745.2). Lineage (NCBI taxonomy): Eukaryota > Viridiplantae > Streptophyta > Pinopsida > Cupressales > Taxaceae > Taxus > Taxus chinensis. The sequence goes on from CM034154.1 coordinate 472,826,327, forward strand.
GTAGCTTGAATGAATTCTGGTTTCAATGTAAGTAGAAGAGATATAACATAAGAGATCTAAGCTTGGCTATGCAATTCCTAGCAAGATCGTGGCAAAAATACAATGCAAGATACACAAAAATTCTCAAGCCTTTTGGTTGAATACAAGCATGAAATATATAAGAATTGGGGTTGGGATGTGCCTTCATGCATAAGGAAAGAAGAGGTAGTTAAACTAATTAAATCTATTTAAAAATAGAAGAGGGAAGGAATACCATGCAAATAAGATTATTTTTAGGCAATTTGGCTCACAAACACACTCTAAAATTTGAGTTAAGTGAAACATCGTGTGTCAAAAACACACATAAAGAGTTCTGGAAAAATCATTCAGGACCACCGCCCTATGTAGGGAGGTGCCCCTAGGACCGTTATCCTTCCTGGGAAGTGGTTCTGACACTAAAGCCAAAACATGCATAGAAATGAGTGGGAAGCTAGAAGAAAGTGTGGAAAAGTAGTAAGTATATATAGGCTACAAATATACACTATGAATGGGTTTTGGAGCTCGAACACTTTCTTAAAGGACATGAATCATCATTGGGGACTTTTGTAACCATTTTCTGACAATGTGGCACATGTAATTTTGGGTGCATATAGTTCCCTTTAGAATTTTACCTTGGGTCAATTGACTTGATTTAGTCTTTTTTAGGCATATGTGCCCATTGTATTTTCATCTCAGGTTTATTAACTTATAAATGTAAGTCCACACTAAACCAAAAGAATGTTCATTCCTTGAAATGTACTCTCTAACATATACTTATCATGTGATTTACTATCGTATAACCATTGCACCTATTTTCAGTGCAAGTGCTAGTAGTGGTTCGATGAAAAAAACAAGTGTATTCACATTAGGCATTATATCAAGGTATATTCAAATTATCAATGAAAATATAGGGTGTGGGCCCTCCAAAAGGAAAACAATTGATTCCCAAATATACTATGAAAATAAAATATCTCCATATCGATAAGATGAGCATATTTAGTGTAAGGATAAGATTTAACTTTTTTCTTGACCATTTTAAGGGTTTTACATGTATTTGAAATTTTATATTAACGTCAACTTGTCATTTATTGACGTGTGATTCTTTATTAAAAAATATCGATAGTTTTGGTAAGGTATAAATATTATAATTATTTTTCCATATTTATTTATTTATTATTAACCTTCCTTGTACTATGATCCAAGGTTACATTTAATGACCATTTATACCTATCAAACAATTTATAGGTGGCGGTAAATTTCCTATATTTCCCTTCAAAATGTTATTTATACACTTCTGATAAAATATATGGAAGATTATCCTATGTTTATTTAAATTCTTAAATATATATATATATATGTGTGTGTGTGTGTGTGTGTGTATGTAATTTAGTATAGTTTGTGTATAAATTTATATATAAAATATCAGTCATATTTTAAATATCCAAGTCATATATGATAGTTATTTTTAAAAATCACAAATATTTTACGACTAAAATAATTAAAAACATGTAAATGGTAGTTAAATTTAACCCTTGCTACAATATTTTAAATACATATTGAATGGGATTAAAAACTACATAAATTCAATAAAAGGACAACCACTTGTGATACTTTATTGTCATGAAAAATCATGGGACAAACGCGGTCAAATCTCATTACTAATTCACTACTTTTATATAGCGTGTTCAAATCTTATCGTTGAGGTGAATAATGAGGTAAAATCACTATTATTCAACTAAGTAAGTTTTATAATGGTGATTTTATGTCAAATATGTATTACATAATCAATTTATAATATGAGATCCTTAAAAAATTCTTACTGTGGATTCTAACATAAAAGGAAAAAAATAATTCATTCTTTTCTTCTCATAAATACTTACATGTTTATTTGATATTTGTTTGTTTCATTTTGTAATAACAATTAAATTATGGATTTTGCTCAATTAATTTCATAGATTTATTTATTTCATTGACTCACTCTTTAGGAAATAAGAATCCATTATGTATTGGACACCTTATTTCAAAGCTCCTATTTTGCATAGGCTACGAGTATGCTAGCAAAGGTGAAAGGTTTACTTTAGACACTTGTTGGTTGCATTTGGTAAAACAATGCCAACACTTTGTGAGAGTTTCCATCTGCAAAGCATAACTTTGATGTTAATATATTTTCCTAGGTATATGATCCATAGGGATCTAGAAAAACACACCACTTCATCAGTTCCATTAGCACCAAAAAGGAGAAATAAGAAAAATGAGTAAAATGAGGTAAACATAGGTTCTGGAAGGAACCGCCACCCAACAAAGTTGTTTACAAGCAAGGTGTAGAAATAAAGAAAGCAAGTAATTGGAGAGAAGGTTTACATTGTTTCTTCTTTTCATACTTATTGTAATATGTAATTGTCTATATTAGACTAATAAAAGTGGGAAGAAAGAGAATTTTCCCTTCCTGAATGGTTTTCCTCCTTGGAGGTTTTCATGATAAAATTGTTGGTGTTGAAGTTTTAAATTATTTCCTTCTCTGCAATTTCCTTTCTATAGTACTAGATAATTAGTCATGAAGCTCTAATTTTCCAAGCAAATCTATTATTTTCCAAAGTTGAAAGTAGAGTAGCATAGTTGTGTGATTTTTAGAGTTCCAAAGTAGAAGTTTAAGGATCAGTATAACTCTTTGGGTATTAGTACAAGGGAATTTGTGTAGAATGATTTATGAACATTGAATACCTTTAATTCAATAGTTGTATACAAAAGAATATATATATATATATATATATATATATATACACACACACACACACATATACATATAATATATATACATATATAATTAAAAACCTCTTATTTTAATATTCCACCTCGATGACACCAATATTCTTCTACAATCTCTAAATTAGTAATCAAGTCACATATATACATTATCTTTATTGTAAAGCTTTGTATCACTCTTCCATAAAGACAAAAAATTATATGGAAAACCACTTTGGTTTGATATATATTTAGTAGCTATGGATCTTCGATATTTTATTTCCAAAATTACTTTAATGGGGCAGATTCATCATTTTTCTATAGATCTAACTCTAATGTTGATTTTTTTATTTATCAAAAATGAATTTAGTAGTAAAAAATTGTTAATAGAAATAAACAATTTTTAAAAAATCATTCTTTAGTTGAGAATGGTTGCTATCTAGTTATTTGCCTCTCTTATTAACAACTAAACATCTACATTTGAATATCTAATCTACGGAGAAAATTATATCACATACCATTCTTCAAAGGAATCCATACTCTATGGCCCACTAAATTCATTTTTTACAGTGAATTGCCCCTAACACTATAATAATTGCAAACTACAAAATCAATAAAATGTAGTTTTCTACTTTGTCTTCTTTGATGTTGAGTTTGAACTTTAGCTTCATATACCTCCATTAATATAGTTTTGTTAAATCTTTTATTCTTGATTCTTGTAATGGTTTTAATTAAAATTTTGATAGAATTTCCTACTATTAAAAACACACTCCCTCAATAATGGATAACATTTCAAGAATGGATATAATGCAATCTACTTTATTCTTTTCTTCTATCCATATGTATTAAAAAAGGTTGATGGACTTGTTTTTCATATAACAATTTAATTGCATATGAGAAATTTTGTAAGAGTTTCTAAGTTAGTTATTGCATAGTATCAATGATTTAGTCTTCCTATTGGAAAGACCAAATTCTTATTCATGGTATGAATATTTTAGTTCACTTAGCTCTAAATGAGTAGTTATTTCAGTATTCCTATTTGAGTCAGATTTCTTTTGAATATTGTACATATCAATAGTTTCTAGAGAGACCTGACCAACAACTAAAACAAGACCCTTGTATTCTACAAACAATATTGACTACAAGGTGGGTTCATATTCAAACTACTACTTTCTCGGATGGTTTTTACATGTTTGGGTTGTATTTATCTTCTTTCCCTTGCATTAGATTTGTTTTTTGAAAAAAGATACATAACTTTTGCACACACATGCACATGCATGCACATACAAACCCACACCATTCCCACCCACACACATACGTGCATGTGCACATGTACACACATACATACATGATGCACACACGTACACACATATACATGAACACACACATGCTCACACACACATGCAAACATAAACATGCACACACACACACCCATGCACACACCTACATACATACACACCCACATGCATATAGCCATGCACGCACACACACCCACCTAAAAACAAAAACATGTGTATACATGTGGGCATACACACACACACATGCACACTCATATGCATATAATCATGCACATAAACCCACGCGCATGTACAAAAATGCACACACACATGCACACATGCACACATAAGCACACGTACACACACCCACACACCCACACACACACACACACACACATGTACACACACATGCACATGCACACACACCCACACACATATAGATACATGTACACACACACACCCACTCACCCATACCCACACACACATATTCATTCATATGCATGCACACACATGCACACATATAAACACACACACTCACATACACACACACACACACACACATGAATGTGTGCACACACACAAATGCATGTGCACACACATGAACGCATGCACACACACATGAGTGCATGCGCACATACACATACACATGTACACACATAGAGAGACATACACATTTTTGTACACACATACACATACACATGTTCACACACCCTCATACATGCACAAACATGCATGTACACACACAGAGACACATATACACACATGCACACAAGTTTGAACACACACACACACACACACACACACACACACACACACACACACACACACACACACACACACACATGTACATACGTGCACACACACACACACAATTATAATTAATCTATAATTAGTAATATAACATATTGAAATGACCATATCCTTTGACTTGCATATGTAAAATGTAATCTTTTTTTTTATTTACATTTACATACAAATTATATTGATATGCATAAATATATATTATATTTTTAAAAATAAATATAGCATTTCTTTCTACATTTTTAATTGTAGTATATCAAATATACCCTTTTCTTATTTTCAAAAGGAAAAATTGTTATTACTTAAAAATGTTTTGATTACCATATGAAGATATAAAATTTAAATCATACAATAGAAACTAAAATTTGGTAACTTTCCCTTTTGAAATGTCATTTTTGTTATCATGCTCCCTTACTAAGATAAATGTTTACATTTATAATTCAATTAGTTCATATCCTTATCTCTCTTATGTCTTGTTTATGATTATACTTTACTTTGTCATCAGTTATGAGAATATTATTCAATAAATTTAGTAAGTAACACCCATGATTGTTCAAACTTCTCTTTGGGTATTCTTATCCTCTATAAAAACTATATAACTAAGTTAGAATGCGGGGTCTAATCTTGGCTGATTTTTATAGTCCTAAATCCTCGAGTTCATTGACTCTATTTTCAAATTTAATATATGCTTTGAGTCAATTCATCTTCCTAGGGTCATCCATATTAGAATATTTCACCTATGGTTTAGAATATATAAGCAATTAAATCTCACTTTATAAATCACCTAATACTCTTACAATCTTATGTTGCAAATATCATTCTAAAAGCACTCTAAGGGTTTCTAAATCTACCTAAATTAGTTGTACATAATTTAGAGAATTCCCTATTAAAGGTTTGAAACACTCAACTAGGTAAAAAATTTTATCTTCCTTCATTTCCAATCATACAAAAGTCATATAACCATGTCTTATCAAGAGAAAGGTCACTCCAAGCATTGTTTAAGGGTTTCAAGAAACAAAGGGTTTGGTAACATAGTTGAGGGACACCACATCTCAGTACTACCACATTGAGTACATTATATACTACATAGTTAGCCTAATATTTTGGTATTATGAGACAAGAGGGTACCCCTAAGGGGTTGGTTAGCTATTCACAATTACACAAACACCTAGGAGAGCTACATGAGGTTTGGTCCCACAAAGAGGATATATAGTACAACACTTAGATTGGTTTAATAGATGTTATTATGACCGTAAGGGTAGTCTAACATCAACCACACACATAATGGTTGAGGTTGAAATAAAATAACATTTATAGATAAGTGAAACACAGGAAAATTTAAATCCAAAATTTTAGAGGGTCCAAGACCATCTGGTTCTAACCTAGACTATACAACAATTGTATAGTCCCTCCCTTATTAGGTTTGTATTTTTAGAAGTTTCATTAAATTACTTATAGTTTCTGATATTCCAGCTCTATCATCCTACACACCAAGTCATCCCTATTTTTCCTTGTACAGTTAAGTTTTTATCTCTTCTTTTGTATTGAGAAATTTCTTATCATTGATCATTTGTTACATGTATGGATGCACTATCCTGATTATGAATGATTAATGTTGGAAATTAGATCATAATAGTCTACTTATTTAAAACCCTTACATCCTTCTTATTTTTTGTGCATGTCCATAACCTGCCTAAAAATTAATTAGGGTCTAACCATTTGGTGAACCCGATGATTGAATCAAATATATATTAAAGATAGTCTATGTCATAATTTCCTAAACCATGAGAACCCTAGGGTTTCATTATTTTCAATTTATCTCACCAATCTACTTATCAAATATTCATAATACTTCATGGGTTATCATGTAGGTTTCTATCATAGCTGATATTAAGTGTCATATCATTTCACTTCGTGAGTATAAAAATATTCATACTTCATTCCTTAATATATTTGAGGAGTTCTATGATGTTGGACCAATTTCTCATGGTACATCCCATTCTTATGTATAATACATTATCATCAATAACCTTCATTTTACTCATGAAAATATCTCTTTTAGCCCTAATGAACTTCCATTAAAATGTATTATCAATTATGAGCTTCCGTTATGTGTTGAATTCAATATAAATAGTATCCTAACTAATTGATCCTTTGTTGACAATGGGCTAGGTCTCAAAATTTGTAATATTTCCTTTTTACAATAGTTTGGTTTTCTACTACTAATCTTACTCCTTCCACCATAAATATTTATGGATTTGATAATACTCCATGCTAGGTACTTAGACAAATTACCTTACCACTTACCATGGGAACACTATTGATATAATATATCATGTTGTGCCTAGTGATCTTAATTAAAACATCCTTCTAGGTCATCTTTAGATACATGTTATGGACATTGTTCCTTCGACATTCATGCATGCCTCAAATATTATTATCAAGGATGCGTGTACACCATTTCCATTGATCCCTTCCCATTTAAATATGGTGTCACTACTACACATTAATATGTAATTATTTGTGTTCTTGAAAATTTTAATGTTGTTACATCTACTAAATGTAAAAATGCAAATCCTATTGATGTTTCTTCCATGCCTCTCATCAATTATAAGGTAAAAAATTATATTATATCTTATAATCCTCTTAAAAATCCATAACATGTTAATCCTATTACTAGCCTTTGTGTTTATATTAATGATGTTGAAAAGGAACAAGACATGTGTAATGTTGCTACCAATTTTTGTCCACCATATACTAATGATCATTTTATTGATATTTTTATAGCCCCATGCATGTCGGCCTATTACCCAGCAAGTTTTGGGCACTCACCCAAGGCATGCATAGGTGTTAAGCCCCTCATTTATGTGAGAATTGTGAGAAGTTTCTGCCATTAATGGGGGATGGTTTGTAGAATGAGAATACATTTACTTAGTTAAAATAAAAGTGGAAGGGCAACTTACAAATCCACATATTAATGTATTAAATGAACTAAGCATCATTTGTAATAAGAATGATGAATCATATCTAAGTCATGATAGTCACAAAATAAGAGGGTTTACACCATTAAACATGATATATAGAACAAACACTTAGATATATATTCATTTAGAGTGATTTTGGTAGCCACATTACAATCAAAACAGGTCATCACAGACCATACATATTAAAATACTTGGACTCGTCTCTTACAGATCTTCCCTGGTATGATATTATAACTATGTCTTCCCAGTTAATCCCTTATTATAGACTCTAATGTCATATAGAGGCTAATTACATCCTTCATAACCATTATCACTAAGTTCTCTAAACCCTAGCACTACTACAACATTCGGCTACTCCACATGTTACTCTCTATGCATCCTCTTTTATGCTCTCATCTATCCTTTGATGTCCTTATTTACTTATGAGCATCTCTCTTTATAGGTTCCTCATCCACTACCATGCCTTCTCTCTTGATTAGATCACATGCAAAGTGTCAATTTGGTCCTCCAATGGTGAATTCTTATCCCTTTACAAACCCTCCACTCTTTGTAATGATGTCTTTTGGGAATATTTCCTGCGTGGAGTATTTTTTTTATTGACCTCAAAGGTTCCAAGATGGTACCTTATCCACTCAGCACGCCTAGTCAGGTCACATTTTTCCTCAATTTCCTTCAAAATGTTGAATATGGTAAAGTATTATGAACCCCATGTTCTACCTTCCACGTGCACCCTGGTTTATCCAAAACCCTTCTTAAACATTTATCTTACGTACTTCTCCCCACGCACCCTTCTCTTTATTGGTCCCACGCATGCATGCTCCTTTTGGTACTTAGCCAATATTCAAGGCCCAACATCAACCCACACTAAGCTTATTCTCCTTCATTGTAAACATTCCGCTTCTTCAAAGAATAAAGAATGGTGGGACCCAGACAAATTGAATGAAGAATGAAAGAATGGAAGAATCAACGACTATTATAAGAGGAGTGGGAACTCCTTATTTACTGCCACCTCAATCTCCTCCTAGGAATCTACTTCACCCTACACATGCTAAAGTAGGTCACCCACTAGAGTGCTTACCTCTTGAAAACTTAATACCTCACCCTTAGCATTCAGCGTATCTACAATTCCTTCTAAATGCTTGCTAAGGTCATCCAGCACGTCCATCCTGCGAATGATCTAGGGATACATATCCTTAATTCGGTTCTTGATCAAACCTTGAAAGGCTTCAATTTCTTCCATATTCTTATCAACCTTGGCTAGGATTTTATCCCACTCTGCCCTGTTTCCCTTATTATTCTCCTATAATTCTTTCAAATCCACCTCATGTGTAGCAACTAGTATGCTTTCTACCCTGTCTTTTATAGCACAATTATCATACACAGCCTCATTCATTCACACAGTGGCAAGGAGCATGGAATACCATGTAACTATCTCTCCAATATTCTTCTTCTCTTCCTCCTTCTGGCACGCCAATTCCTCTTCCGTTGATTCCAATGCAAGCGGCCACCTCTCCATGGAAAGGATGTGGGTTAAGTCTTCCAAGTATTGCAAGGTTGGCTTGTATTTATACTCAGGAAAGGCCATGTCTGGGTGTTTCAAGATGATGGCATTTGGAATCATCTTTATCTTCTTGTACACCTCATACACCTTCACCTTCTCCTCCCTTAGTTTGTGCCTTATTTGTGAGTTGATTAGATCCTCTTACTTCAGATCCTTGCTCTTCTCAATGATTTATTTGTTTTTCTTCTCTAGTTCCTCCTCTAAAACCCTTACTTCTTCATTCCTAATAAAGTGTCTCACCTCAACCTCCACTGACACATTGTTGAGTGCATTACAAAATTTCTCATCTGATAGTTATTGAGCATTCACCGGAGGTTTTACTCCCTTGGACTCTAGTATTTTCATCAACACCCCTTAGTTGAACTTGAATTTTGTCTCATCAACATGGGACTAAAAATCCCAAGATAACATCTTTCTTGTACACGGGTATGCACCATCTTCTTTGAATGAAGACCATCTAAGGAGTTAGTTAGAGGGAAAGGTACTTTGGAAATGCACACATAGTACTTTAGTACAATCATTGATATAACTCATTCCTTACTCCGGCATCATTACCACACCCTTTCCTCCCGTGTGCTCCACCTTAAGAAAGCTTACCAGTAGGCTAGGATCTCCACTGATACTTCCATATTCCTTCTCGATGCTTTCACTCTCCATTTCCTTGATAAATTCATCAGTGTTGCGATCTATCTCCTGTTCCACCCAGTCCTTTATTATGCCCATTACCTCCCTTTCCATGGCATCCTCTATTTTCTCCTTAATGAGGCTTGGGGTCTTTTGATCCTTGGTGTTTATCTCCTCACTCTGCCCCTTTCCTTGATCACCTTCTTCTTCTTCATCCTTCTCCTCATTCCCTTCCTCTAAGTCATGTACATTATACATGGGATGGTCGTAAGCCTCTTCATGATTTTCATCGTCCTTGTCACCCCTGTAATCCTCCAAGCTCTCTATTTCTTCTGATTGCACCTTTTTTGCTACCTTTTGCTTCTTCCTAACCGGTAATTCCATTCTAGGAGATTCTTCTTTTTCTTCTTCTACAGGTGACTCCTTCCTTGTTGGTGACTCTTCTTTCACATGTGGCACCTCTTTCTCTGGTGCCTCCTCTTCAGGTTTTTTCTCATTTTCTTCTATAGGGTACTTCTTCCTCTGTGCATATGTGTTTGGCCTCACACTTGACTCCTACGTGCCTACAAATTGCATTGTTTGTGCACTTGGTACCTTTTTCTCAGGTACCTCCTCTCTCTCCCTCTTCCTTGGTGCATCTTTCTTCTTTGTTATAGGATCCTCAAGGATAGATACATAATTTTCCACATAGGTGCCCTTCTCATATTTCAGCCTTATGTGTAGATATACTCTTGTTGTGGTTCTTTCAACAACAGGAAAGGTTATTGGTTTTATTATATACACGTCATGGGATACATACTTCTCCACATATGTGTGCTTCTTTGGCTATATCAAAGTCATTCACAGCTCATGGTAATCATGGTCTACCGCACTAAGATAGAACCTCATCCTCTTTTCCTCCTTGAAGTGGTTGACCCCGGCTTGGAAGTATTTTGTAGTGAAGGAGAATTGTAATTTTCACCATAAGCTCTTGGTGTTTTCTACAAAATTGAATGATCCAATATAGAAATATTGGTACACTATAAACTCATCTTCTCCTTGCACTAGAAATGGTAATTTCTCAGGTATTCTCCACTTGGCCCCGAACGTGTCACATATTTTCTTGTGCCAATTCTCCAGGTGCACCTTGTGGGCAGCTGTCATGGTGTCACAAGTATATTTCTCAAATCTTTTTGTAGGGGAGGGATTCTCATCCGAGTACTCCCATACAATTTTTTTTGGCCTATTGAGCACTTTAATTTCTAAAAACACAATGGTAAGGAGGACATTACCAAACATTATCTTCTCCCCATTGCACATAGAATTGATGATCTCGTCTGCTATGAATGTTGAGAGGTTATAGATGGTCCCCTATGATATCTTCTAGCAAACGTTTAACCATGCCTTGTTGATATGGGTCCATATTTCCTTTCCATTTAGTTTTGTGACCAAGTGTGTGGCCATCCTCATTATAGGGTCCGAAGCATAGAGATGTCAAAGTATTGATACCCCTTCTTTTAGTCATAGGCATCCACAGTTTTCTATATGGCCTCCTTTTCATCCAATTCATCGTTAAACAAATCTCCCTCACAGGAAAGACCAGTAAATTTTGAAATTAGTTGGGGAGTTATCCTCATCCTTCACCCTGCAAAGTAGAAATGGTCTTCATGTACGCGTGACATTAGCCATTGGTATAACCACTTGGGTTTTCCAAAAGAGGGAAATTCATAAAGTTACATCAACCTGAACTTATCCATCTTCACCTTTACTTCATCGTCGTAGATGGGCATTCCATTTGGTGTCCTCTTATCTATAGGTCTAACCATCTCCCATACCATATCTTTCTCTATGGTGCTTGTTCGATGGTTGTAGTCACTTGCAACCATCTTTCTCATGTGAGACACCCATTTTTTCCCAAAAATACCCCATCTGGGTATTGCATTTCTATGTACCATTCCTCGTTGAAGCTGGTAGAAACATATTGTTTTCCTTTTCCCTTGCCCTTCTTTGGTGAAATGGTGGTTACTTTCCTAGGTGCCACTTTCCTTGTCAAGTTGTTTAAAAATTATTTTATTCCTCCTGATCTTGACTCTGCTCAACTTTACAGTTCTACTCTTATGCAAAGATCCCTTAAATCTTGTGCCCTAACTCTGGAACCCTAACCTAGAAAAACCCTTCCTTCCACAAGATGGTGTATTCACTTACGGGTTTCAAAAACTTCAACAACCCTCTCCTTTCATGCCCATGTACTATTTTTCCACATTGGTTCTCTTCAAACTGGCTATGCACTCAAATTTTTGCAACCTTTTTTCACGCAATTTTTCGTAAGGATGCCCTAGTTTGCAAGAATATAAAAAATTCAAGGTAATAACAATGTATCACGACCTTCTACTTATAGCTTTTTCTTCTTTTCCAGCAATAAATGCAATGCCAACTACCATCATATATTTTTAATAAAGGTGGCTTTTTCCACTAATGCCAACCTTAAGAACTTTTACCCCTGCCCCCAACCCTGTGTAAAAAACCCTTACAACCTTCTAATGCACAAAAATTCTTAATTGACCGAAGATCCTCACATGCGCACATGCAACGCCGAAGGCACTTCTTCCATCCTTACCCTATTTTTTTTCCTTTTCATGTTGTTCTTGCACTTCTCAACCTTGTACGTGGTATTTGTAAATCTCTCCCAATAAAAAATTACTTATGTGCACCTTTTCCATACGCACTATTCCAAACTTCATGATTTTCATTCTTCAATCTAGGCTATCAAAACATAGCTTCCACTACCAGCTTATATTATTTGTTGCACTACTCCACCCCACACTAAAATGGATGTGTAATCCTCTACACATAGTTTTTTTTTTTAAATAATAAGTGGCTACCAACACACAACGTACAAAAAAAAAAGAAAGGGAACAAGAACGAGAAGGGGAAACACCTAGAAAGGAAAATGTACTAAAGGAAACCCTAGGCTAAATGGCAATATTACCTTATTTATGACTACATAGAAACCTTATTTATAATAGGGCTTCAACCTACTCCCATTGAAATGGTCTAGTAATCTCATCCCATCCATTGCTTTTAATAGGCATGCACCTGAATCAAGGATGTACGATATGATATATGGCCCTAACAAATGGAAATTTAGTTTCCCATGACGGCGTAGAAATTTGGAGTCATAAAGCAAGGCCATATTCCCTATCTCGAATTGTTTGTTTATAATATAGCAATGATGCCATGATTTTTGTTATGCCTTTTCATCCTTCTGACTCCACCTTGCAAGTGATCACCTTTTTTCTAACTACATTAATTTTTCCATGTGGTCTTGTTGTGCTTATTCATCAGCTAATCCTCTTGCACGTGCAATGCGCAGGGATGTTAGGATGGATTCTACTAGTAACATAGCTTATATGCCAAAGACCAATTGGAATGGTTTGGCCTTGTTCTCTTTCTTGAAGGTATTCCTATATACCCATAGTACAGTTGAAAAATTTTCATCCCAATCCTATCTTCCTAGATCACAAATTTTTGTTAGCGTGTGACTTGGAATTTTTGTAAATGCTTCATCAGTTCCATTATCTTGTGGGTGATATCGGGTAGTCTTATGGTGGGCTACCATCAATTCTACCAATAAAATACTAACTATCTCATTTAAGAAATGAGGACCCCTATCACTCGTTAAGCTCAGTGGACATCCATATTTGTTGATTATATTTTTCCATAAGAACCTAGTTGTGTTGTCACCTCCCTAAGTGCTGTGAAATTTTCTCTCCAATTTTAATTTTTTTGAAGTAGGTGACTATTAAAATACCCTTGTAAAGGTCTCATAAGAAATATCTAGTTCTAAACAGTTAGTCATTTTTCAACATTTTGATTTTTGAGGCTTTTTCAGTGTTTTTACGTGTATTTCAGCTTTTTCGTCCCAAGTTTCTCAGGGCCATATGTTCCCCAATTTTCCACTTTTTCTGATCACTCTTTCTTTCCCTTTCTTTTCATCTTTTCAGATTTTTAGAAAGATGGTGTCCCAATGTCCCAAGGGTGGTCTATGTAAAAATTTTCTGACTTATCTGATTTTAGTGTGTTGTAGGTGTTTCAAATTTTTATGTCCCGTGTGTCCTGAGTGTCGCTTGACCGCCATTTCCCCACAATTCTACCTTTTCTGATTTCCATTCATTATGGCTATTTTATATTCACACATCCCAGCTATCCCTTGGGACATTTGTGTAATTTTTTTTATAATTTTTCCAAAAATTGGTAGTTTTGGCTTTGCACATCCCACCTATCCCTATGTCCCTTGGGATAGTTATGCACTTTTGGGCTGCCTTACCTAATTCTCATTTTTTTAGCATCAGCATGGAGCATTCATTACCTCATTTATTTCACCCTGCCAACCTACTTGATTTTAAATTCATATAAATGCCTAGGTAACTAATCATTTTCATCACCTCACTTGCATTTTCCATTTAAACGTTTGAGTTTCCCTCCTCTACACTATTCATAGTCGTGGTCGAGTCTTGTTCCATTGTTTTAAAATATGAATGTACAAAGAGAAGTCATGAAACTCCAAGGTGTTGATCAAGGAAATAAGTGAATTTCTCATAAATAATCTTTTGCTCCTTCCATAAAATAAAGATCATCTTTAAAGGTCATGAGAACATGTCTTCCTCGGAGATGGTTGTACCAAACATTGGTGATAGTGAATCTCAACACCTGAACTTGGATGATTTCTAGGCTCAAATCAATTGTCAAAGCTCTACTCTTATGGATAAGTTGATCAAAGATAGTGGAATTACAAAGGCAGGGGATTTCCCATTTCAGTTCAGTGTGTTGATATAGTTCTCGCTTGTAATTCTTGTTTCGACCCTGATATAAAAGAAATAGTTGATCCTCAAAGTCAGTAGGTGGCTCAAATAGATGAGGATTGTATTCGTACTAGTCTCAGAATTCCCATGGTTTAAAATTAAAATACTCTTACCAAGGACCAGGCAAAAGCCCTTTTCGATCAAGAAAGTGAAAAATACAAGAGCAGATTTGTCAAGTCTTAGTTCAAGAACCCTAAGAAAGGATCTTTAAGGCTGCACAATACAATGTTTAGATTTGATTTACATGAATAATTGTCAGACGTCATTACTCTACTAGCTAGGATAATGGGAATCCTTTCCACCAATGAGTTTCACTATTGGATGTTCCCCTACATAAATATTATATGTGAGTGTAAGAAAAACTTGAACTAGGTAGGAATCATTTGTGATATCCTAACTGAGCAATTGGTAAATTTTAAGAGAATTCAAACCTTCTACATGACCTCCTATTTGATGTAATCCATTGCAACTTATAGAGAGTGGTTGGTTTTCTCCCCTGTGGTTGATAAGAAAGATGCTCATATTTATATGTAGTGTTCACAGTTAACCCTGAAGGTCAGTAATCATCATTTTAGGAGAGTGAATGATATATTCACTATGTACATTTTCATATTTTTGGAAGGGGATACTACTAAAATATTTTCTAATGAGATCAAATAATTAATCAGTGTATATTGTAGCTTTTTTGCCTAATTAAAGAATTTTTCATATATAAGATTGGCTAGATTTGAGGGAAATCCCCTGAAACTTCCCATGTACTGCAATGATAAAATGGATTTAGCAGAGATCTGCAAACAATT
Source organism: Taxus chinensis (assembly GCA_019776745.2). Classification (NCBI taxonomy): domain Eukaryota; kingdom Viridiplantae; phylum Streptophyta; class Pinopsida; order Cupressales; family Taxaceae; genus Taxus; species Taxus chinensis. The sequence continues at coordinate 472,841,975 of CM034154.1, forward strand.
GAATAAATTGCATAGGACCTATAGGGAAAATAATATTGTAGGTATTTAGTTCCCAATCAAATTGGGTAATTACACTTGCAGGACTACCCTAGATGCTCAGAATGTTGACAGGATAATTGCTCCCCTCACTCTCCACTATTATAAACCTAGATCTTTCTTTGACATTAAGGAGTTCATTTCCTCCAATTTAAGAATGGGTTATCAGCATCTTCCTGATATTGAAGACTACTGGGAATATTGATCTGATGATTATAAATCCCGTAGAAGGTACTACGGAAGATTATCTCTACAACAAATCATAGATTTTGGTATATAATATGTTTATGAAGGATTGGAGGATGATGATGAGGAACTATAGTCTCTTGAGTAAGAAATTTCAATCATTAACAATCCTATTGAAACCATTGATTGGTTTTTCAAGGAAAGATACTATTTGAAGGAGCTCAATAATCTTGTCCTAGTGAGAACTAGACTTTGGTTCGATAGAAAAATGAAGATGTTCAAGGAAAGGAAATCTAGGTCTACTTCCCAAGATATTCCTACTCCTAAAAAATAAATACCTTTGTTAGTGCCTGAGCCACTTGAACAGTTTGTTCCTTCTCCTCTAAAAACTTCTACTCTGTTGTACACTAAAAAGGTGAAATCTAAGAAGGATTATAAGGAAGTTAATGTTATTAAAGAAAGTGAGTCCTCCCCTAGGAGAGATGAAATAAAGGAAACAATTATGGACTTGGATGATGATGATGACATTAAATTAAAAGAGCAAGAGAATCCTAAGGAAAATACACCTGAAGAAAGTAGTGTGAAGGAAGATCAGGCAGAGAAAGAAGTCTCAAAATCTTTAGAAATATCTGCTAAGGAATCTTTTGACACCACTTAAATTGGTACCTCTATATTGGAAGTGTTTTTTATGCAAAATCTAAGTGCCATGAGTGCGTCTAAACTTGGTTCCATTGCTCCTTCTATTTCTAATTCCTCGTTTACCTTGGTTCATCCATTACTAGAAATTAAGAAAAGAAAGGCTACTCCAAGTATTTTTTCTCCTATGTTTGACGTAGTGGCAGATTTTCTAGGTATTACTCCTCCCCCTCCAGAAAAAAGGCCTAATTCACATCAAGATTGGTTTCAGATTCCCAAGGATAAAAATTCATGAAAATTACAAAACCAAAGTTTGACAAAGATGAATAAGACCTATCAATGGGTGACCTAGAGTTGACAAGAATTCCTCTTCGTGAATCAACACTTGAAAGTGAGGTGCATAATCTAAGGGATATTGTATCTAAAGCAATTAAAAGAGTTCAAAAAGGGAGCAAAGACAAGAGAAGTTAGAGTAACAAAATCAAATTCTATCCAATTTCATCAAATCAAATCCCTATTGGTAGAAGATAAGGTACTTGATCCTACTCCCATATCTTCCAACCCACCTCCTTCCATCTTGTCTAGTGATGAAGTCCAAGCCATCAAATACATTCATAAGCATGTCACTTATGGGAAATCAATGGAAGCTATGGTTGATGATTTGATAAGCATAGGTCTGAATTTCATTGAAGAATCATTCAAGGCATATGAGAAAATTGCTAAGATTCAATTGAAATTCACTACTACACTCAGTGGGATGGATAGGGAATTGAAATTGTGGAGTGATTGCATTCAATGTCTTAGAGTGATGAGTGAGATAGATATAAAAATCCTTCCTACAAATAAGTATTTTGATGATGCAAATTTGAATCTATCAAAATAGTGGGTTTTTAGCATTGAGTGGAAAATAAAGGTTCTGGATGAGGCCATTGGAGAACTCATAAATATATTACAGAAAGGATAATATTTTAAAGCTTGTGTCATGTCCACCTTCTTGTATATACATTTCCAAACATTCGAAGATAATTCAAATGATAAATTCACTATTCAAAAGATCAAATCTCAGTTCAAGGCTTTTGTTAAAGAAAATTTGTTCAAGCAGGACACCATATCCAAGGAGAAAATGAAATAAATTTACACACTACAAACTGCTATCACAAATGCCAACAAAGAGTTCTTGGAAAATGTAGAGTTCAGAAAGGAAATGGAGAAGTGTTTGGGCAGTTGGATTCATGCAACAACTAACACAACAATTCCCCAATGAATGGACAGAGCTGAAGCATTGAAAATATTCAAGCATCAATTGATTAAGATAAAGGTTACTTCAAGAACTCCTAATAGCATCTTGACTCTCTAGTTCATATTCTCCTTTCTTATTTCAAAATATCTAATTAAGGTGGATTTATCTCTTTAGTCATGTGTTATGAAATTAAGAGATAAATTAATTTTGTAATTTATAATTAGACATTGGATTTTGAGATTAAAAGAAAGGAAACTGAAAAGGCTTTTTGTAACCATTTCTTAGGGTTATCTAAATAAATTTTCTTATCATTATAAGGGGTCAATATTTTGATATATAAATGTAAAATAAAATTTAACTATTCAATACAGAAGAATTTTTCACCCTCTCTCATGTTTTATCTCTTTTTGTTCCTTATTTGATTCCTATAGAGTTATGTGTATTTAACAAATAACTTTTTGTCTTTCAGTTGATAGGTGTATTTGGAACTTTATGTCTAATACATGGACATCCTATGTTTTTATATGCATAGTTTAAATATTATTATTTTATCAAGCATAAGTAGGATATTACTATGCTATATATATGTCTAAAATTTCTCTTCTATCTTCAGTTTCTGAATATCAGTCCTATCTTTTCCTCTTTCTTCTATCTTGAAAATATTTTTGAGGAAGACATCTAAAATATCAAAATAGCACATGGTATTGAAGATCCATATTTTCAATTATTGGAACAGAAATTCTTTGGGCTAACCCTAGAAGGGAGGAGAACAAGATCCACCAGTACTCCCTCTGTCAAAAATACAACTGCTAGGAACAAAGACTCACAAATACAGTCAAATCCTAGCGTTCAAGCTTTGGTGTTGGCTGAATTCACAATTCCATTGCAAACCATTTTTTCTAAGGATGGAAACACCTTTTCCTTGGGGACAATGGGTTGGACCTATGGCCCTTTTTCAACCATTGCATGATCTCCTAAAAGGAAATAGGAATTTTTTTCTTAAATTTAGAGGTGATGGCAAAGTGCACCCGGATGAACACATCATTTCATTTATTGTGGCATGCGGGATACTTGCAGTTGAGTATGAATATTTTTTCGTTAGGATTTTTGTGTAGACCTTACAAGATAATGTTACCAAATAGGTCTATCATCTCCCTGTTTGATATATTACTAACTAGACCACCATGAGAGATCATTTTGAGGATTGATTCAAACCTTTTGAAGATGTACACACTCATCTCGTTTATATTTATCAAATAAATAAAGAACGATATGATCCTATGAGAGAGTTTGTTTACAATTTTAACAAATTGGTCAATAAGATTTTAGTAGCTACTTGGTTTGTGGATCAGATTCAAAAATTATTTTTCCTAAATGCACAATTACCAGAAGTAAGCTACATTTTGAGAAGGGATAATCTTTCCACTATAGATGTTTATCAATGCTTAGCCATAACTGTTGAGGATGATTTAATAATGTCTGGGAAATAAAAAAGGTACCTACTAAATCTAAGGCCTCCTCTTCATGAAATAACTTAGATCAGTTAGTAAAAAGATTGGTAAAAGATCTCATAGCTATCAAAAATCAATTGGCCCAGAATACTCCTTATAAGGTTATTTGAAGAAGAGATTTTCAGCCTCAAAATCGATTTCCTCATGTCCAGCTAAAGTTAGCAATTGAAGGGCCACCTCTCAAATTCCCTGTCAATGTAACATGTGAAGTTCAAGAACCAAAATATGAAGGGGAAGTTGAAGGATATAAAGAAATTGAAGAGGATGTAAATGAAATGCCAGAAGAAGCAAGTGATTCTCAAGTTAAATTCCTCAGCACTGATGGAGTTGATGATGACACATATGACTATGATGAAGTAGTGGTAGATATGAATAGTGAGTCATATTTTTCATGACCTGAGAGAAAATGAGTAAGAAAAAGGAATTATTCCAGCCCATAAGAAGATCCAAGAAGGTCCCAGTTACCATCCCAGTTGTTGCAAAAAGATGAGATCATATCCCTACCACTTCTACTCAAAAGGTAAGTAATGCTAATACTCCCTCTACTTCTTTGTCTTCACCTACAAATAAGGAAACATCAAATGTTAAAGCCAATAGGCCGAAGTGTTCTTCCCCTTCTAGTCCAAACACCCCATCTATCTTAGGATCCTTTGACATAATTGACCACCTTAAGAAAACTAAAATTCAAATTTCAGAGGCTGAATTTTATTAGACCCATCCTAATGGCTTTACTCAGGTTGTCAAATTTATCAAATCCAAATCCAATCCTACACCTACCACCTCTAAAGGCCTTTTACCTACTCCAACCTCTACACCTCAGCAGAATCTAATGGCCACAACCCCTTGTGTAACTAAGAAAATTGGGTCTTTCTACATCACTCTTCATATAGTCGGTCATAGGCTCAGTAATTGTTTCATTTATTCTGGAGCATCAAACAATGTGATGCTTGCTAAGGTTTCTCATGCTTTAGGCTTGATTTTAACATCCACCTTTGATTCTTGTTATTCCATGGAAAGTAAAGAGGTGTCATTGATAGGGATATTTAAAGATGCACGAGTGGATTTTGCTACTTTCCCGAAGAAAAGGGTTAAAGCTACCATTTTGGTAGCATATATTCCCCCATCCTATGGTATGTTGCTAAGGAGGAATTTTTGTAAAGAAGTATGAGTATAAATTCAAATGGATTGGTCACATGCTCTCATTCTAGTTAATGGAAAGATGAAGAAGTTGTTACCTAAGAGGAAAACTGAGTATCTTGTGTAGAAAACTGATGATCTTAAGGCACAAATCCTATTTGAGGAAATTGGTCATGGGAACTATATGATCATGTCAGAACAAGAAATGATAATTTCTAAAGGTGTGATAGATGACGCTAATGGTGTTTGGATACTTGAATTTGATGGTAGTTATTCTTTAGTTGGTTTTGGAGCAGGAGTGGTTCTGTTTTATCCTAAACATAAATCTTATCCTTTATCCTACAAGCTTTAATTAGAAAACATGAATAATACAGTAGAATATGAAGCCCTTATTTTTAGACTATCAATGGCTAGGGAGATGGGGATTAAGAATCTTTGTGAATGAGGAGATGCAGAAATTATTGTTAAACAAGTCAAAGATATTTTCCAAATTAAGAACAAGAGGCTAAAACACTATAGGAATCTGGTATGGGATTCTATTGAATTATTAGATATATTTTCCATAGAATTTTTTACCAAGGAAAAGAATAATAGATTAGATGATTTAGCCATCTTAGGATCCTTGCAGATCCCTCATCCCAACTTTTCCCAGGAAACGTTCACAATTGAAATGATATATAGACCAAGTGTTCTAGATAATGCAAACAATTGGAAAGTTTTAAATGATGATAATAATTTTCTTTATTTTCTTGAACTTCATGATAACTTCAGTTAGCTATACTTTTAATGGAGTGAAGTTGATCCTCGTGAGTCCATATCATCCACCATGACTGAAGAAGGAATAGAGGAAGAATCTGATAAGGATGGTTGTATTAATTTAAAAGGTAATAAGATACCCAGAGGATTATTAAGTCTAAAATATTTATTTGACAAGCATGATATGTATATCAAGTCAAAGATATCACATGAGGTTCATCAGTCTGCAGGGTATGATAATGTCTATATTGGAAGTAAAGAGGAACCCAATATGTCCAACATTAGAAAATGTTGTATAAAAGAAGAAAGAAATAGAATGATAAATTTACTAAAAAGATATGTTGATGTGTTTTCCTATTCATATGATGATTTTAAATTCTTAAAACCAAGAGAAATGTAACATTATATTCCTCTAAAGCTAGGAATCAAGCCTTTTCGACATAATAAAAGGTAATACAACCCCAAGATTTCAGATACAATTTATCAAGAGATTCAGAAACTCTTCAAGGAAAATATAATCTTCCAAATTCATCACTCATATTTGGTGGCCAATATTGTGCAGTAAGGAAAAAGAACGGTGAGATCCAGATTTGTGTAGATTTTTGAAATCTGAATCAAGTCCTCTCTCAAGGACAATTATCCACTTCCCGTGATGGATTAGATTATGCAAGCTGTTATTGGATCTGAAATGTTATCTATGTTAGATGGCTTTTCAAGGTATAATCAGATCGAGGTTGATGTCCCTAATCAACACAAGACAACTTTCACAATCCCATGGGGAAATTTTTATTAAAATAGGATGTCATTTAGTCTGATTAATGTCTATGCCACTTTTCAGCGGGGAATGGATTTGGCTTTTGGTTCTTTGAAGGGAAAATTTATTGTTGTGTATTTGGATGATTTAATTGTCTTTTCAAAGAGAAGGGAATATCATTTCCAATATCTTAAAACCATCCTTCAGAAGTGTAAGGAACATGGGGTGTCTCTAAACCCAAAGAAGTCTATTTTTGGGGTCACTGAAGGAAAGTTTCTTAGACATATTGTTTCCAAAGAGGGAACCAAGATAGATCTAGAGAGGGTATAAGATATCCAACAAATTCCTCTTCCCACAAGTAAAAAAGGTGTGCATTATTTCTTTGGAAAGATTAATTTTTTGAGGAGATTTATTCTTGATTTTACAGAGCTAACTATGAGTGTAGCCTGAATGATGAAAGGGAAACAATATTTTTGTTGGACACCAGAAGGGAAAGAATATTTTGAAAATATCAAAAAGGTAATTTCATGAACTCCCGTTCTTGCTTGCCCTGATTTTGAGAAGGATTTATTGATCTATTGCTATGCAATTGAGAATAATTTGGCTACTATTCTAACACAGAAGAATCCTGAGGGATGTGAGCTACCTATTGCTTTCATGAGTTATGTCCTTAAATCTCATGAATTGAAATATACTCAGATTGAGAAACATGATTTTGCTGTGGTTAAAGCAGTTAAGCATTTTTGTTTCTATATCCTCAGTTCCCACTCTATTTTCTTTGTCTTGGATACAACTATTAAGTCTATTCTCACACAAAAAAGAGTTTGGGACCAAAAGAGGGAATTGGGTGGCAAAGTTACAAGAGTATGATTTGGACATCAGGCCAAATAAACTAGTTTGGGGAAAAGGCCTCTGTGAGTTGATTGTTATAGGTGATAAAGATAACCCCTCCCAAGAAGATACACATATTTTTATTGTTCTCTTTATCAGTTCAACTGACAAATGGTATATTGATATTTCCCATTTTTCTTACTTATGGTGACTGCCCATCACACCTAAATGCCAAAGAAAAAAGATCCATTGAGTTGAGGTCTACATTGTATGTTCTTTGGGAAAATTCCTTTTTCGAAAGAGGTATTAATGGAAGGTTTCTTAGATATGTGGACAAATAACAAAAGAAGAGGTTACTTAGAACTTTTCATGATCAAGCTTGTGGAGGAAATTTTTCATCTAGTATGATTGCTCATAAAATCCTTTGTGCAGGATATTATTGGGCCACCCTGTTTCGAGATGTAACTAAATGGGTGAGTAAATGTGAGGCTTTCCAAAATTTTGTGGGAAGGCCTAAGTTAGCCAATATGTCACTCAAACCAGTGGTGATAGAATAACCTTTTCAACAATGGGGACTAGACTTCATGGGTACTCTTAATCCTCATTCCATTGCTAGACACATCCATGTATTAACTACTACTAATTATTTCACCAAATGGGTAGAGGTCATTCTAGTAAAAAGAACAACCTCTGAAATGGTATGTAATTTTATTAATGAAAACATCCTAATTAGATTTGGGGTACTAAGTAAAATTGTTACTGATAATGCATCCAAATTCTCTTCTTATAAAATGATGGATATATCCTATGGGTATGGAATTTCTCTTTCACATTCTTCTGACTATTTCCCCTAAGGAAATGGATGAGAAGAATCAAAAAACAATAATTTAGTGACCACAATTCAAAATCTTGTCAATGATTCATAAAGGAATTGACACAAGATGTATGTTATTTGGGAAAATAGAATTACTCCTAAGAGGGAAATTGAAATGTCTCATTTTTAGGTGGTGTATGGAACTGAAGCTCGGTTGCTAGTAACTGTGGAACTGTCAGCCTTGCAGTTGATGAAAGCTGATGAAGATTCAAACTTAACTAGTTCTTTGGAGAAGAGAATCATGTACCTATACAAGTTGGATGAGGAAAGATTGCAAGTGGTGGATAGGATTGTTACACACTAGAAAATATTAAAACCACCATTTGATAAAAAGGCCAGACCTAGAGACTTCTAGATTGGAGATATTTTTCTTCTTTGGGACAAGAGGTGGGAGCCTTAGGGAAGTCATGGAAAATTTTATTCTCTCTAGTTGGGCCCTTCTAAGATCAAAAACTTCACTGGAGAAAATTATTTATACTTGGACTATATGGATGGAACCTCTCTTCTATTGCCATATAGTGGGTTATACTTGAAGTTGTTTCAGTCCTAGGTTGCTAGGTAGTCCATTGTAAAGTCTTGTATAGTTTTTGTTTTTGGTCTTTGTCTGGTGTTGTGTAAGTGTCTCTTCTATTTTTGTTCATCCTTCAATCTATTTTTCCCAATGGATAAGGCACTGGTCTATTTTAGAAAACTAGATATTCTAGAGTTCATACTATGTCTTATTGTCTCAGTGATCAATCCAAGCCATATCCCCTAAAAGAGTTGATTATTGTCACCTTCCCAAGTGTTATGAAGTTTCCTCTCTAATTTCAATTTTTTTGAAGTAGGTGAATATCAAAATACCCTTGTAAAGGTCTCCTAAGAAAGAGATAGTTCTAAACAGTTAGTCATTTTTCAAAATTTTGATTTTTGAGGACTTTTTAGTGTTTTGTGGGTATTTCAGTTTTTTCTATCCCTCATGTCCCAAGTTTCTCTGGGTCGTCTATCCCCTAATTTTCTGATTTTACTGATTGGTATTGCTTTCCCTTTGTTTCAATATTTTTTGATTTTCAGAAAAATGGTGTCCCAATGTCCTAAGGGCGGTATGTGTCAAATTTTTCTGACTTATCCGATTTTAGTGTACTGTGGGTGTTTTAGATTTTTATGTCTTATGTGTCTTGAGTGCCGCTTGACATTCATTTCCCCACAAGTCTTCCTTTTCTGATTTCCATTCATCGTGGATATTTTGGCTTCTCGCGTCTCAATTATTTCGATGTCCCTTAGTATAGTTACGTAATTTTCTTTCCACTTTTGCAGCAAACCGATTGTTTTGGCTTTACGCATCCCAGTTGTCCCAATGTCCCATAGGAAAGTTGTGCACTTTTGAGCCTCCTTACCCGATTCTCATTTTTTTAGCTTCGACATGGAGCATTAGTTACCTAATTTATTTTACCTTGTTGACCTACTTGAGTTTAAATGCATATAAATCCTCAGGTAACTAATCATTTTAATCACCTCACTTGCATTTTCCATTTGACTGTTTGATTTTCCATCCTCTACACTATTCATAGTCATGGTCAAGTCATGTTCCATTATTTTCAAACTTGTAGGTACAAATAGAAGTCGACAAAAATCAAGGTGTTAATCAAGAAACTAAGGGATTTTCTCACAAATAATCTTCTACTCCTATCATCAAATAAAGATCATCTTTAAAGGTCACGAGCACCTTTCTTCCTTGGAGACAGTTATACCAAACATTAGTGATAGTGAAGCTCAAAACTTGGACTTGGATGTTTTTTGCACTTGAATCAATTGTCAAAACCCTACTCATATGGCTTAGTTGATTAAATATAGTGGCATCACAGAGGTAGGGGGATTTCCCATTTCAGTTCAGTGTGCTAATATAGTTCTCACTTGTAGTTCTTGTTTCATTCCCTAATACAAAATAAATTATTTATCCTCAAGGTCAGGTGGTGGCGTAAGCTCTTTTTTATCAAGAAAGTGAAAAGTACAAAAGTAGAGTTGTCAAGTCTTAGTTCAAGAACCCTAAGAAAGGATCATTAAGGCTTTCCAAGACAATGTTCAGAGTTGATTTCAATGAAGAATTATTGGATTTCATTAATTTTCTATCTAGGATAATGGAAATGTTCTCCACTAATGAGTTTCACTATTGGATGTACCCCTACATCAATATTATATGTGAGGGTAAGCAAAACTTGAACTAGGCATGAATCATTTGTGATAGCCTAACTGAGAAATTGGAAAATGTTCAGAGATTCAAACCTTCTACATGATCTCCTATCTAATGTAATCCATTGCATCTTATAGAGAGTGGTTTGGTTTCTCCCATGTGGATGATAATAGAGATGATCTTATTTATATGTAGTGTCCACAGTTAACCCTGAAGGTAAGTAATCATCATTTTAGGAGAGTGAATGATGCATTCACTATGTACATTGTTAGATTGCTGGAAGGGGATACTACTAAAATATTTTCTGATGAGGTAAAAAAATTAATCACTATTTATGGTAGCTTTTTCACCCAATTCAAGAAGTTTTCATATACAAGATTGCTTGGATTTAAGGGAGAACCCCTGAAATTTCCCATGTACTACAGTGATAAAATTACTTTGGTAGAGATTTGCAGATAATTAGATAAATTACATAGGACCTATAGGAACAAGAATATTAAAGGTATACAGTTCCCAATCACATTGGGTAATTACACTTGCAATTCTACCCTAGATGCTCAGAATTTTAACATGAAAATTTATCCTCTCACTCTCCACTATTATAAACCCAAATCTTGCTTTGAAATTAAGGAGTTCATGAAGAAATTAGTGTGAAGGAAGATCAAGGAGAGAAAGTAGTTTCAGAATCTGTAGAAATATCTACTAAGGAAGCTCCTGACACCACTCAAACTGATACCTCTATGTTTGAATTGGTTGTTGTGAAAAATCTGAGTACCATGAGTGCATCTACACTTGGGCTCATTGCTCCTTCTACTTATAGTTCCTCATTTACCTGGGTACATCCATTGTTGACAAGAAAGAAAAGAAAGGCTACTTCAAGTATTCTTATTCCTAAGTTTGATGAAGTGGAAACTCTTCTAGGTACTACTCCTCCCCCTCCAAAAAAAAGGCCAAAGTCAAATTAAGATTGGCTTCAGATTCCCAAGGCCAACAATTCATGGAAATTGTAAAACCCAAGTTTGAAAAAGATGAAAAAGACCTATTAATGGGTGACCTAGAGTTGACAAGAATTCCTCTTAGTGAATCAACACCTAAAAGTGAGGTACATAATTTGAGGGAGACTGTATCCAAAGTAATTGAAAGAGTTGAAAAGGGGAAGAAGACACAAGAGCAGTTAGAGTAACATAATCAAATTCTATCCAGTTTCATCAAATCCCTATTCATAGAAGATAAGGTACTTGATCCTACTCCCTTATCTTCCATCCCACCTCCTGCTATCCTATATAATGATAAAGTCCAAGACATGAAAGAAATTCATAAGTATGTAACTTATGGGAAAGAAATGGAAGCTATGGTTGATGACTTGATAATCACAGGTCTGATTTTCATTAAAGAAGCATTCAAGGCATATGATAAAATTGCTAAGATTCAAGTGAAATTCACTACAAGACTCATTGGGATGGATAGGGAAATGAAATTATGGAGTGAGTACATTCAAGATCTTAGAGTGATGAGTGAGATAGATATACAAATCCTTCTTACAAATAATTTTTTTGATGATGCAAAGTTGAATCTGTCCAAACTGTGGGTTTTCAGCATTGATTGGAAAATAAAGGTTCTAGAATAGGCCATTGGAGAACTCATTAATATGTTGTAAAAAGGATAATATTTTAAAGCTTGTGTCATGTCCACATTTTTGGATATGTATTTCCAAATCTTCAAATATAATTAAAAGTATAAATTCACTTTTCAAGAGATCAAATCTTAGTTCAAGGATTTTTAAAGAAATTTTGTTCAAGTAGGACACCATATCCAAGGAGAAAATGAAATAAATTTGCACACTACATTTTGCTATCATAGATGCCAACAAAGAGTTCTTGGAAAATGTAGAGTTTGGAAAGGAAATGGATAAGTGTTTTGGTATTTGGATTCATGCAACCGTTAACACAAAAATTCCCCAAGGAATGGACATAGATGAAGCAGTGAAAAGATTCAGGCATCAATTTCTTAAGATAAAGGGGACTTCAAGCACTCCTACTAGCATCTTGGATCCCTAGTTCATATTATCATTTCTTATTTCAAAATATATAATTAAGGTTCTTTTTTCTCTTTAGTCATGTGTTATGAAATTAAGAGATAAATTAAGTTTGTAATATTTAATGAGACATTGGCTTTTGAGATTAAAAGAAAGGAAACTGAAAAGTCTTTTTGTAATTGTTTTTCAGGGTTATTTAAAGAACTTTTCTTATCATTGTAAGGGATCGATATTTTGATATATGGATGTAAAATAAAATTGAAATATTCAATACAAAAGAATTTTTCAACCTGTCTCATGATTTATCTCTTTCTATTCCTTATCTGATTCCTATAGAGTTATGTATATTTAATAAATAACTGTGTCTTTCAGTTGATATGTGTATTTGGAAATTTGTGTCTAATACATGCATGTTATGTGTTTTTATATGCATAGTTTAAATTTTATTATTTTATCAAGCATTAATAGGATATTACTCTATTATCTATATGTCTGAAAGTGCTCTTCTATCTTCAATTTCTGAATATCAGTTCTAACTTTTCCTCTTTCTTCTATAATGAAAATATTTTTGAGGAAGACATATAAAATATCAAAATATCCACAAAAATGTTGAACAAATGTGTATATTTTAAATAATTTTTTCTTTTTTCTTTTGTGTTCAATAAGGGAACCTATCTCATAAAGAGAAGGGATTTTTGTCCCCTAGTTGTTGCTTGTTTTCAAAAGATCAAATTCTACAACCAACAAGTTGTTGTTGTTGTTGTTGTTTTACATTCCCTTGTAGGCCTTGCCTCTGCCATCTTGTTAAGTAGTCATTGCAAGTGATGATATAACGCGAACTAGTCCTTCACAGGATAGGTGAAATTGGTCCTAAAAAATCAATGGCCCACTTTTCAAATGGTTTTGCACTAGCTATCAGCCTCAAGGGAATTTAAACCCTTCTTCCTAGATTTCCAAGGCACTGGAAGTGGTCATAATCCCTACAAAAATCAATGAAATTCTTGTATATGCTTTCCCAAAAAATCCCTACTAGTAGGATTTTTCACATGGTGGCATTCCTTACATAGTGTCCTCTTGCAATCCCACCATGTGCTTCCTCCATGATTGCAACATGCTCATGCTCCAACACACACCAGTGAAAAACCTCATCATGGACTATTTTGTATAAGTCTCCACTAATTTTCATGTAGGGCATGATGTGTACGGATAACTATTTTATTTCCAGAGTATTCATTCCTTCTAGCGCCACACCCATTTTGAGAAACACAACAATATCTTCTAAGTCATAGGGTGTGCACCACAACATAAACAGTTGTGTATCTAGCATAGCATCCTTAATGCTTTTTGCATCCTCCCTTGATTAAATCCTTGACAAATGGTCAGGCCCTAAGTTACTCTTTCCTAGTTTCACAACAACTATAAACTCAAAATCTTGAAACAACAAGACCCGCCAACATGTGCACCCTTGCAAAATGGGCTTGTTCACCAAGTACTTCAATGTCATGTGGTCTGTGTAGAATATGAAGGGTTTTTCCAAAATATATTTTCTAAATTTGTGCAGCACGTAGATCATTTATAGTGCTTCACGCTCAGTAGTAGTGTAGTTCTATTCTATTGGTGTTAACTTCTTGCTAGAAAAACACAAGGGATGGTTAACAATACCTTCTCCAGGATGTGCTAAGATGACCCCAATCGCCATCCTTGAAGTATCGATATGTACATGGAATGGATTTTTCTAAGAGGGAAATCATAATATGGGTGTAGTGATAAGCCTACTCTTCAATGTATCAAACAATGTCTATTGCACCTCTCCCTAGTGAAATGCACTTTTGTTTTTTAGTAACTTCTCCAATGGCATGGAAATCTTGGCATACCCCTTAATAAATTTCTGGTAGTAACTTGTATGCCCAAGGAGTATGCTCACTACACTCTTCCTAGTATGCTCCCCTAATCCCATAATAACAGTAACTTTGACGGGATCCACCAGCAAGCCTTCCTTACATATGATGTGCCCCAATAGGGTTCCAAATGGAGTAACAGAGAGACACTTCTTGATGTTGATGGATATGTGCAACTTCCAACATCTTTCAAACATCAACTTAAAATTGTCACAATGGTCTTTCACTAGTCCATACATTGTCCAGTCATCAAGGTAGACCTAAAGGAACTTATGGATAAAATCCTGAAATGTCTAGACCACTATGCGCGAAAACACAACAGATGCATTCTTCGGTCCAAAATTTGTGACCATATACAAAAAACTTCCCCATTCAGTGGCGAAAGTTATCTTTTCTTGGTCTTATTTTGAAATTCTAACTTGATGATACCCTGAGAATCCATCTGTGAAGGAATAGATTTTGCGCCAAGCCAGTCCTTCTAGGATCTCTTCGATAAAAGGGGTTGGAAAAGGATCAATTACACATACCACATTTAAGTCCCTGTAGTAAACACAGATCCTTCTCCTTCCACCATTTTTAATTATGATTACCATGAAGCTTACCCATTTTGATTCCTCCATAGCTTCAATGATTCCTGAAGTGATCATTTTTTTATCTCCTCCTTGACTTTGATGTGAATATTTGGATTCATTCGATAAGGCCTCTTCCAAATCATTCATGCACCTTCCTTTAAATTTAATTTCATTTCACATAAGGAGTGGTGAATGCCTTTAATTTCATGGTATTCATGTGGAAATAAGTCCCAAAACTCACGCAACAGATCAATGATCTTTAAAACCTCCTTCTCTGACCAATAGTCTTCAATAGTGGCCTCCTTAGGTTCCATTTATGAACCGATGTTAACCTTATTTACTTTGAGGAGCTCATGGTAGGTGCGTGATTTCTCATAAGCAATATCAATAAATTTGCACGTACCTTTAGTATGGTTAACATCCAAACTCTCCATCTCTTTGCCATCTATCACATAGACCATATTTCCCTTCTCTTTCTCCATGCATGCGCACTCAAATTACACCTCTTCTGAATCTTCCTCATTAAAGCATGGTTCTAAACCAGGTTCACCCAATAACTCCAATATTCTATCTTCTTCCATGGAAATATCTCTCATCGTTAGGTGCTTAACAACCTGTAACACCTTATCCACTTATGGTTTAGTACTCTGATATTTGAAATCTTGAAGGAGGTTAGCCGTCAACTCCTACCAATTTCATTTCTAATAGTGCATCTCAGAGTGAATATACCATGTGTGTGCACAACCTTGTAAAGTGGAGTATAGCTTATGCACCCATAAAGAAGGTGGCAAGGATTCCATGCCTTCCATCTAGGATTTCTCACATGCTTGTATGTGGAATGAAGGTGGGTTACTTCCCATGATAGTCTTGTATGATAGTGGGTGCATTTCTTCGGAAAAACCTAACAGAGAACGTGATTCGCACTTCACGCCACTCTAGAAGGAGATTGTGATGTGTTTCCCACCAATGCATTGTGGTCCCAAGAAAGTTATAGCTGATCATCCCTCTTCTTTTGATCTCATTTTTCAACTGGGTCTCCATCTCTTGTAAGAAAACATTAGGGTTTTCTCCTCCACAATATCTTGGTAACTTATTTCCTCTCAGGCACTTGACTAAGCATGCCTTTGTCACTCTCATAATAGAGCCTCTTAACTATAACCCAATTAACTCATAAGTCTTGTGCGCCCAATTGTCACATGCCACACTAGTTGTATCACTTTTGGACTGAGCATATTCAAAATGAATAACTCCTTCTATAGGGTGAATCACCTCAGGGTCCCTGATAGAGTGCACATATATCCTATCAAGAAATTATTCTCCCAAAGGTTCAATAAAGGGTGCTGAATTTCCATCGATTGAGGGGATGATAACTAGTTCTTCCTTGTTCTCAAATATTATGTATCCCTTGTTAACCATAGGTCAACATTGTTCTAATAACACCATGGGAACCCATGGAATGCTAGAAAGTTGTCCACCTTGGCTAGCACCAAGACTTTGAAATCCTCAGTGATTTTTTCCCCTTGGATAGTGATAACAACATCCTTCAAAACACCAATTAGAATTACCTTTGTCTTGTTAGCCATATACAACACATTCAAGGATGGTTGTAATGGGGACCTTCCCATTTGATGTCATACATCTAGAATGAGGACATTTACCTCTGTTCCCCTGTCAATTAGAATATTGCTCAAAATCCACCCACACACAATAACATTCAAGGTAATATCCTTATCATAGTCAAGTCTATGGTGAGGAAGGTTAGCATGTAGAACATGCCTTTCATGCTCTTCTACGCTGCGTGGTACCTTTTCTCATAACCATTCTCCTAGAAAAGGAATACATTTTACATACTTCCAGACCTCATCCAAATATTTGTGTGGAGCCTTAGAACTCTTCTTTTTCTCTAACTACCTTGATTGATCCCTTGGGCACTGGATCTCTCCTTATATGCTTTGAATTACATCCATGGTCTCTTGATACACCTCCTTCTAATGAGTAGGGTCTGTATACTTTCCATATGCCACCTCTTCTCTAATAACCAGCATTCTTTGCCTTGATACTTCCCTTACATGCACAGCCTCAGCTCGTGTTGTAGCTAGTACAGGATCTAGTTCTGACTTGTGTACTACCCTTGGCATCCATTATGAATCAACCTTATTTACACTTACCATTCAAGTGCCTTTTTTTTTTCAGTTTTGATGGCTCATATGTTCAAATAACTCCGGGAACTCCTCATACTTGTTTTTTTTTTTCACACTAAGAGAATTATAACAGATTTAGGCATTCACGCTTATAGTGATTTTTAGACCCACAATTGTAACAGGTTCCACACAGAGAATCACCTCTTCCTCCTTTGTAGTTACCATGACCACAAAATCCTCAGAAAACTCTTCCACGTGCCCATCCATCCATGTGCCCTTCATAGTGAGGACCATCATCTTTTGAATTTCTTATAAGGATAGTCTGGCACACGCTAATATCAATGGCATCATGTATCTGGTCAATCAACCTACAATCCTTGGTGTCATGAGTATTTGAGGTGCAAATATTGTAATAACAAGACACATTTTTATGCGTCACTCGCTGCAGTACTGGGAACCTACTTACATTATGATCACCATGGAAAATCTCATAGTCCACCGTCATGGCACGTACCGATCTCTATAGGAAAATTTCCTTTATATGCCCCTCTACCTCACAATCTATGTACCATAGGCCATTACGATTCTCATATGCTGATTTCACATAAAGCTTCTCCTGATGCTTCGTCATTGCAGAAATTTGAGCTTCAAGAAAAGGGATATCATTGATATCCATGCTTCCAATAGCCTCAGTGCATAGGGCAACCTCCAAGGCCTCGCATGGGTCTTTGAAAGTCTTGTGCAAAATTTATCACCTAAAACATCTTATCAACCCTCCAACAAACCACTGAACATGTTGAGAAGGATGAGTATCATAAGACAATTTTGATAAGAGAGTCTTGAAATGTGTGTCATACTCCCACACACTTTCTCCCATACCCTATTAAATCTCCTTCAATGTTCTAATTATCTTCTATTAAAACTCACAAATATGAAATTCAGCTAGGAAGGCATTTTGTAGTGTGGTGTAATCCACCATTGTTTGATGGGGGTCATACTTTTGGTACCAATGACGTGTGCATCCTTGCAATGTCGTTGCAAACTGACTTACCTTCTACTCTGGGGTAGTGATCCCCTTTGTGCGCCATAGTAACTCACACTTGTGTACATGCTTTGCAACATCCTCAACAACTTTGTAGTCTTGTAGATGTAAAGAAATTTCAAAAAACACTTGCTGAAGTAGTTTGTAGTGCCCACTTTTTCTAGCCTCAATTACCTGTTGAATTCTTAGCCCATAGTTAGGACTTAACATGGATTTTGGACATATTTTGGACATTATGATATGTTGGTTTGCATTCATGGACACGTATGGTGATTTGGGGTGCGTAGCACCAATTTGACTAGATTAGTAGATTGACAAATTTCACTAATATTGTGGAAACTAACACTTTTCTATGTGATTTGGGTCAAATTGATACATGTTGGATAATTGTTTAGTCACATACCTTGATTTTGTAACGTATTCGTTTTGCTGATAAGGATACATGATGGCATGGTGATATGACATTTTTATGTATTTTAATACCTAACATATGAAAAATTGTGTGAGATTGGGCATTCCACGTTGATGATGGTGATATCATTAATTTACATGGTTGAATTTGTTTTCTTAGTGAGCAACTAGTTTACTCTTGTATTGTACAGGTGCGTTTAATGTGTGCAATGAGTGTGTAGGTGATAGGTTGCAGGAGAACGTGGGATTCAGGGAAGCTACACAATTTGGCGCAAGCAGCCCATGGGGCTAAGTCCTAGCCGTGTTTATTGTATGAGGCCGTAGTATTAGAGGTTATTATTTTGGGCACCATTAGTGACCTTCATTTGTGTTGTAATATGTCTTGTAATATTAATCTTTCTTAGGGTGTTTAGTTGTGTTGTAAACTTGTTTTGGGGAATTAATGGCCCCACTTACATTAAGTTTTGAGTTTGTATAATGATGTAATTAATCAAAATGGATTAGGGTCACATGTGAACCCTTGGGTGGGCCCCACACCCTCTACCCTTGTGCCCAAGTGTGCAAAATCCGAAATTGGGCTATTTTAGGCATTTTTAGTGACCCCTTTTTAGTTTGGGAGTTCACTTAGCATGAAAATGGGCCCTTGGACCCTACCTAATATGTAGGGGGGCTTAATTCCAAGGCATAGAGGGATTTTTACCTCCCATTTTGCCTCCCTTTGGTCACCATCTGTGTAAGATGGATTGGTATGTGTGTTTAGTAGAAAGTTGCACAATCTTGTTTTATTTTCATTTTGGGTATCTTGGGAAGGGAGTGTTAAAAGTGAATTTATCTTTTTTTTTTTTTTTGGAATCTTTGACTTAGTAAGGAGAGGGGTGACACATGTCACCCTCTCATTGGAAAGGAAAATTATTTGGTTTCTCTTTAAAACTCTCCCTCATGGAGGAGAAGGGTACCTTTTGTTCTATTTTTTTGGGAGCTTTGGCTTGGTGCTTGAGGAATTGGGAGCTTGAGGATTGCTTGAGGAAGAAAGTTACAAAATATTTTTTTGGAGAGTTATTGGAGGTAACCTCTTGAGCTCATTTATGTTGTATGTTTTTACTAGATCTTAGCTTCCCCATAGTTTGTTTATTTCTTTAGTTGCTTATATGGTTTGTTGCTTGAGTATGATCATTGTATTGCTTTTTACTCCATCCATCATATGGTTTGATGAATGTTTGAGTTATTTGGGGGGAAGAAAGAGATATTTTCTCTCTCAAACCTCATGTCTTGATGGGCAAGCCATGTCAATTTTTTTACTTCCCTCATAAGGTTTGAGGTGGGTAAAGGGGTTCATATGGTTTGAACCCCTTTCCCATTCTTGGAGAGGAAACTCAATGGGTTTGAAAATCCTCCCAAGAAGGATTTTGGTGAATGGGTGGAGCAATAAGGAGGATCTTGTTGATTTTGGAGAAATAAGGTGGAGAAGGAAATTTTTTGTGTGCATTCTATTTCTAGATCATACCTTATGGCACTTTCGGGTATCTCATCTACTCTTCCCCAAATTTAGAGGAGGAATATGATTTCTCCTCTTTTCTTTTATTGTTATAATTGTTATGTTGTTCTTAGTGCATGGTTTGGTCTTGCTTGTGAGTGTATTGTGGTGTTTGTCTCCCTAAATCTTGTGCTAAAGTTGTGGAAGCTAGATCTCCCTCCCATGGGCTTGGGGGAGGCTAACATGTCTTCCAACCTTGGGAAGGCATGTAATGATGCCTAAAGGTTGGGTGGTTAAACAAGCCTTGTTCTCTTGAAGTTGGATCCTTGTAAACCTTCAAAAGTTGGAGTTCATATGGATGTTAGTTGGAGCCTTAAGCTTGAATATTGCTGGAGTATCTTTGGTGGCGTGGTCTTTTATAGCTCTCTCCTTTTGGAAAAAAAAAATAGCTTTTGATAAACTCTTGTTCTTTGTAAAAATGTTGAAATAAGCTCATTTGTAAGCCTTCCCTTTGGGATATATGTTTAGTTCATGGAAGAATATGTGTTTCAAAGTTGTATTTATCCCACTCTTTGAATATGGTTGAAATTTGAATGTATTTGTTAAACTTCCTACTTTCATGAGCGGAGGAGTCTTGTGGTATTACGAAGGGATGCCTTCATGGTTGTTTGAAAAGAAAATATATTTTTAGATTTCTTAATGGAAGTACATTTCTCCATATGAATTAACGTCAATCTTGTTGAATATCCTTTTGTTTTTTATAATAGTACATTGAATGAAAATAGTAATTTTCTCTCCATGTATCTCCTTTTGAAAATTTTATAGTATTATTAAATAGAATGAAGTTAGTTTGTTTTAATTCTCCATGGGATACTTACTGAGTTATTTTATTAAGAAAATCATCTTGGAATAAGTGTTCGTCCTTATAAAATTGTACAAATAGTTTAAACCTCTCTCCTAGTTGAACCATATTACTACATTATCTTTTAAACACTCAATCAAGAAAGTTCATTTTAATATGCATATATTGCAAATAAGTAGCGAGTTTATATTTCACTACAATGATCAACCATGGTTCATTTGAATTGGGTTAGTTCTCTTAAGCTTCGTATGTGGAGTAATTATTTAATAATTAGAATAATAATTAAATGGACATATTCACATTTGTTAAAATAAGGTTGCTCTCCATTATCAAACTATCTTAAGATTTAAGATATTAAAACTGTGTATTGAATTTGTTATATTTCATGCAATGTTGTAATAGTAAATTTTATTACAATTTATATTAAATTTCACGTAGTAAAATTGCATTATTTTGATACATTGAAATATAAATGTGTATTACAATTTATAAATATATGTCTGGTAATATAAAATTTATTTGGTTGCTTTTAACATAAAACAAGGTTTATATATATATATATATATATATAAAAGAGGGATAATAATAAAAAGAATAAAATAAAAAACCTTTTTTAAAAAATAAAAAAATAAATAAAATAAAAGAAGTTTGGGGGAGGGTCAAACCCCTCCCCACTGCCTCTGTTGTTTCTGTCCACATCCCCTTTGCAGCCTCCCCTTCCACTCCACGCAGCCACTTCATCCATAGACCCTTCCCCCTTCCACACACCCTTCCACCCCTTCCGCAGCCTGCAGATCCCCTCACCCACAACATTCCCCCCCCCATTGTTGTGCCTCCATGCACACCTCTCCCCTTCTCCACATGGACTTCTCCACCCCATCATCCACCTCACCCTATACGCAGACCCCTCCAGCACCAAAACGTTGCCCTCTACCTCTCAGGCCATAGCTCCATCCACATAATGGTGGTTTTTAAATCTGATTTCTTCCTTCTGTAAATTCATTCTTGGTTTTGTTTACATGTTTACATATATAATTTTACTTGTATTTACAAATGGTATGATATTGACACCCACAACCAGATATTCACCTGGTAGAAGAATATTAACTAAATAAAAGAAGAAAAAACAAAGATTAAAACCTTGGTTTCTCCCAAAACCCTTGCTAGAAGGAAACGATCCTTGAGAAAAATCTCCTCCCTCTTAAACTGCAATGCAAATAAATGAGATCAAGAATAAAATACAAGAGAAACTTGGATTCTCTTCATGACCATTCATGGCCTCTCCTAAAACCTGCAAATTTCTAAATGAAGAAAAAGAAAGGGAAAGAGTTAAAGATGTGCTAAGGAAAGTTAGGGCAAACTTAAATCTAGGGCTGAGATCTATTTTCATCCTAGGGTCCACAATTAACCCTACTCACTTTAGGTCATGGGTATTTAAAATGTGAATGGAAAATAAAATTTTAGGATGTGTGTGTGGGTAAACAAAATAAAAGGGGGAAATCTAATTAATTTAAAAGAGGTGTAGACTCTTTCTAGGGTGTCTCTAGTAACTTAATAGAAATTAAATAAATAAAATAATTTGGGGTTAGTGATTTAGAAATCAAGGAAATCAATCTAGTTTAAAATGAATAATAATGGGAATCCGATTTGTATTTTAAGTATTCACTTCAAAAAAAAATAGTGACTTATTGGACTATTTTCCAGTGTCTCGAGGTGGGGCATTACATAGTTAAGGCCCTTGTCCACCTAATCCATAACCTTTATTTCCTCAGGTGTTACCTCCACCACTAGATCCACTAGCTCCTCCATCTCTGATACCACCAGATCCACCTCCTGTAGCTGGTAACAGGCCTTAAGTGGTCACACATAGTGTCCCCAATGTCCTACTGAACTATGTGCAAATGGTTTGTGATTGTGCACCGTTACTATATGTGTGTGATGTGTCACTTCCAGATGTGGTACCCAAGCTTTGTGTACCCGTATTTTTCCCAAATGTAATTCCAGACAATATTCCTCCAAACATAGGAGATTATTGTGTAGCTATGAATGTGCCAAATGAAAATTTATACCTCCTTGGTGTTGATTGATCACTTCCACCAATACAAACTAGGTTAGCAATACTTATCTTTTGATTTGGGAAACTAAGTGCCAAGGGTTGGTTACTAGATGGATTTAGATGCACATTGATGGCTGTCCTTTCTCCAAGTGATGAACTCTCATAAGAATCTGAAGGGGTATCTCTCCCATGTTTTCCAATATGGGGTATCATAGACTACTTTGGCTCCATGTCCTCTGTGTGAACCTCAATTCCTTCTTGAAATGTCTACCACCATAGATCCATCACTCCTGCAACCTCACATTATCTAGCCAACTCCCTTTCCCATGCTTCACTATACTTGAGTCATCTCTCTTCCCTCTCCTTTTCAGCCATAAGGTTTGCCATCTTCCTCCACCCTAGCTTTCTCACCCAACGCTCAGAAGAATCTTAGCTGGCCATAGGAAATTCTTCCAAACTTATTGTAATGATCAGGATATTTATGTCTAAGGGGATAGCACATAAAAATGATCCTTTAGGATTCTTTAAGAACTCAAACTCAATAACCTATAGACAAGAATACATAGAAATAGTGTATTCCAGGGTATAACTGGTCAGCACTCTTATCCACCAATGATCAACTGTACGTGTCAAAGTCAAATCAGCATCTTGTAGCCTCTGATATTTATCTTGGGTCCACATGCAATATCTATAATACCATCTTGATCTAGATGTGTATGTTGAAATCCATTCATATAGCTCCACTCGAAAGCAACAAAATAAGGTCTCATATAACTCATAATACAAGTGCTCTTCTACCAATCTACATACATAGAACTCAGGTCTAGTACTAAATCTATGAGAAAACTCATCCTTTGTGCTCTTAAACCATGCTTCGATATTGTCCAACATCAAATGCTTTGTCATCATGCACCATTATCACAATATCTTTTAAAAGAGGTCCCGACAATGGAACCAAGATGTAATCATTTTTATGTACCCTTAGTATATCTTTCTAACCCCATGCATGTTAGTCTATCACCTAGGGGGTGTTGGAAGCTCACCCGAGGCACAAATGGGTATCATACCCTCCTTTATGTGAGCATTGTGAGAAGGTTTTTTCATTTATGGTGGATGGTTTGTAGAATGAGAATACATTTACTTGGTTAAAATAAAAGTGGAAGGGAAGCTTACAGATCCACATATTAATGTATTAAATGAACTAAGCATCATTTGTAATAAGCATGATGAATCATATCTGAGTCATGACATTCAAAAAACAAGAGGGTTTACACCCTTAAACATGATATACAGAACAAACCCTTAGATAAATATTCATTTAGAGTGATTTTGGTAGCCACGTTACAATCAAAATAGGTCATCACAGACCATACATATCAGAATACTAGGACTCATCTCTTACAGATCTTCCCTGGTATGATATTCTAATTATGCCTTCCTAGTTCATCCCTTATTCCAGACTCTAATGCCATACAAAGGCTTATTAAATCCTTCAGAACCCTTAGCACTAAGTTATCTAAACCCTAGCACTACTACAACATTCAGCTACTTAGCATCTTACTCTCTATACATCCTCTGTTATGCTCCTATCTATCCTTCGATGTCTTTCTTTTCTTCTGAGCATATCTCTTTATAGATTTATCATCCACCACCATGCCTTCTCTCCTCAACATATCTCATGTCAAGTGTTAATGTGGTCCTCCAATGGTGAATTTTTTCCCCCTTACAAACCCTCCACTCTTTGTAATGATGTCTTTTGGGAATATTTCCTATGTGTAATATTATTTTCTTGACCTCCAAGGTTCCAGGCTGGCACCTTATCCACTCAGCACGCCTAGTCGGGTCACATTTTACCTCAAGTTCCTTCAGAATGTTGAATATGGCTAAGTCCTATGAACCCCATATTCTTCCTTCCGCGCGCACCCTAGTTTCTCCAAAACCCTTCTTAAACCTCTGTCATGCATGCTTCTCCCCGCGCCCTTCTCTTTACTGTTCCCACGCACGCACGTGCCTTTCAGTACTTAGTGAATATTCAAGGCCCAATAAGGAACTAGACATGTGTGATGTTGCTATCAATTTTCAGCCACCATATACCAATTATCATTATATTGATGTTTTTTATAAGGCTGCCCAATAATCGATTCAAGATTTATAAAATCATTTTCACTTAAAAATTCAAGCTATGTGTATTAAATTCCATTCTCTCAAGAATGAGATATCAAATCTAAGGGATTCTCATGACCATGTCCATCATGTCTCTACATATCATGATCAATATAGTTCTAAGACTACTGATAATCAATGTGATAAAAAAATTATGCATGATACATTCTCTTATACAAGTGAAATTAAATTCATACATAGAGGAAACAACATTCAGGTTCCAAAATCTCAATCTCGAATACTAAGTCACCCACAACAAAAACCACCTCTATGGTTTAACAAGAATGCAAGACAATATGTCATTTTATATGAGCTACTTGATAATCGATTATTCATTTTGTTACCTACTTATTACTACCCTCCATATCAACAGGAAAAAATCAAAGGTCAAACATTTTGTAATTATCATGGTATTAATGGAAATCATGACAACGATTGTTATGCTTTAGAATGAATAATATAATAAATTGAGAATATGATATTTATTTCCTTTGACACATTGCATTCTAATATGCATTCATTTCAATTCCCCAAATCTAAATGGATTGCTAAAGTTGATACATATGTATATATTGAGAATAATGTAATACTAAATTATACAACTTTGGTTGTACTATAAGCACCACCTAAGCACATGGTGGATATGAATAAAATACCTCCTTCAGAAGAACCACAATCAGTGAAATATTTACATCCTACTATTTTGTAAATGAAAATGGGAATAATACCATTCTATAACACATGACCTCCAAAAATTTAGAGCATACACAAGCCTAGTCAAAGGGAAAAACAACATTGCATTCTGTAGGTATCTCTACTTCCCCACAAAAACCTAGGACATTTAGACTCAAATGATGATATCGATTGGGTTGCTAAGTATATTAAAATTTTGAATGATCATGATTTCTATGAACACTTTAATTTGAATAATGAGCATTTATGACAACCAAATCCTAGTGATGAAGAATATAATACTATTTTGGTAGAGGTGTTACATATTTCTAAACAACTTTCTGTTGAGCACCTATTTACATAAAATCCAACATCTTATATGAAAATTAGTACTACACTTCATTTTCCACAAATCATTAACAAGATTTCATCTTCGGGATCTCAAGTGGTCATACGTCCTATTTTCAATTAGCTTTATTATCAAGACACATCATTGGACTTAGTCACAATACTTTATTAATGGTTATCTAATATTCAATCCTTGGATATATTCACTCAAAAATACTCCCTTCTTGAATACTTAGGGTAATATGCATATCACCCTTCCTTATTTTATAATAATAAGTTGCCTTTCACTATGTATGCCCCTATGTACTTTGGTAATGGAAATTATTCTAATATGATTTATTTTTTATATTATCCATAGATATTTTGTGACACATATCATGGATCCTACATGGATTATACATGAGCATCGTTCATCTCTTTTAACACTTATGGGGTTTGTACCCCATCTACCCACTTAGTGTTATCTACCTCTTCATGGGTTCCTTATTGGGTAGTTATTATGTTATCCCCTTTCTTGTATGTAGATATTTTCAAAACAATTAAAAAACATTCAAATAATCACATAATACTAAAAATTTAAAAGTGTGCAAAAATATCAAATCAGTACATTCTTATGATTTAATTAGATATATTTGTACTTAATACATGTTTGTTTTTATGTTGGTTTTATGGATATCATATTTACTCATTACACACATGTGTTCATGAGGTATATTGATATTTGTTTTTTACACTACTCTAATGGGGGCATCTCCACATAGTATACATTGGATTTTGTTTTATTATATGTTACTTTAAACCTTCCTCATCATATTTGATTCTATACATACTGCTTATTTATATTTTTTAATCTAAAAATACTAAAAAATGTATCTTATGTATTGTTAACTTATATTGTTTCCTATGTCTCTTCTATATATATTTACTTCATATAGTATTTGTGGTTCCATGCCTATCTTGCGTGTATGCACTTTGTTTGGAAAAAAAGTATATTTGAGAAATTGATAACAATTCAACGGGTTGAAATTCCTTCCTCGATAATGGTGAGATTCCCTTATTGAAATCCAAAAATGAAATTCATGATATTTGGAGCATTTATACTAAAAATATATTGGTGGGGGGTTTAAATTCTATAGGTTGATATTTCTAGAAAAAGAAAGAAATAGGAGAACAAAATTTAAGAAATGATGTTTAAAATAAATACGGTGAGTGAAATCAATATCAAAAAAAGGTAAATTGTATCTTCATATATTCATGCATGTCAATAATTAAAGAAAATTTCAACATTACATAAAAAATACTTGCCCATAGTCAAATATTCTCATAAATGAATATATTTAACTCATAAATGCAGACAAAAAGTTCAATTGTTTATAAAATACAAGAATGAACACAATGTTTCAAATTTAATTATATAAATTTGTAATTGAGGACAAAAAAGAAATCAGGAGAGAAAGAGAAGAGGAAAAATTATCTTCTATATTTTTTTATTTTTAGAAATATCAACAACCACCCTTATATAATAGAGATGATCTGCTTTTATACTAAGAAAGGGTTATAATTTCATCCAAGTAACTAATTTTTAATTTATGTTATACTTTTTCTAATTAGTCACTTTAATGAATTTTACATTTTAATAGTTCAAGGAATATATATATATATATATATATATATATATATATATACACAGTGCAGAAATATAACATTTTGCTTATTTAAAAGACTAGGAGGAAAGTGAAGAGGGTGGAATTTTTATATTTAGAATGTACATCCTAAATTTGGTCACTTCACCAATGATATTTGAGTCCTTCGGAATAAAAGTGTTAGAAATATTGTTAAGCCAACTTCCCATAGCATTTAGAATTTATGGACCAGCTCCTCCAAATTAAACCAAGTCCTTTGAATCTTCCATTATTACATTGTGTGGTTAAGAAAACCTCGTCCATTTTGTCTTGATTGAAATTATCAATGTTGAATTATTATTCTCTAATAAACTTGCTGAATTTCTCTTTGATATTATATAATATATTGAGCTATGAGGAATTTTTCTAAAAAATATCACAACATATAGCCTTCAAATTAAAAAATATCATCTGTTAAAAATTCACTCTTTTGTATGTAATTTTATAGATTTATTGTGCTTTCTTATAATAGTTTAATTCTCCACTTGATGTTACCTGACCAGGTTCAGGAAATATTTGAATATGTTTGTTGAAAGGAGGATATTTTCACCAGTTAATACCATGATTCTTAAGTCGTAAATCATGCAAAGCCAAAGCTTATCTAATTTTTTTGTATTCTCAATTTCATAATATAATTTCTAATAAGCTTCCACCAAGTTCTCATAAACAATATAGCCTTCATCATTTAATTTCATGCCATTTACCAACTTTTCCACCCAAAATTCCATAAATTACCCTTCTGAGTATGCTTATTAATCTCATAAATGACTTTTATATCAATATCACTTACTATAGTGAAATATGGAAGAGATGAGATTGAAATGGGATTAGGGAAGAGAAAATATTTCATGTAGGCTAAAATATTTTCCCCTTATTCTTCCAATTATTCTTTTGTTTTCTTCCCATTTTCAAATCTTTCAATGACTCGCTATTTTTATAGTAATATTGTTATAGTAATTCACCATTTTGAATTGACTTTTGTTGTTATCATAGGTCAATTGAGTGTAACAATCATAAATGGTTTTGGAGAGAATTTTCCATCCTTGATGTGAAATGAAAACCCAAATTTTGTATCATATAATGGTATACATCAAATATGAAGTCATGTAGAATAACTTGGTATTATTCAACTGAGTAATTTATTTTTTCATATTTTCACAAATGATTTCTCTCCCGATCAAGGCTTGGTTTTCCTCACATATCAAATTATTGAATATTCTTATCTACTTATGAAATTATGTGGTGGAAATGAGTCTCGTCACTCTAGTCAAAAAAGTGATAATGTATGATAAGTCTTCAATGAAGTCATTTTTATAAACAATTTTTGTCAATTTTGAAGCTCCTTTATTTTTAATCTTCAACCAAAATATAACAATCATGGTTTGATATTTTTAAGGGGTCAATCATACTCATTTTGTGTGATTTCAATAGTAAATACTTTGGCATTTTCAAGAGGAGTAAACCCAAGAGCCGGGATGATGTGGTGAGCATCTAGTTAAGTAGTGACATGCCCTTGAGGTTATTTCAAATCTTTTGTTTGGGTATCAAAACATGAAGCAAAAGATAACATTGTATTTACACACTAAACCAAATTAGGAAAATCGCTTATATGTGCTAAGACACTATTAAAAATTCTTTATACCAATGCTTCATTATGCTCTAAAACTTTGGTAGGTCCATGTGTTTAACATTTTTATCCCTAACTTTGGGAACAATGGTTTCTAGAGATGAAATAGGATCATACCTAACATAGTGAAATAATTTTTGAAGAGGTAAAATAGGCAAGATAAAATATATTTAATCAACTGAGGGGAAAATGAAAGATCAGAAAAGGAAATTTCCCAAAATAAGATAAACCAGGATGAAAACAATTAGAGATGCAATGAAAATTGGATCTCTCAATTAAACAAACCTATTGCTCTCTAATAAACTGAATTTGGATAGATAAAAAATGCTCAAGAGGTGAAATAATGATTATGGAAAGTAAAAAATGTAGGTGGGTAGAGATCAATAATGTGTTGGGAAATATCCCGAATGAGTATAAAAATAACAATATATTCATTAATTCTCCCTAAGTGGAGTTAATGTTTCATCAATATCATACAAATTTTAATGTTTAAATGTGTTTGATTGAATTATCAATGTCAAAGAGGAATTATGGAAAAAATCCACTTGTTCCACATGTGGTTGATAAGACCAATTAACACTAATTTACACATTTGGGTGGGGTTTTTTGGGAAGGGATAAAATAAGGAATGGTTCTGTTAAAGCTAAGTGTAGCTAATATAAATGATCAAAATCCAATTTCTATATATAAAATAATTTTCCAAGTTACTTGATCAAGGAAGGAATGGAAAGAGGGAATAGCTCGAAGAGTTCTAAAATAAGCAGATAAAGATGATCATTTCCTATTATTTTGAAGTGGTCAGCCAATTGGTGTTAAATGGGGAATGATGAAATAAAACAAAAGTTCCTCTTATTCCATAAATATCTGATTTTTATGACTAAAAGCACATAAAACTTATAAAATGGATGAGTCCTAAAAAATGAATAATTACAAAAGGGGGACATTTTGGAATTCAAAACCATGTTTTCAATTTTTTGAGAATTTGTTTTTATTTTCAATTTTATGATAGGACATTTTGACATACAATACCATGTTTTAAAAAAATTGAGCCTTTTTTTTTGTTAATTTTCATTTTCATAACAACTGGAATTGGATGGGAACATGAATTAATTTGACTGAAATAATCTTGGGGAAAAATAATTCATTGAAAACTTTAAAATATAAGTATATTGTAGAAAAATGCCTTATCCATTGGGCTAAAGGATTAAACATTTATTTTTAACCATTTTGGAAAAGGAAAGATAAAATAAGAGAACAAGAGAGATAAAAATGGAACACAAACACGAGAAAACAAGATGAACACAACAACAACCTAAATAAACTATGCACAATGTGGGGGATAACCCACTTCACTATTAATATGATTTCAAATATTTCCCACTCTAGAATAATGGGATGTGATCCCCATCTAAATATGCAAGATAATATGTATTATCTCCACAAAAATGATCTAAATAGTCTAAGCCAGAGTGATTCAAACTTACCATGATTACCTTTTGAATCCATTATTTTGGCCCAAATTATAACTAAGACTCCATTCTAAAAATCATATTTTCTAGTCTCCTTATCATATAGTTTCATTACTCTTTTCTGATGTACTAATATACGATCAATCATGAAAACATGCTTGTTAATATTTTACACATATATGATCCTCTTCTCAGAGAATTCCTGAAACATTCATCTTCAATAACTTTGGTCAATTGAAGAGAGGGTAACTCCAGTGTAATAGGAAGCTCAACATCTAGTTCATATTGGAGTTGGAAAGGAAACATAACTATTTCCCTCTTAGGATTTATACAATCATCCCAAAAAACATCGTATAACTTCTTATACCAATTTATTTTGTTTTCATCAACCAATTTTTGAACAATAATAGTAATGTTTTTATTTGTAGATTTTTCTTGAACATTTCCTTTTGGATAAGAGTCTGAAGAGAGTGACAAAGATATACCATAACCATAGAAGAATATTATTATTTCATGAGATGATAAATTTAGATTGTTAGCTGTAACAATCTTATGTGGGACTCTGAAATGAACTAAAATTTTCTCCTTTATAAAATTACAGACCACTTTAGAAGTTGTCTATTTTATTAGAATAGTTTCCACCCACTTTGTAAAATAATAAGTTGTTGTAAGTACATGGGTGTGGCAAATAATAATATGAGGATTCAACATGCATGTGAAATCCAACCCCCATTGTTGAAATGGTTCTTCTACAATCATTGGATTTAGTGGTAATACTGCAAGCTTAGGCCTACTAATGAATTGTTGAAAAGTGTCACACTTGGAACCCCAATTCATTGTATCTCTAAAATATGTTGACCAACAACATTCTCCCCTCAATGTTTTATAATTTATTATAGGGGAAGGAAAATTTTCTCTATAGGCCTGATCATGGTAAGCTTTCACTAGTATTTTCTATTTTACTTTAGAGACACACCTTGAGATATGACCATCAATACCTCTCTTGAAGATATTTATCCCAAAATACAAATTCCAATTATCTAAATTTGATTTACCTTTTTTATTTAAAACTGAGGTGAGATGTACATTCTCCATAATTCAAGAAATGCACAATATATGAATAATATTCGTTAATGGTATCCATAAACAATTCCATAAGCATTTCATCTAAAGAATTATCTTCCTTACCTTTGTCTTTTTTTGTCAATAATTAATTGACACAATCCATGACCTCAATCAAAATTAGTTGGTTTGATTTCAAGGTCATATTATTGAACCTTGGAAATATATTTTCCCCTTTTTTCCAAGTTCTTGTTGTGTACGGATATACTTCACATGAGGATCAAGCACTAGAACTATTGAATGTGAATTTAGAATGTAAAATATGAATTGTTTGACTGCTTTGAAAACGAAAATAACATGTATTTAAATTTAACAATATTTTAGCTCGTTCTATTTTAGGTCATAACTTAGGAAAGAAATTAGAAATTGGATCCCTTCTTCATTTTTCTAAACTAAAAATGTTGACAGGGTATGTTTTGAAGGATAATAGTATGTGATAAAATACTTATCAAAATGGGGATAAACTCGAATATGGGAAATCACAATGATAATTTTAATAGAATCAAAATATTTCTTTGCTTCAACACTCCAATGGATTTTTTTCTATTTCATCATGTTGGTGATATGTTGAGATAACTTAGAAAAATATGGGATTATATTTTGATAAAGTTAACCTTGTCAAATAAATATTGAAATCCATGTTTCCTAGAAGGAAATGTCTATTTTTGTATGGCTTAGACTCTCTGAGGGTCTATCTTAATCCCTTGAATTTTACATTATGTCTAAGTAACTTAACTTTAGTTACTCAAAATAAATTGTTTAGGATTAAGTAAGATTCTATGGGCTTTGCATCTCTGTAATATTTTCTCCAAATGTTGAAAATATTCTTCCCTTCATTTTGAAAATATGGTTAAGTCATCAAGGTAGATGACTATAAATTTATTTCTTAGATCATGAAATGCCAAATCCATTTCCCTTTGGAAAATTTCTTCTTCGTTGATTAGACCAAAAGCAATCCTCTTATAGGAAAATGTTCCCTAGGGAATGATAAAGGTAGTTTTGTATTGATCATGTGTTACAACTTCTACTTCGTTATCTAGAAAAATCATCTAACCTATAGATCATTTCTAATATAGTGACAACTTATAAGATTTGTTCCATGATCAGAAGCGGATAATTATATTATAGAGAATCCTGATAAAGATAGTGAAAATAAATGCAAATCCTTATTTCTCATTTTTTTTCTTCTAGAATGGTACATTACTTAAAATCCACATTGAGTGGTGGATAATGAAGGTGATCCTTACGTTCAATATTTTTTTGGATTTCTTTATAAATGGTCCCAACAATTTTGGGATCGTGATGTCTATATTTTTTCTTAAAAGGTTACACTCCAACTTTAAATGAATGGAATGTTTCATTTTCTTTAGTTTGAAGATTCTCAAATAATCATATGAGTAGGCTATAATGTCTACATAATTATTAAGGAGAGAAAACCTTCTCTTTTCTTCTGGTGAGAAATACCTACTTATATATTGATCAACCTAGGTTTCTCATCGGATTCAATATTTACTCTCGCAAAATTGGTTTATGGAAGAGTTCCATATGATGATCTAATTTTTATAAAATGATCATTCCCGTAGAAAATATCTTCTAGGATTACTAGCCCTTTTGGGATCTTATTTCCCTTAACATTTATAAAACCTTCATGATATGATTCACTTTCAATATATTATTTTTCATTTGATGGGACAAACTCACTATACCCTACATCATTTCCTTTAAAATACATTTTTTTTAAATTATCCCTTTTCTCAAGAAAATATATAACATGGTCATTGTCATTAAACACCTATCAATTCTTGGAATTATCATGGACACTAGGAAAAAAGATACTTTCAAAAGTGCACTTCTTATCAAAAAATTTATGTGGCATAAGAAGGGTGCAAATAAAACTAAAGTATCTACTCTAAAAAAAATTCTATTAATACAAAATTAATCGTAAAAGGATTCAAAATATTTGATACAACCCCAAACCATGTACCTATAGTGTTTTAGTCTCTCATTTCTAAACAAATTTCTTATTTATTTGACCACAAGCTCAACATGACCGTGAGCTCTTAAATTTTTTGTTCTCATTATTTGTCTACTTCAAGGTTTAGAAGAAACACTTCATATTTAACAATGTTATTATATTTACAAATTTTAATTTGTTGAGGTGAAATGAACACCATACCTACTCCTATGGTAGCAAAAGAATAATTTTTGTCAAATTCTTATTTCAATATTTCATTTTTATCTTCTTAAATTCCAATGGAATGATTAAGTTATTTATTAGATGTGATCATATAGTTTACATGACCTATATCTTGGTACAAGATATCTGATATAGGACTATATGATTTATGCACTCTATATTTAGCTTTCCTTTTTTGGAAGTAGATTATTTATTTAACCTTTAATAGAAATCATAGGATGATAAGTATCCAATTGAATTTTACCTCCCACATCCTAACAAAAAATTCTACCTAAATGCATTCCATAAGAGGAAATAATATGAACTACCATAATGGTATTCTTAACTTATTTTTTGAAAAGGCCGCAAATGTAACTTAAGCATCCTTAATTCACGCAAAAAAACGTACTTGTTTGGTTTCCATGGAGAAACATTGGCCAAATCCTATGGTAAGAATAAGGCCAAGGGAATGAGAAGTTTGAGAAAACATTACATTATCAGAAGCCCCAAAATTATTAATGTAATTACTAAGTTTATGGCCTCCAATTAATAGTTTTACATAAAAAGGCTCAACTTTACTAGAGATCAAAGTGAATGATGCTATAATTTTTTTTGAGGGAGTATATTTTAGATTTGGTAGGATTCCCATCAGGATGGATAGACCAAGGATAATTTTAATGTAATACCTTTGATAAATTTGACTAGTTTATTAAATTTATTAGGATGGGTTTGTAAATACCTAGATTTGAAAATTCATACCTTGTATTTTTTACATGATCTGTTATGTCAAAAGTAGAGGTTTTATAGGAAATAGGGACAATAGTTTTCACATTTTCATTATTTAAAGCTATAGTATCCTTAGGAGTAGTAGAATTAAAATGAGTACTCACTTTTTTGTTTGAAAGCTTTGGAAGAATAGAGAGGGGACCATTTCTTAGTAATGAGAGGGGTTATTTTAGGAGTCTCCTTGGTATTTTGTTTCTTACTTGGTTGAGTAACCTCCTTGTTATTTTTTAGTTGAGTTGTGATAAAAAGCACAAGAATAATTTTCCATGTATTCCACTACTTCATTGTAATCATCTTATGAAGATTGATAATCAGCCACAGTAATATTATAATCTTCTTTGATTTATTCTTCAAGTTCATCATCTTCTATTATTGAATTTCATAAGATGCAATGACTATAAATTTGATAGCTAGTCTAGGATGAATAATAGGTAGACAATTTCTATTTCCAAAGTTTCTCCTCATGATATATATATATATATATATATATATATATATATATATGCTAGAATGTGTTGAGACACATTATTCTTTAAGGAAATTAAATCTTTGACCAAATTTTTAATGAGTGGATTTGAGCTAGTATGACTAGAAGGTTGGGTTTTACTCTTGAGAGAATATTTCCTCAATTTTCCTGATGTAGTCATATATTCCTCCACATTGATAGTTAGCGAAATTGAGAATCATATAAATATTTCATTTGATCCCTCTTTAACATAAAACAAAATACAAGAAGTTGATCATTAATGAATAAGAATTTTTTATTTTCAATCATTAATCAAGTGTTGAAGAGAATTTTATGTATGAGTGTTTTAAGAATTTTCCACAAATTCTCTTGTGGGCTTATAGGGATCTTTCTCCATTTGATCAAGTTGTGTCAGGAGAGCATGATCATATTTGAATGGCTTGAATTTGGCCTCAATTTCTCTCCACATAGTATCCTAATTGGCACTACTATTTTGTGGGAGATGATAAAACCGCTTAGATGCATTATCTTGTAAACTTTCAACCAAAATTATCACAAATACATCTTCATGAGAAACCCCTAAAACTCCACACGCAATGAAAAATTCCATAATATGTTCATCAAGATATTGTTTCTCATCTACTCTGAATTTGGGAAAATTATTTCTTCTTTCTTTTGGAAAATCATGAAGTGGTTGGGCCAAAGCTAGATGTCCAATACATTTTCCCCTAGGGACTAGTGCTTTCATCTTGGAAAAATTAGTTTTTAGCAGTAAAATAATACCTGATAAATTCAAGGATTCACTTAAAATTAACCTTAGACAAAGATATTATCTTCTAGGTAACTATAGGTGTACTCGTATACCTTTTACTCTTTGATTTATTTTCCAAAGAAAAATTGAATTGATGTTAATGTTACAAATCAAAGAAAGAGAATTTTTATCCTTCCATTCTATTTCCTCAGGTGAACCTTTTTTTTGCTAGCTTTGAAAGTGTTTATTATTGAGAGACAGTGGGAATATGAGGATTGGGAAAAATGGGAATTATATGAATAATAAGAACATCAAGGACATTGGGATAAAAAAGAGAAATTTGAATCACTAGAATAATATCTTATGTCTCTCTTCTTTTTTTCCTCCTAATAGCATGAAATATTATTATTACTTGATTATGATCATTTTCTTCAATCAAAACTTCATTGAGTATATTGTACTAGATATCATGGACATAGTCAGCATAAGAAATTATCCATAACTTTTTTTATATGTAGTCTTGGTTGTTCACAAAATGAAAGAGATCAAGTTGTATGAGAGGAGATCGGCCATTAATGGTCATTGACTCAACAATGTAGCTATCAGATTTAAACTCTTCCTTACTAATTCAACATTCTCTTTGTGAGTTTGATTTTTATCACTTCAACTATATTGCATTATTCTTCATCTAATATTCTAGAAGAAATGTTGAAGTGTGTTATGTTTATTGAATTTCTCCAAATGAAATGGTTCAAATCAGTATAAATACCTTTTTGAGTATCATGTATAATAAAAATATTGGGCTTTTTAAAAAGATGATGCATTATGATGGTCATTCAAAAATTATTTTCTAAGAATAAAAGGTGAATAAGAATATCTGTAAACCACTCTTATTAAAACTTTACCAGGTCTCCTCTGGGTGATAAGATATATAACCATTCGTGTGATATCAACATTTGATTATTATTTTTCTATGACTACAAAAACTCTTTGATATTGAATTATACTTGTTTGATTTTCCCATACAACACTTTTTGAGATTTAAGGAGATATCTTCCTATGATGCTCGAAACTAATCAAGATTCTATTATAGAACAGTGGA
Source organism: Taxus chinensis (assembly GCA_019776745.2). Classification (NCBI taxonomy): domain Eukaryota; kingdom Viridiplantae; phylum Streptophyta; class Pinopsida; order Cupressales; family Taxaceae; genus Taxus; species Taxus chinensis. Next base: position 472,878,961 of record CM034154.1, read on the forward strand.
AAAAAATTGTAGGGATGGTCATTTGGATGACCAAAGGATGTTTTCAAAAACACTTAAAGGTAAGGATGGGCCCCATAGTGGGAACCGAATACCTGTTGGAAAAATATATATATTTGAAAAAATGGTAACAATTTAGGGGACTAAAATTCCCTCCTCTATAATGGGGTGTTCACTCATTAAAATCCAAAAATTAAATTCAAGATATTTATAACATCTTTAATAAAACTATATTGGTGGGGGGTCTAAATTCCATATGTTGATTTTTATAGAAGAAATAAATAAATAAGAGAACAAATATTAAGAAATCGGGTTTAAAAGAAAGAAGATGGGTGACATCACTTTTAGAAAAATTAAAAGAAGATATCAATCTATTCATCCATGTCAATAATGAAATAATATTGTAACATTACATAATAAAAAATACTTTCCAATGTATTGAATAGAGCTCTCTCTTTTTTTCTCCCCAATTCACTTCTCGATTCTCTCTTCTTCTAGTTAGATCTTGTGGCTTGGGTCCCCTGAGCTTCCACTTTTGGTCTTCATGGTTGTCCTCAATGTAATTCTTTTGGAGGATTCTAAAATTCCTATTATTCATATCAAATATGTGAATGTGGACTCTTCGATCTCCATTCTTTCAAAGGGTTCCCTAATTTACAAATTCATTGGCTTCTGGACCAAGGTACAATATCTCTTCAATTAACTACATAAGTCTTGGAAAATCTTGTCTCTGAGCTAGATTAATCTCCTTCCACAAGTATTTTTCTAAGTCTTATTCTAAAATTTTGTTGATCACGATGAAATCTTTATATCATGACCCTGGTTCATGGGGATAACTGATTTATTCTACTAATTTGGAATCCCTTACCAAAATCCCAATATGTATTATCCTATATGGCCTTCCCACTAAACTCTAGTGTGATCGAACCTTTAAGAAAGTTGGAAATTATCTGGGGGAATTCATTTGTAGTGTGAAACCTTAGGAAACAGGGGTCCTTACAATGTATGATAGAATCTGTATTAATCTTGATATAAAAAAACATTTTCCCAGTGTTATTTTCCTTCAATTGGAAACCAAGAAATGGGTGTAGGACTTGGACTATGAAAATGTCTCATTTTATTGCAAGAAATGTCATAAACATAGTCACTTTGTGCAACAATGCCCATAAATGAAGAAATCAGAGGTCCTTGAAGATAATTGATTTTGCAAGCCTAAAAAGAAGAAGAAGAATAGTGCCAAGAAGAAATGGAATAAGATAGCAAACCCTGATTTGTATGGTCCACACTCACAATGTGTTCATCACCTTAAACATATTTGAGGAAAAATCTCATGGTGGATAACCTAGCTCTACTCAAGATGTTGGTATGGCTGAGATAGGTACTGAAGATGGAGAAATTATGGAATCCGAAGAGGAGGAGGAGACGTGGGTGATGAGGAATATTTCACTCATGATCAGCTGAAGGACATTCTTAACAATAGGGATCAAAGAAAAATAGAGGAATCTGATATTGTCATCAAAGTAACTAGAATTGGAAAAGGCAACCCAGGTAGCCCTCCTCTCTTAAAATTTCGCAACCAAGAAACTCAAATAAATAATAAAATACAGCCATAAGCAAATCCTGGACATGTTTTTAAAATACTGTAACACCCCTATTGTTTTACTATTTTTTTGTGATGTGAATGTTGGAATTATGGCATACATCTAGAGATGGTCAATATTATTGTTTGGCTAATGTTTTGGATTGTAGTCTCTTTGTATTGTTGTAACATACTTGAAATAATGTGATTAAGGCACTAATGGCTAAAAAATGTTGTGCATCATTAATACTTGGGTTATGTTCTGTACTTTCCTGTTACGTTATTTGTTAAGACTAACAAGTTCCTAGTTCTAACTCCTACTTGTAGAAGTGCCACAATATGTGTTATTCCAAATTTGCTGGGAAACTGTGAATAGGTATAGTGTCAAGCTTCACATATCAATGTATGAAGACCATGATTATGTTTTTACTATTACTTACCTTGAATAGAGATGATCACATTTGATAGGCAATTGGGATTTCTGTACATTGGCAATATGATCTTGATGAAGGAGCTAAATAATAATGGAAATATTATAAGGTGCATGAACTAATAATGAGAACGTGATTCAAAAAAATTATAATTTCTCACCATTTATTATAGATTTATACAACTTGGGCATAATGATGTAAGGGGCCTAAGTTAAGAATTAAATTTATACCTTTTTTTAAAAAAAACTTGTGTTTATTAAGCTTGGTATAATGTGAAGGGGATCCTAACCTAATACAAAGCTAAGTTATTGTATTCAATTCTTAAGGCTCTAAAAATATGTTAAAATGGTGCTAAGCCTATACCAAATTAAATTTTATGGCTCAAATTATGAAGGCTTAGGTCTAATTAATAAATCTTGACATAATTTTTTAGGGGCCTAAAGTAATACTAAACTATGGTTTATGTTTCAAATTATTGAGGCCTATTTGAAAAATGGTGAGTTGGCACCCACAACATTCGTAACTTGTACCAACTATGACATTTATGGGGTGCATTTAATGACCACCTCTAATGAATTAAGAAGGGAACTAACCACATTTGGAGGTATTGTTTAAACAAGGGCTAACTATTTGCATGTCATTGTTTAATGAAGTTAGAATGCCTGTTAAATTTAAAATTTAGCAAGTTAGTGGAATGATTTAAGGAGGGAATTGTCACTTCCCTACCATTTATTAATTTAATCAAAGTTCTCTCCACCTCCTTGGGGAAACCACGAGGTGGTTTTGGGGAAAAACTTGAAAAGTGGTCGTTTTTGTTGTTTTGCATGTTTTGAAGTTTTGGTTTGAGCTCTGCTTGTTTGATGGCATCCCTATTTTGGTGCTCGCAGACTTTTACTCAAACTATTGCATGCATTTCTATAATTTTGAGTGATATATTTGAGGAAAATATTAATATATAAGGTTGATAAATAAGCATGGAGAGTGTTGGAAGGTTTTGGCTTTATGTGGAGTTAATTCTAATTCAGTGCTTGTGAGGGAGCACTTGGAAAAGAAGGAAAAGGAGAGGGTTTAGATATCAGGTATGATTTGTTCTATCTCTCCCTTAAAATTTTAGCTCATTTACTATTTGAATAATGAAATCCTTGTAATATCTATATCTTTGTTTTTTGTTGAATTTGGGCTTTTAAGTGGTTTTGTTTATCTGGGTAATGTCATTTTTACTTGTTAATGGAACCTATGAACTTATATAAATGTGAACACTCAGATAGATACAAAATAACTGTAAATAATAATACCATGCCTTTGTTATATGTATATTTATGTTCAAGGCTAAAACCTTGTGGATATTCAACATGGTATTATTGTAAATACATTGTGCCTTCGTGTGTTATTGTTGTTTACATATGCATTCCTTGGGCTGAACTTGGCTACCTATGATTGTCTTGTATACTATTTTGGGTAAGTTGTATTACGACCTATTGAGAGTTGACCCACATCTATTTGAGGATTAAATATTTATAAACCCATTTGGGTTTTCCAGTATACTTAAGGGTTGGTGTGGATAGTTAATACTTCTGACTTTATGTCCTTTAACTCTAATGGTAGGGACTAGCTTGAATCCCCTAATTACCTAAGGGAAACACTATCAGTTTTATGGAGTCAACCCTTGACATTATTCTTCATAGAATTAAAAAATAATATTAGTTAACATCTTTGGTGTTACACATACCTCATTCCAAAATTAGTTCCTATAGTTTGTAGGACTTTAAATCAGCTAAGGTAAATAAGGATTCACCTTGGTTTACTTGAACTGTTATAATTGATGCTCTAGTTTTGGGATCTTGAGATTGTTGATAGGAAGCCTCACTCTTGGCTGACTTCATAATAGTTCCCTGCACTGTTTGGGGAATCTCTTGAGCTTCGTGTATGATTGGTGTGTTATTTCTAGGGATGGTAGCATGTTACTTAGTATGGAGCATGGTGAATACATCGAATGTGTAATCATTGGAGTTGTTTCCGGTCTTTGTAAATATTTAGGTAAGTCAAACCTACCTTAAAGAAGTTGAAGGTGTAATTTTTATTTATAAAATTTTATCATGTTTGTTAATCCTTGGATACTTCCAATGTAGTCAACTTAAGAAGGATTAGACTATGTACATTTCTTGGTATTTTGATAGATCTGTGATGTCTAAATTATCAGATTATTGTGGTTTCAAATTATGAAATTTAGTTGCAGTATGGCCAAGGGGTGTTGTTATTAAGTATTCTCATAGTTATTATCTTTATTTTTTCCTTTGGGAAATATAGATACTTTGAGACAGAATCGTATGATATGATTTATGACATACATTATGTGTGTGTAAGTTTTGAACCCCTTTGGTGATATCGATACAGTTTTTTCATAAAAAAATTATGCAAAGAACGAAAATATGTTTATTGTAAATGGTTTTGTGTTGATTGATGTAAAATAATTGAATGCATTTACATTTATAGACATTAAACATTTCTTAAGGATGTAAAGTTAAATTGTCTTATGTTGATGTATCAAGTTTGAATGTTAGTGAGTTGATTTAAATGATTTTAAATATTGCAGTAATTTTATTACTCAAATATTAAGTGAATTAATATGATAAGTGATAAATAGGAATTATCATGTCAGTTCTTTTGAACTGGACATTGCTAACATTTTGTAGATGGAGTACTCTGAGTTTGCAAGGTGAATGATGTTGAAATAAATTAGTTGTTAAATTTGATTGATTAAAAGTTGAACTGTATTGCATAGTGAATTTTGTAACTGATTGAAATATCATTGTACCATTTAATTAATTAAGAGGCTAAATTATCCTATTCTATTTATATTTGTTTCAAAAAGGAAATGAATAAGATGTAATCTATATCTAATCAAGTCTCGAGTTGCATCATAAAATTAAATGGAAGTTTTCATATCTAATTGATTATATGAATGGAATTTTATATGGAATAATTATAAGTAGTATTAAATGAATAAATATGTTGTACTTAAAGAATGATACATGCATATTTGCATTATTAATGGTTCAAAGTGAATTATGAATATACTTGTGTGTTTAGTAAATGAATACAGTACGTATACTAAATGTTATATGTGGAATTAAAGTGACATATAATTGACTTATAAGAATATCGATTGTTGTTTAATAATTGTGATTGATCCTATTAAGTACTATTAGAGACTTAATACATTATAAGTATTTACAGATTAAATATAATCTGTGAAGTTAATATAGTAGGCTGAATTTAATCTCCAACTAGTAAATATAATGATCATGTTGGAATGACTCTAACCATGAAATTAATATTCATGAATTCCTCATTTAGATCCTTAGGTACAAATTCTATCATAATGAGAGTATCATTGAAACTTGGGAATTGACCTATTATAATACATTTCCAATCTAATGAATAATTACGACATTTCTAATGCATGGGTTATGGTAGGACAACTTTGAATGGCTAATGTAGAGAGGGATTCATCGAATGGCGCATGTATTTATTTGAACACTTCCATATAGTTGGTATCCCAAGTTATCCCTCATGGTCCATTTATTATGTATGATGTAATCTACAATAATTAGAGTTATGCTAAGTTGCGAAGGTTTTTTATCATGTCGAATGAATACCGTAGTACTAGCCAATGTTGGCTATGAGGGAGAAATAGATTATGTGATGATGTAAGTAGTTTAGTGAAATATTTCTATCCCTTAGGTAACCTAAGTTAGCACAGACGTGTCCAACATATAAGGTGAACAAGTTTTCACCTTTGTATAACTTGAAATTAAAATTAAATTTAATTAACTAATTCAATTATGATAATGGAACCAAGTGACATGGTGATGGGACATGTTTCAGAGACTTTGTGTAGTCTAGAAATAGAGCATGCAATGTATGACTCATAACTTTGGCTGAAGTAGTGTATGGTAGTACATGCTCAGGATACACCTAGTTCTAGTATAAGTGTATTATGCTTGATGGGATTCAATTGATTAAAATCCTGGTAGACACTTCGAACAACACTTGTAAATAAATGACGAGAAGGGCACTACTGGTATACTTTTTATACTGACTTGAAAGATTTTTCTATGGGGGATCGAGTAGGATCTAGTTGACCCATAATGTTGCACATGCTTTATTGATTTTTGATTAGAAGAATTGTAATTATATTATGTTGGATTTAAATGTTAGTTATACATTTAAATCATTGAAGGCATATGTTTAAATTAGGAAACAAAAAATTGTCCCTTGTATTGAAGTGTTAAAAGAGGTTGTTACAAATCTCTTGCAATGGAAAAAGAAAATCAGGTTCCTAGGGAGTTCACCCCGGAAGACAAAGGGCATAAGAAAGATGGTCCTTCTCAAAAAAAATGTAAGAAATCTCAATCTGGGTTGATCACCGACAGTGGCAGGAGTAATCCTTCTCAGTGATAATTTTCTTTTAGAATTTGTAAGGGATCAATGCCCTACACAAACAAATACTATTAAAATAGTTTATTAGTGACAAGAATCTCGATATTCTTCTTCTTCAAGAAACTAAGATGGAGGATTCTCAGTTCAACTCTATTTTGCAGTATCTATGGAAAAAAAGTAAACATGTCTCTATGGATGCCATTAGTGCATTAGGATGTCTGGCTGTCCTTGGGAATCCTAAAAAAGGATCTGTCTAATTGATTGATGATTGTGTTAATTGGAAGGCTGATGAATTTCAATTTCTTTGTCAGCCTTTGAATTTCATTTTCTCTAATATTTATGGACCTCAGAGAAATGCTTCCAAGGAAACCTTTTTGTTCTCTTTAAAAAGTATCAAATCCATGTTCCCTAATTCTCTATCGATTTTTGGAGGTGATTTCAATTCTATCATCTCCCCTGTCAAGTGAACTAGCAGATCGAGTTTCATCTTCCAATCTACTTTCAAATTTACACAATTTATTGAGGACTATGAGTTGGTTGAAATCCCTCCTAAAAATGGGAATTTCACTTGGACAAATAGAAGACTTGGAGGAAACTATGTTTTTGAATGCCTAGATAGATTCCTCCTTGGTGAAGATTGGATTTAGAAAAGTATTTTGTTTGTATCTGAAATCTCTTGGGTTGCAGGCTCTGATCATTGGCCCATCCAATTATCTATTTCTCTAGCTAATCCCCCACCAAGAAGACTATTCAAATTTGAATTAATGTTTCTTAAAGATCCTTCTTTTAAATCTCTCTTGGATAAATGGTGGGGCACCCATATTGATGGCTCCAAAATTTATGGACTTTCTAGTAAGCTAAGGACTGTGAAAATAAAGTTAAAGGAATGGAACAAGCTCACTTTTGGAAATATCTTTAAGATAAAAGAAGAGATTCAAACTAGGCTTGTTGGTTATTAAAAAGGATATCCAAGAAGATGGGTTACATGACGAGCTCAAAGAAGAAGAAGAATATTTAGTAGACTTGTTAAATAAAACTATCCTCCAGAAATAAATACAATAGAAGTATTAATATAGAATAAAATGTCTCATAGAAGGGGACCGAACTACTGGCATCTTCCATAAAACAACCATAATAAGAAGAAATATGAACAGGATTTCCAGCATCTCTCTACCTTCAAGAGAAATTGTGACAGATCCCAAAATAATTGGGGCAGAAGATGAATTTTTTTTTAAAGTTCTTATTTCCGATTTTTGACTTGACAAATCTACAGATAGACTTCAAATCCTTAATAAAATTCCTATGTTGATTAATGATGAATAAAACAATATTCTTACTGCTCCAGTATCTATGGAAGAGGTTAAATTTTTTTTCTTCTCTTTTAAACCTGATAAATCCCCTAGTCTAGGTGGCTTTTCTGTTGGGTTCTATCAAGCCTTCTGGGACATTGTGGGATCTAACGTGGTCGAATTTGTTTAAGAACCTTTCTCTTTAAAGAAAGTTCTCAAATATCTCAACACTACCTTCATTGCTCTCATTCCCAAATCAAAAGATTCAAAGTACTTTGATTCCTTCATACCTATTTCTTTGTGTAACATTTGTTACAAAATCATTGCAAAAGTTATGGCTAACCACCTCAAAAATATTATTCTAAGGATCATCTCACCTGAGCAAGGGGGATTTGTGGCCGGCGGGGAAATTCTTGATGGAATCATAATTTCCTATAAACTAATCCATTTATCTAAAAGGCAAATTTGTAGAAACATGATCATCAAACTTGATATGGCCAAAGCCTTTGACAAAGCCAACTAGGAATTCATTATGGCTATTCTAGAAAATTTTGGTTTTGCTTATTCTTAGAGGGATTGGATTTATGCTTGCATAAGCTCACCTAAATTCTTAGTCCTCATCAATTGTGAACTAGATGGTTTCTTTACTTCTTCTAGGGGTCTACATTAGGGTGATCCTCTCTCACCATACCTATTCATAATTATGGCTGAATATTTCAGTAGATGTCTTACACACCTTCAAAACTCAAGAGCAATGTATGGTCTGCTTATAGCCAATGGTGCTCCCAGGATTACTTATCTCTAGTTTTTTTATGACATTAAACTTGTTAGGATTGCTTCCATTGAAGAGGATCGATCTTTCAAGAAATATTTATCTCTGTACAAAGATTCCTTTGATCAATTGGTTGATAAAAAAAATCTAAAAAAATCTTCTTTAACACCAGTAAACATTCTCAAATCATGCTTTGCAAAATTATGGAAATCAATTCAAGATATTTTCCCTGTTACTACTTGGGCATCCCTATTTTTCAAGGAAAATTGTCCTTTGACCTTTGGAAATCCACCATCGATAAAATATTGAATAAATTGGATAGATGGAAAGGTAAGTGGCTCTCCTTTACTGGTAGGATTTAACTGATATCTTCTTGTACTCAAGCCATTCCAATCTACATGATGTATGTTCTTTATATGCCTTCTAAAGTTAAAAACTTTCTAAATTCAATCTAGACTAAATTTATATGGAGTGGTACAAGTGATGAAAATAATATCCCTCTTGGTAAATGGGATAACCTCTTATTGCCAAAAGCTTGGGGTGGGCTAGGTTTTAGAATAGATAAAATAATTGTTATCCAAATAACTCTCCTAGTTATTTGGACAACTTAGATACATATTCTGGCTCTGATCTCTTCATTGCAAGGTTGTGTGTGCTCAAGATCAATTGGCACATTCCTTTGGTTGCAGTTTCCTCATGTGCCCACCTTATTTTCCTCATGCACCATTGCACACTTCTCCTTCTCCCCCCTCCATTTTCCTTCTCCTCTTTGTTCCACTCCTCCCTTGCGCGCATCCTCTGCATGTCCATCTTCTTCCTAGTAGATTTTCACTCTACGTGCATGCCTCGCACTTGCTTCAATCATCCAAGTCCCTAGCCCTTGCGCATTCCCCGTACATTATCTTGTACGAGTTATGCCTTGAACATGTGTTCTCCTCTCACCATTTTTCCTTATTTCCTCATGCGCGTTGTGTACACCTCCCTCATGTCTTCTCCTCATGCCTCATTCTTCCACTCACATACCTTTGCGCCTTCCTCTATGCCATTCCATGACACATCATTTTGACATGCATAAGTGTGCCAAGCACAACTATTCACAGCCTACCAACAGGGAACTGAATCTTTATAACAAATCAATGAATGACATGTGGCAAAAATGACAAGAACATTTACATAGTTGGCCATCCTTTTAGCCAATCTACGCGTGCCATATGTTTTGTGTGCACAGCCGACTCTGAAAAGCTTCTAACAGTCGTATAGTTTTCTACAGATCTCTAATGGTGTGTGCCTGGACTTGCTAAATAGGTACTGATGTAGGCTACAGTGCTAGATATTCAAATTCAAATTATTTGCAGATCTAGTAGGTGATGAATGGGAAAACGTATTTATGAACATTAATGAGAAAATTTAATTGCTTCAACCACCCGATTTGATCTAATTCACCCTCCTTCCTTCTTCAAACACACCAAACAAACCTAGGGAACTGCATTTGATATATTTATAGGTGGATTTATAGGTATTGAATGCTTCTTGTTGGTGATTGCATTTCAAATTCAGGTTTTCCCTCCTTTTCTTCTTCTTCCATGGATTCATCTATAAATATAAGAGTTGGGCTCATTATTAATGTTGGATACTTTGAACCCTTATGCATATTTGTTAAGGACTTCATATTTTCTATATTTTGAGTTGCAGAGCTCTAGATCTGGCTCTTGCATGTGGATATCAGCCTCTTTCACCATTTTAATAGCTTTGTGCATTGCTGGAAATAATGGAAGCATCGTTATATGACTATTCTTTTTCCTAACATGTTTGTATTCCTTCTTCTTGCCTTTTCTTTTACATTGCGTGCCTATTATGCCATTTCATGTCCCTTGCAGCTCCTTATTTAGTTGTGTTCCATGAAACTAATCTGGTAAATAAATTTTATGTTGTGTTACCTGTGTCTGGCCTTCTCTTACACATTTCCCTTCATTTTTTCTCAAAATAGATAGTATTCATCCCTCTTTTCTGGTGCTATCGCCTGTTAGAGTAGGTTTCCTTTCATTTTATTCTTTTATCCATGGTCCTTTGGGATTATTAGCTTATTTTTATCTTTCATCACTAGGAGTAGCAGAAGTAGCAAAAATAGATAGAGGAACCATCCTTCACTGGAGATCCGTCCCAAGCGCGCAAGGTCCCACAACTTAGGTATGGTTCCATTGTTGTCATAAAAAACTTGGTTCTTCTAGATCTAAGACATGGGTGCAAGTTTGATGACTAACAATAATGAACAAGGATTTTGGGGGTAAGTTAGCTTAAAGGCTTTACAAAGAAAAATATGCTCTCTAGAGTATCATACTTAGGAGAAAATACTTGGATAATATTAAGCCTGATCGTATCTTTAGTTCCCATAACCACATCACTGGTTCTCATATCTCAAACTTCATGAAAATTTTGTTGGGAATTATCAAATATTTTTTAAGATGGAATGTTGGAAAAGGAACTTTGACCCACTTCTGAATAGATGCCTAGATCCTGAGAAATCTCCTAGATAATTGTAATCTTATAAATCTTATGGATTGATGAAAGAGCAATATTGGTGTCATGGTTAGATATTATTTCAATCCCTCCAAGAATGGGTGGAAGGATTTATAGTCCCTCCTCACCTGGCTTGTGACAAATAGACCTTAATAGATATTCTCTTACCTTTTCACTTTAACAACAAATATGATGAGCTAGTGTGGATGGGTGCTAAAACTAGAAATTAGATTGTCAAAGATGGATACATTACTTCTTTGAAGTTAATGGGAGGGAGCCTATTTATTTTCCACATCAGCAAGTTTGGTTTAAACATGAGCTCCCTATAGCTAATTCTTTCCTTTGGACTGGATTCTGGGATTAAATTTTGACACAAAATAATTTGTAGAAAAAAGGCTTTCAATGACCCTCCTGGTGTGCTCTATGTCTAAAGGCATAGGAAGCTACCAATCACCTCTTGATTCATTATGACTTTGCTACCCAAATTTGGAGATGATTTTTATGTAAGTTTAATCTTAGCTTTGTCTTTTCTGAATCTCTTAAGGATATTTTGGCTTGTTGGCTTTGTTTCTTGCGCTCAAACCCACTCATTTATATTTGGCATTCTATCCTTGCTTATATTTGTTGGAATATTTGTCTTGAAATAAATCACAAGATTTTCACCAATGAGTAAAGAGGATTGGAAATTTTCTTATCCCATACTCTTTCTTTCCTAAGATAAATTCTTCAAGTCTAGCCTCCCAAAACTGTTAGATCTTCCCTACTAACAATATTGTTCTTCTTAATTGGAATAATACTTTGGTTTTCATCCCTAATAAAGGGGTTTGTCTAAAAAGAAAAAATCATAGAACCTCTACTTGTTAGGCTCTTAATGATGACTACATCAAGTTATTATTTTACAAGGTTTCCAAGTGCAACCTAGGTTGGGCTGGGGTGAGTAGAATTTTTTGAAATTCTTTCGGCCAACCTATCTTGGGCTTTACTGAAGCTCTTAGGAAGTTTTCTAACAACTATGTTGAAGCCAAAGTGCTTTGGCATGGTATTTCAATTGCAAATAAAATAAAATGGGAAAAATTCCTTGTCAAAGGTTCATAAATGTAGTTCAGAAAAAGCACGTAGATAATTGGTAGCTTTCCAAAATTATGGAGGATTATCATGCTCTATGCGAGCCTCTCCTAATATCTCACATTTTTGTAGTGTTAATAAAATAGCTGATAAATTATCCAACATTGGATTGGATAGAAGCATTAATAAAGACACCCAAAGCCTCATAATTTTTCATCCCAAAGAATTATTAAATTTAATGTGCACTTTAATAAATCATGATATTAGCAAGGGCATTCAGAGGTGGCACTGAAAGGATAGCACAGTTGTCCTACACATTAACTATCCTTTCCCCATGATTATTTGGCATGTTTCCATATGTTTTGCATGTTGTTTCTTAATGGAATTTACATGCAAGTGGGGATTTAAGGAAACTCTGAGTATTTTTAGAGCTCCTCTAACTGTCTCAGCAGTGAAATCTCAAGTTTTATGATCCAAATGGAGAATGGAAAAGGGATGGTTGGTTCGGATAAGCATACAATGTGGAGCTTAGGTAAATTTATCACGGAGGGCACTATTAAAGAAATGGATGATTAGTTTCTTCATCATTTATCCTTGGAAAATGTGCATTTCACCTTCTTGGGTTTAGTTGATGACCTAAATTTGAGAGAGCTGCCGAATTTTAGAAAAAAAATTGGATAAAGGAACTCATATCACTACTAAAAATGTAATGTAATTTTGTCAGAATACTCTTATTGAGGGATCAAATGAAGTTGGATCCTGTGTTGGATGATGAATAACTTGTTACATGCTCAAATCTCATCTAGGCTGGGGGAGAATGCAGCAGTGGAGGAAGTATTTCGGGTGATGGTTGACTCTGTTCGATCTACTTCTCGGCTGGACACCCTGAAGGTTACAAAAATTATAGGTGTTCAAACTGTGTTTCTTACGGAAAGTAATTATTTTTCTTGATGCAGAGAGATTGAAAAAACAAGTTTTGATCTAAGTCTAGACTTAAAACATATTTGGACTTTGTCTAAATCCCAGGCCCTAGAAAACATCAACCAAGGTCGCAAACTTGATGTTATCGGTTATGTTATTAAAATTTCATCCAACAAGTTTGAAAGTTCACAGTTGTAGGAGTTGGTTTCCACGTGGGTCAGGGAAGAGAATGTATAAGCCAAGGAGAATCCCATTGTGGCTCCTAAAGTGGTGCTTACTAACTCCTCTAAGGAGGCTACTTAGTTTTTTATATATGTCTATATTTTGATATTATGTAATTTTGGTACTTTGTTAGCAACACCAACTGGGTCACTTAACTTCATAATTGTAACCTATTCTCAACTTTGTTTTGTTAAATATTAATATAGCTGGGCTACAAGACCTTTTTTAATTATATAAAAAAATACTTTCCAATAATAATATATTCTCATTATTGAATATATTTAACTTAAATAAACACAAAAAACAAAATTCAACTATTTATAATAAAATATGAACACACATTTTTAGATTTCATTATATAAATGTACAATTAGGAAAAACAAATAAATAGGGAGAGAGAAAAAGAATGGGGAAAATCATCTTATGTATTTTATCAGGGAAATGTCTACAACAACAATAATTTCACAATAGAGAAGATCCCCCTCTATAGTGAGAAAGGGTTGTGTTGGTGAAATGTTTTGTCGAAAGGTAAATTTAGGATTTTTCACCAATGCTTTAGGACTAGGTCCCTCTACTTAGGAATTAGGCATCTCCATTTATTGAAAACAAGGAAATATATACACTACTCTAACCATTAGGGGTGGCATTTAGACCTAGGGATCACACAATAATACTCCACTAAACCTGTGTGGAAAAGGAGGTGGAGGAAAGGTGTGTGTATGGAGAGAAGGTAGAAAGTGAGAAGGGGGTTTTATTAAACAAATAGCAAGATGATTTCATTGACATAAAACCATAATACTTCCAATTTAACAATGAGAAGACACTAGTATTCAAACCAAGATAAACAACACAATTAACACAAATTTTAATTATATTATATTCATCAAAATATGTATTTTTCCCTGGTTATATAGTATTACAAAGCTCTATTGGAGTAGGTGTTGAGATGGAGAGGAATACATTGAGAAATTAAAAAAATTCAATTTTTTGAAGAGGAGTAAAAACTAATCCCTTACCATGAAGTGAGAGCCTCATTAAATTTCCCACCTCTTGTGACTCTTCACATTCTTACATGAGTGTTCACCTCCCTTTCTAGAATAATATACTTTTTCATATTTTAAGAAAATTAATTTTACAAAAATGGAAAAGAGGTAACTTAGTTTGATTTTGAAAAGTTTCTTTTCTTAATGAAGAATTAGAAAACTTTTAGATTGCCTTTGGGAACAATTGTTTATTGCTTATTGGAGTGAAAGAGAAAGAGAAGAGAAAAGAATCAATTGAAAGATAAATTCTAAGAAGATGACCCTTTGATGTGGTGAACTAGAGAATTGTCATAGATTCCCATAACTACATTGTGCTTGTGCACTACTATTTCCACTTCTTTCTCATGAGGAATGAAACTATTGAATAGGAAATTCATCCATTGATCAGTTATGCTCTAAATTATCTTACAATGCTTAAGCCACGTAGGAATATTATCAGTAGCATCGGAAATACATGATCTAATCTGAGAGAGTGTGTCCATGAGCTTGTCTCTATATGATCATGGGTCAAAAAATCACCTTTTACAATATCTCTGAAATGTTTGGAAAGCTCATCAAATGATGTTAACCCTAATTGCAACTTAGGACACCTCATATTATTAAAAAACATTTTGATCTCCTCTTTTATTTCACGAACCTAGTTCGGATGATATGGGAAATATTCCATAGCCTCATAAAAATCTCTCATTTACCATCCAATTTTTATCACCAAAGTATGATAATGTTTATATTTTTGGCTTAGGAACACTCTCTTCTCACACAATATATCAAGATTAACCATACACATTTTATGAACAGTTGGGAGCAACTTGTTCTAATGATATTCTTCCTTCTTAGCTGTGGAGAGAACATCTTATACCTTTTTGATTGACAAAGAAGAAATCCTAAATATCCTAACCATATCTAGAAGTATTTCACACCATTTTTGGGAATCAATCCATCAATTTTTCATTCTTCCCATTCTGCCCATCTTTTTTAACTCTTGTATTGTATGAGACTCAACCTTTCTCAAAATAATAATTGACTCCAAAAGAGTTACTGGAGGGGCATCCAAGTCCATGAAGGTTTGAATATATGAGGTCAGGGTATTAATTTGTCTTTGCAATTGCTCCTCGGTCACCTCTTTTCCCTCATCTAAGCAAAAAGTCTTGCAGTAGTCTATTCAGAGTTATAGATGTGTTCCTCTAGTATAAGTTTTCCAAGGGAATATCTTATCTTCTCGTAGACTGTAATTCTCATTTTTGCCTCATCTTTCTCCACTTTTGGTTGGGGAAACTCAATGAATTGATATCCTAAGGAATCAGCCATAAGCCAATCTTGGCTTTTCTCAAGTTGGAAGAAGGATTCCAAAGGTTAGAAGAGAGTTTGATTGCCAATTTTTTTACTTTGGCCTTGGTGCATTGGTGGTTATTGATGAGGTATAATACCCATGGGAAAAAAATATCCAATCAAGAATATGTAGCATGTGCCATTTTACTACCTAAAGGAGACACTAAAACAATGACTTGACTATCATAAGGAGAAGGTATGTGAGTACTTTCTTCATGTGGCTAAACTAGAGGCATGATAGATCTGCAAAAATAATACGTCAAAATTTCAGGAGAGTTGGGATTCTTCTTATAGGAGAAACTATGAACTTCCTGAGCTTGAGAGAAATTACATTAGGTAATTTTATTGAAAAATAATTTTTGATATGATTAAGGGTTCTACAACAACCTGTCAACTTTGATAATTTTCCTCTTGTCTTGGAGCTCGCGTCTCTCTCATGTACACTTTTCCCCCTGCCTTATCAAGTTACTTGTAGGATGAAGATGAAGCACAAATTATATTGTGCACCTTATTGAAATAACATTGTCTTGACCTATGTAAAATTATTGTGGTGTAGGTCAAGATATCCATAGGGTCCACCTAATACTAGTCCATGAGAGGAATTGGTTCACACCATATAGTTTCTAGGTACTCGGGTTTGAAAATATCACTTCAATTATCTTTAAAATTAACATTGTCCCAACCCATCTGAAATTATTTCATCAAATACATAGTTAGACTCAAAAATTCCCTATCTCACCTCTATTTCATCAACATAATCTTCCCAATAGTCTTCCAATGCAAGTTGATGGAACATGTTGAAATACTTGTGTTCCCCCTCCATATATTACTTACTATAAATATATATCATGGAATAATAAGAGAACAGGGTGAAAGACCAAAGAGAGCCTTCAATGTTGCTTACATCATCATCTTATTAAAATTATATATTCCTAGAGAAATCAGGAATGTATTTCCTTTCTTCTTCCTTTCTCAGTGCCAAATGTGAACCCGTGATAAATGTCTATAAATATTGATTAACACTAACTAGTTACCTGGGTACCTTGGGAGTTTCAGTGGTGCCTCTTCGAATCCTCCAATGTGGATATATGAGAAGGTCCTGAACTGTGTAAAATAAATCCCAAATTTACATATCAATGTGCAAGCCTTGGTTGAGAACCTTTGGTTTATGCCGCCCTCCAATTTCCTAATCATGTACGTGAAAATACATCATTTACCCATGTACAATTCCTCTTATATTATCTCCAAGTTAATATGGGGTACATTTTATACACTAGTGTTTTCTTTGGAATGTTTCTCTCTAGAGTGATCCTGTGCCACATTTACAATTTTGTGATAACATAGACCATGTATGAGGTCATTATGAACTTCCTCATGGTTTCTATATTTATCAGTTGGGAGTGTAAATTGTCACTGATGATTTTTCTCTCATTGATTACCTATGATGCCTCTGTAGCTATGAAAAAAACTAAAACATCCATAGATGAAATTACTTTGTTGATGATTCTATCATGAGTATATTCATAAGCATGATGCAGTCATATATCTCCTCTTTAAATTTGGACTTTGAGAGATTTTTTGGAAAACATGAGAGCTTACTACGTGGTGATTTCATCCAATTTCATAAGGCTACTCCCTGCAAGCAAGATTCTTTCCTCTCCCATTCTTCCAAGGCATCCTATTTCCTTAAAATAACCATGTTCCTAGGCCTTATAATACATAGGAATATTTATATTCCATCTAGTTTTAACACAACTATGATTGAATCATCATCTGTAATGATAGATTGGATTTCAGGTTTGCAGTTCTTAGCGCAGGCTAGAACAAAATCAGAGTCCTAAAGAGCTAGAGGAAATGTTACAATTTATCATAACATGGTATCAGAGAGTGTTACAATTTACCATCACACCAAAATCTCAAACTTGTAATGGAGAGGGATCTCATCATGTTAACCAACTGCTATGCCAACACACCCCCACACGATGGAACCAAATTCAACCACGTGAGCCTTGAGCTCACCATGTATTCACCAAATTAGGCCCAACAACATTAGGAGTAAATGACATTGGGACTTCCTGATAGGTCACCCATCTCAGTACTACTCCAGGTTGAGCATGCTTAACTTCCTAGTACTAGAGTTGTGATACTAGGCAGTTAAGTGCGCTCGACCTGGAGTAGTACTGGGATGGGTGACCTCTTGGGAATTCCTTGTTTTTTTCCTCCTAATGTTATTGGGCATAATTTGGTGAATACATGGTTGACCCAATGCTCATGTGGTTACATCTGGCTCCATCGTGTGGGGGTGTGTTTACGTAGCAACTGGTTAACACGATGAGATCCTCTCCACTACTAATTGAGATTTTGGTGTGATGGAAAATCATACATGGTATCAGATTCAAGCAGTTAAGCACATCTGACATGGAATAGTATTGGGATGGGTGACCTCCCGGGAAGTCCTAGTGTCATTCTTTCCTAATGTCATTGGGCCTAATTGGGTGAATACGTGGTGGGCCCAGAGCTCACAAGGTTGCATCTGGATCTATCGTGTGTTGGTGTAGCAGCTAGTTAACACAATGAGATCTCTCTCCACCATAAGTTTGAGCTTCTTATGTGAAAGCAAGTTGTGTAACTCTGCTACAAAGTTAAGCACACCTGACCTGGAGTAGTAATAGGATGGGTGACCTCCTTGGAAGTCCCAGTTTCACTGCCTTCTAATGTCGTTGGGCCTAATTTGGTGAATACATAGTGGGCCAAGTGCTCACGTGGTTATATCTAAATTTATTGTGTGGGGTTGTGTTGGTGTAACAGATGGTTAACATGATGAGATCCTCTCCACTACCAGTTTGAGCTTTTGGTGTGATGGAAAATCATAACGGGGAAGCCAAAAGCTTGATAGAATCCACTTCAGTAGATCATGTTTGCGAAATCCATGTGGGTTCCTTCTTCCATCCTCCATATTATATTTTTGAATTCTGAATTCTCCACATTGATCTCATAAGTGTGCCTTAGGTGCAAGGAGAGGGTAATCATTTTCCATGGAGATGGGTTTAGATGAATGAGGAGGTATGTGCATACCCATGGAAAGACCTTTATTTTTTTTATTTGATGGTTGCATCTGGATCTATCGTGCAAGGGTGTGTTGGTGTAGCAGCTAGTTAACACAATGATATCTCTCTCCACCATAAGTTTGAGCTTCTGGTGTGAAGGTAAGTTATGAAAATCTAATAACAAGAATTTAAGCGTACCCGACCTCGAGTAGTATTGGGATGGGTGACCTCCCGATAAGTCCCGATTTTTCTACCTCCTAATTTCGTTGAGCCTAATTTGGTGAATACATGGTGGGCCAAGTGCTCACGTGGTTGTATCTAAATTGATTGTGTGGGGGTGTGTTGGTGTAACAGCTGGTTAACATGATAAGATCCTCTCCACTACCAGTTTGAGCTTTTGGTGTGATGGAAAATCATAACGGGGAAGCCAAAAGCTTGATAGAATCCACTTCAGTAGATCATGTTTGCTAATCCCATGTGGGTTCCTTCTTCCATCCTCCGTATTATATTATTGAAGTCTGAATTCTCCACATTGATCTAAAAAGTGTGCCTTAGGTGTAAGGAGAGGGGAAATATTTTCCATGGAGATGGGTTTAGATGAATGATGAGGGATGCGCATACCCATGGAAAGACCTTTATTTTGTTTATTTGATGGTTTGGCATGCACCTCATCATATATTTTATCAAATAGGAGCAGGGTGCACTTTTGGGGTGAAATTGCACCACATAAGTGCACCTAAGGTTCAAGTGAGGTTAAAAAATGTGACTTAAAGGGAAAATGGGGCACACAAGTTTATAACACTCACTTCAAGTCACCCATGCACTTTTTAGCTTCCACCTTATGTTTTTAAGTTGATAAATCCAACTAATATGAGGGAGGAACACTTATGGGGTGAAACTACACCTCAAAATTTCCCAAAGGGTTAAAGTGAACCCAAGTGCCCAAGCCTTTCTTTAGAGCATGGTTTGCATCTATATCTTTCTTCTCAGAATGTTTCCTTCTCACCAGAGTCAAAATGTAATGAATTGTGGCCATAAAATATATGAATTTTCATGGAAAAAGGAAAATGCATCTAATGATTTTGTTTAGAAGATATGAAAATGAATTATTAAAAAAAAACTTCTTGTACCCTCTTTTTTTCCTAGAGCAATGTGCCAATGAGCCAAGTTCTTAGAATAGTTTTAAATGACCACAAGATAAACCAATTTATGGGTTCTAAAGAGCATTGAAAATACCCCAACTTGATATTGTGTTAGTGTAGTGCCCACTTCCCTATGAAAATTTTTGATACTGATCATGACACTGTCGACTATATTATGGCCATTATTATAGTTTTCATTTAGTATATGATGTTAGATATTTGATCATGGATTATTGTTGACTTTTATTCTTATATGATGCATGATGATTATTAAAGACACTTTATATGTTGATGATGTTATACTTTTGGACATGGTTATATGATGGATGTTGTTCAGACTTGTGATATTTGGATATTGTGAGTAGAATTAGAAATGGAAAATTATTGGATGATGATATAGTTGTTGTTGATGCAAAATCACAGCACCCCTGGATGCAGATCAGGCTTCTAGGGTGATCACTCTAGCATCCAGTGTGATTGCACAACATTGAAACCTTTCTCCAAGTGTGGGACTTGTAGAAATGAGAAAGGAATCTCCAGAGAAGGCTGGTTCCTGCTCCTACACTACCTGCCACAAGCTATTCCAGTGCAGGAAAGCTAATCTAAACCTAATCTAACCATGCCAAGGAGACAGAGAGAGAGAGAAAAGGGAAAAACGGCAAAATCCTACACTAAAACGGTGATACACTAGAGAAGGAGAATGTTGAACATCTATCAAAACTGCCATGGGACAAGGAGAGGTGAGCAATGGGAAGGATGGATAGATGCATCACAGGCCCAAAGATAGATTTCACACAGAAAATGTCCCAAAACTCCATGAACACAGCTCCAAACCTGCAATGAACATTCAAACATGCACAAATACCTGTAATGAAGAGAGGCAAGAAGAAAATAAGCAAAAACAAGAAAGGATGGATAGATGCATCACAAAACACATTTTTGTTGCTTCAGAAGTTTGCACAGAACATCATTTCAATAGTAAAAGGCAAAAATGCCATTACAGAGCAAGGGAGGAGGTTCAAACTCCATTTTCAACCCTGGAGAAGAAAAGAAGGGAGAGGTGGAGCTGAAAAGATAAACAACCTATAATGTCTAACATTTGAAAGAAGCCCCCCTTTACAGTATATAAGAAGAATGAGAGACGGAAGAGAGAGGAAATTCGAAATCTACCCCAACCACCTCCAGGTTGCATTTAATTCATATCATTATGGTGGTAGGTGAGAATCCTAGCAAACCCAAAAAGTGGCGAACTGTATTTTGAATTTTTAAGAATTTTTTCTCACCCAATTAAAGATATCCAGTCGTAGTTAGACAAAGGACCTTGTAAGCTTTCCAAAAAGTCCAACCTTGCATGAATCCAAGCTCCCAGTCAAAATTTATGGCCATCTGAATATCTGCGCCAGGGTCTGCTTCCTGTCAGCGCTCAAAATGTTA
Source organism: Taxus chinensis (assembly GCA_019776745.2). Taxonomy (NCBI): domain Eukaryota; kingdom Viridiplantae; phylum Streptophyta; class Pinopsida; order Cupressales; family Taxaceae; genus Taxus; species Taxus chinensis. The sequence continues at coordinate 472,900,192 of CM034154.1, forward strand.
CACCTCCTGAAGGTGCACCATAGGCGCATCCATGTGTGTGTTGACATCCTCTTACATGCACCAAGGTGTAACTTTTTCCCTGTTGACACTCATTATCATGCGCCATTTCCGTGCGCCAAGGGCGCATCCTTTACCCTGTCGACATCCATTTCTGTGCGCCACTTTCCTACGCCTTGGTGCACACATTTTAGTGTCAACACTCATTGTCATGTGCCATTTCCATGCGCTAAGGGCACATCCTTTACCCTGTCGACATCCATTTCTGTGCGCCACTTTCCTATGCCTTGGCGCATACATTTTAGTGTCAACACTCATTGTCATGAGCCAAGGGCGCATCCTTTACCCTGTCGACATCCATTTCTGTGCGCCACTTTCTTGTGCCTTGGCGCATACATTTTAGTGTCAACACTCATTGTCATGCACCATTTCCATGTGCCACTTTCCTGTGCCTTTTGAATGTCAGGTATTTGAGCTTCTTTGATTTCTATATTCTCCTGTTTGTCTATATCTACCCAGGGGGGAAGATATATACAACAGTTGTTGATAAAACTATAATGATATTATTAGATTGCTTTGATTTTGTTGTGATTCATATATCTAGATGATTTTGGAATTTTAATTATATTCATATTACTTTGGATGTTCGGATATGTCCACGAGGCCGAAGGAGGTATTTGTTTTTTATAGGTTAAAATATCACAACAAACATTGGGGGATTAGAGACCAGCCACATTGGAATTCTAGATGAATTCAACAAGGTCACCATGGTAACTAGTTTTGTTTGTGTGTGTGTTTATTAGTGTTAGGGATTCTCATGGGGGGGATAACCTTTAAATGTGACGAAGGGATTTTATGTTTTCTTTTTGTTCCTTTTTGTTTAAGTTTTGCATGTGTTTATTTTTTGGTGCACTTACCCCTTTCATTATTTTTTTAATGGTGTGTAAAAATTGTGAGTAATCATATTGTTTAATTAATTAATTAATTAAAATATGTCATAAGAATGTAATTAATAGAATTGTTGGCCATGTTTTAAAGTGCTGTAAGTAATGTGTAAGTGACTTTGTTAGTTATGTGTGTTGGTTGGATATTTTGTCAAGCCAAAATATGAGGTTCAACCATAGTACATGGGATTAAATCCCTCGTCAAAGACAGGCGAGGCTACCTATTTAATGCTAATCTAAAACACAACAGAAATAATATATACAATATTCACACTTTTCTAACCATTTAGGTTGGGATACAATCCAAAAATCCATATCAACACGAGATGAGAATGTCACACTTTCAGAAATAGAATGGATTACAAAAGAAACTCTTATAGAAGAAACATAGCAGAAAGGGAATGAGAGGAACGTATTTTCTTTCCAGCAAACACATATCACAAAATACTTATATGACTTTTAGATAATGAGTGCAATGTTTAAAATGATTGAAATAATAAAGAATGCTAAACAAAGAATAGCTTAAGATATTGAATGTAAGAACAATCTCTCAAGATAGATGAATCTCACAACAAAAAGTTTGCAATAATAACACATGTTTCTATTCCTCAAATGATTAAAAGAAAATACAAAGTTTTTATTTTTCTTCACAATATCTCTTGATATTCCAAAAATATCAACCCTTTGGAATGCACAAGCATCCCTTATTTATAATAAAAAGAGTAGAGAGAAAATAGGATAAATCCTAGAAAAAATTTCTTTTAACGAGAGTCCTATTTTACTTGACTCTCACATAGGAAACCAAGTCAAAATTTTCTTCCTATGTGACGAAAAGAAAATGAAAAAGACATGTCAATCTCATAATTAAAATGACATGAAACATTGTCCCTATTCTATTTCATCATCTTTGTCTTCCTCTAGCACAACCTGCTTGTCTCAGAATTCTTGGAACTTTCAAATTATACCCTATATCTCATCTTCATCCAACACACTAGAATAATCACTTAGAACTTCGCAAGTTTCCTAAGTTTCACTTGCATTACCAGGAATTTTATTTAATCTCTTGCTGTGTTTTCTCATTGATTCCAAAAAAATTTCAATCCTTATGAACTTGTCAGTGTTTGATAGGTCGAAGACAATAGCTGGTTCATGCTGAATTAATTCCTAGATTTGCTTGTAGAGGTTGTCAGCAAGTAGAATCTTTGATTTTTCACCTAACACCTTGGCAAAGAACCTGGAAAGCTCCCCTTCTATATCATTAGTGGCATCAACCAACTTATCTCTAGATTCCCTCAACTTGCTGCAAACTTCACTAAGAATATTTATCCTGAACCTAATGGCTTTGGCAAGCTAGAAATGCTTATACCCATGTGGAATAATTTCTTCTTCCATTAAGATCTGAGATGGAACCTGTTTCAGTGCATTGAGGGCTTCCAAAGATAATTCAAGGTTCCCGAATTCTTGTGAAAACTCATCATCCATCTTGTCACCATATTTCTTTATATCCTCCAAGGATTTCTAAAATTTCACCATCTCATCTATGACCTCTCTTCCTCGCAAGAGTAGCCTCTTTACCCATTCTTCAACAATTCTACCCTTCTCATTGATCTTTTCAATCATAATTACCGATGAGAAATCAAACCTGATAGTCATAGGGTAGAAGATGACTGTGATGACTGCAAAGGCTTTGAAATCTTGAGTAGTACCTCTGTCAATTGTTCCACCTTCTCTTTCAGCTCATCCCTGCTTACCTTCATTTGTTTCAAATTTTGACAAAGCACATTCATGGTATCTTGTGCATCTTGTTGTGCTCCTTCAGTTGTCACTTTTCCTAGGTCAACCCTTATAATCTGATAATCAGTTGTTGTTATATCTTCCTTTGTTTTGTTGGTCACGAGAGTGGCAATCTCTGTAAACTTATTCCCTGAGGCATCCACTGAAACTCTTGAAACTATTTTGGGTTTCTTTGTAGATTTGGCAAGAGAAGCCTTGAGTGAACTCAAATTAAAGGCTGCTAGGGGAACTACCACCTTCCTCTTCCTTGGAGTCTGGTTAACCAACCATTGAGGTATAGTGGAATAAGTTGCTCCTATTGGATGTGTCATGGTTGTATCTATGGGTGGAGGAATATTTTCTTGTGGAGTCGTGATGAATGCAAGTGTAGTGACTATGGGAATAGATTCGGGGAATGAAGGTGTGGAAGAAGGAGGCATTTCTATAGCCATCGTAGGTTGAGTAGAGAGAGGGAAGAGATCAGAGAAAATGCTAGCCATGGCTGATGAGAGTGGCGTTGAAATATGTGATGAGGAAGATTGTGAGAGAGGGGGTAAAGACTCTAAATCCAAATCTTGAGAAGCAAGAGTAAGGCTTACCTCTGATAAGCAATCGACAAAAGGGGGAATAAGAGGTTGACTAACCTCAATTTCTGAAAGAATTTCTCCTTGTTTCGATAGAGGAGGAGGTGAATCCAAGATCTCAACTATTTTTGTTGGAGTAGCAGATGATTTGGCCCCTTGCTTATCTTCTTTCCTAACAAACTTAAACTTTATTTTCCTCTTAGCACAACTTTTATCCTTTTCCTTTTCTCCCTTGGAGGGTCTCGCGTCTATAGTAGCTATCTTTGAATATCTCTTTTCTTTATAACTCATTCCCCAAGAAATGAGCCATGCCTTAGTGCGGACAAGGGTTTGAGAAGCTCTCTCAGTGATAGAATCCTTTATAGCAACAGACTAATCAATGGTTGGGAATCTAAGTTAATCTCCATCTGACTGTTCATACCTAGGTTCCAAGACACTTTCATTATCTGTGTCACCTTCAGGGATTTCAGCTAGCTCTAACATCTAAACTTCTTCAAGTGTCAGCCTGTTTTTTCTTTTCTTCGGATGGAAACTTCATCATGAAGATCAACCTAGATATCTTCCACAGTGGGTACATGTAGGTACAAGGTTCCATAAGACTTAAGGACTCCTCGGATGTCGAATCCTTCTCTCATCTTCATGTTCTTCTTTAATTTATCCTGAAGTTCGTGCAACACATTCTTGGCCTTAACCATGGTGGAACATGTATACATTCCAATGGAAATAGGGAAGGAGATAGCATCATTGTGTCTTCTCTGTTGGAATTTGTGAAAATCCAACAATTGTTTGACCAACTCCATGAAGATTAATTTGTCACCAGGTAACTTGGGCAGATGAAAAGGAGTACCATGGAACCTTACCACCTAGAGATAAGTAAAATTCTTTAATTGCAAAAATATGCAGCCCCATTTTTACACTTCTATCCTTGGTTCATTAGAAACCCTTTTCTTCCTTAGGTTAGGATCCAATCTGTAAATATTTTCATAGAAGAAGGCATCATGCACTCTTCTAAATTGGTCTTCAGAAACTTTTATTGTTAGCTATGGGAAGTACCGATATATGTGTTATGTTGCTTGGTTCCCCTTTATATCCAACCCTGGATAGTTCCTCATACCTGCTGCTACATAAGTGACATAAGACATCATGTAGAACTTGTTGGTAGACAAGACCATTTTTATTTCAGAGTCTATCTCATTACTTATCAAGCTTTCCCAGTCAATCCCTTGGTCATTTTTCTTTTGATACTTTAACTTCATCTTCCCTGACTTATCTAACTTTTCTTGAGATGGGCTAGGGTCTGACATGAGGAGTCCTGAGAATGCCTTGATGACTTCTGGAAGATTAGTTAGGTGTGAGAGCTTGCTGAAAAAATCCATAGACCCACCACACTATTCATATTTTAAGACTTGTAAAAAACTTTTTGAAACCTGACACACTAAAGTGTTTGTCGGAAGTTAGGTCATGTCAAACAATAAGAAAAATATGACACACTGGTGGAATTCGATAGATGTCAGACACTTGGAAAAACTTGAAACAAAGGCAGAACTCAAAGGATGTTGAGAAAGTAGTAAAACCTAAAAAAGGAAAAAGTATTGAAATGTAAAACACCCTGCAAAACCTGAAATGCACATATCGGGTTTTTGATGTGTTAGAGCATGAGATTTTACTGCCTTCTTTCTTTTATGAAATTTTGAGATTCCTTTGAAATCATTCAGGACACAACTCATGAATTTTAAACTCTTAAAACATCCATAGGGAAAGTAAGTAACCTACTGATGTCTTCCAAACAAGAACCCAAAATGAAGGAATGGAAAGAAATGATGAAACTGACCCAAAACCCTAAACCATTACTAGAAAAAGGAAATGAAATAACAACCCCAAACAATATCTTATGAATAACCCCCAAAAAAACTCAAAAACATAAAGACGAGAAGAATAACTTCAACAATATCGAAAAATAATCAAAAATGGATGGCGAAATCAACTGAAAATCTCAACCGGGTTTGGAGGTGGAAGAAGCACACACAAAAATCCAATGTAGAAAAAACATACAAGGTAAAAAATGATGTGTAAAAACTAACTATTTAAAAAACCCTAGCATTAATTACACCTCACTTGACACATGTGTCAACTACCAGACAACTAGACATTAATGACATGTCATCATGCTTAGGGCTTCTGAAAACCTAACACAAAGGATTTGGTTCATTCTATGTTTTGGGTTTCAAGAAACATGAGGCATGATGCATGAGATGTTGAGATATTTCTGAGTTCTGGAAACCTGACACACTAGCTTTGTTTCAAGTTACGGGTTTTGGGGAACATGGAACATGAAACATGCGATAGGAAAAGCATGTTCCGATGCTCTAAACCTCTAAAAACTTGACACAAAGGAATTAGTCAATTCAGGTTTTTGGTTTTGGGAAAAATGAGACATGATGCATGTAAAGAACATCTTTTCATGCAGTGAAAGCCCAAAAACCCAAAAATCTCTCTAAAAGGGAACTTTAAGAGATTTTTCCAAAATTTTACTATGGTTATCTCAATTTTAGCTATTATCACTAAAATGAGATAACAACTGGCTCCAATTGGGGGATTTCTTTGAAACATCAATAGAAGAGAACTCATGTATCATATATTTATCCATTAGGCTATGGATTCTAAAGAAGAAAAACTAAAAATGAACAAATAAAGAAAGAAATAAAGCAAACACACCATAGAAAATAGAGTATATACAATGCAAGAGAGCATCTTGCATTACTGATGGAACAACTTTAGATGTTGGCCACTGAAAGATAGAGGGAGTAACTCACCATCAACATACGATAGATAGAAGCTATTTTCACTGTTTAAATGATGTATTTTGAAAGGGCCTTTCCATAAAGAATCAAACTTGCCATGCATCCCTTTCTGCTCTCTTCTCTTGTCCCAGAGAAGTACTAGATCTGTAACCTGGAAATCACGTTACCTTGATTTTTTGTCAAATATCTTTTTGACTTTGCTCTGATGATCTGAAATTTGATCCACTACCTTGGTCCATTCTTCTTCTATCTTGGTTAGGTACATTATCCTTTTCTCAATAGAACTTTGAAAATTTTCATACAGAGATAGGAATCTCAGCATCAATTCCATACAACACCTGGAATGGTGACATTCCAATAGCTCACTTAGGATTAATCCATTCTACCCATAATGCATCATAAAATCCTTTGTGCCATGTCCTTTGATTCTCATTGACCAGCTTTATGATTATGGTCACCAGGTTCTTGTTACTTGATTTAGGCTGACCATTGACTTGGGGGTAATAATCGGATGAATGAGCCAACATGATCCCAAATCCATAGAAAAATTCTTTCAATTCATGTGATGAGAAATTGGAAGCTTTGTTATCAAAAATATTGTGAGGTACACTGAATCTAATAATTATATTCTCCTTGAGAAAGTTGCACACATCTTCAGAGGTCACCTGCTTGATTGGCACAACTTCCACCCACTTGGTGAAATAGTCTTGGGTAGTAAGCACATATTTTTTCCTGGAACTGGAGGTAGGATTGAGTACTCCAATGAAATAAATTCCCCATTGAAAAAATGGTTCTTCAATTACTACAGGATTCAAGGGAAGAGCAGCCATCTTAGAGCAGCCAACAAAATGTTAACAAGCTTCACACTTAGCCACCCATTCAATTGAATCTCGAAAGAGAGTAGGCCAATAGTACCTAGCCCGTAAGATCTTGTGAGTTGTCATGGAAGAAGAGAAATTTCCTCTGCATGCTATATTGTGAAAGGATTTATCAACCTTACTTATTGAGACTTATCAACACAACGTAGGAATACACCATCAATACCCTTCTTGTATATACCATTATCCCAAAGAATGTATCTTGTGGACTTGAGTTTAATTGTCCTGTTTTATTTTTGGCTTAAATGTGGGGCACATTCACCGTAAGTTAAAAATAAAGTTATATCTACATACCATTCATCAGTTATGCTTACAAAAATCACCATGGGAAATTCTGAAGAAGTGTCTTTAGTCTCCTCGTACTTTGTCTCAAACTTATTTTTTGCAATCAGTTGGCACAGGCCTCTTCCTTGTACCAACTTGGTAGGTCTGATGTCCAAGTCATATTCTTGGAGTTTGGCTATCCAATTACCCCATTGACTACCCAACTCTTGTTGAGTCAAAATAGACTTAACTGCAGTATTAGGAACGAGAACAAGAGTGTGAGAACTCAACACATAGTACCTGAAATGCTTCACTACTCTCACCACTACATAAGCATGCTTTTCGATTTGTGACATTTTCAATTCATGATAATTTAGTGGGAAACTCATGAAAGTGATGGGATATTTGATAACTTCTTCATTCCCCTACATTAGGATGGCCAATACTATATGTGCAAAACCGTAGTTGTACATGATGAAATCCTTCTTGAAGTCTGGGCATACCAAAATAGGAGCATGAGGAATTTCTCTTTTGACTTCTTCGAAAGAAATATTCCCTTTAGTTCTCCATTGAAATGGAGTCTTACCTTTCATCATCCCAAGTATATCCTTGGTTTTATCAGCAAAGTCAGGTACAAATCTTCTTAGGAAATTGACCTTTCTGAAAAAGGAGTGCACCCTAGTTTTTCTTATGGGTAGGGTAAGGCTTTGGATGGCCTTCACTCACTCTAGAAGAATATTGGTTCCTTCTTTAGTCATGATATGACCCAACAAATTTCCTTCTGTTACTTTGAACATGGACTTCTTAGGATTTAATGAAATCCCATGACGCCTGCATCTTAATAATACCTGCTCTAGATGATCATATTGATCACTTCACTTTTTAGAGAAGACCATCAAGTCATCCAAATACACAATATGACCTTGCCCATCAAATGTATAAAAGATAAGTCCATATCTCTTTGAAACGTGGCTCCGAAATTAATCAAACCAAAAGGCATCCCCATGTAATAAAAGGTTCCCCATGGGGTGGTGAATGTCGTTTTCTGTTGATCTTCAATAGCTACCTCAACCTGATTATACCCCAAAAATCCGTCGAGCATGGATAACATTTCTGATCCAGTGACAGTCTATAATACTTGGTCCATGATGGGTAATGGATAATTGTCTTTCAGTGAAGATTGATTGAGGTTCTGGAAGTCAACACAAATCCAAATTTAACCGTTCTTCTTTCTGATAGGGACAATGTTTGCAATCCAAGTGGAATGATGGGTTGGAAAGATAATCCTTACATCTAACATCTTCTAGATTTCTGCAAGGATAGTCCCTCAGATATTTGGGTTGTAATGCCTTTTCTTTTGTCTGTAGGGTTTAACCTCAGGCTTTAAAGGAATTCTATGTTGCACATCCTTGGGCTTGAAAGACTTTAGATCTGCATATGACCATGCTAGGACGTCCATATATCTCTTCAGGAGTGAAGAGAATCTTTCTTTTTCCTCTAGAGAACAACATTTACCAATGTTTACCATCTGCATTTGATCAGCGGAGCCCTGGTTAACTTGATCTACCTCTGACGAGGAAGCACCTTCAGCTTGCCTTTTATCCTAAATGAAACAGTCATGCTTGTCAAATAGACCTTCCAGATAAAATAATCCTTTCAGAATCTCATTATCTTTGACCTAGAAGAATTCACCATAAATTTCTTGATATGAATTCGAGATAGACTCATAGAAATCTGATTCTGATCCTTCAAAATAAAGTTCACTAAAATTATCAGCTTTCTCAAGAAAATACAATACTTGTTGATCATCATTAAACACTTTCCAATGTGCTAAGTTTTGTGGAACACTTGGATGATACACAATCTCAATGGTATACATGTCCTGTTTAAAATTTGGGTGAGGAAGGAGAAGAGATGTAGATATGGCTAAAGAATCAACTTTATCATTGTATTCTCTTAAGACTACCTTAATGTAAAAAGCATTAAAAGCATTTTATGTTGTCCCAAACTTTGTTCCTATAATGTCTTAGGCTATCATTTTTTACTTGATAGGTCCCCCTTACTTGGTTCACAATCAACTTAACATCTCCCTACACTTTGAGATTTGGATTCCTTTTTGTCTTGCCATTTTTATTCCTAATAAAAAATCTTTGTATTTGGATGTGTTATTAGTATTATCAAACTGCGACTTAAAAGCAAAGAAAAAAAATCTCGAAATCTAGAGATATAAGAACCACGCCAACACCTGACCCAGTAGTTGAACAACTCCCGTCAAACTCAAGGGTCTAAACAACATTAGGATATTCTTCTTTGAATTCTACAGAGGGCACCTCAGATGTCATGAAATAATTACCCAAGCCTGCATCTTCAAAGAGAATTTGAGCCTTAGGATCATTTGATTTAGTGATGAAGTACTTTGCTTGTGCTTTGGGGTGAAGGACACAAGGAAATCCATTTACTGGAATTTTAGCTTTGGTCTAATCCATGTTTATTTCTCCTCCAATATCTTTGTAAAAACCTCTTTCTAAGAGAATACCATAAGCAATTGGGATATCAGCAACCAGGATAATCATTTTCACTCTCTTTTCAGGGAAGAAAACAAATGCAAATTGTGCATTCTTGATTTGTCCAATCAAGGGGACTTGTTTGGTTTCCATGGAATAACATTGACCATAAGATTTATTTAAGGTGAGTCCAAGGGGATGAGCTACTTTTACAAGCATTACGTTAGTAGAGGCTTCTAACTCAATTATGCATTTTCTGAGTTTAAAACCGTGTATAAGTAAGGATAGATAAAATAGTTCAATCTTCCCCAAAGAAGCAACAGAGGTCATATTACTCTTAGGTAAAGGATGAGTGGGGCTAGGAAAAATGCCTTTTGAAGAAAAAGGGATAGCAGCCTTACTTCTAATGAATTTGGCAAGTTTCTCAAATTTCTCAGTGTTGGACTGCAGGTACTTGGCTTCCGACATTTGGATTTTGGTTTTCATTGCATGATCAATTACGTCAAAAGCAGTATATGAATGAATGATGGAGGGATCAGTTCTTGTTACACTAGTTTGAGCTGAAGTACTGGTCTTGAGAGAAGGAGAAAAAGAGTTAGAAGACGAAGTTACCTTTTTAGTTGTCTCCTTTTCAATTTGCGCTGAGATAGGAGAGCCTCTTTTAGCCATAACCACGGGAGCTTCTTTACTTTTCTCCTTAGAGCCTTCAACCGGATTTCTTGGGGTTCTAAGATTGGGATCAACTGAAGACTACAAATGATTGGCCATCATGCTCACCTTCATCTTCCTCATACTCTAAGTACCCAATGCTAGAGTCGTTAACTGAATCGTCAAAAGACTCATCAGCATATCCTGAAGCTTCATTAGAGTCTTGATCTTCTAGTTCTTCACTCTCCTCAACTATTTCAACTGCTGCGTTGATAGGAGGAGCTTTAATGGCCAACATGGTGGGAGAAAAAATCAACTGATTCCTATCTCTTACGAGGGCACCATTGGCATTGTTGAAATTCCGTCTAGGAATATCCCGATAAGGAGCGTTGGTCACTTGTTGGGACAATTGCTTCTTTAAAGTGATCAAGTCATTGACCATCTTCTGAATCATAGGATCAGTAGTACTCTGAGAAGAACTCTAATTTTTAGGATTAGATGATTCTCTTCTAATCTTTCTAGCCAGAATAAGATCATCTTCTATTTCAGTGGTTATAGCTTGAGCAGTGGCCAAATCAGGGATAAAGGATCTTCTTAACAAGAAGCTCACATCAGGGGGATGAGCATTGATGAAGAACCACTTTTGATTCTCAAGAGTGGGAATGGATAGCTCTAGAATCTTATGAATCAACTTGTTGAATTTTGATATGAAGTCCCACATGGGTTCATAAGATTCCTTATTCATGTGTGTAAGTTGTGCTAACAAGGCATGAGAATCTTTCAACTGGTTTGAACCTTGCTTCAAATATATATCGCATGGTAGTCCAGTTGGTAATGCATGCATTCAGAAGATGGTAGAACCATTCTGATGCTACACCATGCAATGTTTTGACGAAGATTCAAACAGAGATGCCTTTATGAGCAACTCCAAGAATGCCACATGAAAAAAATAATGAAGCAATGTGTTCATCAGGGTGTTGTTTCCCATCACCGTTGAACTTAGGAATATTCTTACATGACCCATGTGGTAGATCATGCAACAACAGAGTTAGGGAAAGAGGACCAATAGCCACACCCCAAGGCACATATTGTGTTGTCATTATTTTGAATGATGTGTGTACATGAATCTAAGTATCTGACAAGAATAATGAATGACAGGTTGCTGAAACTTCTTGTTCTTAAGGAACCTAAGTTCTTCTGATAGGTGAAGAACTTCTTCACTCAGCTAGATACAACACTGTTGGGTAAAATTCTGAAATTATGTTGCTAAAACAAAACAAAGAATGAATCAGTTTCACCCCTGGCTCGACTTGACAGAGTGAAGGTATTTCTAGCTAGCTTGAACTGGAAAATAGATCTTTTTGACAATAAGGGAAATATAGAGTCACCATACACCAATAGGATAATATTAGTCTTATCAATCCGTATTACCCAGTAGAGTCACCAAAAACTATTGGCTGGATATATTGTCAAGCCAAAATATGAGGTTCAACCACAGTATATGGGATTAAATCCCTCCTCAAAGACAGGTGAGGCTGCCTATTTATTGCTAATCTAAAACGTAGCAAAAATAATATATAAACAAAGTTTGTAAAATAACACATGTTTCTATTCTCTCAAGATTTTGGACGTAAGAATAATATCTCAAGATACATGAATCCCACAACACAAAGTTTTTAAAATAACACATATTTCTATTCTTCAATGATTAAAAAGAAAATACAAAGTTTTTCTTCTTCTTCATAATAGTTCTTAATATTCAAAAAAAAAATCTTAACCCTTTGGAATGCACAAGCATCCCTTATTTATAATAAAAAGAGCAGAGAGAAATAGGATAAATCCTAGAAAATAGTTCTTTCAACGAGAGTCCTATTTTTCTTGACTCTCACGCAAGAGACCAAGTCAAAATTTTCTTTTTATGTGACAAAATGAAAATGAAAAAGACATGTCAATCTCAAAATTGAAATGACATGAAACATTATGCCTATTCTGTTTCACCATCTTTGTCTTCCTCCAGTGCAACCTGCTTGTCTCGAAATTTCTGGAACTTTCAGATCATGCCCTGTATCTCATCTTCATCCATCACCCTAGAATAATCACTTAGAACTTCACAAGTTTCTTGAGTGTCACTTGTGTTACCAGGATGTTTCTTTAATCTATTGTTGAGTTTTCTTAGTGATTCCAAAACATTTTCGATCCTTATGAACTTGTTAATGTTTGATAGATCAAAGACAGTAGTTGGTTCATGATGAATTAATTCCTAAATTTTATTGTATAGGTTGTCAGGAGGTAGAATCTTCGAGCTTTTTCCTAACACCTTGGAAAAGATCCTGGATAACTCCTCTTCTATATCATTACTGGCATCAACCAACTGATATCTAGATTCCCTCAACTTGGTGCAAGCTTCACTGAGAATATTTATCCTGAACCTAATGGCTTTGGCAAGCTAGAAATGCTTATCTCCATGTGGAATAATTCCTTCTTCCCATTAAGATCCGGGATGGAACTTGTTTTAGTGCATTGAGGGCTTCCAAATTTAATTTAAGGTTCCTAACTTCTTGTGAAAACTCATCATCCATCTTGTCACCATATTTCTTTATATCCTCCAAGGATTTGTAAACTTCCATTGTGTCATCTATGACCTCTCTTCCTCGTAAGAGTAGCCTCTTTATCCATTCTTCAACAATTATACCCTTCTTAGTGATCTTTTCAATCATAGGTACCGATGAGAAATTGAACCTGATAGGCATAGGGGTAGAAGATGATGGTGTTTCCTGAAAAGGCTTTGAAAGCTTGAGTAGTACCTCTGTCAATTGTTCCAATTTCTCTTTCAGCTCATCCCTACCTACCTTCATTTCTTTTAAATTTTGACAAAGCACGTTCATTGACATCTTGTGCATCCTATTGTGCTCCTTCAGTTGTCACTTTTCCTAGGTCAACCATTGTAATCTGATAATCAGTAGTTGTTATATCTTCCTTTGGTTTGTTGGCTACAGGAGTGGCAATCTTTGCAAACTTATGCCTTGAGGCATTTACTGAAAATCTTGAAACTATTTTGGGTTTCTTGGTAGATTTGGAAGGAGAAGCCTTGAGTGAACTGAAATCGAAGGCTGGTAGGGAAACTGCCACCTTCCTCTTCCTTGGAGTCTATTCGACCAATCATTGAGGTACAACAAAAGAATTTTCTCCTATTAGAGGTGTTATGGTTGTATCTATGGGTGGAGGAAGATTTGTTTACGGAGTCGTGATGACTGCAAGTGTAAGTGACCGTGGGAATAGATTCAAGGAATGAAGGTGTGGAAGGAGGAAGCATTTCTATAGCCATAGTAGGTCTAGGAGAGAGAGGGGAGAGATTAGAGAAAATTCTAGCCATGGCTAATGAGAGTGGTGTTGAAATATGTGATCAGGAAGATTGGGAGAGAGGGGGTAAAGACTCTAAAGCCAAAGCTTGAGAAGCAAGAGCAAGGCTTACCTCTGATGAGTAATCCAACAAAAGGGGAAATAAGAGGTTGACTAACCTCAGTTTCTAACATAATTTCTCCTTGTTCCTGCGGAGGAGGAGGTGAATCAAAGATCTCAATTATTTGTGTTGGAGTAGTAGATGATTCGGGCCCTTGCTTATCTCTTTTCCTGACAAACTTACACTTTATTTGCCTCTTGGTAGGAATTTTATCCGTTCTCCCTTGGAGGGTCCTTCTTCTAGAGTAGCTATCTTTGAAAATATATTTTCTTTATAACTCATTCCCCAAGAAATGAGCCATGTCTTAGTGTGGACAACGGTTTTGATCCAGCTCTCTTAGTGATAGAAGCTTTTTAAGAATGGACCAATCAATGACTGGGAATCCAAGTCGATCTCCATCTGACTGTTCATACCTAGGTTCCAAGACACTTTCATTATCCATGGTGCCTTCAGGGATATTATCTAGATCTAACATCTGAACTTCTTCAAGTGTTAGCATGTTGTTGTGTTTTCTTCAGATGACAACTTAATCATGAAGATCAACCCATATATCTTCCATAGTGGGTACATACATGTACAAGGTTCCATAAGACTTAAGGACTCCTTGGATGTTGAAACCTTCTCTCATCTTCATGTGCCTCTTTAATTTATCCTGAAGTTCATGCACCACATTCTTGGCCTTAACCATGGTGGAACATGTATACCTTCCAATGGAAATAGGGAAGGAGACAACAACTTTGTGTCTTCTTCGTTGGAATTTGTGAAAATCCAACAATCGTCTAACCAACTCCATGAGGATTAGTTTGTCACCGAGGAACTTTGGCAGACGGAAAGGAGTACCGTGGAACCTTACCACCCAAAGATAGGTAAAATTATTGAATTATAAGAAGATGCAGCTCCATTTTGACACTTCTTTCCATGCTTCATCATAAAATCTTCTCTTCCTTAAGTTAGGATCCAGCCTACAAATATTTTCATAGAAGAAGGCATCATTCATTCTTCTAAATTAGTCTTTAGAACCTTTTATTGTTAGTTGTGGAAAGTACTGATATATGTATTTTGTTTCTCGGTTCCCCTTTGTATCCAACCGTGGATAGTTCCTCATGCCTTCTACCACATAAGTGACATAAGACGTCATGTAGAACTTTCTAGTAGATAAGACCGTTTTCATTTGAGAGTCTATCTCATTACTTATTAGGCTTCCCCTGTCAATCCCTTGGTCATTTTTCTTTATGACAACCATGAACTGGTACATCCACCCTTGGAATTATTTTGAATCTGGGAGTCTAAATAACTGACTCAAAAGGGTGATTATATCACTAACTTCAAGAATAAAGTCACTTCTAGGGACCGACTTAGGAAACCTAGAAACAACTGGCTTAGCCTTGATCAAGAACTTTTTATTCACGTGCTTGATGTAGTCTTCCCAATCTTTGTGCTAGGCCTTCTATGCTGATTTAAGGTCTAAATCAACATATTCCGTGAAGTTGGGTAACTTTAGGAGTTAGTCAAAATAATATATGTCTAACTTCACTATTGAATCCCTTGCTTCATTTCTTACTGAGCGGGAGGCTAAGTCATACTGAGAAGCACAAGCTAGGATGAATTCAGGGCATTGGGCTGATACTAGAAATCCTACTGTGAGAGGAAGACCACTACCGGCTATTGACTTCATCCATGGATTCTGAGAAGAATACAAAATTATTTTCCTGAAGTCTTCCATATCTATATTACCGAGTTCTATGTCCCAAACTTCATAGTTGCAACTTATGTAAGAAGAGGAATCCATATTTTGATACTTATACTTCATCTTCCCTGACTTATCTGACTTATCCTGAGATGGGCTAGGTTCTGACATGAGGAGTCATGAGAATGCCTTGATGACTTCTGGAAGAGTAGTCAGGTGTGAGAGCTTGTTGAAAAACTCCACGGACCCACCAAACTATTCAAATTTTAAGACTTGTAAAACACTTTGTGAAACCTGACACACTGAAGTGTATGTCGGAAGTTAGGGTGTGTCAAACACCAAGAAAAATCTGACACACTGGTGGAATTTAATAAATGTCAAACATTTTGTGAAACCCAAAACAAAGGCGGAATTCAAAGTATGCTGAACAAGTAGCAAAAATTGACAAAGGCAGAAGTATTGAGATGTCAAAAACCCTACAAAACCTGAAATACACATATTAGGTTTCTAATGTGTCAGAGCATGATATTTTCCTACCTTCTTTCTTTTATGAAATTTTGAGATTCCTTTACAATCATTCAAGTAAAAATCATGAATTTTAAACTCTTAAAACATCTATAGGGAAAGTAATTTACCTACTGATGTCTTCCAAACAAGAACCCAAAATGAAGGAATGGAAAGAAATGATGAAACTAACCCAAAACCCTAAAACATTAATGGAAAAAGGAAATGAAATAACAACCCCAAACTACATCTTATGAATAACCCAAAAAAATCTCAAAAACATAAAGATGAGAAGAATACCTTCAACAATCTCGAAAAATAATCGAAAATGAATGGCGAAATCGACCGGAAAGCTCAATCAGGTTTGGAGGTGGAAGAAGCATGCATAGAAATCCAATGCAACAAAAACGTACAAGGTAACAAATGACATTTAAAAATTGACTATTTATAAAACCCTGGCATTAATTACACCTCACCTGACATGTGTGCCAACTACCAGACAACTAGACATTAATGACATGTCATCATGCTTGGGGCTTTCGAAAACCTGACACAAAGAATTTGGTTCATTTTGGGTGTTAGGTTTCAGGAAACATGAGACATGAAGCATGAGATGTTGAGATGCTTCCGAGTTCCAAAAACATGAGACACTGGCTTTGTTTTGGTTTACGGGTTTCGGGGAACATGGAACATGAAACATGCAATAAGAAAAGCATGTTTTGATGCTCTAAAACTCCAAAAAACTTGACACAAATGGACTTAGTCAATTCAGGGTTTCAGGATTTCAGGGAACATGGTACATGATGCATGTAAAGAACATGTTTTCATGCAGTGAAAGCCTGAAAACCTGAAAATATCTCTCAAAAGGAACTTTAAGAGATTTTTCCAAAATTTTACCGTGGTTATGTCAATTTTAGCTATTATCACTAAAACGAGATAACAATGTGTAAGTTAACTTTTGAGTGTGAAACACTCCACCTTCTTAGTAATTCAAATTTTTCCTTGGAGGATGATTTTGGAGGCTTGTGGGACAAGTTAAACTTGTCTCATGCCTCTTAAATTTACATACCAGCCTTTCCTATGGTTGGAGAGTTAAAATTAGAATATTGTAATACATTTTGGGAAGACCAATTATAGGTTTTAATTGCACTTTTCTTACATGTTTTATTTTCAGTCCTTATGGGGTATGGACTTGTTTGAGTGTGTAAGTAAATCTGTCATATTATTCACCCACCTATTTATTATGCATTGGATATTGAAGTTGAATTTTGTGTTGGAGTTGAGGATGTGTGAAGTGGCATCCTACATGGATCCACCTCACCCTCTTCTCTTCCCTCTTCTATAAAAATTGAATTCCTTGTCTTATTTTGGGTTGCTTCACTTTTGGGAGACTTCATTTTGGGAGAATTTTCTTTCTGTTTGGGAGCTCTTGCTAGGAGAATTTTTTGGAATAATGTTACATGCTTGTGTTGGGTTGATTTTTAGATTACTTGCATTGGAAGGAGCTTGATGTTTTGAACTTGGAACAAAATCCATCATGGAGAGGTAAGAGCTTGGCTCTTAGAAATGCTCTTCTTTCCCTTTATGAATATGTAAATGCTAGTATGTTTGTTATTGTTGTGGGTTGTTGGGTAGATGGCTTAGTGATGGTGTAGGAGAAGACTATGGGGTACTCTTGAGGGAGGCATAAGTGTTTTGGGGAGATATAAGTGTGAAGGGAGTTTGGTTTTGGGTTCCACCTTGTAAAAATAAATAGCTTGCTTTTCTTTACTCATTATGGGGTGTTATAAGAGGTTGGGGAGGCATAAGGAAATGTGAGGAATAAGGGGTACTTGGGGAGGCATAAGAAATGTTAGGGTTTTGATATACTATTTTTGACAGTTTGTAACTCAGGTGGTGATACCCATTTCCCCATTTGGGATGCATAATAAGCATGCCCCATAGTTATTTCTCCTTTGGCTTGCATGGTGAATCCCGCGTTTTGTTTGATGTCTTTCATGTTGTTTTAAAACTATTGTTTTTGTTTTGGATTGTGTTTTTAACTTGAAATGTGCATGTTGAAAGATTTCATTGTGATGTGGAAGCCTATTGTTGCCATGAGTTGAAATACATTTATTATTGCTTTGTGGTTGGGACTCGGAGGCCAATGAAGAAGGATGGCTTCTCCTCTTCATTGGATGTCTTGGCTGGGTGGAGAGAATTTCCTTTCCCCTATTCCTATTTTGATCAAGTTGGATAAATGAGAAGAATGCATGTTGTTGTTCTTGAGCTGAGAAAAGACAGTTTGATAGTCCCTTGTGAAATGAAACCTCATTGTAATCCTTCTCACTTGAAGTGGATGATCTTGTAAATGTTTGTAATGGAAAGATGTTGTATAGATTTGCAAGTGAAATTTGAAAATTAAAAGAGTTATACTCAGTATTTTGTTTAGAAAGAATGTGAAAGAATGATACATGTTTGGTATATTGTATTTGGTAATGAAATGGAAAGGAAATTGTAAGAGTTCATTTGAATTAATGAAAATGGTTTGCCTTGTCCATATGATGTTATTCCATTGGAAATCTGTGTTTGAAAAGTGGTAAAGTGGAACAAGTGAAAATAAAATGTAATATTCGGCTTTGTAATTAATAAATGATTTTAGAAGGAATAAATGATTTTTTTTCCCAAATCGTATTATTAAATTGAATTTGATCATATCAATGTATTGAAATCTCTTCTTGAAAGGAAGAAATGCGTGTGGGAAAAATACAATATTTTGTCTGTTTGAAATGTGAAAAATTTTAAATCAGTATTGCATTTTTGTCTTGGATAGTTTGATTTGAATCAATTAAATTTGT
The DNA here is from genome assembly GCA_019776745.2 of Taxus chinensis. NCBI lineage: Eukaryota > Viridiplantae > Streptophyta > Pinopsida > Cupressales > Taxaceae > Taxus > Taxus chinensis. Next base: position 472,919,073 of record CM034154.1, read on the forward strand.
AGACTAGAATTAGAATGAATTTTAATAATTAGAAATTAAAATGGCAAATAGATCATTTAAATTTTGGATCGTTGTCTTTTGTAATTTCAAACTGGAAATTAATTAAACCAAAAATACACAGTTCGAACCTACAATGATAAAATAAAAAATTAAATGATTGAATCTAAGTTTTTCCCACCGACCTACAACCAATCAGGTGATGCCACATGGCATCACAAGGCATCGGCGAAGGAACGGTTTCCTTTTTGTCTTTCGTATCTTAGAATTTTTTTGGAAAATTTTCCAAGTTTTCCCCGTCGGCCCGCAGCCAATCAGGGGCTACCACGTGGCATCGCAAGGTGCCGGTGGATGCGCGGGTCTCTGTACCCTCTTAGCCCTTAAATGCTTTAACTCAAATTTCTCCCCACCACTCTACCTTCCCTGTATTGGCTTAGGAGATGCCATCTTTCCTTTGCAAACTCATGGGATCATAGGCACAGAGCCAACTTTTCAACCGCGCGGGAGAATTTGCAAAATGTCTTCGGCCACCCTGCCTTTTCTCATTTTTTTTCCCACTTTGCCTTAGGGAGTGCCACATGTCCCTTGTGGATCTACGAACCCATGGGAGTGTGGGTGAAAATGTGATTTTTTCCCCACGTGGATTTTTTTTTACAAAAGTCTCCCTACCGCCCGCCAATCCGCCCTTTGGGCATATTTTCTCCCCTGTGCCCACAAGCCCGCCCTTGGGAAAAATGTTCACCCCAAGGCCCGCTAGCCCATAACTTGAAAAATATGAGGATTTAGGAGAACTTATTTATATCAATGGAAAGTTGAGGAAATTTCCTATCCAATGGAAGTGATTTAGGGAAATTTTGAATGCATTAAGTGTGATAAAAATAAAGTTGAAACTTTAAGCCTATTAAAGAGTGGGTATGGTAAGGATATTTTACCCCTCTGAACCTAACTGAAACTTCTAACCCTAAAATTTGGACCATGTGACCTCTGAAAATTGTTAATAAAATGAAAAGTATGTTCTAGTAGATTTTAGACTTGTTTCGGAACCTGATAGTGATCAACTGTTTTCTTGCAACCTGGGTTGTAGATTACTTCTAATAAAAAAAAATTATTCCCTAATTTTCCTAACTAACCCTAGGTTGTTTCTTGGGTCTCAAGTGGGTTGTTTTAATTGGCATCACAGTTGCATATCAAATAAGTAGTTCAAACATAATATGGACTAATGGGTTGAACTGGTTTTTTCTTGAGACATGAAACTTAAACCTAGTACACTGTTAAATGTAGATATATTTCAACTTTCTTTGTTGATATCATGCATGTTTTGCAAGAAAACATTCCAGTAGAATAAAACTTCGATATAAATGAAATGTACTCTGAAACAATAATATATGCAGGGATAAGTGGCATAGATGGGACTAGGGGACTTGGCTAAATATTCCTTTATTGCATCATACCATCCACTTTAGATCATGTTGTATCATTCAATTCTACCCTTTATGTTTCTAGACTCTTTAGGATGTTATTGAAAATAGTCTCTACTTTGATCCACTAGTAGCGAGCAAAAAATGCTTCTAGATACGACTTGAGTTTTTTCCATTGTAAACTTCAGGTATTTCCTTAATATAATTAGGAGGAGACATTTAGGAGAGAACTCCCATTCAGATTCAGCTAGGGTCAGAGTCACCTTATAGGGGACCTGGTGACCCAGTTTCAGAGCATAGATGAGAGGTCCATTTCGGATGCCTCTCCAGGCTTAGAAATGAGCATGAAAGAGGGACCTATAGGCATGTCAGACCACATTTTTCTACTTTTTTGAGATCACATCCAGGATGTCATTCTACATAGTCTTCTAGACCATCACATATAAGCATGGTGACATATATGGATTTCAGTCAGAGGCCTCATATAGTGAGCTTGAGTGAATTCTTTAAGTTCTGATCCTTGAACTATCCACAAATAAAAATCATACCCCAAGCAATCTACTGAGGGATGTAGTTGGTGTATGTTGGATGAATTATGACCAGAATCTCCATTTTAGATTGTAACTAAAATTACCTAGGATCTCATAAAGGAAAGCATCCCATGCCCAATGTTAGATATTTTTCACAGAGGTTCATATCAATATTGGACAGATGAAATTCATGACATCTGACAGGACATGTTTTTTTAATGTCTGAGAAATTCTAGTAAATATTTGAACTCCACTCTAGATATGGCCTGCCATTTGGGACAATGTTGAAAATTCAGATTAGGAGCAGATCAATAGGTTCAAAATGAAACCAATGCCAAAATAGACTTTTAGAGGTTTCTTATCGATCCATTATCCAAAGCCACTTTAGGATAAATCTTTCTAGATATTTTTCTTTACTGATCTAGCATTGGGAAGCACTGTGTAGGAAATACCCAACATACTGGAAACCGAGTCTGGAGCGGCATATAGTACATGCAGGATTGTGTAAAAATCATCTGGATCATTTACCTCAATAGTCCTCATTGTCTGATAATGTCCCTAACATAGACATCTTTTAGACCCCAACAATAGCAACAACAATAGCAGTCTCACCCACCTTATAGACCCCCAAATACAGATTTGATGCCTAAAGATGCAACAGATTTATGGGGCCTACATCCTAGGGATCTGAATTTAATATGACAAAGTGTGACTAGGGTAAAGCTGGGAAACCCAAAAAAATCTAGCCAATAGAAATATCAACAGACTCGCACTCTGGATCTAATCTACCAGATTTTATAAAGCCACAAATATGAAAGAACATACATGATTTTGACCTGCTACATAGGGGAGAGGCTTAGGATTAATTTATTTTGAAACCCCAATCTGCAGAAAATCAAGGCATACTTGGAGAAATTTCCCACATAACTCACTCATAACAATGCTCCGATCCACACAAATACACCATGCACTAATATTAAGAAAAATAGGGAGAACAGTCATATGATGTTACTCATTCATGCAAATGACCAACACAATTTCAGGTAGAATATCCAGAGTACAACAATTCTCCCTGCAGGTAGCTATTAGGCTGGAAAAAATCCTACCTAAAACATGATTTGATTAACTGGTTAATCCATATCAGATCAAAACCTCTTTAAATGCACCATCATTTAGTAGAGTGATCCTAGAAATGGTGTCAGTATAGGTATGATCAGAAGGCTGGAAAACACAGCTACAAATGGCTTCTTCAAACCAATGATCCAAAAATCTGCAAAAACTCGTTATTTATTCACTGCTGTGAATGGAATTGAAATATCCTTGCACCAGTATCACATGGAATCCCATGTGTAGAAATCCCTCACACATTCTTGGGGTTTTCGTCCACAAGAGAGTACATCCTAACGGTTTATGTCCTTAGAAATAATTGTCTACACACAAGGCTAAAAGCTTCATTGTTACCACAAGGTTAGAATCTTGAGAAGATGATCAATGTGTCTTCTCTAAGCAATTTTCATTGCTTAAATAGAAGAATTGGGCCTAGTGGCCACCATCTCAACTAACCAGGTTAAGTGGTGTGTATCCTGGGGTTGCATTAAATGCTATTCTACCAACCACTTAGTCTTCTCTAGGCTGAGTTGCATGGTTCTTAGAAGGACCATAACTTTTGCCTTATTACCCCATTTTGAGCCTTTTTTTATGCTCTTTTGCCTCCTTAGCGCAAGTCGCACTGGGGTCTAGAACCCAACAATTTTAGATTAAGTGCTTTCATATAGATTTGGTTCACTTTTATATTTTTTAAGTCTAATAATAATTTATTATAAGATGACCATGTGATACCTTTATGTTTTCAACTTGTAGCTAATGAAGGCATATTGGAGAAAGGCCTTGATTCGTCCTTAGTATTTCTTCCCTTAGCCGTTGGGTAGACAAAATAGGTGAAGGGCCTTTGATTGAAGAAAAAGGATGGATCCTTACAGTTGTCTATCCTGATTACTCCCATTTGGACTTATGAAGGAACTTACTTCAAGAATCTTTGGGTATCCCCTTGCAATGCATTGACTGATTTGTTTGATCAGATTAATTGTATCCGCGGTTTAAATCTTTTTTATTTATCTTAATACAGGTTGCCATCAGCTGTGGATTTCAGAGGTTTATACATGTTATATGACCTTCTTCCGTACAAATTGTTGGCCACTATGCATTTTTGGCATAGGGGATCCTTTTAATAATGACTAATAGCCCCTGCATTGATTTATAACTTTAATAAATGGAGTATTTAGGACTCAATATGTTTGATCACTTAAATGCTCATAATGCACTTGATGATATATTTATTTACAATCTTAAATTCAACATTTAGGATCAACAACAGGAGGGACCTTCACCAGGTAATAAATAAGGGCCAATAAGAACATGCAAATCTAGAAGAACTTGGAGAATATGTGCTATATGTATCAGATAGAAAAATGCAGTATTTCAATGTATCTCATAATTTTTGAGAAAGGTATCTTTCATTTAATCCTTCCAAGATTAGTGCTCTTGTGGATGTGACTAAGTCACCCAATATGTTGTGTACCACCATGTGATACAGCTTCCAGATGAAGAAGTGAGAAAATGCCTAGCAGGCCATCAGATATCAGGAGATAATCTTACAGTGGACACCCCATCACCCCCCTTCAGAGGAAAGTGGAATGAATTTTGTTGAATCACATAGGTTCAAAGCAAAGGGATTACAGTACATTATATGTATGTCTCACTACAACACCTAACGCTTGCAATGCTAGATCCACAGGGTGAGTTTTAAAATATGCATCGTGAAAACATCGTAAGTAAGGATTACAGGTTTGTTGACTGCAGTAGAGCATAGTAGTGGATTATAAGCAATGTAACGTAATCGATGTAATCTAAGGAGAATAATTCTCTAACTCATGATATTGAGCTTGTATACATTGTGAATGCTTTAATTGTAAAGTAGGCATTATGTTGTAAGTGGCCCATATATTAACAATCTGGATAGATCAACACTGATACTTCAGGGCACCTTGTTCACACAATCAAATCTCAATGAAATAGATCAGTGGAAATGTAAGGAAGGACACGAAGACATCCACGTGATATGAATAATGGAAAATAAGAGCACTGTGAAGGGGCATGTGTTGACACAAAGTGAAGTAGCAAATCCACTTTGAAATAGATAAGAGACAATAAATGAAAAGACACAAAGGCCAACATCATTGAGCAGAGATTTAAGCACCCTAAAATAATCTTCAGATAAACTTCATTCTTGACAACTTATAAAGCGCAATCTTGATATCAAGCAATTGAGTCTCAAAAACCAACTCAAGGGGAAGCTTGACGGTAAAGCCTTAAATGGTAAAAAGTCTTCTTATGTGTAAAGGCTAAATTGAAGTATAGCAGAGATAAATGACCAGTCAATTAGGAAAACTAGGTAAAGTAGCACAAGAAGCACCTTGAAATTTGGAATCCCATAACGAGGTGAAGAATCTACCATTTCAACTTGAAATTTGTGGGTATAGTGCATTGGAAATGGACTTAGTCCAGAAATGGGGGAAAAAAAGGGACACAATTTTTCCTGAGTGTCAACGAAACTTGAAGGTTGGGCATCTAATAATTCTAGCATAGCATATGCTCAAAATTTGACTCAAGTGATACCGGAATGGAAGTAGCGTAGAGCTCATAATCTAGTTTCTAAAGTACTTCATTTTTGTTCTAAAAATGGTGGAGGTATTACCATGAGGGTCATCATGGTCACGGTTGATAAATTGCACACAAAGTATCTCTACTTTTATCCGTGTCAAGACCAATAAGATACCTATTGTGCAGTGTGCCTGGGTATATTTGAGTTTTAGAAAATTAGGTTGTATGGGAATCCTTTCACTAGATCAGTTAGGTGACCATGATCCTTTGTATGAGGTCCCACTAATTTTTCACTACCATGCAACATGCCCTTGAGACAATGATAATTTTTTAGCATAACATTTCAAAGTGCAGACATCTCGACAAAATGATTTGTGTGGACACCCCTGTAAATTTAGAGAAAATAGCTCAGAACGTATGTTTTTTTTTAATAGTGTGTATGGAATGGAGTACTTAGTACTTAGAGGAATTTTCCTACAATAATAGTTTTCAGAGTTAAATAGGCATGGATCCTTTTCATAAATTGTGTATAGTAAACGTATGCATGACACCTTTTGACAAGAAAAGAAGGCAACAGTAAAAGAAATTAGAGGATAGATTTTCTCTTAAACTAGATCAAATTGTTACAGGACATGGAGAAGCAGGTGATCGTCACCAAGGTACAAACCGAGCTTGACATCGTAGGTATAATGTTTTTTGGAGCATGTATTCATGTTATAACACATGTACACCTATCGGGGCGTACAGTGTGACATTTTGATGTTTTTTTTGTAAATCATAGATTTATTCACGGATTACACGGGTCCAAGGTTGTTAGGGTAGGATATCCAAAGCAAATCCTAGCCTATGGATTGGGATTCGGGGGCAAACCCATAGAAGGTGAAATGTGAGCGCATTCATAACGCGCTCATGTTATGTCCTGAACTAATATCCAAACGTATAAAAAACAAAAGGTAATCTACAAATTATGGTCTGTTTCTGGTCACATGGTTGTCTCAAAAACTATTGCATATTCCTGTAAAACTACCTTTTGATACTTACTTGACAATTGTGATGTATTTTTTCTTATATAGATATTGTTTTGTGACATTATTTATAGCATTTTTTGAGATATGAGTGTGTTTTGTGAAGGTGAATAGTGTGTGTGAATTCAAGTGTGAATTTGGGAGGGTTTGTTGAGCGTAGCTCCAAACAAGATATGATTATTGTAATTGTGAAGACTATTGGCTTGTAATAAAATCTAAGAAAGTGTTCTTGGTGGATGTAGCCGACATTGGGTAAACCACATTAAATATTGTCTTCGTGTTGTGCATTTTTCATTTCTATAATTCTATTCATACTTCTTATTATTGTGATTCTAAGGAATTATTCCGCATTAGATATTATTAATTCCTAAAAATTGGTATCAGATCCTAGATTGGTTTCCTGAAGTGTTGAATTGTAGGGAAAGTTTCAGCTTGAGTGGGACCTATAGTAGATGATGGAAGATCTAGGGTTGATAAATTCAATGGGTAGAATTTTAGTCTTTGGAAGATGCAAATGGAAGATTACCTTTATCAGAAGGATCTTTATACTCTTTTTTCTGAGAAGGTGAACAAACCCTCGAGCATGACAGATGTGGAATGGGATTTTCTTGATAAGAAGGAACTTGGGACAATCTGGCTGTGTCTTGCATCTTCGGTGTTATTTAATGTTTCAAAGGAAAAGACTACAAAAGATCTAATGGATGCATTAGGGAAGTTTTATGAAAAACCCTTTGCCTCTAACAAGATATTTTTAATGAAAAAGTTGTTTAATATGAAGATGTTTGAGAATAGTTTAGTAGAAGATCATTTAAATTATTTCAATATGATTGTGAATATGCTAGCTTCGGTTACAATAGAATTTGATGAAGAAGTTAGGGATTTATTAATTTTGTGCTCTTTACCTGAAAATTGGAATAGCTTGGTAATGGTGGTAAGCAACTCGGTTCCAGCTAACTCGAAGTTGAAGTTTGAGGATGTTGTAGGGGTGATTCTAAGAGAGGAAATGTGAAGAAAAATCTTTGGGGAATCTTCTACTTTAGGAAATGCTTTGACAGTGGAAACTAGAGAGAGACAGAAGAATAGAGGAAACTATGGAAAATCAAAAGATCGGGCAAGGTCAAAATCCAAGAGCAAGATTATATGTTGGAATTGGGGAAAGTCTGGGCATATAAAGAAGGATTGTTGGTAGCTTCAGGATAAGAAGAAACAATAGGAAAAGAACAAGGAGGCAAATGTGGCATTAGGTAATGTATGTCAGGATGCTTTGATTCTTTCTTTGCATAATATTACTGAATCTTGGGTTTTAGATTCAGGGGATTCTTTTCATGTTACTTCACATAGGCATTATTTTGTTGATAATGTTCAAGGGGATTTTAGGCATGTTTTTCTTAGTGATGATGAGCCTTGCAGTATAATTGGAAAAGGTTCTGTTCAGGTTAAGATGTAGAATGGGAATACATGGCTATTGAAGGATATAAGACATGTGCCTACATTAAGGAGAAATTTGATATTGGCAGGGCAATTAGGAAGTGATGGTTGTACTGTGATATTTACAGCTGACTCTTGGAAGGTTACCAAGGGTGCTCTTGTGGTGGCAAGAGGTAAGAAGGTTGGAACCTTGTATTTATCCACTGATAGTACTAATGATTGTAATCATGTGGATTAAGATGTAGATACAACATTATGGCACTATAGGCTTGGTCATATGAGCCATAAGGGCATGGACATCATAAAGAAGAATTTACCTAGATATATATAAACAGGTTCTGATTTATGTGAGAACTGCATATATGGGAAACAAAAGTGAGTAATGTTTCTCAATATTGGACCTACGAAGAAAGAGAGTAAGTTAGAGTTGGTACATTTTGATGTGTGGGGGCCAGCTTAGGTATCATCTCTTGGGGGTTCAAGTTATTATGTTACTTTTATTGATGATGCAACAAGGAAAGTTTGGGTTTATTGTATTAGAAAAAAATCTGATGTATTTGATACTTTTGTTAAATGGAAAGCCTTGGTAGAGAATTTAATAGGTCTTAAGTTAAAATTTCTCAGGTTAGATAATGGAGGGGAGTATTGCAACAATGAATTTGATGATTATTGTTCTAAGAATGGAATCCATAGGAAAAAGATAGTTCCAGGAAACCCACAACAGAATGGGGTGTTAGAAAGGATGAACATAACAATAATGGAACGTGCTAGGAGCATGAGGATACATGCAGGACTACCTCTTTATTTTTGGGTAGAAGCAGTGAGCATAGCTATGTACTTGATAAAAAGAGGACCCTCAAGTGCCTTGGATGAAGGCATACCTGAGGAGGCTTGGTATGGTAAGAAATTCGATTACTCATTTCTTAGAGTCTTTGGATGTGAGGTGTTTGTTCATATTGACAAGGATGATAAGACCAAGCTAGAGGCTAAATCAGAAAAATGCACTTTTATTGGTTATGGTGGTGATGACTTTGGATTTAAATGTTGGAGTATTAAGGACAAGAAAATCATTTGGTCTAGGGATGTGGTCTTTAATGAGAAATTCATGTATAAGCAATAGTTATAGGAAAACAGGGAAGAATCCAAGAAAGAATATGCAGTGGTAGAGGAGCTTCTGGATGGGATAGTGACCCATGGATTAGTTCAGGAACCTACTCAATAGGAACACCAAACTCCTACAATGAGGAGGTCTTCTAGGGTAAGAAAAGAACCTGAAATTTTTTCTCCTTCTCTTTATTATTTATTAATCAATGATAATGGAGAGCCAGAGAGCTTTGATGAAGCAATACAGGTAGATGTCAGTAAGAAGTGGGAGTAAGCCATAGATGAGGAGCATAAGTCTCTCATGGAGAACCAGACTTGGGATTTGGTGAAGCTACCATAAGGCAAAAGATCATTGCAGAACAAGTGGGTATACAGAGTTAAAATATGAAGAAGGAGGAAAGAAAAGATATAAGGCCCGGTTGGTGGTCAAGGGGTTTGCACATAAACAAGGTATAGATGTTGATGAGATTTTTTCTCATGTAGTAAAAATGACTTCTATTAGAACTGTTCTTGGAATAGTGGTAATAGAAGACTTACACTTAGAATAGTTAGCTGTAAATACTACATTTCTCCATGGTGATTTGGAGGAGGAGCTATATATGTAGCATCCAGAAGGATATGAAGTCAAAGGTAAAGAGGATATGGTGTGAAAATTGAAGAAGAGCTTGTATGACCTGAAACAAGCTCCATGTCAATGGTATAAGAAGTTTGATAGCTTCATGATGGAGCAAGGTTATATTAGATGTCATTCTAACCATTGCGTGTATACAAAGAAATTTGAGGATGGAATTTATATTATCATGTGTTTGTATGTTGATGACATGTTGGTTGTAGGTAAAAATATGTAGGAAATAAAAGTACTCAAGAATCAACTAAGTGAATCCTTTGATATGAAGGATTTGGGAGTATCTAAACAAATCCTTGGTATGAGGATAACTCAGGATAGGAAGGAATGGAAGCTGACTTTCTCTCAGGAAGAGTACATTAGGAAGGTATTAGATAGGTATAACATGTAGGATGCTAAACTGGTTGGGACTCCTTTGGCAGGCCATTTTAAGTTATCAAAGGAGCAGTGTCCCAAGACATAGTAGGAAAGAAACCAGATGTCCAAGGTACCTTACTCATCAGCGGTTGGCAGTTTGATGTATGCTATGGTGTGCACTAGGCCTGATATTGCCCATGCAATGGGAGCTATGAGTAGATTTATGAGTGATCCAAGTAAAGACCATTGGCAAGCAGTAAAGTGGATCCTTTGGTATTTAAGGGGGACCATGGGGACAGTTTTGTGCTACAGTGGATTAGACACCACTTTACATGGTTATGTAGATTCAGACATGGCTAGAGATGTAGATAGCATGAGGAGCATGACATGTTATATTTACACTATAGGTAGGATAGAAGTGAGCTGGATTTCACGACTACAGAAGCTGGTGGCTTTGTCAACCACAAAGGCTGAGTATTTTGCTGCCACAGAGGCAAGCAAAGAGATGATTTGGTTACAAAAATTGCTTGAGGATTTGGGGCATAAGTAAGAGGAATATAAGCTGCATAGTGATAGTCAGAGTGTTATACACCTAGATAAGAACTTTTCTTTCCACTCCAGGATGAAGCATATATAGTTGAAATATCACTTCATCAAGACAGCTTTGGAGGAAGATAAGTTGAAGTTGAAGAAGATTCATACTAGTCAGAATCTTGTAGACATAATGACCAAGGTGGTCACAAGGGATAAACTAAAGCTATGTTTAGCTTTGGTTGGCCTTCATGGATGATAGTGAAGGGTTGAGAAGCTTGCTCAATGGAAATCAGTCTCCAAGTGGGAGATTGTTATGTTTGTGCAGCCTGTTTTCATGTTAGATTTTGGTATACCTTCCATGTGTTACACTCAGATATTTTTTATGGTGGTCCTGCTCGCTGGTGAGCAGCTCAAGGGGGTTAGAGGGGTGAATCCCCCCTGATGGGGGCTTGGGGGCGAAGCCCCCAAAGAAATTTTTCATGGGTAGCTTATTAACCCATGGGTAATGGGTAACTGTTCTGGGCTGTTTTTGGGCCCATGGTTTTTTGGTACCCATTGTTTTATAAAACCACCTCTTTGATTACCTATTGATGTAATTATAAATAGATGAACATACAATAGGATTTATATGAGTGTGTTTTGTGAAGGTGAATAGTGTGTACAAATTCAAATGTAAATTCAGGAGGGTTTGTTGAGCGTAGCTCCAAACAAGATCTGATTATTGTAATTGTGAAGATTGTTGGCCTGTAATAAAATCTGAGCAAGTGTTCTTGGTGGATGTAAACCACATTGGGTGAACCATGTTAAATATTGTCTTCGTGTTGTGCATTTTTCATTTTTGTAATTCTATTCATACTTCTTATTATTGTGATTCTGAGGAATTATTCCGCATTAGACATTATTAATTCCTAACAGGAGGCACATGACAGACAGAAGAAGTATGCAAATCAACATAGAACCAACCGTAGTTTTGATGTGGGCATGAAGGTGTTCCTTTTTGTCATGCCACATAAGAGCCCTATCCGTTATCTAAAATGTTCTAAGTTAGCTCCTATATTTGTGGGTCATTTTGAGATCTTGGAGCGTATCGGCCCTTTGGCCCGTCATCTAGAATTTCCACCCAGCTTTTCTCACATACATGATGTGTTTCATGTTTGAGTTCTTAGGAGATATGTTGCAGATACTTCTCATGTGTTAGATTGGAGATCATTGTAGGTGCAGGATCAGGGGCAAGTGATGGTGGAGCCCATTCGCATCCTAGATTGTAGGACCTTGGGCCTTCGAGGCAGATAATTTGATCAGATTTGGGTGCAGTGGGACAAATATGATGAGACTGTAGCTACATGGGAGGATGCTACTTTGCTACAAGTTCAATTTCCACATTTTTTCTAGCGAATTCTAGGAGGAATTTGAGTCTAAGGGGAGGGGGATGTAGTGCTCACTTCCCTATGAAACCTTTTGATACTGATCATGACATTGTCGACTATATTATGGACAATATTATAGTTTTGATTTAGTATGATGTTAGATATTTGGTCATTGATTATTGTTTACTTTGATTCTTATATGATGCATGATGATTATTAGAGACACTTTATATGTTGATAATGTTATACTGTTGGACATGGTTATATGATGGATGTTGTTTGGACTTGTGATATTTGGATATTGTGAGTTGACCTAGAAATGGAAAATTATTGGATGATGATATAGTTGTTGATAAAAATATAATGATACGGTTAGATTACTTTGATGTTGTTGTGATTCATATATGTAGATTATTTTGTAATTTTAATTATATTTATATTACTTTGGATGTTCTGATATGTCCACGAGGCCGAAGGAGGTATTTGTGTTTTGTAGGTTAAAATATCACAACAAACATAAGGGGATTGGAGACCAGCCACATTGGAATTCTAGATGAATTCAACAAGGTCACCATGGCAACTAGTTTTGTTTGTGTGTGTGTTTGTTAGTGTTAGGAATTCCCATGGGGGGATCACCTTTAAATGTGACGAAGGGATTTTATGTATTTCTTTTATTTTTGGTCCCTTTTTGTTTAATTTTTGCATGTGTTTATTTTGTGGTGCACTTACCCCTTTCATTGTTTATTTAATGGTGTGTAAATATTGTGAGTAATCATATTATTTAGTTAATTAATTAAAAGATGTTATAAGAATGTAATTAATAGAGTTGTTGGTCATGTTTTAAAGTGTTATAAGAATGTGCAAGTAATGTGTAGGTGACTTTGTTAGTGATGTGTAAGTTAACTTTTGAGTGTGAAACATTCCACCTTCTTAGAAATTCGAATTTTTCCTTGGAGGCTGATTTTGGAGGCTTGTGGGACAAGTTAAACTTGTCCCATGCCTCTTAAATTTACATACCAACCTTGCCTATGGTTGGAGAGTTAAAATCATACTTTTGTAATGCATTTTGGGAAGACCAATTATAGGTTTTAATTTCACTTTTCTTACATGTTTTAATTTCATTCCTTATGGGGTATGGACTTGTTTGAGTGTGTAAGTAAATCTGTCATATTATTCACCCACCTATTTATTATGGCATTGGAGAATGAATTTGACTTTTGTGTTAGAGTTGAGGATGTGTGAAGTGGCATCTTACATGGATCCACCTTACCCTCTTCTATTCCCTCTTCTATAAAATTATAATTCCTTGGCTTTTTTTGGGTTGCTTCACTTTTGGGAGACTTCATTTTGGGCGAATTTTCTTGTTGTTTGGGAGCTCTTGATTGGAGAAGTTTTTGGAAGATTGTTGCATGCTTGTGTTGGGTCAATTTTTGGAATGCTTGCATTGGAAGGAGCTTAATGTTTTGAACTTGGAACAAAATCCATTATGGAGAGGTAAGAGCTTGGCTCTTGGAAATTTTCTTCTTTCCCTTTTATGAATATGTAAATGCTGGTATGTTTTTTTATTGTTATGGTTTTTTGGGTAGATGGATTAGGGATGGTGTAGGATAAGACTATGGGGTACTCATGAGGGAGGCATAAGTGTTTTGGGGAGATATAAGTGTGGAGGGAGTTTGGTTGTGGGTTCCACCTTGTAAAAATAAATATCTTTCTTTTCTTTACTCGTTATGGGTTGCCATAAGAGGTTGGGGAGGCATAAGGAAATGTGATGAATAAGGGGTACTTGGGGAGGCATATGAAATGTTAGGGTTTTGATATACTATTTTTGGTAGTTTGTAACTCAGGTGGTGATACCCATTTCCCCATTTGGGAGGCATAAGAAGCATGCCCCATAGTTATTGCTCCTTTGGCTTGCATGGTGAAGCCTTCATTTTGTGTGATGTCTTTCGTGTGGTTGTAAAATTGCTATTTTTATTTTGGACTATGTTTTTAATTTGAAATGTGCATGTTGAAAGATTGTATTTGATGTGGAAGCCTGTTGTTGCTAGGAGATGAAATACATTTCTTATTGCTTTGTGGTTGGGGCTCGGAGGCTGATGAAGAAGGATGGATTCTCCTCTTCATTGGATGTCTTGGTTGGGTGGAGAGCATTTCCTTTCCCCTATTCTTGTTGGCTGAATGAGAAGAATGCATGTTGTTGTTTTGGAGCTGAGAAAAGACAGTTTGACAGTCCTTTGTGAAATGAAACCTCATTGTAATCCTTCCCACTTGAAGTGGATGATCTTGTAAATGTTTGTAATGGAAAGATGTTGTACATATTTGTAAGTGAAATTTGAAATTTAAAAGAGTTATACTCTGTATTCTGTTTAGAAAGAATGTGAAAGAATGATACGTGTTTGGTATAATGTATTTGGTAATCAAATGGAAAGGAAATTGTAAGAGGTCATTTGAATTAATGAACATGGTTTATCTTGTCCATATGATGTTAATCTATTTGAAAAGTGGTAAAGTGGAACACGTGAAAAGAAAATGTAATATTCTGCTATGTGATTAATAAATGATTTTGGAAGGAATAAAAGAAAGAATTTGTAAAATTGCCTTTAGAAATCAGTAAATGAATGAAATGTTTTTCCCAAATTGCATTATTAAATTGAATCTGATCATATCAATGTATTGAAATCTCTGTTTGAAAGGAAGAAATGCATGCGGGAAAAATACAGTATTTTGTCTCTTTGAAATGTGAAAAAATTGAAGTTGGTATTACATTTTGGTCTTGGATAGTTTTATTTGAATCAATTAAATGTGTAGACGAGAATTGGAAAGAATTTTAATACTTAGAAGATGAAAACGGAAAATAGATCCTTTAAATTTTGGATCCATGTCTTTTGTAATTTTAAATTGGTAATTAATTAAACCAAAAATGCATATTTTTAACCTGCAACGATAAAATAAAAAATTAAATGATTGAATTGAAGTAGTAGGCCCTAAACGAGTTCAAATAGACAAAAACACTTAAGGAAATATCTCAAAACTTAGCAAAATCGGGCTCAAACCATTTTGCATTCGTTTTCTATCAAGAAACGGAAATGTTCAAATTGCAAATCATTTAGACAAATTGAACCTTGAATTCTTCCTTAAATCCATTCAGGAAAAATCATCCATGTCTATTTGACATGTTGAGAGAGGAGGGAGATCAAATTGAATAGATCTAACAAGTTAAAATTTACCAGCTTGCATGGTAAAAGCCTGCAGGCTATTTTCTTAAAATTGACCACTTAAACTTTATCAAAATGAAAAATTAATGATCTCTTTAATAAAAAGACATCGATAGATTTCCAGAAAGTCTCATTTTTACCAAAACTGAGATCTCTATAAAAATTTATGGCCTTCTGAAGTTTTCTTCACTTGGCGTTAAAATTTTGGGAAAAATTTCCTTAGTGGGCCCATGACCCGAATGTTTTTTCCCTTAAGCACTTAGGAAAATTTTGGGAAAATTTTCTAGATTTTCCCCACCGTCCCGCCAGCCCTTAGCCAATCAGAGGCTGCCACATGGCACCATAAGGTGCTAATGGTGGGACGGATTCCCTTTTTAAATTAGCACTCTCAGAAAATTTTCCAAGTTTTCCCCGCCACCCCGCAACCAATCAGGTGATGCCACGTGGTGTCACAAGGTATTACTGGAGGAAAGGGTTCCTTTTTGTATTTCATGTCTCAGAAAATTTTTGGAATTTTTTTTAAGTTTTTCCCGCTGGCTCGTAGCTAATTAGGGGCTGCCACGTGGCATCGTGAGGTGCTGGAGGAGGCGCGGGTCTCTGTACCCTCTTAGCCCTTCGGGGCTTTAAGTCAATTTTCTCCCCACCACCCTACCTTCACTGTGTTTTTTTAAGAGATTCCATGTATCCTTTGTGGACTCGCGATAGTGTGGGTGCAGATCTAACTTTTCACCCGTGCAGAAGAATTTACAAAATGTCTTCCACCACCCCACCTTTCCTCATTTTTTTCTCCGCGCTACCTTAGGGAGTGCCATGTGTCCCTTGTGGACCTACGGACCCATGGGAGCATTGGTAAAAATGTGAATTTTTTCCCACATGGGAAATTTTTTACAAAAGTCTCCCCATGGCCCGCCAACCCGCCCCTTGGGCAGATTTTCTCCCCTGGGCCTGCAAGCCCGCCCTTGGGGAAAATTTTCACCCCAAGGCCTGCCAGCCCATAACTTGAAAAATATGAGGAGTTAGGAGGACTTCTTTATATCAATGGAAAGGTGAAGAAATTTTTTATCTAATGGGAGTGATTTATGGAAATTTTTAATGTGTTAAGTGTGGGAAAAATCAAGTTGAAACTTTAAGCCTGTTAAAGAGTGGGTATGGTAAGGAATTTTCCCTCTGAACCTAATTGAAACTTATAACCCTAAAATTTAGATGTTATGAATTCTTATAATTATTAATAAAATAAAAGTATACTCTAGTAGATTATAATTGTTCTAGAACATGTTAGTGACAACTGTTGTCTTGTAACCTGGTTGTAGATTCTTTTAATAAAAAATAATTATTCCATAATTTTTCTAACTAATCCTAGGTTATTCTTGGGTCTCAAGTGGGTTGTTTTAATGGGAATTACAGTTAGGATCCCAGCTCCACATGAGGTTCCTATAATATTACATGAAAACATCAAGTTCCAAAAGAATATCTTGTTTCAGTGAAGTTAGAGTTTCTGATTTCTTTATTTTCAAAATCCTATCACACTTATTCTATCATGAAGTAGGCTCCATAATATTTCTAATGCTTAGGATATGAGATCCTAACACTTCATGAGGCTCCTAAAACCCTCTGTTGAAGTTGAATATTTGACAAAGCATGCACATTCCTTTTTCCCAAAAAGTGCCTATGCGTAAACCTTTCCCAAGACCATCCAAAGGATCCCAAAAAGGTTGTTGAATAATACCATCATGGAGAAGACTCCGAAACCTTTTTTTTACTACAAAAATCACTTATGAAATGCTTGAAGGATCCCAAAACCCTTTTCTGAAGTTGATCTTTGAAAATGAGCAATTTTAAAAAATTTAAGATATTTTGACCAATTTGAAAAAAGGACCAAAAAATCAATAGGTTTTTAATATAAGATTAAATGAAATTTCATATATCAATAGGTTATAACTACCTTCAAGTAACTAATTGTTAATTTACATTATACTTTTTTAAATAAGTCACTCAAGTTAATTTTACATTTTAATAATTCAAGGAAAAATAAAACCAAAAATTACAACGCATAAATACAACAATTTACTTATTTGGAAGACTAGGAGGAAAGTGAAGATGCTAAAAATTTCATCTTTAGAACGTGCATGCTGAATTTTATCAACAAACATATTGTATCAAATTCCTTTGGAATGAAATTGTTACCAAGATTGTTAAGCCAAATTCCCATAGTATTTAAAATTTCTGAACCGGTTCCTCCGAATTCAACCTAGTTCTTTAAAGCTTCTACTATTACATTGTGTAATTTAGAAAATATCATCCATTTTGGCTTGATTGAAATTATCAACGTTGAATTATTCTTCTCTAATCAACTTGCTGAATTAATTTTTGATTTACTTACTATATTGAGATGTGAGGAATTTTACCTCACATATCAAATTGATGAAGATTCTCATCCAGTTATGAAATTATCTGGTTGGACGGAATCCCATCACTCTAGCCAAAACATTATTATGTTTGATAACTTTTTAATGAATTCATTTCATTAAAGGTACTTTCTTTTTAATCTTCAAAAAATACTTAATAATCATAGTTTGATATTTGTTAGTGTTCAAATCATACTCATTTTATGTCATTTAAACAATCAATACTTTAACATTTGTAAGAGGAGTAATCCCAAGATCCAAATTGACATGGTGAGCATCAAGTTGAGGAATGACTTTTCCTAAAGGATATTTCAATTTTTTTATGGGCATAAAATTATGAAGCATAAGCTAATACCATATTTGCACACTAAACAAAAGTAGGAAAACCACTTTCACATGATAATTCACAATTGAAAATTCTTTATGCTAGGGTAATTCTCTTACCATCTTCCATTCTACTCCAAAATTTGAGTAGGTCTATGTATTTAACATCAATATCCCCAATTTCAGTAAAAATGGTTCTCAAAGATGAAATGGACTCATACCCAATATATTGGAACTTCATTTTTATGATTTACACTCTCAAACAAATGATGAATAGAGAAAATAGGAAAGATGGAAGATATTTTACCAATTTAGGGGCAAATGAAAGTTTAGAATAGGAAATTTCTCAAAAGAAGACAAATAAGGATGAAAACACTTAAAAGGGAAAATAAAATGGAGCTTATGGCGAGATGACCCTATTTGTGCCTAGAAATTTAAATTTGGTTAGATATAAAATGACCATGAGGTGAAATATCGGTTAGGGAAAGTAAAAATGGTAGGTAGGAAGAGCTTAAAAACATGTTAGGAAAGATTAAAAATGAGCATAAAAATGAAAATACATTTGTTTAATACCCCCAAGTGGACTCATTGTTTCATTGATCCAATGGATATTTTAATGTTTAAATGTTTGTGATCGAATTATTAGTGCTGAAGATTAACAGAAGAACAATTCCACTTATTCCACATGGGGTCAATAACATTGATTAACACTACTTTACACTTTTAGGTTATTTTTTCTGGGAAGGGATGGAACTATGAAAATTCTATTCGTGCTAAGTACAACAACTAAAGTGGTGTAATTTATATTTTTAAAACAATTTTCCAATTCACCCAATCATGGAAGGAAAGAAAATAGGGAATAGTTCTAGGATTTCTAAAAGTGCCTGACATAGCTGAGAAATTCCCAATATTTTAGATTTTTTGGATAATTGGTGCCAAAATGGAATGATGGAACAAACTAAAATTTACACTTCTTCCAGCAAAATTTGATTTTTCTAGTAAGCAAAAAAAACTCAAAAAATGACTAAGTCCCAAAAATAAAAAATTGTAAAGGGGGGCCATTTTGACATACAAAGCCATGTTTTCAATTTTGAGAATTTTTTTTGTAATTTTCACTTTCATGAAAACATATTTGTTTCTATGAATATGGAAAATTGTGCCTTTTATTATGATTTTCTTGTGACACCATAGGTATCCCATGTTTGTGGCTTCATGCCTACATATGACTATGTTTTTATACACTATTGATTAGTTGGTTATATACTACTCTTTCTACTACTATGCCATTACTAGATTATCACTTATGAAACACTTGGTATCCACTCTAATAGTTACACTATTATCTTTACTGTGGATCATAACATGTTTACTACTTACTATGTTGTTTTTATGATTGTACTACTCTACCTCATGACATGGTTGACACATTTGTATGCTATTGTGACTACTATACACATCAATTATTGTTTGTTGCATGTTACATGTTGCTTTAGATTTTCACTATGGCCTCTACCATGTGCAACACATTTTATAGGTATATGTTAGAATGGTGGCCACCTTTCCAACCCTACATAGATTATCATACTTATTAGACATGGGTATACATCTATTAGTTTTAGTCACATGCACAAATGTTTATCACATGTGCCTTAAAATAGGGGGAATTCATTGGGATATATTTACATATATAGACATATTACAGAATATAGGAACATATTTTATAGGTTACATATTCTCAAAAAATGTCATAAATACTAAAATTTGGTAGATTTCAAATAAATTCAAACCATACAATATAATAAGGTATGTGGTATGGTCTTTACCATAGTGGAATTTCTTTTATAAAGGGAATATTCTTAATATATTTCAACTTCTTCAAGTTTTATCAACTATTAGTAATTTTTTTTGTAGTCTCATATATAGATGACTCAATAAAAAGCATGATACAGGGGGCATGAGTACTTCATTTCTTCATAGCTACATTATTCAGATTCAATTACATAAACATGGTCTAGGGGAATGGGATCCCTTTTCCCCTATGAATTTTTATAATCTACATGATCAATTTTAGTGGGATTACACCTTATGGGGAATGGTATTACCCATCCTTTCCTAGGTTCCTCTTCATTTAATTTGGAACAAGTTGAAACAAAATTGGGCCTAGATCCATTTTCAAATGTGTGGTCACAGAAACTAGGTTCTTTTTAGACTTATATTTCCTATTCTCTCACACAATTCCCAAATGAGGAATGTAATGAAGTAGTTGAGTTCTTTGTAGGCTAAATCCTTCCTCTCTATAAATCTCCAAAAGGGGGGAAACATGGCTCATTTCCTCTCTCTCTCTCTCTATATGGTTTCGGGATATACCCAACACTCTAGCCTCTCCCATGGTAAAAATTTGGGATTTATCACCCCCAATCCTTTGACATCTCTACAACTCTAAGTATCCAATGCACAACACAAACAACATCTCCTTCATTTGTAAAAAAATAGTTGTATTCCTTGCAAGTTTTTCTTCTCTTCACTTGATTTTATAAAATGTTTAAAGTTACATGGATTACCTATATCTTGTCATGTGTTTTTACAAATTCAAAATTCAAACTTGAAAGCATGACAACCATACCCTATTGTGAAAAATTTTGCTTGAAATTCATCCCGAGCCCTCCTCCAGATCATCCCATCCCTTTTTTTGGGCCTATCTCTATCCTTAAAAATGGTCTTATATGTTATTTCATCATATCCATAGGTTATTTCAGGAGAATAAAAATCATTCAAGTGCTTCTGATGTGTTATCTCTCAAGGTGGATTTTTAAGCAGGACTAGGAATGGTTATTCTTAGCCTTTTTAGGACTAGTGCACACCCCCCGGAGCATTGTTGAAGGAAAAACTTAATCATGAAGGGGTAGTGAGGATAAAAAACATTGTTAAACTTAATTTAAAATATGTTAGGAAGTTTCAGAGGTTTTGGAGAAAGTTCAGTGAAATAGTTTTTAAGGGTGAAGGAGTTTTCCACCTAAAACAACATCTGAGCTTCGAGAATTGATTTCGGGAGCTTCGTAAAGAGTTGGAGTCCAAAAAATACATTTTTGGAAAGGTATTTTAGATATATAAATTATGGCTATTTCACATTTTTCCCAAGGCATCAAAACTTCCTTCCATGGAATACTTTTTGTATGCATAATAGGAAATTCTGAGAAAAAATAATATTTTTTAGGTGGTTAAAGGAAGAATCAAAGGATGAGAACCATTCCATTATTCTCAAAATAATTTTTCCAGTCAAAATAAGGTAATTAAGTGCATAAAAATACCTATGGATGCTCATGTTACGCATCCAACAAGCTTCTCTCCAACGTATGCATTCAGGAGTTAGTCAATTTTTTGGGTGGACATGTGTAACTCCCAAATGAGGGTGTAATTTTTTTGCAAAAACTGTCCTAAAAATTTTAGGATGGTTAGAACAAAAAAAATCTCCCACCCTCAATTTCGACCTATCTACCCTTGTATGAACTTTGTTGTGCCTAACAAAGCTAGTTTAGCCCCCATGCACCATTCCTTAGCCCTCGTCCTCATTGAACCTAACTCTGCCAGTTGTCAAACATGGGTAAGGGTGCATTTGTTTTTACACCAACCATCCTTAAATTTTTGGTAAATGGTTCAAATATTTTTCTCCACCTATGTTCAAATTCCTTCCTTGGTCACCCACATGACCCAATTTCAGCCCCAAGGTTCTTATTACTCATCTTCTCTCTCTCCTCCGGCGGCCAAATCCCCATATCGCCACTTGTAAATCCCAAATGAGGGAGAAATTGTTTTCACCAACCATCCAAATTTTTGGGATAGTTGGGGGAAAAAATTAAACCCATTGCCAAGGATGAAGGAACAACTAATTTTTTGAATTTTTTATGTTGTTTTTACTTCTTCCCATGTGCGTGCATACACAAACCCTCATGTACTCAAAATATTATTTATCCTCCATTGTATTCTTCTTACATCAACCACCATTATTCATTTCTATTCCATTTCACTCCCTCCACTTCTGATCATAGCACCAAAATCTTTACTTTTTCAGCTATCGTCATGCAAAAAATATTCCAGAAGCTTCCATGAGCAAAACCCTCAAATTCTTCATATCTTGCGAACTAGCAACTTGGTGTTGCTAAAATTTTGTCCACATATCTTCCTCTAAAACACTTTCAAGCTGAAAAAAATATAATATTAAGATATTTCCCCCATTATTTTACAATAGAAAACTCCATAAATTTTCTATAAAAACTTCCTCTTCAATTTTCCATTGATCCGAAGAGTGGGTGAATCTAAAATTTAGAACGAAGCATCTACAGAAAAAACCATCACAAAGAAGCTTATTTTTCATAAATACTGAGGTGGGAAAGAATACTTCCAAAATATCTATGACTCCATTAATGGTTTTCCATGGTAGTTATCCATGCCTGAAGCCCGCACTAGGATAAATTTTTTCCATTTTATTTCCAAGCATTTCTGGTAGGAGAAACATAATGAAATTTGGAGCACAAGATCGGGAGGGAAAGCTAAATCTAAAAAATGTCATCCCCATCACAACACTGAGGACATATTTCTCCAACTTACTAAAAATAGCATATTTTATTCTCTTCTATATAGCTAAAAATATTAGGTCCCCATAAATTGACAAGTTTTGATCACTCCAGGAACAATCAGGAAAGATGTAAAATGGAAGACATGGAAAAAAATGAAAATTTTCCACAAAATAGAAGGTCCCCAAAAAGAAACCTCCTAAAAATTTAGAAATGTGCCAAAAATATGAATATGCCTCAACAAATGGAAGGAGGATGGAAGTATGCTAGAAGGTTCAGAAGGTGAAATTGGAGTAAAACAGGTCGATATATCCCAAAACAGAAAGTCACGGTCTTACCTGCTAAAAATAGAACATATCTATTTTGGGTGTAGAAAGTGGGAGATGGCCTTATTTTTTTCTCATATTTCCATACTTTTTAGAAGTCTCCTCATAGATACATGGTATTATTTCATGGTCTCAAATAGAGAACTAAATGAAGCCTCTATATTGGTCTTAGAAGCATATCATCCTAAGTCCCAATTGTGGTCAAGAACATGGTAAAGCATGACAGAAGCATCGTCCATAGGCACCAAGTAGATAGAATCCATCTTCAAATCAGCATCGAGGAGTTGGGTGATTCATTAGAGTAAGTCATCATTCTTATCATACAGGCTTAAAAACATCATCACCTTGTCAATATGATTTTTTTGAAGTGATAATATTGATCCAACTAAGATGAGCTGGGGTGATTTGGTGGCATATGAAATATGGTTAGCTAGTTTGGGTGGATTAAAGTAAGTTGAGTATGAGATGGACAGTAGTGAGTTTGACTTGGGCTTGTTGTAGTAGTGAGACATGCCATGAAATAATCCTTTTCTAGGAAGATTCCTATGTGCTAGTAAATTGGGTCAAACAAGTTAGGAGATGCTAGTTAGATTAGATTGAGATGATTTGGTAAAGCAAACAAGTTTTGGTAGGCTCAATTAGTCCATTAGTATTGATCGTAGTGAGCTCAATGACAACCTCATTGAGATAGGGGAATTGATCAATTGATAATTAAAGAGATAATCATGAGTAATGCCTATGGTCATCTTGATCTTACATTAGAGGATATCTCAATAGATTTTCTAAACACTCATTCAGAAACCCGAGGGATCCATATCATGCATAAAGATTAGATTGTACTCATCATTGACAAGTTATTCATTGAGGGGAGCCTCTTCATCGGATGTGACAACCTCTCCTTTCTTATCTATTTCTCCCTCTTCTTTCCCCCCCTTTCTAATTCTTTTTTGGGTATAACCATTGTATTTTGTCTCATTCACTCAAGTTACTTCATAAAGTTACATTGTAAAGTCCCTTTAATTTATAGAAAGGGAACTTATCTCTCACTTCCTAGGAATATGAAAAGTCACAAGTTGAATGAGACCAAAAAGAGTCATGTGGGGGGTAGGTGAAGAGTCAATTCAAATTGCTATAAATTGGGATGGCTTCTCCATCACAAAGGATCCTAAAAAAATTATTTCTCTATAACAATTTTGGATTTTTGTTGAAATTTGTAACAATGCACAAGAAATAAGAGCTACATTTCTTCTACATGATTTATTGTTTTCCCTTTCATTATACAACTTGTGTAAATTTCAATCAATGAAGGAGTTTCTACCTTTCAAGATGCACGAATGTGTGAAAATTTATGTGCATGGTTTCATCTCATAGTTGACATTATAATCATGGTTGTTATAGACATATTTTTTTCTTCCGCTTCTCTCTTTTATGCACTTTACAAGTATAGTGATCCAACAAGATTTTTGTATCTTCATAGATGGATCTAAGGACTTGGTTTCTAGGTTTTTCCACCTCACTAGAGAGCTTCATTATGTTGTCATCTATAATGAATGTTGAATTACTCTAGTTACTAGGTGTGAACTCTATAATTTTCCTACTCACGGTAGTAGCCTTCCTTTCCTAATTTCTCTCCTTTGCCCTCATCGATGTGATTTCCTCCCTTGTACCCCATACAAGCACTTTGACACAGGTTCAGTGGAGTGTCCCTATGTGATTTTTGGCCTATTTATCCAACCCATAGAATTTATATTAGGATTAAATTGGTTATATTCAATGCAAAGGGGTGTAGCCCCGTGAACGTTGGTGGAGACACCTAATTTGTCCAACTAACAAATTTTCTCACCAACACTATATTTTGAGTTATGGTTCAGTTCCTATCATAGATATTGACTAAATTTTGTGTTATAGATTTTATTATGGAGCATTCCAACACCGACACATCAAAGCAACACTATCGAGAAAATATAAAGTGTGTGTGAAAACTAAAACAAGTTTTTCATTTAAACATGATATTTTTAATTACACACTTAAATGGGGAGAAATGTAGACACTAAAATTTGGTAACTATACCTTTTACAATGTCAAGCTTCATCATCTTTTTTTGTTAAGAAAAATTATCACATTCATAATCTAATAAGATCATCTCTCTATATTTCACATGAATTTCTTACTATTACACTCTTCTTTATCATCAATTATAAGAATATTATCCCATAACAATAGTAAACAACAAATATGATTCATGTTTAAAATTTCTATTTGATTTAAAATATATGGTTAAATTTATAGGGGTTAGCAACCGATGGTATATCATACGAAGCAATTAGTTTCCAAAGCTAATTTTTATAATATTAGGATAATGCATGAAATAAGATAAATAGTGATAGATAATGAAATAAATTAATAACAATAGGGAATAGAGAGTGACTCAACTGATATCCTAGACTATGTACTAATTTGGATCAAGTTAGTAATTGAACAGGGATGGAATTTATCTTATAAAGATTCATATCTAAAATTGTGCGAGAGTGACTCAACTCATATCCTATACTATGTACTAATTTGGATCAGGTTAGTAATTGAACAGGGTTGGAATTTATCTTATAAAGATTCATATCTAAAATTGTGCCCTAAAGATATTCATATACCATAGTTTCAAACTCAGACCATAGCAGGGGTACGGTATGTCCCTTTCTGTATGGTTTAGTGCATTTGCGCTTTCAGATCCTAAATTTTTTTGGGTCTGTGTATTAGTTCTTGTTTATTTTTATCTGCAATTTGGATCTTTGATAGTGTGTGATTCTTTTCATGCAAATGATTGAATCTTCAAAACCCTAGATAATGGGGGAATCCTACAAAACAAACATTACTTGGTTTTGGTACCCCCGTGTAGCTCTGATGTCACCACTTCTCCAAAGAGGGATCAAACCGGACATCATTCTTTCATATTATGTGATATCTAAAATGTATGTAACCAAATTGATAACCATGACCTTGTAACAATGTAATTATACTTGATCCTTTACCCTAGCTTGAATTGACTTTTATAATATGTCTTTTTTGCTTACATACCTATGTGGACGAATACCCTCAAATGAGTATGGAGATTATATGAAGGTTAAGGGAGTCTTGTATTTTCTTTACTTTTGATTTCTCTTAGTGTTTTCTCATTGGAATGCCAAGTTCCAAGTAGATATAATGCACTCTCTTTACTGATAGATGAATAATTTTCTTATATATGTGTTCTAGATCTATAAAAATTGGATAAATTTAACTACAACTGTACCAAATAAGTTCAAATTAAAAAAAGTGCCATTAGAGGGAAAGGGACCAAAGTGGCTAGGTTGACCCATTGTGTATGGACGTTATTGCCCTTTCTAGGAACTATGATCGTATATACATTTACAAGTGATTTCAAAATTGGGATTGTAATATTGAAGGGTATAGCCTATTTTGATGAATTAATATGATCGTTATGTGAACAAATAGGTTGTGTGAAAGCAATAATGAGTGAGATAGGGATGACATAATCAGCCAAATTGAGAAAGTATGGGCTAGTGAATTTTTTTTTGTATAATTAGTATTGTTGCAAGGAAAAAATTACTAAAACCAGTGTTTACATTTCCCCCCTTTAAGTATGGAATTGAAAATTATGAACTTAAAGGAAAATTTACTTGAGTGTGCAAACGTTGTTGGTACTCAATCTGAACCTGTATCTAAAACTGGGGTGACATTTCAAAAAAAAATCCCCTATCTTAAAACCATGATATGTATAAAATCGGTTACACCAAAAATTTATTCTTTAAACCCATGTTCCAGAATTAAAACGAGCCCGTACTAAGTAAAATTTACTATACAATTTATGTACTAACTCTTTTGGAACAATAGTCTATGAAATAATGATGGTTTAAGTGATTTAAGAAGTAAAAGGTTTGAAGTTTGTAATAATGGCCTGTGATGTAGGATCTTTGAGAGGTAGGCTTTTCTTCCTCCTTTGCAAAATTATATTTGATACCTAAAGTGTAAAATTGAAAGTTCTCTCTAGTGACGACAAAGGGGAATATTCAAGGAATGATCATGATTGTGGAGCTCTCATGAAAATATCAAAATCATTAAATAAAATTACACGATATTAATATATCCCCCATGCCCAAAGACGGGAGTTCCCCAATCCTTAATATATTGGTGGGCTTACATGAAGAGTAACATGCAACCCAGTTAATGCCTGTAACTTGCAAGTATGACCCTACGGCCTGAAAAAAGGAATATTTAGGGGAATATCAGGAAGGTGGGCCCTTTCTATTGAAACATAGGCAAACATATAAAGATGCATGATGTCATCACATCCCCACTCCATGGTGTAAGATAAATAAAGCATGTGGCAGGATAGCGAAGGAATTAGGGAAAAGGCTTCAACTAGTAAATATTATTTTCGTTGCATTTAAGCACGGTGTTCCCCATTCCCCTAATCCTGAAGGAGAGTAATATTTAAATAATAAATAAATTACTGCCCCAATGGTTTAATATGAATAAAATAAGTATGATAAATCACCAAGTGGCCTTTGCGCCATTAATGCAGCTAGAAGGGAATTTACATAATTCAAAAAAGAAACAAAGAATCATCATTTTGAGTTTGAATTATTAAACTAAGAAATCTTTGTAGCATTCCCTAGGTGACTTTCAAAATTAAAATTATAGTGTGAAGAATTTGAGCCAGCTAAGAAATGTTTGTTCACATCTAGACCAAATAATTGAGCATACCTGACAAGTAATTGCATCTACTCAATAATTCTCTAGATTTTTCATATTGCTTTTGCAATTTATAGTTGGTCATTAAGAGATAAGAATTTTTTGGAAGGGTTTCAAAATTTCATCTTTCTTTTTGGTTATTAAATACTTTATAAAACAAGAAAAATAAAGAATGTCCCAAATACCGCACCAATAAATTCTTGCATAAGGTCCTACTTTAATTCAATAATGGATACAAATTTAAACAGGGCAGACTTAACTAAGTTCAATTTAAGACTAAAGGCCCCAAGCAAGAATGATATAATGAGGCTAGTGATGAGAGTAGTTTACTTTGGTTTCTTCTATACCCCCTTCTACATTATATCTCAAAATGGTTTGGGCATTTTCCCAAAATTATAATCCTACATCCCAAGAGGTTATGGATGAAAGTGTGGCATTGGTGTTATCTTTAACAACTACGTCAATTGATAAAATTTTAGGGATATCATATTTAACCCATGTGACCAACATCAATATTAAAAATAGAAAAGAATATTGGGCCTAGAATTATGGTGACTTTTTGAAAATTGTAGATGAGAAGTGGTTGCTGAAACCCAAGGCATCACTCACCATATTCCAAAAAAATATAGCATGAAAAAAATTCAAAGAGGAATTTTTGGATTGTATTACATTATTGAATCACCTGGTTGGAAATGAGTCTGTCATGTTCTTCCAAGAATGGATGTGCATGTTCATTTTACTCATATTATCACCACGAGCTCCCATTCATTGGTGGGACTTAATCAGTGATTCTATCCATGATCAAATAATGCAAGTGAGTTTTGTAACTAGGGGAGAATCAACTGATATCCTAGTATTTTACATGACCTCTTACTTAATGTATTATATACAATTCCATAGGAACTTCCTAGGGTTGAGGTGTGAAAAGGAAACCAACATTCATATAAGATATGATGTATATCCCCAGATAAATTTATCAAATTATGGAGCACAATTTAGGAGATCATTTGATGCCTTATTTTCCCTAGTAATATGTTTATTTTTTCCTACATGGAAATATGAGAGAATGACCCTTGAAGCCAAGAGAATCATTGTAGGATGGGGATGTTACTTCATCTGATTCCCAATTTTATCTTACATCAGGGTAAGTGGTTTCACAGATCCCTGTTTAGTACCAATGCATATGGATGACAAGTGGGTGTTAATGGAATTGGTCATGAAACTTTACTATGTTCAGATAATTTTGCTAGCTTAAACAAAAACCAACATTAAGTTTTCAATCAACATGGGTAGATATACATGCCCAACATTGGTCAATGCAAAAATGGTTGAAGCAGAAATGAAAAGTTACATTATGGAAAAGTTTTATCTAAGGATAAATTATGATATCAAATGGTTGTTACACCAAGCAGGAGGATCCTCCCTATACCATGAGTATCACTATGAATATTATTGGATGGATTGTAGATGAGAGGAGGATTTAAGGTTAATATATCACTCCCAAATGTATTTGATCTAGATCATTGACTATAAGATAACTAGTATCCTAGAAGGGATTGTGGATAATGAGGACACAACAAGTCCTAGATATACTTAGGATGATATTGCATAGTCACCTCTTCCCCCATTAAATTAGGCAACTCAATAAATGAAGTCTTTACATCACATAACTGTATGTGTTATGAAGAGAACCCTCATTTGGTTGTTTGATAAAAAGGTGGACATCAGTCAACAAATCACCATTGTTCTAAATGAGTATAGGGTTAGTGGTATACTTGAATATGTGTTACCACCTTTTAGGAAGGTCACAAGAAAATTCAAGGAACTCCCTATATATATTTCAGATCCCCACTTATCATCCAAACCAAAGATGATTTAAGTTCCTATGTGATTAAAACAAGAACATTTATTAACAATTGGCACAAAGGGATAATGGCCTCAGGAAAATAATGACCCCTCTTATTTTCACCCCTATCTAAGTTGTCCCAGTTAGTTCATCAAATACTCAAATATATCCTACCAAGGGGTGAGGTAAGAGACCAAGCACGTGTCAAAAATCAAGCACATATACTGAGAATAAAAATGATAAGCTACAAGTCCCTTTAGGTGGGTTTATCCAAGGAATTAAAATTGAAGAACCAAATATTTCTAATCATGTTCCTCTTATTAGGTGAATAAGGCCAAGAAATCTAGCTCCAGTAATATCTGAGGGAACTTCTCTAGTTAAAGAGAATAAAAATATATTAGAAAAGGATTCAATGCAAGGAGATATGATGCCCCTTATACCATTAGTCCCCCCTCATCCAGAGGATTTTATTACATCAGTAACATGTGTAACATTTTCCCAAGCATCCAAATCTATTCTTCAAAAATAGGCTATCTTACAAGTTGGCAGTGTTAGATGTTTAACACTTGAGAAAATTCAAAAGGATGATCTTGTTGATGGAGTGATCCATGAAGAATTCAATATGGAAAAATTAGAATATTCCACTCCAATGGAAGCACCTGAACATCACAATGTGGAATTAATAGAGAAGGCTTCATAACATCCCATGGATGAGAAAAATATGGGGGACTTGCAAGAAATTTTTTGACAAACCCCAAACCATTGAGTAAAATATCATTCTTGAGGTAGGAGGTTTAGGAGATTTATAAGTAGCTAAGAAGGCCAAAGGAGAAGAGATGTGCACAAAATTACTTTAGAAAATTGTAGGTCTAGTTTCCTATAATAGGGGAAAAGGAGGACCATCTCTCCCTACTGAAACAAATGAACATGTTTTTGTACCTATCACAAGTGAAGAGGCCACAATAGTCCACACCCCAAATTCAAGCATTATGAAAATCTATGATACATAGGTCCAACTTACTAGTGAAGTATCACAACCTACAATTGAATCCAAAATAGGGAATGCACAATCAAATGAATCTTGTTGGTGAGAAAAATTTTTGGGTGGAAAAATTAGATGTCTCCACAAACGTTCACAGGGCTACGCCCCTCTATATTGAATGGTAAAACTCCCATTATTGAATTTATCTAATCCTAATCCTATCTAAATGTTGTGGGTGACCAATATGTTTGGGGATCACATAGGGACACATCATTGAACCTGTGGTAAAGTTCTAGTATGGGGTATAAGGGAGGAAATTACAGAAATGAGAGGAAATGAGAGAAATTATGAAAGGGAGATAATTGTCGTGAGTAGGAAATCATAGTCTCACACCTAATAACCAAAGTAGTTCATCATTCAATATAGAGGAAACATAATGAATCTATATAGTGAGATGGGAAAATCGAGACACCAATCTATCAGATTCATCTATCAAACATATAAATCTCTTGCGTCACTATCCTTAAGAGGTGTATAACAGAGGGAAATAGACAAACCATGAGATTCCTGAAATAATCATGGTTATCATGTCAATGATGAGAGGAAACCATGCATAAAACGTTGCACATATTCATACATCTTGGAAAGAAGAAACTTTATTCCTTGATTGACATTTACACAAGTTTTACAAAGTAATGGAAAAGAAGAAAGTAGAAGAAATTGTAGATTTATTTCATGTATATTTGTGACATAAAGTCCAAAAAAAACCATCTAATATTTCCACAAAGTAGAAGTATTCAAAATATGGAATTTTTTGGAATGGAAAATCCATCCCAATTGATAAAATTTGAATTTACCTCTCATATCCCTCACATGACTCTTTGTATTCCTATTCCACTTGTGACCTTTCACTTTTCATTAAATTAAATATTTCTCTCATAATTTTGAGAAAATACTTTTACAATATTAAACTAGGTAACTTAAGTGAAAAATAAAAAACACAATGATGACACCCAAAAAGTAATTATAATGGAGAGAGAAAGAATATGGAGAAAGGGAGAAGGAGAGAGAAAAGATGCTTTGAAGCGTGGATGAGGAACACTCCGCCTCTGGTGTAGATCAATCTTGTTGGTAAATTAGTGAGATGCTCCAATGTGGTGAAACTTGAATTCTCAAACTATTTACACCCTGATAAATCTCTTTTGAATGATGCCCAAACACCTCGAATTGAGTGTTTAGAAAAACTGTTGAATTATCACCTTGGTGGCCGTAGGCATTACTCACCAAGGTCCAATTTGGAGAAGTTTGAGGATTGAAACCAATATTTGATGGCTTTTTCTACATAGTCCTAGTGTTGTACTCATCAAAACACTTTGATGAAACACATTTTGAATGTTTTTTCCCTATTACTGATGATCACAATTCCTTGTTTTTCATGATTCTTGGACATCTCAGGTCACGAAATGAGTGTTTAGAAACATTGTTTTAGGACTTCTCAATGTGAGCTCGAGATGGACACGAGCACTACTCATGATGATCCTTATCGATACTTGATTGATGAGCCACTACAATTCATTGAACTCTCTAACAAAATCATTTTGAATCACCCAACTCTATGAGTGATGCATATGAATTCATCTATTGGGACTTGTGATGCCTTGCATTACTTATGAGTACACTTGAATTTAGGACGATGCTTCCAAGACCAATATGAAGTTATCAATGCTCTGTTTGAGCCTTGGAATTAACTTACAATCCCATTAGAAATAAAAAAATTAGTGATATAAGTTACTATGGGGATGGTAGCAACTTTCTGCAATTGGAACTAAAAAACTTCTATTTTTAGAAAGTTGGTCGTAGGAGCTTCTATTTTAGGCAATGTGATTTTTTGGTCCTATTTATTTAACCGAAGAATTTCCTTCATGTTTTGGGTTTGTCACTGGTGCCTTGGGATCAATTTGAAGCAATTTCCCTTTTTGGAAAGTTTTTTTTTTCTGTTTTTACTTTTTTGACCCGCGTGCCCTGATCTTCAAATTATTTGATTTCAGTATCTGTTCTTCTGGAGGAGTTTGTCATTTTTGAAAACTTACTAAAAATCGAAAGTGTGAAATAGTGGTACTTGCTATTTTTATAAGATTATATTTTGAGGGTCAGATCAATGAAAAATCAATGGATTCTTTCTAGTTTTTTTCTTCAGATGCTTTGTTCAAATTTTTGGCTCAATCTACTTCACGGTTTCATGGAAAACGAAGATAAAGAATTCTAGGGAATTTTTTTTTTAATGTTTTCTTTAAAAAATATATAATTTATCAGATATTTATATTTTTTACTTCCCTAATTCATTTTTATAATGGATATTTTCTCAAAAAATCATAGGAATCTAATGCACGGTTTGAGATATATGAGCAATTTGTGGTTTTTATGGCCTAGGGTTTCTGACAGCTCTTAATCATGGAGTTTGCTTTAAAATATTTTTTCCTCATGTTTTAGTAGTGTAGAATAGTTGAAAAATTATATTGGAGGTTGTGGTAAGGTTGTGTAAGCAGAAAAAATTGAGGAGAGGAAGAGATTCTGACAGTTAGAGAAGACTTGTGCGTGCGTACAGGAACAATGGAAGCAGGTAGTGGAAGCCCGACAGTTAGAAATTTTACAATATTTTAATGCATTAGGGAGAAGTGCAATTTTTTTCACCACTTACACCAAAGGTTTGGTTCACTTCGTGTAAAAAATTGTGCCCCATCCCCATTGGTCCACTTCTCACAATGTAATTTTTCGTTGGGTTTAAGCGGGGCGCTTAGAAATAGCACCTTTTTGGTATGTCGGGGTCACATGATGAGAGGAGGAATTAAATGGGATGGTTGGGGATATTTTTATCCCAAAAATACCAAATATTTTTTACACATGGGACATAAAAATGCACCATCACCCTGGCTTGATAAGTGTTAGAGCATGATTTCACGGAGCGAGGGCTGGGAAATGGAGCCTGAGGGGCTTAACCTTGCGAAACAGAGCTGAATTGTGGTCATGTGGAGGGTCTCAGAGGCCCAAATGGGGTAGAGGTATAATTTTTTTTGCACCTATTGCACAAAAGAGTTTCTGCATTTGGTGGAAAAAAGTGTGCCACTCTCCCATTACTTGGATTTCCAACCCAAAAAATGACTAACTATGTTGGAGCTTGTGCCTTGGAGAGTGACTTGTTGGGACAATAACTTGAGATCCCAGAGGATTTTTTTGAGTGAAATTTTATATGATTACCCACTGAAATTACCTTCTAAATCCAATGGTGGTGGTCTCATCCTCTGATTCTTCTTGTAACGCCTTGAAAAATAGG
This sequence comes from Taxus chinensis, assembly GCA_019776745.2. Taxonomy (NCBI): domain Eukaryota; kingdom Viridiplantae; phylum Streptophyta; class Pinopsida; order Cupressales; family Taxaceae; genus Taxus; species Taxus chinensis. Next base: position 472,952,867 of record CM034154.1, read on the forward strand.
AGTTTTTTTCCTGGCTTGAAGGCTATGTCTGCTAAAAACTGGTTCTAGACAGGATGCACCTAGGTGTTGTGAAAAATATGATTCCACCCATCTTGTATGGATCTGAAATACCTTTATGAAAATATATGTTTTGAATCTTAACTCCTTACGTAACTCTCAAAATTGCTTCCCGAAGATCAAGGGCTTTTTTTAGCACTTGTGCACTACCTAGGCCTCCAAGACCCACTTTTGTTGGAGCTGCTCCAAAACTTATGAAACCTTCCAAAAATATTTTCACAATTTTCTTGGCTCTCTGATGCACTTCCATGATGATTTCAGAACCTTCTTGCACTTCTGGGGGGTGTGCACGAGCCTTAGAAAAGTCAGAAATTGACTTTTCTCATGCTTGCCAAAAAGACTATCTTGATTAATCTTACATTAAAAGAACTTGTAATGAGTATAAATCCCTAAATAACCTAAGGTAACATTGACACAATATTTTAAATTTTCTATATAAGCAAGACATGAATGACCTTGGGGATTAGGGTGATATGATGGAGGACTCAAGATGACCTTTGAGTGAAACTTTCGAGTAGGGTATGGTTTTCATGCTTGAAAATTGGGAAGTTTCTTGTTACACATTTGCATGATAAAAAAGATGAAGAAATGGTTATTAGTACACAAATGGTCCCTTATATGCCACAACCAATGGTTATAACACCAGCAATACCATTCATACTCGGTGAATAAATACCTCTTGGGGATGGTTGGCAGAGGCTCTCCCTACCAAGAATAAGGCAAGGGTACAGATAAACATAGAGGCACTAAAAAGGGTTACACCTTATGGATCATCGATGCCACCTAAGAATGTAAAAACCATGTCTAGGACATTGGTGGGAAATCAAGGAAATGTGTACTTGTAGGTAGCTACTCCACACAATTAATTTTCAATGGAAGAAAAAACTATGTCATATTACAAAGTTACTAGGATCCCTTTGGGAAAAAAGTCTAAAGAGGGAATAAAGCATGACCTTCAGGTAGTATTATAAGATGTGGTGTGAAAAATTGATAACGACAAATAAACTAAATAGAATTTAAAAGAAAAATTTGAATCTCTAACCAATATTGTGAAAAAAAAAAATGTCAAGTTGTAGTCACTTTTGCACCCACTAAAAACAAGGTAACCTCATGCGCATTAGCCTATCACCCAGTAGGCGTTGGGCGCTCACCTGAGGCATGCATGAGGGAGCCGAGTCTCTCTTTTATGTGAGTTTAGGGAAGGCATAGCTCATGAATCTAGCTTAGTGAATTAACAGACATGAAGAGCTATAGAGCTCAGGACAGATTTTATACCCCTTCAGTCATAGTAGAACCAAAATGCGCAACAAAAATAGTAGAAATAAGAGTTGTAAATCTACTATTATACTTAACCATTCAAGTAAGATTCATGATTATATACAAACAGTAGTACAATAGAAGTATGCATGTAATACAAGGAAAGATTCTTAACACATTTGACATGGTAACCTTATCACATTCATTCATAGTGTTACTTATAAAATATTACAGAAGGTAGACCATAGTCATGCGCTTAATGTGGATCCATACATGTATTCTCACAAGAAAAAAATTTCACTCCCCATTTCCCCATTATATCCATACTTGAATTTTTTACCCATTTTCATCCCATAGTTCCCGTAGTAATTCCGCAGAGCTCCGCTACCTTATTTTTGTCTCCCTTTCTTTGCCAAGGGTGTGCATATAAATAGGCCTCTGAGATCTAACAAAATCCTCTGCAGCCTCAAATCTAGCCCCAAGCGTCAAGGTGTGGATCACCCCGGGCACATGCCTCTCCGTGTCATGATTAAATTTTTGGATCTTTCTATCACAACACATATTCCTTCCAGGACACCCTGTCACCAGGCTGGAACCTTATCCAAACAAAACACATTCTTCATGTGTTCTATCCCAAATGCCAAAAATAGATATGTCCTAGATTGTTCTTTTTGTGGCACGCATGTCCTTGGTTCTTCAAGAAGCCTTTTGAACTCTTCCTTGCGTGCCTATACTTGCACACTTTCTCCTGCCATGTGTACCTACGCGCCCTTAAGATTTGGAAGCTAAAATTAGGGACCCAACATTACCCCACACTTCACCTATTCTCTACCCTCGGGAACCTTCTCAAAGAATGTAGTACAAAAGAATGCAAGGCCTTTCCTTGGAAAAGAATGGGGGGGAAAGAATAAAGAAAGGGGAAGAGAAAGAATAGGGGAAAATTTGCTAAAGAAGGAGGGGAAAGTTTTGTTAGAGGTCGGCCTCTAGTGTACTCCAATTGCTGACTTCCTTCTATGTTTTAGTGTAGATATCACCAACCAAGGTGCTCACCTCGTCATAAGTTAGCCCCTCCCCTTGTTTGGTAATGGTTTCTACCAAAGTCTCCAATTCTTTAGTGTGGTCCTCTAGGGCATCCATCTTCCTTGTAATGACCTTGTAGAGCTCTTTTAGATGGGTTTTGATTGAGACTGATCAGTTCTCAATGGTTTTGGATTTCTTCTCTACCTCGGCCATGATCCTTTCCCGCTCAACTCTATTGCCCTTATTATTTTCTCTGAATTCCTTCAACTCAGCCTCATTGCTGGCAAGCAATATGCTTGTCACTTTGTCTTGATCTGTACAGTGGTCGTAAGTGACCCCCATAGTTTGTGTGGATGTTCTCGCATCAGTGAACACCTTATTGTATTCAGCCACAAGCACGATGACCTTCAACTTGTCTTCTTTCTCCAAGCAAGCCGCTACCTCTTCTGCCGACTCTAAAGCCAAGGGCTGCCTTTCCATGGTGAGGATCTAATTCAAGTCCTTTAGGCACTCCAGGGAGGATCTATAATTTTTCATAGGAGGGTTAAGGTCCAGGTGCTTCGTGATAATCGATTGGGAGATGAGCTCCACCTTCTTAGAAACTCCGCGCACCCTGGCATTTTCCTCTTGAAGCTCCCTCCGTAGTTGTGCACTAATTAATTTCTCCAAGCTGAGATCCTTCATTAGCTTCACCACTTCCTCCTTTCTTTTCTCCAACTGGTCCTCCAAGGCTCTAACCCTGTCATTTCTACCAAAGAGCCTAGCCTCAATTTCCACTGAGACTTTGTTCAACGTGTTGCACACTTAATCATCTGATATTTACTTCGTGTTTACAATGGGGCTTTCCCCCTTTCCTTCAGACAACTTCAATACTGCTCCTTGGTTAATTTTTAATTCAGGCTCATTGAGGTGGGAGTCTAATGCCAAAGATATCATCTTCCTCATTCGCGGGTATCCTCCCTCAGGGTCAAAGGACTCCATGGCAGTTAGCTCTTTGGTGGGCATGCTACTTTGGAAATGTGTGTGCAATTTTTTTTTGGGATCATCAATGTAACTCATTTTTTTCCTTCCCCCTTCTATGTGTTTACTTCTAGTGTGCATGCCCTTGGGAACATTTACCAAGAGAGTTGGTCCTTTCATGCTACTTCCACTCTTCTCCCTCTGTTCCTTCTCGAACTTTCTGAGCACAAGGTTTGCACTGCGCCCCAACTCTTCATTGACCAAGGCATCAATTATATTTTCTTCCTCTCTTGTTACCTTCTCATCCACCTCCTCCTGAGTGATCTTGGGCACATCTGGTTACTTGGTACTAGCCCCTTTTCTCCCCTCTTCACCATGCATGCCTTCCTCCCTTTGCACATCTTTCCTTCTTACAAAAATGAAGGCATCATTTGCATTCTCATCCTCCTCTCCTTCTGAGTCATGGATATTAATTGGCTCTTGATCGACCTCCAGCTCCTCCCCTTCATTGTCACCCCTTTCACCTACATAGGTGTTTAGGTCATTCATATCTTCAGACCCTTGTTCCTCCATTCCTTGTTCTTCTTCTCTACCCAAAAATTCTGGAGTGGGGGATGCTATCTTTTCTTCATCTGAAGGTTCTTCAAGAGATGGTTGCTTCGCAAGCTCCAGAGTCTTTTCCCTGACCACTATTCTTCTCTTCTTCTGAACATAGGTACTTGGCCCCATGGTACCTACATACTGCCTCCCCACCACCCCTTGTTCTTCCTCTTCTTCTTCTTTCTCCTTGCTCTTTAGCGTTGGATTCTTCCTTCCCATTGGGTCATCTGGGATGGATATTTCATTTTCTATGTATGCACCCTTCTCAAACATTGGCCTTATGCGTAGGTAAATTCTGGCAGCAACACTCTCAGCAATCGGTAAGGTCATCAGCCTTATGATGTGCACATCCTGTGACATGTACCTTTCAATGTACGTATACTTTCCTAGATAGACCAGCTTCTTCCTCATCTGTTTGTGTTCACTATCGAGGGTGGACAAGTTGAGTATTAACTTGTTCAACTCCTTATATCTGTTTACCCTTGCCTAGAAGAATTGGGCAGTAAATGAGAAGGGGAGTTTGCACCAGGGACTCTAACTGCCATCCACCAAGATAAATTTTCCAATGCAAAAGTGTTGGTACACTGCAAACTCTTCTTCTCCTTTAGTCATCATGGGGATTTTCTCTGGGATCTGCCATTCTACCCCGAATGCGTTCCTAAGGCACGTATACCATTTATCCAGGTGTGCCTTGTGCACCCCTGTCATTGAATCACAATTATATTTCTGAAACTTTCCTGCAGGTAAAGGGTCTTCATCGAGGTAGTCCCATATGAACTTATCAGATGCATCTGGCACCCTAATTTTTGAGAACACAATGGTTAGTAGAATGTTCCCAAACAATATCTTTCCTCCATCCTCTGCACTACTTATAATCTCATTTGCTATGTACTAGGAGATATTATACATGGTGCCTTCCATAACCTTTCTACAGACATTCAACCAGGGCTTACTCACCTGGGTCCACCTCTCTTGTCCATTTACATCACAGGATCACTAATATCCATGACGTTGTAGTACCTCGATCCCTTCTTATAATCTTGGGATGTGATGGTTTCCTTTATTTCCTCCTCATCCTAGAGGTTCTCTAGGATCATGTCCCCTTCATAGCTTATGCCTCTAAAGTGTGAGATTAGTTGTGGAGTTATCCACATCTTGCGCCCTGCAAAGCAGAAGAAATATTCATGTACGCATGTCTTTATCCATTGGTAGAGTCACTCAGGATTTTCGAAGTAGGGAAACTCGTAAAGTTGGAGAAGCCCTGCCTTATCCATTTTCACCTTGACTACATCACTGTAAATTAGCATCTCGTCAGGTGTTCATTTGTTTGTGGGGCACACCAGCTCTAGTGTCATTTCCTTTGCAATTATACTCGACTGGTGATTGTAATCAATTACGATCATCTGTCTGATGTGGGACTCCCACTCTTGTCCTAGCAAAACCCCATCTGGGTATTACATCTCTGAGTACCATTCCTCATTGGTATCCAAGGGGATTTCATCTTCTTTATTCTTTCCGTTTCCCTTTCCCTTTCCCTTCTTAGATTTCACCGTAGGCTTATCAACTAGTTTTGTGGCCGTCATTCTACCCTTTTCTTTCATTCCTTAGTTTCCTTCGAGTTGTCTGAGAGTTTTCTTCGCACGCCCCATGCCCTAGGGTACAAACCCTAATTTATGATTTCCCTCTTTCGATCACGGTGTTCTTTCACAACTTTCCTCACACCCGTAAATCACTTCTACTCTAGTGTGTAGATCAATTAGACTAATTTCACGTGAGTTTATGAGATTCTCTTTCACACGAGTTAGCTCTTGAACCCTATCTCTTGAAATAAAATTGTTCTCCTTATTTTCGCAAAGTAAAATAATGAACTTACCATCCTTTTATTTATAGCTTTTCCCACTTTTACGCATTAAAGGCTAGGCTACCTACCACTGTATGACAATATTTAATGTGGCATTTTCAAACAAACCTAACTTCAGCACTTTTCCTCACACACCCGATTCTTACGTGAAACATTTTTCACCCACACCCAATCCTTGCACGAAAACTTTTCCAACCTTCTGGCAGGTAGACAATCCATCTTGAAAGAAGAATTTTGAATGCGTGTTACGAGCACCAAAGGAACCTCTTCTGTCCTCATGATTATTTCTTCGCCTACCTCATGTTTTTGCGCTTTCTCTTCTTTGTACATGGATTTCCAATGGAACCCTATTTTGTCATCCATTTGCCTTCCTTATGCATCTTTTCAACAAGGCTAGTTCGAACGGTCTACCAACTCAATCTTCCTATAGAATAACTTCATGCCTCTCTTCATCACCTCACCCCACACTAAATCTATGTCCGGTCCTCTGTACAATCATAAGTTTAAAAAGTAATAAGGCTACTAGCGCCCAAGGCGCAAAACAAGACAACAATGCAAAATGGAAAAACAAGAAAGGAAAAGCATAAAAGGAAACTCTAAACTAACTGGCAGAACTTCCTTATTTACAAACACAAAGAAGCATTATTTATAGTAGGGATTCAGCCTACTCCCATTGAAGTGTCTACTTAATTTTGTTCCATCCAGCACTTGTAGCTGGCATGCGCCTGAATCAAGGATGTATGAAATTACATAAGGACCTAACCAATGCACCTTCAACTTTCCAAGATGGCGTAGAAATTTAGAATCATATAACAATACCATCTGGCCAACCTCAAACTGTTTGTTTTTAATGTGGTGGTTGTGTCATGCCTTTTGTTTAGATTTTTTAGTTATTTGGCTCCATCTTACTGGTGAGCGCCTTTCATCAAACTTTATTAATTCATAAATTCTCTCTCCCAACGCTTATTCATCATCCAATCCTCCTGCGTGCACTATACGCAACAATGGTAGCATAAATTCAACCGGTAAAATAGCCTCCATGTGAAACACAAGTCAAAATGGTGTGGCCTTGTTCAACCTTTTATACATTGTTTTGTATGCTCAAAGGACTGCTGAAACCTTGTCATCCCAATCCTGCCTTCCTACGTCACATATCTTAGTCAATGTGTGACTAAGGATTTTTCTGAATGCCTCTGCAGTTCCATTTACCTGAGAGTGATACGGGGTAGTCTTGTGATGTGCTACCATGAATTCTACCAATAGGATCCTAATTTTTTCATTTAAGAAGTGAGTTCCCCTATCACTTGTTAAACTTAATGGGCACCCATACCTGCTGATAATGTTCTCCCACAAAAATCTAGCATCCATGGCTATGGTGTAATCCCTAGTGGGTGTGGCCTCTACCAACCTTGTAAGATAATCAGTATAGGTAATAATATACCTCAAGTTATTCCTTCGCGTAGCTGGAAAGATTGGTCCAATGAAATCTATTTCCCATTTTTCAAAAGGTTCCATGCTAGCGATGGGGTGTAAGGGCATCTCGTCCATTTCTATATTTTTCAAGGAGCTGGCAGTGGTCATAGGCCTTGTAAAACTCAATACAATCCTAGTGAATCATTTCCCACCATAGTCTAGTGACTAGGATCTTGCACGCAGTTGCATTACCTGCATAATTTCATCCAGCAATCCCACCATGGGATTCATCTATTATAGCTATGCGTTCATGTTCTAGTACACACTAGCGCAAAACCTCATCGTGACCCATTTTATGAAAATTCCCATTGATCAACATGAAGGGCATTGTGTGTATGGCTAACCTTTTCCTTTCCAGAGCATTCATCCATTCAAGTGCCACACCTTCCTTGAGAAAGATAGAAATTTCTTCTAGTTCTAAGGGCGCGTGCCATAATCTGAACAATTGTGCATCTGACATGGTTTCCTCGATACTCTATGCATCCTCTTCCGAATCAATCCTTGATAAATGATCTGGCCCACAATTATTCTTTCTTGGTTTTACCACCACTTTGAATTCAAATTCCTAAAATAGAAGAACCCAATGACATATGTGCCCTTGCAACATTGCTTTGTTTACCAGATAATTCAAGGCCATATGGTAAGTGAAGAATATGAAAGTATTTTCCAGCAGATATTGCCTAAATTTGTGGAGCACGTAGATCATTGACAATGCCTCACGCTCGGTCATTGTATAATTTTTTTTTGTTGGTGTCAACTTTCTACTTTCAAAACACAAAGGATGATAAAAAATCGTCTCTCCTGGTTGAGAAAGAACAACTCCTATATCTGTACCAAAGGCATCCATGTGAACATGGAAAGGTTTATCCCATGATGGGAATTGTAGAATAGGTGTGGTGATAAGCCTTTCTTTTAGAGTGTCAAATGCCCATTGTTGTGCCTCTCCCCACTGAAAGACACTCTTGTGTCTGAGAAATATTTCCACAGGTGCAGCAATCTTGACATATCCCTTAATGAACTTTCTCTAGTACCCAGTGTGTCTAAGAAATCCACGCACGACGCTTTGGCTGGTAGGCTTCCCTCATCCCACAATAATAACAACCTTCGCAAGATCTACCAGTAAGCCTTCTTTACATATGATATGCCCCAACAATGTTCCAAAAGGAGTTATAAAGATACATTTCTTAATGTTGAGGGAGATCCTCAACTACCGACATCTTTCAAACATCAACCTTAAGTTATCACAATGTTCTTTGACCAACCCATACATTGTCCAATCATCCAAATATACCTGAAGAAACTTGTGGATGAAGTCCTTAAATGCTTGTACCACTATGCGTGAAAATATAGCGGGTGCATTCTTCAGCCCAAAGGGCATGACCATATATGAAAAAATTCCCCACTCGGTGGTGAAATTCATCTTATCTTGGTCTTCCTTGGAAATCCTTCCTTGGTGATATCCTGAGAATCCATCCGTAAAGGAATAGACCTCGCACTCAGCAACTCCTTCCAAAATCTCTTCAGTAAAGGGGGTGGAAAAAGGATCTATGATACAAATAGTGTTTAATTCCCTGTAATCCACACATATCCTAATCTACCCATCCTTCTTTATGATAATCACCATTAGACTTATCCACTCTGATTCCTCCATAGACTCAATGATACTGGATGCTATCATCTTGTCTAGTTCTTCTTTTACCCTTATGCGTATGTTGGGATTCATCATGTAAGGCCTCTTCCTGACTGGGTGCACACCATCTTTCAACCTTATCCTCATTTCCCCTAATGAATGGTGGATGCCTTTTAACTCATGGTACCCGCTCGAGAATAAATCCTCAAATTCACATAAGAGATTGATGATCTTTGATACTTCCCTATCTGACCAATAGTCCCCAATGATAGCCTCTTTGGGTTCCTCTTCCGAGCCGATGTTAACTTTCTTGGTTTTGAGTGGTTCATTATATGTGTGCACACATTCATCCACACTGCTAACTACTTTGTGCACCCCAATCAAGTGGTTGACATTTAGGTTCTCTATCTCTTCTCCATCAATAAGGTATACCATATTTCCTTTCTCCCTTTCAGTACACACATGCTCAAATTGTATGTCTTTTGGTTCTTCTTCTTCGAACCGCACTTCTAAACTAGGTCCACCGAGTAAGTTTACTAACCTATCTTCCAGCATGGCATAATCCCCCAGAGTGAGGCATTTGATAGTTTGAAATGCCTCATCAACTGGTTGCTTGGTACTTCGGTACTCGAATGTGTGGACCAAGTCAGTCATTAATTTCTGCCAACTTCCCATTTGGTGACATGTTTTAAAATGGATATACCATACGTGCGCATAACCTTGTAATGTCAAATACAACTTATGCACCCAAAGAGAGGGTGGTAAGGCTTCTGCGCCTTCTCCCCAGACCCTCTCACATGCCTGGATGTGGGAAGAGGTGAGTCCATTTCCATTGTAATCCTTAATAGTAGTGGGTACATTATTTTTCAAGAATCAAATAGTGAGTGCAATTCAAACTTCATGCCATTCCAACAAGTTTTCACTATGCGTGGCCCACCACCTTGCTATTGTGCTGATAAAAACATAACCTAGCATACTTCACCACTCATCCTCCCTCCAACGAGCTTCCATCTCTCTCAAAAATACCTCAGGGTCTACATCCCCATAATACTTTATTATTTTCTTTCCTCCCAAGCGCTGAACTGTACGCGTCATTGTTACCTTTATTACTGATCCTTTCAGATGTCGCCCAATCAATACATAAGTCCCATGCACCCAATTATCACATGCTATATTAGTAGTATCACTAACAGATTGTGCATCATCAAATTGATGACTCCTTCTGTAGGGTGGATGGTCTCTAGATCTCTTATGGAGCACACATATATTTTTTCTAGGACTTCCTCCCCAAGGGGTTCAATATAGGGGGTGGACTTCCCATCAACCAGTGGTATAACTACCTGCTCTTTCTTGTTCTCAAAGATTATGTACCCCTTGTTGAACCAGAGATCTGAATTATTCTTATAACACCACGTGCGTCCAAGTAGAGCTGGGAAATTATCTACTTCGGCAAGCGCTAAGACTTAAAATCCCCAGTGAACCTAGTCCCCTGAATAGTAATGGTTGTATCCTTCAAGAAACCTATGGGCATTACCTTTGTCTTATTTTCCATATACAACACATTTGAAGATGGCTGCAATGCAGGCCTTCCCATTTGATGTCAGGCATCCAGAGTGAGAACATTAACCTCCATGCCTATGTCAATGAGGATGTTGCTAAGAAACCATCCATCCACTACTGCATTTAGGGTAATCTCTTTATCATAATCAAGGCTATGAGGTGGAAGGTTTGCATGCAGGATCTACCTTTTGTGTTCTTCCCTGGCATGTGGTACCTTTTCTCTCAACCATGCCCCTAGTAGGGGAATAATATTCTCCTTCCTCAACAGTTTACACACCTCCTTAACCTCATCCAAGTCATCCCTTGGTGCTTCCACTGGCCTCCTTTGCTCATCTTTTCTAGTCTTCTCTTTTAAGCATTGGATATCCCCTTGTAAGATCAAATTATGTCCATGGTTTCCTGGTAGACTTCTTTTTGGTGAGCCAGGTTTGAATACTTCCCATGTACTACTTATTCTTTTGAAACTAGAGGTCTCTGCCTAAGAAATTCTTTTACGCGTATGGATTCCACCCTCATTGTTACCATAACAGGCTCTAGTTCTGATTCACGTATTACTCGCTGAAGCCACTACGCATTAGCCTTCTTAATATTCATCATGGCAGTGCCCTTATCCTTCCGGTACTGCTGACTCATATGTTCGTACAACTTTGGGCATTCTTTGTACTTATGTTTCTTTCCACACCAAGAGCATTGTAGAAGATCTAGAAAATCACGCTTATAATGGTATGTGGCTTCACAATTAAAACATGTCCCACACGGTAAATCACTTCTTCCTCTGTGGTTACCACGACCACAAAATCCTCCATGAAACCCTCTTCCACGTGCATCTCCATCTTTGCGCTCCTCATACCGACATTCATCTCCTTTGGAACTGCTAGCAATGCTAGTCTAGCACACACCAAGATCAATTGCCTCATGAATATGATCAATCAATCTACAATGCTTGGTGTCATGAGTGGTTGAGGTACATATTTTGAAATAACAAGATACATTCTTATGTATCACGCACTACAATAGGGGGAACCTACTTACATCATGGTCCTCATGACATTTCTCACAGTTTACTGCCATGGCATGCACCACCTTCTGAGTACATATCCCACCATTATCCTTTTGTGTGTCCTTCCATGTTACAATCTGTGCACCACATTCCTCCACGAATCTCTGGAACTATGTTGGCAAAAAAATTCTCCAATTCCTTAGCCATGGCAGCAATTTGAGCCTCCAAAAATGGGCTAACACCAGTGTCAACACTACCAACTGCTTTGGCATGTAAATCAGCTTCCAATGCTTCTCACGGGTCTGTGAACATTTTATGAGATAAGGCCCTCCTAAAGGGTGTGATAAATCCTTCGAAAAACCACTGAGCATGTTGTAAAGGGTGGATATCATAAGATAGCTTAGAAAAAAGAGTTTTTAAGTGTGCATCATATTCCTTCATGCTCTCTGCCATTCCCTGCTAGATTACCTTGAAAGATCTAATGCTCTTCTATTCAAATTTAGGTATGTGGAATTTCACCAAGAATGCATTTCTCAGTGTGGTATAATCCACAATAGTCTGATGAGGGTCATAATTTCTATACCAACTATGCGCGTTTCTTTGCAAGGTCATCACAAATTAATTGGCCTTTCGATCCTGGGTCGTGATTCCCTTCGAGTGCCACATTAGCTCGCACTTATGCACATGCTCCGTGGCATATTTTATTCCACCGTAATCTATCAAGTGTAGAGACATCTCAAAAACTACTTGAGGAGGTGGCTGAGGCCCTTGCCTTCCCGATCCAGTCCCTTGGTTTCCTCTAGTGTTTCCTCCTCCACTGGATCCACTAGATCCTGAGCCACCAGCTCCACCACTTCCACCTCCTGATCCTCCTGTGTTAGGTACAAGGCCTATGTTTATCATGCTGAGTGCTCCCATCATCCCACTAAACTACGCATTGACAGTTTGTGAACTAGTACCACTCCTAGTTGTAGTTCCTCCACCACTTCCCAATGTGCTTCTAAAACTAGCCGTATATGTTCCTTGTCCAAACATTCCACCTAATATCGGAATAGTGTGTGATGCCATAGAAGTCCCAAATGAGAAATTGTATGTTCTAGGTGCCGATAGGTTGCTTCCACCAATATCCAATGGATCAACTATACACTTCCCTCATTCAAACAAACCAAGTGCCAAGGGCTAGTCGCTAGGTGGGGTTAGATGTGTGCTAATGAATCTTCTCTTTCTATGTGACAGACTCTCATCAAAATCCGCAAGGTTGTCTCTTTTGCACTTACCAAGATTGGGTACCACATACTGTTCAGGTTCCACATCCTCCACATGAACCTCAACTCCTTTCCACCATGTTTGGCTCCATAACCCACTTGTAACCCTGCGTTTTCTATCTATCTCTTTTTCATGCGTTTTGTTATACTTGAGCTACCTCTCCTCCCTTTCCTATTCAATCGTCAGATCAGCCATCCTTCCCCAACTTGGCTTCCTCGCCTAGTGCTCAGGGTGGTTTAGCCGGCCATAGGGAATGCCTCCAAGCCCATTGTTACCATCAATATTTTGATTGCAAGGGGTATAGAACGCAAAAATTATCCCCTAGGCTCTCGCAAGAACTCAAACTCAGCAACTTCTAGACAGGAATACATGGAAATGACGTATTCCAAAGTGTAGCTAGTCAGTATTCCATTCCACTAATGGTCTATAGCACAGGTCCACTTTAGATCAGAATCTTGTAGGTTTTGATACGTTTCTTGGGTCTAAGGGTATGATCTATAATGCCACCCTGATCTAGATGTATAAGCCGAGAGCCATTCAAATAACTCTACTGGGAAACAATAAAAGAAGGTTTCGTACAACTCATGGTAAAGAGTGTCTTCCACCCATCTTCACGTATAAAACCCAGATTAGGTACTAAATCTCTGAGTGAATTCATCCTCCGTGCTTTTAAACCAATCTTCAACACCTTCAAGTGTTAAGCGTTCTGTCATCACTTTTTACAGAGATCATGATATATGCCATGTTCCACTACAACTTTGAAAAGAGGTCCTAGTAACGGAACCAAGATGTAGTCACTTTTTCACCCACTAAAAATAAGGGAACCTCATGTGCGCTAGCCTATCACCCAGCGGGCACTGGGCACTCACCCAAGGCATGCGTGAGGGAGTCGAGTCTCTCTTTTATGTGAGTTTAGGGAAGCCATAACTCATGAATCTGACTTAGTGAATTACTAGACATGAAAAGATATAGATCTCAGGATGGCTTCTATACCCCTTCATTCATAGTAGAAAAAAAAACGTGCAACAGAAATAATAGAACTAAGAGTTGTAAATCTACTACTATACTTAACCATTCAAGTAAGATTCATGATTATATACAAACAACAATACAATAAAAGTATGTAGGTAATACAAGGAAAGATTATTAACACATTTGACATGGTAACCTTATCACATTCATTCATAGTGTTACTTATAAAATATTATAGAAGGTAGACCGTAGTCATGCACCAAATGTAGATCCATACATGTATTCTTGCAAGACAAAAATTTCACTCCCCATTTCCCCATTATATCCTTACTTGAATTTTGTACGCATTTTCATCCCATAGTTCCCACAGTAATTCTGCAGAGCTCCACTACCTTATTTATGTCTCCCTTTCTTTTCTAAGGGTGTACATATAAATAGGCCTTTGAGCTCTAACAAACTCCTCTGCAGCCTTAGATTTGGCCCCAAGTGTCAAGGTGTGGGTTTCCCCAGGCGCATGCCTCTCTGTGTCATGATTAAATTTTTGGATCTTTCTATATCAACGTATATTCCTTCCAGGACACCCTGTCACTAGGCTAGAACCTTATCCAAATGGAACACGTTCTTCATGTGTTCTGTCCCAAAGGCCAAAAATGGCTAAGTCCTGGATTGTTCTTCGTGTGGTGCACGCGTCTTGGATTCTTCAAGAATCCTTTTGAACTCGACCTTACACGCCTATACTTGCGTGCTTTCTACTTCCGTCCATGCCTACGTGCCCTTAAGATTTGGAAGCTAAAATTAGGGGCTCAACACCAATTACCTTCAAATTCACAATCACTCACCCCTAAGGTTATAGAGGTTGCTTTGAAAGATGTTCAATATTTCAATTCCAAAAATGTAGATACAAAAGAGTGGGAAAAAATGTCATTGAAAATGGTAATCAAGTCTTAGTCAAAGTTTGGTCATGTTATAACTATACCAAATAACTTATTGAATATGGTAATAAACAAACTAGAGAATTCTATGAGGATTTGGATGGGTGGAAGGGAATGTTTCCCAAGCTCTAAGGTATAAATACTATAAGTGAGGAAACATTGGAAAAGGAAGGGATCATAGCCCCTGATAGGAAAGTAGAGAACCTCTTGTGTGAGGAAGGAATAAAGTTGTGAATAGACATATTATAGAATGGAATACATCAATCTAGGAGGCCAAGAATAAATAATAGGATTATGTTTATGACATTGAATTCTTTATAGAAATAACACTTCCTATGGAGGGGATATATTCCCCTAAAAAGATAAATGTAAATAAACTAGTTGAAATAATCAAAGGACAAGTTGTAGTACGGACTGAATCCTAAAAATTATTTTATTACTCCATCCAAAGGCTTATGCACTTGAAAAATTATATTGAAATCATAAAGAAACAGGAAAGAGTATCTACATAATGCATGAATGTTTTCTCTAGGCAGGAAGCAATTTTCCAATTCCATGTAGATCCAAATGAAAAGTTTTTGTTAGACATTTTCAAAAAATATGATTCCCTCAAGGACAAGATGAATGAACTAAAGGAAACTAAAGTTATTGAACTTGATCAAGCTTAGTCTTGTTCCCTATCCTTATGTCTTATTTATTAAGTTTTTCCTTTATTGTTTACTATCCATTTTTTGTATTTTTAAAATTGTGAATTGAAAGAAAACACTTAGTAGATTGAAGGTGAATTAGTTAAAGTCAATCATACATAAAATACCATGAAAAATATATATTTATTGTATCTAAAAAAATAAAAATGGAGATTCTATAGGGGGTCTTCCCTTGGAATCTATATTAACAATTTTTTATACATTTACAAAAAGGTTGTTAGCTAGCATATGATCAATCGATGACTATAAATTCCTCTCTAAAGATAGGAATACGAGCTAATAATTTTCGTATTCCTAAACTCAAATTTCTTGTGGTCTTGATCTTCGTATACATATTGTATATACCTTACTAAATCATGGGAGATAGCCATATCCATAATCTCCTTAATGCTTCCCCTCGGGTTTCCCAAGATCCCAATGAATTCCAATTTATTCTTATAAGATGAAGCCCATTCAAGAAGGTTGAGCCATCTTGTCAGGTATATCTTACTACCCCAATGAACACAAGTCTTAGAATATGTAGATGACTTAGATACATCAGTCAGATTTACAGGATCAGAATTGGGTGCATTAACAAGAACTGCTATGACCATCTTGCATTTATTTAGTGGAGGTAATGGAACATCAGAATTCAATGGAGAATAGGACATTGTATAATCTTTCTTAGAAGAAGACTTCACAAATTCCTTTTCAAGGACAATTATTCTTTGATCTAACTAAGCCAATTTTTGAGAAATTAATGATATATCCTATAGAGGCTCTGAATTAGATGCTAAAGGAACATAAACTACCATTTCTTTCTCTACAAATTTCTCATCAAAGAATGTGGGATATTTACAAACAATGTTTGTATTGATATTTGGCCTATAATGGAGACAAAACCTATTTAATTTCTCAAGAACTACATGATCTTCTGGGTGAAACAAGTGGTGAAAAATTTTGGAACACTGAGAAGAAGGGGTCATTTTGACATTTTTTTCATCAAAGTCACTTGATTTATATGTGAATTTAGTGGTCTTGTGGGATCCTTTTGATATTCAATTGAGAATAACATCCTGATGAATGCTTTGTTCAGACCATAAAGATTAAAAATTTAATACAGAGTTTCTGAGGATAGATCTTTCAAATATCCTTCCAGTTCTATGTCTGCCATTTATCGAGTAAAGGGATGTCACCACTTCTTTCATAGAAAATTCCACTTATGATCCCTCAATGAACATGCAAATTCATAGCTAGTAAGTAAGAATTTATAGGAAAATAAATCTCTAGGAATTCTGTGGAAAGTATCATAGCAAGATTAAATACATGATCAATTTGGATGTTCAACATGAGTTGAATTGATGTAGGAGCATCACTCTATGTACATGAATAAACCATTAAGGTATCAAATTTTGGTTTTAAAGGTATGATCCTAGGTATTTGAGGTCATTAGGTGTCATTCAAGTGTGCTAGTTGGATTTTAGGACATTCAAAGATTAGAAAATTCACTTTCCCTCCAAAATGTAAAACTTAGAAGTAGAGGCCATTTTTTGTTTGTATTTGTTGTTTCCATGAATTCTTGAGCTTGTAAACTTATAAAATAAATAAATAGAGGTCAAAATAATTGTCTTACATCTTTTTAGGGGTTATAATGTCATAATATGGGTCAAAAACTCTTTAAGCTAAGAAACCTAGTGATTGAGCCTAGAATGCACTCATGTGGCCATTGGAATTAAAATATCATTCAGATAGAAGATGAGAGATGTCTATATATTGTTTGAATGTAAATTTCTAAATTCATTATATCTATATAGAGTCTTAAAGTGTAAATATTTTTAAGAAGTATTGAAGGAAAAGATGATTTTTTGAATGTTGGCTTGTAATTTTGGATGATTGTGTGTGGAAACCTTATAATGTTGTACAATTAAATATTATACTTGTATTTGCAAATGAAACAAAAATGAGAATATCTCTAGGTTGT
Source organism: Taxus chinensis (assembly GCA_019776745.2). NCBI lineage: Eukaryota > Viridiplantae > Streptophyta > Pinopsida > Cupressales > Taxaceae > Taxus > Taxus chinensis. The sequence goes on from CM034154.1 coordinate 472,970,122, forward strand.
GTTCTTATAGTTAATAAATAATGACACTATGGGATTGTAAAATGAATGCACTTGATGAAGGACAGTGAGGGTTCTTGCAATAATTTTGTGTGAGTTCAATTTGATGGTTATTGCATGATCTAGTGTTTATTACTATGCAAAGTAGGAATCCATGAGCTTTTCTCATTCCATACATGAAATAATTCTTCTAGCCACCTTGATAATTTTTTATTGTGGGTGTACTTTGTTCTAGGATCTATTACATGTATAAATTGTGAGTACATGGTATTGTGAAACATTATAATAGTGAGTGGTATCTCTGCAAGGAAGCATTTGAGCATGTCACAATAAAATTTTCTGTGCTTAATTGGTTTTAACGTTGAGTAAATGAAAGGTTGTAATCATCAAGAACAGGGAAGTGTATTTTGGTGCTTGCATATTGATACTCAGGGTGGATTTTAACTGCAAGGGAGGCTATACAATTGAATAAATGACATTAGAAGAAGGGATTTTGTGTTTAATTTGTACTGTGAAAACATGTATGAACCCTTCAATGATAACTGAGTGATAGAAAGTGCATAAACAAATATATGGTGGAAGATATATCATTGTGATCCTTCTTGAAGGTTGGTGTGTCTTAAAACCCTGAATCTGATCTAAGACTATAATTTTGAAGATTAAAAAATGGGAAGGATCTCTTGGAATTGCATTCCACTAGTGAATATATTGATATATTTTGATTGATTATAAGAGAGTGTGACTTAAGCCAACAAAGGATATTGACTTCCTTGTAAGATCTTAACTATGCAATTGTGAGATAACCCTACTCTTCTAACATTAACCATGGACTAGTTTGCTTGGTTGACTGCAAAAATGCATGATATTATACCAATTGTTAAGATAGGACTATGTAGGAAGGTGATACAGTTCTTAAAAATAAGTTTGAATTTTTTACTTCCATCGAGGAAGGGAGATAAGAGCATTTTTCTATTCTCAGGAAGAACAGTGAGCTACAGTCAAAACCCAGCTAGGGCCTCAATTTTGAGGCATCAAAATAATTTATTCTTGTATAGAAATTGAAATAAATGATAATAATATGTGTCCTAAGGAGATATAAGTGATATTTTAAGGTTTCATTGGATAGAACACAAGAAATTCATGGCAGTCTTGGTCTAAAAATAGTGCATAGTCTAGTCACCTAATCTGAAGGGAAATTGTACAAAGGAAGCCTATGTTTACCAAGGATTTTGAACTCAAAACTTGTAACAATGAATGATGAGGATAATGAGTACCTGAATCCCCCTAATTTTATCTTGAAATTACCTAAATTTAAAATTATGCATGACATTTCCTTCTCCATGACCTAGTTAAGGGTTTAGATCCAAAACACAAGAAGAGGAATAAAATAAATTGTGTAAGGAGTGGAACCTCCAAATTTTAGACACTCATATAAGGTGATAAGAATACGATAAAGTAGATAATGAGTTCTCAATTACACCAATATAAACCTATACCTACATATGATCCAAACATGCATTGTCTTAAGGGGAAAGGGACAATTTGTCTAACAATATAAAGACTTGTTTCTTCAATGTTTGAATGCATTTACTTGTAGTGTTTGAATTAATTGTATGGCATGTTTAAGGAGCTAGAAGAGGAGAAATTGGATTACTTCAAAGGGTGAATAAGTGAAAAAAATGATGATGGAATGGAGTAATTATGAGAATTAGAAATAGAGTAGGAGGATGCATTCAGAAGCTTCCAAGAGGTAATTATTTTATTTCTTGTACTACAAGTAAAATTAAGTACATCTTGAACCTTGTATGATCTTCCAAAGGAAAAGTAAGGTGGTTTTGGTTGTTAGAAATAGTGTGATACTTGATTTTAAGATAGTTTTTGTTGTTATTATTATCCATTTTACCCCTCTTGGGAAAAAATGGACAATAGGGTAACATCTAGAGACCAAAAATTATTCTGTAAATATTTCAGGGTTATCGGGATAACTTCAAGATTTTATGAACATCTTGGACTGTTCTTATCTTTCCCTAGTCCTGAAATCTCTACTTTTTCTCAGAATAAAGAAATTTCCGTTGGAGGAACCACACCTACCCAACTCGAGAAAAACATAGTAAAAACAACATACAAATGTTCAGGTGTCTTATCACACTTCCATGGTCCAATTTTTTACAAAAAGGGTTCAAATTTTAAAAAGGGTTGGTGCAAGGTTAAAAATTTGGAGAAAATGGATGTTTGGGGCTCAAAAGCTAAAAAATGCTCACCGATCACCTCTGAGAGATTCTCAGTGAGCCCACATGAGGCAATACCACTGAGCTACCCAAGTGCATAGGGGGTGGTGTATTATTAATCTCAAGCTGATTATTTTGTTTTACATATTGTTAATGAGGGACTTGAGCCATGTTGGTTTGGAAATAGTTCAGGAAATCCTAACGAGTTGAGTCAGCATGGGAGCATGTGGGTATTTTCTCAGCACTAGTGAGCTCAATGATCAAACAATGAAATAACTCAGAGGTGATGCTTTTCAATTGGATCCATTTTGTGAGGAAGGGATTACTCAAGGAAATGAGAGAGTACTCACTAAGTATGGTTGATCTCAGAAACGAAATAAGTAAGCCATCAGTGCATAGCGAGGAAAATGAAATATTGAGCTAAGTTTTCAGATGGCAAGGTAGAAACTTAGCATGTATGAGAAATGGGAGATCTCACAAGGACATTCATGAAGCATCACAAACACATGAGGTGGAGGACCAAGTCATAGTTTGTAGAAAAGTAGAGATAGCTTGTGGAAGTAACTTACATAAAGGCTAATTCACTCACTTTGAAGGTGTCAAATTTAGGAGTATGAAAGCACAATGGAGATCCAATCGGTGTGCTTGTGGAATGCATTCAGGAAAGGAATAAAATGCAAACTCACTCACCAATGTTTAAGCATACCGGTGATGAGTTCAACAAGTAAGCATGTTGAGGCTTGACATGTTGAGGGTTGGCATATAGGAACTAGGTAAGGAATTATGATGATCGAAATCAAACACAAATAAAACAACACCTGAGTCGGCTAAGACAATGGCTCGTGATAGTGCTGAGGGGGTATCGTGCTCGGCACAATACAGGAGATCCTCAAGTTAGGAAAATACCTAAATTGAAGCTTGTAGCATTGATGCTAGGTGTGGTTTGTTAGATCAGCTAAGGGCTCGGCATAAGACAACTCAGCAAGATACAAATTTCTTAGAAATCACAATGGAGTAAAGGATCAAGAACCATGTCAAGGCAGTCAAATGTCTACCAAGTTTAAAGGTGATTTGTTCTATAAAGCAAGGTTCAAATCAATGGCATGAATGCTCAAACTAGTAACTCGATGTATGGTAAAGATAAATAACTCAAAAAAATTGTGTGGCTCATCAAGCCAAGGAAAATAAGGAACCAAGCTTTTCGTAGGTATGTTGAGCCCAAACTAGAAAGGAAACAACATGAGTGGCTCATTCAAACAATACAATGAGGGAGCTCAACATTTGAAAAATTTAGAGGATGCGTCAAGTTGGTCGGGAATTAGGCCAAAAGGTATTGGGTGGCTCAAAATTAGTGGATAATAGGTCAAATGAGTCAGTTTGATTGGATCAAGCCACTTTTAGGAGCTTGACAATGACACAATGCAAGGGAAATGGCTCGACATTGAGCTTGTGTTTTGCACCATGAAAGAGAGCTCGATACATGGTGTATGGCGAGAAAGAGTCGACTCAATCAATGGAGGCATACAAATTTGGCTTGGTGGAGTGGTGAAACTTTTGCACTCGAGAAAATTTTAAGTTTTGTGGCCAATGGGAGAATCAGGGCCATTTGTCCAAGATAAAGGATCTTGTTAGGAATTATGGGAAAGTTTGAGTTGGAATCACAGGATAAATTTAAGTCGTAGCCAAGTGGAGGAGAAACATGGTGGAACCAAGTGCATTCCCCACACAGGGAATTTAGGAAGGTCATAACTAATAGGGGAATTGATGCCAAATTGATAAGGATGCGGAATTTGGCAATGAAAAATCAATGTTGTGATGGCAAGATGATCTGTGGGTTCCTATGAAATAATTTCCAACCGATGGGGATTTCATAATGGCAATCCGTCATGATAGTTCCACATAGAGAAAAGTTCTGAGTTCATTTCCAAGTTATTAGGTGATTCATTAGGGGAGTTAAAACATGTTTTAATGATTGAGTGGTTGTGGAAAAAATGGCAAGTCATCCTCTAAGCAATGTGGTAAGATGATGGTGAGACCGAGTCACATGGAAATAGTTTGGGAACATGGTCAGGATGCTTGAGGTTCTACACTCAGTAGTGAGTTTAGTGTCTCAGAGGAGCTCGGCAAAAACAAGCTCATGTTGGAGAATTGATTTTAGTCATCGATAGTGCTCGATGCATGGAAGGGTCTCGACATTGTAGAAGCTCGGTAGCTCAATCCACAAAGTGACCAACAGGAAGATCTTGATATCCCGAGTTGAAGTTTGAGCTTGAAGGCATCTCATGGAATTAATGATCAAATAAATTGATGGCAAGCCAATTTATGAAGGTTTCAATGTTTCTCAGTCAATCAAATGAAGGAGCTTGCTGAGTCAAAACATTTTGTGCCATGAAGGAGCTCATCGGCATCTGTGGAGAGCTTGTGTCATAGGAGTTCAACCCAACTCGGTCGCAACATTAGAAGCTTGGTGTGATAGTGAATGAAGAGCTCATGGATGATGGAAACTCACTAATAAGGGTAGCCCATTAGCCACCTGAGTTAATTGGTCATAGAGAAATGGGAAAATCAAAAGGTTGAGATAACTCAATATAGCTAAGAGAGAAGTGGGCACATGACATGGAAAATCATGTGACCGGGTGATAGAAGATGAGCTCGAGTGCAAGATGAATTTGAATGGGAGAAATAAAAACTTATGTTCGCAACATAAGAGGAACTCATGGATGAGTTGAGGTGCTAACTAAGACCAGCTCAAGGTGGGGTTTGAAATAAGAGGTGAGCATTTCAAATATCCTGGAGATAGCTTAACTAGCCAAAAATGAGTCGGTGCATGAAGTTAGCTCATAAAATTCAACTTGGCATAAGGCTACAAGAGATTGAGTTTGGAAATGGGTTAAGGCCTATGTATTTGAAAAGTTTGGGGAGCTTGGCATAGAATATTTCTTGGCATAGAGCTCATTGGGAACGAAGCTCAGTCAGTAGAAGAGCTTGTTAGGTTAGATTTTAGAGATCAAACGAAACTAGGTAGAGATTACTCAAGGTGAGAAACTAGAGTCAGCCAAGCCATGATGGAAAGGATCTCAGTAGTGAACTTGAAAGTAGAGCTCGGTTGTGGTGAATAGTAGTGGAGCTCAAGCCCAACTCGGTGGGTTGGCTCAATGAGCAAACCACCGATTTGGGTTATTTTTTTGACATTTCTCAATTGACCCGCCTCCTCGAGTCAAACCGGTCAATGTGGGGTCCCATATTACTTTTTAATTAATTTAATATTTTAATAATAATATTTATTATTATTTAAATATTTTATTTAAGTATTCTTTTAATTAATTGAGAAGATTAGGTCAATCAGACATTAATGGCACATGATGGAAGCTTCTCAAAGTGGTTCAACCAACTCTAATACATGAATCATCATGTACCTTCAATTTAGGAAGGTAATTATGACCTTTCCTCTTCTCTCTCACATATTTCTTCTATAAATGTAAGTTCGAAGCTCATCCCAAGGGGTTCCAAGAGGTTAGATAGGTTGGAAAGTTAGACATCTTAGGAAAGTGCAAATTTTTCAAGAGTCCTCTTTCTTCTACAACTTGTCCTTGTATGTTGAGAGAACTTTCAAGCCTCCTCTTCAAGACTATCATGGAAACCATTTCCTCTTCTAAATCTATGATGCATTGTGCATGTTATTGAAGTAATAAAAGTGTTTTTTTTGTGACCGATCTCGTTCCTTTCATCCTTTTATACTTCTTTGTGCATTTTCTCATGCTTGTAGGTACACTATGTAAGTTCACATTTCTATTGTAGGTTCTTGGAGTTATGTGCTTATCAAGTAGTGGATCATTGCATGCAGTTGAGTTGTGGTGCTTGTTTAACCTTCTCAAGTTCATCCTTCTACATTGGAAGACTGATAACTTGTTTGTCTGATCAATTTTAACAAAGGGAACGTGTGCTTCCTAGTATGTGGTATTGTGTACCCTCTCTAAGTTGCAGTATGTGAAGTTGACATGTGGTGCAAACACCCTCTTCAAATTAAACCTACCTGATTCTAGCAACACCCTTTATTTGGTGCGTCACCATCCCTTGTATAATTTCATTTCTACAAATCTTTTTCCCTAAAACCCATGAAATGTTAGCATATAACTAGATAGCCATTTTTATTACACTAGGAATAGTACAACACTTAGTTTAGGAAGAGGAAGTCGGCATTCTCTGGAGGTTCACCTCGATCCCAAGTCCCATAGCTTGAGAGGTGATCCCATGTGTCCCAATCACACCAAACGTCTTGTTCAAATTCTTTCCATTCAGAGGGTGTAATGATTTGGTGATAATAGTTTTTTACACACCCAGTGGGACAAAGTTAGTACTTCTCTTCTCACTTACACAAGTCAAAGTACCGATTGACTCTATATCTCTAGATTCCAAATCTCAGTGCATTAACTTATGAGAATAATTCTGACAAGAGATTCTTCAAAGAAAGGAAATTATCATCATATTGAACTTTCCTTATCTCCTCCAAAGAGAAGAATAAGAGGTGTTTCAACATCACCATTTGCAACTCTACCTCATAGGGGTCACTCAAATCCTCCATATGGAAGGTTCCCTCCACAAAGGAACAATAAACCTCTTGTTTTTATGGCACGAAACCAAGTTTTTCTCCCTTTCAATGTAAGCAATCCACTTCTATTGGCCTAATGTGACCCTATACCTATTACGACACTCAAAAGTTTACAATTTTACATAGGGGAAACTCACATTACTCCAGTGGAACATATTCTTGATGTAGCTAGCATTTTTTCCGTACATAACATCATAGATGACAACGTTTCAGTTAGAATTCTTGCTACCTCTTTCAAGGGTTAACTACCTGGGATGAGTTAAGAGAAAATATTTGTAAATAGTTTGAAGACAAGAGTGATCACCTATCGCTTATGGAATAGCTCACTACCATGAAGAGAGCTCCTCAAGAATACATGAGTGATTTCAACTTTCAATTCCATAGGACCTGGAATAGAATTCCAACACTTATAAATCCTTCTCCACAAATACATTCTTGTACTATTTATGAGCCTTGAATAGCAATGTAGTAGTTATAATCCAATCCATGGGAGGGGCTACATTACCTGATGCCTACGATGTATCCATAAGAGAATAAAATTCCTTGATTAAGGATGGAAAGATAGCTACACAACCGCCAATGTCGTTATCTCTAGATCTTACGAATAATCAGCCTATCATTTCTCCTATTCTACTAGCCTCTAATCAACCAGCTCAATCTTCCCCTGCGTCTTCAAATGATCTATTTGAAGTCAAGTCATTGCTAAAAACTTTTGGAAATGAGCTTATTGCACTCAAGAGGAAACAATTTCAATACAATCATCCATATCAGCCACAAAATCAGCAGTATCAGACTAATTGTCTTCCTTTTCAAGGGAACAATTAGCTACAAAATCAAGCTGCAAATGTCATACCTTTGAAATTTTGGAACCCTCTTGCCATTAGCTCATCTAGAGTCATTGTACCTATCTATAATAATGTAGTTCAACACTACGAATGGTACTACCCTTGTTCTCAACCCCACAATCAACATCTTTTTCCCAATGGAGTTCGTGGCTAGGCCCTTATGGTTCAAAGTGTATATGCCCCTTTTGAGCTAATAGAAAACAAATCTACATAAAAAATAGTAGATCAACCACAGGCACCTGAAGAAATGACTTTGTTCAACTTAACAATAGAAGATTTTCGTGGGTTGAATACAAATTCCTCATCAGTGGTATAAAACACTCATTCCAAGAAGAGAGAAATGGAACATCAAACTTTCAAATCTGATCAAGCATCCACTTCACAGCCTCAGACACAAGTGGTGGTAGATAAAGATGTGGGAAAGAAACCATGAGAAATACCTGTTAGCCAAGCTGCAAGGAAAGAATGGTCTTCAGACATCATGATACTAAATAAGTACTTTCTAAAGAAGGATCCCAATGCCCAAAGAAGTGTCAAAAAAATTGGATCTATTCCCTTTATCATAGTAAAACAAATGAAGAAAACCAATCTGAGTGTTACTATGTGGGACGCACTCTCAATTCCTTCTCAAATAAATTTGTTGCGATAGGCTCTAAATAGTTTTAGTGCAATGGATGGATCATTAGGTCATGGAGCAGCATCTACTACAAGTTTGTCCCAATCGAAAGGGAAAGGTATTCCTAAAGCCAAAAAACCACCACCATTCTATATTTCATTGATCATTAGCAACCACTTGGTGCATAATTACATGATCAATTCTTGTGCAAGTAGCTCAGTCATGCCAAAACAAATTACATATGTACTAGGCATACAATATGCGTCAGTTGCAAGAGGATTTTTTCAGATGGATGGCACATCTATTAAGATTTTTGGAGTTATCAAAGGAATTCAACTTACCATCCATACATTCCCAAGTTTTTCATTCACCCAATACATATCAATCATTGATCCTGCTCCTCTCTTCATCATCTGCCTCTCACAAGATTTTACTGCCAAGATGGGTGGTTATCTATCATCTCATTGGTCACATATGATTTTCAAGACTTGATACGAAACCAAAGTGACTATAAGGGAAGAACCAATCTTCCATAATTTTGTCCCCCAAAAACCACTTTTCTTTTTCCAAGTTAAATTTGAAATTTCAAACTCTTTCCCTCCTAAATTATTTATGCCAAGTTGAAAGTTTGAAGAGATAGAAAAATCCATGCCCTAGAGTTGTTTCAAATCCCCAGTCTACTTGTTTTGATAAATTTTCCATTTTCCTATCTAGACGTGTGAAAATTTTATTATTGTCCTCATTTGAATGAAATTTTCAATCTTTATATGCCCATGGATCGTCAAACCTTGTATTATGTTCAATTGCTTGGCTCGTGAAAGAAATTTGAAAATTGGGCACGAACTGGTGGAGTTTTCTTCTTCTCTACATTTTTTCCCACAGTCCAAAATGATGAGCATTTTCTTCCCAGTCAAATTTTGGCCCCATCATCCACAAGTACATGGACATACCTAATTGGAAGTGGGTCGGTAGAGAAATTTGTGTTTTTGAGCCTCTTTGTAAAAAGGCAAAAATTTAAAAAGTGACCCATAACCCCAATTAGGCTATCAAGGAAAAATTCAAAGGTGAAGCCCGTCATTGAAAAGTCAAAGCATATGAGTGGGCCATTGGGGAACTTTTGGAAATTTAACAAAAATTCAATAAGTGAAGTAAAATTTCTAGAATGCTCCACGGCTCCATCAAGGTCTCGGGCCCGCCGTTGAAAAGTCAAAGCGGGAGAGCGGAGCACCGGAGAACTTTAAAGTTTTGAGCATTTTTCTAAAAAAGGTTAAAATTGAAAAAAGTGACCCAGGATTCCTTTGTCACTCAAATAAAGCCATGTGTCGATCCTATGGTAGAGAGGTGAAAGGGCGGACCAAAATGTCAAAAAATGCTAATTTTCTACAAAGGCATAAAATGCAAAAGGCATCCTCCACACCCACTCCAATAAATTTCTCCCACATGGACGGCTCTAGTTTAAAGTTTCTAAGTCAAGATAAACGGTTCAAATTCAAAGTTACAAAGTGAATGTAATGGTTTCATTATGAAAAGTCTAGTTTTTCCGCCATTGGAATTTCTTCACGAATCAAGAATCCAAACAGATGTAAATGATTGAAAATAAATTGTAAACTTTTTCTTGCTAACAAAGAAGAAGTTGTAACTGTTTCTTAGAGGATATTTAATGGCTTCTTCACACCATTGTCCAGAGCTGGCGATTGATCTTGTAAACTCACAAGTGCATTGTACTTAGAGAAAACAAAGTAGATAGCCATTTTTCTTCCATTTCCCCCCCTTTCTCAATTTCCTCCATTTCTCCACTATGTACAACTTCTGATTAAGCATCAATACAAGAAGAAGGATTTTTTAGCCTCTTTAATGAGGAGATTTTAGAAACTTTAAGTTCACAATCTTATCTCATCTTGTTGCCATTTGTAGGGTTGTTTCTTCCCATGAATGCATGTGATTAATTTTCTAACTAGTGTGTGCATGAATCTGATTTCCTACCTGCAACATTAGTTCTCATACCTCTTTTCTCACTCCCTTTCCCACTTTCAGACAAATTTCTCTCTTGAAATTATCTACAAGATTTTCTGCAGGGTCATTGGAATGCCCCTGTTGGATCCCTGGCTGAAAGGCCACCACAGAAATCCACATTTTCTCGTGCATGCATATACGGTAGCTACATCGGTTAAGTAGAGCGACTTAGATTCCCAGAGTGTTGCCATGGAATTCAAAAAAAAATCCACCCATAAAATTCCCTCGCTAATAGTTTTAGGTGCCCACCATGGGGTGGATTTAGCAGCATCTACACATCAATGCGACCGCAAGGTCAAAAAATTCAAAATTCAAAAAAGAGAAAAATTTCTGGAATTTGAATGGCTACATGAGCCACATGGATTCAAATCATGGCTATTCCAAGAAGTCATCTTGTTGAAAGACTCAAATTTATCTTCCACATCCAAGAAGATGTTGCTTCTTATTTTAGGGAAGCTATCTGGCATAATAGACAAATTTCCAATCACTACTTCATTACCATGAGAATTCTAGACCTTGAAAAAGAATGTCCTACTGAATTAAAGAGGTAAAGACAAATCCCAGCACCACAAAGAAGAGCATAGATTTTCAAGCTGGTGGATATGAGATTCACCTAGTAATAGAGACAAGGAGGATAAATTGATCCCATTTTTGAGGAAATTTAAAGGAGACAAGAGCTACTCAGAATCTAGAGGCTTCCTTTTCAAGAAACCGATGACATTGGGAACTTGAGTGTTACCAATCCTTTGGACAGTGAATTTTCATACATAAATGAGAACCTTGTAGAATTCACTTACGTGAAGACTAAAGAAGAAGCTATAGAAAGAGAGGTGAGAGCTAATGAAGAAATAAGATCTCAACTCGAAGAAATCAAGAGACTTCAAGCCAAGGAAGATGAAAGAATAGTAGCAGAAGCCGCAGCCTTAGCAAGGTTGGAAGATAGAAATAGAAATAGAATGGGGGATTGGGATTTTGAGCATGAATGGGATCATGAAGCCTGTAGGCCTAATGTACTATGGGGAGGAAACATTGGTCCACTGGCTCTTTCTCAACCACTCCATGAGCTACCGAGAGGCTGGAGAAAAAACTTCCTAAAATTCAGAGGTGATGGTTGTCAACTCCCTGAAGAGCATGTAGTAGAATTTATCATTGCTTACAATGTGTTGGGTATTGAGGACGAAGATGTGTCAATTTGACTCTTTGAGGATTTTCTTCAAGAAAAGGTTGCTGAATGGTTCTACATGCTACCCCCAAGGTATGTCATTTGTTGGGAAGATATAAGAAGTGCATTCAAAGATAGGTTCAAGACAATGGAATATTGTCAAGATATTCTTGTCTAATTGGTAAAAATGAAGAAAGAAACCTCTGAGTCAATGAGGGACTTTTTAGCAAGATATGATAGAGTGATAAGAAGGATCCCTAAAGATGTGGTGCCTCGTAAAAATAATTTGAAGAGGTTTTTCATCAGTTCTCTACCATCAGAAGTAGGTATCTTCCTCAGAAGAGCCCAACCAAGAACATTGAGGCAAGCCCAGAATTTTGCAATAGAAACTGATGATGATCTAATCTTTTCTGGAAAGGTGAAACGCCGTAATGGGAAACAAAAGGGTCAAATTCAAACTCTTTCACCACAGATACGATGTTCTAAAAAATGGAAAATGACTTGGTTCCCTTGAAGAAGCATCTATCTCAGATAACAATGCGGAATGCTTCAAGAAGACCAAACCCTCCAGATAGGCCAAGGATTTCTCCACCTCCTCTTTGTCTTTCTCTTGAAGCACCACCAATCAATGTCATCTATGATACCGAATATCCAGAAGAGGAAGAACAAATTGATGAAACTGAAGAAGAAAACATGGAAGATTATGAAAACTATCATGAGATTGAGGAAATTGATATGCAAAATGGCCTGATTAAGTATGTTGATGATGAAGATGAAGGTGACGAATAAGTTCCAAGTTTCTCATGTGTTTTTTTCACTCGTGCTCAATCTAAGAAAGGGATTTCAGCCCTAATAGTTATAGCAAAGGATGAAAAGAAGAATAAATAAGATTGTCCTCCAGAGGTTACACAGAATAAAATCATCAATAGAGGATCACCATTACCCCCTTCCATGGAATCACCCGAAGAAAAACCATACTAGTTTCTAAAGAGCATGCTACTATACCAAGTAATTCATTTGATTCTTCTTCCATCTCAAAAGTTGCTAAGAATAATTCTCTTCTAAATGTTGGTCCTGCAAAAACATCTAAAGTTCAGTCAAAGGCTACACCCTCACCCCCTTCCAATCCAATTGTTACATCTGAAAAAGAGAACCCAACACCAAAAGTAGAAAAGCCTCTACTATGTATATCTTCCTCCATTTTAGGAGCCTCTTCCTCAACCACCATTGCCCCATTCAACTTTGTGGAACATACAAGAAAAACCAAAGTCCAACTCTCATAAATAGAATACCTACAAACACACCCTGCCCAGTTTGACAAGTTCATTAATACAGTTTTTGGTTGTAACCATGTATCCTTGAGTCCTAATTCTAAAGGATTACTACCCACACCATCCACACCACCTTCCCAAAACATGCTAGCCCTCAGTTCCTCCGAAATCAACATGGTTGAACCTTTCTACTTGTGACTCCTCATTAAAGGCTTCTAGCTAAATAATTGTATCATAGATTCTAGAGCCTCAAACAATGTGTTGCCAGCCAAATTTGCAAATTCTCTAGGAATCACCTTGACCTAGATAAATGTCACTTGCTACTCAATGGAATCCAAACAAGTGTCATTGGTAGGAAGAATCGAATATGCACAGGTAGAACTAGCTAATTTTCTAGACAAGAAGGTGATCTTGACCATACTGGTAGCAGACATCCCAACATCTTTTAGTATGCATTTGATCAGAAGTTTTTATAGAGACCTAGGTGGAGAAATAAAAATGGATTGGTCATCTAAAACTATCCGAGTAAAATGTGAGATGAAGAAGTTGCTACCAATAAGAAAGATGAAGTTCATAGTATGAAAGTCTAATGATCTGAAAGCAAACATTATCTTTCAAGATTATGGGCTAGGAAACTACTTCCTCACATCAGAAAAAGAGGAGAAATTTCCACTTCTCATGGAGGAAGAGGAGGATCAAATTTGGACAATGGAATTTGATGGTAGTCATTCCAGAGCAGGTTCAGGAGTTGGTGTAGTATTTTACTCTCCTTCCAACGAGGTGTACCCTTTTTCCTGCAAGTTGTAACTTGACAAGACAAACAACACTGTAAAGTATGAAGCATTTATCTTAGGCATGAATGTAGAAGAGGACATGAGAATCAAGAAGCTGAGATGCAAAGGTGATGTAGAGATTGTGGTGAAGCAGGTCCACCAACAATATCAGGGGAAAAATCCAAGGCTCGTGCATTACAAAAACAGAGTGTGGGATTACATTGAATCTTTTGATGCATTTTCCATTGACGCTATTCTAAGGGATCAGAATGAAAAGGTTGATTCCCTTGTAGTGTCAACATCCCTAGTGATACCTCATCCTTCTTTTGGTAAAGAAAAAGTGGCCACTGAAATTGTATTCCGGCCTAGTGTACCAGATAATTTAAATAATTGGAAAGTCTTCAATGATGGTAACCAAATTCTATCCTTTTTGGAGAAAAGGTATAACTTCAATAATCTCTTTTTCAAAGGAGGTGAAAATACACACTGAGAAGCACTCCCCAAAGAAGAGAAAGAAGTAATTGAATGGATTGATGATGAGGGAGTAATCAAATTGAAAGGGAACAAAATTCCCAAAAGCCTAGTTTCTTTAGAAGACCTCTTGACAAACATGACAAATTCATTCAAGAGAAAGAAAAGAAATCTTCTCGGTGCCCAGCTGATTTTGATAAAGAAAACATTGGTACCCCAAAGGAGCCAAGGATGGTCAATATTGGAAAATTTTGTTCTCCTGAAGAAAAAAGAATGTTTTTGGCATTACTCAAGAAATACTCAGATGTCTTGGCCTACTCTTATGATGAACTCAAATCCTTCTAGCCAAAGGAAATGCATCACTCAATTCCTTTGAAGTAGGGTGTTAATTCCTTTAGGTAGAAACAAAGGTCATACAACCCAAAGATTACTGATACCATCAAGGAGGAGGTAATGAAGATGCTTAATGCAAGGATCATCTTTCCCATCCACCATTCAACATGGGTGGCTAACATTGTGCCATTGCGAAAGAAGAAAGGTGAAATAAGGGTATGTGTAGATTTTCACAACCTGAACTAGGCATCACTCAAGGAAAATTATCCTCTTCCTATCATGGACCATATCCTGTAAGTAGTCACTAGATCTGAAATGCTTTCATTACTTTATGGATTCTCAGGATACAATCAAATCAAAGTGGCAGAGGAAGACCACACCAAGACAACCTTTACAAGACCTTGGGGCACTTTTGCCTATAGCAGAATGCCTTTTGGCCTAATTAATGTAGGAGCTACATTCCAAAGGGTGATGTATTTGTCCTTTAAATATATGAAGCATTACATTGTCATATATCTTGATGATCTCACAATATTTTTGGATATCATATCTATCACTTAGAATAGGTACTTGTAAGGTTTAGGAAACATGGCATATTACTAAATCCAAAAAAGTGTATTTTTGGAGTCACAAAAGGCAAGTTATTGGGGCACATTGTGAGAAAACATGGAACACACATTGATCCTGATAGGATTATATCCATTCAAGCATTATCCCTACCAACAAGAAAGAAGGGAGTTCATTCATTCTTTAGAAAGGTAAATTTTCTTCATCGTTTTGTGCCTGAGTTTGCTGAATTGACAAAGCACATCACTTCCATGATGAAACCTCAAGCAAGTTTCAAATGGAACAATGAGGGGAAGGAAGCATTTGAAGAGATCAAGAAATCCATTGTCAAGGCTCTAACCCTTGTGTCTCCATATTTTAACAAAGAGTTCATCATGTACTATTATGGATCAGAGCATACACTCTTTGTTTTCTTGTTCAGAAAAATGATGAATATATTGAAGTATCTATTACTTTCATGATTTTTCCTTTGAATAAGCATGAGCTTAAGTACAACAAATTGGATAAGCATGCCTATGTAGTGGTCAACGCTATAAAAAGCTTCAGGTTTTACATTCTCAATTCTCATACAGTGGCAATGGTCCCTAGTAGTGCAATCAAGTCCATCTCTACATAGCAGGATCCCAGAGCTAAAAGATGAAATTGGATTGCAAAGACTCAAGAATATGACTTGGAGATTCGAACCTCTAATCTGGTAAGGGGAAATGGCTTGTGCAAGTTGATTGCTAAAGATGAAACTCTCAAATTTCAACATGGCAAATAAACATGTACTTGCTCAACTTGTTCGAAAGACAACCCACCAGTTCTCTTTTTCACCACTACCAATGAGTGGTACACTGATATTTCCTACTAATTGACTTATGTAGAATGCCCTCCTCATCTTGATTACAAAAAATTAAGAACACTCAAGTTGAAGGTAGTCACGTTTGTGATTTGGAATCACGCACTTTACAAAAGAGGCCTGGATGGCTATTTCCTCAGGTGCGTAGATAAAGAGTAACAAGAAAAGTTACATATAGCATACCATGACCAAGCATGTGGTGGAAATTTTTCAGCAATGGTCGTTGCACACAAGAACCTCTAAGGAGGGTATTATTGGACCACCATCTTTTTAGATACTCGAGATTGGGTTTCTAAATACAAAGCATGCCAATAGTTCGTTGGAAGATCACGACTTGCTGCATTACCACTCAAGCCGGTGATTATTGAATAACCATTTCAATAGTGGGGGCTATACTTCATTGGTTTTCTGAACCCTCACTCAAGCACAGGGCACACCTATGTACTAAAGTTGGGAAATAGACTACTTCACCAAATGGGCTGAATTTGTTCCAGCCAAACAAGCCAACACTGAAACAATAAGCAACTTTTTCAAGGAGAATATCATAGTCCATTTTGGAGTGCCACAGAAGATTATAGCAGATAATGCTACCTATTTCTCTTTAAGAGAGCTGAGAGAGTTTTGATATAGTTATGGAATCTACCTAGCTCATTCTTCTTACTACTATCAATAAGGAAATGGATAGGCCAAATCAAGCAACAAGAACATTTTGACCATTGTGTGTAATCTTGTAGACGATAATTAAAGGAATTGGCACAAAAGGTTGTATGACACAGTGTGGGTAGATAGGATCACTCCCAAGAAGGCGATAGGTATGTCTCCATTCCAACTGCTGTATGGAGTTGAAGAAGAGATTTCCCTCATAATTGAGATGCCAGCTCTTAAGTTGCTACATGAAATAGAAGATGGTCAATACAAATATTCCTTAGACAAAAGGATCCTATTTTTGGAGAAGCTGGAAGAAAATAGATTCTAGGTCATGGATCAAATCAAAGAACACAAATTGAAATTGAAGAAAATATTTGACAAGAGGGATAAGGCAAGAAAATTCAAGGTTGGAGACTTTTTCCTGCTATGGGACAAGAGAAGAGAACCAAAGGGCAGCCATGGAAAGTTTGATTCATTGTGGCTCGACCCATTCCAAACTCATAAAGCTTGTGGTGAGAATGTTTTTCTCCTCTCATACTTGGATGGAACGCCATTGGAATTTCCTCAAAGTGGGAAATACTTGAAACTGTATCATCAGTGAAAGTGGGTTCTCCCCCACCTTGTACCATAGGTGATTTCTTGGTGTGTTTCCCTTTCCATTGTGTGGTTTTGTTTCCGCTTTTTATATGTGCCATGTGTATCCTTCCTTTTGTGTGCTTGTGTGTTTCCTTCTTCTAATCTTTCTTTCTCAAAATTGTACATGAATCTGCAAGGCCCAATGGATAAGGAACTAGTCAATTCTATATTGAGTTAGGAAAAATTATGGAATAATTTTTTTTGTTTAAAAGAGTCTACAACCAGGTTACAAGGAAACAACTGTCACTAACAAGTTCTAGAATAATTATAATCCACTAGAACATACTTTTATTTTATTAACAATTATTAGAGGTCATAAGGTCCAAAATTTAGGGTTAGAAGGTTCAACTAGGTTCAGAGGGTAAATCCTCACCATACCCACTCTCTAACAGGCTTAAAAATTCAACTTGATTTTTCTCACACTTAATGCATTAAAAAATTCTCCTAAATCATTCCCATCAGATAGAAATTTTCCTCACCTTTCCATTGATATAATTAAGTCCTCCTAACTCCTCATATTTCTCAAGTTATGGGATGGCGGGACTTGGGGTGAAAAATTTCCCCAAGAGCGGGCTTGTGGGGGGTGAAAATTTGCCCAAAGGGAGGTTGGTGGGCTATGGGGAGACTTTTGAAAAATTTCCCATGCGGGGTGAAAAAATAACTTTACGCCCGCACACCCATAGGTTTGCAAGTCCACAAGGGACATGTGGCGCTTCTCAAGCCAGCGCAGGGAGAGTGGGGCGGCGGGAGACGTTTGGGAAAAATATTCCCATGCAGGGTGAAAAGCCAACATTGCACCTGCAAGTCCACAAGCTACAAGGGACATGTGGCATCACCTAAGCCAATGTGGGGAAAGCGGAGTGGTGGGGAGAAATTTTTTTAACACCCCGAAGGGCTAAGAGGGTAACATTGACCCGTGCCTCTGCCGACTCCTCATGCCACGTGGTAGCTCCTGATTAGCTGTGGGGCAGCAGGACGGTGGGGAAAACATGGAAAATTTTCCCAAATTTTTCTGAAACAAAAAAAGGAAAAAGGGACTCACCCCACCACCGACACCTCATGACGCCATGTGGCATCACCTGATTAGATGCAGGCCGGTGGAGAAAATTTGGAAATTTTTCCCAAAATTTTCTAGGAGCGCTAAGTTGAAAGGGCTCAAGTTAAATGCCTTGAGATGCCACATCCCATTGGCTGACACCTCGGGGAAAATTTTTGGAAAATTTTCCCAAAAATTTATCTAGATGCGCTAAGTTTAAAAAGGGGTTGCCCCTCCGCCAACACCCGTGGATGCCATGTCATATCCTCTAATTGGATTGGCTGCAGGGTAGAGGAAACTTTGGAAAATTTTCCCAAAAAAATTTCCTAAGCTGCTAAGGGAAAAATTCAGGCCGTGGGCCTGCCAAGGAAATTTTTCCTAATTTTTTTTTTTTGATGCCAAGTGAAGGAAAAACTTCAGAAGGCCATAAATTTTGATAGAGAGCTCAATTTTGGTAAAATGAGGACTTTCTAGAAATATCTCGATGTCCTCTTTACAAAGAGATCATTAATTTTTGATTTTGACAAATTTTAAGGGGTCAATTTTAAGAAAATGACCTGCAGGATTTTATAGTGCGAACTGGTAAATTTTAACTTGTGAGATTTATTCAATTTGATCTTATTCCTCTCTCAACATGTCAAATAGACATGGAGAGTTGTTCTTATGAGGAATTAGGATAATTTTTTGAGGTATATCTGTTTGATTGAATTCCAATTTGAAATTTACCATTTTGACAGCAAAATGACTGTAAAATGGTTGAGCTCGATTTGGCCAAGTTTTGAAAAATTTCCTTTAAGTGTTTTTGTCTAATTGAATTCGTTTAGGGCCTACTACTTCAATTTAATCATTTAATTTGTTATTTTATTATTGCAGGTTCGAACTATGCATTTTTTTGTTTAGATAATTGCCAGTTTGAAAGAACAAAACAGAGGGAAAATTTTTAAAGGATCTATTTAATTACTTTCCATCTCCCAAGTGTGGAAATTCATTCTAATCCTAGCCTAATACATTTAGTTGATTCAATCAAACCATCTACGAGCTAAAATGCAAATTCTGATTTCCAATCTTAACATTTTTTTTTTAAGAACAAAGCATTATATTTTTCCTCACATGCAAATTCTTCTTTTCAAAAGAGATTTCAAAACATAATGGATGATCAATTTCAATACAACAACACAGATTGAAAAGGTAATGCAATCCTTTATTGATTCCAAAATACAACATTACAACTTTTCTTCTTTTATTCCTTCCAAAACATATATTATATACAGAACAAAATAATACATTTTCTTCTCACGTGTTTCACTTTACCACTTTTCAAACAGGGATTTCATAGTGAATGCTAAACACAGATTTCCAATGGAATAACAACATATGGACAAGAAAAAACCACTTCCATTAATTTAAATGAACTCTTACAACTTCCTTTCCATTTGGTTTCAAAATGCAACATATAAAAACACGTATCATTCTTTCACATTCTTTCCAAAACAGAATACAGAGTATAACTCTTTTACATTTCAAATTTCCACTTGCAATCAGTACAACATATTTCCATTACAAACATTTACAAGTTCATCCACTTCAAGTGGGAAAGGTTACAATGAGATTTCATTTCACAAGGGACTGTCAAATTGTCTTTTCTCAGCTCCAAAACAACAACATGCATACTCCTCATTCTTCCAATTTGATCACAACAGGAGTAGGGGAAAGGAAATGCTCTCCACCCAACCAAGACATCCAATGAAGAGGAGAATCCATCCTTCTTCATTGGCCCCCAAGCCCCAAATACAATGCAATAAAAGATGTGATCCAACTCATGGCAACAACAGGCTTCCACAAACATACAAGTAACATTTTCACAAAGAAACACAGTCCCAAACAGAATGTAGTTTACAACTACATTAAAACATGACAAACAATACAAAGGCTTCATCAATCAAGCCAAAGGAGCAAGAAGCTATGGGGGATGTTGCTTATGCCTCCCAAGGGGGGAAATGGGTATCACCACCTGAGTACAACCCAATATCCATATATATATGAATATCATTTCAAACCCTGTCATGCCCTTATGCCTCCCCCAAGTACCCCTTATTCCTCACATTTTCTTATGTCTCCCCAACCTCTTATGGCACCCCATAATGAGTAAAGAAATGCAAGCTATTTCTTTGTAAGGTGGAACCCAAATCCTAACTCCCTCCACCCTTATACCTCCCTAAAACACACTTGTGCCTCCCACAAAATAACCCCATAGTCTTCTCCTACACCATTCCTAGGCCATCTACCCAACAACCCACAAATATACCAAAACATTCACACAAGAACATTTACATATATACAAAAGAGAAGCATTTCAAGAGCCAAGCTCCTACCTCTCCATGATGGAGTTGTTCCAAGTTCCAAAATAGCAAGCTTTATCCCAATGCAAGCAATCCAAAACAACCAAGCACAAGCATGCAACAATCTTCCAAAAACTTCTCCAAGCAAGAGCTCCCAAAACAGCAAGAAAAATTCACCCAAAATGAAGTCTCCAAAAGTGAAGCAACCCAAAACAAGGCAAACAATTCAAATTTTATAGAAGAGGGAAGAGAAGAGGATGAGGTGGATCCATGTAGGATGCCACATCACACATCCTCAACCCCAACCCCCAAAAGTCAACTTCATTCTCCAATGCATAATAAATAAGTGGGTGAATAATATGACATATTCACTTACACACTCAAACAAGCCCATACCCCATAAGGACTGAAATTAAATTAAGTAAGAAAAGTGCAATTACAACATTCAACTTGACTTGTAAAAATGCATAAAAAAGGTCTAAATCTAACCCTCCAACCATAGGCAAGGTTGGTATGTAAATTTAAGAGGCATGGGACAAGTTTAACTTGTCCCACAAGCCTCCAAAATCAACCTCCAAGGACAAATTCGAATTTCCAAGAAGGTGGAGTGTTTCACACTCAAAAGTTAACTTACACATCACTTACAAGGTCACTTACACATTACTTACACATTCTTACAACACTTTAAAACATGGCCAACAACTCTATTAATTACATTCTTATGACATCTTTTAATTAATTAACTAAACAATATGATTACTCACAATATTAACACCACATTAAATAAATAATGAAAGGGTAAGTGCACCACATAAAACACATGCAAAAATTAAACAAAAGGGACCAAATAAAAGAAAAACATAAAATCCCTTGGTCACATTTAAAGGTGATTCCCCCCCATGGGAATCCCTAACAAAAATACAAACACACACAACAAATACTAGTTGCCATGGTGACCTTGTTGAATTCATCTAGAATTCCAATGTGGTTGGTCTCCAATCCCCTGATGTTTGTTGTGATATTTTAACCTACAAAACACAAATACCTCCTTCGGCCTCGTGGCCATATCAGAACATCCAAATGAATATAAATATAATTTCAAGATCATCAATATATATGTGAATCACAACAATTATCATGACAATCAACAGTATCACTCACAATTTCATTAACAACTATATCATCATCAATTTTAATCCAATTTTCATTTTCTAGGTCTAATCAAAATATCCAATTATTACAAGTCCGAACAACATCCATCATATAACCATGTCCAATAGTATATCATCATCAACATATAAAATGTCTCTAATAATCATCATGCATCATAACTAAATCAAGTCAACAATAATCCATGATCTAACATTTAACATCATACTATAATAAAGTCCATAATCATGTCCATAATATAATCAGCAGTATCATGATTAGTATCAAAAGGTGTCAAAGGGAAGTGGGCACTACATCCCCCTCCCCTTAGACTCGACTTCCTCCTGGAAGTCACTGGAACAAATGTGGAAACTAAACTCGTAGTAAAGTAGCATCCTCCCATGTAGCTACAGTCTCATCATATTTGTCCCACTGCACCCAAACCTGATCAACCTCTCTACCTCAAAGGCCTAGGGTCCTATGATCTAGGATGCGAACGGGCTCCACCATCACCTGCCCCTGATCCTGCACCTACAATGATGTCCAATCTAACACATGAGAAGGATCTGTAACATATCTCCTGAGAACTGAAACATGAAACACATCATGTACGTGAGACAAGCTAGGTGGCAATGCTAGACAGTAGGCCAAAGGGCCGATACACTTTAAGATCTCAAAATGACCCATGAATCTAGGAGCTAACTTAGATCCTTTTCCATAATGGATAGGGATCTTGTGTGGCCTAACACGAAGGAACACCTTCATGCCCACATCAAAACTACGGTTAGTCCTATGTTGATCTGCGTACTTCTTCTACCTATCCTATGCCTCCTGCAGTCTCTGTTTGATCAAAATCACTTGTTGCTCCATGTCCTACAACAAAGCTGGTCCAAGAGAAACCCTATCCTCTAGCCTGTCATAGCTAAGAGGTGTCCTGCACTCCCTACCATACAAATCTTGAAAAGGAGCCATGCCTATAGAACTCTGAAAACTATTATTGTAGGTAAACTCCACTAAGTACAGGTACTCCTCCCATCTAGACTACTGATCCATCACATACATCCTGAGCATGTCCTCTAAAATTTGATTCACCCGCTTAGTCTTTCCATCTATCTCAGGGTGATATGTTGTGCTGAAATTAATCTTTGTCCCAAGGGCATGCTACATGGTATTACAAAAATGGGAAGTGTACAAAAGATCGCAGTCACTAATGATCTTTTACGGAATCCCATACAACCTAAAAATCTCATCCAAATATACCCATGCCACTACTCTAGCTGTATAAGTGGTCTTCACCAGAGAAAAGTGAGCCACTTTTATCAATTTATCAACCGTGACCATGATGGTGTCATGGTGATATCTTGACATCGGTAGCCCAACAATGAAGTCCATGGAAATGGTGTCCCATTTCCACTCCGGTATAGCATGAGGAAAGAGAAGGCCAACTGGATGTTAATACTCAGCCTTCACTTTCTGGCACTCTAAACATCATGACATGAACTAGGCCATGTCTCTATGAAGTCCTCTCCAATGATACAACTTTCTCAAGGTGGTGTGCATCTTCTTCACCCTAGGATGGGCTGAATAGGGTGCACAATGTGCCTCTACCAAGATGTCCTCCGTCAAGCCTCCATCTTTTGGAACATAAATCTAGCGTCTATGCTTGAGGATACCATATGCCTCTAAAGAAAAACCATAAAAGTTCCTCTTGAGGGGTCTCTGAGACTCGATCTTTGCTCGAACTGTAATGTAGAAGCTGTCAAGAGGAAGCTGCTGAAGGATCCTGCTCCACAAATTTGTGCTCACTGAGGTGGCCATAGCCACATGTCTCCATCTACTAAGAGCATCTGCCACCACATTCTCCTTTCCCTTCACATGATCAATCTCCATATCATACTCACAAAGCAACTCCATCCAACATTGCTGACGAGCGTTGAGATTGGGCTACATGAAGAGGTGATGAAGACTCAGGTGATTTTTCCTGAGTGTGAATCTCTGACCAAGCAGAAAATGTCTCCATCAAACCAAAGCATGCACAACTTCTACAAGCTCAAGATCATGAGTCAGGTAATTAAGCTTGTAATATTTGAGTTTATGAGACTCAAAATCCACTACTCTTCCCTCCTGCATCAACACACCTCCAAGCCCTGCTAAAGAAGCATCTGTGCAAATGAAAAACTCACCATGTGGATCTGGCACTACAAGAATAGGTGTTGTAGTGAGGAATTCATTCATTGTACTGAAGGCCTACTCGCACTTGTCTGACCAAACAAACTTCTTCCCCTTCCTTTTTAGGGAAGTGATGGGGTGTGTAATCCACAAGAAGTCCTGATCAAATATTTAGTAGTAACCTGCTAATCCTATGAAGCTGCGCACCTCATTCACTATAGTGGGTTCTAGCCAATCCATAATAGCTCTAATCTTGGAAGGATCGACGGTGATACCTTCCCCAGAAATGGTATGGCCCAAATACTGCACCTCCATCTGAAAGAATGCACACTTCTCCAAGTTCCTGAAAAGTTGATGCTCCCGAAGACACTGAAGAACCTAGCGAAGGTGCCCCTCGCACTCCTCATGTGTACATGAGTAAATCAGAATGTCATCAAAGAAGATGACCATGAAGCAATCTAATAAGGTCCTAAATACCCTGTTCATCAAACTCATAAACATTTTGGGGGCATTAGTCAAACCAAAGGGCACCATTGTGAACTCATAGTGGCCATATCTCTTACGGAAGGCAGTAATATGAATGTCTACCTCTGAAATTTTCAGCTGATGGTAGCCTAAATTAAGATCAATCTTAGAGAAAACCGTGGCTCCCTTCATCTAATCAAATAAATCATCAATGCATGGAAGGGGATAACGATTCTTAATCGTTACCTTATTCAGCTGGCGGTAATCAATACACAACCGCAAGGATCCATCCTTTTTCTTCACAAAAATCACTGGTGCACCCCAAGGGGATACACTAGGATGGATAAGGCCTTTCTCCAAAAGGCCCTTAAGCTACAACTTGAGTTCACAGAGCTCAATTGTGGTCATTTGATAAGGTGCTCATGAGATAGGCTCTGCTCCCGAAACTAGGTCTATATGAAAATCAATCTCACGTGGGGGTGGTAACCCCAGTAGCTCCCCTTGAAAGACATCTACAAACTCTCTCAAAATGGGGTGATCATCTAGTGATGGTCCACTAGACCCATCCTCTGATCTGTCACTGACTGTAACAGCATACATCTGGCAACCCCATCGCACACACCGCTTAAGTTGTATAATGGAGATGGTACGAATAGAAACGGGTCTCCTGACCCCTGAAATCACCGACTCAACTCCCAAATCATCTGCACAAGATATAATCTTGTGGTAATAATCCACTCTGGCCTTGTGTGTAGACAACCAATCTATACCCAAGATGACTCCATATGAGCCAAAAGGAAGGATACAGAGATCCGAGGTAGTGGTGAAAGGTCCCAAATATACCACACACTCCTTAACTAAGGAGTCTACCAAGATCTTGGCTCTAGAAGCCATCTCAACATCCCAACTATGACCCTGCCTAACTACCACCAACTTGCATCGCTCTACTAAAGATGGTACAATTAAAGAATAAGAAGAACCAGAATCAAACAAGATGGAGGTAGGAATACCACCAATGCTACCTGTAGTCTCAATAATTGTACTTTGATGCTCTACCTGGTAGTTCTTGACCACTGCATACATCCTATGACTACACCCCATATCACCAACAATAGGATCTGAAATCTGTGTCTTACCCTTGTTATTAGGGTTCTATGGGAAGTCTCTCAGAAAATTTCCAATAACACCACAACCAAAATAACCACCTGATCCTCTCCCCTATGTAGTAGGTCCAGTTGGTACTCTGAAGGTCTATGGTGTGGATCTTGATGATCCAGTTGTGGTCTGCTGGCGAGCTCCTGTTGAGTGAGCTCTCTGGGAACCCTATGTCTTGATGGGACCCCTAGGAGGAGGCCTCATACTCTGACCTCTCTGTGCATCAAATCTTTGTGGAGGTCTATAAGGTGGGCGGGACTACTACTTTTGTGGTCTAAAATATGACTGTGCTAAACCTTGTCCACCATGAGGAAGAGGTACTGACCCCCTCAATCTATTGTCCTACATCTGTTGTATGCAGCTCTAGACTCGATCTCTAGCCTGTTGGGTCTTTCCTCGAGTCTCCTCTGCTATATAGGCCTTCTCGACGGCCTCAACTAATGTCTGTGGACAATGGATTGGCACTACACCTCCAATGTCTAGATTCAGGCCCCGAATGAACCTGTGGATCCACACCTACTCATCCTGCATGTAATCAACATACTGGAGTAGATCCATAAATCTACTCTCATACTCAGCCACTGTAAGAGATGCCTGTCGGAGGTCATGGAACTCATCTATCCACTGTTGTATGAACCTCTGTGACAAATATTTGTTCCAGAAATGCTCCTCAAAGAGCTCCCAGGTAACTTTCTCAGAATCAACATGGAGCTTCTACTCCTCTATCCTCCACCAGACACCAACTCCATCCCTCAGTAGATGGATCGCAACACGAGATTTCATGTTGCTAGAACAAGGACAGAGCTTGAAGCATCCACTCAAGCTCACCAACCAGGCCTCTACCTGAAATCCACCTATGTCACCACAATAATGTGATGGTCGAAGCTTCAGGATCTCCCTAATGTGATCTGTAGTTGTGGTCTATGGCCTCTAGGTCTCTCTGCATGCTCATCCCTAATCCTAGGGCTCTACGGGACCTCTCTCTATGTCCTGAAACTCAGTCACCCTATCCCCTCTATGGTGACTCTTCCCTGGCTGACTCTACATGGGAGTTCTCTCCTCCATGATCCTCGCTAGGTCGAGGAGATAAATGACCCTCAATGGAAGGGACTCTATCATGTCTGGTTGCATGTCCTCCTACTGATCCTCCACGTAGAGCAACATTAACATCCTGAAGAGTCTGCAAAATCTGGGGTAGGATGGCTACTACAGCATGATCTGGTGGTGGTAAGTCTTAGTCTATGTGAAAAGACCCCTCATCTTCTACGCCTCCTACATAGACCAAGGTGAGAGTTAGTTCATTTTTCTAAGTTTTATTCAATTTCCATGTTTACTAAAATATGTAATTTCTAACTAAGTTGCTTTCTAGATTTAAAAGTGTGATAGGTTTAAGTTTCATGTCTCAAGTTTTCTGGTGTTTCAAATGGCCCAATATTTTGAACCACTACTCTGATACCAAGTGTAATGCCCACTAAAAACAACTCACTTCAGACCTAAGAAACAACCAAGGAGTAGTTATGAAAAATTATGGAATAATTTTTGTTAAAAAGAGTCTACAACTAGGTTAAAAGGCAACAACTATTACTAACAAGTTATAGAATAATTCTAATCCACTAGATTATAATTTTCTTTTATTAACAATTATTAGAGGTCATAAGGTCCAAAATTTAGGGTTAGAAGGTTCAACTAGGTTCAGAGGGTAATTCCTCACTATACCCACTCTCTAATAGGCTTAAAGATTCAACTTGATTTTCTCACACTTAACGCATTCAAAAATTCCCTAAATCATTCCCATTAGATAGGAAATTTCCTCACCTTTCCATTGATATAAAGAAGTCCTTGTAACTTCTCAAATTTCTCAAGTTAGGGCCCACCAACCCACCCTTTGGGAAAATTTTCCCCAAGAGCAGGCCTGCGGGCCCAAGGGTGAAAATTTTCCCAAAGGGTGGGTTAGTAGGCCGCGAGGAGAATTTTAGAAAATTACCCCATGTGGGGAAAAAAAACTAACTTTATGCCCACGCACCCACGGGTCCACAAGTCCACAAGGGACACGTGGCACTTCTCAAGCCAACGGGAAGAGTGGGGCGACGAGACATGTTTGGGAAATTTTCTCACACGGGGCGAAAAGCCCACATGGTGCCCGCAAGTCCTCAAGCTGTAAGGGACATGTGGCATCACCTAACCCAATGTGGGGAAATTGGAGCAGAAGGGAGAAATTTTGTTTAACGCCCCAAGGGCTAAGAGGGTAACATTGACCCACGCCTCTTTCGACTCCTCGATGCCACGTGGTGGCTCTTGATTGGCTGCGGGGGCAGTGGGACGGCAGGGAAAATATGGAAAATTTTCCCAACAAAACGCATAAAAAGGAAAAAGGGACTCGCTCCTCTGTGATGCCTCATGACATGTTATCACCTGATTGGATGCAGGACAGCGGGGAAAATCTAGAAAATTTTCTCAAAATTTTCTGGGAGCGCTAAGTTAAAAGGGATCATCCCACCTCCTGATACCTCATGGTGCCATGTGGCATGGCCTCTGATTGGCTATGGGTTAGTGGCGGTGATAGAGAAAATTTCCCAAAAAAATTCCCAAAAAATTCCTAAGTGCTAAGGAAGAATTCGGGCCACGGGCCCGCCAAGGAAAATTTTCCCAAATTTTATTTTGTGGGCCCGCTAAGGAAAATTATTCCCAAGTTTTGAAGGAAAAACTTCAGAAGGCCATAACTTTTGATAGAGAACTCAGATTTGGGAAAACAATGAATGTATGGAAATATATTGATGTCCTCTTTACACATGGGGATCATTAATTTTTGGTTTTGACCAATTTTAAGAGGTCAATTTCAAGAAAACAGCCTGCAGGATTTTACAGTGCGAACTGGTAAATTTTAACTTGTGAGATTTATTCAATTTGATCTTATTCCTCTCTCAACATGCCAAATAGACATGGAGAGTTGTTCTTAGGAGGAATTAGGATAAGTTCATGATGTAGATATGTTTAATTGAAATTCCAATTCAAAATTTACAAATTTGACAACAAAACAACTGTGGAAACTTTGAAATTAGTTTTACCAGGTTTTGAAGTATTTCCATTACGTGTTTTTGTCTAATTGAATTCATTTAGGGCCTACTACTTCAATTTAATCATTTAATTTTTTATTTTATTGTTGCAGGTTTCGAACTGTGCATTTTTTTGTTTAGATAATTGTCAGTTTGAAAGAACAAAACAGAGGGAAAATTTTTAAAGGATCTATTTAATTACTTTCCATCTCCCAAGTGTGGAAATTCATTCTAATCCTAGCCTAATACATTTATTTGATTCAATCAAACCATCTACGGGCTAAAATGTAAATTCTGATTTCCAATCTTAACATTTTTTTTAAAGAACAAAGCATTATATTTTTCCTCACAATTCTTCTTTTCAACAGAGATTTCAAAACACAATGGATGATCAATTTCAATACAATAATACAGATTGAAAAAGGTAATGCAATCCTTTATTGATTCCAAAATACAACATTACAACCTTTCTTCTTTTATTCCTTCCAAAACATATATTATATACAAAAAAGAATAATACATTTTCTTCTCACGTGTTTCACTTTACCACTTTTCAAACAGGGATTTCATAGTGAATGCTAAACACAGATTTCCAATGGAATAACAACATATGGACAAGACAAAACCACTTCCATTAATTTAAATGAACTCTTACAACTTCCTTTCCATTTGGTTTCAAAATGTAACATACAAAAAACACATATCATTCTTTCACATTCTTTCCAAAACAGAATACAGAGTATAACTCTTTTACATTTCAAATTTCCACTTGTAATTAGTATAACATCTTTCCATTACAAACATTTACAAGTTCATCCACTTCAAGTGGGAAAGGTTACAATGAGATTTCATTTCACAAGGGACTGTCAAACTGTCTTTTCTCAGCTCCAAAATAGCAACATGCATACTCCTCATTCTTCCAATTTGATCACAACACGAGTAGGGGAA
Organism: Taxus chinensis; assembly: GCA_019776745.2. Lineage (NCBI taxonomy): Eukaryota > Viridiplantae > Streptophyta > Pinopsida > Cupressales > Taxaceae > Taxus > Taxus chinensis. The sequence continues at coordinate 472,999,446 of CM034154.1, forward strand.
AGGCAACACTCTCCACCCAACCAAGACATCCAATGAAGAGGAGAAGCCATCCTTCTTCATTGGCCCCTGAGCCCCAACCACAATGCAATAAAATATGTGATCCAACTCATGGCAATAACAGGCTTCCACAAACATACAAGCAACATTTTCACAAGAAACACAGTCCAAACAGAATGTAGTTTACAACTACATTAAAACATGAACAAACAATACAAAGGCTTCATCAAGCAAGCCAAAGGAGCAAGAAGCTATGGGGGATGTTGCTTATGCCTCCCAAGGGGGAAAATGGGTATCACCACCTGAGTTACAAACCACCAAATATATATATATATATATATATATCAAAACCCTTTCATGTCCTTATGCCTCCCCCAAGTACCCCTTATTCCTCACATTTTCTTATGTCTCCCCAACCTCTTATGGCACCCCATAACGAGTAAAGAAATGTCAAGCTATTTCTTTGTAAGGTGGAACCCAAATCCCAACTCCCTCCACCCTTATACCTCCCTAAAACACACTTGTGCCTCCCACAAAATAACCCCATAGTCTTCTCCTACACCATTCCTAGGCATCTAACCAACATCCCACAAATATAGTGAAAACATTCACAGAATAACATTTAAATATATACAAGAAGAGCATTTCAAGAGCCAAGATCCTACCTCTCCATGATGGAGTTGTTCCAAGTTCCAAAACAACAAGCTTTATCCCAATGCAAGCAATCCAAAATAACCAAGCACAAGCATGCAACAATCTTCCAAATTCTCCAAGAAAGAGCTCCCAAAAAATCAAGAAAAATTCACCCAAAATGAAGTCTCCCAAAAGTGAAGCAACCAAAAACAAGGAAAGCAATTCAAATTTTATAGAAGAGGGAAGAGAAGAGGATGAGGAGGATCCATGTAGGATGCCACATCACACATCCTCAACCCCAACCCCCAAAATTCAACTTCATTCTCCAATGCATAATAAATAAGTGGGTGAATAATATGACAGTTCACTTACACACTCAAACAAGCCCATACCCCATAAGGATTGAAATTAAATTAAGTAAGAAAAGTGCAATTACAACATTCAACTTGACTTGTAAAAATGCATAAAAAAGGTCTAAATCTAACCCTCCAACCATAGGCAAGGTTGGTATGTAAATTTAAGAGGCATGGGACAAGTTTAACTTGTCCCACAAGCCTCCAAAATCAGCCTCCAAGGACAAATTCGAATTTCCAAGAAGGTGGAGTGTTTCACACTCAAAATTTAACTTACACATCACTTACAAGGTCACTTACTTATACATTACTTACACATTCTTACAACACTTTAAAACATGGCCAACAACTCTATTAATTACATTCTTATGACATCTTTTAATTAATTAACTAAACAATATGATTACTCACAATATTTACACCACATTAAATAAATAATGAAAGGGTAAGTGCACCACATAAAACACATGCAAGATTTAAACAAAAGGGACCAAATAAAAGAAAAACATAAAATTCCTTGGTCACATTTAAATGTGATTCCCCCCATGGGAATCCCTAACAAAATACAAACACACACAACAATTACTAGTTGCCATGGTGACCTTGTTAAATTCATCTAGAATTCCAATGTGGTTGGTCTCCAATCCCCCGATGTTTTTTGTGATATTTTAACTTGCAAAACACAAATACCTCCTCCAGCCTCATGGCAATATCATAACATCCAAATGAATATAAATATAATTTCGATATCATCAATATATATGTGAATCACAACAATTATCACGACAATCAATAGTATCACTCACAATTTCATTAACAACTATATCATCATCAATTTTAATCCAATTTTCATTTTCTAGGTCTAATCAAAATATCCAATTATTACAAGTCCAAACAACATCCATCATATAACCATGTCCAACAGTATATCATCATCAACATATAAAATGTCTCTAATAATCATCATGCATCATAACTGAATCAAGTCAACAATAATCCATGATCTAACATTTAACATCATACTATAATAAATTCCATAATCATGTCCATAATATAATCAGCAGCATCATGATTAGTATCAAATATGTGTCAAAGGGAAGTGTGAACTACACTATATCCTCATACCACGTCTTCGCCATGCTCATTCCATGCCATGTCCCCAAGCTAGAGCCATTTGTTGTCCCCCAAAAACCACTTTTTGTTTTCCGAGTTAAATTTGAAATTTCCAGCTCTCACCCTCCTAAAGTATTTAAGCCAAGTTGAAAGTTTGAAGAGATAGAAAAATCCATGCCCTAGAGTTGTTTCAAATCCCTAGACTACTTGTTTTGATAAATTTTCCATTTTCCTATCTGGATGCGTGAAAATTTTATTGTTGTCCTCATTTGAATGAAATGTTCAATATTTCTATACCCCTAAATCATCAAACCTTGTATTGTTCTCAATTCGTTGGCTCGTGAAATAAATTTGAAAATTACTCACGAAATGGTGGATTTTTCTTCTTCTCTGCATTTTTTCCCACAGTTGGGAATGATGGGCATTTTCTTCCTTGTCAAATTTTGGCCCCATCATCATTGAGTACATGGAAATACCTAATTGGAATCGGGTCGGCAGAGAAATTTGTGTTTTTGAGCCTCCTAGTAAAAAAGGTGAAAAGTTAAAAAGTGACCCGCAGCCTCAATCAGGCTATCAAGGAAAAATTCAAAGGTGAAGCTCGCAGGGAAAACGTCAAAGGTGAAGCCCACCATTGAAAATTCAAATTGGATGACTGGGCCATCAGGGAACTTTTGGAAATTTAACCAAATTTCCAAAAGTGAAGTAAAAGTTCTAGAATGCTCCATGGCTCCACCAAGGTCTCGGGACCACTGTTGAAAAGTCAAAGCAGGAGAGTAGAGCAACGAAGAACTTTGAAGTTTTGAGCATTTTTATAAAAAAGGTTAAAATTGAAAAAAGTGAGCTGCAATTACATTTCCACTTAAATAAAGCCACGTGTCAGACCTATGATGGAGAGGCGGAAGGGCAGACCAAAATGTCAAAAAATGCCAGTTTTCTACAAATGCATAAAATGCAAAATGCATCCTCCACGCCCGCTCCAATAAATTTCTCCCACATGGATGGCTCTAGTTTAAAGTTTCAAAGGCAAGATAAACAGTTCAAATTCAAAGTTACAAAACGAATGTAACAGCTGCATTATGAAAATTCTAGTTTTTCCGCCATTGGCATTTCTTCATGAATCAAGAATCCAAATGGACACAAATGATTGAAAAGAAATTGTAAACTGTTTCTTGCTAACAAAGAAGAAGTTGTAACCATTTCTTGGAGGAGATTTAATGGCTTCTTCACACCATTTTCGAGAGTTGGTGATTGATCTTGTAAACTCATGAGTGCATTGTACTTAGATAAAACAAAGGAGATAGCCATTTTTCTTCCATTTCCCCCCCTTTCTCAATTTCCACCATTTCTCCACTATGTACAAATTTTGATTAAGCATCAATAAAAGAAGAATTATTTTGTAGCCTCTTTGATGAGGATATTTTAGAAACTTTGAGTTTGCAATCTTATCTCTTCTTGTTTCCATTTGCAGGGTTGTTTCTTCCCATGAATGCATGCGATGAATTTTCTAACTAGTGTGTGTAGGAATCTAATTTCCTACCTACAAATATAGTTCTCCTACCTCTTTTCTCACTCCCTTTCCCACTTTCAGACAAATTTCTCTCTTGTAAGTATCTGCAAGCTTTTCTATAGTGTCAGTGGAGTGCCCTTGTTGGATTCTTAGCCAAAAGGCCACCACAGAAATCCACATTTTCTTGCGCATGCATATACGATAGTTGATCCAGTTAAGTAGAGGGACTTAGATTCCCAGAGCATTGGAAAGAAATTCACAAATTTTTCTACTTGAAAAATTCCCTCACCAACACATAATCATGTAGAACCCTACAATATTAGTCCTATAAGTGGGAATTACACCATCAGAGATCCGGAAGAAGAAGATATTGATCATGAACCAACCACTCTCATTGAATAATTCCCTAATACTATGTTAGATGAAGTAAGTGGATATCATCAGTACAATCAGAAGAAAAAGTTGGTTTGTTGATTTTGGAAGAAACAGGATTGGGTACCTACTATATTCATGAAGAAGATACAATCATACTATAACTTGTCAAAACACCAAGTGATTTGGAAGGAATGTGGAAATTTTTCTTCGATGGATCAAGAAGTAAGAATGGATCTAGTGTTGGTGTTATGTTAATTTCTCTAGAGGGAGATAAATACTTCTCATCTTTTCAGTTGCAGTTCATTAGCACTAATAATGTTGTTGAATACGAGGCCCTTTGACAAGGAATTCAACTAGCCCAAAAGAAGGGGATAAAGGCTCTGACTACTTTTGGAGGTAGTGAGTTAGTTGGGACAAATTGATGTCATGCAATGCACCTAAGAATGATCTTTTGAGATCATACAACGAACCGAGTCTGGGACTGGATTGAGGATTTTAAATATTTTAGAATCTATGTGGTTCCTAGAAATCAAAATCAAGATGCTAATAGGCTTGGTACAATTGGTTCGCAATAAGACATACCTGTTGATATCATGAAAGAAGGGTAGAAATTTTTCAAAATGGTGGTTCAACCTGTAGTCCTTGATAATGTGAGTAGATGGAAAGTGTTTGATAGTGACAAAAAAATTGCCCTTTTCCTACAAAAAGAGGTGGAGTTTTCTACAAGAAATTGGGATAAGTTTCAAGAGTTATATGGTGATCAAATTATACAATTAAAAAGAAAAAAAATACCAAAAGGCTTAGTCACAATGAAATCCATTTTCAATTCAGATGATCAAGACAAAAGATGAATCTCTAACATAGTGGTCAAGGAATAATATTTTGAGAAAGTCAAGGTAGCACATGAGAAGTTTCTGAAGATTGGAAAAGTGTGTACTTCTGAAGAAAAAGAAGCTTTCATCAAACTTTGTTAAGAGTAAGATGACATTTTTGTGTGGAACTATAAAGACCTATGTGGCTTTGATCTAGGTATAACACAACATACCATCGAATTGGATCCTAATGCCAAGTCATTTCACCAGAAACGGAGGCCAATTAATCCCAAAATTGAGCCACTAATGAGAAAGGAGATAACCAAACTCATTGAGGCGTGTATTATTTTTCCCATTAAGTACTCCTCTTGGGTAGCCAATCTGGTGCCCATAAGGAATTAGAACAAAGAGATTCAGTTGTGCATAGATTTTAGGGATTTGAATCATGCATCATTGAAAGACCATTATCCTCTCCCATAAATGGATAAGATCCTTCAAATGGTGGCAAGAGCTCAAATATTTTCTTTCCTAGATGGATATTTGGGTTATAATAAAATTCTAGTCCAAGAATCCGACCAATTCAAAATGGCTTCCACTACCAAGTGGGGCACATATGCCTACAACAAAATGTTGTTTGGATTATCCAATGTCGGGGCTACTTTCCAAAGAGCCATAGACATGGAGTTTAAAGGAATAATCAACAATATCATCTTGGTATACCTAGATGACATAATTGTGTATTCTAAGCATGCAATTGATCATATCACACATATAAGGAAGGTATTATGAAGGTGTAGGGAATTTGGGGTTTAACTCAGTCCTAAGACGTGTATTTTTTCAGTGCATAAGGGAAATTTGTTTGGACATGTTGTTTCAATGGAGGGATTGTCAATCAATCCACCTAGGATTCATTTGATTATGTCCTTATCTCTCCCAAGTCATAAGAAGGGTCTTCAGAGTTTTCTCAAAATTATAAATTTTGTGTAGAGGTTCATCCCTCAATTTGTGATATTGGCTAAACCACTGACAGCCATGCTGAAGAAAAACATGCCATTCTCATGAACAAAGGAAGGACAAGAGATCTTTAAAGCCATAAAAATAGTAATTTCTCAAGCTACCATGCTAGTGAACCCTAGGTTTGATAAAGAATTTATCCTTTATGATTTTGTAGGTCAAAATATCATTTTAGGGATCCTCACCCAGTAAAATGGTGATCTAATGGAGCATCTAATTGATTTCTTCGGTCAATCCCTCAAAGACTATGAGCTCAAATACTCATTCGTTGAAAAAAAATATTTTTTGGTTATTCGATCTTTGAAGAAATTCAAACACATGTTGTCTAACAAAATAATTCATTTGATGGTGTCTCATCTAGGTGTCAAGTATTTTTTGCTAAAAAAGAGATGAACAAAAATTACGCTAGATGGATCATAAAGGTGATGGATTACGATGTGCATATCAAGGTTACCAAACTTTTTAGAGTTAAAGGTTTGTGTCAATAACTTGCTTCAGACATGGAATCAAAAGATGATGAGGATGCGACACTCCTAAACATTGATGAGAGTGATGATCAAGTTGATTGGTTATCCAAAATGAATAAGTTCCTCTTCTCAGGAGTATATTCTGTGAACATGGATAAAAATCAAAGATGTGCTTTCCATCTTTAATCTATTATATATGTTCAGGTAAATGATATTCTATTTCAAAAGGATTTACACCGTGTCGTCCTTCAGTGCGTAGGACTGGAACATGTAAGTAAGATACTAGAAGAGTTTCGTAATGGTCTATCTAGAGGAAATTACTCTACATGAACAACTACTACACAGATCATGCGATCCAGTTACTATTGGCCAGATTTGTTCAATGATACCCATCTTTGGGTAAGGAACTGTAAGGAATGTTCCTTTTTCACATGAAAGAAGAAGTTGGCAGCTCTTCTGTTGCATCCAATCCAAGTGGATCAACCCTTTATTCAATGGGAGTTGGACTTCATTAGAATGATTAATCCTCCATCTAGTGACAGACATAAATGGGTCCTTACTACAACAAACTATTTTACTCAATGGACAGAGGCAGTAACATTGAAAGAGAGCAATGAAAAGGAAGTTCTAGATTTCTTGGAAGGTATAATGACAAGGTTCGGTGTTCCTTTTACAGTCATTTCATACAACGCAATGGTTTTTATTGGTATGAAGTTGAGTGAATGGGCTATTAAAAATGGGGTCTACCTTAAGAATTCATCCAATTACTATCCATAAGGGAATGGATTGGTTAGGTCTAGTAACAAAAACCTCATAATAATTACTAAGCACACAATGGAAACTAACAACAGGACTTGGCACACACAAGTTAAGACCTCCTTATGGGAATATCAGATCACACCTAAAAGGGACATAGGGAATTATCCTTTCATTCTTGTATATGTAAGGGAATAAAAACTTCCAATCTCCTTGGAATTACCTTCTTTGGAGTTAGCTCATCAACTTGAAGTTATGGAGAGTGATCCTCTGATAGTAAGGTTTATTGAACTCATAGAGTTAGAGGAAGTAAGGAACAAGGCTATGAATACTTTTGAGCAACATCAGGCTCAAGTTAAGAAATATTTTGACAAGAAGGTGTCTGATAGGGATTTTCAATATGGATATTTATTCCTCAAATGGGATGAATACAGGGCCAAACCAAGAAGGTATGCTAAGTTTGATGCTCTTTGGATCGGGCCATACATCATCACAAGTTGCAAAGAGGTGAATTCATTTTTTCTATCTAGGCTTAATGGAGAAGAATTTCCCATTCATGTGAAAGGGATACATCTCAAAACTTGTTTTTGAGATGCATTCCACCCCATATATAGTTTAGTTAGGGTTTTTCCTCCAAGTGCTTATGCACATTGTTATTGTGTGTTGTTCTTTTGTTTTCCTCATTATTATGCTTTGTGTTGTTCTACACACTGTTTCATCATTGGAAGATTTTACAGGGGAGGAAGGTTTTAATTTTCCATAATAATTTCATGCATCTGCTTCATTAAAAATTATGCAGTATTCCATAAATGCCAAGTATTCATCAGATTCAGTATACTTCATGCTTAGCATTCTAGGGAGGTTCAAGATCGAAAATGCTCAAGGAAAATTCAAGATGTATCACAGAAGATCAAATCACTTTTAGGATTCCAAAATTGACTCCATGCCCAATGGATGAATTAAGGCTACTGGAATCATTCTTAGCAAGCAATCATCCTCGAGAGGTCGCCAAAAATGTTATCCATTTTTACCACCCACCGGAAAAAATGGACAATAGAGTAACATCCAAAGACCAAAAATTCTTCCATAAATATTCCATGGTTATCGAGATAATTTCAAGCTTTAAGGGGTGTTTATGATCATCTTGGACTATTCTTATCTTTCCCTAGTCCTAAAAGCTCAAGTTTCACTCAGAATAAAGAAATTACCTGTGGAGGGCCCAGACCTACACAACTCGAGAAAAACATGGTTAAAAGTGACATACAAATGTTCGAGTGTCTTATCAAACTTCCATGGTCCATTTTTTCACAAAAAGGGTTTAAAATTTAAAAAGGGTTGGTGCAAGGTTAAAAATTTGGAGAAAATGGATGTTTGGGGCTGAAAATCTAAAAGTTGCTCGCCGATCTGTACAGTGAGCCCACATAATGCAATACCATCGAGAAGCCTAGGTGCATAGGGGGTGGTGAATTATTCATCTCAAGCCAATTATTATTTTTTACATATTGTTAATTAGGTACTTGAGCCATGTTGGTTTGGAGATAGTTCGGGAAATCCTAATGAGTCGAGTCAACATGGGAGCATGTGGGTATTTTCTCACCACTAGGGATCTCAACAATCAAGAAATGACATAACTTGGAGGTGATTTTTTTCAATCGAATATTTTTTGTGAGGAAGGGATTACTTGAGGAAATTACTAAGTAGTTACTAAGTATGGTTGAGCTCAGAGATGAACTAGGTGATCCATCGATGCATAGCGAGGAAAATGAAATATTGAGCTAAGTGTTCAAATGGCAAGGTAGAACATTAGCATGTATGAGAAAGGGGAGAGATCACAAGGCAATGCATGAAGCATAAAAAACACACAAGGCATAGGACCGAGTCATAGTTTTCAGCAAAGCAGAGATAGCTTGTGGAAGTAACTTTCATAAAGGTCAATTCGCTCACTTTGAAGGTGTCAATTTTAGGCATATAAAAGCAGAGTGGATATCCAATCAGTGAACTGTGTGGAATGATTTTGAGCAAGTAATATAGGGTGAGCTCACTCACCAATGTTTAATCATACCAGTGATGAGTTCAACAGGTAAGCATGTTGAGGCTTGACATGTTGAGGGTTGGCATGTAGGAACTAGGTAAGGAATTATGATGATCAAAATCAAACATAGATAAAATAAAGCCTCATTCAGACAAGATAATGGCTTGTGATGGTGTTGAGGGGGTATTGTGCTTGACACAATACAGGATATCCTCAAGCTATGAAAATACCTAAATTGGAGCTCATATCATTGATGCTAGGTGTGGTTTGTTAGATCAACCAAGGGTTCGGCATAATAGAACTTGGTAAGATAAAAAGAACTCAGAACTCACAATGGAGTAAAGGATCAAGAGCCATGTTAAGGTGGTCGAATGTCTACCAGGTTTAAAGGTGATTTGTTTTGTAGATCAAGGTTCAAATCAAAGGCTTGGATGCTCAAACTAGGAAATCGATGTATGGTAAAGAGAAATAACTCAAAAAACTTGTCTGGCTTGTCTAGCCAAGGAAAAGAAATAACCAAGCTTGTTGTGGGTATGTTGAGCCAAAATTGGAAAGGAAACAACGTGAGTGGATCATTCAGCCAAGATAGTGAGGGAGCTAAACATTTGAAACATTTAGAGGATGTGTTAGGTTGGTTAGGATTCGGGCCATAAGATGTTGGGTGGCTTGAACTCGGTGGATAATAGGTCAAGCGACTCAATTTGATTAGATTGAGCCACTTTCAGGAGGTTGATAGTGACACGATGCAATGGAAATGGCTCAACATTGAGCTTGTTTTTGGTACCACGGAAGAGATATCGGTACTTGGTGCATGGCGAGGAAGAGTCGAGTCAATCAGTGGATTGTTGAAACTTTCACACTCAATGAGATTTTAAATTTTGTAGCCAATGGGAGAGTCAAGGCCATTTAGCCAAGACAGAGGAGCTCATTAGGAATTATGGGAAAGTCCAATTTGGAATTACGGGATAATTTCAAGTCATAGCCAAGTGGAGGAGAAACATGGTGGAACCAAGTGCATTCCCTGCCCAGGGAATTTAGAAAGGTCATAGCTAATAGAAGAATTGATTCCAAATTGACAAGGATGTGGAATTTGGCAATGAACAATCCATGTCGTGATGGAAATATGATATGTGGGTTCCCATGAAACAATTTCCAACTAACTGGTATTTTATAATGGTAAGCCTTCATGGTAGTTTCATGCAAAGAAGAGGTCTGAGTTCATTTCTGAGTTATTAGGAAAGTCATCAAGGGAGTTAAAACACATTTTAATGACTGAGTAGTTGCAGTTAAAATGGTGATTCATCCTCTAAGCAATGGGGTAAGATGACGGTGAGATCGAGTCACATGGAAATGGATGGGGAACATGGTCATGATGCTTGAGGTTCTACACTCGGTAGTGAGTTCAACATCTCAGAGGATCTCGGTAAAAATAAGCTCATGTCAGATAAGTGAGTTTGGTCATCGACAGGACCCGATGCATGGAAGGGTCTCAACATTGTAGAAGCTCAGTAGATCAATCCATGCAGTGACCAACAAGAAGATATCAATATCTTGAGTTGAATTTTGAGCTCAAAGGCATCTCATGGAATCAATGATCAAATAAATCGATGGTCAATAAAATGTGTAAAGGGTTCAATGGTTCTCAGTTAATCAAACGGAGGATCTCACCGAGTCAAAAAAATATGTGCCATGAAGGAGCTCGTCGGCATCTGCAGAGAGCTCATGTCATAGGAGGTCAATTTGGCTCATTCACAACATTAGGAGCTCATTGTGATAGCAAATGAAGAGCTCATTGATGGTGGAAACTCACAAGGAAGGGTAGCCCATCAGCCGCCTGAGTTACTTGGTCATAGAGAAATGGGAAAATTGAAAGGCTGAGGTGATTCAACATAGCTAAGAGAGAAGTGGGCACATGACATGGAAAATCATGTGATTGGGTGATAGAAGATGAGCTCAAGTACAAGATGAATTTGAAGGGGAAAATTCAACATTGATGTTTGCGACATAGGAGGAACTCATGGACGAGTCAATTCACTGAATAAGACTAGCTCAAGACAGGGTTTGAAATAAGAGGTGAGCATTTTAGATATCCCAGAGATAGCTCAACAAGCTAAAAACAAGTCGGTACACAAAGTTGGCTGATGGAATTCAAATCGGAATAAGGGTACAAGAAATTGAGTTTGGAAATGGGTTAAGGCTGACATATTTACAAATTTTGGGGAGCTCGGTGTAGAATCTTGCTCAGCATAGAGCTTTTTGGGAACAAAGCTCAGTCGGTAGGCGAGATCATTGGGTTCGATGGCTAAGATTACATGAAACTCGACAGATATTGCTCAAGGTGGGGAACTAGATTCGGCTGAGCCATGACGGAAAGGAGCTCAGTAGTGAACTCACAAGTAGGGATTAGTTGTGGTGAATAGTAGTGGAGCTCGATCCCAAATTGGTGGGTTGGCTTGGCAAGCTAAACACCGAGTTGGGTTATTTTTTTGATGTTTCTTAGTTGACCCCCCTCCTCAATTCAAATTGGTCAATGGGGGGTCCCATATTTTTTTAATTAATTTAATATTTTTATTTAAATATTTTAATAATAATATTTATTATTATTATTTAAATATTCTTTTAACTAATTGAGAAGATTAGGTCAACCGGGCATTAATGGCACATGATGGAAGCTTCTGAAATTGGTTCAACCAATTATAATAAATGAACCATCATGTACCTTAAATTTAGGAAGGTAATTATGACCTTTCCTCTTCTCTCTCATATATTTATTCTTTAAATGTAAGTTGGAAGCTCATTCCAAGGAGTTCCAAGAGGTCAGATAGGTTGGAAAGTTAAACATCTTAGGCAAGTGCAAATTTTTCAAGAGTCCTCTTTCCTCTACAAGTTGTCCTTATATGTTGAGAGAAACTTCAAGCCTCCTCTTCAAGACTTGCATGTCAACCATTGCCTCTTCTGAATGTATGATGCATTGTGCACATTATTGAAGCAATAAAAATGTGTGTTTTTTGACTGATCTCATTCCTTTCATCCTTCTATATTTATTTGTGCCTTTTCTCATGCTTGCAGGTACATTGTGCAATTTCATGTTTCTATTATAGGTTCTTGGAGTTATATTCTTATCAAGTGGTGGAGCATTACATACGGTTCAGTTGTGGTGCATGTTCACCCTTCTCAAGTTCATCCTTCTTCATTGGAAGACTAATAATTTGTTTGTCTGATCAATTTTAACAAAGGGAATGTGTGCTTCCTAGTCTATGGTATTTTGTACCCTCTCTAAGTTGCAGTAGGTGAGGTTGACCTGTGGTGCACACACCCTCTTCAAATTAACCCTTCTTGTGTCTAGAAACACCCTTTATTTGGTGCATCACCATCCCTATTATAATTTCATTTCTACAAATATCTTTCCCTAAAACCCATGAAATGTCAGCATAGGACTAGATAGCCATTTATATTACACTAGGTGTAGTACATCACTTAGATTAGGAAGAGGAAGCTATCCTTCTCCGTAGGTTCACCTCAAGCCCAAGTCCCACAGCTTGAGAGGTGATCCCATGTGTCCCAATCACACTTAACGTCATGTTCACATTCTAGCCATTCGGAGGGTGCAGTGATTTGGTGACAACAGTTACTTGACTTCATCATGAATAAATGGAGAGATAAATTATATTTTATAAAAAGGCATTCCTTTGGTTTGATTTAAGATCTTGTATGAGGAAGACATTAAATTCAAATAGTTACCTATAATTTTTCCTTTCTCAAGATATATTTTCCAAAAAAATAAAAAAATCAAATTAATTAAATGAATGACATTAAGAGGCAAATGGTTATAACTAAGCACATTAATGATTGAAAAAAGGTGAGAAATATAGGAAGACATCTAGTAATACAAGCTAACTACCTTGCACAATTCCACACCTATGACAAAAAATTGAAAATTGATTTAAAAAATGGTATCTGAAAATATAATCTTTGCAGTTAGACAAAATTCCTTAGAACTCTGATAAGATCTTGGGCTCCTTGTTGCAATGGAAAGGAATATTATCTCACTACTTTTGTGGGTAAATTGAAATTTGAATCCATGAATTTTTGTATAAATATGAGGGCATGTCCTCATATCAAAAGGGGGTTAGATTTTTATTTTGAGAATTTGAAAGAGAGTAATGTAATTCTGCATGTTTCCATTTTCATGTATGGAATACATATGAACTTTGAGTTTTTAATCTTTTGTTTCAAGGTGGTTGCACTGTACATACATTGGAAAACATTAAGGGAATCTAATTCATGCCCCCTTGTCAATAAATTGAAATTTTTAATGGCATATGACAACTTATGATTCTATTTTTTTACTATGGATCTTATATGTTTAAATTTGATTAATGAGTTATAATTTTTACTACAATTTTGTGTTTATTGCTTCTATATATAGTACACTAAATCATATTTCTAGTAATTTTCATCTTCTTAGACACTAGGTCAGTATTAATTTATAACATTTACTCTATAATATCTCAAGTATTTATAAAACCCTATTCCAACCTACTAGCTAGATGATTTTTGTCATCATTTGAGTGTATCATTGGCGTATAAGAATAGAACCTATAAGTAATTCGTTAGAGCTCTTAAATAAGCTTTTATGATAAGTGTTTTAAACCTTTTATTGAAAATATTTGCATTTGTTTAGTATCAATGAATGCAAATATTTTTGTTTGAAGAAATTGTAACTACTTAATCATATCTTATTTACTTTCTAGGATAGCATGTTTTCATAATAGTTGTTGATGTTTTGTTACAATAAATCAATCATCATTTAACCCCCCCCCCCCTCATTTATAAATCAAACGTACTATACTTTTTTCCACACCATTACACTTCCATATAAACAATCCATTTACCACCCTAATTGTTCTATTTCCAATCATCATTAAAGAAAATTATTCATACACATAGTCCCATTAAAAGTGATGCAAAAACAAGATTTTATGTCTCCATTAACTTGTGTCTGATGCACTAAGTATATGACATTATTGTGACAAATCTTGTGAGTGAGTGTTATATTCATGCCCTTTCTTAGCTCAAATTTACCTATCATTTATCAAGAGGAACTAAGTACAAATTATCCCCTTTCCATTCAGGTTACCCAATGGGTTCTCTCACCCTAGTTTAAGGAAGAACCAAAAGTAGTAAATCAGACCATCCCCTTTGTATTTTCCTCTCAATCATCCTAAGAGCCTTGTTCCAAAGATAATTTTAGAAAACTCCCCCACTATAAATGACATGTGTCACATAGTTTTTCATCTTCTAAGCCTTCATATAATTTGAAATTGTTGTCAGGCCCTAGGGGTGTAGAATTGGTAGCCAAAAGACACATATTTTCTTTCCTCGGATCACCTTGTGTTTGTGCTAGGACTTTATCCTTATTTCGGTTGTGTTTTTTTTAAATATTAGTAACTGTAGAAATAAGTGTAGTCAATTTCCTTAATATAAGAAATCAAATTTTAACTTGAAAATTTTGAACATAGTGTAAAAAAAGCAATATCTAAGTGGAAAATTAAAACCAAGGATAGAGCTCACCTAATTATTTTATGAAAGAGGGGGGTGCAGTAATCTCACTATTTTTTTCATTGATATTTTCTTAGATTTGCATCAGATCTGGTTGGAAGGACTTGGGGGTGATCATTCCTCAAGTGGAATATGTTGAGGAGAATAGAAATAAGTGTAAATGCACCCCGCATGGTGAAGAGAAATGTATGGGGTGTAAGCTATGAAAAACTACCTGAGAAGGTAAGACAAAAAAAATGCAATGCAAACCTCCCTATAATCCAGTAGTGCAAACCTCAGTAAGGTTGTGGAGACTTTGTCTATGGAACCTTGCAAATGGATTTGGGTGCTCTTGAATGTTCTGCAAATGTAATTGCAAATGCAACAAACACAGATACTTTGGCTTGGAAATTTAGAAAAATGGTTGTACTTAAATCCAAGAGGATTTTTAAGAGAGTAAGCATGTATTTATAGAGGCATAAGTAGTTGGAAATTAGTTACACATATTTGAATGCATATTCTAAAAATAGCATTGGAGGAGGTTACAATAGTGCCAAGGTATTTAGGGGCAGTAAATAAATTAATTGTAGAAGTTGCATTTGAGAAGGTGGTTGTATGTGCAATTAAATTTCCCCCCCTTTCTAGGATTATAGAAGTGCATTTAAATAGGACGAGGATAGGGAGTCCAAGTGGAGTCTAAGTGGATGTTGACCATGTGGCAGTTGACTAGGATGTGCACACACTTTATTAATAAATGATAATTAACTTATTTAAAGGGGTATAAAGTGGTACTATGGATTAATTTAATTAATCCAAAGGGTACAATGTGTATGAATTAATCAATTTAATCAATTAATGACAAATGGGTGAATAACATGGTGTATTACAATAAAACTCGGAATAAGTGGAAACAGGTGTGTAATATTGGGATATCTACATGGGTAGAATTTGAGTTTCTCTACATCCATTCAAAAAAATGAGCAATAATGAGTCAATATTATGAGGATAACAATCACTTTGATACTTCTCAAGACCCATAGACAAGTGCCACTACAGATGAAAATAAACTAAATTGATTTAAAAATAATGACACAATGTACCAAGGAAATGATAGCTTCCATGTACCCTTGCTTCCACCATAATATGAACTATACCATTTAATTTTTAACTAAAACTTAGTAAAGAGCCTGTAAATGTCGTTTATAAATTGTACCAACTGAGAAAATTGTTGAATTTTCCCCGGGACAAAAGCGTATGGAATGGGATTTTACAATTGGACACTATGGGTTTTTCTATATGGTTTGGTCCCTGTATGTTTTCTAACCAAAGTATGTTTCTAATTAAATTTGTGAACCTCTACATTATCTGATTTTGTGCCATGTAATTCTATTTCATAATTTTGAATTGTTGTGAGGGTGATATCACCTGATGATTTCCTGCTCATTTGGGGCGTGTGAGATAGTGAAATGTGAACATGTCCCAAATGAGAATACATATAGCTAATGTGCACATGTGTTGAAGATTCATATATGGGAAATAGGGGAGTGTACATGGTGTATACCCTGGCACATACATATTAATATAGGAGAAAAATTAGAAAAGTGTTAGTAACAAGTAATAGAGAAAAATCACAATAAATGTAAAAAAAAACATGTAAGCACACACAAATATAAGATCATGAAAAATAATTCTCCACATAAATGGGACACAACTCAAGATCTCACAAGATAATTATGGAACTCAAATCCAACAAGAAAGAAAATAGTGACATAGATCATTAACTATAAACAAGTGAAAGCATAGATCAGGCATGTAAAAAAAGAAATAATCCATAGTATGAAAATGGTTTCAGTTTAGAAGTAGCATGTAAAATATATACTAGGCATAAATCACCCATTAACATGTTAGAGTAATAAATATTATGAAACTACGTATGTACTAATTGAATCTAGTAAAATAAATTAAAGGAGTAAAATTTGGAATAATAACACATGTATTTGTGAAAGTGTAAAGTGAATGCCACTAGTTGTTGCAAAAGAACTTGTAGAGTGAAGTGTCAAGCATCCTGTATCATGTAAATATTTGTGTGTAGCCTCCATTCAACTCAATTTACCATGTGAATGCACATGTGTATATAATAAGGATATAATATACTAGCTATCAAGCTAACATGATAAGTAATGTGCCACATGAATAATATAAGCGTGCAATAGAAACAACCAACTAAAAGTGATGTAAATAGTTTTGGATGTTTGTATGCATTTGAATTTTTATTTTATTTTAATCATATTTGAATGGTTTTGGATTTTGTGAATATTTTAATGTATCCCCCTAAGGGCACAAATGAAAATCTATTCTCCAAATATAAGGAAGGGTGGTCCAAGAATTATCCTAGGGAAATATCTATATTTTTAGTACTCTTAATGAATACAGACTATGTAACTAGAGAGGGGAAGTAAGGTTTCCCCTAGTGTGTGTGTGTGTGTGTGTGTGTGTGTGTGTGTGTGTGTGTGTGTGTGTGTGTGTGTGTGTGTGTGTGTGTGTGTGTGTGTGTGTGTGTGTGTGTGTGTGTGTGTGCGTGCGTGTAAAGTGAGGGTTAGGTTTTTATCCACTCCCTCAGTAGTTAAGTTGAACCTATAAACATAGTGTGCCATCAGGAAATGAGGGGGAAGTTGGACAGCCCCCATGGGTGAGTAGCGAATGGACTATGCAATGAGTACATTGAGTGAAATCCCACTATCTTATATTATGAATGAACAAATCATATGATCATGAAAAAATAATATGATCATGAATCAAGGGACTAGTGTCATGCGAAACCATATGCATGAATTTCTGTGTAAGAAATCTTTGTCCTAAGGAGTTGAGTTGTGTAGAAGGTGAAATAGATCTATCATAAAACCTAAATGTGTGGTGTGTACCATGAACCCTATATGACAACATATCCCTATGTGATGGAATATGATACTTATAGATAAACTAAGAATGAGTGATGGGAACTAAAAGTCGAGGAGACCTATGTAGGATAGTATCTAGTGGTGAAAGTGTGGGACTAGTACTAGGATTGTATGACAAAACCATAGGACTGCCATTGCTAAATGTAGGAGCAATTTTAATAGTGGGTGGACTAGGAATAATGCTAACTAGAGTTGTGATTTCACTAGGTGTATGGACATGTGAATCTTGAGAAAAAAATTGTAAAGGGGTCTATGATGGGATACCTTGAATAGT
Source organism: Taxus chinensis (assembly GCA_019776745.2). Lineage (NCBI taxonomy): Eukaryota > Viridiplantae > Streptophyta > Pinopsida > Cupressales > Taxaceae > Taxus > Taxus chinensis. The sequence goes on from CM034154.1 coordinate 473,017,277, forward strand.
GATGACCTAGCACTCATGTATGAATGTGACACATTCGTGCACAATAGATGGAAAAATCATAATATCCTTGAGCCAAGGAATACCTAAGATCATACCTCAATGATTGATTATTGATGCTACAAAAAGTTTCATGTGGATAGAAGAGGCCCAATTATGATGGGAATATTTGTATACCCATAGGAGGTAGGTGAATTATGCCTAATTTAGGATAATATAAATCAAATAAAATGTAAGAGTGGAAGAGGACATGTATTATACTTGTAATTAGGATTTCTCATTACATTCTTGAGAGCTTGATTATCAATATATGCATGAATTTGAATCCTAGAATATGTGAAAGAATCATAGAATTATGCATTAGTAAAATTAATGAATAATGGTAAAGTGGTAGTAGAAATAACAAGAAATTTTGGAGGAGCATTGGTAGATTTTAGAGGGGAAACAAGTGATAATCATGATTATAGTTACCTAGAATGTAATATTTTTCATTTTGGGAAGTAATTCATTAAATATCGTGATATTATCATTATCATTTGTATGTTTAAAAAAAGTAGGATCACCCCATTCAATAGCATAAGAATCGATTACGTATTGAATCACTTGTTTAATATGTAAGCATCAATCAGTAGAGTGCCCATTGTATTGGTGATATTCACAATATGTTTTTTCATAAAATTTCTTGTCTTAAGAATGACTGGAGTCCAACCTAAGTAGTGGAGGAAGAGGGACAAGGTTATTTTCAAATAACTGTTACAACACACCTGAGGTGGCATAGGAAATTTGGTATAATTTCATAAAGAAATTTGAATTTAAAGCTTCATTGGTTAGGAAAATGCATTAACAATGGTCTTAGCCTTTGCTTCCAACTCAATAGGTTTACTCTTGAAAGTAGATATATTTTGGAATTTTGTATTAGACTAACTAGAATCTTGGTCATGATAATTAAGTTTTCTCATAGAAAATAGCTTTCCTTAACTTTTCTTAAGGATATCACACAAGTGATCAAAGGGATGATATGTATCAAATATTTATAACTCTTGGATATGAGGAAAACAATTTTGTAAAAAAAAGGTCTTGTAATTTAGAATCAGCTAGGAAATTGTCCATTTTAGTAAGATTAGTCCTATAAAATAGAACATAGTCACTAAGGCACTCATTAGACCCTTTCTTCATTTTACCCATTTGTGCATATGATATTTTAGTACCAAGATCAATAGAAACATGTGCCAAAAATTAATTTTCTAATGGAGTAAAATATCATACAGAATGATATGAAAAATAGTAGAACCATTGCAATACATAATCTTATATACTTATAGGATTTTTTTTGTTAATAATATATTATTGAAAGTATAATCTAATAAAGCAACATGAAATGATCTAATATGATCTTTTGGATACTTACTATTGAAAAGAGTAATTTTAGGTGAAAAAAACTAGGAGGAATAGAATTACATGCGACCTCAGTTGTGAGAGGATTATGAAAAATAAGTGAGGAATCCATAGAATAATAAAAGGTAGTGGTACCTTGTTGTTATTGAAGAACTTGGGCTTATAGATTGCACACTAATGAATCTAAGGCGTGGGTGTCAAAAGAAGACTTGGGTTGAATATGAGATATAAAAGGAGAATAAAAATGAATAGTAGACATAAGAATGGATACATTAATACTAGATGCCCACATGGAGGTGGGGGAGAAGAAACTAGAATGGAAGATATAATTTTATATGTTGGAAAATATTAGTTATGAGTGAAAGGAAAAAAAAAAAAACCTTCCTATGTTAATCTTCTCAAAAATACCTCAGATTGAGCAAGAGATGGAAAAGGGGAGAGAATAAATACCCGCACTTACCAATCAAATGTAATGCTCCTCCTTTGTTGTGTTGGATTTTCTCAAGGATGGTGTCGATTGCTTCAGAATTTGTAGAGACACTTGGGCAGCAACTCCCCTTGATTTTCTTGGATTTATTGATGAAGGATTATGGATTGATAGATTAGATGATAGAGTGGATTGTTTTTGGATGATTGAAGGAGCACAAATAGTATTTTTATGGATTTACAAGGTTTTCCATCTAGCTCTCATGGAGGAGGAGAGCTAAATTTATAGTTTGTAGTTGGGAGAATGGATAGTGAGGATTGATCAAAGTGGGATGAAGATCAATAGATGAGAATTGAGGAGAGGATTGGAAGATTATAAATATTTATAGAATTGAGGATTCTAGATTTTTTTAGAAGCTTCCATTGAATTTAAAATTCAATGGAGAGTGAAAGAGGTTTAGAGAGGCTTCTATAAATAGAAGCCTCTAGATTTAGAGGTAGAGAATATGATTATTTTAGGATTATGTTAGATTAATAAAAAGGTGATTAGAGATGTTATTACATGGAGAGGCTAGGTGTAGGGTAGGTGTAGAGTAAGTGGGTAGGTGAGTAGGATTTTTAAATTCCTATAAATGATAATAAGGATTAATGTGGGATACTGGGATAAAGGGATTAATGATGAGATAATTATGGGATACTATATAAATGATGAAATTAATTAAGATAAAGGGTGTATGTGGTCTTTTATAGGAAAGGGATTAATTATATAATGATTATGTTAGGATATTTGAAGGAAAAATTAACTGAAATTAATCATGTTGAAATTTTAGATCTCTACATTTTACCCCTCTTTGAATGGTTATTGCGTAGAAATGGCCGTTGAAATAAAAATAAGAGAAGATGTTAGGATGGAGATATGATTCCCCCTCAAGGGGTTAGGTGAGGAAGGAATGATTTGGGTAACCACCCTAAAAGAGAAGAGGTCCAAGTTAGTAGGTGAGAGCAGATTAGAGGATGAGAAGATGGATTGAAGGGGTTCGATTATATGACTCCCCAGTTGAGGGGTTGAGATTAAGTATATTGTATTTGAGGATTAGAGAATAGAAGAATTGTTGATGAGGATGTAGGATGAGAGGATGAGAAGATAGGAGAGAGGATTAGGAGATTATAGGATTAGAGATATTGGATTTGGAGTAGAGGATGCCCCAGTCAATGATGTATGACAAGGGTGAATATTTAGGATTGGTGGATTAGATGATGCCCTTATCAAGAGGTTAGGTTGGAAGATTTGGGATTTATAATTGACGATGCTATATTTGAAAATGTTATATGTAATGATGTGGGAGTTTAGGATGTTACATTTGAGGTTTGATTGGATGGATAGGAAGATAGGGTATAGGATGTTGTATTTGGAGGATTATAAGATTGAGGATGTTTAGATGAGATAATAATGATTGGTTTTAGGAAATTGATGCAGAGAGGATTGGGATGATGATTGATGAAGTGATAAGAAATAATGTTCATTTTTTATTGATGAGAGGATGTTATAATATGCCTCAACTAGGGGGTGAGGTTTTCGGATGTTGGATATAAGATGATAATATTTGGATGTGGATATATATTGATTGATAAAAGATTGATTGGGTAGGAGGATAAGGAGGTTAGATAGTTAGATGATGATGAGGATTAGGTTTGGATTATGAGAAGCCTAAAATATGATGATAGAAGAGGGTGTGATACTATAAACTTCCCACTATTATCATCATTAGAAATGTTATGGATGTGGCATAGAGATAAATGCATCAAGGTATAAAGACTATGATGATTGAATTGCCAAATTCCCTTGTCCTCATATCATTGGATAGATTAATGCAAAAAATATGTTCCTCATATAATTGGATTTTGCAAAATAAAAAGAAACAAAAGGGGCCTCATATCATCATCTAAAATGTAAATGCAGACAAGCAAGAAAACATACATAAGTAAAAACACATACATTGCATTTTTTGTATTTTTTTGTGTTTTGTTTTTGGTGTTATTTTGTGATCTTTTTATGGATTTTTTTGAATGTTTTGATTTTTTAGATTTTAGATTTTGGATGTTTAGATTATTTGATATTTTGATGTTGATATTTTTGGATTTGGGATGGAGGGAATGGTTGAGATGAAAGGATTTAGGATAGGATAGCTCATGGGAGGATGGGAAGGGATGTAAGGTGGGATGTGAATTTCTCCTTTAAGTCCCAAAATATGTTTAGGTAGGATGAATGGGAAGGACTGAGGGAAATTAGATATGGTGGATAGGATAGGGATTGGTTGGTAGATTATGATTATATGGGTTGTGGGATGGGAGATAGATAGGATGAGGGATTGGTATAGTATAAGATGGGGGATATGGAAGATGATAATATATACAGGGAATGGGTTGAGGGATAGATTTTGTGTGCCCCGAAGTGTAAATTAGGGTGGCATGTGTGGATGGATAGATGGGTTTTTTTTTCCCCTAGGTGTAGGTAGGATGGGAAGTGAGGGGTATCTAAAATGGATGATGCCCCCAACATATGGTAGCAAGGCTTCACCCAGTCATGATGATGACAGTTGAAAAGGGACATGAGGAGGATTGGATGAAAAGGAAAATATCATCGTCTACCCATGGGTGTTTGATCCAAGGGAAAAATGATGTGGATGTGATGGGTGGAAGGAAAATAACATCAGCGATGAACAAAATATGCTCGTAATGGCACATGTTTTAAGGAAAGAGTTTGACTAAAATAGAAGTGTGACCAAGGTCTAAACAATACCTGGAAATATGCAATCCCTATGTCTCTATGAGATCAAAGTGTGTGTGATTGTGATTTTTAATTACCGCTTGAAGTGAAAACTTAATGGGTAGTATGTAAAGAAAAAAATCCAATGTATAAGGAGTGATTAATTCAAATAGTTGGATGTAGGGTGAACAAAAGGTTAATTCGTGCATTACTCCACTTCTAGCTAGGTGTCCATAGCTTCAAAGGAGATGCATCTTATTCTTGTCATGAAATTTCTCTACTATTATCCAGGCATCCATATCCCTAGTAGAGATGCTGGAAACACCCCTAGAGAGAGTCGTGACGTGGATTTTTTTAATTTTTAAATTAGATATGATTTTTTTCTATTTGATATTTGGCTTTTTTGCATAAAGTGGTTCCACTCTCTTGAGAACTCTTAAGGGGTTAAGAATCACTAGTGGCTTGATGGGGGTGGAAATGAGTGTGGAGATGACATTGGTTAGAGTTTCAAAATACATGCCTAGGGGTCTTCACTATAAGTTTTTTAAGTGTGTTAAAGTGTGTGGATCTCTAGGTGGAAAATTATGCTAGAATGTTGGAGGTAATGATAGACCAAGGTCACACAGTTGTAGTAGGTACTATTGAGTTACAAAATGTGTGAGAGAGATGATAAATTGTTCAAATGGATTATAAGAGGATAAGAATGGATTAGATACAAAGTTATTTAGACATTAAATAGAAGGAGGATGGGTGGGAAGGATAGAACATTCATGCGTAGGTTATGAATTATGTGCTCAATCCATTTTTAGGTGTTTGGTATTTGTTGAGGGATTAGCTTATTTGTGATTGGGTTGAGTGGTTGGGATGATAGGATCAATAAGGGGACTGGTATAAATGGGTTGTGATGAAGTAGTGGGAGGAACATTGTTAGTTTTAGGTCTATATCCTAAGCCTAAATGACTTGGATTTTGATGAAGGGAGATGGGTTCTCGAATGCCTTGTTTATTGATGCCTAGGCATTTTCCTCAATGTTTTATATTAATGAACATTTTTTGGCTATAGGATATTAATTGAATGGGTAATATGATATCATGTGGTCATCATGAGACTGGGGGGTTGTAGTTTTTTCATCCGCTAAGAGGCCAAACTCAATAAAGGATGGGAGGTGAGATTCGTTTTGGTTTTTTTGTTAGTGAGGGGTGTTTGAATGTAAAATGAGATTTGGATGCCCAATGATGTTTGTATGTTGAGTGGGATTTGGATAGTGGATGATGGTTATGGAGATAATTGGGATGGAAATGTGGTGGATAAAGAGGTACAAGGATAAGAATCCCTTCGTTAATGAGGTTTTGGACATAAGGCCTATATTACATGTAACGATTGGTTGAATGGCTATGGGTGTGATGGAATTCACAATAATAGTGTTCTTGATACCAAGATGGTTTGGGAAGGTTTTTATCATGTGATTTGATTAGGGTTGGATGATCATATTGAAGGTTTTTACACAATGAAATATGGTGGTCAAGGATTCTCCTAAAGAAGTGAAGTGGCTTGTGTTAAATGGTTTTCGGGGAGTAAGAAGTAAAGGTTTAGGATTAGGTGAATTATGATATTTTTTGGTTGATTTGGATTTATGAGTTGGGTTACATTTTTTTGGCTTAGAAGATTAAGGGGATGGATTAGGCTTGGGGGCCAAAGTATATTTGTTAGATTTTAGATTTGGTCATAGTATGTGATTTTTAGGTAGATGGTTTTGGCTTAGTATTAGATTGTTTGGGAATAGTAGATTTAGATGAAGGGGATGGGCATGATATGGGGATCACATTAGATTTGAATTATTTTGAGGATGAAGGAGACTTGGGAGATGGGTGTGGTGTATAAACCACATTAAATTTGGTTGATTTAGGGGAATAAGTAGATGACGGTGGCATAAGAGCCTTATTAAATTGGGTAGGTGATGGGGTGCGAAGAGGATTAGTGTTGGATTTTTTAGGGTTAGGAGTTGGTGACTTAGGAGTAACATTAGATGTTTTAGGATTTGGGGATGGTGGAGATGAAGTAGGATTCGAGGATAGGATAGTGTTAGGTTTAGGTGATAAAGGGGTTAGGATAGGATTAGGTGTAGATAAATTATACAAGGGTGGTGAATAAGCCACATTAGATGGTTTATGATTTGGGATAGAAGGGGATGAGGGTGACTTAGGAGTCATGGTGGATAAGATAGTTTTTAATGTATTTGGATTAGGTGATGGAGGGGATGAAATAGGATTAGAGGATGAATTTGATGGTGTATTTGGGGATGTGAGACTATCTAGGATAAAAATTTTAGGACTAGATTGGGATGATGAAGATGAAATGGATGGAGGACTAAGATTAGATGTGGGGATAATAATTTTGGATTAATTTGTTTGGATTGTTATGGATATGTGAATGGGACTTGATTATAGGTTTTATGATGATTGGATTTAGGTGTTAATATTTTTATGGTGGTGAATTTTCCACATGATTTTTGATTGAAGGAAGGTGTAGGTCATGATGATTGATAGGGTATTTAAAGGTTGGAATTTTGTATGGTTGTGTGGGCTTGGTGCCTATATTAGAAAGGACATAAAGGAGATCCTCTTGGTCTATGTCAAAGTTAGTGAGGTTTTCAAAGTTGATGAAATTAGCTTATGGTGATAGTGGTTTATGTTGATTAGTTTGGGGTGTGGATTGAGATGATTTGGGTTCCTCAAAGAGGAATTTAATGGAGTGAGGGGTAGATATATTGGGAAGGGTAAATTGTGGATGGGGTTGGTTGGGAGCTCATGGTTTAGGAGGTTATTGATTGATACATGAATTAATATTAGATATTTGTTGATTGAGTTGTTGGATGGTTTTTAGAATGTTAGGATTAACATGGGATGGCTGAAATGGATAACGAGGAGGGTATATGTTGAGATACGATGTGAGATTTGATATTTTATATTAAGGTGTTGGATAGTGTGTGGAATTTCATGATCAAAGTGATATGGTTGACGTTGATGTGTGGGGAATAATGGGATACCTTGGTTGATGGATTTAGAAAACTGGTATGGGTTAGGATGTTGGTTTGTAGGGGAAGGGGATTGAGGATCAAATGTCATGGTTTGATAGGATGTGCATAGGATTAGATTTGGATTTAGTTGGTTGATATAGGATGGTGATGGGATTTAGATTGGGATTATTTAATTAAGGATGGTTGATTATGATGATGTTTGATTTATTAAAATTTTAAGTTGATAGGATGGTTAAGGGTGTTTACAATCAAGAAAAAAATGTGCAACACACACCCTAATTATTCAAGTGAGATTAGAATCAAAATATATCCTACTTTCAATACCATACACCAATGATGGTGCCAAAAATTATCTCTCAACCTAGTGTCAATGTGGGGTCAGCTAGCGAGTGATATTAGGGAGTGTGGCCTCCTTGCAGTATAGTTTTATATGCGACAAAAAGGTTTCCTAGGATAGGATATATAATATCACTAAGGGAGTCCTTGATATACCTTGCGGTACATGGCACCCAAGTCCATGTTTCAAGGATGTTATCTAAGTCTTGGGTATTGGGATTTAGAAGCCCCTCACTTCACGTCGCTCTTAAAACAAGAAAGTGTTTATCCAATAATGACATCTCTTTAGGAATTTATATACCCCGCTGGAACATGGGGTGTGTCTATATACAAGGAGGTGAAGCCCACAATCACGAGACCCCTAGGACAATGATAAGTGTGTGGATGTCACTTTTACATCACATTACCACTATAAATAAAAAGGTATAAAGGTCTGCCACTTTTGACCCTCAATATTATTTTAGGATGTGAGAGGAGAGCATACACAGTGTCACCTTTGAGTTATAATAAGAAACAAATGAAAACAAGATATAAAAATACACAAAATACTAGATATTTTGGGTGTTAAAATTGGTGGCCTACAATACAAAGGTTAGTAGTTTTTTAATTTATTAATCCCAAAATCTTCAACTGATCATGCTAAAAGACAAAAGGATTAGTAGAAAAACCATACAATCATAAAAATATTAGATGAAATGAAATAAATATCAAAATGTGTGGAGTAGCCCCTTTTTTCTATGATAATTTTGTAAAAATGGAGTGTTAAAACTTGTAAACAACCACCAAAAACACTTGGAGACAATGTTAGACTGTTAGTTGTAAGCAAAAACAATAATTTAGGAAAAGTTTTTATTATCAAGTCATAGGCACCAAAGTATGGTAAAGGCACCAAAGTAGTCCAAAGGCACTAAAAGATGTCACAAAAGCATAGAACTATGGAAAAGACACCAATACAAGTCAAAAAAGTGTTTTCGTATACAAAAAACTTTGAAAAGGGGTTACAGAAGTGCTAAAATGAGTCAAAATGTCATAGATGTATGTCACAAAGGAGTTGGAGTATGTAGAATAGTCGTAAAAAATTTCATAGGAAATGTTTAGGAGAAAATTCTGATTTATGTCACGTACGTGCCACGGGTTTCACAAAGGTGAAAATTGACAGACCGATAAGAATTCAATCACAAATATTTGAGACTAGGAAAAAGGTGCTAAAGTATGCAGCATAAGTGAAAAACTATGTAGCATAGGCACCAAAACACATAGTGTAGGTGTTGTTAGATTTTGGGAATGGAATTTGAGCACAAAATTTCAAAATTTGAAGGTGCAAATGAAAATGAAAGTTCTTGAAACTTTGACATCCTGTTATAGGGATAAAATAAGATTGTAAATGATGAAAAGTGGGAGGTAAAGCCCCATGTTGGGCACAATAAATGTATATGTTACAAAATATTAGTTGTAAGTATAAGAAAACAAACAATATGTCTTCTTATGTTAATCTTCTCAACAATACCTCACATTGAGAAAGAGATGGAAAAGGGGAGAGAATCAATACTTGTACTTACTAATAAAATCCAATGTGCCTCCTTTATTGTGTTGGATTTTCTCAATGATGGTTTTGATTGCTTCAGATTTTGTGAAGACACTTGGGCATCACCTCCCCTTGATTTTCTTTTATTTATTGATGAAGGATTGTGGACTAATATATTGTAAGATAGAGTGGATTGACTATAGATGGTTGATGGAACACAAAGAGTACTTTTATTGATATACAAGGTTTTCCATCTAACTCTCATGGAGGAGGAGAGATAAATTTATAGTTTGTGGATGGGAGAATGGATGGTGAGGATTGATCCAAGTGGGATGAAGCTCACCAGATGAGAATTGAGGAGAGGATTGGAAGACTATATAGATTTATACAATAGAGAATTCTATATTTTGTGAGAATAATCCATTGAATTTAAAATTCAATGGAGAGTGGAAGAGGTTTAGATATGCTTCCAGAAATAGAAGCCTCTAGATTTAGAGGTAGAGAATATGATTAGTTTAGGATTAGGTTAGATTAATAAAAAGATGATTAGAGATGTGATTACATGGAGAGGCTAGGTGTAGGGTAGGTGTAGAGTAGGTGGGTAAGTGAGTAGGAATTTTAGATTCCTATAAATGATAATAAGGATTAAGGTGGGATAATGGGATAAAGGGATTAATGATGAGATATTAGATAAATGGTGAAATTAATTAGGGTAAAGGGTATATATGGTATCTAATAGGAAATGGATTAGTTATATAATGATGATGTTAGGATAATTGTGGGAGAAATTAATTAAATTAATTATTTCAAAATTTTATATGTCTACAATAATAACAAAGGAAAACCCTAATATTCAGAGCATGCTCTCATGACAATCCATATCATGTGAAAGTGTATCCATTAAGATAATGTCAAGGAATAGATGCACATGATTCAGATTATTGTGTAATTTAGCATGGCTATTAGATAGAGCATCAAGATTTGTAATCAACATTAATATATTTCCCATAGGAATGCTCATTTTCAGAAGTCTTTGTCTTCTAGGGGAACTTGAGGAGAATTTGGTAGAGGGTTTTCAATTATATGTATTGAGGCGGCCATGGGAATGCTTATGAGTAGGAGGTGTTAGTTCATTATATTTTTGAGAACCAAACTGACCACTACGTGTATTGGGCATGGAATGTAAAACTTAGGGTCACTAGGGTTTGGAAGAATGACTCAGGAGAATAGAAGATAGATCTAATGTACATCATACAATACTCAAATTTAACAAAGCATTTATCTTAAATGGTTAAATTTATAGGGGGTAATAACTGATGGTATATTATCCTAATCAATTATTTTCCAAATCAAATTACAATAATATCAGGATAATATATGAATGAAGATAAATAGTGATAGATACTGAAACAAATTACTAGAAATAAGAAATAGAGAGTGGATCAGCTAATATCCTAGATTGTGTGGTGATCTTTGAAACTATTCCTTAAAAAAATCTCGGACTATATTTTTAAAATTAGACCATATAGGGGGTATGGTATGGAACTATTTGTATGGTTTCATCCCTTTAAACTTTCAACTCCTGAAAATTTCTAGGTTTGTGCATTACTTCCTAATCTATTCCTATGTGCAATTTGTACCTTTGATATGATGAAATGCATGTTTTTTAGTTGATTGACTCTTAAAAAACCTAGAGGGTAAAGGAGTCCCAAAAAATAAATGTTACTTGGGTTATGGGCACCCGTGTGCATTGCCGACATCACCACTGCTCCAAAGAGGTCTCAAACCACACATCATTCTTTCATAACATATGATATCTAGAATGTATGAAACCTAATTGATAACCATGACCTTGTAATAGTGTAATTATAGTTGAACCTTTACCATAGCTTGACTTGAATTTGATAATGTGCCTTTTGTCCTTATAGATCTGATTTTATGACTACCCTAAAATGAGTATGCAAAAAATATGAAGTTCAAGGGAGTATTTGACTAGATTTTCTTGTGATTACTCTTAGTGTTTTCTTATTGGAATGTTAGGTGCCAAGTAGATATAATGCCCTCTCTTTAATGATTGATGAATAACTTATGTATGCATTATGGATCTGGAAAACTTGGATAAATTTGAATAGAAGTGTACCAAAGAAGTTAAAATCAATAAAAGTACAATTAGAGGGAATGGGACCTATTGGTGAAATAATTTGTCAAGTGGAGAAATTGGGGATATCTCACCAATGGTCATGGGGCTAAGCCCCTCCTTCTTGGTTATGGGGAGGCTCCCATTATTAAATGAAAACTATCCTAATTATATGGGGTGGCCAATAGGTTGGGGATCGTACAAGAACACTTCACTGAGCCTATGGATAAGTTGTTGTACAAAGTACAAGGATGAATTGGAAATGATTAGGAAAAAAGGGGAGTTGGGGAAATTATAAAAGAGGAGGTTATTGTTGTGAGTAGGCATTAGCAGATTTCACACACAATAATCAAAGTAAGTTCACATTCAATTAGATGAAAACAATAATGTAAGTAATTAACAAGACTAAGAAACTACAGACACACAATTCTTTATATTCATCAATCAAGGACATTAAATTCCTTCTTGGTTATTCAAGATGACTATGCTTGCAAAGTTTAAGAATAGAGAGAGAATAAAGGAAATCATAAGAAAAGTAAATAGAAGAAATGCAACTTTTATTTATTCTCTAGGGGTTATAAAAATCTCAACAACTTACAACAATCCACAATTGCTACATAAAAACTAACTTTCAATATCTTTTTGGAATGGAGAAGCCATCCTAATTTATAACATTAAAAATTTTCTTCTCATCTACCCCCACATGACCTTTCAAGGTCTTATTCCACTTGTGACTTTTCAATTAACCTTAGAAGAGGAAAATTAAGTACCTCTATTATAGTTTGAGATAGTATTTTTACACATTACAAATAATTTATCATTACTTAATGTAACATCTTTGAAAAATTGTTCGTTATTCCTCTTTGCATTACAAATGTTGACATGTGATTTTTCCTAAGAAGGTGTATTCTTTCAACTGTTGGAAATCATGCTTGTAATGGGTAAATTATTTTGTTCTTGGATTAATTTTGCTAAAATGTTGTTGCTTACAAGGAATCCATTTTTCTTGAGATAGGTAAGGTTGTAAACTGGTAATGTTGTTTACAAATTTATCTCTCTATAATAGCAAAACCCTAGATCAATTCCATTGATCCAAGGTATGCTTTAATTATTCTTATCTGATCTATATGAAAAATTGACATTTAGAAATTAAAGGAAGTACGGGACTGAGTCCTTAAATGTGCACAATTTTATTGATCCTTCTTGGGGGTCCTTGCTCTGCATTCTGTTGTGAATAGTGTGCTTGGATCTTCTTGTTAATATCTTAGGATTCTTAATGGCGTAATAAGGATAGAGGTCTACTTCAGGACTATAAAATATGAAACCTAAGTCCTAGATCTTTAATATATACCTTAAACTTAAATTAATTATTTACAAGATGCTCCTGCATCATAATCCCATCTTTAAAACCTAAAACTTGTCCAAAAAATTTAGGATAACCTCTTTCAACTTCTATAATGCTGATCATATCATACTTGTCTTTGGATCATCTCAACCACCATGACTTGCCTAGATAGGTCATAAAATTAGGTCTAGTTTAGACCTAGACATAGTAGGTTAACACACTTTATTTGCTTCAAATCCCTTAAAAATTCCCTAACGACATTGAGCCAACTTTTCTCACTCCTCTGCATGCCCTCATGGGCCCACACACCTCTGCAACTGACCTTCACGTTCCATTAGGCCACCAAGCTCCTAGACTAGGACTAGATGAAAACCTACAAACCTTGATCACACCGTGAAATCAACTTCTGATACATGTATGAGTGTCTTAACACACTCCTAACAGTCTCTCCATCCCTCTACCATGTTTCACAAGCCTATATACATTTTTATCCTTCATATGCCATCACCCATGCTAAGTAGACCTCCTAATTAGGCCTACTTGGCCAAGATATTCTCACCTTCTTCACTCTTAAAACCATGCCACTACTTGTTTTCCCATGTCATCATCACTAAAAAAATCCTCTTGCACTCCTTTTCATCATATTTTTTCATTAATGTCCTTGCATATCTTACATCAATGACAACACTAGCACACACATGTCAACAACCAAAACATGCAACTTCTTCCTCCATTTACATTGTTTGAATTACAATTGGTTTGGTTGAGCTTGCATGGAGGTTTTGAGGGATATAATTATAGAATTTTGTTTCTTTATTGTGCATGCACTAGTAAAGCTATTTTTACTCGTGTATGTTGTATTTAAATTTTTGTTTGGGAAGTTTTATTGAGTTTTTTGAAAGCATTCAAGTTTCATATTGCACAAAAGTTGGAAAGTAAAGAAAACATGAACCAAGAATGGGTTTTATCTCATGTTCTAGTTGTTTTTAGTATAAGATACGAGAATGCATTATGGGTTTTTAATCTGGTTTTAGATTTGGAAATTAATGAAATTATTAGTTTGAAATTATTATTTTGTTTGCTGGGTTGTAATGGAAATTTGGGCATGAAATTTTGATGCATAATGCAGCTCATTAGAACGTGTTGATAGTCATTTAACACTGGGATAAATGCTTCAGTTTTTTCTATTTTTAAATTTGGAGTTTCTCTTTAATTTTAATATGAAAATTTTAGAGGAAAAGAGGGAAAATACTGATTTTTTTTTGGGTTTGTTGGTAAGTGTGACACTTGTTTTGGTGCACTAGGTCTCTTTATTCTTTATGAAATTTAGCAAATTTATTATAAACATACCTTATTATTTGAGATCTAAATAAATATACGAATTAGGTTTAATATTTAAGTTATGGTTTGGTTTGGAGTAATGGGTTGCTACGAGTTTCATGAAATGGGATAAATATTTATGTTTTGGTCTTATAGGAATAATGGGTATGATTATTATTATTGAAGTTCAAACAAACTCCATATGAGATTTTTGTTTTATGAGTTTATCTTGTCTAGAGTTCAATGTTATTAGGGTGTTTGAAGTAATGTGAGGTTTGATTGTTATAATCCTCTATCATTTTTCAAACTCTTCTTATGCTGAAAATTCAAATATTTTTTTTCTTGTTTATTCTGGAAAAGCGAGGAAGAGAGAATTCTTTGGTTTTCACAGTATTTTTTAAGCTTTGTTCTTAAAAATCCATGATTAAGATGTCGGAAACATGAATGTATAATTTTTTTTTTATCTTCCTCATTCTTTCCTTGAATAAAATTGAAATGATTATATATCAAGAACTCCAAGTTATTTCATGTTGAAATTTTCTTTGACTTATTAAAATGGAAGAATAATCCCAGCCCAATAGGGATGTTATGAGTTAGATTGTTTCATTTAGCTCATCTTACTGAATTAGTGATTAATGAGCTTGATTGTAAGTGAATATTAGAGTTATTTAATAAATTTGATGGTAATTTTGTTTCTAAGTTATTTAAAACATGGTTTAGATACTAAATCATGCACTTTGGGTATATTTATAGTCTTAATCACATACCACTATTCATATGATTCCTAAGCGAGAAAAGTACTAATTAATCATTGTCCTTGGCCTCTTTTTTCCTTTCTAGTTTCCTTCTTGTTCTTACACAACTTATTTTCTAGTATGAATTTTGAAATTTCATTTTTTATGAGTCTAGACACCAGTTCCCATATAGGACAGTAGTGCCCAAGAACCCCTGTCCCCTCTGGGTGCCCCCATATCTTGCTCAGATCTTTTGGGTTTTTTCTAGCTCTTAGGTATCTTATTTTCTTGGTGGTCACATTTTCATGGTTAAATACAAAATTCAAGCAAGGGAATCATAAAAATACAAAGTTATGTGACCAATAAAGGAATAAACAGTAATTATCTACTATCATCACCAATGGTTCCATCCAAAGGACATGAAAAGAGCATCAAAGCATCCATCTAGAATCCATTCAAGGGGCAAGGTACTACATTCTTCTACATACACTTCATTAGATGGGAAGTTCATTTTTCCATGCACACATCTATTTACATATTCTAGCTATTACTTTCTATTAAGTGCAAATCGCACAAGAGCCACCTAGCACATGATTCTGCACACACAGAAAACTACATGGAATTCAAAATGTAGTGTAGTTCCTAGATCATAAGCTCACTCAGTTAGGTGACCATCGAGGTTAGTCTGACTCCCCATTTACATATTTTTATTTTTAAGATTTTATGTGTTTTGGGGTTTTACAGGTGTTATTTCTCTTTGAAGGTTTCAAGTGAGCTCAAAGATCAAGCAACGAAGTACATGAGACTAAAGGTGACACCTAAAAAACATATCGTGACCTTGTGAAACTAAATTTCACACATTTTGAGTAGTCATAGGAGCTTAGAGGAGGTCTGCAACACTTTAGATGCCCCACCCAAAGTTTGTTGACTCCACGTGTTATTTTTGTGGGATTTTGATACTTCATCACTCTTTTGAATTATGAAGTTATACCCACTTGACATTTGTCAGTGTCCGTAAGTCATTCAGTTATTTTTATAATCTGGTTAATTCCCCTCTATCTTGGCAAATATTTGGCTTCAAATGGGTTTCTCTTAGCCACAAAAATTTAAATAACAGTCTAGTGACTCACTGGGACCATTTAGCTTGCTAAATGAAAAGAACCCATGATCTTTTGCTATGAAACTCATGTTTTGAAGCCATTGTGAATCTGAGTTCATGGCCTCCTTTTTTTTATAGAATTTGTTTCTCATGCTTTTATTCTTATAAAACAAACCCTGCAATTTTATTTTGTGAGAGTAGAAAATTGAGAAGATGACCTAAGAAATTCCTTGGCTGATTTTAGTTTCTCTGCATTTGGTTTGAAGTGAAAACTGCAAATATCTTCTGTTGACGGTGAATTCCTTGGTGATTCAGAGCCTTCATAAGAGCTGACATCCCCCCTTTAGAGTAATATAGGAGTGGTACTATACAAAAGAAAAAACATACATGTCTCAAATGAGATATGGAATGTGTGCCAAAGCACTTATCCTGTTGAAAGAAAATATACTCCTACACCTAGTCTAACTCATTCTGCACAAGCTAAACAAATCCTGAAATGGGCAAGGAAAAGTAACTTCCTTTTCTTAAAAAATGCAGCCATCAAAATAATTTGGTGATGGACATCACCTGTAATGAGAGTGAACAATTGACCCTCACTCTTCCACCCGAGGTATCAAGGAACTTAATGAATACCTCCTTTTGTTCATCTTTTTGTTGGAGGTGTTTCATTTAACCCTTGAGGTCTTGAAGATCATCTTCATGTTCTAAAATGAACATGACCGGTGATAGCATCTTGCTCGATGAGATATAGCCTAAGGTGGGGCTTGGTCCTACCTTCTTCTTATGTTCATCACTTTGGTTTTTATCCTTTAGATCAAGGCTCCCTCACAGACCTCTTTGAAGGGTTTCATCTTGTTCATCTTCTTTATGCTCTCCCTTTTTAGAAGCTTCACCTATGAATCCAGACTCTTTTATTGAAAGCAAAAAGCTTTCAATGATAACCTTCTCTAGATCCTCTAAATTAGGTCCTACAGAAAGGTCATGAGAGATAGGTGGCCTGTGTCATGAGACTAATGAAGTGAGAGAATATGTGATTTCAACAAGCTCATCTTCATCAAGACATTCCCCTAGATATGATAAGTAGTCAAACTCAGCATCCTCCTTTTCTATTAGATTTGGAGCCTTTGTTTTCTGGTGCGCGAGGTATAGCTGCTCGAGGATAGTGGTAGTGTAGAAATTGTGGTTTAGAGATGAACATGGGGAGGATCCCTTAGTGGTAATAGATTTATAATAGCATGACTTCACTGGGTGAAGAGAAATGGAAGGCGTGGAAAGGCAGATGAATAAAAATGGATGAGAGAGATCTGTGTGAGTCTTTATAATGATTTGGTCGGACCCTGGGGAGTTACTGGATGTACTTTACAACCATATTTATGGAAGTTTTAAATTTTTTTAGAATTTACCTAGCTGATGCCATAATAAAGTATCACTCTGAGTCATCCCATCGGGCATGCTAGGAAAACTATTGACGGACATCCTTGGTGGATAGAGCCATCAGATTCATGGGAATCCTTAGGTTTGTGGGATGTGCATCCTAAGGAGACCTATAGGTTTTAAACAATATGGATCTTCTCTATGGGGTAAGATAGGGGTTAGAAAAATTGGAAAGAGAAAACATAAAACAAACTAAGGTGATGCACCGAAAATAATACACTAGGAAGCCAATCAAATACATAATCATCTCAAACTACTTAAGAAGCACAACACCAAAGATTGCAACAAAACCCAAATATGCACAGTTTCTAAATGAAAATAAAGGTGATCTGAGACAATAAAGATATGCGCATGATGAATCGGAAAAACCGCAAAACATATATATTACTCCAATGGTTGTGCACAATATTACATTAGAAAGAGGCAAGATTGTCATTACAAAGCATAGGAAGAAGGTTGGAGTTTCAAGATCTCCTTTTCCTAACAAAAGAGAAGCTTGGTGATAGAGAGGAAAGGATTAAGACTCCTATCACATAACTAAAATTCGCCCTATTATCTCTATCTCTCTTTTTCTTTGAACTTAGATTATAATTTATAGGGTGAGGACGAGGTAAGAAAGAACTTTCAAACTCCTTCCTATCTACCCCTTAATTATGATAAATGATATGAAGTGATAGAAATAGATTTCCTCAAATCTTTCTCACAATCTGACTCCTTCAGAAAAATTAGAGCCATGCCTATTAAATGCATCTTAATTATCCTGCAATCGACTCCCTTGAGATGGACTCATCATTTGAGAAGAAACTCTTTCACCTATTTATTACATAATCAGATATTTCGACCCTTTATGGATTGGTTCCTGGCGTCTTGATTCAAACTACGTGTCTTTTGTAATGAAATGACCCTTAACCTCCAATCTTTTGAAAAATTCTTGAGCATTAAATTTGACAGATAAGACCTTAAAACACTTATACGTGACAGGTGGCTTGTCATCTTTATGGCATGCTTTGAATATGGAGTCCATTTGTTGCAATATCCACTCAGAAGGTCTGCACATCCTTAAGACTCTAATTTTCTTTCAGGCTCCTGGGAAAGCATTAAGTGGACACTTGGCATTGTCCATGGGCTCATTGTCCTACTCTGGCTCATAAGGATCCATGGTATACAAACAACATCTCTCTGGTCGGGCCTGTTTATTGAATCCATGTGTCAGTCCCGTGGGATTTTGATACTTCATCACCCTTTTGACTTTTGAAGTTGTGCCCACTTGACACTTGTCAGCGTCTGCAAGCCATTCGGTTCTCTTTATGATTTGGTAAATTCCCCTCTCTCTCGGTGAAGATTTGGCTTCAAATGGGTTTCTCTTAGCCACGAAAATTTAAATAACATGATCCACATTGACTGTTTATGACATGAATACAACTGAAATGACCGTTGTGAGATACTGACCATGCCTCCATGAGCGGGAAATCAACCGGTGCCTTCTCAGGTTAGTTATTTTATCTTTTGTATTTTTGTGCCCTAAATATTAAAATGTTGAAAAGTTCACCTAGGGGGGAAATTTTTAAGTTTTCTCATTTCAAATGAGTCCTTACGAGGGGAAACCATAGGGCTCTCTTTTATTTTGCTAGAAATGGTCAATTTTCTCATTTTTGGGAATTTTTAGGGTTAAGGGCACGTTTTGGGAAATTCGGTCAGGACTGCCACCCTGCACGGGGTAATGGTTCTGAATAGAATGTCTAAAATGCACCTTAACTTGTATTTTTTGTGTTTTCAATATTTTTCTATGTTTTTGATGAGCTTATCATGTGATGTACATTACTAACTTTATCTTTTCTCATGTTTTGGTTAATGCAGAAGAAAGATGGGTACATACGCTAGAGCGTAGAGAGAGAGTGTGTGATTGGCTCTTTGGGATTATGGATCAGCTAACCCAAGATGAGATGGATCTACTACAGTGAGCAGGCATCTGGTGGATAGCACGGGTGCCCCTTGTCACTCCTACTAGTCAAATTCTATGTGACTTATTCTCTTACTGGGATGCAAACCAGGACACCTTCAAGTTTCCAGGCATTAGGGGTGAGTGTACTATCACTCCGGAGGATGTATACCACATCCTTGGACTCTCGATACTTAGGAGAAGACTGACATTAGAGAAAACAAGGTCTAGGGCCATGATGACGTAGTGGGCCACATATATGGGAAACATCATTTTCTCATTTGACTCGAAGAAGGGAATAAAGGTTTGGTCCATTTCTACTGCTCCCATTCCTATCCTTCGGAGATCCATCATGGGTATTTTGTCTTCAAGACTAGTCAGGGACAAGCGAGGAGATACACTCTTATAATGTTGATCCCCCATCATTGCAAATATCAAGGTTGATGGCTATAAGTATGCCTGTGGAGTATATATTATGGGGATTACATACCATAATTTGTACAGAGTTGTCAGACTGTAGGGACAACATTTGAGCCACCCCACTCTAGTTATGATTTTGGATTATGAAAATTTCATCCCCTATTATAGGGGGTATTGGTATTAGACCCAGGGGCTGTTCAGACAACTAGATGGATAGGTATATCAGTGCTTCAGACACCACATTAGTCAGTGGATTCCCTAACTACAACAAACATGAATACCAAACCCTACTAGGACATGGCATGGGTATGAGGTGAGGAGGCTACGATGATGGTAGCTTACTCTTCCACAAGCCAGTTAGTTGACAAAGCTAAGAGACTAGAGATTTACCCATTTGACTAGGTACCTTATCAGTTCAGCCTTCCATACCCTGTCATGCTTCCTCCAGTGGAGCTTGTTTATAAGACTATTTGGGAGGCTCAGAGGGGTCCTAGAGGGGATCCCAGCTCGAAAATGGTTACTCCTGATATGCCTAATGTAGTTAGGCAGGTGGTTTGTGCTCACCAGAAAGTTGGTGCCCCTCATGCACCCTTACTTTAGATTATAGTAGTTCCTTCTCACAGTGGGGAGGAGGATGAGTCGATTGATTTGGACTCCGAATCTGTAGAAGATATAAGAGATGATATTGTGGGGGAGTCTATCAGAGAGGAGGATGGGGAGGAGGAGTAGGGGGAATTCCTTTTGAGGGAGAGGAGAGATACCCTGAGTGGCATGACACTCAGGAGATCCTCAGATCAGTGCACAAGGAGGTGATCACAGAGAGAGAGAGACACTAGTCTCTAAAGAGACATTTAGAAAGGATGATGAGTCCGTGATTAGACAACGTCATTCCTCTGGATTTTGTGAGGCTCCACAACAATAAGCATTACCTACAGCCATAGCCACTGATCCCACATGGATGCCCGAAGACCCAAGTATGTTTGATACTCCTTTCTCAATTTTGTCTATTGATTTTTGTATGTTTATCTTAGTATTCTCCTTTTAATTTGCATTCTGTGATTTTCAAGCTCATTAGCTTTCTCTCCTTTTTATTATTTTTTGTATTGTCTGCACATGAGTGATGAGAAATAATTCATTGGGTATGTGTGGAAACCCTATTGATCCCCTTGGGGAAGACCTGGGCTGAGTTTTCTATGGATTTAGGACAACCTTTAGCCGCCGACCAACATACTGAAGTGTTCACCCCTATCTGGAAGGTGGCAGAGATAATGACCTCCCTTCATACCTAGGTAGCTAGATACTAGACTATTGAGCTCCTGATGAGGTGGAGCCACTCTCACAGTGAGGCTATGGGAATTAGGTTTCACCACAAGCATTCACACCATTCAGTCCATTCTTAGCCCAATCATAGTCACGACAGGAGCCTTAGATGTGGTCGAGCACCATCTGAGGGATCCCACATGGATTGATAGGCCATTGAGCCTTTATTTCTTTGATACCAATTTTGATATTATATGATTTTGTTATGTATATTTTAGGATCATTGCGAGCATTTTGACCATGCCTAATGTATGATGACATTGTATACAAACTTGATCTAGTACGATATATATAGACTCTATTTTTGGTTTGGTATTCCATTATATCTGAGTTGACTCTCTTTTGACTTATCTCTCATGTGTACTCTAGATGTTTAGAATTTCTACTTTTTAATGCTTTTAAGAATGTATGCAATGGATGTGAATGATAAACAAAATGATTTCTTTTTTTATTTTATGTTGCTGATATATGATGATGTAAATACAATGTGATCTTAAACCTAGTTTCTTTTGTAATCTTTGGTACTTCATATTGTCTTGATAAAATGTGATGATACAATGATATGATAAATAGATGAACTTACCCCACTCCTAACTCCACACAACTAGTAAGATACAAGGGCTCAACACCAAGATTTATAAAGGGCACAAGTTATGTTAATCTGTTGAATGACAGTGATGGGAGAAATATAAAGGTTTGACATAACCAAATTGAGATGCTACAACCTTACTCTACTCAAGATAATTCATATTTTAGAATGTGAATTTCTTTACAGTTTATCTAGATTTGGATCCTTAGATGGCCACTTGGTTAACAAAATCTAGTTTTGGGGTTTTGAACTCTCTTGGAATTTTGGACATCTAAGTCACTTTGTTTTCTATTTATGGTTTCACAATGTTTGACTAATTTGTAACTTTCAAGTTTATCAAAGAGATCCCGTACGCCTAGCCCCATGCTACAAGTAGGAAGCATGGGCTCACCACCATGGAAAAGGAACATATGAGTAAGGGCATTTCCCTCCTTTCCTAACCCTGCGTCACTAGTAAGAGACGTAGGCTCAACACTGAAGGTTGGTGGGGAAAGGAAATGTCTAAAAATAAGATTTTCTATGTATTTGCATTTGACTTACTTACTTGGGAAAAATGTTTAGAATTATCTTATTTCCAAGGAGAAGTATAAGGGATAGATGTGAAACCATGAAGCTTCTAGAACGGACCATGAACAAAGACACATAACCTAAGAAGAGACCAAAAGTAGAAATAAGTATGCAGTCCTTAGTATGGTTACTGTCAAAACTTTGTCTTATCTTGTTTGGATTGATAAATGATTCAGAAACAGTTGATGATACTATGAAGGTTTGAAGAGACATGATTTGAATGTTTTGTCATTGTTTTCATAAGTTTTTAGGAATTTCTATAAGAACAAAATCCATGATCATAATTTTTACAAAACGAATGGACAGACAAAGATGCAATGCAGATGTAATAATGTACATATGAAAATGTTGATGGATCATGCCTAATATCTCTTTAGGTGAAGAGATTTTATGGATTTGCTAAACTCCTCACCATATAGCGTACACAAGTGAAATACACCATTTTTGTAGTCTTCCACTACTTGATATGGACCTAACCACCTAGGTCTAAATTTCCTTCCCTTTTTGGTCTTTTTGTCTATCCATATATCGAGCCTTAATACCAAATATTATTTGTATATCTCATGTTTTTAAACATTATTATTGTATTACTGAGCCATCCAGTCAGTGTAAACACTATGTCGTTACTTAGTGTTTAGTCTAGCCTTGTTGAGATTTTCTAATTAGGAGAGTCATGCTTCTCGATAACCCTCCTCCCCTAGGATTGCGTGTAGTGAAATATAGAGACTAGGTATCTCAACTTCAAGCGACAGAACCACCTCAACACCAAATACTAAATAAAAGGAGTTTTCCCCCATTGGTGTTCTTACCAATGTTTGGTAGGCTCACAAGGCCAGAAAAAGTTTTAGGTATCAATCTCATTTATTCTCCTTAACAGTTTTTAGGAGAATGGACTTTAAAGTCTTATTGGTAGCCTCATCTTGTCTATTATCCTAAGGGTAGTAGATAGAAGTTGTGTGATGACTTATTTTGAACTTTATACACAACTCACACACCTCGTCATTTTTGAAAGACGTGTCATTATCAGAAATAATGACCTGTGGCACTCTGTACCTACAAATGATCTGGTTCAGGATGAACTTAGCGATTATAGAGCTAGGTGCACTGGTAAGAGGCATGGCTTCTACCCACTTTGTAAAGTATTTTGTGGCCATGATTATGAAGTTATGGCCATGTGTTGATGAGGGAGAGAAATTCCCTATTAAATATAGGCCCCATGTGGAGAAGGGTGATGGGGTTGTGATTGGTTGCAAAGCTTGTGTCGGTATGTTGATCTCGTGGGAGAACTCTTGACATTTGTGACATCTATGCACAAAATCTACTGCATTATGTTCTAAGGTTTGCAGAAAACATCCCATCTGATGTATCTTCTGGGAAATTTTGTGGCCACCAAAGTGACCTCCACATACCTCACTATGTGACTAATAAAGAATCTTTTTAGATTTTTCGGCGTCAACACATCTCAGCAACATTCTATCAAAGGCTCTATAGTAGAGCACTTGCTCCAAAATAACGTACTTGGCAATGATGACACATAATTGCCTTATTTTTTACAATGTTGTCCCTTTTGGGTATGTATGGTCCATGATGAAATTAACAATTTCAGTATACCAGGGACATATAGAGATAGGGGGCCTAGTTTCAATAAAGTACATGCACTCATCGGGAAAGTCTAGATCTACCAAATTACCCCCATCTAATGGATTTTTAGCTAACTAGTCTACAATGATTTGACCCTTAACGGATTTTTGATTTACAAACGTTAATTCAAACTCACCCATTAATGTTATGAAATGCCCAACCTTTTTAGACAAAGATCCTTGCATGAGGAATGTCTGCAAGTGGTCTGTCTTAACAATAACCCTTATTTCTTGATTAAACATATAATGCCTTAATTTTTTTGTTGCAAAAACTATGGCAAGGCATTCCTTTTCTGCCTGTGTGTAGCATGTATCATAATCAAGCAACATCTAATTAATGAATTAAACTACATGCTCTTATTTATCATCATCCTCTTGAGCCAACATGCAAGCTAGTGAAGCATCCATAGATCATGAATAAAAGATCAAAGGGCGATCTGATCTAGGTGGAAATAGCATGGGAGGGGGCAACATGAATTTTTTAACTACCTTTAAGGCCTCATTATATTCTTTTTTCCAATCGATGCTATAATCCTTTTTCAGCAAATTGTTGATTAGATGGATAGAAAAGGTCAAGTCAGCAATTAACCTTTGGATTACACCGAGTTTCCCAAGAGAATATCTAATACCAGACTCATTTGATGGTGGAACCATTTCTAAGATAGCCTAGATTTTGGCTGGGTCAAAATCAATCCCTCGTGAAGATATAATATAACCCAGAAACTTACCCCCTATTACGCCAAAAACACATTTCTTCAGATTTAATGTAACACCATACTCAATTAAGTATGAAAGGATGATGCAAAGCACCTCAGGGTGATCGTAGTGATTTCTAGCCTCAGCCAATAGGTCATCTACATAGGATTCCATAATCTTATGAATAAGAACATGAAATATGTAGGTCGTTTCTTGTTGGTATGTAGCGCAAACATTCTTAAGACCAAACGACATGATAGCATAACAATAAGTTCCCCAAGGAGTTATAAACATAGTTTTAGCTTGATCCTCCTTGGATATTTTAATTTGATTATATCATGAAAACCCATCCATGAGAGATAACAACTCAAACCTAGCTATTATGTCAATGATAACATCAATGGATGGTAATGGGAAATCATCCTTGGGGTAAGATTTGTTAATGTCCCAGAATTCTATGCAAATACGGATCTTTCAATTCTTTTTAAGAATGGGGACAATATTAGATACCCATTTTGAATAATCAAATGGATTAATGAATCCCACCTGGAAAAGTTTCATTACTTCTTCTTTCACCATGAGGGCCACTTTTGGCTTCATGGGCCTTGAATTATGCTTAATTAGTTCAGCATTTGGCTTGGTGATGAGATTGTGAACTGCGATGTGAGGAGTAATCCCCATCATTTCCTTGTAGCTAACTACAAAGGCCTTTTGATGTTCCTTGAGGATTTGGGTATTCATTTCCACTTCCTTTGGAGTTAAAGAGGACCCTAAATTTAAGATCTTTGGTTCCTCCTCCATTCCGATGTTTATATCAATTGTTCCCTTGATTAAGGAGGCATTTCCCTTCTCAAATTTTGGTAGGGCTGGAGGAAACTCCAAGTCCCCTTCTTCTTCTACCTCTTAAATCTCAAGATCCTTTCCTAGGGAGGAATCAATCATGGGATTCCCAAAATAAGAAGAGAAACATGGGATTAAGGAAATTTCTATCTCGTGATAGGTAAGATGTAGTTCTGCCAAAGTGTTTAAATAAGTTAATTTTGATTCATCACTATTAATGTGCTCTAAAATATTGATATGACTCTCATTTTCTATGTATGTCAACATTGGCACCATTGACGCTTTGTGAATCAAGGATTCAACATGGATTGAAACCATAAAGCTGGTGTCCTCTAGGTCACTACTTGGGTGAATCATGAGGCAGAAGTTGTTATAGAGTCTACCAGAAGGTTCTGTTCACATGGAATTATTTCAATTTATATAAATACAAACCCCTTCATTCAGCCCAACACATCTATTTTGTAGAGTTGTAGGTGTTCAACCCTAGTCTCATACACCTTGGATATCTTATTTGTGACTAGTTGTGAGTCACCCAATACCATAATATTGAGGATGCCCATTCTCTTAGCTATAATGAGACCTAATAGGAGAGCCTCATACTCGGCCCCATTGTTCATGCATTTGAAATTCAACTTGAAAGAAAAAGGTAGAATCCTTCCTTCAGGAAAAATAAGGATCATGTTTTCCCTATCGCCAGAGTGACACTTGGCTCCATGAAAATGGAGAGTCCACCAACTACTCAGAAAGATGGACATTGATTCATCCTTTTTAGCTTCCTCTTTTACCTCGGCTACCTCCACTATGCATACCTCATATGCTAGAATGGAGTTGAGTCCTAAGGCATGTCCCATACTCATAGAATCAAAGGGGAGGAGAATAGGAAAATCCTCCTCTAGTAGCTCAAAAATATTTGTGGTGGTTCTTAGTAACACTATCTCTACAATAATGTTTTCATCCTTGATTTCTAGAATGAATTTAATCAAACTCGTGACCTCTAACTCCATTGTAGGAATTATTTTTTCTTTTGGTACCATGCTTGCATGTTTGTTTAACTAGTTTATGGGGAGTTCAAATTCAGATTGGACCCCTAGATTTTTCTTTCAATTGACCAAATGTATATCAAAGGGTTTTGGATCACCTTGTGCCAAAAAGACTTTCCCTAAATGCAAGAATTTGACCTCCTGAAATATATTAGAGGGGATTGCCTTCATGTGGTGGATCCAAGGATAGCTAAGGATCATATTATAGTTGTTTTCCTAATCTATAATATAAAAATCAGTGAGTACCGTCTTGGGTTTGAGAGTAATCGGTAATACTATGGTTCTGATGGAGGTTGCCTTGAGGCTATCATAACCCCTCAGTGTGTTTCTTGTCGAGGAGAAATTGGTTTCCCCATATCCTAACTTCTAAAGAAAAGAGAAGGGGACTATGTTAACCGCCACCCCATCATCGATCATTACATGTTTCATGTAGTTGTTATAGATCAAAAATTGTAAAAATAAGTTCGGATCACCTCTGTAATCTATTTCAGTATCCGTAGGTGTCTAACTTATATCAAACACAAACCCAATGTCACTTTTAGGTTACCCTGGAGGGAAAATGTCAAATTCTATATGATTTATCTATACCTCTGGCAGAGGGGTAACATTAATCAAATGGTTAAGACCTAGCACTTCTAATAGAGTGGCTTGATGAGCAGGGGAATTCTTCAATAGATCCAAAAAGGAAATGTGTGAAAATTTCTTGGTCAGATCAATGATTAGATAATAATCCCCTACCAGATTTCTTAGCGTATTGTGAATATTTACTGACACATCTGGATAAATCAGGAATGATTGCAAAGAATAATACCTAGCTCTTGTTGTAGCATTGATTTGGGATTTAGCGTTTAACCAAAATTGGAGCACAATTTTGGTTTTTTGGTGACCGTCTAGATGAGGTGCCACCTGTGGGTTTGATGAATTTGAAGATTCATCATCATGAGTCCCTATTAAAATACCCTTATTTGAACCATTGGGATCTATTCTACCATCCTTTGGATGCATGGGGAGAGAATCATTGAAGATCCCTAGTGGTGTGTTCTACGGAGACACTGGTCCCATATAGGTGTTTTGACTTGGTGCAGTTGGGTTTGCCAAAAATATGTCAAAAAATAACTATCTTTGGTCTTTTGGAAAATGTTGTAGAAAATTATTATAATCATGAATTTTTTTTGCGTCATGCTCGCGAACCCTATGGAAACCGCAGTTCAAGTCAGGATCATAATATCAAGGCCTTTTACTTGTTCCTTGTTGTGGCCCAAAGTTACAATTATTGTTTGGTTGTTTATTGTTATAATTAAAATTTTGAAACCCTTGCCCTTGATTTTGGAATTGGTTAGGATACCCCCTGGGTATTGACTAGGGATCGGTGTCAGTGTTTGTCTCTATTACTAAAGTTGTTGCTATTGTTGTTGGGGGCGATTAAAATCCACAATGTTTACCAAGGGTAAGAAATTGTTGTTTCTCTGGTTTATTTTTATTAATGGTAAAATAAGGGTTAAGGGGACCCTACCCCAATACATATGGAGAGATAGATATTGCACTAAGGAAACAAGTAGATCCAACCTCTACCAGTGACACAACAAGGAAACACATAACAACAAAATAGAAAAAAACTTAACCAAGAGATCCCTTCCCGTGGGATCTTAAATTCCTTTTAAAGGTGTCATTTACAATTTTCCCTTTTGACACACTTTAGTCCATCCCTTTTTGATATTCAGATCATCATTTTCATTTCTATGAACTGGTATTTCAAAGTCCTCTTTCTCCATAGTAACATGGAGATTTGTTGATACTAAAGTTGGAGAATTTCCATCAAGTGAAGTAGAAGAATGATGAGGAGTAGGCTCCTTGTTCTCAGAGGCTGAATCATCCTCACTATTTGAATACCCTTTTGAGTCACTATCTAATGGTCCTTTAACAACCAATTGACTTGGATCAGAATTCTTCCATCATAAAGTTGTACTATTGATAGGTTTCCTCACAATCTGACAATTTGAAGCTAAGTGTCTGAGAGAGAAACAAGTTCTACATCTGAAGGGGAACCCTTCATAGTCCAAATTCTAAATCCAAACCCTCTCCTCCAGTTGGAGCTCAATTATTGTAGGGAAATCTATAGAAATATTCAATTCCACCAATATACAGGCATAAGAGGTGTAGTCATAGGCCAAATTCCATGGGTCAATAGCCAGACATTTACCTAGAGTATTCCCAATTGATAGGAAAAAATTCTCACTCCAAAACTGGAGGGATGCATTTGGTAAATGGACACAAATAGGCTTAACATAGAAAGTTTCAGTCATCGGGTTAAAGAGAGGGAACCAAGGTTTCATCAGTAAAAATGGGATTGAAAATCCCAAACTTTACCAAAAATCACATCCTTATCAGGTGTTTTATCAAAAACAATAATGAAGAAACCTCTGGATTGAGGGTGAATGTCCAGTTTACCTAACATTAGAGGCCTCCAGTGAGTAGATATCCAAACATGTAATGTCGGGAGCCTAGGGCATAACTTGTTAAATCTACATATCAATCCATTTATCTTGAAATAAGTCTCAGATTTTATAACCTCTGTACCAAAGCATACAGTAGGAGAGTTCTTTACAAAAGTCATAGGATTAGAAGGGATCAGGGAAGCAGATCTAGAAATAGCTGTGAAACTCTATTTTTACCCCTTTGAGACAGGGACAATTTTCTTGCTAGCAGCCAGATTTGACAGCACAGGATCCCTAAAACTACCAGGGACAAGGGAAGATGATTGGTCACGGTTCTGGGCATGGCCTATGAAAAAAACATTTCCTGGAGCAACTAATCTACCATGATTTGAGTCAATGGATACTTTCTGTCTAGCGTTGACCACCTCCTTTCCATTGTTGACTCAAAACTTTCTGGCCCTAGGGCTAGGGCAAAACACAAATGCAAATATGTCAAAAATAGAGGAAGCCTCAGTAGGGTTAAATGCTTCAGCGACAGCAATAGATCCATCTTCTTCTAAGCCACGATGACCCCCATAATCCAGATTGAACTTCTTAGTACTACCGCCACCATTATTGCCATTATAGGATTTTTGGGCTAGACAGTCACACCGTCAGTCATGAGTCCACAATTCTTATTAAGTTTTTTTTTTCCTTGATTGTTATTTATGTTGTTGTAGTAATCAGGATTGCTTTGAGCAAGAGTGAATAAATTCCCATTTTCCCCATAAGTCTTACTACCACTGTCAATGGCCACTTGGTCGATCTAAAGAGCACCCTCTAGCACCTCTTCATACCTCCTTAGTGGGAACTTTTGAGCCTCTTCCTTTGTTTCTCTATTGAGAGAGTGAAGAAAAAAATCAAAAAGTTCCATTTGATCCATGTTAGGAGCACTTGCAGAAGAGTAGAGAACATGTCACCACCTCTAAATGAAGTGGCCTATAGATTCATTATGTTCTTGTTTGATATGAAGGAATTTCTTGATTCCTATTCTCAAAATCTTGTTCATATCAAAATTTTTGATAAACTTTGATACGAGTTTCTTGAATGAGTGTATTGAAGCCTCTAGTATCCTAGAATACCAGTCGAGAACAATACCTTCTAGTGTCTTAGGGAAAATTTTTGCAACGAATGTGTCCCATATGAGTAGCTCTCGAATGACCGTTACATAAGCCTTGATATGGGTGTTAGGATTGCCATCACCTTTGAAATTCAGAAGATCAAGAAAGGGTCTTAGGAGCATGACTTCCTGGATGGAGAAATTTAGGGGCTTCTTGAGATATTC
The DNA here is from genome assembly GCA_019776745.2 of Taxus chinensis. Taxonomy (NCBI): domain Eukaryota; kingdom Viridiplantae; phylum Streptophyta; class Pinopsida; order Cupressales; family Taxaceae; genus Taxus; species Taxus chinensis. Next base: position 473,047,639 of record CM034154.1, read on the forward strand.
AAAATAAGTCCCCATTTCATATGTTTCCACCATTGAAGACCCTATTTGGGGAGATGGGGGCTACATCAGTTGATGAAACAGGACATCATAGACATTTGGTGGGGTGTATGACATCCCTTATGGTTGTCCATATGGACTTGGGTAGGTATACATGTCGTCTTCCTGAGATTTATAATACATGTGTACATAGGGGGGTTGATTACCTTGACATGGCATCAAAGGCACAAAGCAAGGGAACATTGCATTTCCGGATGGTATGGCATTTGAGAATGCACTTCTGGATGGTTTTTTTTTATAGATATCCATACACGGCTTGGGGGAATACCCAAGGTTCCCGTCCCCGCAATCAGATCTCCATGGTTTCGAATATTCATGTAAACTAGAGGATTTTGTGCGTTAGGCATTTCCCATAATTTTTTGGGTAGGAAGGAGTCTCGGCTTTCCCTACATGTGAATTTTGCATATTTTGGGCAAGATCTAACTCTTTGAATTTTTCTACCAAAGCTGAAATATCATCACCCATTGATGGGGTGGTGACTTTCTTAGGTACCTTTGGTTGAACCCTTGGAGGTTTTTGAGGAGTATGGTATCCTGCTATGAATTGTTCACAATGCTATCACCCCTCATTGGTTGTATTGTGAGTTGGTGGTGGGGTAGCATTATTGTTTTGAAGTAGGACATCACCTTTTCCTTACAACCTATCGAAGGATTGGTTCATGTGTTGGAATTTTTGTTTAGTCCTAGTATGTCATACTAAATACTCCTCATCTAGATGGGGGACTTGATCAGATTGGATGCTAATGGGCTGTCGAAACAATACATGAGGAGATGAACTTTCTTCACTAGTAAATGTCATGTTATTTGAACTTTATTTTTTGAAGGGATAAGTCTGAGTGACCTGATCCAGTTCCTCAATGCGTACAGAAGAACCAACATTGGTTCCCTAAATAAGAGGGTTTTGAGTGGATGAGTAGTTTTCTATGCATGTTGAAAGTGACGGTAATTATTTTTCTATACTTGATTGGAAATGGTACATGTCAAAACCCAGGATGGGCCAAACGTACTCATCATATCCTAAAATATTCGAGGGGTATAAAAATACTTGCAAAATAAGGGATGGATGAAGAAAGTGTAATTGTTTAGAGACTAGTTCGATTCACATCAGGTTCACCAATTTGTATGGATGAAAATGAAAACGTAATCTTCAACCGCGCTCGACCCCCCGAGGTTGTGCCAGAGTAGCCAATGTGGAATTGAAATGGAAGTGAATGTGATGGTGGTAATCAAGCTAATTGGGAAACCTTATGTCTTCTACACGTAATATTGGAATCTGTGAATATAAGGTAAAGAACGATCTCTTAACTTGAAGGGGCATGATGGTATGGTCTAATATGATAGCTACTCGGAGACTCCAATCAATGTCTAGTTATACCAAGATTCTATTGATTGGTTGTGGAATACATGGAAAAAAACCTGCAAGTACATTGTATGGGTTTCCAGACAAGGTCATGGAAGTGAAGGTGAGAGGTTTAGTGGAGTTGTAGGGACTATGGGTGATTTTCTAGTCTTGTCCAGAAATGTTTAGCCTGATCGGTTGATATATTCAACAATGAAAGTTGTGTAATAATATTAGGTAAGAGTGGTGAAGATATGAATACCAATGTGCGTAAACTAGTGTTAATATCTAGCTAAATGGTAGGCTTGCTAGGTTGTGGGACAAGTGGATCACAACCAAAGACTCATTGAGGTTGAGGCCCTTGTATGGTCATGCATGCAATCAAACCCCATTACCGTAAGTAGTCCAAAAATTGTAGGTTTGATTAGAAATGATATTCAATGTATCTAACTATCCTATTTTCTCAACGTATGTTACAGGTTTGCACAAGATTGTTAAATGCAAGCTTGTGTTAATGTTAGTTATTAGCTCTGGTTCGTTGGGTTATGGGACCAAGGGATCAAAACTGTAAGTCTTTTCCTGTTGTGGACCAATGATGGTCATGCAAGATGAAATAATTTACATTCAGTAAACAAACTATATATCAAAGGAAATATAACCTATATTTTTGGTGTTTTCTCAATATATCAGAACAAAGCAGTAAAAAAATCTAATCTATGGAAAGTAAATGTTTTTGTTCTTTTCTAACTTTTCAAAAAATGCATCTAATCTAATCTAATAAACAAATTAAATACAAACAATTAGTCGGATGTAGATAACTATTTGTGCAGATGTGTGAATCTAAATCTAAAATATATTCTAACTCAATAAAAAATCCTTCCAACCCTACCTCACAAGTGAAGAAGAAATCATAACCCTAACAAAGCTATTGTTCCCCATAGCTTCCCTAGTAATGTTGAAGAGACAACTTCCTATTGATTTTATCTACGTGAAATTATCTAGCTAATTGAAATGAAATGTTTCTATACTCTATTTGATATGTAATTAAAATTAACAATTTGTAATTGAAATTTTGATAGACAAAGAAAATAAATACACAACTCCAACCTGGAAGAGCAAGAACCTTAGCTAATCCAGTAGTATCAGTATATGTTTCCCCTGTTCTTTCCCTTATTTCTCTGAGTGTTCATGTGAGTCCAAAGGATTGGGAACGCAAATAACAACAACAAGAGGATGGTGCTTGAGCAATGCCAGCTTGGAAGCAATCTATACATAATGCAAGTAGAAGATAGATAACACAAGAGATATGAGCTTGGCTATGTAATTCCTAGCAAGATTATGGCAGCAAAACAATACAAGATACAAAAAATTCTCAGGCCCTTTTCTTGAATACAAGCATGGAATATATAGGAATACAGGCTAGGAGGTTACTTCATACACAAGGAAAGAAGAGGTAGTTCCAAGTAATTAAGTCTTTTTTAAAAGAATGAGCAAGGAGAACCAAGCAAACAAAGATATTTTTAGCCAATTTGGCACACGTATGCATGAAAAAAGAAAATTTAAGTGAACCTTTGCATGTTTAAAAAAAGCATGAAGAATTTGGAAAAAGTGGGAAACACTTCTGCCCTGTATAGGGCAGCAGTTTCAGGACCACCACCCAAGAAGGGCGGCAGTTTGTGAACCGCCACCCAGTCAAGGCGGAAGTCCTCATACTGAAGGCCAAAACAAGCATAAAAATAAGTGAGGAGATGAAAAATGAATGGAAAAGCTAAGTAAGGCTATCTCAGATGCAAATATACAATGTGAATGGGTTTTGGATCTTGAACACTTTCTTAAAAGTATTTTGAATCATCATTAGGGATTCTTGCAACTGTTTTCCCAACAATGTAGCACATGCAATTTTGGGTGCATACGGAAACCTCTATTTTATACAACATACTTTGTGGTGAACCAGATTGTAAGTTTATTGTGACCAAAATTAGGTAAGATTCACTCCACTCTCAAGCTTCCCTTATTTTTTTTATACCATCGGCCCTAGTGCAAGATCTTATTATTTAGTTTATCTTGTTCTTGATAAATTAATCTTTGTAGATGTCAGTGAACATTATATTAATTTTATTATACAACCAATCTAGTTAAAAACCAATATATATTGATCCTCAATGCCATCACATCTGTGATCATGTACACAACACATGTTAGTTGTAATCTATTGTGATGTAAAATGTGTGGCATAAAAAATTCAAAAAAAAATCCATGATAACATAAGCCACATTTGAAAATCCTTCTCCCGATCAATATAAACCTATCCTCCGGCCAACTCACTCACTATGTTACCCTCATAATGGTTAGGAGGAATGTGATAATTTTATTTTCAAGTGTTTTTCATGTGTAGGTAAGTGATTCATGGATTTATTATGAAACCTTCAAAAGGAATTTCTCTTGGAAGCCCCAAAAGGGGTTATTTTTGGCATTTTTACACATGCTAAACACCCCCAAAACACACAGGGAACATTTAAAGAATCCAAGATATGTGACAGATATATACAATCATCTAAGGTAGTTTAGGAAATTTCTAGAATAAAAATCAGTTTTACAAACAAGTTATACAATACTGAGCTATTTATAGCATGGTATAAGGAAATGAAATCATAAAAAAGCTAGCTGGATTGTTCGGAATGTATTAGGAGTCTCAAGAAGAGTTGGAAAGTAAAAATATAATCATTGGAAAGATAATAATTCCTATTTCACAATGAAAAATGTTTTAAGGGATTTTGAGTATCATATTTTTAGATATTGGTATAGCATTATAGGTAAATATATTTGATCCTGACAGAGATTCAACTAAATTTTCTAGGAGTTTTGAGAAGATTTAAGACCTAATTAAAAGGAAAATGTTGCATATGTTATTCCTCCTTCACATATAAGGTTCATATTCTTCTTTTGATCACTGTAAGCTTTGGTGGACATTTCTTTCATGGGCACAGAGGATTGGGAAGAATTGAAAAAGGGAAAAAATTATCAGATTTCAGGTATAATTATCTCCTGAAAATGATGGGAATATTCTCATCATCCATTTTTGTGACAAAATCATTTAATGTTTTCTTTAAGAACTACACTCCTAGCTTCAGTGGCAAGAAAATGTGTTCAGGTGGATATTTTAGGCAGTGTTTGGTGAAGGAAAACATATTTTTTTGATATTTCACACTTGGATACCCATGATGTACCATTTTTTATTTAAAAATAATAAAAAGGTATATGGGGGACACAAAAGTGTCCCCCCACATTATAATAGGAGTTTTCATCACATAAAAGATAACTTGATGGTTAGAAAATATCATATACTCACCTAGCCCCACCTACCCCCTTCTCATGATGAACTAACCCTTGGATAATTTTTAAGGGGTGATTTAACTTTGTCCCATTTCTAAAGGGACATGGGGGACACTATAATGCACCACCACATGAGGAGATCAAGATTTATCACTTAAAACACAAACTGGATGGTTAGGAGCATGTTTTCACCTCACTCTAAAATCTAGCCCCTTCCTCATATATATATATATTATGTCCCTTTATATATATTATAAATGGAAATGTGGGACAAAAAATTCCACCACCACATGGAGAGGATAAAGTTTTTCACTTAAAGTCACAACATGAAGTGTTAGACCAATGTTTTAAACTCATCGTCATGACATGTTTTGGCCCCCTTTCATGACGCTTCCACCATTGGAATATTTTCACACCCTTGATGTCCTTTTTTCACTTAATAATTTGGGAAGGGATATGGGGACATATGATACCCATTTAGAGAGTTTTCACTCCATCCAGGAGTCTGCATCTAACTTGGGTTAAACAAGGTGAGTTAAAGGATGAGTTAGCTAGGTTTATAAGAGAGGAAAGGTATAAAGCTCACACTTAGTCATTATTAATTAATTTTTCATATTTTTAAATCCTCCATTGTGTACTGCTTTATTGTTATTATGCCCAAATTTCCCCAAAATCCCTCATGCTTCAAAGCATAAATTTTCTTGTTGCTCCCAAACCACTACTTTGATTGTCATTAAATTTAGACTGTATAATCCTTACAAAAATGCCTTTAAGGGGAGTGTTTAAATTCATTAAGTGATTCCCCATTATATTTTATATAGGCATATGAAATTTTAAGGTAAGACTATTCATTTTCTAGATCTACACAAATCTAATGACTGGAATCCTTTGAAAATTAGAACTACGGCTCAAAATGCAAAACATAAACTTCTGCAAGTGGTTTCATTCAAATATGACTCCGGGGTGACAAATTTATATTTTTATTAATAATTCATAAGAAAAATTACTAATAATATTCAGTTCAAAAAAATTTTGAATTTGGATACTTCATTTCATTCCCCCATGTTTGAGACACTCAAAATTGGCAAAAATGGCAAGATTGGTAAAAAAATGGCTAAAATGGGACAATCATGATGAACATGATAAAAATAGTAAATGGATGAAATTAGATAAAAATTATCACATATCATTCCTTCTATAATTTTATAATTATCCTATCATTCATGTGATCTTATCTCTTAATTTTCGGTTCAATTCCCAAATTTCTCGATGCGGTGAGAATAAAGTTTCTAAATAGGAAACTACCAAGTTTGTCTTGAGAACAATATCACTTCATATTAAATGGAGTGCATGATCATAAGATTGTACCTTTCTTCTTATATTACTCTGGTATTAGAATTATTTGGTTTCACCCTTCATTCATCATTGGTGCTCACACGGTGATAGAATCGAGATCATGTTTCTCCCCATGTGAATGATTGTTCATAAAGATGTGGTAATGTCTGAAGAATTAGAAGTAGTTTCTCAATGAGGGAATTAATTTCTCAATAATATATATGGTCTACTTATCAAGTGTTCATCACTCCCATTATTGGCATGTTTAGATAGTGTTCCAAAGGTCCGTCCTTCTAAGAGTCTTCAAAATGGAAAAAAAAATTCAAAAGGTTTTCATCAAATCTCTTCATTAGTGAATCATTGTGGAGTTTCATAATTGATTAAAATTTCGTATTCAACATCATCGAATCATATCTCCATTGAGGTTGGAGCCATATTCATCCATGCTTTAGAGCATATTTTCTCTCATCTCTTTATTCTTTATCCTCTTCTCTCCCTTTTCTAATTTTTCATTGTATATACTCATAGTATTTTTTCTTATTCACTTAAATTAATCTCTAATGTTTCATTGTAAAAATCCCTTTTAATTTATAAAAAAAGGATTTATTTACTCACTTCCTAGGAAGATGAAAATTCACAAGTGGAATAAGGACATGAAGAGTCAGGTGGGGGGTAGATGAAGATTTGCATTATTAAATCTATAAATTGAGAGACCCTCCTCACTTTAAAGGATGCTTATTCTTGTTTACTATCTCCCATATTCTCTCTAGGAACAAGTTATCAAATTACTTTATCTCATTTTCCTATGTTTCTAGGTTTGGCATAAGGGCCTTAAGAAATATTTGGGATAAATTTTTTATATCAAGGTTATGGTTAGCTTACATAGACAAAGCTTTACAGTTTTTAATAAAGTCATGAGTTGATTCATTCATTCCTTGTTTAATATTTATTAAATTTTGCTAGGCATGTTTGGGTAGATCCTATTGTTGGAATTCAGAAATTAGGGCCTTAAATAATATTTCTAGGTCAAATATTGAATTGGTAGGAATTTTATTATAGCACTTTAGGGCCTCACCCACTAGGGTTTTTGCTAGAAAGTTAGTTGTTGCATATGTATATGTTTAAATTCATTCTTTATAGAGATATCCAAAATTCTTGAGGAAGAGGGTCGGGTCCTCGGAACCATTGTAAGAGGTGGTAGGGATAGTCTCTCCTAAATCCATGGATGCAATATATGGAGCTAAATGTTTATTTTGGATACTTTGCAACATCTTGTTTTAAATTGGAGAAAGCGGAATATGATTTTAGTATGCATCCACCAATAAGGGAGGTGTGAAGGTACACTAGGTACCACATGTTTAGATGTTATTTGTAACATCTAATTTTGTATTTTCATCATGCTATTTGTAGTAGTAGTTTGGGATAAGCCCATCTGATATAGGATCCACAGAAGAATATTGCACCTTATTTATAGGTACTTATTGGTTTTCCTCATGTTCATTGGTAGGGGTTCTAGGAGACTCGTTTTGATTAGTCATGCAAGGAGGAGTTTGACTATGAAAAATCCCTTTGTAATTGAGATGAGGCATGGTCATCCCTATGGGTATCCATATTTACACACAAACAGTGGTGTCTGGAGAGATCAAAAAAATTTAAAGCAAAAATAATGATTTTTTTGTGTACCCATTATCCTTCTCCTACTTCAGGGTAAATTTCCTGATCTCACAGCTTCCACAATGTTGTGAACTCAACGTCCATCTCAAAACTAGGTTTCCTTAAGGTCTTACTAGGGTTTGAATGGATATTTGGGGTTTTATTAATTTTCCACTTGTTTCAACTCTCTAAACTAATTTGAACATATTAATCTTACTTGGTCAAGATATTTTCAAGGTTTTTACATCGCTCATTCATTATTTTTTTCATTTTCATAGGTTTGGTCTTCTCAAGATTCTTATTTTCTCTAACACACCATTTGTCTCCTTACTCTATTTTCCTTATTTTATAGGATTTCATTTTGTTTCTTGTCACCATTTAACATTTTACCTTCACTTATATCCACTTCCTCAACTTGTTTGCCTTAGTTTTATTTAGGTCTCCTTGATCGTTGGTCAATTACTTGTTAGGCTTCTTGAGGAAACTGTGCAAAAGATTCATAAATTTATCTAGTTTGATGGATTTTATAATTATTTTACACTTTATCAAGGCTGTAATATACTTAAAGGAGAATCCCTCAACCCTTGAAAACTACCACCTTCTTCATTTCTTCAAATTCCTCTTACAAGCCCTTGCCTTTTATTCTCAAGCTTTTCATGTTCTCAATGGACCATGTTGGAATGGTCATACCTTATTTCTAGTTTAATGGATCTGTTACACTTATTGATGCTTCCTTTAGGTTTGAGAATATTCTATATTCTTATCAACAACTTTAACTTATTACCTTTCTCACAAATACCTTCAAGAAGAGTATTGTCACACTTCCATCTACTTAACTGTCACAAGTTTAATTCCAAAATTGTGCATGTATTTCTTGTCTTCTTTAACCATTTAGCATTTTTAACGAATTTATGACATATCAAGACCTTAAAAACTCCACATACCTCCACAAGGATGGGATGTGACAATTACACAAGGTCATTGTATTCAACCTCACAAAAATGAACTTGATTTTTCCTTTCTAAAAATGACCAAGTTTTGTTACTTAACCTTCCATCACTTAAAATTTTGAGTTAAACAAAGGATTTAATGACTTATTACCACATTTATAAATTATCACTGACCTCCAAGCATGTATTATTTTCCTTCACAAGGGATTTTTCCTTCCTAGGAATTCAAATTGTAAATGATCACTGTTAAGACTGTGTTTTTGCATAACTTGGTTATGAATCCTCTTCCAACAATATCCATACTTTAATAACACCTTGAAACTTATTGTGGTTCCTTGATAAATAATTAAAATGTGATTTATGACTCAATTTTATCATTAAACATGATTTTTAAGTTGAAAAACCATGAAACATGTGAAATTTGTTCGATACTTTATATGCTTATGAGGGTTTTAAACATTGCATACAGACTTCTTAAAAGCCTAGCCACATTCTAAGAGTTAACACTAATCCTTAATCCTTTGATGACTCCTTGAACAACCTTAAAATGGATAAACTTGCAAATACTAATTCACTTACCTCAAATGCATAGATTTCTCATTTTCTTTCATTGAATGTCTTCTTAGAAAAATTAGCATCCACATTACTCTTGAATGTCCTCTTATGGACTGTACAAACCCTATGTACCTACAATCATCATTCATATGAAATTTTTACATAATAATAAATAAATAAAACTTACATTCAATGCATACAATATCAATACGATCTCTCATACACCATTTTCCACACAAAGAAGCTCTTATTTCATCAAATCATGAAAATTACACAACTTAATGAGTCATACGGCTCTAATACAGAGGCTCCACCTTACAAGATAAATTCTTAAAACTATACCCTTCTCTCTAATTCGAATACATGATTAATCACTATAAAAATGAGAAGGAATGAGGTGGTTAGGGCTTACACACAACTAACCCAACATTGATAAGGCTAACCCAATATGAGTTAAATCCTAGGTAAGTTGAGAAAATCGTGACAAGGTGGTCAAAAATCTCTTATATGATTCATTACTAAAATAATAAATTTATACGAAATCCTAGTACTATAACAACCAAAGAAAAATTTCAAATAATTAAATTTTACAATTTGGAGGGAAACTCCTTATTCTTTCCTATAGAGTCCAAATGGACTAGTACAGGCTATACCAACCCCTAAACACCTAAAAAAACTTAAATTAATTATTTACAAGATGCTCCTGCATCATAATCCCATCTTTAAGACCTAAAACTTGTCCCAAAAATTTAGAATAACCTCTTTCAACTTCTATAATGCTCATCATATCATACTTGTCTTTGGATCATCCCAACCACCATGACTTGCCTAGATAGGTCAAAAAAGTAGGTCTAGTTTAGACCTAGAAATAGTAGGTTAACACACTTTATTTGCTTCAAATCCCTTAAAAATTACCTAACGACATTGAGCCAACTTTTCTCACTCCTCTGCATGCCCTCATGGGCCCACACACCTCTACAACTGACCTTCACTTTCCATTAGGCCACCAAGCTCCTAGACTAGGACTAGATGAAGACCTACAAACCTTGATCACAAAGTGAAATCACCTTCTGATACATGTATGAGTATCTCAACACACTCCTAATTGTCTCTCCATCCCTCTACCATGTTTCACAAGCCTATAAACATTTTTATCCTTCATATGCCATCACCCATGCTAAGTAGACCTCCTAATTAGGCCTACTTGGCCAAGATATTCTCACCTTATTCACTCTTACAATCATGCCACTACTTGTTTGCCCATGTCATCATCACTAAAAAATTCCTCTTACACTCCTTTTCATCATCTTTTTTCATTAATGTCCTTGCATATTTTACATCAATGACAACACTAGCACACACATGCCAACAACCAAAACATGTAACTTCCCTCCATTCACATTTTTGGAATTACAATTGGTTTGGTTGAGCTTGCATGGAGGTTTTAAAGGATATAATTATAGAATTTTGTTTGTTTATTGTGCATGCACTAGTAAAGCTATTTTTACTCATGTATGATGTATTTAAATTTTTGTTTGGGAAGGTTTATGGAGTTTTTTGAAAGCAATCAAGTTTCATATTGCACAAAAGTTGCAAAGTAAAGAAAACATGAACTAGGAATGGGTTTTATCTCATGTTCTAGTTGTTTTTAGTATAAAATATGAGAATGCATTATGGGTTTTTAATTTGGTTTTAGATTTGGAAATGAATGAACTTATTAGTTCAAAATTATTCTTTTGTTTGCTGGGTTGTAATGGAAATTTGGGCATGAAATTTTGATGGGTAATGTATCTCATTAGAACATGTTGATAGTCATTTAACATTGGGATAAATGCTTCAATTTTTTCTGTTTTTAAATTTGAAGTTTCTCTTTATTTTTAATATGAAAATTTTAGAGGAAAAGAGGGAAAATACTGATTTTTTTTGGGTTTGTTGGAAAGTGTGACACTTGTTTTGGCATACTGGGTCTCTTTATTCTTGATGAAATTTAGCAAATTTATTATAAACATACCTTATTATTTGAGATCTAAATAAATATACGAATTAGGTTTAATATTTAAGTTATGGTTTGGTTTGGAGTAATGGGTTGCTACGAGTTTCATGAAATGGGATAAATATTTAAGTTTTGGTCTTATAGGAATAATGGGTATGATTATTATTATTGAAGTTAAAACAAACTCCATATAAGCTTTTTCTTTTATGGGTTTATCTTGTCTAGAGTTCAATGTTATTAGGGTGTTCGAAGTAATGTGAGGTTTGATTGTTATAATCCGCTATCATTGTTCAAACTCTTCTTATGTTGAGAATGTAAATATTTTGTTTCTTGTTTAGTCTAGAAAAGTGAGGAAGAGAGAATTCTTTGGTTTTCGCAGTATTTTGTAAGCTTTGTTCTTAAAAATCCATGATTAAGATGTCAGGAACATGAATGTATAAAATTTTTTTTATCTTCCTCATTCTTTCCTTGAATAAACTTGAAATGATTATGTATCAAGAACTCCAAGTTATTTTGTGTTAAAATTTTCTTTGACCTATTAAACTACAAGCAATACAATCCCAGCTCAATATGAATTTTCTGATTTAGCATATTTCTTCATTGTAGCATCTTCTTACTGAAACAACAAAAAATGAGCTTGACTGTAAGTGAATATTAGAGTTATTTAATAAATTTGATGCTAATTATTGTTTCTAAGTTGATTTACAAGATTACCTATAGATACTCAAATGATGCACTATAACATCAAAAATATAGTCTCAAATCACATAAAAACTAGTCACATGATTCCTAAGCAAGAACAGTACTAATTAATGGAATTATCCATGGCACTATTTATAGACTTCCAACTTATCCTACTTGTTCATGACACTACCTGATACAATCTAGTATGAATTTTGATAACTTCATGTGAACATGAGTCTGGACACTAGTGCCCATATAGGATAGTAATGCCCAGGTTACTTCTTTCCTTTTTGGGTGTCCCCGGCCTGTTTGTTATTCTTGCTAGAGGATCTTGTTGGGTCATTGTGTGACCTCCTTATGTAACTTACCAACTCCGTAGATCATATCAAAATATTTCGTATTTAATTTTACTATATTCAAGGAAGTGAATCCTATGCAAATAGTCAAAGCTCATGTAGTACAATAATAGATCAATAAGCTCAAATTTTTCCTAGAGATGGGAAGACCAATGGTGCCAATCGCGAGAATTGATCGATTTGAGTGGGCATCAAATCATGCATATAGCATCCTTGTGCGTAGGGATTCAAGGTACTAACAAATATAGGTTTCGTGACATTCCCTATGCATAAGGATTGGGAAGTTCTATTGTGTCCCATTGCACACATGGTGGGGGTTACATCTGTGAAGATGGATTAGTGGGTGTCAAGCTGACTAAAATCACACAAGAGCCACATAGCACATGATTCTACACACACACAAAACTACATGGAATCCAAAATGTAATGTAGTTCCCAAATCATAAGCTCACTCAGTCAGGATGATTTTTTATGTAAGTATTACCTCCAAATAAGTCATAATTATTTACTTCTAATATTTCATGTGTGATGGAAGTAATCATCCAAGGAAATAAGCCATTTTCTACTTTCAAGGTCTCACAAAAGAGTTACAATTTTCTCTCGTTGCATTAAGTTAGCTTGAGATCTAACATGGTGACACCTAAAGATTTAGATTAATCGTGAGGTTGTTATGGTCTCACATTTAGTTTGGCACAGGCACTTTTTCCAGTAGTCTCAGGATCTTAAGCTTGGAGGAATACATCCAACTCCAGATGCTTCTCTTGACAATGCACATATGCCATTACCTTCACTAGCATTGTCATGGAGCTCACCATATTCTATAAGCTCAGTTCGGTGACAAGTCATGCGCATTCTTCTATTAAAATACATATTAATTTTTTCATTGGCTTACAGTATTTCAGTTTAGGGTTTGCAAATAGCCTTCACTAAGTATATTACCCTCAATAATTGATGTTCAAGACTAGGGCATTCAGATTATCTCCAAGCGGAGACTTACTAGACAAACCTTCAAATATCTATTACATTTGTCATGATATCTCTGTCATACAATCATCACCCATGACCATTTAACCAAAAAAGGATAGGTTCGATGACGAAGACATTATTAATGTTCATTTGGTGAAACAACATGGCTTGATGCCGAAGGTGTTTCTTCATAGTGAGATAGACCGAGCTAATTATGACAACATGGTTGTACCCCATTGATGATAATCTCTTCTATTGACCTCAATGCATAATCCTCAATATCAAGAACTTTGTCTAAAGGATTCTCATAAGGAGGCCATCCACGTGTTGTGGATTTTCAATTTTTGGCCTACATCCATCATCACTTCCATGCCTATTGCTACTTAACTGATTGCTTCCATTCTTCTACCTACTTGAAGTTGATCAGGCTCGAATTCATCCATCTCATAACAATTACTTAGACCAACTGTTTCAGCTCCACCTCTTGTGGAGTCAGATGTGGAAAGTCTCTTCCAATGGCACTCAATACTTAGCCTCTCTATCTCAAGATCTACATGGATGGCCAGACTATGGTATGTGAGCACCCACTATGCATTGACACAACTACTGTCTCATGAAAATTCTCAACATTTTTATAGATTCTGCTAGGTAACATTACATTGGAATCCTTTTGGGTTGTGTGCTGCTTCTTGCCTGATTGAGGAGCTTCCACAATGTCATCTTACAATCCTAAGCTCCGGTTCCTATTTTAACAGTTTATGCGTGACCCCCAAGAGAATTTTCTTGTATTTGATGTGGCATGTCTAGATTTGTACAGATGATCATATTCTGTTAGCTAAGCCTATTTCCTAAAAGGTGTTGCACGATTTGAAGAGAAATACATTGGTCAGCATATTATTTTACCCATCCTACATCGATACCATGGCAGTATCAAGCACTTCTAGGCGATACTTTTCATGTCACTCATTTCTCTATTGAGATCTGGTTCCACACATATCCTTTTCTTAACTCATGTCTTACTTTTCCTAAGGATTTTTCTCAACATCTAGTGAATTATCTGTTGCAATGTAATTTGTTTGCGATGAATTGTGGTATCGTCGTATGTGCATGTGTTGTTTTTAAAACTAATGCTAATATAAGTAAATACTAACACCTAAATATCCTTAATTAGCGAAAAATAAACAACATACTAAACACCATCATGATAAGAATTAAACAAGGGTTAGATGTTAACATTCATCAATATACAAAAAATTTGAAAATAACAATGCTAAGCATCTAAATCATCTATTCTCTAACAACAAATAAACGAATGGACCTAATTAGGCTCCATGACAATAAAAAATGGTTGTCTTTGGTATTCCAAGAACCTAGGAATGAGGGCTTGTCAAAGTTGGGCTACAAGACCCTTTTGACACCTCCCATATGACCTAAGCACTTAGGAAAGAGGCTTAACTCTTCAAGATGATGAACTCTCAAGAAAAAAAAAGGCAAGCTCTTAGTCTATTTTGCTATATGCTTTGCATTTTCTTTCTCAAGAAGTTTAGGTGTAGGTATAAAGGTAGAAGGAGGGATCCTTATATAGCCCAATGGATAAAGGAAAAACTTCATCCCTTTGTATGTGGGATAAAGGTAAAACATGATTAGGAATGGATAAGGTTGCTTTATAAAAGGTAACCTTACTTTAGAAGGGTTTAATTTATGCTTAGCAAGTCATGGGAGTTGGGGGGTGTTTTAATTAATCAAAGGTGATTAACTAATAGGTAGATGTAAGCTTATAGAAGCTAATTAGAGGAATATTAGTATGATTTAGGTTATTAGAAGGGGATTAAATCAATTAAATATTGATTTATTGGTTAAATGGAAGGGAAAGCTAATTAATTAATAATAATTAATTAATCTAGGTAGAAGGGGTGATTTATTAACGGAAGGTCATTAATTAGGGTATTCATTGGATAGGTGACTTAATTAATTAGCGTAGTGTAATTAATTAATGATGATAAGAGTGAAGATGAAAACTTTTGACGATATGTCGTTAATTTGCCAGAAGGAGATAATTAGCACAATTTAAGTATTTAAATTGCTTGGGCGTAATTATGGGTGTCTACATTTGCCCCTCTTTGGGGTGGCATAAGTGACGCCACTTCAAAGATAGTAGATGAAAGAAATTTTGAAGGGATAGAAGAAAAATTAGTAGGAAGGAGAGATGCCCCCTCGAGTGTCAATAGGGTGATGAAGGAAGATGATCGACGATCGAAAAAGGTGAGAGATAGATAGAAGAATGGGAAGGGGCAGGATGCCCTGATAATATGGAAGATTAGGGGTGAGAGGAAAGTGATGTAGAAGAAATATGGAGGAGGGGAGAGAAGAGAGCTTAGCCTCTAGCCATTGTTTATTGGAACAATTTCTTGTCATCATATTGCCATAAGAGCTACATCATCGGTCCTTATGAAAAATATAAGCATACGACAAAGGTAGAATGACATGAAAATCCATACTATAAACAATTTTCCATTGCTAAAAATACCAAATTCATGCAACATATAACAATGCAATGCAATACAAGAAGGAAACAAGCTCATTTAACAGGGAAAATAAGTACGAATGCACATATCCAACCCAACAACGGTCAAGATAGTTGTACAAATGTTTTGTTATCAAGCTGAAGAGATCCACATGTTTGTGATTGATGACAAGGGTTAAAAATGATGCCCCAAGTAAGGATATATGCAAGGGGAAATGATAATGGACATGGGGTCCAAGTAAAAAGTGTTTGTGCACAACGAAATAACACCAGGAAACAAACGTTCCCCAGAGTACAGACAAAGCAAGCAACTAGCTTTGTGAATGGTTGTGAATCTAGAGATCTGTGAGTCATATTAATCAGGGAAGATGTGAAACAAACCAGTAGGATATGGAGAAAATACCATGTGCAAGACACAAGTTTTAGCCATAATAAGCAAGTTACCATTTTTGTAGGTTTTTTACTTTTTAGGATTTTATGAAAAAAATTTCCCTGTTTTTTTTTATAAATTTTTTGACATGATATATATATATATATATTGTTTTTTTTTTGTTTTCCAAAATGTGGTGGACAGTAGAAGAAAATATAAGAAAATAGAAGGAAAATCCTAGGCGCAATAGAAAGTGCCCTAGGTGGAATAATGAAGGAACAAGTGACAAATAATGTCCTTGTTTAGTGGAAAAATTAATAAAATAATTATTTACGAGAGTGTGAATAGGAGGAAAAATCACCTAGGAGCAATAAAATTGCCCTAAGGGGAAGAAAGGGGTAATGGACAGAAAAAATACCCCAACACAGTGAAAAATAAGAGAAAGATAATTATTTAATTAAAATAATTATTCATCTGTGAACAGAGGAGAAAACGATGGTCAAAATGAGCCTCCAAGCCCTCCTAATGGTGAAAAATATCTTGATATACCCAACCTGGGGGGGTAAATCACCACGACCAGTTCATTTGTTACCAACCACTATTGAGTTTTTACTGCGAGGCTCTAACAATGACGAGGACAATGGTGATTGCACAGGATTAGTTGAGGTGAGTAGACACAGTCCGAGGGTACCAGTGGCATGCTGACAATGACCCCTTCATGAGTATTCAAACCTTTCCCATCAATTTTTGTCATTAATGCCTTAAATTTTTAATTATGGCTAGGAGGTCACGTCAGCGGGCATGCATGCAAGTGTAGGTGTCAACTCAGGGTGCAAGCATCTCTTTGGGGGTACAGGAATCCTCAAACACACACACTCAAGCGCAGGCACAAATGTCACACACCCACACGCACGCACACACACACACACACTACACATGTGCATGCACGCGCACACACCAAAAAGGGGTCACACACACAAAAAGGAGGGTGCACACACAAAAAGAAGGGTGAACACACTAGGGGTACATGCATGTAAGTGTAGGTATAAAAATTATGGTGCAAGCGCCAAATATGTGGCGCACATGCCCAAAAGGGTGCGTAGCACCCTAAATGATGGCGCAAGTGCACTAGAAGACACATGCATGCATGCCCATGCACATGCCAAAAGGGAGGTGCACACGCTTAAAAGGGTGCACAGGCATCCATAGACAACGGTAAAGGATAGATAGAAAAATGCCCAAAAAGATGACACTTAGAAGAAATTTTAGGATTTTTAGGTTAACCCTAAAATGATAGATAGGTTTTTAGAAGAAATGTTAGTAACTAACGAGTGATTTGATATTTTGTAGAGACGACTTCTAGTTTTACAGATGCACGGAGCATCACTCCCAGATAGCTGAGGTAGAGGGGAGCATGCATCAGTGAGACCAGCAAGCTATGTCTATACTTCTCGAGGTGGTGGGGCTAGGCCCCGTGTCTTAGATGTTATCTATCATCCTGGACCATGGTTTACTGACTGTGCTAGCCGAGCAATGGCATAGAAAGAGCCAGTGTTTTAGATTTTTGACTGGGAAGATGATCGTGACCCTAGAGGACGTATGGTGGATTCTTTGCGTGCCAGTCACGGGCACTATGATTGAGTACACCTCTGATTTAGGGCTGATTAGAGTAGCCTGCAGTGACCTGTTTGACATAAATGACATACCTCATGATGGTATGACCATTACTTTGCATGAGTGTATTTTTGACCTGACACTGCATCGGAGACCTCTTTACGTCATGGTTATCAATGGGTTTTTTATCACTGATAAGACAAGGAATTCTTCTTGAGAGGGTTACTACCCTTAGTACATGACATTTTTAGTGGGGAGCGATATTGTTGGGGGCAGTTCATACTGGCCCACTTATACTGGGATCTACATTTGATTACTTAACATGGTTAGAAGACCATGGGGCCACATTGTGATCATACTCCCCATGGGAAATTTGTGTGTTCGAGACCTAGAGGAGCCATATTACATGGCGTGGGTACCAGCAGGTGGCGATGCATGAGGCCACCTAGGTAGCTTATATAGATACAAGAAATATTTCGACAAGCTGCTCGAGATAGATATCATATGGATACCTTATAGAAACATTCAGTGGCTAGAGGATTCCACAGATCTCAGTGTGTGCTTAGTAGAGTACTTTATCATTGGCAGTCATAGCTACATCATAGAGTTGTATAGAGTTGACGGGTGCTAGCGGCAACTTGGCATAGTATAGGGGGTTCCACAGCCTAATATATGGTATGCCCGCAGATATTTAGAGAGGTATATAATGGGGCCTCACATACCGGTGGCCTGAGCCAGAGAGAGTTTTTCATAGGTGGTCCCACAGGCATGGGACCCAACATGATAGGTCAGGGACCCAAGTACCTCAACAGATTATTTGAACTAGTATGCCACTATGTTACCTCAGTGACTTACCATCCTGAAGGAGGCCTGGGCAACAAACACTCATCCACCCATAGAGATCTTGCATGGTTCAGAGCGGAGAGAGAGAGCAGTAGGCTCTGACAAGTAGGGTACCCCATAGGCATAGGGACCAAGTCCACATGGCCCAGTACAGATACTAGCATAGAGTACTAGAGCCAGGGTCCTTGAGTAGGGCCAGTCGTCTAAGGCACCATAGGGACCAGCCTTAGTGGTACAACCAGTGGCACTAATAGCCATATTGCACTAGCAGTTACAACATGCCCTAGCTGAGAGAGATGAGGCTAGGGTAAAGAGAGATGAGGCTTGAGGTTGGTGTGTGACCGTGATAGTTAAGCAATATCAGGCTCAGACCTAGATCATGATGTTATTATCAGAGAAAGATCGGGCTCAGGCCCAGGTTGGCCTAAGAGGTGATAGTGTTGTGCTCTTCCAATAGATTCAAAAAATGGCTACTCAGATGGCCAAGGTGACAATTTTACACCAACAAACATAGGCTCAATTATAGCCTATGATATTAGAGTGAGACAGGCTCAAGACAAAGTGTATAGTAGGCCAGGCCAAGCTGGCCCAAGCTATAATAGAGATAGCATCCTACTGAAACATGGATGGTACCATAGTGACTTCCCAGACACATAGATATTTAATGACAGTAGAGGGCAGAGCCTTGTACTACAGGTCTTTATGTTTTGAGGTAGTGCCTCTTGAATGATGGGCACCATCCTATATTCAGCAATCTAGCAGGGGCACCAGATCTGAGAGGACTCAAACCTTAGTGGAGAAGCCACGACCAGAGAGAGACAGTGATGCTCATGCCATGCGACCTCCATGGGACCAGTCAACTACTCCTTCAGAGGGCTTGAGTCAACCCTGATATTTTTTATATCCACGTACACCTCTTTATAAAGGCTATGAGAAAATTGTGCTCCATATATATCAGTTTGTATTTATACAACAGTTTTTGACACATGCCTCTAGTGAAGGCTTTTATTTTGTTATAGATGTATCACTTTTATATGCCTCAGATGAAGGCATTTTTGATATAGAGTAGTTTTGATACATGCCTCTGATGAAGGATTTTATTCCTTTACTACATGTACCATTCTTTCGTTTGCCTCATATGAAGGCTTTTTTTATGTACTGCCTTGATGTATATCCCTTGTTGATATAGATATACCACATATGTATGAATAAAACATTTGTGATATAACATATGTGTATATGAGATGGACATTTGTTTATTATTTCACATGGATAGATAGATATGCTTATGATGTTTTCTGATTTGATTTGACATGTATATATATCATCATCTTGTTGATGTATCACATGTGTTTTGATCTCTAGATGATGTGATCTTGTAGAATATATTAAATGTTTTTTTTTTTTATGTGATGTGCCATACTAAGTGGATGGGATGATATGATGATAAGGGTGTGGGGGGGATAGATTTTGATATTTGTGTTCCCTCTTGCCCCCATTTGATATATTCATGTATGATGTATACTTAGCTTTTTATTGATATATGATATATAGATGATGTTAGATGTGATGATATAATGGTAATGTGATGATGTGATAACACAATAATGCACATACAATACACACAATCAAATTCTAACAAAGAACACCATGAATTAACATAATAATGCACCATGATTCACTAGCATGCAAAAAACACACCTCAATATGCATAAGACAGAATAAATCTAATCTAAGAAAGAAAATATGAATTCTAACAAAATACGCTCAAGCAAAAAACAACCCAAAAGAAAAAACATGAAGCAACTATATAAGCAACAAGTAAAGCAAGAAACAAGATAATGCAAGTAAATGTAAGTAAATGTTTTTGTAAGATGTTTTTTCATGCAACAATTTTCTATTGTTTTTTATTTATGTGAAACAATTTTCTATTGTTTTTGTATTTTGAAACAATTTTCTATTGTTTTTGTTTGTTTTCTAATGGTTTTCCAAATTTATGCATAGGTAACTAAGAAAGTGTGGATGCCCCAAGTGTTAGACATGGAATATATAAGGGCAGAGGCCATGCGCTTATGAACAAGAAGGTGAAGTTGTTGAATTGACCCCAGCGTAAGATGGGGAATAGAGAAATACCTTACCCCTCATAGACAAATAAAAGAAGACAAATTTGGATCAAGGTTTGACAGGATTGGGTTCACAGGGAATCTTGAAGGTAGAACTAGGGATAGGCCAAGTAAAAGTACCTTCCATATGCAAGATGCTTGTGAACAAAAAATCCTCCTCAGGGGTTGGAAACTAGTTTTCACCTAAGGACCTATCCAAAGTGCCACAATTATGTGGTTTTCACTTGTGGATGACCTGTTTTCTCTTTTTATTTTTCTCTCTTCTTTTTTTTGTTTTTTTTTATCATTTTACCATGTTTTTGATTTTTTTGCTTTTCTGATTTTGTACCATGTTTAAGCATAGAACCGCTTAAGATGCAGGACACTCATGGGCTCATAGAGCTCATCACCATTGGGGTGAGCATTTTTGTATGCCCTTGTTCCATACTTGGCCACAATAACATAGGGTCCTAACCAATGTGGTTCGAACTTTCCTTTCTTTTCTCATTCTGATCTCGTGTTGAACTGGTTCTCCTTCATGAATAAATCACCAACCTCAAAATGATGAGGTATGATTCTATTGTTTTATTTTCTAGAGACTTTGTTTTGATACACTTTGAGTTGATTAAGAGTGTGAATGCACTTCTCATCTAGGATCTCTAATTCAGCTAGTCTTGTGACCCAGTAATCCTCATCTTTATCCAAATAGTCCCTAAGAGAGATTATCAGGGAAGGAAGTTCAATTTCTAGTGGGATGATGGATTTTGTCCCAAATACTAGAGAATACGGAGTTACACCTGTAGGAGTGTGAATGGAGGTTATATAAGCCCAAAGAGCTGGGTGGATTTGCAAGTGCCAATTACGACCTGTTTTTCTGACCATGTTCTCCATTATTCTCACCAAAGTCTTGTTTGTGGATTTGGCCTATCCATTACCTTGGGGGTAATATGGTGTAGACCATTTTAACTTGATTTGGAACCACTGGAAAATACCTTTACAGTATTATTCTTAAATGAATTTTCATTATCTGTAACAATGGCTGCAGGAATGTCATATCACCAAATGATATGATTCATGATAAATTTGGAAATCTGAGCTCCTATCACATAGGTTAAGGGGACAACTTCCATCCACTTTGTAAAGTATTCAGTAGCCATGATGATGTGGGTATGACCATCAGATGAGGTAGGTGGTAAGTTTCCCTATCAAGTCAAGTCCCCACTTAGAAAATGGTCAGGGGGTAGTGGTAGGTTACAATGGTTGCAATGGAGCATGGATAAAGTTTCCATACTTCTGGCAGAGTACACACTTCCTGACATAATTACAACTATCGGTTTCCATGGTAGGCCAATAGTAGCCTACTCTCAACAATTTCTTGGCCAAAACCATTCCATTTGTATGTGCTCCACACACCCCTTCATGTACTTCCTTGATCACTTGGATTGACTCCATCATATCGAGACAGTGTAACAGATTCCTATTGTAGCCATGATGATAAAGTGTACCTCCTAAAAGGATGTAATGGGCTATTTGGCTAATCAGGATTTATTTTTCAGAATGGGAGATATTGAGAGGGAATGTGTTGTCCTTGAGATAGGTGAAGATGGGTTTATACCATGGGGACTTGGGACCAACAACATCATAGGCCAAATAAGATTCTGGCATGTCATACGTAGGTTGGTGTAAGTTTTCTACAAAGAATGGCATGTCATTATTCCCTGGCAGAATATGAAGCATAGAACCTACTATCACCATAGCATATGCCAATATTTTTTGTGCTCTTGAAATTTTTTCAAATGTAATGTGCATGAAGTACTCCTTTAGAGTTTCAACCAGATTTTTGTAAGGTATGAGATTTTAATCCTTAACCTTGTATTCATCATTAACTTGTTTGGTAATTAACTAAGAATCATCCAGAACCTTGACATGATGAATTTTCCACTTAACAACAAGATTCATCCCTACGATAAATGCCTCATATTCTATGATATTATTTATGCAAGGGAAACCTAGGTGAAAATCTTGTAGTATAGGGTCGTCAGAAGAAGTAATGAGGACTACCCCTGCACCTGAACCGTGAAAAGTAAAGGACCCATCAAAGTGTATCTACCACATGATAGATTCTTCAATATAGAGCAAGGAGGCATCTGGCATATCTAGATTCAAAGGTTCAGTGCCTTGCAAAGGTCTTTCTGCTAGTTGGTCAGTGAGTACTTGTCCTTTAACTAGCTTCTGATGCACAAATTCTATGTCAAACTCACTTAGTAGAATGATCCAATTAGCCATTCTACCTATGAGGGATGGTTTAGATAACTACTTGAGTGGATCAAATTTGGATATTAGCTTGGTTTTGGTATTCAATAGATAATGGCGAAATTTTTGAAAAGTAAAAACAACAGCCAAGTAAGCTTTTTCAATTTGAGGATAGTTTAGTTCATAAGCGATAAGAGTGCAACTAAGATATTACACCACTTTTTCCTTATGACCCAGGTCGTATTGGGTGAGCAGTGTGCCAATAGAAAATTACGTAGCAGAGATACAAGCAAGAGTATCTCCCCATGAGTTGGAGGAATGAGAATAGGTGGATTGGCCAATTATTTTTTCAACAAAGCAAAGTCTTGTTGTTTCTCTAGTCCCCAGATGAAGATGGCGTACTTTTTAATCAAGTGGGTGAATGAGTGGCATTTATCTACAAGTTGGGAGATGAAGCAGTGGATATACTATATTTTCTAAGCTACGCAATTGCTTAATATTCTTAGGTGGAGGAATTTTAGTGATAGCAGACACTTTAACAGGGTCTAATTTAATTCCTCTTCTTGATACAATGAAGCCCAAGAGTTTTCCTGATAACATGCCAAATACACATTTCTTTGGGTTCAGTCTGACCTTATATTCTCGTAGGTTCTCAAAGAGATGCCGTAAAATGACAGGGTGATTTTCTCTTGTTGTAGACTTTCTAAGGATATCATCCATGTAGTCCTCCATGATATCATGAATCATATCAAGAAAAATTACTGTCATTTCCCGCTGATAAGTAGCTCCTGTGTTTTTAAGGCCAAATGGCATTACTTGGTAGAAAAAGGTACCCTAAGGAGTCGTGAAAGCCATTTTTTGCTGATCTTCATCAACAATCTTGATTTGGTTATATCCTAAAAAATCCATCCATGAGAGATAGCATCTCCTATCCTGCTATTGAATCTACAATCATATCAATGTTTGGCAGCAGAAAATTATCCTTAGGGAAAGCCTTATTAATGTCTCTAAAATTCGTGTAGATTCTGATCCCGACATGATTTTTCTATTCAGGGATGATGTTAGATATCCATTTAGAATAATCAATAGGCCAAACAAATCCTGCCACAAGCAATCTTTCTAGTTCTTCTTTAACTAGTAGGGCTAGCCATGGGTGCATCTTTATGAGATTTTGTTTGATAGGCTTAGCATCTACATGCACAACTAGGTTGTGCATAACTAGGTTGTGCACAACTAAAGTTGGGTCTAAGCTTGACATGTCTTTGTAGGACCATGCAAACACATCTATAAACTCTTGTAGCAGCATAGTGAATGTCTTCTATTCTCTATCCAAGAGTGATTCTCCCAATTTGACTATTTTTGGATCCTCCTTTGTACCAATATTCACATCGATAGTCTCCTCTACTAATAATTTTGACAAGTCCTCCGTATGCGTAGGATCAGGATGGAGATTGAGATCTTCATCCAAGGATGTCTCCATGAGATTTTCATCCTTGGTGTGGTCACTTTCATTGTCCTTTGATTTTTTTTACTTTTTTGTTGGCCAGTGCCTCAAAGAGGTTTTCACTGTGTGACTTGGACTTTGATTTTTTTAAGGCTTTACGTTATAAATTTTTCCCTTACTTTTTCTTAATTTTTGCAGACCACAAAGCTCAACCTCCTCACCGATGTAGGCACAGGTATCCAAGTCAATAAGGAAACCCTTCTTGTGGTATCCAATGGGAATTGTATCCCTTATGCCCATGAACTATGTGATAGCCTCACTATTCTCGAACAAATCTAACGACGTGTGAGGTTTTTGGTCCCATTCAACAAGGGAAGGGTAAACAAGGTCAAGGGTTGGTTCCGTAGGGGTTATGGTTAGGAAAACATTGTTCATGAATACGTTTGTGGAGGAAAGATCCTCATAGTGGCTAAAATGGGAATCCGTATCACTGTCTAGATAGTCAGAGCTATCCTCACATTTAGAACAAGTAGCATCTTGGTCATTGGGGTGTGCTCTATAAGGGCGAATCTCAATGCTATATATTTTTGTTTTAAAATGTGGAAGAGGCACTAGTTCTCTTTGTCCTTGTTTGTTTCTTCCACATCCTAGGCCCTTATAGCCCATGGAGTACATTATTTTACTATATTTCTCGTATGTGGGGGTTCAATAATAGGATGGCTGAGTATCCTCTGGGACCCAAGTTGTAGGTGGATCCAACAATTTTTCTTCAACTAATAAGCCTCCATATAAGAATGACCCAATAATGTGTTCATTTCTAGGTCTTTTAAAGCAATAGCTGGGTCGACCTCTAGTCTTTAGTGACAATGAAAGGTCTGAGACCAAGAGGTCTAGCTGCACATTGTACTCTCCATAGCCATATTCAAGGATTTTCATCTCCCATGAATCAAAAGGAGAGGTTGATGTTGATGCAATATGGGCACAAGAACTAAGAGAATCTGAATCTACCCAAGATTCCATGGCCTCATATTGGAGAGGGACAACTATATTGGCAGAGGTACATGCATATGATCGCTTACATGAAAAGCTATTGAGAGCTTTGCAGTGAGTGAAGGGATCTGAATCTCCTTGTATTGTAATGGTGTGTCCCTAATTCTTTAATTAAATGTACTGATGGAATGTTGATGGAATGGCCTACATGGCATGAATCCATGGGCGGCCTAGAAGAATGTTATACAGAAGTTCCAAGTCCAGGATATGAAACTTTGTTTGATGAAAAGTGGGACCCACCTCCATGGGCAACATGATTGTGCCCCCTGAATCCCTTTCCACGTTGTCATAAGAAGAATTAGTGATGATATTTGACTAAAGATCTACCTTAGTATGTCCAAGCTATTTAACCAAATTTAGTGTGTAGATGTTCAACCCTGATCCGTTATCCACAAGCACCCATTTAATCTTCCTGCAGGTAACAACTACCTCAATGTACAAAGGAAGATTATGTGTTGGATTCGTAGTAGGGATCTCCCTATGGTTGAAGGCAATATGTTCATTTGGTATGATGTTGCGCACTGTGGCTTGAAGGTGTATAGGATATACCTCTAATGGCACTCCTGACCCTTGAGGAGTTTGGTATAGAATTTCTTTGTGTACATTGGATATCTTAAGAAGATCTAAGATCAAAATCTTAGCAGACGTCTTCTCAAGTTTCTCTAAGAGGTTGTATTTATCGGTTTATGGAGTTGATGAAGAAGGTTATGGAATCATGAGGTGGGCATGCCTTGTTACCATGGCGCAATCCTTTCCCTTGATTCGGATGGTGTTTACATAGTTAGTATGAGACCAAATACATCCAATAAGTGAATCATAATGATTTTTTTCTTTTTTGGTGTATAATTAATTCAGTGCTTTATAACCTTGGGATGACTCTCCCCGATCTGGCTTTGACTTTTCCATTTTATCATGATTGAGGAATGGCTCTTTATATATCCCCATTTTATCATTAGGTGTGTGAGTTTTTCCTGGGTTGTCCACCTCTATTTCCCCATTGTCGATGAGGTCTTGGATATAATGATGAAGGCGCAGACATTTGTCTATCTTATGTCCTTTGACATGATGCATTTCACAATATTCATGCTCTTTATACCATGAAGGTTTTGGAGTGTTGTCATCAAATGGTTGTGTCATAGGATACATCATCATGTGTGTCGCATCCAACTGTTTTAGTATAACCAAAAAATGTTCATTAAGAGAGGTGAACGTTCTTCATTTTGGTGATGGTTGAATTGGTCCTTTGATCATTTTAAAAGGTTTACCGGTTTGGACCATTTGTACACATTTGGAATCAGTGATCCCATCTCCCACCACATTTTTTTTGTTTGTTAAAAAACTTTAGCTTCTTTTTGGGTTTAACATTTTTATTATCTCTAGATTGGGACTTAAGAGTCCCTTTTTCAATGAGAGCTTTCTCTATTTGAACCCCCTTTTCAATGAACTCCTCAAAAGTTTGAACACAATGCATTTGGAGGTGGAAAGCTATATCCAAATTGAGGTTGGGTACAAAAATACTAACCAACTATTTTTCAAGGAAAGCGCAAGGGACACAGCTAGCTATCTCCCTCCACCATTGGAGGAAGCTGGTGAAAGTCTCATTAGGGCATTGTTTGGAACCACATAAATCTACCATGGTAACATCACTCTCTATGTTATACAAGAAGTGATGCACAAACCTTTCTGCCAACTCTGGCCAAGTGAAAATTGATCCCTGAGGTAAACGTGCAAACCACTCCAAGGCATGACCTCCTAGATTCTTAGGAAAAAGTCTTATGAGATAATTGTCACTATAGGACACCTATTGACATGCCATATAGAAATATTTGACATGATCCTTTAGATCCCCTTTCCCCTTATATTTGTCAAATTTTGGCATATCAAATTTCTTAGGAAAGGGTTGAAGGGTCATAGTCTTGTCAAAATGATAGGGCTATAATTCTTCATATTGATACTTTATAAAGCTTCCTATATTGCTCTTTTGAAGGATTGCGAGCATTACTTTCATAAACTATACCTCTTGTGTGAGAAATTGTTCTCTAGTGGTAGAAGCAGGGAGATATAATCAATGGTACCCCGTATCATCATCTTCTTGGGTTTCTCTATGGAATTCATTGATCTTAACCTTAGACCTTGACTTTTAAACATTTTTGCTTGCTTCCTTCTACACATGAGAGGTTAACAAAGCTAATTGTCATCTTATGCTACTAATATTTTGTTGAATTGTGCTTTTTTCTTCAAAAGGCTCTTCCTCTTCCTTGTTTTGTGTAGATTCTTCACCATGCTCATGTCCCATCGTGTTTTTACATGGAAATTTCATAAAGGGTATTCTAAGTCCCACTATCTTATTGTTTCTTACGTTGGAGGTAGAAGCATGTCCATGCATCAAAATTTCCTCCATGTTGATGAGGGATCATTCTTCCTCATTAGCATTATTCACAGGTGGTATTGTTTCACTTTCAGTGGGCATTTTGGCCCCTAATTCTATGACCCATGTTAGTACTCTATCCTTATTTCTGAAAATAAACTCATCTAATAAAGTAGGTTTCAAGTCGAATTCTGTGTGTGGAGATTCCAATTCATTACCACTATGATCGACCATATCTTCTATCTCTTTTTCCACAGAAAAAATAGGCCCTAGATCATGTCCAATAAAGGATTTTGACCCTTGTGTGTTAGAGGATTCCCAAGCTTTTTCTTTTTGTTCTTCGTATGTTTTTTTCTTGACTCCTAATCATGTTTTAAGATCCATGATTTGTGATAGTTTCACCAGGGTAAGTTTTAAATGTGTTCAAAACTTTGTGACCACACCTAAGTGAAATGTAAGATAAATTGCCAAGAATATGAATGAATAACAATGTGAGAATACCAATGTGATAGATTGATAAATCACCAGTGACACAAATGTTTGGTATCTAAGCCTGTCAAATGAATTACTTCTTACACTGCGTCTTAAAAAGTAGTTTAACATCACAAGATAATTAACAAGGTGCACTCACTTATGCCAAGTTCAAGAGATTGAACAAGATGTAAGTAAATACAAAACGTTAATGTGACCTCCTAACAAGATATACTAAAAGTGAGTTCAAATTCAATTAAGACCTATATCCCAAAAAAATTTAGTTACAATTCGTGAGTGTCACAATAATATCACCAAGATATGTTAACCAAAATTTGTGGGAAAGTAAGGTATTGATATTAAGATGCTATTGATATAACATGCACAAGGGGAAACACGTAGCACTCTTCAAAATCAAGGTAATAATAGAATCAAACCAAAATCTCAAAGTATAGCTAGGAATAGTTAAATTATGCACAACATAACCTTACAATATAGATATTTAGGTCGAGTTTAAAAGAAACAAGGCGTAAATATCAAAATTGCATTGATATGATACAAATAGAGTAACCCTTCTAAGGAAGTTGAAGATGATGAAACACGCCTAACTACAATGACGATCTTGACATGGGTATCAAGATCACAATGGCCACCAACAATATGCACATGTCTCTGCACACTTTAGACATTTAACTTACCCAGCCGTAAACATGGATGGGTGTAAATGGAAAAAAAAGGGGCAGAAACAATCGATTGGTAACACAGAGGCATTCACCCTTCTTCTGATAAAAAAAGTGTCAAAATAATGTGAAGGAAGCAACTCAAAATGGGGATGAAAAATGTTGGCTTCACTTCAGCAGAGTTTTTCCTCACCTTTAGGAAAGTTAAAACTAAGTGAAAGTAATGAGTCACATGTTTCGCAATGAAAAGATGGTTCACAACTCAACACTGTTTTAGAATGGTCAAAGTGGGCTCCTGGCCAAGGTATATTTTCCTAGGTGGTTATCTCATCCTAGGTGTTACAAAAAATTATCCACAACTGGGACAATTTACCCAAATAGTCCCAACTATCTTGGGAGTATCTCAAAATTTCCCCCTTCAAGCACAGTGGGCAGTAAATGCATCCATCGTGTACTTAAAAGGGTCACATAAGGACTTGTAACATTATCTCACAAAGGAATCACTAGTGAGATAGGTAGTGCGGAGCACTTCCCATTTTTTCCACAAGGTTCCCTCTTGTGTGGACTACTTTGGGGTTCTTGGAACCACCCCCATTGTTGTATCTTAAGGCATTATGCCAAGGGGTTATGTTCCAGTTGAGTGGAGAGGGACGTACCCTTTTCTGAAACCTACAATACAATGTTTTGAATATGTTGTTTGTTTTATCTTGTTTAATTAGGATTGGTTAACTCAAAACACCTTTTGGCAACATGTATAACAATTGTATTAGTAGTTTTTGAATCCATTTTGATTCCTCCTTTCTTTGACAAGTGATTGCGTTTTGTTCCTGTATGAAAATTTTTAGTAGTTTTCCATCAAAATAGAAAACACCATTTCTGATTCTCCAGATCATCCAAGGATGCAAGAGAAGAGCATACGTGATGTTTCCAAAATCCAAAAATATATTAGATGGAAAAACACTTTAATTCAAATACATCAAGTTAACCAATTCCAACTCAAATATTCCTAACAACCTCAAATCATCAAAAAGGACCTAAGAATCATTTCCGATTCCTAAGATCGCCCCAAGGGATGTGAGGGAAGAGAATACATGATCTTATTCCTATCAGTAAACATGCAAAGCTTATCTAATCAAGTAAAAACATGTAAAAAAAGCCTACAAAGATGAGTATATGATTAGATAAAACCTGTAAGAATGTTAGCACCTCAACACATTAATTTCAAGAAAACAAAAGACACATGTGCCTCTGTTTTGGCATCTATGCACGGATTAGGGTAGATACACACTTTGTTTTTCATGCAAATGTTTTAGTGCATGTGCCACCTATGAGAGGCATGTGTGCACCACCAAAAAAAAGTGCACAAATTAGCTCCTATGTCAAATTTTGAAAGTGCACAGAAAGTGGCTTTATGAACTGACAATGCAGGTGAAAATGAGATGCCATTGAAAATAATGCATATTTATGCCAAATGGTATTAAAATAGGAAATTTTAGTTGCTCCAGGAATGCTTGCGCTAACAAAAAAGCATGTGTGCCACTGGAAAAGTGTGTGCGCCACCACTTTGTAAAATAGTCTCGGATTCCGACAGAATGCTCGTGCCACAAGAAATGTGTCTACGCCACCAAAATAGTGCGTGCACTCAAGTTAGGGTGTATGCGCCGATCTGATAGGTTTTGAATTGTAGTGAAGGTACAATACAAATTTTTGTCTACACCCAGGTTAGTGCATTTGTGTGATGGTTATGTTATGTGCACCAGGGTTAGTGCATATGCGTTATATTGATAAACAAAGAACTAGGTTCTGATAGTGCACCTACACCACCTGAGAGGTTCCTGCGCCACCAAAAACATGTCTGCGCTACTAAAAGTGTGTCTGTGCTACCCCTATAACCAAAATATGGCAAAAAACACAAGAAAGCTCACAATACTTCAAATTTTGACAAGTTAGTTTTAAAATGGCAATAACCCATTAAAATGATGGCTATGAACAAGAATTTACACATATAAAATTAGTAAAAATTCTAAGAAAATGGACATTAATTACTATATGTGCATATCAAAAGTTAGCTAAAACAATGAAATTTAAACTAAAATGCTAAGGAACTAGGTCCCATTGGGCATGCCAAATGTGTGCATGTGTTGTTTTTAAACTAATGCTAATATAAGTAAAGACTAGCACCTAAATAGCCTTAATTAGTAAAAAATTAAACAAACTACTAAGCACCATCATGATAAGAATTAAACAAGGGTTAGATGCTAACATTCATCAATATACAAAACTTTGAAACTAACAATGTTAAGCATCTAAATCCTCTATTCTCTAACAACAAAATAAATGAATGGACCTAATTAGGCTCCATGGCAATAAAAAATGGTTGTCTTTGGTATTCCAAGAACCTAGGAATGAGGGCTTGTCAAAGTTGGGCTACAAGACCCTTTTGACACCTCCCATATGACCTCAACACTTAGGATAACTCCTCCAGATGATGAACTGTCAAGAAAAAAAAGGCAAGCTCGTAGTCTATTTTTCTATATGCTTTGCATTTTCTTTCTCAAGAAGTTTAGGTGTAGGTATAAAGGTAGAAGGAGGGATCCTTATATAGCCCAATGGATAAAGGAAAAACTTCATCCCTTTTCATGTGGGATAAAGCTAAAACATGATTAGAAATGGATAAGGTTGATTTATAAAAGGTAAATTACTTTAGAAGGGTTTAATTTATGCTTAGCAAGTCATGCGAGCCGGGGGGTGTTTTAATTAATCAAAGGTGATTAACTAATAGGTAGATGTAAGCTCATAGAAGCTAATTAGATAAATATTATTATGATTTAGGCTATTAGAAGGGGATTAAATCAATTAAATATTGATTTATTGGTTAAATGGAAGGAAAATCTAATTAATTAATACATAATTATTAGTCTAGGTAGAAGGGGTAATTTATTAATGGAAGGTGTTAATTATGGTATTCATTGGATAATAGACTTAATTAATTTAGTGTAGTGTAATTAATTAATGATGATAAAGCTTGAAAATGAGCAATCTTTGATGATATGACTCGTCAATTTTCCAGAAGAGATATAATTAGTGCAGGTTTACCGTATTTAAATTGCTCATGATGTTATTTTTGTAGTATTACATATACTAAAATGGCCCATTTCCTTCTTACGAAAATCTAAAACCTCCCCTTTAGACATAACCCATTTATTTGTTCCAAATAATTTTTTCGCTTACACAGTCTTCCTAAGAGATCTGTTATATTTTATACATATCTATCATTTGATCAATTATTTCATACTATTTAGCTACGTAAAAATAAATTATTATGTATAGGAAAGCTTAAGTATCATGAGAAAGTTTCATCTTCGGTGCACTTTCAAACAATATCAACTTTCAGCCCATATAAAAAACCTATTGAAGCTAAATATACTTTCAACACTGTATCTAATCATGAAAATATTCAATGGTAACTACCTAATCGTAAGTTTACTAAACTAACATGAGAATTGGGGATAAAATATTGCCACATTTAATTGAGAGTAATGCTTTTTAAACAATGTTATCATATAGTCAATAAATGGAACCATGTCGTCCCTTTTAAGTGGTCAAAATTACAATGAAATTTTAATACAACTGATTATTTTCAATCCTATTGGGTTTTCATAGCTCATCGATGTTACAAACTTGATAATCTTATACAAGATCTTATGGAAGAAGCATGAAGTTGCTCAATAGATACAAAAATTGAGCCTATGACTTCTAGAAATATGCTATTCAATGAAATTAGAATGCTCAAGATGTTCATCAAGTCATCTTCCTAAACAGGGTAAGAAAGTGGTAAGCATAGTTCATTAAAACTAGGGAAATATTCTGTAGTTAGCTCCTCCTGCTTCTACAATCTCATTGAAATTCTAGATTTCTCAGGGATAGAAGGCATTAGCTAAAAGATCATTTCTTTACCTCTAAAATCATGTACTATGAATCCATACATGTATCTTCTATGATTAGTTTACTACATTAGAAATATGTATTGGATCTATTTTTATAAAGAACACTATGTTGATTGTATCCAACATAACATGTAAGTGCATGCCTAATTGTGATTATTTTCAAAATCGGTTATCCACTCTAAAAGAACTTCATATCCAGTTCCTAAAAGATACTAGAAATGTTAAGAAATATAGTCATACTTAAAGAAGTAAAATCTTACCATGCTAATTCCTTTTCTATATAGATACCTGTTAGTCAATGGGTATGAAATAATATTAGGTATTCACAAACAATCATGCATCTCTATTTTGATTGATTATCTCCATGAATTATTATTGTGTTTCAAAGGAATCTTGTGCTACAATAGGAAATTCATTCAGATTTAATGTGTTTCTGGGATCTAAATTTTATGTGTAAAAATTTCCCATTTTAAAGAATTGAATGAAGTCGAGGAGGACTCTGAAAAGAAGTCCAAGTCCCTATTACCTAATAAACTTTTGAAGATAACAATCCATACATGTCCTAGCTCATCGTATTCAAGCATTGCCTACTGTGTGATCTCATAATGTGAATTTATTGTCTACCTTGCATAATTCTAGGTATATCACTCAGGTCAATCATCCTGACACAATTTCTTGGTATACATCAGGCCTTCAATCAATTATCATCACATAAGTGTTTTATCATTTAATTATCTTAATATTTTACATAGGTTTCTCATCATGTCTATGCTTTTCTTACCTTAAAAGGGTTAGTGATCTGATCTGAGTAAAATATCATGTTCTACCAAAATAAAATAGCTTTATTTTTACCTCCGTGGTCTCCTTCATGTAGATTTAGGTATTAAAATATTGGGTTTGCGATTCACTAGAAATAATCAAGTTAACTAACATTTCATGTAACTTCACTTCAAAGGTAATCTTAGAACACTGGTCAACAATCACTACAATTTTCATTTGCATTTGAGTATACGATGTTTAATTACTAACTCTTGGATCACTTTCTATTGGATATCAACACTCATCATGACACATCTGTGGGGAATCTTGGTTACTAATGCTCTTGGGACCATGTGATATGATTTTATAGGTACCCTTGGACTCATACCATTGTGCATTTAGGGTTATTCCTATATTATTCTCTATACACATCTTGTAAAGTGCATTCATGACAATCAAGTTGTCATTTGCATTACCTAATGACGTATCCCTTGTGTTATGGATCACATTTACCTATTCAAGGATCTCTTCCAATAAAATAAAAATGGTTTCTACATCACATGCATATCACATTTCCCATTCATTTTATATCTACAAGTCACATATCTCTGTAGCAAAATATTCATCATAGACACTCTTACCTAGATGTGTTGTCACCCTCAAAATTCCCCTCATTTTTCAAGTCTAGACTTAAAATTTTGAGTTGGTGCCTCTAAAAATATAGAAAACAAATTATTGTGAAATATGGTTTTTTCTAATGGCTTGTGGTCTCTTAGAAACTTCTTCAT
Source organism: Taxus chinensis (assembly GCA_019776745.2). Taxonomy (NCBI): domain Eukaryota; kingdom Viridiplantae; phylum Streptophyta; class Pinopsida; order Cupressales; family Taxaceae; genus Taxus; species Taxus chinensis. Next base: position 473,082,073 of record CM034154.1, read on the forward strand.
CAAATGTGAAATTTCTTCCCATTTCTGAAAAGGTAAAGAAGTCCTCCTAACTCTTCATATTTTTCAAGTTATGGCCCGGTGGACCTAAGATGATATTATTTGCCCAAGGCGGGCTAGTGGGGTTGCGGGATTTTTTAGCACTTAACACATTTTGGAAAAGGGTTCAGTTAGCTGATGGTGGGCCTGTAATCCCGCATGTAGAGAGATAGAAAAAATAATGGCTAAGGCCTGCCACCAATTAGATGGTGCCACGTAGCCGGGTTGGAAAGTCAAAGCAAGGATGTGGGTCAATGGAGAATTTTGAAGTTTTAAGATTTTTTTATCAAAAAGAGTTAAAAGTAAAAAGTGATGTGCGACCCTGTTGCCAAGTAGATAATGCCACATGTCTGACCATTGAAAATTCAAAGCAGGCGACTGGGCCAAAATGTTCCAGAATGCCTTTTTGCATTGTAAAGGTTATAAAACGTAAAGGCCCCCCTCCCCCCCCCCCCCCCCCCCCGTGCCCACTTCCAATCAATTTCTTCCATGTGGGTGGCCCAAATTTAAAGTTTTAAAAGAAAATCGAATGGCCCATATTTTAACTGGTGAAATAATGTAACAGCGATATATTTGAAAACCTTGTTTTTCCGCCATTAACGTTTCTTTATGAATCGAGAATTCGAAAGGGTGTGAATGATTGGAATGATTTGTAACTCATTTCTTACTTTGCTCGAGCAAGTTGTAACCAGTTTCTTGCTTGCTCAAGGAATTTGTAAGCTATCTCTTACAAGCTATTTCATGGGCTTTAAAATCCATTATAAAGGGTTGGACTTTTGATATTCTGGAACTGTAATTTCGAATCTGAAGAAATCAATACAAGGGTTTTCCCCCTTTTTCCTCTGTTTTATCTTTCCTTCTTACTCTAATCTATGAATCATTTAATCCTTGCATGCTTAGAAACTTTGTGTTCTAGTTTATACAATCTCAAGAAATTTGAGTTTGCAGATTGTGCTCGTTATAAACGTGAATGGTTCTACTCTATATCTCATTTTCTCAATACATATAAGGGTTTTCTCTACCATCTCTTTTCCCTAAAAGTATTGTCTTCTTCTACATCCCTCCTCTCTTCAAGTCTTCTATCCTCATGTATTGATAAATTTCCAGGTATAAAACACATTTCAAGATATCAGGAAAGCACCATTGAATGAAATAATGTGTATTTTTACATAGGTTTTTCCCCTTCTTTCAATAAGGGAACCTCTCCCATTAAAGAGGATGGACTTGCTTGTCCCCTTATTGTGGTTTCATTCCAAGTGCAAATTTAAAACCCAATAGTTTTTGAAAAATCCACTAGGGATTTGTTCAACAAATTTCCAATCTAACAAGAACAACTAATTTGATCATTTCTTTGATCTGACAACTCTAAGATACACTCATGGTAGAAGGGCTCTTGGAATTATAGATCCCCAATTTCAACTCCTAGATCAACAAGGTTTTTAGCTTCCTCCAACAAGAAGAAATAGAAGAGCTCGTTCCATAAGTGCACCTCCTGTTGAAGGCATAGCTTTTAGTAATAAAATTCCTCAAGCACAAATTGTCCTTAATATTTGTGCCCTAATTCTTGTTGGTGTATCAGTTCCACTTCAAGCAATCTTTCCAAGGATGGCAACACCTCTTCCTTAGGGAAAAAGAGTTGGGCCTCTAGCTCTTCCTCAACCATTACATGAGTTACCTAGGGGTAACAGGAAGAATTTTCCCAAATTTAGAGGTGATGGAAAAGTGCACCCTGATGAACACATTACATCCTTCATTGTTGTATGTGGGGTCCTTGGAGTTGAACATGAAGATATCTCTATTCGGCTGTTTGTGGAGACCTTGCAAGAAAATGTTGCAGATTGGTTTTACCATCTTCCTGTTGGGACTATCACCAATTTCACTACTATGAGGACTGGATTTGAGCAGTGTTTCAAACATTTTGAAGATGTGCATGCTTTGTTAGCTCAGATTTCTCAAATCAAGAAGGAGCCACATGGGCCTATGAGATAATTTGTTGACAATTTCAGCAAGTTAATTAACAAGATTCCACAAAATACTAGACTTGTTGATCAGATTCATAAGTGTTTTTTATTGAATGCTCAATTACCAAAAGTAAACTATGCCCTGAGGAGAGAAAATCTTGTAACTTTGGATGTTGATCAGAGATTGGTTGTCAGTGTGGAAGATGAATTGATCATGTCTGGAAAGCTAAAAAGGGAGTCTTTCAAATCCAAAGAATATTCTTCTTGCTATTATCCTGGAGGTAATGCAGATCAATTGGTGCAAAAGATGGCTAATTACCTCATTTCCATCAAGAAACAATTGGCTTAGCATGCTCTATATCAAGATGTTCCAAGGAATAATTTTCAGCCTAGGAACCACTTGCCATCTTCTCAAACCAGGTTAGCCATTAAAGGTCCACCCCTAAAGATGCATGTCAATACTACTTGTGAGGTTCTTGATCTTGATGATGAGGAAGAAAATGGTCTCTATGATGAACAAGAAGAGGAAGCTATTGAAGAATTGGAGGATCCTAGTGGTTCTCGAGTTCATTTCCTCACCACTGAAGGTGTGGATGATGAAGATGACTATGATGATGTAGTGGCTGAGATGAACAATGAGTCATATGTTGTTATGACCTGGTAGTATACCAACAAAAAGGAAAAAGTGGTGTAACTTGTAAAAATATCCAAGGAGTACCCCATCACCATCCTGATTATTGCAAGAAGAGGAGCTCATATTCTTACTACTTCCACCCAAAAGGTAAACTCTGCTAGTCCTTCTACCTCTACTTCTACTTCTGAGAATTCTTGTCCAACAAATGATAAAGCTGATAGATCAAAAGCTCCTCCTACTCTTAGTAGTGATTCCCCATCCACATCTAGATCTTTTGACATTATATACCATCTTAAAAAGACTAAGATTCATATTTCTGAGGTAGATTTATATCAAACCCATACTAAATCCTTTGCTAAAATGGTTAACTTTGTAAATTCTAAATCTAAAACCCCAGCCCATTCTTCTAAAGGAATTTTTCCCACTCCTTCTCCACCTCAACCCAACCTTGTGGCTACAGTCACTTCACCCAATGAGAAGATAAAACCCTTCTATGTGACTCTCCTCATAGTTGTCAACAAGCTTAGCAATTATGTCATTGATTCTGGTGCATCTGATAATGTAATTCTTGCAAAAGTGTCTCATGCTTTGGGTCTAACCCTAAACTGCACTTATGGCTCTTAATATTCCATGGAGAGTAGAGAAGTGGCTTTAGTTGGGAGAATCAAGAATGCAAAATTAGTTTTTGATGCTTTACCAGAGAAGAAGGTCTTGGTTACCATCTCGGTTGCTGATATCCCTCCTTCCTATGGCATGTTACTAAGTAGGAACTTTTGCAAAGATGTTGGAGGTGAGATCCAAATGGATTGGTCACATGCTTTAATCCCTTTCGATGGGAAGATGAAGAAGATGCTTCCTGAGAAAAAAACAGAGTATGTTATGCAAAATATAGATGATCCTAAAGCAAAAATATTGTATGAAGACATTGGTCATGGGAACTACATGATCATGTCACAAGAGGAGACATGTCTCTCAAAGGGAGTGGTGTTTGATCCTAATGGTGTGTGGACTTTGGATTTTGATAGAAGCTGATCTTTAGCCGGTTTTAGAGCTGGTGTAGCGCTCATTTCTCCTAGGGGTAAGTTTTAGCCTTTCTCCTTCAAGTTTCAGTTTGAAAATACCAACAATACTGCTGAGTATGAAGCCCTCATTCTTGGGTTGAGCATGGCAAAGGAAATGGGAGTGAAGAACCTTCTTGCTCATGGAGATGCAGAGCTAATTGTAAAACAAGTTAGAGACCTTTATCAGGTAAAGAACATAAGGTTGACGTACTATAGGAATATGGTCTAGGATTCCATCGAATTCCTTAATACTTTTTCCATTGAAGTTGTGCCAAGGGAAAGGAATACTATGGCTAAATCTTTAGTTGTTTCGGGGTCCTTGTTGATTCCTCATCCTGATTTCCGTTAGGAGAAATTCACTATTGAGATGATCCATAGACCCAATGTTCCTGAAAATGCAAATATTTGATAAGTTTTCAATGATGACCAACATTTTATTTATTTCTTAGAGCTTAAAGACAACTTTGATCAGTTGTACTTTGAAGGAAGTGAAAATCTTCATAGAGAGTGTGTGTCATCAAATGAAGAGGGTGTCAAAGAAGAGATGGATCAAGATGGATGAATAAAACTAAAAGGTAACAAAATCCCTAAAGGGCTAGTGATTTTGGAGGATCTTTTCTATAAACATGATAGGTATATGAAGTTTAAAGTTTCCCAAGGATCCCAGAAATCTGTTAATACTGAGAAAGTGAATATTGGGAGTCTTGATGATCCTAAAATGGTCAACATTGGAGAATGATGCACTCATGAAGATAAAAATGATGTGGTGAATCTATTGAAGAGGTATGTTGATGTTCTAGCTTACTCTTATGATGATCTTAAGGATTTTTAGCCTAAAGAAATGGAACGTTTCATTCCTCTTAATCTTGGGATCAAACCCTTCAAACAAAAGCAAAGGAAATATAATCTAGAGATAGATGATAAAATTTTCCAAGAAATAAAAAAGCTTTTGAAGGATAAGATCATCTTCCCCATCCACCGTTAAATGTGGATTGCTAATATATAGTGCACGTAAAGAAGAAGAATGGTGAGATCCAGATCTGTGTGGACTTCAAAAATCTAAATCAGGGTTATTTGAAGGACAACTACTTGTTATCCAAAATTCCCCCCCCCCCAAGGTAATTTTGATAACATGCATCGGATTGTCAGTCCCGAGCAAGTATATGATTCAAAGCCCAAAATCATGTTTTCTGGGGTCCCCTCAGTTTCCTTCTAACTCTCCTGTCCAAGAAGGAATCCCAACAGGTTGATAAAATGGAAGAGATGCAAAAAATATGGTTACAGGATTGTTCTAAGGCATTTAGGGTTTGCAGACTTGGGGCCAAAAAAATGAAGAAAATCAGCTAAGTCCTGGTACAGTTGGGAAGTAAAAGCACAAATCGGCCAAAAGGCCGCCAGGCAATCCATGTGGCAAAGGAACATTCGGGTCGTGGGGACATGCGGGACGCGAAAGGGCGAATCGGCCGAAGGTGAAAAAATTGACTAACTGTTGTGCAAATAAGGTTGGGACATCTGGGCCGTAAGGACGCGAAGGACGCGAAGGATGCGGAAAGGCGAAGTGGCCGAGAGCAAAGGCAACCCATTTCGGGCCATTTGGAAGAATTTTTCCCAAACAGTCTGGGACAGTTGGAACAAATGTACGTGGAGGACGCGAACCACCCGGATTGGTAGAAATAGGGAACTTCAGTTGGGGATAGTTGGGACAAAGGGACGCGTGGGACGCGAAAAGCCGAAGGAGCCGAGAGCCAATGAAATCTTGCCACGTCTTCACTACAAACAGGAACAAGGAATCCCTAATCAGGTGGTTTGGGATTTTTTGTGCCAGACAGTTTGGGACATCTGGGAAAAAAGGATGCGGAGGACATGAAAAGCCGGGAGACCCGCGGATGAATCAGAACAGGACATGTGTCCTAAGGCGGGGGAAGAATGGAAATTTTTCCAAAGTTATAAAACATCAAAATTTCAAAGGGAAACCTGCGGGAGGTAGAGGAGAGAAAATTGCTAGTCCAATCAGTGCCCGACATGTGTCATCCAAGTGGCAGAGTGCGAGAAAAATTCAAATATCCGTTTTGGCCTGTTTTGTGCCCTAAATCTTCAGACCGCCATAACTTTTGATCCAGAGCTTGGATTTTAACGTTCTTTATATCAATGGAAAGCTGGAGAGATTCTATACATGATTCTAGGGTCAATATCGAATTTTGGTTCAGTTTTGAGTGAGAAAGTCAAGAAAACGTCTATGGGGCGTAATAATAGACAGAAGTGACGTTTCAACAACCAGCTTTAATACAACAGACAGTTCGACATTTCTACTAGACAGTCCGTCATTTTGCCAGGATTCACTGATTCTGCCATGATGAGATGAACTAAATGCAACCTAGAAGTGGTTGGGGTAAATCTGAATTTCCTCTCTCTTCCCTCTCTCATTCTTTCTATGTATTGTAAGGAGGGGCTTCTTTCTAAAAAGGTCAAACATTCCTGTTTTTCTCCTCCCTTATTCTCTTTATAAGGAAAATTTGTGGAGTTTGAACCTCCCATTTAAAACTATAATGCGACTCTACCTTTTGACATTCTGTAGTGTATTGTATCAATATTTGGAGCAAGTAATGCATATCTGTGGATGATTCTCAACCCTCTCTGTGTTTATTTGCATCCTCCTGGTCTTTCACTGCAAGATTTGTTATTTGTGCATGATCTTGCATCACATTTGAATGGTCTGTGTTTATTAGCAAGATAGGTGTTCTTCATTCCTCGGTGCATCACCTCTGTTAGCTTAGGTCTATTTTCATGCATCTTCTTACCCTGTCTCCTTGGCAAGTTAGATTAGATTTTGAGTGAACCCTCTGCATTTTTTGTGTGCATCTGAACAGAGGAATAGGAACCAGCCTTCTCTAGAGATTCCTTCATCATTTTTCCAAGTCCCATGCTTGGAGAAAGGATTCAATGTTATGTAATCACACTGGATGCCTGAAAATCAACTTAGAAACCTGATCAAAATCCATGGGTGCTGTGATTTTGCATCAACAGTTTTGGCACGCCTGGTGGGACCAGAGGTCTCATTTTTATTGCAGCAAAGTTGATGTGCATCTGTTGTAATTTTTTTTCTTGAAAAGAGCTATTATTTACATATCTGGTGACTCCAAGGGGAAGAATCAACTTGTTTTAGTAGTGCAGGCCTAAAAACTCATGAGAAGAGTCACCACAAGGTCAAGAGTTGGAGAAGAAGAAGTGTTGTTTCAATACCTGCAATTATCTCCAAGGAGAAGGCAAAGAGGAAGAAGGATTCAAAGGTCTTCATCTCCACCAAACAGAACTCTCTCAACTCCTCCACCTGATAGGCCTTTCATTTAGTCAACAAGGGTTTTAAGACCAATTAGAATGGCACAAAACAACCCCTATGTCAACTTCACAGGCAACAGCCCACTTTCCCTCAATGCACAACATCCAATTCCTATTGCAGCCTTGAAGAACATTCCGTACTTCACTGGAGAAAATCAGAGTACTCCAAGTGATCATGTTAAAGAAATTGCCAACCTTTGTGCAATCCATGAAATCAATGAGATGCAAGTGGCTGTCAAGTTACTGGCATCTTCATTCAAGGGTAAAGCATTGCAATGGTTTAGGAGCCTTGGAGCTGGTTCTATCAAAAATTGGAATCAGCTGTGTATAGCACTTCATGAGCAGTTTGGAGAAAAGGGAGACAACTTATCTCTTTTGGAGCAGCTGAAAACCATCAAGAGAGCTCCCAATGAGCAGCTGACCGATTTCAACTTCAGATTTCAAAAGACTTGGGAGAGAATTCTAGTGGCAGTCAGGCCAACAGCAGAAGGTGCTTTTCTCTACTATCTCAAATCTCTAAATTCTGATATTTCTATGTTAATTCAGTCCATGGGAGGCATAACTATCCCTATGGCTTATAGCATTGCCATTAGGGCTGAAAATTGTTTGATCCAAGCTAGAAAACTTTCCCCTAGACCTCCCATGCCATTGTTTCCAAGTTTAGAGAGTCCAAACACCAATCAAGCACCTAATTTGGCTCCTTCTCCCACTCCTAGAAATCAGAGTTCAAATAAAGCTTCCACTTCATCTCCAAGTGGCCCAAATGAGCTTCAAGAAGTCATGAAGCAACTGTAAAATCTAGGCAATGAGCTGGTTACTCTCAAAAGGCAGCAAGCCCAAGGTTTGAGACCTTCTTATCAACCCCAAGCTCAGCCTAAAAGGCAGCCATACCAACCACAAAGGCCACCTAATCTAGTTGCAAATATGAATCAAACAAGGCCTCCTGCCAATAGACCATTTCAGCCCTATAATCCAAATGTCATATCTTCCTCTAAGGCATTGGTGCCAACACAAAACAACATTGCCTAGGAGTATGATTGGTGTTTTCCATGCAATGAGCCTCATAATCAATCCATGTGCTTCAATGGTGCTTTGACTCAAGCATTAATGGTGACAACTACTGGTGTGGAGGGTGAGAGCAGTCAAGAAAACAACCAACAACAAGAAACATTCCAACAGAAATCAACCCCAAATGACACCACATTGGCAAATTGGCAAGCAGAGGATTTTTTTGGCATGAACCAGGTAGTTTCTCAAGGTGTTGCAGCCAACACAAGGTCAAAAAGGAGGAATTTGGGTGAAGAACAGCCATTAGCCCTAACCAATCCAAAACCTTCCATGGCTCCACAAATGATTGGCAAGCAAAATCCAATTTCAAATGCACAAGGGCGGCCAAGAACAGCTCCTAGACCAACTCAAATGCTAGTTATTGATACCCACATGCAAGGAGTGAATGTACAAGCAAAGGGACGACAAAAGGATACTTCATCCCCATTCAACATCATTGATCAGATGAAGAAGACAAATGTTAATATATCAATGTGGGAATCCCTATCTATCCCAAGCCAAAGAGATCTGCTACAAGCTGCCATGAAGGACTGGTCAACTTCAAATCAACAAGTCCCAAGGCAAGACAAAGTGCTTACAAATGCTGCCCAGCCTGAGGGAAATCATGGAGGACAGCAAGGTAAAATGTTGAAGCCCCCTCCTTTCTATGTTTCATTGATCATTGGAAATCAGATAGTGCACAATTACATGATAGAATCTGGGGCAAGTAGCTCAGTAATGCCTAAACAAATCGCTGATCAGTTAGGGCTACAGTATGAAAACATATCCAAAGGGGTAGTATAGCTAGATGGGACAGTAGTAGCAATAGTTGGAGTGATTAGAAACTTGAGTCTTACCTTGCATGCATGTCCAAATGTTGTTGTTTTACAAGATGTATCAGTCATAGACCTTCCACCACTCTTTGCCCTATGTTTGTCAAGAGATTTCACAACCAAGATTGGGGTATATTTGTCTGTTGATTGGTCACACATGCTGTTCAGAACGAGGTATGGAACCAAAGCTACAATCTGGTCAGAACCTATTGCAAACTTTGATATTGAGCCTTACACTCCAAGTCAGGTTAACACCAATTGCTCAACATTTGATCAAGAAGATCACCCAAGCACTGATGAAGTTGACACTAAGGTTGGGTGCATCCCAGATCTAACTCTTGATGAATGGGCAAGCAAAATACATGCATTTGATCCTTATCAAGAAGTGGAAGAATCTGAGCTGGGAGTCTATTATATACACGAAGAAAATCAGCCTATTCCTAGCATCACCAAGCCAAACCAAAAGGATGACAATGAGGTATGGCAACTGTTTTTTGATGGATCAAGGAGTAGACAAGGTGCAAGAGGTGGAGCCATGCTTGTTTCACCTCGAGGAGTAAAGTAATACTCAGCTTTTAGATTTCAGTTTGCATGCTCCAATAACACTTCCGAATATGAAGCCTTGGTGCAAGGGATGCATTGGGAAATCAAGAAGAAAATAAAGAACTTGCAAGTCTTTGGGGACACTGAATTGATTGTAAATCAGGTCAAGGGACAACATGCTGCCAAGAATGATCTACTCAAGTGCTACAAGAACAAGGTGTGGGACCTCATGGAATATTTTGAGGGTTTTGGCATCAAAGCCATTCCTAGGAAAGAGAATCAAGCTGCTGACAAGCTTGCAGCAGTAGGGGCAGCCTTTGACATTGTGGAAAGCATTCAACAAGACAAGGTACAGCCAAACATCCATGTGATTGTGAGGCCTTCAGTTCCGGATAACAATGTCAGTTGGCAAGTGTTTGAGAATGACCAACAAATCATCCATTTCTTGTAAGAAGAAGCTGAGTTCTTAGCTAAGAATCAAGAAAAATTAGAACAACAATATGGTGACCAAGTGGTACAGCTGAGAACTAACAAGCTACCCAAGGGACTTATCACTTTGGAGTCTATTTTTAACCCCAATGATCAGTTTAGAAAGGAGAAAGCAAACATTCAGGTCAAGAGGGAGGATTCAGTATCCATCTTGGTAGAAGAGAACAAACCATTGCAAATTGGAAGGATGACAACTGAACAAGAAAGGTATGAGTTCATACAGCTGTGTCAAGAGTTCCTTGACGTGTTTGCTTAGATCTATGAAGACTTGAAGGGTTTCAATCCCAACTTAGCTCAGCATACCATCGAATTGGATCCAAATACTAAGCCTGTCAGGCAAAAACAAAGACCAGTCAATCCACACATGGAGCCTCTCATGAGGAAAGAATTGGACAAGCTGATTGAGTCAAGGATCATATTCCCAATCAAGCATTCTAGTTGGGTTGCCAACTTAGTTCCAGTCAGAAAGAATAGTGGAGAGATCAGATTGTGTGTTGACTTCAGAGACTTGAATAGAGCCTCTCTCAAGGACCATTACCCACTCCCTTCCATGGAGAAAATGTTACAGGTTGTAGCTGGTTCAGAAAGGTTTTCACTACTTGATGGCTACTCAGGCTACAATCAAATTATGGTGAAGGAGGAAGACCAGTTCAAGACAACCTTCACAACTAAATGGGGCACATTTGCCTACAAGAAGATGCCATTTGGCCTATCAAATGTTGGAGCCACTTTCCAAAGGGAAATGGATATGGCATTCAAGGGGTTGGTCAATAAAATAGTTCTGATATATCTTGATGACATCACTGTATTCTCCAAAAATTTAGTGGATCACCTCTTTCATCTGAGGCAGGTATTTCAGAGGTGTAGAAGATTTGGGGTATCATTGAATCCCAAAAAATGCATATTCCTGGCTCATGAGGGAAAACTTCTAGGCCATATTGTTTCAAAATAGGGATTGACGATTTACCTAGAAAGAGTTGAAGCAATTCGAGCATTGCCATTGCCAAGTCACAAGAAGGCTCTTCAAAGCTTCTTGGGAAGGATCAATTTTTTCCGCAGGTTTGTTCCAAACTTTATAGCTCTCGTAAAGCCAATAACGCTGATGTTAAAAAACAACATGGCATTTAAGTTAACATCTGAAGGCAAGGCAAGTTTTGAGGCAATAAAAGAGGCTATATCTCAAGCTCCCACTCTCATCAATCCAAAATTCTCCAAGGGTTTCATGCTATACGCCTTTGGTGGTGGAGACACAATTTCTGCAATCTTGGCACAACAAAACAAAGAAGGATTAGAACAACCAGTTGCTTTCTTTAGTCAAGGCTTGGAGGAATACGAAACTAGGTACTCTTTCATTGAAAATCATGTACTTGCAGTGATCAGGAGTTTAAAGAAATTCAAGCACCTAGTCTCAAACAACAAGATCCATTTATTGGTCTCTCATGCGGGAGTCAAGGACTTCCTTCTAAATAAGGATCTGAATGAGAAATGTGCAGGATGGATAACCCATGTCATGGAATATGACTTCGAGATTAAGGTCACCAAACTAGTACGTGGGAAGGGACTATGCAAACAACTAGCCTTGAGTCAGCAAGTTGAAGCAGGTAATATAAAAGAGGCTGTCTTGGTACTATAGGATGGTCAAGAATAGGAAAATGATGATGTGCCCACTCCCAGTTGGACTCAGAATATGATACACTTCCTACAGATAGGCCTATGCCCTCCAGAAATGAGCAAAGTGAAGAGGAGATACTTCAGATTACAAGCCATTCCATATGTGTTTGTTGATGGTGTTTTGTTTAAGAAAGACATCAATGGAGTTCTACTGAGGTGCATTGGGACAGGTCAAATTGAGAGGGTGTTATGAAATTTTCACGATGGAGATTCTGGAGGTCATTTCGCACCAAGAGTGACATCTCTAAAAATCATGAAGGCTGGTTATTATTGGCCTAAAATCTTCAGTGATTTCCATGCATGGATAAGAAAGTGCAAGAAATGTGCGCTCTTCACGGGAAAGGGAAGACTAGCAGCGCTTCCATTGCACCCAATTTTGGTCGACCAACCATTTATACAATGGGGATTGGAATTTTTCGGGGTCATCAACCCAAACTCAAGCCAAGGCCACAAGTGGATTCTCACGGCGACGGACTATTTCACCAAGTGGACCGAAGCAGTAGCACTCAAAGAGGCAAGTGAGTCTAACATACTAGAATTTTATGAAGAAATAGTGACCAGGTTCGGTGTGCCAGCCACTATCATATTTGATAATGCATTAGCATTCATAGGTTCCAAGATTATAGAATGGGCTGTCAAGAATGGAATCTACTTGAGAACCTCTTCAAATTATTACCCACAGGGTAATGGACAGGCAGAGTCCACGAACAAAAAGTTGTTAAGGATCATCAGAAGAACTCTAGATGAAAACCAAAGGACATGGCATACCAAGCTAAAATCAGCATTATGGGCTAACAGGATAACACCAAAGAGATCTACAGGTAGTTCTCCCTACAAATTGGTCTATGGGAAAGAGGCAGTATTGCCTATATCATTATAATTTCCAGCATTGGAGCTCATGAAGCAGTTGGAGTTGTCTGAGTTCAAACCAATGGAGGCCAGGTACGTAGAGTTGATGGAATTGGAAGAAATAAGAGAACATGTAGTTCTAATGATGAAAAGGATCATACCTTAGTAAAAATATGGTTTGATAAGAAGGCAGGAGTAAGGACCTTCCAGGAGGGGGACCTAGTTCTGAAATGGGATGTAGATCAGGCGAAACTTGGAAGGCATTCCAAGTTTGATGCCATTTAGAGTGGCCCCTACATGGTCACGAGATGTAAAAGTGGTAATGCCTTCCAATTTTCTGCATTGGATGGAGAAAAACTCCCGATTCCAGTTAACGGAATCTATCTTAAACATTGCTACTAAAAAGGAAAAGGTTTACCCTTGTAAATATTAGCCTAGATTTCAATTCCTCTAAGTGTGTATGCACATTGTCTTATTGTAGTTAGGTTTCTTTTTCCCTAAGTGCTTTGGCATAGGTTTTGTCACTCTCAGGTTGAATTTTTACAGTTCAGAGTGCTCTCAAGGAATGAGTTGCGGTATCAGGAATCGGGATCAGAGATCAAGTTGGCTTCAGATTATTACTCCATGCCCAATGGATGCTTCAAGCAGCTGACAGTTCTTCATCTAGTAGGTAGATGACCCTACTGAGTCACCAAAACTGTTATCCAAAATTCCCCCCCAGGGTAATTTTGATAACATGCATCGGATTGTTAGTCCCGAGCAATTATATGATTCAAAGCCCAAAATCATGTTTTCTGGGGTCCCCTCGGTTTCCTTCTAACTCTCCTGTCCAAGAAGGAATCCCAACAGGTTGATAAAATGGAAGAGATGCAAAAAATATGGTTGCAGGATTGTTCTAAGGCATTTTGGGTTTGCAGGCTTGGGTCCGAAAAAATGAAGAAAATCGGCTAAGTCTTGGTCTAGGTGGTTTAAGATAGTTGGGACGTAAAAGCACGAATCGGCCGAAAGGCCGCCAGGTGGTCTACGGGGCAAAGGAACATATGGGCCATGGGGACGCGCAAGACGTGAAAGGGTGAACCGGCCGAAGGTGAAAAAATTGACTAATTGTTGTGCAAATAAGGCTGGGACATCTGGGCCGTAAGGACGCGAAGGACGTGGAAAGGCGAAGCGTCCGAGAGCAAAGGTAGCCCATTTTAGGTGGTTCGGAAGAATTTTTCCCAGACAATCTAGGATAGTTGGAACAAATGTACGTAGAGGACGTGAACCACTCGGATCGGCCGAAACAGGGAACTTCAGTCCAGGACAGTTGGGACAAAGGGACGCGTGGGACACAAAAAGCTGAAGGAGCCGAGAGCCAATGAAATCTTGCCACTTCTTCACCGCAAATAGGAACAAGGAAGCCCGAATTGGGTGGTTCGGGAGTTTTTGTCCCAGATAATTTGGGACATTTGGGACAAAAGGACGCAGAGGACGTGAAAATCCAGGAGACCCGCGGACGAATCAGAACAGGACACGTGTCCTAAGGCGGGGGAAGAATGGAAATTTTTCCAAAGTTATAAAACGTCAAAATTTCAAAGGGAAACCCATGGGAGGTAGAGGAGAGAGAATTTATCATCCAATCAGCACCCGACACATGTCATCTAAGTGGCAGAGTGCGGGAAAAATTCAAATATCCGTTTTGGCCTGTTTTGTTCCCTAAATCTTCAGATCGCCATAACTTTTGATCCAAAGCTCGGGTTTTAATGTTCTTTATAACAATGGAAAGCTGGAGAGATTATCTACATGATTTCAGCATCAATCTTGAATATTGGTTCAGTTTGGAGTGAGAAATTCAATAAAACGTCTATGGCGTGTAATAATAGACAGAAGTGACATTTCAACAACCAGCTTTAATGCAACAGACAGTTCGTCGTTTCTGCTAGACAGTCCGTCGTTTTTCCAGGATTCACCAATTCTACCATGATGAGATGAACTAAATGTGACCTAGAAGTGGTTGGGGTAAATATGACTTTCCTCCCTCTTCCCTCTCTCATTCTTTCTATATATTGTAAGGAGGGGCTTCTTTCTAAAAAGGTCGAACATTCATGTTTTTCTCCTCCCTTCTTCTCTTTATCAGGCGAATTTGTGGAGTTCAAACCTCCCATTTAAAATTGTAATGTGAATCTACCTTTTGGCATTTTGTAGTTTATTGTATCAATCTTTGGAGCAAGTAATGCATATCTGTGGATGATTCTCAACCCTCTCTGTGTTTATTTGCATCCTCCTGGTCTTTCACTGCAAGTTTTGTTACCTGTGCATGATCTTGCATCACATTTGAATGGTATGTGTTTATTAGCAAGACAAGTGTTCTTCATTCCTCGGTGCATCACCTCTATTAGCTTAGGTCTATTTTCATGCATCTTCTTACCCTATCTCCATGGCAAGTTAGATTAGATTTTGAGTGAACCCTCTGCATTTTTTGTGTGCATCTGAACAGAGGAATAGGAACCAGCCTTCTCTAGAGATTCCTTTCTCATTTTTGCAATTCCCATGCTTGGAGAAAGGATTCAATGTTGTGTAATCACACTGGATTCCTGAAGATCAACTTAGAAACCTGATCAACATCCAGGGGTGTTGTGATTTTGCATCAACACTACCCTCTCCCCATGATGGACCAAGTATTGCAAGTTTTCATAGGATTAGAGATTCTATCTATGTTAGATGGATTCTTGGGGTACAATCAAGTAGAGGTGAGTACTGCAGATCAACATAAGACTTTGTTTACTACTCCTTGGGGCACCTTTGTATACAAGAGGATGCCATTTGGTCTCACAAATGTTGGTGCTACTTTATAGAGGACCATGGAATTGGATTTTGGTAGTTTGAAAGGGAAATTCATTGTTGTGTATTTGGATGACTTGACAATGTTTTATAAAGCAAGAACAGATCACTTCGAACACCTTGAAACAATACTACAAAAGTGTATAGAGCATGGGATTTATTTAAACCCTAAGAATTATGTGTTTTTTATCATAGAAGGAAATTTGTTGGGACACATTGTTTCAAAGGAAGGGATAAAGATTTATCCAGAGAGATTTCAGGCCATCCAAAAAATTTCTCTTACATCAAGTAAGAAAGGTGTCCATTCTTTCTTTGGTAAGATCAATTTCCTAAGAAGATTCATCCTCGATTTTACAAAACTTACTATGAGAATTTATCACATGATGCAAGGGAATCAAACTTTTGGTTGGTCCTCTGAAGGGAAGAAATATTTTGAGGACATTAAATAGGATATTGCAAAGACTCCAATCTTGGCATGCCCTAACTTTAGCAAAGATTTAATTATCTATTGTGATGCCACTAAAAATATCCTAGATGTTGTGTTAGTTTAGAAGAATGTTGAATATCATGAGATCCCAATTGCATTAATGATTTATGTCTTGAAAAATCATGAGTTGAAGTACACCATGATAGAGAAACATGCTTTTGCAGTTGTCAAGAAGTTTAGGTTTTACATCCTTAATTCTCATTTTGTGGTGCTAGTGCCTAATACAACAATCAAATCCATTCTTACTCAGCAATAATTTGGAACCAAGAGAGGTAATTAGGTAGAAAAGGTGCAAGAATATGATCTTGACATCAGGCCAACAAAGATGGTTTGGGGTAAGGTCCTGTTTGAACTCATTACTGAGGAATCTACCAAGGAGTTGTCCAAAGATGGAGAATGATGACACTACTCACTTTTTGACCTATGGAGAATGTCCATCTTACTTGAGTGCCAAAGATAAGAGAGTAGACAAACTGAGGTTTGTACAATATGTGTTATGAGAGAATGCTTTGTTCAAACGAGGCATAGATGGAAGGTTTTTGAAGTGTGTAGACAAGGAGCAACAAAAGAAGTTGCTCTCTACTTTTCATGACTAGGATTGTGGAGGTCATTTCTCCTCTGGTGTAATAGCTCATAAAATACTTTGTGCTGGTTATTACTGGCCCACTCTATTCAAAGATGCATCAAAATGGGTTGGTAAATGTGAAGCATGCTAAAAAAAATTTGGAAGACCTAAATTGGTTGCTTTGCCTCTCAAGCCTGTAGTGATTGAAGAGCCATTTCAACAATGGGGTTTAGACTTCATTGGAGCACTCAATACATCTTCCAGTGTTGGGCATACCCATATTTTGACTGCCACATATTACTTCACCAAGTGGGTGGAAGCAGTCCCAGTCAAGAGGTCTACTTTTGAGGTAGTTTGCAACTTCATTAAGGAAAATATATTGATTAGGTATGGGACCCCCAAACAAAATTGTGACTGATAATACTTACAAATTTTCTTCTACTAAGATGATGTACTTCTACTATGGGTATGCTATCTCCCTTGCTCAATCTTCATATTACTTCCCCCAAGGGAATGGACAGGTAAAATCAACAAACAAGAACTCGGTGAACATAGTTAGAAATCTTGTAAATGATTCTTAGATGAATTGGCATAAGAAGATATATGATGAAATTTGGGATGATAGAATTACACCCAAGAGAGAAATTGGATTGTCTCCTTTCCAAGTGGTTTATGGTGTGGAATCTCAAATTCTAGTAAAGATGGAATTTCTAGCCTTGCATCTAATGAAAACCATTGAAGATTCAAGTTTCAGTAGCTCTTTGGACAAGAGAATTTCATACCTTCAGAAGCTTGATGAGGACATATTGCAATTGTTGAGAGAATAATGACTCATCAGTTGAAAGTAAAGGTTTTGTTTGACAAGAAATACAAACCCATAGTTTTCCAAGTGGGAGACATTGTTTTTCTTTGGGAAAAAAGACATGAGCCATGAGGAATCCATGGTAAGTTTGATTCTCTTTGGCTTTGTCCTTTTAGAATCAGACATTTTGCTGGAGAGAACTCTTTTAATCAATATTACATGGATGTATCTCCTCTCCCACTTCCTTATAGTGGGAACTACCTAAATTTTTTTAAATCCTAGGTATCTAGGAAGACCTTTTGTACATTGTGTTTGGTTTTTAGTTTTTGGCTTCTTTCCCTTTCTTGTTCTTTTTTGTGTGGTGTGTTTTGTTTTGGGTCTCCCCTTTTGCTTTGTTTTGTTTCTTTTCCCGTCTTATGTGTGTTTCCTTGTATTGATTTTTCTTTTGACTCATTTTCCCAATGGATAAGGAAGTGGTCCTCTTTCTAAGAGTTATCTACACTTCTTTATCTTGGCTTGTGTCTTCCAAGCCAAGTCATCCCTAGAAAGAGCCAGCGATTTTCACCCTCAAAATTTCCATCATTTTCCAAGTCTAGACTTAAAATTTTGAGTTGGTGCCTCTAAAAATATTGAAAATAAAGTATTGTGAAATGTGTTTCTTTCTAATGGCTTGTGGTCTCCTGGAAACTTCTTCATCATATGGGAAATTTTTTCCCATTTCTGAAAAGGTAAATAAATCCTCCTAACTCTTCATATTTTTCAAGTTATGGCCCGAGGGACTTGAGATGGTATTATTTTCCCAAGGCGAGCTGGCGGGGCTATGGGGGTTTTTTTTGCACTTTACACCTTTTGGAAAAAAGGTGTAGTTGGTGATGGTAGGCCCACGAGCCCATGCAGAGAGATATAAAAAAGAATGCATAAGGCCCACCACCAATCAGATGGTGCCATGTAGCCATGTTGAAAAGTCAAAGTGAGGATGCGGGTCGACGGATATTTTTGAAGTTTTAAGCATTTTTATCAAAAAGAGTTATAAGTAAAAACCAATCCACAACCCCGTCACCAAGTAGATAATGCCACATTTCTGACCATTGAAAAGTCAAAGCGGGTGAGTGGGCCAAAATGTTCCAAAACACCTTTTCGTTAAAAAAATTATAAAACATAAAATTTTTCCCCCCCACGCCCACTCCAATCAATTTATTCCAAATGGGTGGCCCAAATTTAAAGTTATAAAAGAAAATTGAATGGCCCATATTTAAACTGGCAAAATAATGTAACGACTGCATATTTAAAAATCTAGTTTTTCCACCATTAACATTTCTTTGCGAATCAAGAATTCGAAATGACACGAATGATTGTAATAATTTGAAATTGTTTCTTGCTTAATTGAGGAATTTGTAACCATTTCTTGCTTACTAGAGGAATTTATAACCATCTCTTGTGAGCTATTTCATGGGATTTCAAAGCCATTATACGGGTTGGAATTTTGATATTCTAGAACCGTAATTTCAAATATGAAGAAATCAATACAACGGTTTTCCCCTTTTTCCTTTATTTTCTCTTTCCTTCTTGCTCTGATCTATGCATCATTTAATCCTTGCATGCTTAGAAAATTTGTGTTCTAGTTTATACAATCTCAAGAAATTTGAGTCTGTTGATTTTTCCCATTATAATCGTGAATGGTTCTACTCTATATCTCAATTCCTCAATACATATAAGGGTTTTCTCTGCCATCTCTTTTCCCTGAAAGTATTGTCTTCTTCTTCCTCCCTCCTATCTTCAAGTCTTATATCCTCATGTATTGATAACTTTCCAATAATAAAAAACATTTCAAGATATCAGAAAACCACCATTGAATGAAATATTGTGTATTTGTACATAGGCTTTTCACCTATTTTCAATGAGGGAACATATCCCATAAAAGATGAGGCACTTGCTTGTCCCCTGACTGTGGTTTCATCCCAAGTGCAAATTTGAAACCCAACAACTATGAAACACTCCAGTTCCAGAGTTCATAATCTATTGTTGAGGTTCTAAATTTGACATGAAACTCACCACACTCACTCTCTACATTATACGCTTCAGGGGTCATATATTTCTAATGCACACTTCAAACTATTTCTTGATGGTGCAGTCTCATTATATGGTACATTCTCGACTGCTGAGGGGGAATCTATCAATGAATCTCATCTCATGCATACTCATTCACATTCACTTGGGGGAATGTCACCCCTATCACACTCACAAATCATTCCATTCCATTTCACACTCACATCATATAACATATCTTGGTTACACATTGGTCTTTCTTATTTATTCTCGCATGTACACTTTGATTACTATGTTAGCAATATAATTTGTATGTCATTATATTTATCATACACATATACACATTCACTTTCCTTATATTTGTGATCACATACTTTATATCATTACATGCAATAAGGATGTTTGGCAATTTGCCACTTATTAGTGCTACAACAGCTCTTGGGGGTATATACATTCATACACATTCCAATTGTTGTTGTTTCAATTTATATATTTTTTATTTATACTAACACACTAAATTTGATCAAATCATACATATTTTAACATACTCTTTATCTTTCCAACATGTTAATGGGTGCTTCATGTGCAACATTTTTCCTGGCGTAAATCTATGTTACCATGGTTATTTTATATCTTTCTTGTCATTATTTTTCATTGTTTACGAGCTTTTACCTTTGTCTTGCGTGCACATCGTATGAATTTTGCCACTTTAGTCTCAATTTTATTGCAACATATTGAGTGATGTCTGATGTTTGCAACCTAATTTTTGTGGTCTATATTGTCTTCTTGCTTTTTAGCTTAAATATTTTTGTCTATATGAGTATTTTTCTTGTTTACACTATAACTTGTTTTCATCCACTTTATTTGTGTGTGCTTTGGTTTCTACCAAGCACATTTCTTCCTTCCCTGTAGGGAATTAGTATCAGTTTTAGCATCTAGTCCTTATTTAGGCATCCTCCTCCTAGTGATGTCACATGTACCCCAAATGAGGGAGGCATCATTTGGTGAATCAGTCATCCCATACAACGGTTTACAATCACAGTACAACATAGTCTTAAGTATCACTATTGGCCCAAATCCTGACTTGAGTCCTCATCATGACATAGATGCTAGTTCCCAAGCATAAATAGTAACACCTGAGCACCATTGATCCTTCCTAGGTGATTATGACCAAGGGGAAGTTACATAGTTTTTCTTAGTTTGCCACGATTCACAATGGATTTTACAATACATGCACCATACTTTAACACTCGACATACATGCATTATACTATATTTTCTATTTTTACATTGGATCCAACTGGATTAAATGTGAACACATCATCTGTAGTGGTGTTTATACTTTGAGAAGTAGTGAAAGGTTGGATAATAACATTAGACCTTTCTCCATACACTTCTTCTAAACTTGGGGTGAGATTGCCCAAAAACATTACACTTGGCGAAAATGATGTGAGGTCACCCAAAAAATTCGTTCTTCTACAACATATTTGAGATTCATTCTATCTCTTTCACTCATCATGATCAGGTGCACAAGTTTCTTTTCACATTTTTAGATACTTTTTACTAATATAGATCAAATATTTCATATACACATATTTGACTAATTGTTTTCTCTTCTCTTTTGTAGTTTTGTCCTTATGGGAATAAAAAATCATATCATAAAGCATCAAGGAACATTAACAACAGATACAACATGACATATACACATACACTTTCACCCCTAGGGTCATTTTCACTTCCTCTTCTCTATCTTCCACACTTCATTTTTATCGCTCCACAATTTTTCTTATCTCCTCGGCATGATTTTCTCCATCAATCTACATGGTTATCAAGTATGAATCTCTTATATACTATATGTTATCAATCATTCAATCAAAAACATAAATTTGTGAAAAATGTAGACACTAAATCATGTATTTTGGGTATATTTCTAGTTCTAATCACATACCACTATTCATATGATTCCTAAGTGATAAAAGTACTAACTGATCACTTTATTTGGCCTCTTTTCTTGATTTCTTATTTATTTCTTGGTTTTACACACCTTACCTAGTCTGAATTTTGACATTTCATTTTTTTGAGTTTAGACATCAAGGCCCAGTTAGGATGTCAGCGCCAAGGTGCCCCCATCTCCTATGGGTGCCCTCGATCTCTTTGTATCTTGCTTACACCTTTTGGGTCCTTTCTAGTTGTTTGGAATATTATTTTCTTGGTGGTCATTATTTTAGTGGCTAACTATAAAATTTCAAGGGAATCATATAAATGTAAATTTATGTGGCCATAATAAAGGTCGAAGTACTAAACATCTACTATCATCACCTAAGGTTGTATCCAAAGGCCATTACAAGAGCATCAAAACATCTATATGGAATCCATTCAAGGAACAATGGATTGCATTCTTCTACATACACTTCATAGGAGGGGATGTTCATTTTTACATGCACACATCTATTTACATCTTCTACATCTATTTATTGCACGCTATCAAGTGTGACTCGTATAAGAGCCACCTAGGGAATGATTATACACACACACACATGTAGAACTACATGGAGTATAAAATATAGTGCAGTGTCTAGATAATAAGTTTAGTCAGCTAGGTGACTACTAGGGTAACTCTGAATCCCCATTTTCAACTTTTTATTTTTAGTATTTGATTTGTTTTGGAGTTTTATAGGTGATCTTTCTCTTTACATGTTTTAGGAAAGTTTAGTGATCAAGTAACAAAGTAAAGAAGACTAAAGGAGACACCCAAAAAACATCTCATGACCCTACAAAACTAAGTATCTGAGGTACTGAGTAGTCATAGGCACTTAGAGGAGGTTTTCATCTCCCCAAGTAACCTTTACCCTACACAAGGGCCCTAACACCAACATTTCCAACACTCGCGTAATTTTCTGGGACAGGGTTGCGACAATTTTGGACCCATCGATTCCATCAGTTTTCTAGATTGGAAAAACTTTAGAATTATTTTCAAATAAGATAATTATCTTAACCACGTTTTTATAACTACTAGGATTTCATATTTTTCTAGCTTACTTGCTTATGTCAAATATGTATTTCATTGTCTATATTTTTGCTCTAACTTAATTAGAATTTAACATTTATTTCCCAATATTTGTTAAATCACATGGACTGTTGAACACTCTATCTCTCTCTTGAATGTTGGAAGGTGATGATAACCATTAAAAAATGGATACTTTGGGAACATTAAATTATTTAAATTAAATTCATTGGTGATCTATAATGATAAAAAATATTATGAAAGATGATTGTTTACTTAAATAGATGAAATTTGGTTGACTATTTGATATTGTATGAATTTATTGTAATTATTAATGATGTTTCTTGTCCTTTGTATTATTTACATGAATAGTAAATATTTATTGAGGAATGAGAAATGCATTCACTGTCTGATTGTTGACTATTAAGTTAAATGATTCCTTTATTTAGTTATTTCCAAGATTGGATAATGATCTAGTTAATGTTCATTATTTAGAGCCAAATATTTATACTTAGTTGAAGGACACTTGTTGACATTACTCTTGTGGGGTATTTAAATGGAATTTAAGGATGTTGTTATGAATATTATTCAATATTATTGTAATCAATAACTGCAATAGTATGTGAATTTTATAAATAAAAAGTTACGTTATTCAGTTGATTTCTTGTATTGTTTGTAAACATTCCTTACAATATGAAGTGTCATTTCATTTGAGTAATGATATATATACTTAATTAATGAACTAGGAAGTTTATTAGTTATCAGATAAGTTAGCCTTGAATTATTCTATATTTCATTTAAATGCAACAAGAATATGATTTACTTAACTCATGCTGGTTCTTTGAAATGGCCCATATATACATTTTATATGCTATAATTGCATGAAGGAGTGACATTCATGAAGTGATTGATTGCAATGTTTACTCATGATTACATCATATATTAATTGTTTAAAACATGAAAATGATTGTTATACTTATTTTTTAAACATGAAATTATTATCTTAGCAAGTTTATTAATGTGCATTTTGCTTAATGTACTATCATGATTAATTGTATACAATTATTTTTGACAGTAAGGGATTATCTTTATTAAGTTTTTAATAAAATACTTTGTTGTTTTGTATCATATTTTTTTAGATATGAACTTATCTATACATGTTTTAATAGAAAATTATAAATAAAGTTATTTGATATTATGATATGAAATTACGACTGATTTTATTGAATCATTTTAAATGAACAAATATGTGAAAGAAGAACATATAATGATAAGTAAAAATAAAGGAGAAACACATTAAATTTTTATCATACCTTATGAAATAAATTATACTAATAATATTAATTGATGAACTTATGAGATTGAGTTCTAAATTTATTAAGGATCAACTCAATACAAGACATGGTTAAGTAAACATCTATTTAATGAAAAACACTACCTTGTGATAGTTCAATATGAGGTACTCACAAAATAAATTAACTCATTGAGTTACTATAAACATCTATCAAGAATTGGATATCATGTAATGATACATTATAACCTATCGTGAATATGAGTTTATTTACTTACCTTTCACGGATAACTAAAAGTGTAAATGAGGTGTAGATACTATCTCCCATTCTTACTTTAGATAGAATACTACCCATGCCAGTTTAGGATGGATACATGAATGGTAGTGTGGGCATAATGATGAAATTCATTACATGGTAACTATATTTCCTATAAGGGTCCTATGATGGGACTGATATGGTCCTTTCGATTAGTAGGGTGAGTCATATAATCTACTTCTTCAAAACTAAAACTCAATTTCTTGAACAAAAAAATGAGCTCTAGATAACTATGTAGAGATGGTTGTGCAGTTACCAAGACAATTTTCATTGAATTGTGTACATTCAAAAAACTAAGCGTACATTAAAATGCTTGAATCTCTAGCCAAAGTAGTGTAACTAGTTTATTACATTGTGTGTTCACCATTCCCCTCACTACTTACGTTGTCAGATATTGGATGGAAAAAAAATTATATGTTTTCTAAGTAAAAACTTAGGAGATGCACATAGTTCTCATGACCTCTAAAATGTTTAATCAAGAGTATACAATTTATAAACACTTGGTTACAATGAATTAAGGGGGATTAGAAATATCTAACCAATCCTTTATAGCCAGACATGGTTATAATTTTTTATCAGATGGATTGTAAACATTTAATTATGGTGAATTAATTAGCTGTAAGCTGAAAATAATTAAATGAATCAATTATACTAAAGGGTTTTTTATTTTTTTAACTCCCTTAATTTGGATGAATCATAACATAGGTGTTACATAATTGGATGAAGGGGCAGGGCTTCCATTTTCAACTTACTAGTGAAGAAGGCACATTCTTTTCATTTCTTGACCCATTGATATGCATCCGTGAATAATGTGGGCTAGAAGTATCCTACTATGAGCATTTTCACTTTTGTATTCTTTCCTGATAAATTTTTTCTTGAGAAACCATCATGTTTTTTCAAGACTTTATCTAGTAGGACACCATCAATATCCCTTTTGAAAATAATTTTGTTAATTAATAAAAAGGAATCGACTGTAACCTTAGGTGTCTCCTCTTTATCTTATGAAAAATATGAGGGTAGACATCAATTTATACAAATGTTGTTATTTCATTCACCCAATTACCATGGATAGGTTTAATTCATTTTTCATGCAAGTTTTTATCAGTCCACGCACTTTCTTGTTAAATATCACCTAAATCTTGTGAATCCTCTGTGACTTTTTCTCACTATTCCTCCACAAAAAAAGAAGCTTCTTGATTCTCCTCAATATCCAAGGAAAGCTATTCACATAAGGATCTTCATCTCACCAAATTTTTGGCCTTGATGGTCACATCAAAATCCATAATTCTAATAAGCCATCCAACACTCTTTTCACTAATTTTCCCCCCATGATAAAATATTGCACACTTAGGTGTGATATTAAGACTTTGATGTAGTTGGTGGCTAGTATAGTTTTGAAATTTGTAAGATCCAAAAATATGGTGAAAACACTTTTTTCAAAATGGTATACATGACTCTGAAATCTTTCAATTTATAGCTAAATAAATACATAGGCTACTCTAAGTCTTCATTATTATTTTTAGTGAGAACCACAGATACACTAACATCCATGACATAAACATAAAGGGTGAAATCATTTACAAATTCTATATTTATGAGTGTTTGTGTTTAGGCTATTACAACTTTAATCTTGGTGAAGTTTTCTTTTCCTTGTAAGGTCCAATTGAAATCAATTTCCTTCCTTAGCATCATGGTGATATGATAGACTAATCCAGAAACATTAGGAAAGAACTTCTTAATGAGATTGATCTTTCCTAGAAAGTATTGAATATTATTTTTTTGAGTTGGAAATGAGAGGGAGAGTATGGTAGAGACTCTTTCTAGGTTGATTATGATTCCATCATTTAAAACAATGTTACCTAATAAACTACCTTGTGGAATAAAAATTCATTTCTTTGGGTTTAATGACACTCTAAACTCTATTAAAAAATTTAAGACTTTCTGCAAATGTTCCAGGTGATCTTCCATGTTTTGAGAAGACTGTGATATAATTCAGGTAGACAAGGATGAATTGGTTTATGAGTCTATGAAAATAAATGTCCATTAAATTTTGAAAGGTGACACCCACATTTGAAAAACCAAAAGTCATTTCTTGATATGCATATGTTCCCCACTTGGTTTTAAACATGTGTTTATATTGTTTTTTAATCTACTATTTATCCAATTAAAACTTGAATAGCCATCAAGCATGGAGAACCTCTCAGACCTAGCCACCATTTGAAGGATTTTCTCCATAGAAGGTAGAGGATGATAATCTTTTAATGAAGCCTTGTTCAAGTCCCTGAAATCCTCATAGAGCCTTATCTTACCATTCTTATTCCTAAATGGAACCAAATTTTCAACCTAGAAGGAATACTTGAAAGGAAATATTATTTTTAATTAAATGAGTTTGGATAACTCATTCCTCATGAGGGGTTTAATCTTGGGATTCACATGTATCTATTTTTTCCTAACTGGCTTAGCTATGGGATCAAGATAAATAACATGTTGATACATGTTGGGATTAAATAATTTTAGATCCTCATAATTCCATGAGAATACATCATGAAATTTTGACAAAAAGAAACAAAATTTTGTTCTTCTTCAACACTACATACCTTTCCAAGAAGATCTTTTTCTTATGCAATGGCGACTTGAATGCAATCCTCTTGATCTATGGAAATGATTCCATTTTCCCCTTTTTTATCATCATAATATTTTAAAATTTATACAAGAGTGATTAATCCTTCTGGTACCTTTTTTGTTCACAAATGAATGATCTAATCACCATAGTTGTCTTACAGGGAAGGTTACAAATTTGAAGAGAATTCTACCTCGTTTTGAATGTATTGAATAATTTTCTCGTCATTCTCATAAAATTTCTAGTTGATATCATTATCCAAGATGGATGTTCTTACAATGGCTTTGACATGCTAAATTCCTTGGATAATTTCATCCTTGGGAGATAACTAGGAGTCAATAGTTTCCATTTGATCCACCTCCTTAATATTATTTTGTAAAAATACCTAAAGGTTGAAATATTTGAAACTTTCAATGAGATCCCAAACTCGGTGCCTATAAGCTCTCAAAATATTGTTCTTAGTTATAAATTTTCCCCTAACTTGGTGAATGACCAATTCAGTGTCCCCAAATACTTGCAAAGATTTTATTTTTTCTTCTTCATAATCAACAGACCATGAACTGACACCTCATATTCCATTATGTTGTTGGAGCATGTGAATTGCATCCTATTTCATACTTATTCATACTCCTTGAACCATCAAAATACATATTTCATAGTCCAAAAACATCATTTTCCTTTTCTTTGTGTGGCATAGGAATGATGAAGTTTTCCTCATATATGCAATCAAAGCCCAAAACAACTTTCCACAGTTGTATCATAGGGATAAAATTCATAGTACACTTTTCCAATTAATCCAACATAAGATAAGGAATTGAAACTGATTAATGCATTGCATCAAATAGTTCAGGGTCACGTTGTACCTTTTTATATAGTCACAATGTACCAAAATGTCCTCTAATACCTTGTAGATCATGGTCTCACAGTATACATTTATACCCAAGAATAAGTTGTAGGAAAAAATTAAAAAACCTTTACATTTTTTGTGGGAATGGCCCTGATTGATATGTCATCGATAAAAGAAATAATTATTGAACCAAGGAGTGGGAGGGTGATAATTATCCTAAGATTAAGTATATGGCATGTGAAGATGTTACTGTAACTATTTTATATATAAGGGTTGATGATTTTCTTCCTAGGAAAAATAAGGAAAATTACCTCCATTAAATCAAGGATGATTTTATTTGACATTGTGAATGGTTCTTTGGAAGGCATCAGTAGTTTAATGATTGTATGAGAATCCATAATCATTAACATTTTGGTTTCAAGGTTTTGTTAATACGTGAAGATTATTTTATGTTTGATATTAATTTTAACTTTAATTTTGTTTTGGTGACATAGATGGGATGTAGGATCCCAAAAAAGGATGGACTAAAACCCCATAACCATCATAATGTGCACAAGACAATACTCAATCTAAATAAAACATGTCAATAGTATGATAAAATAAACACATATTTAAATAAAAATAAATCTTTCGAATATATTATTCATATAAATAGTAACATCATACTAATCGCCAATTATTCATCCTTCACTCTTAGGAATATTTATGTTTACACATTTAATGATTCATAGGGATCCAAAATGACTCTAATTCATCAAATCAGTCAGCACAAAGAAGGAAAATAAATACATGGAGGTTCTATATTTTTAGTAACAGGACCGCTACTCTATGTAGAGTGGTAGTTACAGAACCACCACCCAACTAAGGCAGTGGTCATGGGACCTTCGATCTACATTGGGTGGCAGTCCTGGCTCTTTCGGACATAAAACAAAAATATGAAATGAATAACCCCATAATTTGAAAGGTTTTCTATGTATCTTCTCCTCCGTGACCTTTCCCATTCTCTAGTGCATGAGAGGACATGAGAAAGACTATAAATATATGTTTGTAGAAGAGAACAAGATCATCGAAGCATGAAAGCAAGTGATAAATAATTTATTAGTGATGTAATTGTGTTTTGTAGAAGAAAGGAGTGTTAAGATAGAGCAAGAAAGTAATTGGGAGGAAGTGTGAGATATTATCTACTTCTCTTTCATACTTATTGTAATTTCTGTACTTATTTGTGAATTCATCAATAAAAGTGGGAAGAAAGAGCAATTACCCTTCCTGACTGGTTTTTCCTCCTCTATGGGTTTCCAAGATATAACTTGTTGGTGTTTATGAGTTTATATTCTTTCCTTTCGTATAATTATGGATTCTAAGCATAAGTAAAATTGATTCACTAGCTATCTCTATCATTTTCTAATAGAAAGTAGAGCATCAGTGTTAATTTTTGATTTTGTGGATAATTCCAAAGTTGAAGAGTTTACAAATCATTTACTATCAACATAATTTTATGATTAATTATCCTCTCTCATGTCACAACCTCTTCATTCTATCAATTCTAAGTGATATTTATGATTGAATCCCTAATCTACCCTTAAGAATACTTTTGGTTCTTTCTCAAAAATTAACCAAATATCTAAGACAATTGGATATAATTATATAGTTGTTCATATCACCTCATAGGAATCCTAATAATATAGAATTATAATGAAAGGATCAAAGGACCCAACAATAGCTCCAAACACAAGTCAACCTTTCCCACAAATTATGTTTTTAATTGATCAATTATTCCAAGTTCTCAACTTAAACATGATTATAAAAACTATGTTGTATATTGAATGATTTTGTAATAGACCATATATAGAAAATAACACTTAACAACATTACAAAAAATACTTGCACACTATAAAATAATGAAACATAAGACTCCACAATCTTTTATAAATGTATTTATTCACTACGAGGATTTAGAAACATAACAAAATTCTCTACAAAATGTAAATGATGATTGAATATAGTATGCACTATAGTTAGTTGACACATTATTTCCCGTGAACCTAGATGATCCTATGTCGTTTGGTTGATTTTTTTCAAACATGCACATGAGATAATTTTTTCTTTTTTCTTGCTTTATGGATTCCTCAATAGTGGTAGGATAAAATGACCTAACCATATATTGAAAGAGAGGTTATAAGGAATTAAGTAATATTTTATAGTGAGCATCATCGGTATACAATTTTTTTATTCTAGTGTAAATATTTTTCAATTATTTGATGAACAATTTGACGTTATCAGTATCACCTTATTTAAAATTGATGAAGATGTTCAAGTTATTTTCAGGTAATTCTTCAAAATAAATTTATTTGAGTATAATATTTACTTACCCATCATGTTCAACAATGGATTTATAAATAAGTGAATGATATCAATTGAAAGAATTTACTATTAGGGTCTTGGATAAAATATTGGAAACCACATATAAGTTATCTTTGATCTAGTAATTATAGACATTTTCAAAGGCTCTAATAAAAAGTCTAGGGTTGGTTGAACTATCAGAAGTAATATAATAATATAGACCTCTAATATCCATAATGGATATGTAGGGGGGCAAAGGTTCTTGATTTCACTTTTTGTGAATCTATATTTCATTCCCTTTTAAGATTTTAGAATTGTTTCTAATTCAAATACATAAAAGGATGAAATAATGAAACAAGTGGATATTATGATTTAATTAACTTCCAAAATTAATTGAAAAAAATAGAATAACACTTTTCAAAGTGACTATTTAAAACACAAGAGATGATTGCATTTAGTTGATTCTATGTGGATTTAGGAGACTCTGAGTGATATGAGTGTAGGAATAGGATGATTTGAGATTAAAAATTATTTCTTATAGAAACCAAAACTTGAGAATGAACCTAGTCAAAACTATACTAGGTAAAGAGCGTCCATATGGTCCTGACCCTTTTGTACGGTCTTGGACCTTCTTCGAATATGGGTCTGTAATTTTTTGAGTGCTTTGCATACCTCAAAATGAATGTCATTGTGTGTTAGTTTTCTTCACTCACGTTCAAAATGGATCTATAAACTCTACCCAAACCCTAGGACCCTTATAATGTAAGGAGGAATTCCTACAAAAAAAATTTAGGTGGGTTTGTGAAACCCTTGTTTACTACCTACATCACTACTACTCTGAAGAGGGATAAAACCACACATTATTATCGTTGCATGTGATATCTACTATACTGATATAAAAAATTGAAAATCATGCTTTGATAATCCTTTATTTGAGTTTCACACTTGTTAAAATACTTGGGAAGGGTCACTTCGCTTCTTTTAGAATAAATATTGAGACTCCAAGACCTATAAGGAGAATTCAAAGCTATAGATAATGCTTCCTAAATGGATGTGCACATGTTACTTCATAGTTTAGGGAGATTGGATTTCTTATTATGCTTCCTTTTACATGATGAGTTATTAAAGTTATAGGTCCTTAAATGAGGTATGATTTACTTATTTATATATGATTCTAAATATTGATATTTCATATTATATTAACCAAGGGGATGTATTTTCTCATAATAATGTAATAGTATTAGAAGAATTAACCCAACGTATTTCAGTGTAAAATCATACAGTAGGGTCGACTTGGAGAATTGTACAAATTGGTTGAAAATGGTAGTTTTGAAAAAAAAAGGGAAAAACATGTTTTGAATTTATGGGTCAAAGGATGGATGTTTCTAGATGTGTTGTATACTATTAAAATTTTAAAAAAAGTAACAAAACATATGTGTGCAAAGATAAGAAAGTACTTAAAGAGTTGTCATGGTGTGTTAAACATGAGTGAGGAGAGTGAATTTGTATATGAAAGTGTGTAATTTCAAGATCAACAGTGTCAAAGGATTTATTTCCAAAGTTGATTGTTTACATTTACCCCCTTTAAGTATGAAATAAAATTACATGCTTAAAATAAAATATACTTGAGTGTCTAGACATACTTTTTCTTTACTCACAATATATATTTTTTGTAATGTCCCATTGCGCTGGTGTTGGCATGCTCCAAAATGAAACCTACAATACAAAGTGTAGTGAATGCTCAAGATAGGAAACTAAAAATTAACTTAATATCTAATGAATGTATTGTAAATAAAAGTGTAACAAGAAATGTTAAAATAAATGCAAAACATGGAAGGAATACACCTATTTATTTTACAGAGGGAATGTTCTCCCATTCTTGTTCCCTAAAGATTTTGGATTTTATGAACTCTGATGAATAATTGGGGGTGATAAATCCCCAATTATTTTTAGGATAGGTTGATGCATTAGGCATACCAACCTAACACATGAATGCTGAAGAGTAGAACTAAAAAGAGGAGCTAAAACACCCTTCTAAGGAATAATACCAGGTATCAAAGTCATTTAGTAACTTTGATATCTTCCCCTTAAGTGTAAAGAGTATAGGAAAGTTCTACCTATGAAGAACCTAGCTAATTCGATACCTACCATATCCCCATGTAATATACCACTATAAACAAATATAATCCCAATTGTGTAAATTAGGGAATATTAGAAAAGAGAAATAAGTTCTCCCATATTCTTCCCATGTACTACACAATTAAGTATAAAATGAATATAATTAATTACATGCTGAAATTAAAGTGAATAAAGGAGACCCATACCCCCAATGTGTGAAAAATTAGAAGTGAAACTAAGTACCATGGAGAAAGATAAAATTAAATACTTCATACCCTATGAATCTTTTCTAAACAAATTTAATATGAATATGTAATCATATGAAAATTTTGTAACAATGATAAATAAACAACCTAAGACTATTGAAATATATAGAAAAATTCCCCTAGATAAAACCCTATGATAGGGTTTGAACCTCCTTTATTTTCCTAACTAGGATGTACATTTTTGAATCCTATATATTTTGTGGATTTTTTTCCTTGAGTTCAATTCTAAGGATTTTGGTTTTCCCCTACATTTTTCTTTTCCTAGAAAGAGTAATGTGTCTACTAGAAATGGGTCTACCATAAAAAGATGCACGCTTATACTTGAGAATCTAAAAATATGTATATAACCTCTAAAATGAATTATGTGGTGGCAAGTAAGAATGAATGTACCCAAAAAGTTGGTACACATGGTAGAAACCATGATGAAAAATAATAGATATAATAACAATACACATGATAATAAGAAAAATTTTAATGCAACAAAACAAAAATAGAAAAAATATATTAGTAAAATACAAGTGCATATAATGTAGCCACAAGAGAGAGCATGGGAAAAAATTTCAAAATAAAAATACCTGTAAACATGGGACACCCACATGGTATCACAAGATAATAAAGGCTCTTGATCCTGCAAATAAGAGATTTAAAACCACACACAAGGCATAATGTCACAAACATGTGATACCCATGGTGTCCCAAGAAAAACAAAACCCTTAGACCACAATAGGAGTATAAAATAAACATAGAAAAACAAGTAGAAAGAATGAAAAATCAGGTGCATACAAATGAATAAAGAGAATATGATATAAAAATTTCTAGCAATAACTATAAGCACTACACAAAACACATGTTTTAGTCCTACTAGTATGAAAATAAATAATACACAATATAGATATGTTTCCAATCGTAATGAGGAAAGAAAAGAACTATAATGGAAATATAGTACTGAGATGTAGTATGCAAAATTAGATTCCCCTAGAGGTTAGTAATTTAAGAAAATGGAAAGCAAACACATGTCATTCCAACTAGTGTTCCCTGGAAACGACGTGAAAAATGATGGGTGGCATCATTCCCTTCATTTAATCAACTTCTTGTTGATGTCATATCAAACCAAGGGTGTGTCTAAAGCTATATGAAACAATATTACTTTAACTGATCTAGTAGTTGACTGTAGCTATTTTTATATTTTCTAGGGGATCTCTTTAATGTCTTAAGGACTTCTTGGTAAAACCTTATTCAAATCAAACTATGAAAACTTGCTGAAAGTAAAACACACTGAAATCTTGCTGAAACGAAACACACCATGAACAATGGAAACACTCTTGATTTTGGAAATAAAAACACTCAAATTAAAATGCTTGAAAACAATTGTAAGAAATATAAAGATTTATCTAAACACCTGCAGGAACAAGTATATGACAGAGTTTAACTGGAAGAACTAAAGCAAAACAAAATTAATAGATCTAATCTATTTGTTGAAGAAATATAAATAAAAAATAAATGAATATCTTTTTCCTTGGGGGAGTGGGCCCTTATTCCTCCTTGAATCAATATTTTAACAACTCAAAATTCTCTCAAATCAGAATGGCTATTTTATTGATAAAAACATTCAGTGCTACAAAACATATTGGATCTGGATACTTAATCTATTTCTTTTCTCTATTCTATATCTATCTCATTCTATATCTATCTCCTATTATAGGTCTACTTTTATATACATTTTACGATCACATTTGTCTCAATGATTCTGATGAAATTGAATCATGCCCAGAATAGATGTTGAGTCAGATGGCAGTTGATCAGATAGTTGTAGGATAACTCTCCCTGGATCTGTGTTTAGAAATCTTCTCATCCTTCATGATTGTAGATGTAAAATATCAATATGTGGTTTAAAATAAATAAATCCCATCGGTTCCGGAACCATAGGAAATTGTTAAGAACCAAAACTTGTGAGAGTTCTGGAGATATCCCTAGGAGTTCCGAAACTAAGCCCAAAAATTTTGGAACTAGATACTAGAGTTCCGAAACTAAGTTTGAAAGTTTCAGAACTAATGATGATTGTGTGATGGAGTTCCAAAACTATCTTGGAAGTTCCGAAACTAATATGTGTAGGAGAAAACACTATCAAAAACATATTGAACCCCATTTGGTTCATTTCCTTGACTAATTAGACCTTATTTATTACAAAACTTAATTTAAACACACACTATGTTAGGAATTTCAGATTTTTTACCATTAGCATCATAATCAATCAAAGGATAGATAGTTACATCCTAACTCATATCAGATCACCTAAAAGTCACACAATTCAATCAAACTTAATCAAAAGGAGAGTAAGATGAGATTATATATTATACATTAATTAGACATATTATGGCCCCATCATTTCCCCTAAACTTACTTGTTTGTAAGTCCCTTTACAAACTTATTATTCAAAAGTGGGATCATATATTCTACATTCCATTTGATTACTCAGATCAAATGGCTGAAATTGAATTTTCCAATGCTTAAGTTCAGATTTACTGTACCCAGCTCCTTTTTCTATTTTCCTCTACCACTTTTTAAATTCAGCAGGGTCTTGAGGTTCTCTGTTCTGCCAAGGAGACATGGGGGTGAGAAGTAGAGGTTGTCTTGTTGGCATTCCCATCCATATTTGTCTGTAGGTTTCATTGACTTGGGGAATTATTGTGCATTATTCTTTGGCTCTCTCTAAACTCCATATCAGATTTGTAGGGGAAATTACTTCCCTTCTTTTCAAAGCA
The DNA here is from genome assembly GCA_019776745.2 of Taxus chinensis. NCBI lineage: Eukaryota > Viridiplantae > Streptophyta > Pinopsida > Cupressales > Taxaceae > Taxus > Taxus chinensis. Next base: position 473,116,816 of record CM034154.1, read on the forward strand.
ACAATAAGGAGTTCCCACCTTTTTGAGTATCCTTCATAAATATCTTAAAAAAATTCCTCTTCATAGGAGGTGAAGGCATCAATACTCTTTTGCAAAATGGCAGGGTAATGTGTCTTGAATCTCCTATCAAATTCATGAGTTCTAAAATGTGTGAGGAAGGCAAAAGGTTTACCGTGATGAGTTCTCATGCAGAGGCCTGTTGAGCTGGCTTTCAATAAAAAATTAGATTCTCTTTCCTTCCATGTAATTTGGTTTTGCAAAAGAGAGACAAATGCATTGAGCTAGCTCTCCCCTACATATAAGTTAATCATAAATCATGTGTTTTTCTCCAGCATATAATAAAAAAGATAAAATTCACACATGAGATTTTTCTACTCAGGGCTGGATAGAGAGTAAGCTGCCATGAATTCAGATTCATCTTGTAGTTCATGTGGAAGCCCACATGCAATTCTTGACAGTTGCCAGCGAATGAACTCATCTTCCAAAAACACACTATATGTAGGAGAAGACCTCTTGTAGGAAATTAATATCTCACTCATAATACAAACCATATGAATTTTAGCAAGACACTTATATTTATTTCCTTCCTCTATATAAAATTTATCTTCCCATTCCTTTCTTACCTTCATCTCTTCCTCCATCTTGGTATTTAATTCCTCATTTGATGTTTTGGATTCTCTGAGCTCTCTGCAAATATCATCCCATTATTGTTTCAGTGGAAAATAGGCCAACTCAGTCTATGCAGAGGCTGTGGAAACAACACTCTATTTTTTGGAAATCTAGAACTCTTCCTCTTTTTCTATCAGCTACTTCTTGGTTGTTGATAATTCCTCAATTATGGCTACAAGCTGAGTTGTTAGCTCATAAATGAGCATTTCCCTTAGTTCCAATTTAAGTTTGAGGAAGTCCAATTCCTCATCATTTTCTTTGATAATGAGAAATACTCTAGACAAGAACAAAGCTTGTTTAACTTGTTGTCTTTCCTCTTTCTCTGAAATTAGTTGAGGAGTTTGGCATTCTTCCTCTACTAAAGGAAATTTTCCTTTTCTTATCCTGAATGCCAACTCTTATTCTTCATGTGGCACTGTTGATGGTTCAGCCAACTCCTAAAAATCTTGATCTTCATCTCTCCTCCTCTGTCCATTTTAGCATGACTTGGCTCAGGTGGAGTCATGGCCATGCTACCCAAAATGTCAGCAACTTCCTCTTCCATCCTTTCTTGCTCACTCCTTACTTCTGGAGTTCCCCTTGCCCTCTTATGACTTTTTCTTATTTGGGGAAGTTCAACATGCCCTGTAGTGCATTTCCCTCTAGAACTTCTTCTTACTGTTATTTCTTGGTTCTTGTTTGGGTGAGCTATCACCGTCATAGACATAGATATTGGCTTCTTCTGAAGCTGTTGTGGAAGAAGGAATTTACTTCACAGGTACAGAAGGCTCTGCTATTTTTATCTTCCTCACTCGACCTTCTTTTCTCTTGGTATGTTTTCTCTTTCCATTTCCCTCTATCCCTCTATAGGGGCATTAATTTCTAGATTAGCTAAAGGAGAGAATGGGGCTGGAATTGTCCTTCTCATAATATTAGGGTTTTTGTTGAACTTGCCAAGAAACTTGTCCCAAATTTCTTCTCCATTCCTTTTTGATGGGAAATGGTGCTGGCATATCAAGTGAATTAGACCATGATGTATAATTGTTCTAACACCCCAAGAATATCTCTGAGCCATGGTCTGAATGGAATAAAAAAGAAACTATGGGAGGTTTATTATGTATTTAGGCTTGGTGGATCTATACTTTAGATATATAAGAATTTTTAAGACTTCTTTTCCCACCGATTGAAACTGACCGTCACAGGTTAAATATTTTACTATAAAAAAATGCAACCTTGTCAAAGGGTTTGGGAAAACTGGCCCTTCTGACCCCTTTAAATGATTTTCTTTTTATTATAGATATACTAGGGTTCAGCTTCTTCTTCTTGTAGCAAGAATTCTAACCAGTTCTTTCAAAGTCCCCTTTACAGGTTGTGGGACATGAAAAATGTGTACTCTAAACACATTACTTATAGTATTTACAGAAAAAGGAATAAAGAAATTTCTTACTTTTGTTTTAGAATGTTCTGATATTTATGACGAATTACTCTTACTGAATTCATCATTATGCCTTGAAAATTTCTTTAGGAATTCTACCCATCCTACATGCTCAAAAATGGATGTTACTTCTTCATCTGCGAGCAGATGGGAATCATCTTCTGATCTGATTTCTTCTTAATCCCCATATTGGCTTGAGTTCTGTCTCCCTTGATTTTATGCAAATTGGTTGTAGGCATTCTCCTTAGCTGTGGAACTAACAAATTGGCTGCAAAACCTCTATTTTTTAGCTGCAAAACCTTAGTTCTTAGCTACAGAACGTTTGAATTTATGTTCTTTACTGTGGAATACAAACTCAATTCACCACTCCTTCCTCAAGATACTTCTGCAATCTTTATCTCACTTGATGTTTGTAATAATGATTACTAATGACAACCATGCCACCATTTTTTTCATCCAAATCAATATCATGATTACACACTTGTAATCATAATGTATAAATAGATGACTCATCATACCTACTTTTTAAATTGAGTCACATCACACATTCAAACATTTAATCAACCCTAAATAAGTTAAAGACATAATTAGCATCCTTGATTATGTAATCCTTTTGTTATGATGACTTGTCAATCTTACAAGAGGAAAAAAACATGATTAGATAAGGCAACTGGAATTCAAAAGAATTCCTTTATTTGAAATAGACAAAAAGAGGTCAACCACTATTTTTTGGTTTTCAATTGACCTTGAGAGACATTTTTTTATTTTTTATTTTTTATTTTTTTTGGGAAGAATACGCTATTTGGTTGTTTTCATCTTGTTCCTTTTATTCTAGATCTATCATCTGATTATTTGATCATTTTGGAAGAACTGAGTTCTTCCATATGATCAAATTCTTTGTCTGCTTCAATCTTCCTCAAAAATTCATTCTTAGTGGGAGGCTTCCTATAGAGTTTCAATGTTTCCCTGCACTTCTATGTCCATTGACCAAGAGTGTTTTGCTACTGCCATTAATGGGAAGTAACTAAATAGAACTATTGTCAAAAATCTCATCAATCTGATAAGGTCCCAACCATATGGTTCTCAATTTTCCCTTGAACTTTTGGTACTTAGAGTCAAACAGTAATGCCTAGTCTCTTACTTTGAATTTCCTTTTCTTGATATGTATGTCATGCCATTACTTCCTTTGCTCGTGAACCATCTCTGCCTGCTGAAGTGCTTCCAACCTTAATTCATCCAATTCATTGAGTTGAAGGATTCTTTCTTATGAGTTGTTCTTTTTACTAAATAGTGTCCTCCACTTGGTTCATCATGACATGCTCTGAGTATGTCAAAGATTTCATCCTCTCTTACACACATGTGTAAGACAAAATCAGAACCACACTTAAATAGAATTCCATTTAACCATTTGAATTGTGCACTGGTTTTAATTAAATTATCTATGAACTGATTTGTGGAAAGGTTTTTATTAAATTATTGTAAAAGACATGCATGTTCTTCAGCATCTCCAAAATTTACTTGAGACAGAATACTGGAAAAAGGACAGTAAGTGAAAGAAGGAGGGAACTTCCCTATTGCAAGATAATTAACCATATCAACAAACCATGGTGTAATTGCTGAGATTGCAAATAGTTGTTCATCTGGAAAGGTATCCTTGACTAGATCTTGTTCCCCTATGGTGGTTAGTCTTGACAGAAAATCAGCTACCACATTAGATTTACCTCGATTGTCCACAATAGTAATATCAAATTCTTGCAAAAGTAATAACCATCTAATGACTCTTCCTCTAACCACTGGTTTGTTCATTAAATACTTAATTACTGAATGATCTGTGTGTACAAATATCTTGTAACATGTAATATAATGTATTAATTTATTGATTGCATAAATTACAACAAGAAATTCCTTTTCAGTGGTGGTGTAATTATTTTTAGTGGGAGTAAGATTCTTGCTAAGATAGTAAATGACATACATCTCTCAGGTTGTTCATATTTTTGTCTCAATACTACACCAATGGAATAATTTGAGGCATATGTTTGGATATGAAATGAATTTTCCATATTAGGACCTCTCAATATTGGGGCATTGATTAATTTTTTTTTAATTTCTTCAAAAGCATGCTGACACTTTTCATCCCAAAGAAATTCACAGTCATTGGTTACCAAATTAAACATTGCAGAAATAATTTTACTGAAATCTTTTATAAAGCGTCTATAGTGCCCAACATGTCCTAGAAATGATTTGATATCTATGGGAGTCTGAGGGATAGGTAAATCTGAAATGATCCTAATTTTGTTTTGATCCACCTGAATTGCTTTTTGTGAAATATGGTGTCCTAATATAATTCCCTCATCCACCATCATCAAACATTTTTCATCACTAAGAGACAATAATAATTGTGTTGTTCACATATTTTTAACACTCTGTCTAGATTTCTGAAAGCATCTTCAAATGTATCTCCATGTATGGTGAAGTCATCCATATATACTTCAACAGAATCATTTTTTAGATTAACAAAGATTGCAAGTACAACTCTCTGGAAAGTTACAGGAGCATTGCATAAACCAAATGGTAACTCTTTATAGGTAAAGGTTCCCCATAGACATGTAAATATAGTTTTTTCCATATCCTCAGCAGAAACTCTGATCTGATTGTATCCACTAAAGCCATCCAATAAAGAAAAGTACTGTTTACCTTGAAAGTTATCCAGGACTTGATCTATGAATGGTAAGGGAAAATAATATCTCATTGTGGCTTTGTTTAGTTCCCTATAGTCAACACATATTCTCCATTTTACATTCTTTTTGGGAACATTACAAGAGGAGATACCCACTGGCTATCTGAGATAGGGTAGATGAAACCTACTTATAATAGTTTTTCAATTTCTTGTTTGAATATATCCCTTAAAGATGGGTTAATGTTTCTTTGAGGCTGCCTAACTAGTTTAGTGTTTTCAGTATAGATGTGATGAGTGTAGATACTTGGATGGATCCCCTTTGTATCTTTGTAATCCCCAAAAAAATATTTAGTATGATTTTTTAGAACATCAAACAATTTATCTTCTTTATCCTCTTTCAACCAGTTATTGATGTTTAAAGTTTTACCTGGTTGAATTTCAACTTGCTTGGTTCCAATATGTGATGAACTGATTTGTGGAAAGGGTTTCATTAAAGTATTTAATGGACATGCATATGGTAACAACATATGGTATGTAGCAGCATCTCCAAAATTTCCTTGAGACAGAATACTGGAAAAATGACAGTATTGAGAATTATGATACTTATCTCTTTGCAGGCCAAATTCCTCGTCATTTCTACTTTCCAAACATTCTTCACCACTTCTTGATGTATTTGAAATTGAAGCTACTAATTCATCCTCTCCCCATTAGAAATCTCATTCCTCTGGAGTGAAATCATTTTCATTCAAAGAGAACTATTGTTGTCGTGGTTCCAAAACTAACTATAGTGGTTCCAAAACTATAGCCGTAGGTTCCAGAACTAAGTTCACAGGTTCTAGAACTAAGTTTGTAGGTTCCGGAACTAAGATCATGGGTTCTGGACCTATTTCTGATTTGCACTAAAGATAGCAAGTCCATACTATTTACACAAATCAAGTGGATATAATCATCTCCTTCTACAATTTGAGGGCTATACAGTAGATCCTCTTACCTTGGTTGATCATAGGCACAACCTAGAAGACAAATTTTGACAAGATTAGGTCCTATTAGAGAGCTATCCATCTCTCCACAATTGTTCAGTGCCATGTCAGATGAAAGGTTGTGTGGTATGATATGACACAAATCCTGATTTTTATGAGTTCTTACCATTCGAGATTGTCATATCACTTGACGTTGCTCAGATCTGATCAAAGTAGAACAACTATGGGTACTCAACCATGGTCTACCTAAAATAATGGGATAACCCAATGTTTTACCTTTTGGCTGCTATATAAGAAAGTCAACTGGATATTCCCATGACTCTACCATAACCGCCATGTCTTCAATAATTCCTTCTAGTTTTTCTACAGACTGATCTACCATCTATAATATGGTAGTAGTAGGTTGTATACCTAGTTAATGGTAATGTTTTTAGAGTATCCACTATCATTACATTGATAACAGCTCCCAAATCTATCAAAACATTATGTACATCCTTATTTCCTATAGAGACAGAAATAACAAGACTTCTAGGATCTTCGTATTTGGGAAGCAATATTTTTCCTGCTAATAAATCAACAAGTTTCCCATCTACTTTGATATTCTTGGGATACTGTCTCTTTCTTCCATGGCTTTTTCATGCATAATATTTTGATCAGTTTGTTCAATTCTGAAATATATTTAATTTCTTGTAACAATGGTATTTCAATATTCAATTTCCTTAATTTCCTGAACCAATTCAGACTCCTTGATTTTTATATCTTCTTTGAATCTTTTAGGAAATGGAGTCTCAGAAGTGTTACTATATGGCTCCTTTTCTTTTCTTTCTATATCCTCTTTTGGAACAGGAGTACTAGGGTTCTCATTTTGTTCTGTCATTTTAGTGATTATAAGGGGTGGACTGTTAATGATTTTCCTAGATCTAGTTTGAATATCCTTACAATCCATAGCATGTAAATCAACTGATTTTTTAGGTTCTGTTCCATAAACAAGAGTTATTTGTTTGTTTCTGGGGTTTGCTACTAGCTATGTTGGCATTTGTGTTTAGACTACATTCTTAGTTAATGAATTCTGTGCAGGGGATCCCATGATGTCCTGTTGATTCTGATTTAGATATGTTCTTCCTTGGGAATAATTAGGGTTCCATCTAGGTTGTGACCAAGTATAAGGATTTCCTTGACCAACCCAGTGTTGTTGATGTCCCTGGGAATATCGGGCTTGATTTTCCCAATCTTGAGGGTTCCAAGTTGGTTGAGGTACCCAAGGTGGTTGTCCCCAATTTTGTGGTACTTCTTGAGTAGCCCATGGCATTGTCTATGGATTAGGAGCTGATCTTGACATAAACTACCCTTGGTTAGGTTGTCTCTGAACAAAATTCAATTCTTCGATTGTACATGAGGCACTGGTTTATTTAATTTGATTTTTAATGACAGGAAGTAAAGAACAAACATTAGTATCATGTTCTTTAGATTCACAGATAAGACACGTTTTTGTTTTTTCTAAAGGACAATCTCTTAATTTATGCTTCTTCCTACATCTAGGACAATACATAGATAATGGTTCAGTTTTGGAATTTTCTTTAGCTTGTAATCCATTCATTGTAGAGGTTAATTGCACTAAAAATGTCTATTTTAAAGTTTGTCCAACTCATCCATTAGTTTGTTCATATTTGGATTCAGAATTTTTATTGATTTTCATTTTCTAGGTCCACCTCTTGTTCTGGAATAGCTTCTACAAATCTCTTTAATTCCATTCATTCTTATCTGATCAATATCTCCCCCTCCTATTAAGTTAAGGGATTCTCTAGATTCGTAATCCAATCCTTTGAGAAAACTGGTTTTACTCAATTCCTCTATAAGCACAAATTCACATCTTTTGCTAACAAAGAGGTAGTTTTTATAACATAGTCATCTATATTTTCATCCTCGGTCCTACTTGATTTTGCAAGAATTATTCCTTCCTATTTCTCCCTCTACAATAATTTTGGTATTTATCTAGGAAGGCAGTATCCATTTGTGCCCAAGTGCTAATAGAGTTGGACACTAATCCCATGAACCACCTCATTGTTGCATCCTTCAAAGTGGATGGAAACAAATTGAGTTTTTGATTATCTATTTTAGAAATCATAGGTATGACATAACACCTTGAATTCAAACAAAAATTGATCAGGATCTTAAGATGGCACCCCTCTAAAGGTGGGTAAATGTGTAGGTGAGATATTTGGCATTAAGTCCTGGTCATCATGGCGGCCCAATTGGATTGGACAGGTAAAGGGACTATCAAGTGCTCTCGCAGCTTCTCGTGCCATTTCAAAAATAGCCTCCAGGTGGTCCATCCCAATCAGTGTGGGACAGTCTGTATGCCGTGGGGAACCCGAAAAATTAGGAGTAGGAGGTTGACCAGCTCAATTAAGAATGAAAAAATTGACCCTCAACGGATCTTGGGTAATAAGCCTGTTATCCAGAATTCACCCCCCTGGGATAATTTCTGGGTAACATGCAACAGAATACTCAAGTCCCAGGAAAATAAATTGATTCAAGGCAAAAAATCATGTTTCTAGGGTCCCCTCGGATTTTTTCTAACTCTCCCGTCCAAGGAGAAAAGAGCAAGTTCTAAAGAAGGGTGAAAAAGTTGCAAAAATCAAGCTTGGGCCACAGAAAATCATGAAAATTGGCTAAGTCCTAGTCCAGGCAGTCCTTGGGACAGTTGGGATGTCGGGGCGTGAATCGGCCGAAAGGCCTCCAGGCAGTCTGTAGAGCACTGGGATAGTTGGGACAAAGGGACGCGTGGGACGTGGAGAGCGAAAGAGCCGATCATCATGTCATCGGCCGAAAAAGGGACAGGGAAGCCCGAATCGGGTAGACAGAAGTCTTTGCCAGACAGTAGTTGGGACAGTTGGGCCGTAGGGATGTGAGGGACGTGAAAAGCCGGCAGGCCTGAGATGAATCAGGATCAGATCACGCCACGTGTCACAAGGGAAAAAGCGTCCAGAAATTTCAAAGGGCGAAGTTTGAAGCATTGGCCCGAGCCAATCGAAAGAGGACACTGTGTCCTAAGGAGAAGGGAAGTGCGGAGCTCGGGGAGGACTTGGAAAATTTGGCAAGAGTTTTGGAAAAAGCTAAAAGGCAAAGATCTTCCCCCGCACCCCTGTCGACCAACCAATATCATGCCACGTGTCCCAAGTGGTGGGGACGCGGGGAAAAATGGAAAATTTTCCAAAAGTCACAAAAGGTCAAAAATTTCAAGGAAGACCTGCGGGTAAGGGAAGGAGAGAGAATTTCTCATCCAATCAGCACCCGACACGTGTCATCCAGGTGGCGGAGCGCGGAAAAATTTTTTCAAAACCTATGTTTTCCTGTTTTGTGCCCTAAATCTTCAGATCGCCATATCTTTCGATCCAGAGCTCAGATTTGCACGTTCTTTATATCATTGGAAAGATTATGAAATTATCTACATGATTCCGAGGTCAATCTTGAATTTTGGTTCAGTATGGAGAGAGAAAGTTAAGAAACAGCTCTGATGCGTGTTCATGGCTAGAAGTGACATTTCAGCGACCAAATTTAATACAGAATGGGTCGCATTCTCCTCCAATTTGGTCAAAAATGGTAGGGTATGGGTTTGTAAGGTCCCCCATGCTGATTTAATGCATTTGTAGTCAATGAGGAATGGGTTCCCACGTTTTGTACGTTTTCTCTCTCCTGGGCTTGACCCATGCAATGTAAAAGCCAGATTTGGCTCATTTTCAAAAGGGGGGAACACTTTTTGGCATAGCAAACTTCTTCTTTCACCTCCAGCAAGTGATTGTTGCAAGGATCAGACCTCTTCAAAGATTGTAACAAGTTTTTTACCTCTCTGAGGTTGTAATGCAGTGGTTTTTGACATTGGAAATGATAATGCAAGCTTTGTGAATGGGTTTCAGTCCTTTGTTTGTATTATTTGCTTCATTTCAGATCCTAAATTATATCTTATCAGTCCTGTGTATGTTTTATGTTGCGATCTTTGGTTTGTGTCTATTTGCATGACAAAAACATTCACCACTCCTTTGGTGCATCACCATCTTTAGTTAGTTTCAATTTTTGCATTTCTATCCCTATCTCCTTGCAATTTAGAGTAGGATTAGGACCTGAACCTCTATAGTTGTGTAAATATAGATCTAAATCAGAGGAGTTTGAGGAACCAGCCTCTAATCTAGAGATTCCTCTCTCAGTTTCACAAGTCCCCACACTTGGAGAGAGTTTTCCATGTTGTGCAATCACACTGGATGCTAGAGTGATCAACCTAGAAGCCTGATCTGCATCCAGGGGTGTTGTGAGCTTTGCAACAACAGTTAGCCTTGTCCTAAAAGTTAGATACTCCCTTCAGCTAGATTAGAGCCAATAATTCGAAAAGTATGGCACCAGTCATGTTTCACTGTCAAAGCATGAGGATATTTTTTCAAGTACCAAATATCAGTCGATGCACCTATCCAAACAAAATGAAAATCAATTAGAGGAGGTGTTATGAATTCTTCGTGCTAATATTTTAATCAAAAAGGGAGTAATCTACCATGTGAGTCTCTTGGTCTATTCATATATTTTGTGATATAGTAGGGAATATTCTTCAACTACTAGGTGTATGTTTTGTTGTTCTTGCTAACACTTAATTAGAAAACTCCAACTGGTGTTCCTCAGAAATGGTGCTCAAAACAAGATGGGTTTACATCATTCTCTGCATATAATCAACTTATTGTGGATGTCATTTATGATTTCTATGGGTGTGTCATAATTTTTTGATGCCTCATTACAGTACTTGTGCACTAATACAAATCAGTTCACCATAGTGGGAAAAAAAATAGAGATTTTTGGGGTATCTCTTCAAGTGTAGTAAGTGACTTCTATGGTCAGAGCTTATTCAAATCAGACTATGAAAACTTGCTCAAACCAATTCACACCATTTCAGAATGGAAACTCGTACTTGATTTAGGAAATAAACACACTCAAATTAAAGTGCTTGGGAAAAGTTTTCAAGAAATGTAAATGTTTGATCTAAACACCTGCAGGAACAAGTATATGATAGAGCTTAACTGAAAGAACTAAAGAAATACAAAATTAACATATCTAAGCTATATGCTGAAGAAATATAAATACCAAATAGATGAATATCATGGTCCTTGGGGGAGTGGGCCCTTGCTCCTCCTTGAATCAGGATTTTAACAACTCAGAATTCTCTCAAATTATAATGGCTAAATTATTGATAAAAACTATTCAGTATTACAAAGGACATACTGGAATGCCAAGTTGATACTTACCATAGAATAAGGAAATAGAATCTATGAGACTACCGTGGAGTAAAGATCTATCTCCTATTGAAAGGTATGGTGATATAAAAATTCTGCAATCCCAACTATCTCAATGATTATGATAAGGTTTAATCATCCCCATGGAATAGAAGTTGATTCAGATGGTGGTAGATCCAAAGAGTTGTAGGATAACTCTCCATGAAGTAATAAAATTCCGTAATACAAAGAAATCTTCGTGTATCAAAAAAAACCTGCAGAAACAAAATCTCTGGATGTGGTTTAAAATAAATAACTCCCATTGGTTCCAGAACTTTGGAGAAGTTATGGAACCATAGGAAATTGTTAAGAACCAAAACCTGTGAGAGTTTCGGATCTATACCCAGGAGTTCTAGAACTAAGTTTGAAAATTCTAGAACTAAATACTGGAGTTCCAAAACTAAGTCCAAAAGTTCCTAAACTAATGATGACTGTGTGATGGAATTCTAGAAGTAGCTTGGAAGTTCTAGAACTAAGTTGTGTAGGAATAGACGTTATCAAAAACATATTGAATGCCACCTGCTTCATTTCTGCAACTGATTAGACCTAATTTATTACAAAATTGAATTTAAACACACACTATGTTAGGGATTTTAGAGTTTTTAACAATAGGATCACAATCAATCAACGGATAGACAATTACATCCTAACTCATATTAGATCGACTAAAATTCACACAATGCAATCAAACTTAATAAAAAAGAAAGTAATATGAGATCATATATTATACATTAATCAAACATATTATGGCCTCATCAGTACATGGATGTAATATCTCCTCCTCCTATTACTTCAATTTTGCATGAAACTTGAAATCAGTCTATGGACTTAGGAAAATTTTTAGCTTCTTTTATATTACAATGAGTCACTTAATAGCTATAGAATGGACAAGTTACTGGCATAACATACCAAGTCCATACAACATCATAGACCTTTGTGGTGAATAAATCTATGTCTAAAAAAAGTGGAATGTACCATGGTTCATGTAGAGGATTTATGAACATGTATTTCTCCTCTAATACTATGCTTTTCCTTTTTATTCTTACCCTGCACAGAAGTTGATGCTGCCCTTTCTTTTTCTGGTGCCATCAGCCAGTAGAAACCTTATATCCTATTTTCATGTCTATTATGTTAGAAAGCATCCTTCTCAATTTCATCCTAGATTTTTGTAGCTGATAGCTCAGTCTCATATTATTAGAAAATTTAATATATCTTGGTAATTGAAGCAATCAACCTTCTCCAGGGTATTTCCTTATGGATCAATAATCCCACACCTTTGGGACATTCAAGAATTTTCATTGACCCTGCATGATTTCGGCATAACTTGACAATAATATAGTGAAAATTTATGTGAAAAACACATGACCTTGAGGATTATTTCTCTCCAAATACTTCACAATTCTCCCTAGTGGGAATTTCCCTATCTTCTAAGCTACCATTACAGATGATGCATCGAATATGATTTCCACAAGAGTGGTGACTAGATAATGATCTTAAACAACAAGGCATTTAATTACTCCACATTCTTCTTTATCTCATCTTTGGTATCCTTGGTCTTCTTTAGTTTTCTAAATAAATTATCCAAGGCCACGTGTAGAAATTTTTGCACTGTAGTAGATTTTCCAAATCCATTTTGGTTACTTAATAATCAACAGTTGTTATATCTTCTTTTATTTTATCTATAGTAGGTAGACCGATCTCATCAAACCTTTCTCCCGACTTATTAATCATGACATGAGAAAGTGTCTTGAGATTTTTTTTGTGTAGGAGGGGGTTGGGTTTAATGATTTAAATTTGAATACCTCTAGAAGCACTACCTTTTCCCTCTTATACACTTAGAATGTATATTTTTATTAGACATTTATAGGAAGTAGAAGATTGAACTAGTTGTTGTGAAGATGTGTTCATGAGATTAGCCCTATGAGAGGTAGTGAACGCAAAAACTAAGAGATGAGGGGGTGAGAAAATAGCAATGGGAAGAGTGGAAGAAGTAGTAGTGGAAGAAATGGGAGAGGAACACACAATAGAAATGGGAGTTGAAGATGGAGAGGGAAGAATCGTTTAAGGGGAACTCAAGAAGATAATAATCACTGAGGAAAGTGGAGGAAGAGATGTAATAGTACACTCAAGAATTAATTTCTTTACAATGTGTAGATCACAAGGTATGTGGTATATTGTCAATGGGTGGGTTGGAATTTTAACTTGGTTGAGAAATAGCATTCACAGTGTCCTTAGAAGAAACCTTAGCAACATCAGTATTACCTTTGAATGGGGACTTACAAAAAAACTCGGTATTAGATGTGGTATAATTTCTAGGAACTTACTTTAGTTTATTCATATGTCATAACTTATGTTTTTGCTCCTTGATTGTATACCATAAATGCTAAAAATAAAGGAAGTTATCAAATAGATTTTATTCTTATAAAAAATAAAGAAAGTTATATTTTAGTCTATCTTGTAGTTCACTATCAGTGAATATATTTCTCATTTTGGTAAATATGGTTTTGTATCATAATACATAATTATTGATAAGCTCGTTACATCATTGTCATAATTAAGATAGTTTTACATATGAAATTCCTCCCCAATGTTAATAGTGAATTATGCTAGAAATTAATTTTCTAAAGCGATAAAATAATGTACAAAATGTATGGGGAGATCATATAGTAATCACAAGGAAAAGTCCTTAAGACTCATAAAAATGATCTTGGTGAGAAACTTTTTGTGAGAGGCATAATTTAAAAAATCCACATAGAAGGATCATAGATGATCATTTGGGTTTCCTTTTCCTTCATAAGTAGGGAGTTTAGGGGAAACAAAACTAATGGGAAAGGTGTAAGAAACCATTTTAGGTGCAAGTGGATTGTAAAGTAATTGATTAAAATTGTTATTAGAAGTAGAAGTAGATACACCTTTTTATAAATATAATATTTGAGATTATAAGGTATGAACAAGGGTTTCAAGGGCTTGCATTCTAGATGAATTGTTTCAACTATGAGGGGTAGATGTAGGATGTGTAGTAGTAATAGTGGTTATAGGAAGAGGCATAAAAAAATTGTTCATTGAAATATGAGGTTCCCCAAGGAGGTAGGAATCATATATATAGAAAGATAATATGTCTCAATATGAGAGATTGAAGCATGCTTAAGTTAATCTCTTGCATTATAGAGGAAAATATCAATATGAGTGATATTATCTTGTAGGAATTGTGTAAGTTTTTGTAGCTCATCTTTATAAATATCATGAAAGTGAGTAGAAGGGTTGTTATTGGAACCTTCACCTTTTATAGGATCCGCTTTGATGGTAAAAATAATATTAGAAAATATATCAACTATAGAAAGGGAAAATAGAGTAGGTGTCATGTTTCCATGATGTATATCGATATAATGAGAATAATGTATCATATTGGCATGGGATCAAGTACCCCTATGTTGAAGGAAAATATTCTAGAATATATAAGGTTAATCATGTTGATAAATAAGGAAATAAGTACACCACTAAGAGTAAAAAAAATCATAAGAAATCCTTAAGGTGTATGATAAGGTTGAATCAAAAGTTAGTTCACTAAATTGCTTATACACTAATTATATTTATGTAAAATCTAATAACTATTGAGATGAATATAATAAAGGATGTTAGGGTTAGCAATAGGTGATTATTCTAATTTTCTAACTTCCAAAATTAATTATCACTATAAAAATAACATAAAAAATACTAATAATTGATATGCTAAAAAAGATATAAACTTTAAAACAAAATAAGATGAGTTCAATTAGATGATTAAATATGATTCTAGGAAGTTCTGGGAGGATGCAGTACATAAACAAGAAAATCTAAACCTGGTGGTACTTTTTTCTAGAGACTGTGACTGATAATCTCCCTAGATTAGGACCAGATAATTCTACCATGACCATATGTATGGGCTTAACCCTTATCTATGGTATTATACCTATTTGATTTTTAGATCTATAACTTTCCAACATTATTACCTTCTTGGAATTTTAAGTCACTTTAAAACCTAAATTTTTTATCACGGTAAAAATCTCTCTAAACATCATGAATGAGACCTCAAACCTTAACCATGAGTGGGAAACCCTAAAATAAACGTTATTTGGGTTGTGGTTCACCCCATGCTCTGGTGATGTTGGAACTACTCTGATGAGGCCTAAAACTGCACATTTTTCTCCACCTAGCAAGTGATATCTAAATGAATGCAACTATGACTTGGAAACTCTATTTGATAATTCTTGATTTGAGTTGCCTCTTACTAAAATACTTGGAGAAGGAATATTTGAGTAATTTTGGATTAGAGAGATGTATGTCTTGAACTTGTAAGAAGATTTAAACCTAGATAGATTAATTTCTTAATGACTATAGATATATTATATTGCAATATTGATGGATTATTGGGTTACTTTTGTAAAATATGGAGGTTAGTATATTAATTTTATGTCATAAGATTTCTAGGTAATAAAATGAGGTAGTTTTTACTTGATTATATATGGTTCCATAGATGACCTATCAAAGAAACTTCAACCCAAAGGTATTATAATACCCAATAAAGAATATTAAATTAAAATCAGAACGAGAGAACATATTATTCTAAAATCGTAAAAGTATGCTAGGACCATATATAATATCCTGAAAAAATTGTACAACCTTGCACAAGGATGTAAAATATGCAATCAAAATTTTGTAACTTGTCAAATAATTGTTTTCTATGGATTTTATGCATTTTACTCTTATATTTTGATGACATGCTGATGTGTAAGGATAAAAATTCTAAAACAAATACCTTGGAATGTGCCAAGTGTGATTAGAAAGGTTGTATTTATCTTAGCAAGAATGTATTGCAATAACTAGTAGTACCAAAGATTGAAATGCAAAATTTGAGTGTCTACATTCCCCCCCCTTTAATTATGAAATGAAATTAAATGCTTAAAGTAAAATATACTTGAGTTTGTAGACACACTTTCATCTTTACTCATATGTTGTTTTTCATAGTCCTGTTATGCTTGGTGTTGGCATGTTCCATGATGAAACCTATAACACAACATGTATTCAATATCCATTATAAATAATTAAAATTTATCTCAAATTTAAAGTGTAACACAAAATATTTATATTTTAATTAAAATGAAATGAATATATGTGAAAAGGAAGGAATACAAAAATTTGTTATGTGGAGGGATAATATCTCCTACTTTTATTATGAATCAAGATTTAGATTCCTAAATTTGTTTAAGGATTGGGGGTGATCAATACCCAATTGTGTTGAGGAGAAACTAGAGTGTTAGGTGCATGTAACCAAACACAAAATTTTGAGGAGAGAATGATAAGAATGAAGTGTTTAAACACCTTACTAATGAACAAGATTAGGCATAAAATTCATTTATCAACTTTGATATCTTCCCCTTTGAGTGCAAGAGGAAAGGAAATTATTCCTATGAAGAACTTAGCCACTTTGATACCTTCCATAACCCCATGGACCACATACCTACAAATGGATCTAGGTCTGATTCTATTAATAAGCACATAGTAGAAAATATAATTATTTCCCTTATGCCACTCCCATGTGCCACATAACTAAGTATAAATTGTAATGTACTAAAATGTTTATGGAGGAAGGAGGATTATGCCCCCAAGATTCTTGAAACTATAGTAAAAATTACATCTCATGGTGATGGAGTTCAGTACTTCATGCCCCTTGTAATAGTCTCATCTGAATGAACAAGATCTAAATATTTTCACAAACACTTGTAACTATACATGAAATTCTATTATTATTGAGAAAATTAATGTAAATTCCCTTGGCCAAAAATATGTGGTAGGGTCAGGACCATATATATGATCTTTACCGATATGTATAATTTTTAACATGTGCATTTTATTTGGATTTATGGATTTGACTATATTTTTTAGTATATGTACCCTCTTTGTACCTATATTTACCCCATAATTCTACCCATTTCTATTTTATGTCTATAATATACACAAATGGCTGCCCCCTCTTTTGAGGCATGTCTAGAAACCATGTTTAAGAACATAGATTAAAAAATATGTATGCTTATACAAAACATGTATAAGAAACTATAAGAAATTGTATTATTCTGAAGAGGTGACCATCATGAAGGAAATGTAACTAGAAAAATGAAGGTTTTGTGCATGGTGGAAACTGATTAAAAAAATAAGCCTAAAGTGGGACCTAAATGGGGTATTAGGGTATTAATTTTAATATAAATAGGAGGACTAAAATGCTGTAAATAAAATAAAGCAGTATGAAGTGAATGCAAACAAACTATTCTAACTGAAATAAAAACCCTAATATATAAGAAGTAATAAGGAAATGGCTTAGCTGATAACAAAAGACTCTCACAGGTTGTCACAGATTTGGAACTAGAACTTGACAGTGTAGACGAACACTCAGAGGCCCTACAAAGGGCATATTTGGACTATTTGCAGTGACAAAGGCACCTGGGAGTGTACTGGGGCACCCCAGGGTGCCTTGGTCTAGATTTTGGGTGCTCAAAATAGTATAAATTCTCAAAATCCTAATTTTTCATGGTTTTTAAGTGTCTTTGAATACTCTTTGTCTATCACATGAGATTCGTCAGATGAATTGGATGATGCCCAACACATGAAGAAGAAGAAGAAGGGTTCAAACTAACCTCAGCTGCAAAACTAGTGGACTTATCACTAAGTGTTGCACTATATTACAGAACCTAAAGTAGTTCTAGTGAGTGTGTGTGTATGTCATTCCCTAGGTGATCTCGTGTCAGTTGCACTTTGTCAAATAGTGAGCTATGGTAGTTATAAAAGATGTAAATAGTAGTATAGAATGAATATAATCCCTCCTCCTTTAAGAATGTGTGTGATGTAGACTTTCCTAGCTTGAATGTATGGTGTTATGTGGATGCAAGATGGTACTATGGATGCAACCCTAGATGGAGTGATAGTAGTGATAGGATGCAATTACCTAGGACCCTTATTATGGTCTTATAAGCTTTATATTTATACGGCTCTCAATTTTAATTTCATAGCTAATCCTGAAAATTCTAACCGAGGAAAAGATAAATATGACCAAGGGCTAGAAGTGACCCAAAAATGAGAAAAAGAGGCTAAGAATAGATCGGGGTTCCCAAAGTGGGATCAGGGTGCCTTGGGACACCCCATTACATAGTGGGGCACCCTGAATTAGGGCTAAAATCTTGGGAAAGTTCGAAAATGGGGTGATAGGTATCAATAAAACACATGGGAAATATGAACTAAAACATAAAACAAAGATGGCAAAAGGGGGGATTAATTGGTACTTTGTACACTTGAGAACCTTCCAAATGGTAGTATAAGAATGGGATAAATATTGTCTAATGTGCAATATTTGTGTCTACATTTTCTCCAACTTTATGGTTGTGAGCAAACAACTTGGTAACATAAAGTAGATAGAAAATTGTAGTTGATGTCCGTGCAGAGTGTAGAAGAAAACACATCGATGGAATAGAAGTGTGCAATGAAAAAAAGAAAAAATTTGGAGGATTGTGGGTTCTAAAGATGAAACATGTGTAAAAGGTGATGAGAGTGAACCTATGGTGGAACGTGTGTATATTTTTTTCATGTGTGTGGTGTACTCACATGGTTAGTGTGGCAAGTACCATTGCAGTGTGTTGTTATTGTCATTGTCATTATTGTTGTTTGTTGTTGTAACCAACTCAAACCTATAAGGGGAAAGGGAAAGCACTTATTAGATACCAAGGCACACAAAAAATGGGATGGCTAGCCAATACAAGCTTTATTCCAAACACATGCATGCAAATAAGTGTAAAAGATGTAGATAATGTAAAAAATACTAAGAAAAGTAGTGTAAACATGTAAGAAAACAAGGAGATCGCATAAAGAAGGTTTTAAACATGGGACATCACTCATGATGTCACAAGACATGCAAGGCCATTATGGCCAAAAACACCAAATAAGTGTGCACAAAAGAAAAGGGAAAATACAAAAAACAATGGAAAACAAAGAAAACAAGTAGAAATACAAGTAGTCATGGAAACATGTAGTCCTACAAAATAATTGTTCCACATGGAACACCCATTAGCATGTTATAAGGAAAAACAATATGTTAGAGTGTGTAGAAGCAAGTAGAAAAATATGATAAGTAAAAAATGAAACAATAGCATGTGTATGAGATGAATGTGGATGCCCTCAACGACCAATATAGTAAGGGTAGAAGGAAAGCATCCATGCCACGTGTAAATGTCTTGTATCTTCGATCACACTAAATAAAGGCATGAATGCTTATGTGTGTATGATAATGACATATAGCAAAGAAATCTAACATGTGTAGTAAATTGAACATGCAAAATACTAGTAAGCAAAATTAAATACTACCAATACAATGAAGTATGTTGTGGATGGATGGAATGGAATGCAAGATGGAATGATAGGAGCAATGTGCCCCCCAAGTGTCTGGAAGTGTATGGAGTGAGGTTCATTTTTCCCCCCCTTAACAGTAAAGAAATGAACCATAAATGAGAGTGCGTCATCGGGAAATGGTTAAGTAATGTTGGTTGTGTCTAGCACGTTGTGATGAGTTTGCATGTGTATTGATGATATAATGTGACATGAGGAGAAGATGTGTGTGAACCCTATAGATGAAGTGTATATCACAATTTTTTTGATTGAAAGACTGATGATTTATCCCTAAGCGTATATCACTATAAGATGAATGGATGGGAATGTGTCATATAAGAAGGTGTGCATGGACCCTATAGCTTAAGTGTATACCATGACTTGGTTAGATAGTGGAGTGATGATTTATCCCTAACCATATATCACTATAGAATGAGTGAATGAGGATAATAAGTATGGAAAAATGATGTGTGTGGGCCCTATAGCCTAAGCATATACCATGACTTGGTTGAATAGAGGAGTGATGATTTAGCCCTAAGTGTATATCACTACAAGATGGAAGAAGAAGGTGATGATCTAGACTATGGCATATGTCCCTACTAGATGGGTGATGAGGGTGGATGAGCATAGATAAGTAGGTGATGGGTAACAAAATGTGGTGATTTTAATACTAAGCGTAGACCACTATGTGATGAATAAGTTGAGGGTGGTGATTTATCCTAAAGTGTATACCAATAATGGATGAGTAGGAAAGGTGATGATGTAGTAGAATGGTTTAGAAGAGGATGATAGAATAGGTGATGATAAAATGTTAGAAGATAATGTAGAATGGATGAAGGGAGTGGTGATTTAACCTAAGGTGTAAGGTACTACCTGATATGATAATGAGTATGGGTGATGATATAGCCTAGAGTATTGGTCATGAGTTCAAGAAATGTGGCATGGTGACATGTCACATGTAGGTAAGGCCCATTTGATTGGTAAACCCTCTGAAGTCAAGTATGAACTGGGGAACTAGATTCTGGCATAGGATGGTGAGTGCAACACATAAAATAATGTAATGGAGTTGACCAAGGTATGTGAATGTGTGGTGTAGGAAATGTAATGTAGTGTATGGGTAGGTAGAAATAGTGATGTAGCCTAGAATTGTTAGTTAACACCTAGTCATGCTAGCACATCACTCAACCTAGGCTGAGCGCTCACCCAAAGTGCACAAAGGTATCGGGTCCCTCTTAATAGTTGCAGTAGTAGAATGGTGGTACGATAAAATAGTAAACATATATTTTAGGAATTAATCCTTCCATTCACCATTTATATCCAACCAGATCTATAAGTGCTAAAGGTAAATCATCATGAAAGTAATAACATGCATTGATAAAACACATCAAACACTTTGTTAGGCCAATTTCCTTTATCTATTCATTCAACCAAAAATACAGTAGCTTCATACAATACCAGGCATGTGCACACATATCTGTTACAATTATCTAGTCGTATGTACTCAGGTTTTTCCATTCCTCTAAACATATGGTTCCATCTGTATCTCTATGTATGTATCTATATTATCTAATTAATTCTCTACATACATATATATATAGGGTGGGGAACTAACCCTTCACCACTTAACTCTACTAGAAATAGGTCACATGCTAATAAAAACCATGCTTCTTTTTACAATTATAGCCATACATGCAAGTATGTTATCTATAGATTGCTGATAGTTAATTGAAGTGACGGATATATTCTTAACTTATGCCCATGCAAGAGTGAATTTACATGTCCTTCCAAAATCTCCATGAAGAGTGGCACGCAAATCTCAGCATCACTTTGTGTACTCCACACACCAATCTATAAGAATAGATCTGATCTCCAAAATTGGCTAAGTCCTTGAGAGTCTTACTCTACACCTCCACCCGTGATGCCTTCCTATACCTTCATGCTTTTTCTCCTATGCCATTCTTCCATGTGGACTCTATGTGCAAGTTCAACTAAGTGTTTTCTCTAATCAACATCACCCCACACTAATCTCATTGTCACCTTGACAATGGAGATGCTCAAAACTTATACATAGAATGGATAAATAAAGAATAGTTGAATAAAGAATTTTGAATAAGAATTTTGAACAATAATTTTGAAGAAGGTATACACAGCTAAAAAAATTGTTTAGGCCTCAGGCCCCTCCATCTCATTCTGAAGTATAAACTCTTGATCTTATTCTTTGATATCTACTTCCAGGTTCTCCCACACTATTAGCACTGCTCCTGCTGTTTCAAGCACGTCTACAATGATGGACTGTAGCTCTTTCATGGAGAGTTTCCCTTGCTCATTTTGTATTACAAGCATTACGCTTGACATAGAGGTTTACACCCCTTCCAGTACATCCATCTTCTGAGCAATGAGCTTTCCTAGATCCTCCAACCTCTCCTTATGCGGTACCTACACTGCAGCTAGTGCCTCGTGCTTTTGATTTACCAAGACTAATCATTTAGCATGGCCTAGGGAAGCATCCTTCATCACCTTGTGGACCTAATTTTATTCCTCCAAGGTTTTCACTATGATCAACGCATCTGGGGCTGTGCATATGGTCAGCGCATGATTGACCTTCTTTAGTTCATCATGGGTGGCTTGCAGTAGACCTTTATAAGTAGCAATCATCCTAGCTACTGCAGCCTGTGCCTTTTCTATCTTTTCTCTGGAGTCCTTGGGCTATGAGGATATGTACGCCTTTTCATCTTCCAACACTATTGTTATCACTGTTTTGACATAGTGCATCGCAGAAGGAAATTCTTTTGGTACCAAAGATTCTAGATGTGGGTGTACCTTTAGAACATCATCTCCAATTTCCTCTGCCATACTAAAAAAAGTGTCATATTTTCTTTTGATTAAGTCCTTTTCCTAGACTAGACGTGCTACCTCTACATCCTTGGCTTTTAATCTCTCTGTCAGTGCCTTGATGGTAGTAGATTTATCTATGTTTCTTCTTGCTACTTCAGAGGATACTTTCACTAGAGAATTACTCTCCTGCTCATCTGACATCATTATTGGTTCGATTTTCATGTGGCACATTTCAGGTTCCTTCTTCAACCGCCTTGATGCACATGATTCTTCACTAACATCAAATTCAGACTCATCCATGTGTGTGCGCATAGACCATGAGAGTTGCTTCCTTGTGTACAAAGTCTCCTTGTCCTCATCCATGAGTGCCCATCCAAATAAATCCTTATACTCAATGGTACTCTAGAACTGAGCATGAATGATCAGCTTTGGGTCTTCTGCATACCCCATGGCATGTTCCTTGGAATCCTTCCCTATTCGATGGGATTGAGGTCCTCTTGGAATGGCTGCATCAAGGTTGGGAATACTAGATATATCCCCAACCTTGTCCCATGTAGCCTATGATTAACCCCCTTCTTCTCCTTCCATATTCTCCTCCTCATGTTGAGGCTCTTCTCCAATTGGAGATGAAGGCACCTTCTCCTTAGATTCCTCTGTTTCCTCGCTTAGCCTAAGTTTTCTCTGCTTCTTCTCCTCTAACTCCTTCACATGCGGGGTTCCTCCTTGCACCCTTATGTGCTTAAACACCTTCTTAAATATTTGTGTTCCCTACTCCTCCCCTGTAGCTCCTTCTTCCTGGGGAGTTGTCACATGGTCCCCCTACTGGCTAGATGGCTACTTCCTCCTTCACCACCAGGGCACCACTATCTTTGGGTTCTTCATCTTTTTCCTCATCATCTTTCTTGGGTGTAGAAGGCCTAGGTGCCAGAATGTTCTCCATAGTATGCTTTCCCTTCGGTGGCCCTGAAAGCATGAATTCATTCTCCATGTACTTGTTATTCTCCATTTTAGGCTTCAGTTAGAGGTATATTAGTGTGGCCCCGATATCCGCAATGACCACTATCTCTGGCTTAATGCTTAAGATTTCTGAGATGTTATTCTCATTGTATGTGTTCCTCCCTGGATATCCATAAGTCTTTCTCAGGGTGTGATACTCACAGTCCACCTTGTCTACATTAAATACCAACCTCTGTGTGTTGGTGAACCGATGAACTGTAGCTTGGAAGTACTATGCAGGAAATGCATATGGTAGTTTGCATGAGGGGCTCCATGACCCATCTACCATTGGGAAGTACACAATACAGAAATGTTGGTAGACTATAAATTATACATGTTTTCCCAGGACTGCAGGCAAATCCTTGGGTATGCGCCATTCTTCTCCAAATGTCGCACAGAGCCTATCATACCACATCTCAGCACGCTGCTTAACCTCCTCTATCATCAACCCTTTTTAAAGATATTTGTTGAATCACTCAGCTAGAGACTTATGATTCATGGGGTATTCCCATATGTTCTCTTTTGGGCCATCTGGTACCCCGATCTCCATGAAGACTAAACTCAGTAAGATACAGCCAAAACTTATCTTACTCACTTCATGTGTTTCCTCGACTTTCTACTCTGCAATGAATCTGACGATGTTATAAGTGGTTCCCTCTGACATGCGCTTGGCCACATGTAACCACATAGAATTAACTTGTGACCAACGTTCTTGGTCATTCAACTTTGTGGTTAGATGTGTTGTTGCCTGTACTACTGGACAATTTTTCAACTTGTCAATGTCCATCCCATGCAGTCCTTTCTGATAGTCTAGCACCTTTTGTGTCTCCAAAATGGTGCTTTTGTCAGCTAAGTTGGTCTTAATGTCTTCATCTAATTCCCGTAATCTAGTAACTATGGCAATGAGGATGGGTGTTAGTCTTACCCTCTGTCCTACGAAGTAGAAGAAGTCCTCATGTACTCAGATCATCAGCCATCTGTACAAGGGTGCATACTTTCCAAAGTATGGAAGCTCGTAAAGCTGGTAGACACCATTTCCCTTGAGTAGCTTTTCTCCAGCATCATCATATATCAGCATGCCATCCTCAGTGCACATGTTTGTTCAAGAGGTGAGTAGGTTGTCTAACTTCTTCTAGTTTTCACTATTTTGGTGATTGTATTCACTTATCTTGCTTTGTCTTATGTGGGTATCCCATTCCTACCCTACAATAACTTCTTCAGGGTACTGCATTTCAGATAAATTGCTCTCCGGGGCCATCTCCTCCTCTTCTTCCACCACCACCTTCTTCTTTTCTTTTATCGATGTTGCTTTCTTCTTTGGTGCCATTCTCTTTTAGGGTTTTTTTTTGTAGGTCAGTTGTTGTGTGTTTTGATTAATTTGCTTCGAACCCTAACCCAATTCTTCCATGCCCTAATTTGTAATCACTAACTTGTGCACCCTAACTCTGTTGTATTACTCTACTTCATCAAACCCTTTTTCTAGGGGATCCAAGCCCTTCTAATAAACAAATCTCTTCTCTACACCTGGTTCACTTGCTTCATACCTTGAATTAGTTAGCTTTATGCTCTTCCCGTATAGGCTCTCTTATCGAATTCTCATAGTTGTAAGGGTAATAATGAAATTGCAGCCCATCCTTATATAGATTTCTAATTTTTGCTACATTAATTGCTCCTCCACCTACCAAATTCTCCTCATTTATGACCCATTTTTATCATTTCCACGATATATTTTTGCGCCAAATCTATAACCTTATAATGCACCTCTTTACCCTTTATCATAGACTTCTCTTCAACGTGCACCTTCGCGCCTGAGTACCTCTTCACTGCATTATCTTATGGTAATTACCATGGCCACTACTTACCTCATGTTATACTTTCCCTTATCCATATTCATCCTTTCTTATCTTGAGAAGCAATCTTTTTTCAGTTACTATTGGTGCAAATCAGCAGCACCCCTGGATGTTGATCAAATTTCTAGTTTGACATTTTGGACATCCAGTGTGATTGCACAACATTGAATCTCTTCCCCAAGTGTGGGACTTGTAAAAATGGGAAAATAATCTCCAGGTTAGAGGCTGGTTCCTCAACTCCTTTGATCAGGTGTATTACTTGTAAATTGCAGAGGTTTTAAACTCAAAATCCTACTCTAAATTCCAATGGGACAGAGATAGAGAATGCAAAAACTTAAACTAATGCTAATAAGGTGATGCACCAAAGGAGTGGTTAACATTTTTTTACTTCTATAAATTGACACAGATCATAGAAATGCAACAAACATCATGCAAAAACTGATAAAATGTAATGAAATGTCATAAATGAAGAAAACAACACAAACAAAGGATTGAAACTCATTCACAGAGCTTGCATTATCATTTCCAATATCAAAAATACATGCATTACAACATTAGAGAGGTAGAAAACATGTTACAGTCTTGGAAGAGGTCTGATATTCCACAAAATCACTTTTCAAGGTGAAGGAGAGAGCCTGTAAAACATTAAAAATGTGTCCAACCACTCAAAAATGAGCCAAAATCTAGCTTTTTCAATGCAAGAAATGAGCCTAGGAGAGAGAAATGTGGGAAAATGTGAGAGGAACTCTCAACCACCAATTAAAATGCAATAAAATAGTATGGGAATCCTTATAGGTCCATTCCCTGACATTTTTCACCATGCTGGGAGAGAATACGAGCCATGCTGCATTAAAAATGGTGGTTGAAATGTCATTTTTGTTCATTACCACATGCCAGAGGCATTTTTTAATTTTCTCTCTCCAAAATCCATTAAAATACAAAATTGAGCTTGTAATTTTGTATATAATTTCACCTAGCTTTCCATTGATATAAAGAACGTGAAAAACTGAGCTTTGGATTGAAAGTTATGCCCATTTGAAAATTTAGGGCAAAACAGGCCAAAATGGGTTGGCGGGCCAAAAATTTGAAATTTTCCCACCTTTTTGCATTTGGGAAAATTTCCCAAAAACCTCCATGCCCCACCGATCCGGTGCCACATGGCATGATTCTGATTGGATGTGGGCCTTTTACTCTTCATTTTCCATCGTTTTGGCCTTCAGAAAAATTTCCCAAAAAATCTTCGCCGGCTAGATAACCTAAGGACACGTGGCACGATGTGATTTGCCACAGGATTTTTTTCTCTATCTGTTCCGTCACTTTTGACCATATTTTCTGACTTGGACATGTGGCAAAACCCTATTGGACGTGGGCTTTCCCTGCCATTTTTCCCTTGTGGGCCAATCTTGCATTTTTTGCCACCATTGGACATGTGGCATGATTTGATTGGCTTGGGCTTTAGGGGGCGGGCTCTTCCTTTGAAATTTCCCTTGATTTTTCTTGGGAAAAATCTCCCAATTTCTCCCATGCTCCTGCTGGTTGAAGACACGTGGCGGGTTCCCATTTGATGCGGACCTTGTGTCTAACATTTCTCCTTTGCTCTAACCTTTGGGGAATTTTTCCACTTCCTGCCCGGTGGCCGAAGCTCCGATGACCCGACGAGACACGTGGGGAGCTCCCATTTGACACGGGCCTTGGGGAAAAAATTAACTTTGCACCCTAGCTAATCACTTTTTCCAAATTTCCAATCTTTCCCCCACCCTCCGCCACTCCTTTGGCCTAAGGACACGTGGCGTAGTGTGATTAGGCGCGGGACTTTCTTGGGGATTTTTCCATTGTGCCAACACTTAGTCAAATTTTCTATTTTACCTCCACCCTCCGACACTCCTTTCCTCTAGAGACACATGACACAATGTGATTGGATGTGGGCCTGGCATTGAAAATCTTTGCTTGTATCAACCCTTAGGAAAAATTTCTAATTTCTTCCCCTTGGACACGTGGCAGCATCCAATTCATCAGCGGGCCTTCGGGGTGAAAATTTCATTTTGAAAACTTGCCGAAAACTTGGTAAAAATTCCAGGTTTACCTCCACCTTCCACCCTCCTGAGGACACGTGGCCTCATCTTATTGGCTCAGGATTTTCAGGGGAAAATTTCCCACAAAATCTCTGTCGAGCCATAACTTCAAAAATACATGGAGTTAGGAGGAAAACTTTACCTTTCTGGAAATATGAGAAAAATATCTATCCAATGGTGCTATTTCCAGAAGGTCTTGAGTGCTTAAAAAGAAAAAATTATGACTGAGGCACAAGAGATGGAAGAATGAAGGGAGTTAGCCACAAAATGAGCAAGGGGCTCATTTTAGATAACAATTTTGGCTGACTTAGAGGGGTCATCTTCCTGCTGGATGAAGTTACCAGTTTCTTGAAACAATCCATTGGGCATGGAGTCATTAAATTCTCTACTTGGTACCCCAACTAATTAGAACACTACAAGGAGGAAGATGAAAGGTAGAACACCATCTGATGGAGCAAGGCCTGTAAAACACATTTCCCAGAACAGCAATCTTGTGCCAAAGCACTTAGTAAAAGAAAAGCTAATCTACAACAAAACAATGTGCATAAGCACTTGGAGGAATGAAAACCTATGCTAATATGTACAAGGTGGAAAATTACCTTCAATAGCAATGCTTTAGATGGATTCCATTGACTGGAATCTATAATTCTTCACCATCCAATGAAGACAATTGGAAAGCATTGCTGTCCTTACACTTTGTGACCATGTATGGGCCACTCCAAATGGCATCAAATTTTGAATGCCTTCCCAGTTTTGCTTTGTCTGCATCCCATTTTAACACTAGATCTCTAACTTGGAAAGATCTATCCTTGGCCTTCCTATCAAAGGTCTTCTTGATCAAAGCTTGATCCTTCTCCATTGCTTGGGACGCCTGATTTCTGATTTCTTAGAGCTTCATCAATTCTACATATCTAACCTCCATGGGTCCAAACTCCAACAACTCCAATTGTTTCATGAGTTCCAATGTTGGCAACTCAAGTGACATGGGAAAAATTGCCTCTCTTCCATAAACAAGATTGAATTGAGAATTACCTGTAGATCTCTTGGGAGTTATCCTATCAGCCCATAAGGCTGATTTCAACTTAGTATGCCAAGACCTCTTATTTTCATCAAGAGTCCTCCTAATGATCCTCAACAAGTTCTTGTTTGTATATTCAGCTTGGCCATTACAATGAGGGTAATAATTTGATGAAGTGCTTAGGTAGATCCCATTCTTAACATCCCATTCAGTTACCTTGGACCCAATGAATGCCAATGAATTATCTGATATTATTGTAGTAGGTATGCCAAATCTGGTTGCTATTCCCTCATAGAAGTCTAGGATGCTAGATTCATTTGCTTCCTTGAGTGCTACTACTTCAGTCCACTTGGTGAAGTAATCTGTTGCTGTTAGAATCCATTTGTGCCCTTGGCTTGAATTTGGATTAATGACTCCAATGAAGTCCAAACCCCATTGCATGAATGGCTGGTCAACTGAAATTGGATGCAATGGAAGGGCAGCTAGCCTCTCCTTACCCGTGAAGAATGCACAATTCTTGCACCTCTTGATCCATGCATAACAATCACTGAAAATCTTGGGCCAATAATATCTAGCCCTCATGATCTTTAGAGCTATCACTCTTGGTGAAAAATGACCACCAGATGATCCACCATGGAACTCTTCCAACACCTTGTGAATCTGATTTGTACCAATGCATCTCAGCAGCACTCCATTCACATCCTTTTGAACAAAACACCATCAACAAGGGCATATGGGACAGCCTGCAATATAAAGTGTCTTCTTTTGGTCTTGTACATCTCTGGAGGGCATAGACCTATGCTTAGGAAGTGCATTATGCCTTGGGTCCAACAAGGAGTGAAGACACCATCATTTTCCTTTTGAGTGTTACTTTGCTCATGGTTGTCTTGCAACGCCAAAACAACCTCCTTTTCATTGCATGCTTCCTTGTGTTTATTCAAGACCAGCTGCTCACACAATCCTTTTCCTCTACCAACTTACTGACTTTGATCTCAATGTCATACTCCATGATACGAGTAATCCAACTTGCTCTTTTTTCATTAAGGTCTTTGTTGAGGAGGAAGTCCTTAACTCCCACATGAGAAACCAACAATTGAACCTTGTTGTTTGAAACTAGATGCTTGAATTTCTTTAAGCTCCTGATTACTGCAAGAACATGCTTCTCAATGAAAGAATGCCTCACCTCATAGTATTCTAGGCTTTGGCTGAAGAAAGTAATTGGGTGCTCATCATTTTCTTTGTTCTATTGTACCAAAATTGCAGAAATAGTATCATCACCCCCAAATTCATAGAGGATGAAATCCTTGGAGAAATCTGGATTAATAAGAGTTGGGGCTTGAGAGATGGATTCTTTGATTGCTTCAAAACTTTCCTTTCCTTCTATTGTCCATTTGAAAGCTATGCTTTTCTTTAACATCTTGGTGATAGGCTTGACTAGGGCTGCAAAATTTGGGACAAACCTCCAAAAAAAATTTATTCTCCCCAAGAAACTTTGAAGGGCCTTCTTGTGGCTTGGAAATGGTAGTGCTCTTATGGCTTCAACTCTTTCTGGATCAATTGCTAATCCTTCTTTAGAGATAATGTGGCCAAGGAGCTTTCCTTCATGGGCTAGAAAAATACACTTTTTAGGATTCAAGGATACTCCAAATCTTCTGCACCTTTGGAACACTTGTCTCAAATGAAAGAGATGGTCTGCTGCATTTTTTGAAAAAATAGTGATATCATCAAGATATATCAGCACCATGTTGTTAATCAAATCCTTGAACGCCATGTCCATTGCTCTTTGGAAAGTAGCTCCAGCGTTGGACAACCCAAATGGCATTTTCCTGTATGCATAAGTTCCCCATTTGGTTGTAAAGGCTGTCTTGAACTGATCCTCTTCTTTCACCATAATCTGATTGTACCCCAAATAGCCATCAAGTAATGAAAACCTCTCAGAGCCAGCAACAACTTGTAAAATCTGCTCCATAGAAGTAAGTGGATAATGATCCTTGAGAGATGCTCTATTCAAATCTCTGAAGTCAACACACAATCTGATTTCCCCACTCTTCTTTCTAACTAGAACCAAGTTGGCCACCCAACTAGAATGCTTGATAGGGAATATGATACTTGACTCTATCAACTTATTCAATTATGTTCTCATGAGAGGCTCCATGTGTGGATTGACTGGCCTTTGTTTCTGCTTGATGGGTTTAGTACTTGGATCCAATTCAATGGTGTGTTGAGCTAACTCGGGATTGAAACCTTTCAAATATTCATAGCTCCAAGCAAACACATCAGGGAATTCTTGACAAAGTTGTATGAACTCATACCTTTCTTGCTCAGTTGTCACTTTACCAACTTGGAGTGATTTGCCTTCTTCCACCAAGATGGACACTGAATCTTCTCCCTTGACTTGGATGTTTGCTTTCTCCTTCCTAAACTGATCATTAGGATTGAAAATGGACTCCAAAGTAATAAGTCCCCTTTGGTAGTTTATTGGTTCTCAGCTGTACCACTTGGTCACCATATTGTTGTTCCAACTTTTCCTGATTTTTAGCTGAGAACTCAGCCTCTTCTTGCAAGAAATGGATGATTTTTTGATCACTTTCAAACACTTTCCAACTCACACTGTTTTCTGGCACTAAAGGCCTTACAATCACATGGATGTTTGGTTGTACCTTGTCTTTTTTGATGCTTTCAACAACATCAAAGGCTGCTCCAACTGCTGCAAGCCTGTCAGCAGCTTGGTTCTCTTTTCTAGGAATGGATTTGATGCTAAAACCCTCAAAATCTTCAATGAGGTCCCACACCCTATTTTTGTAGCACTTGAGCAGATCATTCTTGGTAGCATGCTGCCCCTTAACTTGGTTGATAATCAACTCACTGTCACCAAAGACTTACAAGTTCTTTATTCCTCTCTTGATTGACCAATTTAATCCTTGTATCAAAGCTTCATATTCAGCGGTGTTATTAGAGCATGCAAACTAAAATCTAAAAGCTGAATAATACTTAACTCCTTGGGGTGAAACAAACATGGCTCCCCCTCCTACACCTTGTCTACTCCTTGATCCATCAAAAAACAACTGCCATACCTCATTGTCATCCTTGTGGTCTGGCTTGGTGATGCTAGGGATAGGTTGATTTTCTTCATGCATGCAATAGACTCCTAGCTCAGATTCTTCTATTTCTTGATAAGGATCAAAAGCATGCACCTTTCTTGCCCATTCATCAAGAGTTAGATCTAAGATACTTCCAACCTTGGTGTCAGCTTCATCGGTGCTTGGATAATCCTCTTGATCAAACGCTGAACAATTGGTATTGATTTGGCTTGGAGTGTGAGGCTCAATGTGTAAGTTTGCAATAGGCTCAGATCTGATTGTGGCTTTAGTTCCATATCTTGTTCTAAAAAACATGTATGACCAATCAGTAGATAAGTACCCTCCAATCTTGGCTATGAAATCCCTTGATAGACATAGGGAAAAGAGTGGTGGGAGATCTATTACCGAGACATCTTGAGAAACAAAAACGTTGGGGCATGCATGCAAAGTAAGACTAAAGTTTTTTATCACTCCAAATATTGTTACTACTGTCCCATCCAATTACACTACCCCTTTGGACATGACTTCATATTGAAGCCCCAACTAATTAGCTATTTTCTTGGGCATTACTGAACTAATTGCCCCAAAATCAATCATGCAATTGTGTACTAATTGGTTTCCAATGATCAACAAAACAGATAATGGAGGGGGCTTCAAAACTTTACCCTTCTATCCTCCATGATTCCCCTTAGGCTGGGCAACATTTGTGAGTACCTTCTCTTGCATTTGGACCTACTGATTTGAAGTTGACCAGTCCTTCATGGCAGCTTGTAGCAAATCTCTTTGGCCTAGGATGGATAGTGATTCCCACATTGATATGTTTACATTTTTCTTCTTCATCTGATCAATGATGTTGAATGGAGATGAAGCATCTCTCTGCTGTCCCTTAGCCTACACATTCATTCCTTGCACATGGGCAACAACAAATGGCATTTGAGATGGCCTAGGAGCTATTTTAGGCAGCCCTTGCGTGTTTGGAACTGCATTTTGTTTACCAATAATTTGTGGAGTGGTAGAAGGTTGTGGATTACTTGGAGCCACTGACTGTTCTTCACCCAAATTTCTCCTTTTTGACCTTGTGTTGGTTGCAACACTTTGGGAGATTGTTTGATTCATGCCACAAAAATATTCTTCCTGTCAGTTTACAAGTGTGGTATCATTTGGAGCTGATTGTTGCTGGAATGTTCTTGTTGTTGGTTATTTCCTTGACTCCCTTCACCCTCCACACCAGTAGTTGTCACCATTAATGCTTGATTTAAGGCACCATTGAAGCACATAGACTGGTTGTGAGGTTCATTGCATGGGAAACACCAATCATACTCTTGAGCTATGTTGTTTTGTACTAGCACTATTGCTTTAGAGGCAGATGTAGCATTGGGATTATAGGGCTGAAATGGTTTGTTGGTAGGAGGTCTTTCTTGATTTTGATTTGCAACTGGATTGGGTGGTCTTTGAGGCTAGTATGGCTACCTGTTAGGCTGAGCTTGAGGCTGGAAAGGAGGGATGAAACCTTGGGCTTGCTACCTCTTTAGTGTAACCAGCTCATTGCCTAAATTTTGCAATTGCTTCATGACTTCTTGAAGTTCATTTGAGGTACTAGAAGATGAGGTAGAAGCTTCACTTGAATTCAGATTTTTAGGAGTGGGAATAGGAGCTAAAATAGGCACTTGACTAGTGTTTGGGCTCTCTAAACTGGGATACAATGGCATTGGAGGCCTAGGATCTAGCTTTTCGGCTTGAATCAAACAATTTTCAGCTCTAATGGAAATGCTATAAGCAACATGGATAGTTGTGCCCCCCATGGATTGAATTAACATAGAAATATCAGAATTTAGAGCTTTAAGGTAATATAGAAAAGAACCTTCTTTTGTTGGCCTTACTACCACTGGAATTCTCTCCCAAGTCATTTGAAAGCTGAAGTTGAAGTTAGTCAGCTGCTCATTAGGAGCTCTCTTGATGGTTGTCAACTGTTCCAAAAGGGACAAGTTATCTCCCTTTTCTCCAAACTGCTCATGGAGGGATATACATAGCTGGTTCTAATTTTGGATAGATCCTAAGTCAAGACTCCTGAACCATTGCAAAGCCTTCCCTTTGAATGAAGATGCCAGTAGTTTGACAGTAACTTGCATCTCATTAATCTCATGGATTGCACAAATATTAGCAATATCCTTGACATGATCACCAGGAGTGGTCTGATTCTCTCCAGTAAAGTATGGAATGTTCTTCAATGTTGCAACTGGGATTGGATTTTTTGCATTGAGAGAAAGTGGGCTGCTGCCAGTGAAATTGACATAGGGGTTGTTTTGTGCCATTCTGATTGGCCTTAGAACCCTTGTTGATTGAATGAAAGGCCTACCAGGTGGAGGAGTTGATAGAGTTCTGTTTGGTGGAGATGGAGACCTTTGAATTATCCTCCCTCTTTAGTCTTATTCTTGGAGATAATTTCAGATACTCAAACAACACCTCTTCTTCTCCAACTCTTGACCTTGTGGTGATCCTTCTCATGAGTTTTCAGGTCTGCACTGCTAAAACCAACTGATCCTTCTTCCTTGGAGTCGACAGATGTGCAATTTAGGGCTCTTTTAAGCAAGAAACTTGTAAAAAATGCACATAAATTTTGTTGCAATGAAGATGAAGACCTCTAAGGTCCCATCGGACATGCCAAAATTGTTGGTACAAATCAGCAGCACCCCTGGATGTTGATCAAGATTTCTAGTTTGACATTTTGGACATCCGGTGTGATTGCACAACATTGAATATCTTCCCCAAGTGTGGGACTTGTAAAAATGGGAAAATAATCTCCAGTTTAGAGGCTGGTTCCTCAACTCCTTTGATTAGGTGGATTACTTGCAAATTGCAGAGGTTTTAAACTCAAAATCCTACTCTAAATTCGAAGGGGACAGAGATAGAGAATGCAAAAACTTAAACTAATGCTAATAAGGTGATGCACCAAAGGAGTGGTTAGCATTTTTTACTTCTATAAATTGACACAGATCATAGAAATGCAACAAACATCATGTACAAACTGATAAAATGTAATGAAAGGTCATAAATGAAGCAAACAACACAAACAGAGGATTGAAACTCATTCACAGAGCTTGCATTATCATTTCCAATATCAAAAATACATGCATTACAACATTAGAGAGGTAGAAAACATGTTACAATCTTGGAAGAGGTCTGATATTCCACAAAATCACTTTTTAAGGTGAATGAGGGAGCCTGCAAAACATAAAAAATGTGTCCAATCACCTAAAAATGAGCCAAATCTGGCTTTTTCAATGCAAGAAACGAGCCCAAGAGAGAGAAACATGAGAAAACATGAGAAGAGCTCCAACCACCAACCAAAATACAATAAAATAGCATGGGCAAGCTTACAGGTCCATTCCCTGACATTTTTCGCCATGTTAGGAGAGAATGCGAGCCATGCTGCATTAAAAATGGTGGTTAAAATGTCATTTTTGTTCATTACCATGTGCCAGAGGCATTTTTAAAATTTTCTCTCTCCAAAGTCCATCAAAATACAAAATTGATCCCGGAATATTGTAGATAATTTCACCAGCTTTCCGTTGATATAAATAATGTAAAAAATCGAGCTCTGCATCCAACGTTATGCCCATTTGAAAATTTAGGGAAAAACATGGCCAAAATGGGTTGGCGGACCAAAAATTTGAAATTTTCCCACTTTTTTACATTTGAGAAAATTTCCCAAAAAACCTCTGTGCCCCACCGATCCGGTGCCATGTGGAACATTCTGATTGGATTCGGGCCTTCTGCGCTTCATTTTCCATCGTTTTGGCCTTCAGAAAAATTTCCCAAAAAACTCCGTCGGCTGGATGACCCGAGGACACGTGGCACGATGTGATTTGCTGTGGGATTTTTTCTCTATCTGCTCTGTCTCTTTTGACCATATTTTTTGACTTGGACACATCAAAAAACCCTATTGGACGTGGGGTTTCCCTACCATTTTTCCGCTGCGGGCCAATCTTGCATTTTTTTCCGCCACTGGACATGTGGCATGATTTGATTGGCTCGGGATTAGGGGGCGGGCTCTTCCTTTGAAATTTTCCGTTGATTTTGCTTGGGAAAAATCTCCCAATTTCTCCTACACTCCGTCGGTTGAAGACACGTGGTGGGTTCCCATTTGATGTGGGCCTTGGGGCTAACATTTCTCCTTTACTCTAACCTTTGGGGAATTTTCCCACTTCTTGCCTGGTGGCTGAAGCTCCGATGACCCGATGAGACATGTGGCAAACTCCCATTTGATGTGGGCCTTGGGGAAAAGAATTAACTTTTCACCCTCACTGATCACTTTTTCCAAATTTCTAATCTTTCCCCCGCCCTCCGCCACTCCTTTGGCCTAAGAACACGTGGCGTAGTGTGATAGGGCACGGGCCTTTCTTGGGGATATTTCCATGGCGCCAACACTTATTCAAATTTTCTATTTTACCTCCACCCTTTGCCACTCCTTTCCTCTAGAGAAATGTGGTCCAATGTGATTGGATGTGGGCATGGCGTCGAAAATCTTTGCTTGTATCAACCCTTAGGAAATTTTTCTAATTTATTCCCCTTGGACACGTGGCAACATCCAATTCGTCAGTGGGCCTTCAGGGTGAAATATTCCTTTTGAAAACTTGCCAAAAACTTGGTAAAAATTCCAATTTTACCTTCGCTTTCTGCCATCCTGAGGACACATGGCCTCATCTTATTTGCTCTGGCTTTTCAGTGGAAAATTTCCCACAAAATCTCCGCCGAGCCATAAATTCAAAAATACATGGAGTTAGGAGGAAAAATTTACCTTTATAGAAAGATGAGAAAAATCTATATGCAATGGTGCCATTTCAAGAAGGTCTTGAGTGCCTGAAAAGGAAAAATTATGACTGAGGCACAAGAGATGGAATAATAAAGGGAGTTAGCCACAAAATGAGCAAGGGGCTCATTTTGGATAACAATTACCCTTAACAACCTTCTTTCAACACCCACAACATGACATATTCATAGCATATCCCTGAGAGTCACCAACAATCCACCCCACATGAAAAGGATGTGCAGTCCTCTGCGCATCAACCTGCTTCATATTGAAGTTAGTTTATTGCGTGCAAGCACACTTATTACACAAACAAGAGCTAAAATTGACAAAGCATAGTGATGATGAAATAAATACATTAAGGAAATGCATAAAGGGAAACCTAATGTATCTAGCAATACTACTTTATTACAAACACCAAGAAGACTTATTTAAAGTAGGGCTTCAACCTACTCCCATTAAAGTAACCGGGAAAACATGTGCCATCAATTGTTTCCAACTGTCAAGCACCTGACTCAAGTATATGAGTGATAACATATGGCCCCAACTAATGCAGTTTGAGCTTTTCTGGATGACGCAAAAACTTGGAGTCATATAGAAGTACCATTTTTCCCACCATAAGTTTCTTATCCCTGATGTGTCAATCATGCCATGCCTTTCATCGCACTTTCTCCTATTTCTGACTCTAGCATGTGATGGCACGACACTCATCTAGCTGAACCATCTTCGTAATCCATTATTCCAAGGCTGGCTCATCAGATAGACCTCCAACTCATGTAATGTGTAAGGAAGGTAACATAAATTCTAGAGGCAAAACAACTTCAATGCCAAGCAACAATCTAAAAGGTGTGGCTTTGTTCAATCTTTTGTATGTTGTTATATAAGCCCAAAGAAGAGCAGATACTTTATCATCCCAATCTTTCCTCCCCACATCAAAAATCTTGGTCAATGTGTGGCTCAAGATCTTGTTAAAAGCCTCATCAGTCCTATTTTCTTGAGGATAGGGTGTAGTTTTATGGTGGGAAACCATAAACTCATCTAAAAGAATTCGTATTGTCTCATTTAAAAAATGTGTGCCCCTATCACTTGTTAAACTTAAAGGAAAACCATACCTTATAAGGACATTCTCCCATAAGAACCATGCTACTGTAGCCACTGTACAGTCCTTTGTAGGTGCTACTTATACCCATCGGGTAAGATAATCTATACAAGTGATGATATAGTGCAATCCAGTCCTGCGCGCGGCTGGGGAGATAGGCCCGACAAAGTCAATTTCCCATTTCACAAAGGGTTCTACACTCGTTATTGGTCATAGGGGAATCTCATCCCTTTTTCCTGGTCAACTGAGACATTGAAAATGGTCACATGTCCTACAATACTCTTTATAATCCTTGTACAATGTTTCCCACCACAACCCAGCAAGTAGGATCTTGTGCACTGTTGCATCACCTACATAATGGCCACCTACAATACCACCATGTGCTTCTTCCATTATGTCCTTTCGTTCATGCTCCAAGACACAATGGCGTAACACCTCATCTCTACCTAGCTTGTATAAATCACCACTAATTAACATGAATGGTGTTGCACGAATAGCAAGCTGCTTCTTCTCTAAATCTTTCATGCCTTCGGGCACCATACTAGTTCTTAGAAAGACAAAAATGTCCTCTAATTCTGATGGCGTGCATTGTAACCTATATAGTTGTGCATCAGGCATGGTCTCTTCTATTTTTTGTGCCTTTTCCCCTGATTTAATTCTAAACAAGTTATCTAGTCCAAAATTGCTTTTTCTTGGTTTTACCAAAACTGTAAAGTCAAACTCTTGAAATAAGAGTACTCACCAGCATATGTGCCCCTGTAAAATGGGCTTGTTCATCAAATATTTTAATGCCATGTGATCTATATAAAACACAAATGGTGTAGCCAACAAATACTGACAAAATTTGTGCAAGGAATAGATCAGGGATAAGGCTTCATGATCTATAGTGGTATAATTCTATTATGCAGGAGTCAACTTCCTACTAGCAAAGCAAATGGGATGATCAATGACACCTTTTCCTGGTTGATCTAAGACAACACAAATGTCTATGCTAGAAGCATCCACATGAACATGAAAAGGTTTATCCCATGAAGAAAAATGCAAGATAGGCGTGGTAGTAAGTTTCTACTTCAATATCTCAAACACACGCTGTTGTGACTCCCCACAGTAGAATGTACCTTTTCCCTGGAGAAAATCTTCTAAGGGTATAAAATTTTTTGCATACCCTTTTATAAACTTCCTGTAATACCTTTTATGACCCAAAAATCTACGCACCTCGCGCTAACTGGTTAGCCCTTTCAAGCTAATGATGACTACAACTTTAGTTGGATCAACCAACAACCCTTCCTTATAGATGATATATCGTAAAAGTGTGCCAAAGGGAGTAGAAAAGATGCACTTATTGATATTTAATGAAATACTAAACTATCGACATCTTTCAAACATCAAGCACAGATTGTCACAATGATCCTTAATTAGCCCATAAACGGTCCAATCATCAAGATATATCTATAAAAAGTTATGAATAAAATCCTTTAAGGCTTGTAACACTATCCTTGAAAATACAACAGGTGCATTCTTCAATCCAAAGGGAATCATAGTATAAGCAAAGCTTCCCCATTCAGTAGTGAAGGTGGTCTTCTCTTGATCTTCTGAGGCAATCCTAACCTAATGATACCTTGAAAACCCATCCATAAATGAATATATTTCGCGCCCATCCACCCCTTCTAATATTTCCTCCATGAATGGCGTAGGAAAGGGATCTGTAACACATGCTATATTCAAATCCCTATAATCAACACAAATTCAAATCCTACCATCCTTTTTTATGCTTATCACCATAGGACTGACCCATTCTGATTCATCCAGTGGTCGAATGATCTCATATTTCAGCATCTTGTCAATCTCCTCCTTTACTTTCTTGTTCAAATTGGGATTCATCCAATATGGTCGCTTCCTAACAGGGAGTGCACCTTCCTTGAGCTTTATCTTCATGTCTCCGAGTGATATATGCATGCCTTTAAGTTCATGGTATCCTCTTGGGAATAAGTCCTCATAATCACGAAGTAACTCTATGATCTCTACTACCTCTGATTCTGACCAGTAATCCCCAATCATCACCTCCTTAAGTTCAGCTTCTATGCCTATATTGACCTTTGTTGTCTTCATCTGTTCGTGATATGTGTGTGCATCTACATCCGCATTGGATAACACTTCACATGTTCCATGTGAATGATCCACGTCAAAGTGCTCAACTTCCTCGTCATCAATTATGTATACCATCTTCCCCTCATCTTTTTCCAAAGAAGCACGCTCAAGTAATATGATATAATCTTATTCATCCACAAAGCGTGCCCCTGTCTCTGTCTCACCAAATAATTCTTGAACAAGTTATTTCACTTTCCCTCTGTCTCCCATAGTTAAGCGTTGGATAAAGCTTAAAGTTGTGTTCACGGGTGGTGTAGATGAAAAGAATTCAAATGTTTGGATCATCTTTATAGTCAAAGTTTTCCAATTTCCAGTTTCACGATGTAATTAAACATAGACATACCAAGCATGAGTGTAACCTTTTATAGTAGAATAAAACTGATGCACCCAAAGTGAAGGTGGTAATGCTTCCTAGCCTACTATCCAGAGTCTCTCACACTGTTGGATATGATGTTGAGTGGGTTGATCACCATGATAAGGGCTTATGTTTATAGGTGCATTACTTCTTGAAAACCTAGTTGATAAGGTCATCCCAATCATTTCCCATTCTAAGAGATTATCCCTATAGACTACCCACCAACACACGGCCATCCCGCCCAAAGTATATGACAACATAGTGTGTCATTTAAGTTCATCAGCCCAATTTGTTTCTATGGCCTATAAGAACCCAGCCAAATCTTTAGATCTAGTATAGCGGGGCATTGCGTGACCTATACATCGAATAGAGTGAAAACCCATCTTGCTAGTAACCGCGCACTTAACTTCGCACCCCACTAGTTCATAAGTGCCATGAGCCCAATTATCACAAGAAATACTAGTAGTATCGCTAATTGATGGAGAATCTTCCCAATGAAGGATTCCTTCTTTAGATGGATCATTGACCTCTGGGTTCCGAATAATGTGTACATAGATTCTGTTCAAGTCCTCTTGGCTTAAAGGTTCCACATATGGCACGGATTTCCCATCTGTCAATGGTATTATGACCCTTTCCTCCTTGTTCTCGAAACTGATATACCCTTTGTTAAACCTCAAATCAGCATTGTTCGCATAACACCAAGGGTGCCCAAGAAAAGATGGGAAACTATTTGCTTCCACAAGCGCTAGCACTTCAAAGTCTCTTGTGAACTTGGCCCCTTATATAGTGATAGATGCATCCTTCAAAATTCCTATGGGAGTAGCTTTTGTTCTATTTGCCATGAAAAATACATTAGATGATGGCTGTAATGGGGGTCTCCCCATTTGTTCCCACGCATACAATGTAAGTACATTTACTTCCGCACCTGTGTCAATCAGGATATTCCTCAGCAGCCACTCATCCAAAACAACATTCAAAGTGATTTCCTTGTCATAGTCAATGCTATCAAGAGGAATATTCACATGAAGTATTTTTCTCCTAGTCTCAGTTCTTACACATGGAGTATTCCCTTTCAACCAATTTCCTAATAAAGGAATAATATTCTCCAGGTGCAACATTCTACATACCTCTTTGATGTTGTTAATATCTGAAGGGGCTTGTTCTGTATCCTTGTGCTCCAATTTCTGAGACTACTCTTTTAAACCTTGTATCTCACCTTGAAGTCTCCTAAGGACCTCCATTGTGTCCTGATAGACTTCTTTCTGATGAGATGGATCTAGATATCTAGCATGTAAAACTTCCTCCCTAGTGATTGTCGGCTTTTGTTGCAACACCTCTCTTGTGCGTGCTGCCTTAGCTCGTGTGGTTATCTTGATTGTTACCACTTCAAGTTCTGGTGTTAACTTTTGCATCCAATGATTCTCTATCTCACGTTGGATTCTAACCATCCCCGCGCCCTTGTTTTCTTGCTTGTGCTACTTACTGAGATGCTCATACAAGTCTGGGAACTCTTCATAACTATGCCCCTTTCCACAAAATGAATATGAAATATTCTATCGGCATTCACGCCTATAATGGTTAGGTTAGCCACATGTATAACAAGTTCCTTGAGGGAATTCACTCCTTCCTCCACCTCAACCTCGTACTCCATATCTGCCTCTATATTCTCGTCCCCTTTCGCGAGCTCCTTCAAACCATCAGTCATTCCTATCATAGTGGGTTTTATTATAATCACTATCTTGATGCTCATTCTTCCCTTTAGAATTATCAACCACACTCACTTGTTCAACCCCAATATCAATAACATCATAGATTTGGCCAATCAATCTATAGTCCTTAGTATCATGGGTCACGAACCTACAAATTTTACAAAAGGAGGATACATTCTTCCTTATCACGCGTTGTAGGAGGGGGTAGTGACTAGCATCATGGTTCAAATGGAAAATCTCATAGTCTATTAATAATGAATGTACAGTTCTATAAGGGAAACTATCCTTATTGTGCCCTTCCACTTCACAATCTATACACCAGATCCCTGAGCGTGTTTCATAAGCTGAGTTTGCCGATAATTTCTCTAACTATTTTTCCATAGCTGCTATTTGAGCTTCCAAAAATGGACTAACTCCAGTGTCAATACTCCCAACTGCTTTAGTGTGTAAAGAGGCTTCTAATGCTTTGCGTGGATCAATATAAGTCTTATGTGACAGTGCTCTTTGAAATGGGGTAATCAGTCCCCTGACAAACCATTGTGCATGCTGACTTGCATGAATGTCATAAGAGAGTTTGGATAGAAGTTTTTTAAATCGCACATCATACTCATGTACACTTTCAGTAGTGCCTTGATTTATATCCTTGAGTACGCTTATACTCTTTTTCTCAAACTCT
This sequence comes from Taxus chinensis, assembly GCA_019776745.2. Lineage (NCBI taxonomy): Eukaryota > Viridiplantae > Streptophyta > Pinopsida > Cupressales > Taxaceae > Taxus > Taxus chinensis. Next base: position 473,158,919 of record CM034154.1, read on the forward strand.
GGGATGTGGAACTATTTTAAGAAAGCATCTTTCAATGCTGCATAGTCAATACAAGTTTGATTGGGGTCAAAATTCCTATACCAACTATATGCGCACACCTGTAATGTAGTAGCAAATTGACTTGCCTTACATTCAGGGGCAGTAATACCTTTTGCATGCCACAATATTTCACACATATGAACATGTTTAGTAGAATCCTTTATACCTTTGTATACTGGGAGATGAAGGGACATCTCCATATAAATGTTCTGGGGTTACTGTGGGCCTTGACCACCCGACCCAAAACCTCCTTGGTTTCCTCTTCCTCCAATACCACCCGAACCACCAGAACTCAAACTACCCATACCACCCAATCCCCCTCTATAATTTGGAATAGGGCCCGTGGATGCACTCCCCTATGCCCCAACAATGGTACTATATTGTACCCGTATAGTTTAGGAAGTGGTACCAACTCCAGAGGTGATTCCCACACTGAGTATGCTCATATTCTATGTAGATGATGAGCCTAATAACATACCCCCAAAGAATAACAAAGCTTTCTATGCTGCTATTGGTGTACTTGCTATCTGACCTAGTTCTGTGCTTTCACTTCTTGAGTTAAAACTACTTTTACCTGTTGTACTAGATACTGTAAAACCAAGTACAAGGGCTAGGTCAACAGGCTGGCTTAGATGTGCCCCTACGACCTAGGTAATATCTACTAGCATGCTTCCATGTGTGGCCGAAGAGGGTTCTCTGTCATTCTTCCCTAGATGAGGGAGTTCCTAATGCTCTTACACTTCTTCCTCTCCATGATCCTCAAATCCTTCATGAGCCATCTCTCTCCACAACACCATCTGTTCTATAATTTATTACCTCTTGCATAATTCCCTCTCGCACACCTCATCATACTTCAGCCACCTTTCTTCCCTCTGTCATGCTGCCGCTAGGTCTGCCATCTTTCACCAATATTGTTCCTACCCCCACACATGGAGATTCTTTAGCTTTCCATGGGTTTAGCTTCCAAGTTCAATGTTACCATTAGTATTTTGATTGCCAGTGGAATACCTTGCAAATATGTCCCTCTAGGATACCATAGAAACTAGAACTCTGCTACCTCCGGGCATGAATAAGTCAAAATTGATTACTCCAAGATATAGCTTTTTAGGACACCGTGAAACTAGGTATCTACTGCATGAGTCCAGCTTAGGTCAGCATCATATAGTGTTTGAAATTCCACCTATGTCCAAAAAAGCATGTGATACCTCCAATTCCACTTAGATGCATACGTAGTCAACCATTTGTACAATTCTACTATAAAGATAGCAAAGAATCTTTCGTATAAACTATCAAATAGATTCTACTCTACCCAAGTACGTATGTTAAACCTGGATCCAGTGTCAAACCTCCGTGCGTATTCTTCGTCCAGATCATGAATCCATTCTTCAACACTTGCCAATGTTATTTAGTATGTCTTCATCGCGAACCATTCTGAAACAACTAAAAAAGAGGTCCCAGCAATGTAACCAATGATGAAGCCTAGAATTCTTAGTTAACACCTAGTCACGTTGGCACATCACTCAGCCTAGGTTAAGTGCTCACTCAAAGTGCGCAAAGGTACCGGGTCCCTCTTAATAGTTGCAGTATTAGAATGGTGGTATGATAAAACAGTAAACATATATTTTAGGAACTAATCCTTCCATTCACCATTTATATCCCACCAAATCTATAAGCACAAAAGGTAAATCATCATGAAAGTAATAACATGCATTGATAAAATACATCACACACTTTGTTCGGCCAACTTCCTTTATCTATTCATTGAACCAACAATATAGTAGCTTCATACAATACCAGGCATGCACACACAAATCTGTTATAATTATCTAGTCGCATGTACTCAGGTTTTTCCATTCCTCCAAACATATGGTTCCATATGTATCTCTATGTATGTCTCTATATTCTCTAAGTAATTCTTTACATATATATAGGGTGGGGAACTAACCCTTCACCACTTAACTCTACCAGAAATAGGTCGCATGCTAATAACAGCCATGCATCTTTTTACAATTATAGCCATACATGCAAGTATGTTTTCTATAGATTGTTGATAGTTAATTGAAGTGATGGATCTATTCTTAACTTATGCCCATGAAAGAGTGAGTTGACATGTCCTTCCAAAATCTCCATGAAGAGTGGTATGAAAATTTCAGCATCGCTTTGCGTATTCCACACGCTAATCTCTTAGAATAGACCTAATCTCTAAAATTGGCTAAGTCCTTGAGAGTCTTACTCTACACCTCCACATGTGATGCCTTCCTATACCTTCGCACTTTTTCTCCTGTGCCATTCTTCCGCGTGGACTCTGTGTGCAAGTTTAACTAAGTGTTTTCTCTGATCAACAAATATAATGTGTACTGATGATAGATAAAAGTAGACCTAAGTATAAGGAAATCTAGTGTAGGATGTAGGCTAGGTAAGATGTATGAATATAATGATAGAAATTTATAGAAATGGTGGATGGAATAATGATAGGTGGAACTATACCCATGTGTAAGGGAAGCTAGTGTAACATGTATGATATAGATGATGCATAAATGAATAGTAGATGAGGTATGCATAGGATAATGTAGGATGTATATGTATATGTATTGTAGTGCAGTATGTTGGGTTTAGTGTAATAGTTTTCCCTCAATAGTTTAGAGTGAACCGAAGCACTAGGGTGCATTATTGAGTATCTAGGGTGTGATGTAGATGAGGAGGATTTGGATATGTGAGGGATTAAAGGAAATAGATACAAAATCATGGTAGAATGAGGATAAACAAGGGGTATAGTGTCTATGCCCCCCAAGTGATAATGTGAAAAAGGGGACTATGAAATGCCATCAAGAAAATCATCGTTTTCTTGATTGAAACTTACAGGAGTGGCATTGGAAACTTGGTAAGCAATATAATGAGGAATATCATATAAAGATACATTACAACGAAGAAGATAGGAATCCATTGCATATTCTTCATCTGTAAAAGGAACTGGAGGGCATCCCTGAGCACATGAATGTAAAATGTTAGGTATGTATGTAGGATAATAATCATTGGCAATAGAGATAGTACTGAAAGGCATGGGGAAAGAGAGTAAGGAATGAAGCAAGTTGAGTGTACCATCAATATAATCAAACCAATATCATCCAAGATTAAATGGTAACCCATGGGGAGTGTGTGTAAAAAAAACTAACAGGTGAAAAACCCATAACCCATAAGTGTTAGGAAATAAGAGATAAAATATGTGGAATAATCCCTTACAGAATCACAACAGTAGAAACTAATATGCAAAAAATATTACAGATCTCAAATAAAAGAGTAGAATGAATAACACAACACAGAGAGACAATATTTAATGTGGTTCACCCAATATGGGCTACGTCAACTAAGAATCACTTGCTCAAATTTTATTACAAGCCTCCATTCTCTCAATATAATACTTAGATCCGTTTGGGGCTATGCTCAACAAACTCTACAGAATTCACACCCGAATTCAAAGAACATCTGCAATACCATTTTTTTGTATATCTATCATATGCATAAGACCATATAAATAGACAATTGCTTAATAATTTTGATACAAAACCGTGGGTATCAAAACAATGGGTACCAAAAAACCATGGGCCCAAAAACAGCCCATAATGGTTACCCATTACCATGGGTTAATAAACCACCCATGAAAATTTTCTTCAAGGGATTCACCCCTAAATCCCCTTTGATTGGGGGAGCTTCACCCCCCCAAACCCCCCTGACCTGCTCACCGGTGAGCGGGACCGTCATAAAAATACCCGAGTGTAACACATAGAAGGTGTGCCACACTCTAACATGAAAAAAATCTCCACAAACATAAAAATAAGCTGTTGTAATATGTAAATAATCATAATAAAGATAGGGTGAATGTGGAGGTGGAAATATGTCATTAATCCTCATATCAAACCTGGGTATTCAATCATGTGTACATATAGTATTAGAACTAGTGAGATCAAGAGGAATGTGTTCCCAAACTATCCTATTTATATATAAGGTACAGGTGAAGGGTGGTCGTGAGACTACTTCTGGGGGAGAGGTAGATGAAATTGTAGCGATACTGTTAACAAATCCCTTATATAGGACCATGGAATTAGTGGATGGAGGATTTTTGAATCTGTACTCTCCTGGGCCATCAACGAATTTTTTTTCTTCAAAATAAGAATGGTCCACACTGAGAGGAGTAAAATAAAGTGTCTCTAATGTTTCTTCAATGAGTTTGACAACATCAACCTCATCATCAAACATGGTGGAAAATTCCATATGTGCATCATCTGTTTGGGTAGCGCTATCAAGGAAGTTCAAAGGTGGTGAAGAAGTAGGGGGTGGTGGGGATAGAGTGCTAGTAGGGATAAAGACAATGTGTAAAATAATAACCAAAGTGTGAGTAGATATAACATGAGAAGGAATGGTAGGAATAGTAGAGGTGGGTACACTAGCTTTACCATCATCATATTGATCCAGGTTAGCATACAGAATAGGTTGAGTTGGTGGGACAGGCATAGAGGTGACAGGGTCAATGAGACAATATTTGAAGGGTTCTTGGTTAGCGGTAACAATATGTTCATAACCATCATAAAGGAATTTGACACATTGATGTATAGTGGAGGGTATGGCTTATATGGCATGGATCCAAGGCCTACCTAAGAGGATATTTAATTGAAAAGAAGCATCGAGGATGTAGAATTTAGTAAGAATGATTTTAGGTCTAACTTAAATATGAAGGGATATTTTACCTAAGCATATATGAGTGGAGGAATCATAGCCATAGATGAGCGTGGAGTTACGAGAGATGAGACTATCATTGATGCCTAATTTTTGTAAGAATGAATGGGCATAAAGATTACTGGTAGACCAATTGTTAATAAAGACACACTTAATATAGGTATACTAATGATGACAGTAATGAGAAAGGGTGCATAAGGATTATTATGGGCGGTAGGTGATATGTCCTCATATGTAAAGGAGATCGAATGAGGAAAACTACAAATAGATTGAATGAGATGGGAAAAATATTTGGTAGAGTGATTACGTTCAATATGAATGGCGGGAAGAGTATCATCAAGGGTAGTTTGACATTCTAGTTCATTTTGTAATAAATCATAAAGGGATATCTTAGTGGGTATATTTTTAAGTTGGTCGATAATTTCATAGCCATTAGGAGTGGTGGGTGGAGTGATGGATTTGACTTGGGGTGGTATGGAAATAGGTGGACCAGCTGATGGATTGATATGAGTGTGACGAGTAGTTACAATTTTGATGGATGAGTCTGATGGGGGGTGAGAAAGTGAGGTGGATACTGAGTGTAGACATGCACAAAGTTGACTGTGGTAGTATTTATATTGGTGACCCTGGTAGGCATATAGGTGGGGTACGAAGTTTGGGCAATGATCTGATAAGGGGAGGACATAGTAGGAGAAAGGGGGGTGAGGAAAAAACCCTAGAAGGTGGTGGAAATAATGATTGGGTTCACCAAAAATGATTAATAAAAATAAACCTAAAGTGGGACCTAAATGGGGTATTAGGGTGTTAATGTTAATCTAAATAGGAGGAATAAAACACAATAAATAAAATAAAGTAGTATGAAATGAATTCAAACAAACTATTCTAAGTGAAATAAAAACCCTAATATGTAATATGTAACAAGGGAATGGCTTAGCTGATAATAGGAGACTGTGACAGGTTGTCACAGATATGGAACTGGAACCCGATGGTGTAGAAAAACACTTAGAGGCCCTACAAAGGGAATATTTGGTATATTTGTAGTAACAAAGGCACCTGGGAGTGTACTGGGGCACCCCAAGGTGCCCTAGTCTAGATTCTGGGTGCTTGAAATAGTATAAATGCTAAAAACCCTACTTTTACATGGTTACTAAGTGTCTTTGAATACTCTTTATCTATTGCACGAGATTTTCTGGATGAACTAAATAATGCCTAGCACATGAAGAAGAAGAAGAATGGTTCGAACTAACCTTAGTTTCCAAACTAGTGGACTAATCACTAAGTGTTGCACTACATTACAGACTCTGATGTAATTTTAGTGAGTGTTTATATGTCATGCTTTAGGTTCTCTTAGACTAGTTTCTCTTTGTGAAATAGTGAGGTATGGTAGCTATAGAAGATGTAGATAGTATAATAGACTGAATAGAATCCCTCCTACTCTAAGAATATATGTGATGCATAATTTCGTAGCTTGAATGTATGGTGTTATGTGGATGCAATATGGTGCAATGGATGTAACCCTAGATGGAATGATAGTAGTGATAGGATGTAATAACCTAGGACCCTTATTATTGTCATATAATATTTTTATTTATATGGCTCTCAAGTTTAATTTCACATATAATTCCGATAATGCTCATGGAGGAAAAGATAAAGAGACCAATGGCTAAAAGTGACCGAAAAAGGAGCGAAAGAGGTTAAGCATAGATCGGGGCACCCATAGTGGGACTAGGTCTCCTTGAGGTGCCCCAATATAGGGTGGGGAGCCTAGAATTAGTGATAGAATCTTGGGGAAGTTAGAAAATGGAGTGATAAGTATCGGGAAAATGAGCGGGAAAGAAAAAGTAACACATAAAATAAAGATGGAAAAAAAGGGGGATTAATTGGTACTTTGTACACTTAAGAACATTCTAAATAGTAGTATAAGACCAAGATAAATATTGTCTAATATGTAATATTTTTTTCTAAAGAAACTATGATGTGCAGTAAAAACAATGATATAAATAGTATATATTATAGTGACAAGAGTATGAATCCACGTGGGATAAAACAATTACAAAATAGTTAAATTAGATATAAAAACACACAAACAATGTCACAAAAATGTGTAAAATAAGAATACATGGGACACCCATGATGTCACGATACAATCAAGGTGATTAACTAAAATAGAAATATTCTACTGTAATCTAATACTATAGGTGTAGTAAAATAACTAAATAAATGAAATAATAAAATACTGAAAGGTACCCAAGCAAACTAAGCTAGAAAATATAAAACACTAATGTGTAATAATTGGTGTTATCATAGGACTATGTCATAGTAAATACCAAGTGAATAGAAGGAGGAAACCTTCATACGTAAGCCCGAGAAAGTGCAGATCTAAGTTGTTTGGATAGACTGGGGCACCTTGAGAGGGATAGGGACACCCGTAGGAACCCTAGTCTAAGATCTAGGAACCCTGGTATGTGAAAATGGCTAGAAAACCTCCTCGAGTGTTTTGGTGTTATCCTATGCTTCCCATCACATGAATTTCATTGTGTAATAGGAGAAGCATTGGTAAACCTATAATGTTAGAATCACCTGCAAAACCTCAGACAAAGCATCAAAACCCTAAAAATAAAAGATGCATATGAAGGGGTAAGACTATCCTCAGCTACCAAATGGATGGACTTATCATTTAGCATTGCACTACATCTCATACCCAATGCATTTTTTGGTATGTCTCTGTATAATTATGTCCTAGGTGTCTCTTGTGTCAATCCCACTTTGTGAAGTATCGATAAAATTACTAGACATGGAATGTAGTAAATGTGTACATGGAAGTAATAGACTTCCCTCCTATGAAGTGTAATGTAGATGAGCTAGCCTTGTGTGCCTTGTGATGGAGCTAGATGGATGTAAATGTATATTTAGATGCCTTTGATAGATGCTACCTTAGGTGGTGATAGTAAGTTCCTAGTGTTTGGTCCCTCATTATGGTCACATAACTTTATATGTATATGGTTCTCTTATTCTAATTTTGTAATTAACCCTAAAAATTCCAACCATAAAAAAATAGAAAGATCAAATGGCTGGAAAGTGCCCCAAAGGTGAGAGTAAAGTGCAAAGAGGATCAAGGCGCCCTAGAAGGAACCAAGGTGTATGGGCCACCCTAGTAAAAAATAGGGAAAATGCATAATGACAATACAGATTGAGCAAGTACAAGTGTAAGATCTAAAATAAAACAAAAAGCAATGTGAAAATAACCAAGACATGGGTTGATTATTACTCTTTTCACTTAAGAACCATATGAATAGTAGTATGACACCGGGACAAAATAATGACTCGAAGTGCATGATTTTGTGTTTATATTTCCCCCCAATTTATGTTGGTGAGTAGAAATATCAGTAACATAAAGTAGATAGAGATGTGTACTTGATAATCTATGTAGAGTGATGTAGAATGCATGTCAAAGGACTATAAAAAGCATGGAGTGATAAAATAACATGAAGTGTGGAGACTTAAGATGCAAAAGAGTTAAAAAGTGATGGAAGTGAACCTAGGGAGAAAATGTGTGTGTAGATGCCAATGTGTGTAGTGTACCTACATGGTTAGTATCGTGTGTTTGATTTACTCGCCATGTGTGTATTTTTCACTATTTTATTCCCATATAGATAGACTTGCAAAAGAGAAGATAGTCAAGTAGTCAAATACGCATTTATATGTGTAAAAATACATATAAAAATGTAAAAAGCATGTAGTGAAAGTGTGAAAATGAAAAAGGAACATGTGCACCTGATCTGTGATGAGAAAAAGGGTGTAGAAAGGATCCTATAAATGTCAGTGAAACATGATTTGTTTTTAGCGATCTCACGCCATTGGCCCAAGAAGTGTAGGGAGATAAATCGGATGTGTCCTCCAACCTATAACTACTTCCCTAGAGTTGTGAAGATATCTTTGTTTTGTCTGGTTTTTTGAGTGATCTAACATCACTGATTGAAGAAGTGTAGGGAGGAAATTCCGATGTTCCTCCAACGTGTAACTTCTCCCAAAAATGCTAAGGACAATTTTCCCTATAAAAGCCACATGTATGGAGTTTTGTATATTGGTCTAAATCCACTCATTGTGCAACCCACTGTGTCATGCATGATAACTAAAAAATGAAATGTACTGTGTAGTGTTTAAACCTGTTGACTAGCTGAATTATTGGCTAACTATGAAAGGCACATGAGAATTGGGTGCGTAGGCATACGTGGATATATTTTGAAAGAAGGGCGTGCCCAAGAGAAACATAGTTAGGGACTTAGTTAGTTTTACATGTATGGGATAAAAATAAGATGGAGTGTCGAGCACACATTGGATCAAGACAAGAATACTTCAAGGCTAAGGAAAATCTATTTTTGGAGCATGTGGAAGATCAAGATTCATGCAGAGTATGAGCTAATAATCAGATTAGATCTAGAGTTAATTATAGATAACCTATTATTAGGTGAAGCTTGCATGCTTCTTTATTTATATTTGTAAATGGAACATGGCTATTTTGAGCATGCAACCTATTTTGAAATTGCATGGACAATGAAGGGAAAGTCCCCACCCCATTATATATATATATGTGTGTGTGTGTGTGTGTGTGTATTGATTTGCACAAATTAGAGATCATCATGGTATGATTATATGTAACAAAGTTATGTTGTTAGTTTATTAGTGTGCATGAATTATGAGAATATTATGTATGTATTCAACTAATGGTTTGTGATGATTGAATACAATGGATCATTATGGATGGATATTGATTGTTGATGTCTCTTCTCACGGTTAATGTATGGTGAATATGGTATCAATATTTATGTGATATGTATTTTCTTATTATGTACGTTTCTAGATTGAGCTCATAGGTATGATTAAGAGAATGGGATATGGACTTTGATTATGGTTATCATGAACATGCATGATATCACCTTGGTAAGATAGTAAGAAAGAGGGACGTGGTACCTTTACATGCTTTGGGTGAACACTCAGATCTATTTGAGTGAAGTGTCAGCGCTCTTAGGGTTTTGTGGGAAAATGAGGCTACATTTTGGATCCATTGCCAGGACCTCTTTTCAAACTATTTACCATGATGTTTCATGATGAAGGTGTATTGGTTAACTCTTGCGGCCATTGAATATTGGGTGATTGATGGAAAAGATAAATTTGTGTGAAGATATGGTTCAGGGCCTAATTTTAATGTGTGTGCATGGTTTAAAGAACATATTTATCATGGGATTTATGAGACGTTATTATGATGCTTTCCTATATAGTTTTATGAGTGGTTTTCTACATATGCATCAAAGAAAAGATGGAGTTACATGATAAGGATTTGGATGTAGGAAGAGTATCAAGAACTGTTTGATGCAAGGGAATCTTGGACACGTGTTGTAGATCATTGGTGGGCTGGTGTTGTATGCAGCTATACTTTAGAGTACATTATATATGTATTATTGTCTAGAAGTTGCTGAGTTTTAATTTTTGTGCCATCCAGGAGTATCTTACATTCATGTAATTCCTTTCTCCATTAAGATATCAATGGTGGTGGTGAATTTTGAGCACCTACATATGACAAGCTAAACATCCCACTACTCATAGGGGTAGGAGTAGGTGTGGTCAAATATGGTAGACCTTACAGTAGAAAGGTAGAGAGAAGAAAGGTGGCTTAAGTATAATGAAGCATGAGAGAGGAAATTGGTGAAGAAGCATGATATTGAGAAGTTTTTGGAGTTATGGAGGATGATATCTTGTGAAGGATTTGAATCTTGCATGGAAGACATGAAGCTGGAGCATCAGGATCTCTCCTACTTAGAAAATAGCAATAGATAATCCCCTCCTCCTAATGATGAGAGCATGTCTGATGAGCAAAGTTTGAGGAATGTTGATGCACATCTGATCCCACCTAGCGACCTATCCCTTATACTTGGTGTTTGAGTTTCGGAAGTAACTATTGATAAACATGTGAGTGTAGGTAATCTAGTAGCTTCAGGTAGATACCATTTTCCTTTTAATTTAGAAGTACATTAGGAAACATATTCATCTATGGCATCAGAGGTGACAACATCTTTGTTATTGGGGACAATTGGAGGGATATTTTATGGTGCATCATCATGATAGAGTATGGGCATGTAAAACATTGGGAACACGTTTGGAATTACTGCAACTTTGCATACTATGGGAGTTTAGTTTAGTACCACTATTGGGATGCAAAGAAGTACATCCATTGGTCTAGTGCCTACTACAGGAGGTGGGTCAAGAGGATCAGGAAGCTCAGGATCAAGTGGATCAGGTGGTTCTGTTGGTGGAGGAAATATTGGTCAGGGTTCTAGTCCTGAATCTAGTGGACAAGGTTCACACCCTCATTAACCTTGACATGTTTTTTATGATATGTCTCTTCACTTTCCAAAATATAGGGGTATTGAAGATGTTGAAGAACATGTGTAAAAGTGTTAGTTTTTATGGCACGCTAAAGGAATCGTCACTCTAGATAGAAATGAGAGTCAATTTTCTACTACTCTACAAGGGCACACACATAACTGGTATGGAAAGTATGACCCACACTAGACTGTGGTGGATTATGATGTTTTTTGCTCTATATTTTTAGTCGAGTTCCATATCACTGAGTTCGAACAAAAGAGTATTAGCACACTCAATGACATTAATTAAGGATTATCAAAAATTGCTCGTGAGTACGACACACATTTTATAACTTTAGTGTCAAAGTTGTCTTATGACATACATCCTCGTCTGCGTGCACTGTGGTTTGTTGGTGGGTTTTTGACTCCATCTAGAAGGTCACTATCACATAATACTTTTGTATATTCACATGAAGTTTTGGAAGAAACTCTACATGTTAAGGAAGTTGGGAGTGTGCATACTAGAGTAAGTCTATTTTTAGAATCATAAATTACAGCTATGACAAAACAGTTGGAAAATATCTCGGCTAATTCATCTCATGTGACACATAATGGGATATGGTGTACAAATTTTAAGGTTGAAGGACATACCAAGGATATTGTTCCTCACGATTCGGTGCATGCCATGTTGTTGGATTGTGAGATTTTTCATTTGTATCATGATGCGAGCAAATGTCCTCTTTTACAACACGTGATCCAGAAGGATGTATCTCTATATTGTAAAATTTTTAAAACTCATACTTGTGATACTGTTAACTATATAATGATTGATCATATCCATGAATCCATTGAAATTGGTGTGCGCCAGAGTATTATAGCAAGGGGGATCTAAGGAACAAGGAGAACAACATAATGAAGGGTGTAATAATGGGGATAACAGTAATAAAGGCTTCCATGGCGGATATAGACATCAAGGTTGTGGTGGTGGAAGAGGAAGATTTCCTAGAGGAACTTGTTTTACTTGTGGATATCCTGATCATTATCAGTGTGAATTCCCTCAAAATGTGGTTTTCTCATGGTGTGGAAAATAACACAAGTTTGAATAATTTCCTGACTTGTATGAGTATATGATCAAGCAGCATAAGCAAGACAAGGGAGAAGCTATGACTAAAATAAAAAACACAAATGGAGATCAATCGATGTCAAAGGTGGGCTTGATTTTGAATTTGAACCAATGTTAGTTACCACATGCATTGAGGTTGTGCATGCTTTATGAACCTCTAAAGTATAATCCGGATATTAACAAACAAGAAGTGATTAATGCCAAGTACCCTGATGTTGAACATCAGAAATAAGGTTACCTAGATACTATTGACATTATTAGGAATATGCAAGGAGAGATTCAAAGCTTGAAGAACTAGGCACATGTATCAGAACATGCTGAAAATGTTGAACTCCCATAGAAGGACGTAGATTATTTTAAAGAAGTCTACAAAATATTACATGAAGAAAAGATAATCCCTCTATTAGGAAAGTGGTTGTGAGAAAAATTACCATGGGAAGGTAGTGAGAGTGAGAGAAAGATACTTCATGTAAATATGCCTCTCCATAATCATGAGTATGATAAAGATATTACATTAGACGTGGTTATTGATGGATGGATTTTAAGCAACATTCTGATAGATACAAGTGCAAAAGTTAATGTACTCATGTTGGATGATTGGAATCAAATGGGCATACCACTATTGCAGCCTTCTTCAAATGTGTTATATATGGAAAATATAACAAGGGATAATCCTATTGGGGTATTAAAAGATGGAACCATTATGATCCAGGGAGCCAAGTTTACTAGGGAATTTGAAATATTATAACTCAAAGAGGTAGATAGTCTCCTAACATTACTTGAGCTTCCCTGGTGTTATGTGAATAATGTATATTTGTTGTTCAAAAAGGGTACATTAGATTTGAGAATAAATAATATTGCGTCATTATACCTTTAACAGATGGAAATTCTACCCCTTATTTTGATCCTTTGAGTGAACAAGACTTGAACATGATATATGCGCGTACAATCAAAGACCCTAAGGTAACTAAGCCATCTAAGGAAGGAGTGATATAGTGGGATGATGTTCATTCATTTAGTGATACTACAAGTATTTCTTGTGAAAAATGGGTGCATGGAACATATGAACTAGTTGGGTGAGAGATCAATAATAACTTAACTCACATGATTATCCTACACATGGTTAGGTGCTTAAGTTATAACTAGGTACCTTGGTACACTGGTGAAGGAAACCCTGATGTATTTATGCATGCCATGGAATCCCAGTGGAAGGATGAAGGTGATAAGATAAATATGTTGGTTTATGCTCTATGCGGGAAAACAACACACTGGTGGGCTACACACAAATACAACCTATTAAAATGTTGTGAGGTGAGAATCACCTTTTCTACTATGTTCCTTAGGAACAATGTACCTTCATAGTTATGTGAATTCCACGGTAAGTACCCTTATTTACATGACTTTTGGTAATCTAAGAGACTTTGAACGGAGGGGAAGGAGGCCTTATCACCATCCCTCGAGGTACATAAGTTCTACACAACCCTCGGCGGTTGCACATGTGCATGATATGTCCATGCAGAATTTATACAAGAAATAGTTAATTGGTAAGATATGACCTCAGATATGATTCAAAATTTTGATTACTTTTCTACTAAACCTATAGTTAATAAATAATTATAGATTATGAAGCTCCTTACTCTAGGAGATAGCCATGAAGGATGAGGAAATTTTTATATATATGTATTTTCAGATGGATTTAGAAGTGCGCCTTGACCTTGAAGAGACTGAAGAAGAAGAAATGGTATGTGCCTGGGAGATGAAGGAAAAGGGTAAACTTGTATGCATATTAGATGATGAGTATGATGAGGATAATAACCTAGATGTTAACCACACTGAAGGTACACACAAGGTGATGAACATAGGAGATGAGAAGACATGGGTGTACCATGAGCCTATAAAAAAAAGGTTAATAATGGGATAGGTGTAAAACCTAAAGAAGCAATTATTGGTGATTATTCATCTGAGTAGGAGGTGGTTAAGATTATTGAACTCCTACATGAATTTTAGGATTTGTTTCCAAGGGGATATCATGAATTAAAAGGATTAAACCCTTATTTAGGTGAGATGTAAATCAATCTTAAATAAGGCGCATGCCCGATTAGGAAGAATACATATAGGATGAATCCCAATCTGCATGTTAAGGTAAAGGAATAAATTTATAAAATGCTCAAGTCTCGAATAATTGAGCCCAATGAGGAATCTGAGTGTGTGAGTCCCATGGTCATCAACATTAAAAAATATGGGAGGATAAGGATATGTATGTATTAAAGGGAGATGAATTATTAATGGGTTATTGATCCTTTTCCTACCCCATTTATGGAGGAGATCCTTGAAGGAGTTGCAGGTCATGAGATATATTCTTTTATAGATGGATTTTTAGGTTATCATCAAGTGTGCATAGCGAAGGAAGAAATAGAAAATATAACTTTCAACACCTAGTGGGGAGGTTTTAAGTACACCATGATGCCTTTTTGGTTGAAAAATGTGTCTACAGTGTTCTCATGCATTGTTGCGTAGGATTTTTGATACTTTAGTCATATTTTTTTATAGGTATATATTGATGATTGGAAAAATTATGGTTTTGTTAAGGATCATTATGAATTGTTTAGGATTATGTTTGAGAGGTGGAGGAAGTTGTGCATCTCTCTGAATATTAATAAATTTATCTTTGCAATTCCATTTAGCACTTTACTTTGGAATATTATCTGTAAGGAAGGTTTGATGGTAGATCCAGCCAAGGTCGTTGTGATCAGGGGATTCAAATAACCTCATGATAAGAGTGAAGTGTATGGATTTCTTGGTCATACAAGTTATTACACAAAATTCATTAAAGGCTATGCAAATATTTTCATTCCCCTGGATGAATTATTGAAGTCCAAATGAAAATTCTATTGGGGAGAGGCATAACAATGGACATTTGAAACACTAAAGGGAAGGCTAACCACTACATCTATTTTGCACTTTCCTTCATGGGATAAATAATTTCATGTTCATGTTGATGCTTCTGGAATGGAAATCGATGTCATGTTAGCATAACCAAAAGAATTAATTATATACCACCCCATTCATTTTACAAGCAAGAAGTTAACACCCACAAAGAAGAACTATACAAGTACTAAGCATTAATCTTTGTCCATGATTTATGCATTACATAAGTTCAAAAAATACTTATTGGCGACATCATTTATATTCTTCATAGATCATATGGAACTTAAGTAGTTGGTCAATGAGCCTATTTCACAAGGGCACATTTGCAGGTGGATACTACTATTTTAGGATTTTTAGTCTACCGTGATTATAAAACCAAGAAAAAGCAACTCAGGGCCTGATCATTTGTCAAGGATAAATTTTGGTGAAGAAACTTAGAGAATTAAGGACATAATGTCATATGCACAACTCTTTAGATTGAATCACACACCCACTGATTTGGAAGATATTTCCATCTTTTTGTGCATAGGATAGGCACCTAAGGGAATAAAAACATCAGAGAAGAAACAACTTGTAATACAAGTGAAACCTTACCGGTTGATAGATGGATATTTATACAAGCTAGTTTATGATGTAGTTTTACATCGGTGTGTGCTATAGAATGAGTGTGAGGGGATAATGAAAGAAGCTCATGGTGGAATTTCAAGAGCTCATTATTCAGGAGATGTCACTGCGTGTAAGATTCTCGTGGCTAACATTTAGTGGGAAACTTTGTACAAGGATATTAAAGACTATGTCAAGGAATTTGATCATTTTCAGTGCCTTGGTAATCTTAGATCTATAGATAAGATGCCTCTAAGTATTATTGCAAGTGTTGAACCTTTTGAGAAACGGGTGATTGACTTTATCGGTCCTATTTCTCCACCAGCGTGGGCTACATTATAACTTGTAAAAACTATCTAATAAGGTGGGAAAAAGTAGTTCCTACAAAGGATTAAATGGCAGCTACAACAATGATATTTCTATGGGAAAACATTATCAATAGGTATGGATTTCTGTTGAGATTTAAAAGTGATAGGGGGAATTTATTTCTTAATGAGACCATCAAAATTATTTTGGCTGAGTTTATGGTGGTGCACCACAATAAAAAACACTATCACCCACAAGGAAATGGTACTACTAAGGCTTTCAACAAGATTATGGGACAAAAACTAAAAAAAATATGTGATGTTAGAAGAAAATACTGGGATGATAAAGTTTTTGATGTACTTTGGGAATACAAGACCACTTATAAATGATTAAATAAAGTCACACCATTTTAGTTGGTTTTTGACACAGAGGCTATATTGCCTATGGAATTCATGTTTCCATCCCTGCATATTATACATGTAGGAGTATTGGATGATGAAACATTTTTTGAGGACCGTAAAGAAAAACTAATGTAATTGGATGAGAGGCACATTATTTCCTGGTGGAGCCAAAAGATAGAAATAGTAAGATAGAATGCATGTCATGATAGACATATTTAGAATAAGGAATTTGAGGTTAGAAAGATGGTTCTTTTGTATAATTCCAAGTTTGTGCACCTCCATGGGGAACTTTAATTTCATTGGTTGGAACCCTATGTTGTAATGATAATACTTGATACAAGTACTTGTCAGTTACAAGCAATGGATGACACTTATTTTCCCAGTTACGTCATTAAGAGTAAGTTGAAACCCTACTATAAGTAAATATCCTTGGTGTTTTTAATAAGGAATTATTTCCATTTAGATAATATTTCCATTTGATGCATTTCTTTCATGTGTTTCGTTTCATCATCGCTATGATTTGTCAATTTAGTTTAGTGTTTTATTGTAATAAGCGATTACATGCCAATAGAGGATTACTATCTAGTGGATTCATGCACATAGGACTATGCATAATTTTAGTGTGGGTGGTGTAGATACAAGTGGTATAAAAGTAAACATATGAGTTAGAGTATGAACATCTTCTGAAATATTGGTGTGGATAGAAGAAAGGTGTTAGAGGTTCTCGGATTACAGGTGATTTTAAAGAAAAATTTCTCATATTGAAGACCATGTGAAGAAGGATGGTCATACAGTGTAATACAAGGTAGGTATAAGCTTATGAAACTACTTGGTATGAGGCTTATTGAATAGATACTTCGGTGTTGGGGAGCACGTGAAACAAGGTCTATGGCCAAGACGTAGGGGGCACACTAAAAGGTTACTACTGAGGTATAGAAAAATTAGAGAGAAGAACAAAAAACCAAAAAATGCATGATTAATGTGGAGTACGGTAGTAGATGAGGAGCATTAAATGTGAGAAAAAGTTGAAATAATTATGTAAGGAAGGCTTACAATGTAATTTTCACCTTGCAAGTTGAAGTATTCGAGCTATAGAGAGTGAGTTGTGAATGAAAGTATGTGAAAGAGAATTTACATGCATTGAACTAGTGTTATCTATGCACAACCATTGAAAGAGCTCCATCAGAAGGGTGTTTGAGTGGGGGAAAGGCGTGCGGGGAAAAAAATTGTGAATCTAGGGTTCAAGGAAATGAATTTATAGTTAGGGAATGTAGATTTTGAGTTATAGTGAATGAAAAGAGTGCAAGAAGTGTTTTAAAGGAATGTAATGACACCCAAGAGAGATCTTAGAGCAACTACATGGGGAAAAAAGTAGAAGGAATTTGAAATATAAGTAGAGGACATGCCTGAGACTCAGCTTTTTAAAACGAAGTATCATGAAGGTGTCATAATGGGAATAGATTTGGAGTCGCATGTCAGAAGAAGCAAAGTGAGTGAATATAATAACCAAATAAAAATAACAAGGATGATTTGGATAAGGACCTAATAACAAAAAAAAATTTGGGGACAGAAAATTACATGGTCATTATTGAAAAAAATTAGATTTTTATAGTTGTATGAGCAATAATATTTTGGAAAATGAGAAAATTAATATCAATGGGTGATGTCCTGAGTCCACATGGAATTTTTCTATTTCGCAGAGTGGTAGATGTGAATCACCATGCCCTTAATTGGGATCCTAATAGGTTTGATAATTTATTGGGCAATAAGATTGGAAATGACCTCAATGATGATGAGTCCATAGAAGTAATCTCTATTTCAATGACATATGTGAACGGATGGCACACTATGGATACTGACAAGCTAGAAGATCACCATGTGATTAGGGTTGTTATGCACCTCCTCACAAAGTTGAATAACTAGGAGTGTTGGAGCTAAGTAAATAAGAGGAGGCTCCATTTTGGTAAGAAGATGTATGATGGAGTTATGTATATTTTAGATACTTTCATTGTTGAAACTATCATTGAAGAAGTGCACTAAAGAGATAAGATAACTTTTGGTGCTATTTTTTATCACTTTTGTTTTTTAATATTGGTGTTCCCAATGGGCCAAAGGAAAAAATTTAGCAGCTACCTGAGGATTAAAGGTCACTTGAAGTTATATTTTCTAAATATACTTGTGATGGATCAATGAGTTTCCCATATAAATAGAGGTTGGAACTATGGTATAGGAGCATGAGCAAGGCTTTTGAGCACAAGTGGAGAATTTTGAAAGACCTACCTCCTGTGTTGGAGAAGCAGGCCTATTTTTTGGTCTTCTAGCTCTTTTGCATTGACAAATTTAGTATGAAGGATAAGAAGTGGATCCCTTTGTGTAAGGTTCCATATGTCTTCACGGTGTGCTATTTCCAATCTTTGATAAACATATTTTCAAATGCATCAAATTAAGAAATTGATGTAGACAAGATGGACTATCAGTGTCATACTCTCACAAAAAAACACACACAAAAACAAACACACATATATAGGTAAATCTAATTATATTAAAAACTTGATCGCTGATGATATAAATATCAGTTTTATGAGTCTCACAGTTGGGAAGCTAGGTGCAGTCAAGGTATACATTTACCTTAAACCCGAATTAGTTGATGGGAAGTATATTGAAAATGAGTTCAAATTTCTTGAATTTCTTAGGGGGAAGCACACTGTGGGGACCTTGCAAGATGATGAGACTAATCCTCATCTCATAGATGAGGAAGAGCTTGAGGAGGGATAACTAAAGGAAGATAATGGTGGCCTAGATCATGGCTTGAGGAGGTAGTTAGATGTAAGGGAAAATAGAACATGCGAGTCAACTCCTCCCAAATAGGAAGAAGGTGGAAAAGTGAGAGAGGAGATGGGCATGGTGGAGTTGGAGAAAGGTGATGGCTCTAAAGACCATGGTTATAGGAGGGTACTAAGGAGAAACATAACATATAGTATAGGTGTGGGACTTTCACATTCGCTGAGGATATCATCCCAAAACTCTCTAATGAGGACCAAATAAGAGAAGAAGAGGCAGACATATATGCCCACTAAGGAGAGTAAGGAGGAGAATTCAAATGAAAGTTTGCATATCATTAAGGAGGCTCATGTTATTGATGTGGACATAAAGGATCCTCATTAAGAAAAAATGTAGTATGATATAGAGGTGTATGAATTGCATGAAGAGGTAGGTGGTGTCATAGGAGAAGAGAAAGAAAAATATACGGGTGAACCATCTAGAGAGTCTACAGGTGAACATGTGGGTGTGGAAGGAGGAGACCCAAGTTTTGATACTGAAGTAAACATTCCTAAGGGTCTCCACTCTGGGAGGAATAAGGATGGAGATATGTACAATATGTCTACATTTGGGTACATTGACAACCCCTCTAAAATCATTCACACCTACTTTCAAAGTACTATGTAGATTGAGAAGTTATACGGGTGGGAGTTAATGGATCCAGAGGAAGAAAACATGCACATGTAGAAGTAATTATCATCGATTATGTATACTCATATAGATGAGCCTATGCTTGATTTGAAGGAGGGAATATGCATAAGGAGGAAGATGAAGAATAAATCTCAAGCCACGCACTAGATAATTTGTCCAACATAATATATAGATGAACATGAAAGTAATTCCTTAAATAAAATGGAAGTAGAAGTGACACGAATAAACATAGATAAATAGGCCTCACTTATGACATTGTTGGAAGATAACAATAATCTAAAGGAACAAGTTGAACAGTTGATTGAGGCACACAAGAAGTACATGGAGAATCAAAAGGAGATTCTATATTTTGTAGTGGAACTAGGGAAATATATTGATGCACATAAAGACATTGATGAATAGACCGACCAAACAAATCAATCATCCTTGCATTTCTTACAGGAATGTGTCCACTTGTTTATTAATAAGTAGTTATTGGTGTAGGTCTAGAGTAAGGATGATGAAGTATCTAGGGGGATAAGTAAGTTACATTAGAGAAAGAGAGTAAAAAGAAGTAGGTCACACAAAGAATAGTTCATTATGATGCTTTATTTCTGACCATCAAGGATGAATTGAAGAACGTAGACTTGGTGTAGACACCTAAAATTAGTACTACTAATTCCTATGTCGAAGTACACTAGACCCCCTTCATTATCACATCTGATCCTTATACTAATTGATATAAAATCTACACCCCTCACTTTATTCAATCAATTAATTTATACATCGATATTTCATATCTTAAGTCCTATACTACACCCACATCTTTGTCCCATTAATTAAAAACATATAACATACCTCCCATCCTTACTTAATTAATTAATTAAATATATAAACACCCCATATCCTAAGTCAAATACTCATCTTTATCTAATTAATTAATTAAATACATCAACATCAAAATCATGACCATACTTATCTCATGTAAATCCATACACTTACCACATCATATTATTCTTATGAAAATCATACATTTATCACACCATTTAATCACACCACATTTACCATTTATTTTCATGTATTTATCTTCCACATCATTATTACACTCCGTAAAATCCTATTAAAAAAACATAAATCAAAATTAAATCATATCTAACTAAATCTAAATTAAATCATATCTATCCTATTCAACCACATGGAATCTTCCTAAAATCAAAACATAATCAAAATTAAATCATGAATAAACCTATTTTGTGTCCTCTTTAACAATCATACCATGGCCCCAAAAGATCAAATGAATTATC
The DNA here is from genome assembly GCA_019776745.2 of Taxus chinensis. Classification (NCBI taxonomy): domain Eukaryota; kingdom Viridiplantae; phylum Streptophyta; class Pinopsida; order Cupressales; family Taxaceae; genus Taxus; species Taxus chinensis. Next base: position 473,180,166 of record CM034154.1, read on the forward strand.
TACTTGAAACAAAAACCAAATAACCTTATTTGGAAATAGTTTCAACCATTCTCTACCTGAAACCCATCTGCAAACCTAAATTAGATAAATAAAAAAATCATTAACTACCTAACATCCTTGATCTGCATAATAATTTTCTAACCTATATCCTTCATTAAAAAAAAAACCTTGATTAGGGAGGGGATTGTAAACTTCTTCCTGTAAAACCCGGATCGTTGGAGATTCTTAGAATCACCAGTGATTCTACCTTTGTTTTGCATCTCTATATAAACGAGCTCTAGGCATCCATTTGAGGTTAACTTGCACTTAGACATGACCCTAGTACTTCATATTACATTTCTATTGTATCATAGACCTCTCACAGAGATAGAGATCATCTAAAAAACATTTAAAGCATTAATAATCTCTACTTCAACCTTTGAATGTCATTCATATTCCCAAGAATTAAATCAGTAGTCTTCTTGCATCAGCAATCTTCCTCTCTCGAGTAATATCACCTTATGTTCTTCAATCATCAAATTATACAAGGTAAGTGGTTTCCCTATCTTCATTACATTATTATACATTATATCCAATCTTAAATCACCCTTTTTAGCATTCCTTTTAGGTCCCATCTTCATCCATTATAAACATGTACATTTTCACAACAATCACTGATGATTTCTAGAATCACTAGAGATACCTTGAATCACTGGCGATTCCCCTAGGATTTCTGACATAATCGTCGGTGATTCTCAAGCTTGATGATAGAACCACTAGAGATTTTCCCAATTTCCATCTATTCCTATCAAAAAGGTATTTTAACATCCAAGATTTCTTTTTTAGACATCCAAACCACACAATCTATTCCCACAAGGCCTTCCAATTGTTGTTTTAGTCATATCAAGCTTATTTGAGCAATCTTTAGCATTTTATCAATTATCTTAATAAAATTTACCATCTTGCTCACATAGTGATTCCCAAACTCCCTTTGGATCAGGAACCACCATCAGACCAGCATATAGCCTTAGACCACGTCAGTCCCTTTGCCTTTGCATTATTGGTTATATTGTCTCTTGTCGTTTTATCATCCATTATCAATTTATTTTATCATTTTCAGATTAATTTATTGAACATGGATTAACATCCTTGCAAGGAAGTCCATTGACTTACAGGGACTAGCCTTTGCCAGGAAATCCTCCATAAATCTGTCTAATCCCATATTTTTCTTAGTGTCTTTGAGTGTAGGTTTCTTTACAAGAAAGGATCTTGTATACATCTATCACGAAGCACAACTTCAATAAACATAAAAAATCATTCATCCACATCCAAAGGTATCACCAAACCCCGCCATTCTAAGGTTGGTTAGATTTCCCTTTCTTGCTTACTAGATTAATTTGAAGAGGTAGAAATTATTATCAACATCTTGGCATGCCTAATCGGACATTGTAAGTCTTTTATTTAATTATTTAATTATTTTAATTCATCAAATTACCATTTTTTTTTATTTTCTTGTTCTCTTCATAGTAATCCCTGGTGATTATTCAATCACTAGTGATCGGGTGAATCGTCGGTGATTCAGTCAATCATCGATGGTTTGTATGAATACTTTTTCTTACTTTGTAGTATGTCTTCTAGTTACTATTTTCTATTCATTTCTCTATTTTCTGATTAGGTTAGGTTTGCATATTTCTATTTCTCTAGATTTACTATCAAAATCTAAAAATAATAATTATTCATTCATCCATAATATCATATTTTTCCACATTCAGTTTCATGTTTTGTAATCGTCAATGATTTAGTCAATCAATGACGATTCCTATGAATCCTTTTGATTACTTTATAGTTAGCCTTATAATATTTGTTTTTTGTTGTTTCTTCTCTATTTTTGCTAACCTATTTTATAGCTTTCTTATTTCTAGAGATTCTATTTGCTAGATTACTGGATTGTTTGTCACTTAAAAATTAAAAATTACAATTTTTTTAAAAGGAAGCATTAATCATGGTGAGTCCTAAAACGTTTTTTTCTTTCATTTTTGCATTATTTTCTTATTTTTTCTCATCAAAAATAACATTTCATTTTGGGTCTTAAAATGAAAAATTACATTCTTTGTACTCACATATTTTTAATTAGGGAAATCAATTGGTTGCATTCACTTTATTTTCTAACACACACAACCAAACCATTCAAAACATTAAAAAAAGTCCCACCCAGGTGATAACTATTGGGATTTCACCACCCAATAGGGAAACTAAATCAGTGTTCTGGCTGAGTATAAACACCTGTCTATCGGTATATTGGCACAACACTCGACTCCCTTATCACAGCAAGATTGTGAAGTGAAGGGGTAGGCCCCAAAACAAATCTCGTATCAACAACAGTAAATTTTTTTTCATCATGTACCTTTAGGTATATCGAGGACTCCACCCATAAACATACCTAAAACCATCCATATTTTGTTATTTCCTAGGACACCATCAGTTGTTTTGCACATTTCACTTTTTTTAATCAAATCATGATAATCTAAAAATACATTCTATTTTTTTTTCTGTTGTTTGTAATCCACCCACTTAGTTGTTTTTCATTATTAGGTGAGTGCATGTTTGATTAATATTATACTTATTAGGTAGATATCCCATAATCAAACTTCAGAAACATGTTTACCCTATTACTTACACCATTATCTATACCGTTATCAACAACGTTCTTTCTTCCATTACAACATTATAACCCATTTTATTAACCTATCACATTTCATTTAACCTCATTTAGCTATAACATGTTTCTAGAGCCATCTAGACCATCTTATGTCCCTTATGGAACTTCCACCCTTCATCCAATAAAACAATCTTATATTAACCCCATCTAACAAATGTATGATTATTCTTTACAACCAAGCTATTTCCAAAATATTGTTTCTCAGCCCATGTCAAATGTATCTCATCAAGTGGTATTTTCCACATCTCCTCATTCATCAAAATATCATCCAACAACAACAACGTACTAAAAAAATTTCCACATCTCCCCACATCCCTTTTTCATAACCCACTTTACAAATGATATCTCCTCAAGTTACCACTTTCCAACCTCCACATCAAGCCCATCAACAAAAAAGTCATGCTACTTTAAATTTTATTTAGTCAAATCAATCACATGTTAATTCTTTTGCATCTAATCTTACAAACAATCCCTTGCAAGATCTGCAAAACATATTATCTAATTTAGAATCTGTTACTAAGGGATCCAAACATGCCCTCACTTATTATGAGGTTTGTAATGAACCCATCCATCTATCTGTACCATACAAATTATATCCTTGGCATTGGTAATTACCTAATTTTACCATGTTCCATGGTATGGAGGACCTTCAACAACACATACTATCTTTTAGACACTCCTATTATCTCATAACCCACGATCACAATCTCATGCTTAGAACCTTTCCTATGTCACTAGTGGGAATTTCCTTGGATTTTTATAACTCTCCCACTTGATAGTATTTTCTCTCTTTCACTTAGCTAGCCATGTTATTCCTCGATCATTTCATGATATATATTACTTGTAAATCACTATCTCTTACCTTTCTACCATCAAACAATTTGAAAATGAATCCCTTGTTGACTTTTTCACTAGGTGTAAAAGCATTATCAATCAATTGACCTTCTCACTACCACAATAAAAACTGATTGATTCTTTTACTCAATCGTGTTCTCGTCACATTTCATCCATTCTCTAGATACACACATTCTAGAACTTTGATGAAGCCTTCATCATGGTAAATAAATTATGAATCCAAACCATCAAAGATGGACATCTCGATCCTCAATCTCCACATGTCCCATATGATTCCCCTAGGTCTTCATATGAGTCAGACGAAGATACCACACATAATGTAATTACTTGTCTTCCTGACCCGACACCTTCGTTAGGTTCAATCCATATAAATAATGTATATCCCTCGAGTCACATTATCAACAATATTACATGTGATCTTCCCTATAAGGAGAACCTTTTACCACTGATGCTTACCCTAGAAGACTCAAAGTTCCTGGATTTTGTTTTCAATAATCCTCATACATCTACATCACCATTTTCCACTTTCCAATCATCCATTACCTTCTTGCAACCCTTAGACTCTGCCTTGGAGACCGTTACTAAGGAGGCATTCATCATAAAATATTTCTACATAAACCCACTTGTTAAACTAATCAAATAATTTAATAGACCACATAAATAACACACCTCAATCATGTCTCAAAATAGCATGCCCTTCATTCAAATTTGACCCAATCCTATCCCTATCTACCCACTTACCATCTAGTCTAGAACCTTGTCCTAAATCAAACATTATACAATAAAATACCATCATATCCACACCCTATTCCTTGCAATTTTATGTGAGATCCTATCCTCTATCTAAATTAAACATTATAGAATCAAAACCTACCACATCCATTTCCTCATCCCAATCATCTATCATAAAATCCCCTCCTTTACCCAAAATCAACATTAGAAAATAAAAACATACATCATCTATGGTCTCATCCTTATCATCCATTTTAGAACCCCATCCTTTATCGCAATCTAAATCTATCAAATCTACAGTTCCACCCTTATCATCTATTTTGGGTCCTCATACTTTATCAAAATCAAAATCTATCAAATCTACAGTTCCACCCTTACCCTCTATTTTGGGTCTCCATCCTTTATCTCAACATTATAACACACATGAGTAACCCTTCTCATCATTAATTGGTCCCTCCTCATCCATTTTGGGACCTCATCCATCATCTAATTTTATAAATTCCACATTGTATCCTCTCTCTTATCAACCTCAAAATGCCCCTATGATGTTTCAACACTATATGACATCTACCAGTCCACCCCTATTGAAAAATACGATGCATCCTACTAAGTGTTCTCATAAGTCAAAATCAAAATATGTTAATCCAAATCCCCTAAAATAGACTTACATCGACATCCTTGAGAGGCTCATGTAGGCTTCTCTCATCACATTACCACAAATTAAAACACCCATAAAAACTCAAAAACATACATAGTATGATTAAAAAAAAACATGTGTTTGGCATAGAATCCTAGGACATAGTACATAGAGTTTTAAAGAACTTACAGACATAATCCAATGAATCTTCCTCATCGATGATCTTCTCCCAAAAGAGGAACATCCTAGGCCATTTTTGATATCAACAACATCTCAACCCTCATAAGTGCCCTCACCAAAATCTGTAGGTCAAGGGGGTCATCCTCGATCTCATATTACCAAACCTTTATCAGACATGTCTTCAACACCTTCCATTGAAGGTATTTTAATCTTGTCAATGTCTACACCTTCCTCATAAACATCTACACCCAAGTCCCTGATGGTTTCTTCATTGAAATCTATAGGACAAGGGGGTCATCCTCAATCATATCTCAACAAACCTTTTTCATATATATTCTCATCATATGTTATTAAAAAACCCTTGTCTCAAATCAGTATGATACACCAACCCACACAAACCTAGAATCATCAAACACAAAGACAAGGTAAAACCAAAGATTCGTCATATTCTACCTCTCCTCATCAATTTCTTATTTATATCCCATCTAATTTTCCATTAGCTCCTTTGTCAAGGGATCCTTTATTTATCATATAATCAATCAATCAATATCAAACCTTCCATCATCCTAATCTCAAAGCCATCATTCCTTTCAGTACACATCATCTCTATCAACAACATAGTGCTATGTGGCCTTCTCTCTACTGAGACTTCAAAAGTCCTACCTTATAGATACCTCTAGTAAATATTTACCAAACATATCCTATATATCCCATCAAAATATCACTTCTCTGGAATGGAGTAAATGTGGAAAGTTTTCCCCTAATTGGATCAGTCCATATAGTATGGGTAAAAATTTGAATGCCTTGCATTTACATCCTTTCTACTATTAACACATTGATTGACATGACAATAGTCACATCAAATATATTATTCCACCATACACCAACCATCTTATCATTTTAATGATTTGAAATAATGTGGTATTCTCTCACTATCCTAAAAAAACTTAAAGATGAGCACTGTAACTCATTTCATCACATGTTTCACATGAAAAACTTCCTCCTTAGCAATAACCATGCAAACATTACACTCATCAACCTTGTCTATCAAGAAAAAGAAATGTTTTGGGGAACACCCTTGTAGTCTATGTACACATTCCTTCTCCCCTCCTTGAAACGGTCTATAAGGGTCTTTCCTTCAACTCAAATTAAAATTCAAGACAATCTATGGATACATACTATCAATAATACAATAGAATGATTCCTCCAAGGAAAGATATTAAAAATATAGAATCATTTTCAAAAAAAGTAAAAATTAGAGTGATCCCTTGAAGGACAACTACCTATTATCACCAAATCACAGCACCCCTCTGTTTATAGAAGTGCATATACTTGAACTTACGGTGTGATTGGATAACATGGGTACTATCTCCAAGTTGTGGGACTTGCTACTTGAGATAGACCTCCAGAGAAAGCTGGTTCTTGCTCCTAAGCTACCTGCCACAATTTACCCTAATGCAGGGGAAACTAACTATTCTAATCTAAATTTCCAAGGGACCAAGGAGATAAAATGCATGAAATGAAAGCCTACACTAAAGTGGTGATACACCAGAAAAGGAGGGTGTGAGAGTAGTCTTCAAATGCTTGAAATATGGAAGCAAAGTGCACACTAGAAGAGGTGATGACAGTTCTCCGTAATCTAGCAAAACGCATTCACAACAATATTTCAAACATACACAATGATAATGGATCCCTGCATGAACATAATAATAGACACAATATTCTTGTAAATAAGAGGTTGAGGGGGCAAGAAGAATGCAATAAAACATAGCAGGGGAAGATACATCCACAAACTTATATTTTATTGCTTCTGGATATACACAGTTCAATTAGTTACAAGAAAAGGGCCTGGATCACCATATAAGGAGTCCACAACAAGGGCTTGCAACACATTGGCTTCACAAAGAAATTTTGGCAGAGCTTTGCTACAAAAACTACCTCCTTTTACAATGAGCCCAACACTCTAATTTATAGAAAAGATGAGAAGAGAGAGAGGGGGAAAATGAAAATCTTGAAATCTGTCCTTCAACCACTTGTAAGAGGTATTAAATGGAGTAAAATGATTATATATTACTTGCAAAATGCTCCCCATACCATCCCATATGCTGCAGCAGAGAAAGAATGATGACCATCCCTCTTAATTGCACTCCCAACTACCAAATAAAACAATGTTATGAACCAGGCCACGTTTTATAAAAAATATCCATCGACCTATAACCAAATCTAGAATTTCTTGATTTTTGTGCATCAGGCTCGGAGCCACTATTCCAAAGGTACCAATTTTGTGTGATTTCGTTGATAAATGCAAAAGTTATGACCTTCTGAGTGTAGACAGCTATTTTGGGTCTGGTAGGTGTCTTCTATCATTTGACGGGAATGAACATTAACTGACTAAGCCTAATATGTTTCTTTTATTTAAATATATATACCATCATTAAAAATAATAAATCCAGTTTTTTTGGCGTAGAGGATGTTGTGCTCGTTCCAAAAATTCCAATTTTGTGAAAATCGGAGCTCGGAGTCAAAAGTTATGGCCGTTTGAAGTTCACGGGTCAAATGTTGACTTTTCTTCTTTGCCTTCGGCCACTTTGGCTTTTCACGTACCTTGCATCCCGCGCATAATTTTGTCCCAAATTTCCCGGATGAAAATCTCCTGCTTCGGCCGATTCGGGCTTCCTTGTTCATGTTTGCGGCTTTTTCACATTTTCACATTCCTCGCGTCCCGCGCGTACCTTTGTCCCGGCTGTCCCAGACAAAAATCTCCTGCTTCGGCCGATTCATATTTCCGCATCCCTCGCGTACTTTTATCCCAACTGTTCTATGGAATTCCTGGGAAAAATATCTCCGAACCGCTCGAAATGGACTATCTGTCGGTGAATTGGCCGGTTCGTGTCCCCCGCGTACTTTTGTCCCTGATGTCCCAAACCGCACGAAAACAAAACTTTGACAAATTTTTTTCACTTTCGGCCATTTCAGATTTTCACGTCCCGACGTCCCAACTGTCCCGTGGACTGCCTGGGACAAAAATGTCTGAATTAGCTGATTTTCTTTGTTTTTTCAGCCCCAAGCTTGGTACGACGAACCTTAGTACGACCCGAACTGGTACGACCCGAACCCTTCAGACTCGAAATGCTTTAAAACAGTGCTGCAACCTTATTTTTTGCATTTTTTCCATTTTTTCAACTTGTTGGGATTTCTTCTTAGATGGGAGAGTTAGAGAGAAGACGAGGGCCCCCCCAAAAACATGATTTTGGGCCTTGAATCAATCTACTTGCTCAGGACTGAATAATTTGATGTATGTTATCAAAATTACCTTGAGGGTGAATTTTGGATAACACTACCCATCAAAGTCATATACTGATCCCTCGAAGGATAGTTATTTATAATCCCTCATATATATATATATATATATATATATATAAAATATAGACCGTACCATCAAAGTATGGCTACCTATGTACTAAGGCTTTATGCATCGATCAACCTTCAAAAATTCAAATATCAAAAGCATCCTAGGAAAGCTTCCTGCAGCTTTCCTGACAAAAAAAAACTTTCTGCATTGATTAGTTAGCATCAAAATATATGTATAGATGGGGAATTTCACTATGAAACTGTTGAAAAGGAGAATCCTCTTTTCTCGCACAACCTACACATGTCAACCATTCTCATGTCCTAGGAAGCTACACATTTCACTTACATCTATATCTAAGATCCTACGTGTGACTACCCATTGTTAGTAATTTGATAACATTCATTATAAAGGATAGAAAATGAAAGAGCCTTCACTCTATTGTTTCCCATCACATATGTATCAAATCTAGTACAAATCAATCAATCCACATTTCATTTATGGCCATGGTTTTCACAAAAATTAAAATTACTTTACAGTCAATATCAAATAAGACATCATATCTAAAACATAACTTTAACATTTTCCAACCCTTCCACATCCACATCGATCAATATATCTATCATCATATCAACATCTTTCAACATCAACACAATCCTCAACACATCTCAACATTCCATCATTGCATCAAAAACATTATATCTACTAAGTAAAATTGACATTTGTTAACTGGATGTCTCCTCAAATGCTACACCTATGATCAACATCAGAACCCCCATCTAGTCCTCAAAAATCCCACCCTTGTGGAAAAACAAAATAATGGTCCTTTGACCTCATTAAATCAACATTTCATCCCCCACTGTCATTAAGTCATATGTCTATAGGATATGAACCCTTTGATTCTCCTATCACTTGACTTCCTAGATATGTAAATCCATCTTTGTAACATCAATTTTTGGTCCTTGACCTATTCAAACCATCATCTTTTCATCCTTAAGTCATATTTCTATAGGAAATGAACCCTTTGGTTCCCCTATCACTTGATTCATGGCCTTGAAGCCTACCTTTGTGGAAATTTCCATCATCAGTCCTCTGACCTTGTCAAAAAATCCTTTTTATTTTCTCTCTATGTTGTTAATTCATACATCTATAGGACACAAACCCTTTGGTTCCCCTATCAATTTATTTTCTTACAACACTTATCTTGTCTTTATACCTCGTCCTGAGGCATCATTTTCTCATCTCTTGTCTTTCATTCATCTATCTCTTAAAAAATCATGATCAATTCCATTTTTAGGTCATCAATCCCTGGTTTTAGGGGGATAACTTCAGCATATAATTTTTCATCATTCATCTATCACATCTTGTTTTTATCTTATGGCTTATTTCAAAACCACTCAAAAAAGGGGTAAATGTAGACACCTAAAACTAGCATCGATAATTCCCATGTCAAAGTCCTCTAGACCCCCTTCATTATCACATCTTATCCTTATACTAATTCATATAAAATCTACACCCCTCACCTTTATTCAATCAATTAATTAATACATTGATATTTCATATCCTAAGTCCTATACTACACCCACATATTTTTCCCATTAATTAAAAACATCAAGGCATCTCTCCCATCCTTACTGAAATTAAGTAATTAACATATATCAACACCCCATATCCTAAGTAAAATACTCATATTTATCATAAATTAATTAATTAAATACATCAACATCAACATCAACATCATCAACATACTTATCTTATGTAAATCCATACACTTACCACATCATATTATTCTTATGAAAATCATACATTCATTTTCATGTATTTATCTACTACAACATTCATACACTTTGTAAAACTAAACTTAAATCAAAATCGTATCTAAATAAATCAAAATTAAATCATATGTAACTAATTCAAAATTAAAACATATCTAAATAAATCTAAATTAAATCATATGTAACAAAAAAGGGGTAAATGTAGAAATCTAAAACTAGCATCGATAATTCCCATGTCAAAGTCCTCTAGACCCCCTTCATTATCACATCTGATCCTTATACTAATTCATATAAAATCTACACCCCCTCACCTTTATTCAATCAATTAATTAATACATTGATATTTCATATCCTAAGTCCTATACTACACCGACATATTTGTCCCATTAATTAAAAACATCAAACATCCCTCCCATCCTTACTAAATTAATTAATTAAGTATATCAACACCCCATATCCTAAGTCAAATACTCATCTTTATCTAATTAATTAATTAATACATAAACATCAACATCATCATCATACTTATCTTGTGTAAATCCATACACTTACCACATCATTCTTAAACTCCATAAAATCCTATTAAAACTAAACATAAATCAAAATCGTATCTAAATAAATCAAAATTAAATCATATGTAACTAATTCAAAATTAAAACATATCTAAATAAATCTAAATTAAATCATATGTAACAAAAAAGGGGTAAATGTAGAAACCTAAAACTAGCATCGATAATTCCCATGTCAAAGTCCTCTAGACCCCCTTCATTATCACATCTGATCCTTATACTAATTCATATAAAATCTACACCCCTCACCTTTATTCAATCAATTAATTAATACATTGATATTTCATATCCTAAGTCCTATACTACACCGACATATTTTTCCCATTAATTAAAAACATCAAGCATCCCTCCCATCCTTACTAAATTAATTAATTAAGTATATCAACACCCCATATCCTAAGTCAAATACTCATCTTTATCTAATTAATTAATTAAATACATAAAAATCAACATCATCGTCATACTTATCTTGTGTAAATCCATACACTTACCACATCATTCTTAAACTCCATAAAATCCTATTAAAACTAAACATAAATCAAAATCATATCTAAATAAATCAAAATTAAATCATATGCAACTAATTCAAAATTAAAACATATCTAACTAAATCTAAATTAAATCATGTATATCCTATTTAACCACTTGGAATCTTCCTAAAAACAAAACATTATCAAAATTAAATCATCTCTAAAACTATTTCATATCATCCTTAAAAATCATACCAAGTCGGGCCCAAAAGATAAAACGAATTATCTTCCCAAAACATAAACCAAATAGCCTTATTTTGAAACAGTTTCAACCATTCTCCTCCTAAAAACCATTTGTAAACCTAAATTACATAAATCTAATACAAAATCATTAAATCCCTAACATACCTTATCCACATAGTCATTTTCAAACCTATATCCATCATTAAAATTAAAAAACCTTTATTGGGGAGGTGGTTGTAAACTTCTTCCTATAAAATCTGAATTGCTGGAGATTCCCAGAATCGCGAGTGATTCCACCTAGTTTTTTGTAACTCTATATAAACAAGCTTCATGCATCCATTTGAGGTTAATGGACAGGTGGACATGACCCTAGGACTTCATATTGCATTTCTCGTGTGTCATAAACCTCTCATAGAGCCATAGAACATTCAAACAACATTTAAATCATCAACAATCTCTTCTTCAACCTTTGAATGTCATTCACATGCCCAAGAATCAAACCAAAAAACTTCCTGTCTCGAGGAATATCACCTTTTTTTCTTCATTCATCAAATTATACAAGATAAGTGGTTTCCCTTGCTTCATTACATTATTATGCATCATATCTAAGCTTAAATCAACCTTGATAACATTCCTTTTGGGTCCCATATTCATCCATTATCAACTTATACATTTTCATAGCAATCGCTGACAATTACCAGAATCACTGGAAATTCCCTGAATCACTAGTGATTCCCCTAGGATTACTATTGGAATCATTGAAAATTCCCACAATTGCTGGTGATTCTCATGATTATTGTAAGAATCACTGGAGATTACCCCAATCACTAGTGATTCCTGTCAAAAAGGTATTTTAACCCCCAAGCTTTATTTTTAAACATCCAAACCACAATCTATTACCGTGAGGACTTCCAAGTGTCTTTTTAGTCATATCAAGCTCCTTTGAGCCATCTTTAGAATTTTATCAATTATGTTAATCAAATTTACCATCTTGCTAACATAGTGATTCCCAAACCCCCTTTAGATTAGGAACCACCATCAAATGATAGCCTTGGACCAAGTCAATCCATTTACCTTTGCATTAATGGTTACATCGTCTATTATCATTTTATCATCTATTATCAATTTATTTTATCATTATCAGATTAATTTCTTGAATACAGATTGAAATATTTGGAAGTCCATTGAATTCCAGGGATTTTCCTTTGCTAGGCAATCCACCATATATCTATCTAACCCCATATTTTTCTTAGTGTCTTTGAGCACAAGTTTCTTTATAGAAAAGGATCTTGTATACATCTATCAAGGAGAACAACTTCAATCAACATCAAACATCATTCATCTACATCCATGGGTATCACTAAATCCCATCATTATGAGGTTGGTTAAATGTAACTTTATTTCTTAGTAGATTAATTTGAAGAGGTGGGAATTATTATCAAAACTTGGCTCTGAAGGTATGTGAAGATACAAAGAAAATATTTAAAACATGGACATTGATAGAATAAAACAAGGTCCTTGTTGCGAAGAAAAATGATACTCTTCGACATAAGGAGAGGTTGATACTACTTGCAGAAAAACATGATGTGCTCAAGGAAACCCGTGATCCTCATAATGAGAGGATAAAGGAAGTTGGGAAGCTTAGAGCATAAAGAATGGACATAATGGATGACATGGTGTTAGGGTTTGCAAATGTATTAAGAGTTTTTAAGAACAAGGGCGAAGACATGACCTTGGACAAGCTGGATGGAGTGCTTGGGGATATTCCTAAAAAGTAAAAGAAGGTAATTAGTGACTGGAATGAGCTAGAAGTATACATTAAGAATGACTACCCTAAAAAAAAATTCCTACTGAAGAATAACATGTAGGATATAGATGTATTATTTCATATACAGTCATTCTTTACTTCTTTATTCTTTATTATTTGGGGAGATAAGGTATGAGTACCTAATTCTCAGGGTGGAAATGAAATTAGTTTGGGGTAATGTTGACTGGGTGAATAATTTCCTAAATATGAAAGACACATAAGAATAGGGCATGCAGGAAGGGGGCGCGTAGGGTCACACAAATGTTTACCGAAAGAAGGGCATGCCTAGGAGAAACCAAGTTTGGGACTTAGCCATTTTTGCATGTATAGCCTAAACATAAGATGATGTAATGCCTCTTCTATGAATGATATCTTAACCAGCTTCTTTAATTAAAATTTGCAAACGTTGATATATGATATCTATTCTGTGACGGTTTACTCTCTTGACTGATTGATGATGTTTTTTATTGAGTAAATATTTTACCTTCTAACTCTACTGAAATCATATTGTATCATAATTATACTAATGTTAGATTTTATCCATATACTCATTATCCTAATTTGGAGGTATAATCTATATAAACTAGGTGATTTGAGGTAAATGTTGTTCTATGGACTATGTTGGTAAGATAATTAAGTTTCATTGTTTAACTAAACCATGGTTTATTCTTTGCTAATGAAGGGATAGTCATACCTTGGATCAATTTCTAGTGATCCAAGGCATGTTCTTCGATCGATATGTTGTTACAATCATTTTTTTAGGTCTAATTGATTTGTCTTATTAGCAAACATGTCATCTCATCTAGACTCAAAGGAAATGATGCCATTGGAGCACCTAGTAGCATTTGGTGAATGCCCTCTTTTAGTGAGATCTGATTATTTTGTGATGTTTGCGTATGTTAGTAATGTTCATGTTAAATTTTGTAACTTAATATATGTGAGTAGTGACCTAACTGAAACTACACTAAGGTGATAATTATTCTTTATGAAAACCTAGCTATGCTTAGATGCATATTATCCTAAGCTAAGATTGGATGTATTTTTGGTAAGGGGATCCTAATCCCTAAACTACCTAAGGAATTCATTAATATCCTAAACCTAATGCTAAGGTTAGCACTATTTAAAAAAGGGGGAACCTAAACCTAATAGGACTTAAACCTAACCTAGACTATGGACTATGGTTGGCATTGTAAACCCTAAGGGTTTGGGTAATGGTTTATTGGGCACCAACCCAAAGGGTACTAGAAAATTGAAGGACATTCAATGAGGTATTTGGTGCCACCTTTGGAGGAAGCCAAAATAGATTTGGTGAGCATCAAACACCAGTTAGCTAAATGAAAGTTTTTGCATGTTTTTGAACATTTAACTTAGTTAAAAATAGATTGTACGGGAAGTTGGCGGAATTAATGGATGACTGACAACCCATCTTGACATTTATTGATCTTCGAGAAAAAGTGGAAAACCACCTTAGGAAAAATCCCAGATGGAATGGAGGAAAAGAAATAGGTTTGGTTTACATTCATTTTGGTTTTCGAGCTCAATGGATCTGCATGTTGTTTCTCCATTTTTTGAACTGTTAGTTTGATTCAGTTGCATTCTTAAATTTTCCATTGCATGGTGCAAAAATAATGGAGGAAATTTACTTTTAGGAGCTATATAAAAATGGAGAGAAAGAGTATGATAGGATTTCAGAGTTGATTATGGGTTTATGAAGTTTTGTGGAATTTATTTCTGAAAGTTTGCAAGGGAAGTTTAAAAGCTTGAAGGAGTTAGTGAGCACTACCAGGCATGATAGGCCTCTAACTCATTACAATAACATGCTCTGTTTAACTGTTTTCATTAAAATAACTTTCAGATATTTTTGAAAATGTTTTGAGCTTGGGTTTCTGTAGTTGGTTATTGTCTTTATTTTGGGTTTCATTCTAGTTTGAAAGGATTCTACTTGCAAATATGGGTCTGTGAACGATTTTGAAATGATTTTATTTATCATCTAGTTGATTTTTGTGACTAGTTTATACTGTTATTATAATTGAAGGATTTGGATTGTTTACAACTAATTGTAGTATATGAATCGGTTTGGTTCAGTATTATTGTTGTGTATTCTTTTGCGTATGATTATTATGGATCTGCGAATGGTTTGTAATATATTGTGTTTATTCTTGCTAATGTTTTCATTCATGGTTGCATGTAACCCTTTTGGTGTTAAGTTGTGAAGTTATGGAATTTAGGGATGATATTCAGTATGAAATGGTGATTGGGTGTGTATTTTTGTTCTTTAATTTAAAGTTTAATAGTAGATTGCTGAATGGGTTTGTTAGAAGACTCAGTGTAGGCTATTATATCAAACTTATTGATCATTATTTTTGTGGATCTCAGTTTAATGATTTAAAGAAATTAATAGCTATTTAAAACCCATTTTGGGTGTGCTTTGTTTTTAGTGATTTTTTCAAGTTAGGTTCAAACTGGGTTAGATATTTTGGTGGGTTTGTTGAGTTCATTGCAATGGTTTCTTCAGACTCAAGTCATTAAAACAATTTCACTGTAGGTTCTTAATCCTTGAATTTAGTTGAAATCCTTTTTGTATTAAACTCGGAATCTATTTGTGTATTCTAGTTTAGCTTTTCAAATTGGTTAACCGATATATGGGTGGTCATTTAGTTGTTTCAAAATACATCGACAACTGGTTTTAAGGGATTCCTTAGTGGATTGTTGTGAACTCAAAAATCTTGCGAGTTTGAATCGTGATCTTGTTGTTTTTAATGTGCCTTGGTCCGTCATATTGATGGTAGTTGCTCAATTGATATTTTGTAGGTTTTGGAATAAAATTTGAAAATTGATTCAACTATAAGTGGTTTCACTTTTTTTTTTGGATCTAAAGGGTTATTATGACATTTGGGTATTATATTGATGTGGTTGATTAACAGTAGTTCACTATCACAATAGGGATAATGCAATTTATTTTTAGTCTTTAATCAACTTCTTATTTGGTCTTGGTGAAGTCACTGATGGTCGAATTCTTCAATTGAACTCCATGTGCTTATTTGATTATTTTCGATCCACTTTATTTGATAACAATGTCATTATCAGTCCTTGGGATAGGAAATTATTGGTTTATTAGTAAAAGTAAATATCCTAACAGGTATAACAAGTCAAATTTGATTATTACTTATATTAGATACTCATTATTTAAATGTTTCTTCTTACTTTCTAATATTAATAAGTACAGAGGCTAACTTCTGGAATTTATGACCACCTTGTATAATACATTTTTACTTATTTGACTTGTAAGATAAATTAAATTACTATAAGTGTGTCAAGGTATTACTTAGTTTATATATATGTTACTCCTGAACTATTGACAATTCAAATGGATTTAGATTAATTAGTTATTGATCCTTTAATTATAATTATATTTGGAACGTAATGGTGTCTTATCTAACTTCCTTTCTTTAATGGACATTATGACTTTTTGGCATTCTTTAAGGGTTGTTCTTTTTTAAAATTAGAACAATTTATTTAATAATTGAAGTTCCTTACATGAAATCTATTAGATAGAAGCATGTTGTTATAATGATTTAGTACTTATCATGCTCAGTTCTTGTGAATTGACACATGCTAACAATTTTACAGATGGATTTCATGAAAAGTTAAAGGAGAAAGACTTATAGAAAGTTACATTTTTTACTGATGATGCTCAATTATTTTGGATACTCGGAAGTGTTAAAAGTTATGAAATGATTTTTCTATGAGCCATGAAGGCATAGTTCCAATATACATTGTGATTATTGAAAATCATATCATTTTATGATTGAAATGTTTATGAAATACTTATAGAATTTTGATCAAATCAAATTCTACCTTCTCAAATTGACTTGTTGTTTGGTTAAGACTTGAAAGATAAATATATTTTAGTTATATTCAATGATGATTTGATATGTAAACCTAAGTAAAAGTATATATGACATAATAGATAGCTTTGGGTTATGAGATGAATAGGTGGGAAAATGTTTTATGGAGTCCTTATTCTAAGGTTATAATGGTAAACTACTTAAGTTATAATTCTGATAAAGTTTACTTTAGTAAGATCGAGAGGATAATGTATTACAGACATTACATATATTATTGTATCCATTATCAGAGTTGAACAAAATGAATGTTGTTTGGAGATAATATATGAAAATATAAGATCCTGTGTGGATAAAGAAGGAACTTACTTATCTTAATTAACAGTGTACAAGGATATGGTATTTATCATATGTTGATAGTTATATCTAAACCTTGTTGGTTATTAAATCTATTTAATTATGAATAAACACATGACAAAGTGAAATAATAATAAGGATATAGTTATGATCCTTAACTTATATTGATAAGTTGAATCTATAATGTTGAAAAGGAAAGTGATTTATTTAAAGCATGAACCAATAAATGGTAAAGAGAGAAGATAATAGGAATATGATAAGGAAGGGAATTAAATGATAAGGTAATCATTAAATCAACCTATTAAGTTATACATTATGATTTGTACTATTAGAAAAACTTAATAAAGAAGACTTGATGATGTTCTTCGTACTTAAATCATATTGAATTATAAGGCTAAATGAATGAATGCGTAATTAATAATGAGTTCATTAACAAGAATGCAAAATTAATCTGCACACCCTTAATTCATGTAAGGGTGCATTACGAATTAACATTCCTTAGTTTTTGTAAAAGTAAATTTATCGTACAAACTCATTTAGCAATTTTTTTATTGATCCCCTAGGTACGATGCTAGTAATGAAAAAACAACAAAATAGGATCTAAATCCAGATATTATAATAAGTCCAACAGTATTCAAAAGAGAAGCCACTAATAAAAAGTAAGACATGGACATAACTACAACTAAACAACAAAAACAAGATCAGAACTATAATCTTCCTTATTTAGTATGGCAGTTACATTAGAGGTACTTAGTGGGTTGTTGTAGTATAGTTTTTGCCACACAGTAACCACTTAATGATGAAAGTCATTAGGTGGATACTATAAAGCAGCCACTATGCCTCAATATCCCACTTAGCTCCTCTAACTCAAATGTCATAAGTGGAAGTCCAGTTCACTGTTTTATTCTAAACTGAGATAGGCATATAGTTGAGTATAGTCATCAACTTATGTTGACCTATAGTGAATAAACACATCCAAATCGACATAATTTGATTCGAGTATTTCTACTTATCCTTAGTCACCACAAGTAGACTGTTGCACTAGTTTATGAGAGTTGTCCCTATTTTTTGTGAAACATTGACTCAGATTTGGTTAACAAAAGTCAAGGAAGACTGATCTAGATAAAAATTTTGAGTGGGATGAAAGACATATTCCTTTTGAAAAGTATGTCATCTAGGAATGTAAACATGGTAAACATGTTTAAAATTTTGGCCAAAGTATCACAAACTGTTGGTTGCGTTGTCTTATGTCACCTGGTCTAAGGTTGTGAGATTTCATATGAGTATCAGTAATAGATACTCAGATAGGATTCTTAGACATTAACACTTGATGACCCGTAAATGGTAAAGGAGCCAACGTATACTTTGTGTATGTAATAACAAGCTATACATGAGAGATCGGTTTAATGCCCAGTCATGAAATGAGAGATCAATATAATACCAAGTCATTACAGATGCATATGGTTTTCTGTTATGTGATGGATTAGAAAAGGAATGTGGGTTCTAAATTATGTGAATTTAGAACAGAGAACATTATGTTAAAAAAAAAATTCCCCTATTTTCTAAGTCATAACAATGATGTTACAGATGGAGCACAAAGCATGCTTTGGATCAAGACAAGAAGACTTTGAGGATAAGAAAAATATATTTTTGGAACATATGGAAGATCAAGATTCATAAAAATTATGAGATAATAATATGATTTGATCTATAATTAGTTATAAATAACCTATTATTTGGCGAAGCATGTGTGCTTCTTTAGTTATCTTTGTAAACAGTGTTTGGCTATTTTTAGCATGCAACCTATTTTGAGAGTGCATGGGTAGTAAAGGGTAATTCCTCACCCTCTATATATATTTATTTGTATCGATTAGAGATCATCATAGTATGACTATATGTAACACAGTTATGTTACTAGTTTATGAGCGCACATGACTTATGATAGTATTATGTATGTATTCAACTACTAGTTTTTTATGATTGAATATAATGGATCATTATGGATGGATATTGATTTTTGATGTCTCTTCTCATGGTTATTTTATGGTGAATCTGGTATTAATCTTTATGTTATATGTATGTTATATATTACGTGAATTTCCAAATTTATCTCATAGGTCTGATTCATAGAATGGGATATGCACTTTGATTATGGTTATTATGAACATGCATGATATCACCTTGGTAAGACACTAAAAAAGAGGGACCTGATACCTTTTCATGTTTTGAGTGAGTTCTCAGATCTATCTAAGTGAAGTGTCATCGTGCCCAGGGTTTTGAGTGGGAAAATAAGACTATAAAACCCAAATTATGCCCCCCTCTTTGGGGGCATATGCGATGTCGTGGATAGGAGAATATGAACCAAAAGAGGACCTACCATGTATAATGAAACTCTACCCTACATGGGGAAGGTAAGTGTTCTTGGTAAATACCAAGGTACACACAAATAAGTGGCTAGGAAACAAATGTTAGTACCAACAAGCATGCATGTAGAAGACAAGTGTAATCCAAACAAGACAATGTGTAAGTTATAACATAAGAAGATAATGTAAACTCCTAAGAAGACAATGTAGGCCACATAAACAAGATTGTAAACATGGGACACCCATCATGGTGTCACAAGACACTCAAGGCTGCAAACAAACAAGCGTTCACACTAGACAAAGGGAAAATCACGCAAACAAGAACAAGTAATAACAGACAATGTAACAAACAAGTATGGAAGAAAATATCCTTGCATAGTAAAATGTTGCACATGAAACACCCGTTCACATGTTATAAAGATAAAACATATGTAAAATCATGTGAAAACCAATGTAGTGTTCTATGAACAAAAATGAAACAATAGCACCTCTAACATATGAATGTGAATGCCTCCAGGATCTGTTGTGGGATTGGTAGTCAAGCATCCATGTTGTGGGTAGTATCCATGTATAGCCTACGATCACAACTAGAAATAAATTGAATGAACATGTGTTTTTTATGATGATAATGACATACATAATATCTATCTAGCATGAGTAATAAAGCGTACATGTACAATAAAGTGCAAGAAAGAGTAAATGCAACTAGAGAATTCAATATGTTATGGATGGATGGAATGGAATATAGAGTGAATGATAGGATACGTGTACTCCCAGAGTGAATGGAATTATATGTAGTGATGATCATTTATTATTCCCCTTTAAGAGTCAATAATGAACCATAAATGAGAGTGCATCATCAGGAAATGGTCGAACTATGTGTTGTTTGCTACGCGCTATGTTGAGTGTGTATTGATGATATGTGACCTAAAGATGAAGTATGTGTGACTCTGTAGCCTAAACATATATCAAAATAAGATGAATATAAAATTAGTGGTGATGTAGCCTAAAGTGTATACCATTAAATGTTGTAAGAGAAACTGATGATGTAGCCTATCAGAATATGATGGTAGAAGAAGTGAACGTCTAGCCTAAAGCGTGTATCACTTAATCTAAGTATATAAAATGAGAAAATATTGAATGATGAATATGTAAGAGTGATGAGTTCCATTTGTTATGTATAATCTAAATAGTCTAGTATGGATCATGAGACTAGAGTGTGTCATTAGGTAGTGAGTGCATCGCATAGAAGAGATTTGTGAAATGTAAAATGTGTTTAGTAGGGTATATAGTGTATAATGAAAGATGCGTAGATGACCTAAGATTTTCATTTGTATAGTATATGTAAGAATCAAGATGTAATATGTAATGTTTAGGATTTAAATTGCAAGATGGCGTGTATGATGTGTGAAAATGTGTAATATGTAGTGAATATGGTGTAGTATGTGTAGAATGTGGATGATCTATGTAGGAAGATGCATGTTGTTTATATATTGTAATGTAGTGTGTAATGTGTAAAGGGTGTAGGATCGTAAGATGATACATGGTGCCTAAGGTGTAGTTACTATTTTGTAGTGTGTGGGGTTCATGTGTAGATAAATCCCTCAACATTCAAGTCTGAACCAAATCAAAAGAGTGTGTCATCAGGAAATGACGCAGTATATGTGTATGCTAAGATGTATGTGTAAGTATGTGATGAGAGAATGAGATGTCACATAATGTTAGGGATGATTATATATTTCATTCACCCTAAGTGTGCGTATGATGAATAATACAATCATGTAATCTAATCTAAGAGGTCATCGACATTAAGGTCAAAGTCAAATGGATAAACATTAGAGACTTGGTGAGAAATAGTTTTTAGTTGATCATATAACGAGACACTAAGGTGTAAGTTATACATACCCATGACATACTCCTCATAAGTGAAGGGTGGTAATGGACATCCATGTGCATAGTAATGAGTGATATTTTGCATATATCTAAGAAAGGAGCTATTAAAAATAAATACATGACCAAAAGGCATATGAAATGAGATATCTGTGTGATTAGGTTCTAAAGTACCCCTAATGTAATCAAGCCAAGATTTTCCTATAGTAAGGGGTGAGGATTGAGGATCATGTGTAAGAATTATTGTAAGGTGAAATACACATAGGCCATAGGTGACAGTGATGCAAACAAACCTGTAATAAAGCTGAGGAGCATGTGGTGGAGGGTAAAGATCCTCAAAATAAAATCCTAGATGAGTCAAGCCTTCATGTGCACATATAGTGTCATCACAAGTAGAGGTGAATGATATGTGCTCCCAATTTTAATTATTCATGAAAAGCATACATGTAAATGGTGGATGTACTAATGAAGGAGGTACATATGAAGGCGCAGGGGATATGTCGATGTCCATATGCAGGAAAAACCCTAGATAAAGAATCATAGCAATAATAATATAAGGTGAAGGTGATGGTGTAGAAGAAACAACATTGATTACACAAATAACACCTTCAAGTGGTGGAAAATGGGGTGGTTCATCCATCGGCTGAGGATCATCTGTAGTATCACTACGTAGAATAGGAAGAGTAGTATTAGGATCTTGGTCATAATATTTGTATGCATCACAGTCACAAATTACAATATATTCAATACCTTCATCTATGAATTTAACATAATGATGTATGGTAGAAAAAATATCTTGCATGACATGAATCCATGGTCTACCAACAAAAAAATTATAGGAGATTGTAAATTCAATGACAAAGAACACGATGCTAACAGTTTTTTGTCCTACAGTAATAGGTAATGTAATGTGACCAACACACAGATGAACAAAACCAACATATGCACGTAGTGAAATAAAAAATGGGTTAACATCATGAGAAGAAAGACCTATCCTCTCAATGAATGACATGGGACATGAGTTGAATTTAGATCCATTATAAATTAAAGTGTGCTTGGTACCCACATTGTAAATGTGAATCATAATATGTAATGGTGGGTCATTGTCAAAGGTTTGAAGATAAAAATGAGGATTAGATGGGAAATCAATATGATGAGAAAATGCATCCATGAATATTTTATATACTAAGTCAAGATGCATATCAACATAAATGTAAGTAGTAGAAATAAAATGTTGGACTTTATGCCTTAAATGAGGATTTGCAAGAAAATAATCATGGATTAAGATACTCATGATGACTATAATCTAGGATGATAAACAAATAATGAGGATCCTAAGAGTGTTAAGATTCACATCGGGTTCACTAAAATGATTAACTAAAATATAAATATTCTAGTGTAATATAATGTTATAGGAGCACTAAAATAAATAAATAAATGAAATAATAAAATAATAAAATGATACCTAAGAAAACTAAGATAGAAAATATAAAAACCTAATGTGCAATAAGGGGTAGGAAAGCCTTAGCTGATTTGGTGTTATTGTAGGACTATTTCATAGTGAATAATAGGAGAATAGGAGGAGGAAACCTTCATACAAGATCCTGAGAAAGTGCATATATGATTTTCTTGGATAAACTGGGGCACCTGGAGAGGGATAAGGGCACCTATGGGTGCCTTGGTTTGAGTCCTGGGTGTCGTGGTCTAAGGAAATGGCTAGAAAACTTCCTCTGAAGAGTTGGTGGATGCTTTCCTATGTTCACTTCCTATCACATGAATGTCACAGTGTCATCTCCAAAGCACTGGTAAACCTGTAAGGAAGAATCAATTGAAAAAACCTAGACAAAGCATCAAAACCATAAAAAAGAAAGATGTATATGAAGGGGTTATATTGTCCTCAACTACTAAATGGATGGACTTATCACTAATTTTTACACTACATCTCAGAACCAATGTTGTTCTAGGTGTATGTGTGTGTGTGTAATTGTGCCCTAGGTTTCTCTTATGCATGCCACACTTTGTGAAGTAGTGAGAAAATAATTAGATCTAGAATGTAGTAAATGTGTTCATGGAAACAATAGACTTACCTCCTATGAAGTGTGATTGAAATGAGCCAACCTTGTGTGTCTTGTGATGGATCTATATGGATGCAAATTTAGCTTTAGATGCCTTTGATGGATGCAACCTTAGGTGGTGATAGTAAGTTCCTAGTGCTTGGTCCCTCATTATGGTCACATAACTTTATATGTATATGGTTCTCTTGTTCTAATTTCATAATTAACCACAAAAATATTGACCACCAAAAATATACAAAGCTCAAATGGCTAGAAAGTGCCCAAAAGGTGAGAGTAAAGTGCAAAGAGGATTAAGGTACCGCATAGGGGACCAGGGTGCATGGGGCACCCTAGTGAAAAATATGAAAAATGTAGAATGATAATACATTCTGGGAAAGTACAAGTGTAAGATATAAAATACTAACATAAATTAATGCAACAATGGCCAAATACATTGGTTAATTATTACTCATTTCACTTAAAACCATATGAATAGTAGCATGAGACCGAGACAAAATAATGACTCAAAGTGCATGATTTTGTGTCTACATAAGTCCTTTAGGTCTATAAAAATAAAGAAAGAGTAAACAACATAGGTACAATTCCACAAACATTGGACACACATGATATCACATGAAAATCAAGGCATATAGGACATAAATAGTGAAACAAGTGAGCAGTAACACACACAAGTAAGTATGCAAGAAATAAGTGTTCAAACATTATATTATGATATAATATCTAATAAAGGTGAAAATTTGTGGAAAAAAAATGTAGACTGTACACAAGACACATAATATGTACATAATATATTCAATCAGGTTAAATTATAATAGAATAAGAGAACCTAGATGTAGTGTAAAATAAATACCCTTAGATGTATATGAATTATGGGTAAGGAGTCGGCCAACACTTGTCAAGATGAAGGGTGAAAAGGAACATTCACCAAATTAATTAACTTTATTAAATGTTAGGTTTTTTATTAATGGAAAATAGTGTTGAAGGGACTATACCCTGATACAAAAAAGGATCAATAGCCAGATATATAAGAGTATAGAGAAAAAAAGGATCAAAATCCAAATATTACAACAAGCCAAACTATAGCCAAAAATGGAACTACTAAGAAGGAGTAAAATAGGAAGAAAAATGCTAAAAAAACAAAAGTTAAACAACAAACTAACAACAATAAAACAACATCCTTCTCGTAACTAGTCTTCTCTGAAGAAGATTATTTCTTCGAAGCCCTATCAATTTTTGATTTAATAGTCTGAAGTGAGGTAAATAACATTAGATTAGTGATATGTGTAGGATCATTTACATCCAGCTGTGAGATGATCTAGTTCCTTTCATTTCCAGTGCCCCAAATGTCAACTGAGATTCCACTAAGCATAGTGATTCTTATGACCTGTTGTTCAAGGAAATAACATATAGCCCTAAAAATTGCAATGTTGTGATCATGTCGTTCCTTAGAGTTCCCAAGTATATTGTCTAGGGAATTCAATTTCTTATAAATTTCATTGATATGATCTTCCCTAATACCAATATCCTCATTCGATTTTCTTTTACTCTTTTGCTTAATTAGCTGAAGTATTTCTTTTTTGGGATTTTCCACCTCTTTTTCCAATATTTCCATCCTGTGAAGAAGGTTATCCTTCTCATGTTGAGTAATGTTGTCTTGTCTTTTTGTGCTGATGTGCAACAAATAATGGGAAATTTCAATATCCTTGTTGCTCCTGAGGACCTTGTCGGAGGAAGAGGGTTTTAATTTGGAGAAGGAAGGATTTTTTGTCTTGAATTTCCTTTGACTGGAAATGGTGATTGGGGTGACAGTAGGAATCGGGTGAATGGGAATGGGAAGGTAAATGGGGGTAATAGGTATGGCATGGTATTAGGCATGACAATGTCTATGAAGGAGGAAGATAAGACCCTGATGGAGAGGAATGGTCCGGGTGTGGTTTTGGAAATCAAGAACTGAACGTTTCATTGAATTTATAATATATTGCGGGAAGCAAACAATACTATTTCTCATAAAATGGTTAAGAAAAATAAGATGTTTTTTGGGGATAGTGATGTTCATACCTTCAAGAGAAATAAAACAAACCATCATCTTAACAATTTCATCAAAGGGTTATGATATGGAACTAACCTTTATACACGTTGTTATAAATTAAAGATCCTCCCCTGTTTCAACAAAAAATTTAGCTTCTTCATTTTTGTCCACCCTCTTGCTAAATAATATGATTCCATGCAAAGCGAGGCCCATGACCTCTGCAATAAGTTTCTCTATCATTAGCATGTTTTCCCACCATAATTTACCTTCTTCTCTTTCCAGTCTATAGCAAAATGAATAGAGATGATCTGGTCATGGCCTTGGATTCTCTTAATGAAATTCATGACCCCCCCCCCAATCTTTAGGTAGTTCCACATCTCAATGTTTTATTTCCATGATGGATCATAGCTGGGTTCTATTTTACATGGATCTCCCCCCATTTTCTTTCCTTTGCATGTAACCTGCTTGAAACCTATGAAGCAGTTATTTGTGTCTTTCCTGACCACTTTTTAACCATCCATCTGTAGATCCATCAAACATGTGAATTTTGATGATTATAAATACATCTACTTCTCTTATATGTGATAACTTTCATTTCCAATAAAGCACATGAAATCCCATTAGTGATTCTACGTGATATGTGATCTATCATATTTATCTTTGGTAATATATTTTTGTACTTTAATAGGGGTATTTTCCTCATAATTCCAAGTGATGAAGTTATTACTAATTCAATAATTAGCTAGAGTGTCAGCCACACTATTACCCTCTCCATAGGTGTGGTCAATTTTAAGTTTATTGAAGGTATGAAAAATATTTATAGACTCCTAGATGAAATCCTTAGTTGTTCAGGTTGGAGGATGGATCTGTTTTAGATGATTTACTACATTCAATTAATATCCTTCAACAATAATGTTTTGAATGTTGCATTCTTTAGCAATTCTTAAACCCCATAAAGCTGATAAAGATTCAAAATAATGGTTGGTATGATTCTCCATTCTACCAGCATAAGTAGAAATTAAACAACCTTTCTAATCCCATATAATTCCTCCACCAGTAGCTACACCTGGGTTACCCTAAGAGATTCCATCAAAATTGAGTTTATACCAAGAACTAGGAGGGGGGATTCAGTGTATTGAATACCTGTCAATGGCTGGATTTCTTTGTTTCTAAACATTTTCAATATCAATATTCCAATTTGAAAGTATAACCTCTTCATATTTAGGATATTTCTTGTTCTCAGGTGGTTTAAATATTTCAATATTGTCTTTAACAACATTACCAATCTTATTAAATCTTGTTTTACAGATCTACCTATTATTTCTGAATATTATATCATTCCTAACTTTTCATATTCTCCATATTATATGAGGAAAATTCAATTTACATATTTTCCTAACTATGCAATGATTGTATAGGGGTCCCCATTGTTCCCAAGTTTGATAAAATTCCTTTGGCAATGTCCAACAAATATTGAACCTTGAAAAAGAAAAACTCTAGATCTTTGAAGAAAACTCACAATGTAACATAAGGTTTTTTATGTCCTCAACCTTCTTTTTACATTTACAACACATGTTTGGCATGATAAAAAATCTCTTAATTAAATTATCATTCGTGAGAATTCTTCCTCTGAGAACAAGCCAAAATAAGAAATTGAATTTAGGAGTTAGTTTAGGAAACCAAATTCTACTTCATTTAAAATCACAATGAATATTTTCAAAAAAGGAATTGTATCCTGATTTGACAGTGTATTCTCCATCAAACGAGTTATTCCAAACAAGCTCATCTTTGACATTAATTTGATTCAGTGAGATTATATCTAGTTTCTCTTGGAGTGAGGAAATCATTGAATTTGTCTCATTCATCTCCACATTAATATGCTTCCATATTTCTGTATTTCCCTCCATTTCAATGTAGTCTTTAACTTTAGTTTCATACTTTTGAACTAAAATATCTTTGATAGAACAAAATTTATCATTTAAACTAAAATTGGTTAAGTTATCACTCCAAAACTGAATATCACTGTCATTTCCCACTTTCCATTTACACCCTTGTTTGATAAAATTCCTTGTTTGGATGAAATTATTCAAGAAAATAGAACCCTGAGGTAGTTGATCATCATAAAGGAAAGAATTCACTTTTTGTTGAGCTAGGTATTTAGATTTAATTAATTCAATCTAATATTTCTCCTCAGTTAGCATTCTCCATCCCATTTTTGCAATTAAATCCATATTCATTTTTTTGATATCCTTAATGGCTAGCCCACCTATTATTTTAGGTGTACATACTTGATCCCATGCAACCAAGTGATACCTAAATCTTTCTTTTGTGCCCTGCTATAAAAAGGTTTTTTGAATCCTTTCAATTTTGTCCATAAATGCAGCATGAATGCTATAAAGAGACATAATGTAAATAGGTAAATTTTGTAATGTTCTTTTAATTAGGAGACATTTTCTAGCACTTGAGAGAATGGGCCCTTTCCATTCAGCCATTTTATTCTAAAACCTATCAATTAAACCATTCCATACTATTGTGGAAACTTTATTAGTTCCAAGAGGAAGACCCATATATGTTGTGGGTAAAGAACAAATTTCACAACCCAAAATATGAGTGATTCTTTTTTTCCTTTCTAGTGGAGTATTAAAAAAGAAGATGGAAATCTTATAAACAATAACCTCTTGTCTTGAGGCAACCTCATATAATTTCAAAATGGACTTAATAGCCTCAGTTTCAAGGATGGAGGCCATCAAAAGTAAAATTGTATCATCAAAAAAATGTGTAGATCCCAACCTTGGGACATCGTAACCCACATCCAAGGGAAACTAAAAAAAAAGGGTAATTTTTTTTTAAGTGATTACTAAAGATACTAAAACTAATTATACAAACCGATTCCCAAAATTATTCATTTTAACTAAGTTGATTTAACCCAAATACTCAACCACTAGCCCAAAACAATTTTCATTTATTCAGTTATTAATAGATTTAGCTAAGGACATCCCAATAGAGACTACACCCCCTTTTTAATTTATTTAGGTTTCCCTTCTTTAAGTTTTAATTGCTCCCACACCCACTTAACTTTGTTCCTTGTTCTAATTGAGATACATTAGATTCTAAAATAATGTAGGTTTAATTGTGAGCTATGTGATAGGAGCTATCTCAACCCTTGATCTAGGTTTTCCCTAAGAGTGCCCTAAACATCCTTATGCTCCCCTCTTTCTCTATCCTTCTCTTCTCCTTTTTTTTTGTTTTGTGTTGTCTTTTGGATGAGCAGTTTAGATGGAGAGGCCATGAAGGTTGGAATTCGGGTTACTCACTAACTCTTCTTCATTTTGTATTTATTGTAACTCATAGTATTTGATGAAGGTTGTATATTTTTTTGTGTGTTGAGTGGATGAAGCATGGCGGCTTGGCCGCGGGTTTCATGGTCTTAGTGTGGGGATAGTCATTACAAACGGAGGCTGAGATGAAAGAGAGCTAAGCGGAGGTTGGCGACAATGTGTGTTAGGGCCACAGGGGAAAGGGAGGATGCATCGAAGTCTACAGGCCATGGAAGGAACGGAGGGGTGCGCGGAGGAAAAAGGGGTTTCCAAGGTGAGGGAGGCCACACAGAATGGGCAGGGAGATTGTAGCGGCGATGGTGACTACACGTTTGTGGGGGAAGAAGGTGGAGAAACTAGAGCAGGTGAGGGACTGCCATGGAGGAAGATGTAGTAGAAAGGGGGGGAGCAGGTCGTGGGGCAACCATGGCCAGGTTGGGGGGAGGGGTTCGACCCTCCCACCCAGCAACATTGTTAAATTTATTTTTTTTTGTTGAAAAAAAATACAAAATTTTACATATGAATATTCATACAGATATAGATACACACACACACACACACACACACACACACACACACACACACACACACACACATATATGTTGTTAGCTATTGATTTTGTTTATTTAAAACTTATCTATCATATGTTGTTAGCTATTGATTTTGGTTTATTTATATACTATATCTATCATATATATATATATATATACTTATATATTTATATAACTAACTAGTTTCACAAACAATGTTAAAGAAGACCATTCCATAGTGTCCAAATTAAGATGAATATTGATTAAGTGTTGAAAAGGATTGTAGCTAAAATAATTCAACTAAGGGAAGATTTGGAATGTATCTAGAAATTTGCAAGAAGGAATACATGTTCAAAAATCAATTTCTAATAAAATTCAAATCTTCAAGTTTCTCATGGAAAGGAGAAAACTACTTTCACTCCATTCTAAAGATCAACCCTCAACACCAAATTAGGACTAGATTTATTTATTTAAAAAAAAAATCTTGCTATAGAAATAATTCAAATTTTCAACATGAGAGATATTCAATAAACAATATTATTATTTTTTAAAAAAATAAAACATACCTTCAATAGACCAACTTTCTTTCTTTATAAAAATAGACTTCCATCACATTCATATTAAAATATCATTCATTTTACAACATAATTTTTTTGAAGTAGTTTGAGGTCTAAATCAGACCATGATTCCCAAAATGTTTATAAAACATAGGAGTTCAACATTCAAGTTCTCATTCAAAGAATGAAGCAAGATCACAACTACAAAAGGTACTCAAGGTTACAAGAAAAAATTCCAATCTTAAAGATGATACTTTCCAAGACAAAGAACTTTCCAAATAGTCACATACAAGAGATTTCAATGAGAGTAATACTTCAAAAAATATGAGAGGACAAGGAGAGACCAAGATGCCACAAACTACAACCATCTCTATACTTAATCTCCAACTTCAAGAGCTTCCAAGCATCCAACACAAGGAGAAAAATCTTGATTAACCACCCAACCTTAGGCATCATTACATTCCTATCCCAAGGTTGGGATGCATGCTAGCCTCCCCCAAGCCCATGGGAAAGAGAACAACCATCCACAACTTGCACAAGAAAAATGGTGATGCAACCAAGAACACATTCACATGGGAAAACAAAACAAGTGCCAATCAAGACACCAAGATTTACAAGGAGGAGAACCCATGTTCTACCTCAAAGATGGGGAAGAGAGGAGAAAGTTATCCAAAAATAATATATTCCAATTTACATACACAAAGCAAAAAATCTCCATATCCTCCTTATTTCTCCTAAATTTAATCAAAACTCTCCTTATCCCTCCACCCTTTCTCCAAGTCCTTCTTGGAAGGTTTTTCAAACCTAAAGGGGCTTCCTTACCAAGAATGAGAAAGGAGATTAAAAAAAATGAATCAACTTCCCCACCTCAACCATTTGATGGGAAAACAATAAGACCCTAAAATGCTTGTCCATCAAGCCTTGAGGATTGAGAGGAAAAATCCCTCTTTCTTCCCCCACAACTCCAAAACTCCATCATGCCATATGATGGAGGGAGTAAAACACGAAACAACAAACAAAATCCACATGCAACAATAACAATTTCAAGAAACCAATCTAACAACTAAAAATAAGAAAACATAAACAATAAGACATAAGAGCCTACCTCAAAGAAATCTCTCCAAAAAGCTTTCCAACTTCAAATTTCTCCACTCTTGACTCAAGAAAATCACCAACTCCAAATCGCCCAAGCATCAAAGCAAAAAGTTTCCAAAAACAAATTCCCTCTCTTTTCCCATGAATGGGAATTTGAAGAGGAGCAAGCAAGAATCCTCACAAATGAGGGGGTGACAAGTGTCACCCCTCTCCTTCTTCAAGCTCAAAGATGCCAAAACAAAAGAGAGAAAGGGTAAAATTGTCTTTTTTCCCTCTTCTCCCAAATTCCCCTAAATGTTAGCAAGACAAAATTAGTGAAACTTTTAATCAGCACTCCAATCCACACCCCTTACATGGATGTGACCAAACAAGAGGCAAAAAGGTAGGGAAAACTCCCTCTAGCCTTGAAAATAAGCCCCCCCTAACCATTAGGTAGGGTCCAAGGGCTCATTTTTATGTTAGGGGAACTCCTAAGCTAAAAAGGGGTCCCCAAAAATGCCCAAAATAACCTAATTTCGGGTTTTTCATTTTTGGCACAAGGGTAGAGGGTGTGGGGACCACCCAAGGGTCTCACATGTGACCCTAAAACCTTTTGATTAAGTTTCTCATTAAAAAAAATAAAAAATTTAATGAAAGTGGGATTATTAACTCCCAAAACAAGTTTTACAACACAACTAGACACCCTAAGCAAAATTAATAATTACAAGACATATTTCATTACAAATGAGGGTCACCCATGGTGCCCAAAACAATAATCCTAACGCTAAGGCCTCAAGCAATAAACATGGCTAGGACTTAGCCCATGAGCTGCTTGTGCAAAGTTGCGTAGCTGGCCTAAGTCCCACGTTCTCCTGTGACCTGTCACCTACACACTCATTGCACACATTAAACGCACATGTCCAATACTAGAGTAAACTAGTTGCTCACTAAGTGAATAAATTCAAACATGTAAATTAACGATATCACCATCATCAACATGGAATGCACAATCTCACACAATTCGTCGTATGTTAGGTATTACAATACATACAAATGTCATATCACCTTGCCATCATGTATCCTTATCAGAAAAATGATTACGTTACAAAAAAAGGTATGTGACTAAGCTAATTATCCAACATATAGGAATTAGGCCCAAATTGCATAGAAAAGTGTTAGTATGCACAATCACAAATAAAGACTGTCAATCTACTAATCAAGTCAAATTGGCGTTTCGCGCCCCAATTCACCATACATATCCATGAAGGCCAACCACATATCATAACGTCAAAAATTATGTCAAAACCATGTTAAGTCACAACTATGGGTTGAGAATTCAATAGGTAATTGAGGCTAGAAAAAGTGGGCATTACATCCCCCTCTCCTAAAATTAGACTTCCTCTGGGAAGTCACTGGAAGAGATAGGGATAAGATTTTACGAGGTATCACATCGTAGTGCAAGTCCAACATTAAGGTCATTTTTTTTATATAAAGGAACTAAAATATTTTGTCTTGTCTTAAAACATGTCTTTTCAAGTGTAACGAGGTCCAAGAACAAGTATATTTCAAATAGGATAGTATTAACCAAGGGGAATTGTATAAACCGAATTCATTTGCCTCATCATCTAACCTTCCTATGAGGGTCCAAGATGATGGATGAGCGAAGGGGACATAAATGTTGTTTTAAAATGAATTCAAAAGTTTTTGAATATTAATTACATACTAGAACACTTAAGGAAACTATCCAAGGTGTCACAAATACCACACAATGAGAGAAAAAGTTTCCAAGTTCCGTGTGGTTTCATATCCTAACTCATCATTACTCTAACTTTTGAAAAATGAAGGTTCACGCGTCTTTTTAACATAGTTCAATAATCAACATTATTCACTAAGGTCACAGAAGAATATTCACATACTACCAAACATAGTTAAAGGAGTTGTCTTAATTTGGTCATTATTTATTTGTTCACTAAATGATTGTAAGAAAAAAAAATTGTGGGTGGAATATATATAGTCCACTACTAGGTTAGGATTAGCTTTCTAATTTGTTTTCCAAAGTTTCATAGCATGTACCGTTTTATAAAAAATTTCTATTCCGAGCCAAGATTTCTTTAGAAGTCTCATAAACAAAAAATAATAATTTATTATTATTTGTAAATTGGTTTATATGAGTTCTCATTATGCCAAAGCAATTTTAGAACTTTCTATGCCCCAACAAGCCATAACTTCTTAATAAAACAACAAACCAAAAATTTCCAGTTCAATACGATATAAGAAAAGTTTTACTTAAATTTTATCATTTCTTAATTGCTATAATCACAAGAAAACATGAATGAGTTACGCAAAAACAAAATCCATTTAAAGAGAATGTTTCCCGAATCTTATCAACATATTCATCAAATTTACTATTTACCAGCATGATGGAAAGCAAAACTTTCCCGTTTATACTTTTGTCAAGCGTATAAGAGATCAACACTAACTTAGGTAAGGTAAGGTCTAAATATTTTCAAGATATCCAACTTACCTTAACTTTTACTTAACAATTATTTGGTCAAAATTTGGCCCATTAGGTCGCAAGAGATATAAGTATAAAATAACTACACTTGTTAACAAGGGTGGAATTCATATTACACAAAGAAATTTGAATCACGCCACCCTATTTGAGTGGTAAAAGAAAATAGAACCATGTTTTAGAGAGGACCCCAAAATAATTTCAATTTATTTGTATATATATATATATATATTAAAAACTTATGCTTATACTGATTACAAAGGACATCTCTACCTATGGTAAGTGGAAAGACTAGATAGTCATTATTATTAGTCCTTGCAATAAGGATTCATCATTTATATTAAAATAAGATACATAAGAGTTTTTGAATGTGAATGACATCTGGTAAAAGAGTTTCCTATGAGTCCAATAGCCAAAGTCATATCTGATTTGTGAGATCATTACGATAATTCTATCATTCATATTAATTTTCTCACCTAAACATTTAGGAAGCCAGAACAATACCTAAGTTACTTACAAAATTCCCAACATTAAATGTGTGAACCATAAGGACATCATGAGACAAATATTAGTAACCAACACCTAAGACATTTGAAGCAAAAGTTTTAGGTTCGCCCAAATTTTAGCTTTTTAAGGGGTAACAATGATTAACCTAGTTTATCCAACCAATGTTGTTTAATTATATATATAACGAGTTTTCCAAGATACAAATAATTACAATATTCCATTATTGTTTACAAGGTAAGTGTACACAATTGTGCTTTTAGGTTTATAAATAAATATATATTTTTGTGGATTTTGAAACATTACTTTCACCCCTATTGGACCACATTAATAGTTCTTTCACTGTCAACACCATCCTTGATACAACATAGTGCCTAACCAAGAAAGTGTTCAACACTAAATCATTTTATTTTATTTTCTTTCCAAGAGAGAGATAAAATATCTTTTTTTATGTCTATTATATATATAAAAAAAAAATTGCATGACCATTGTTCTTCTAAGTCCACGAATAGAGGTTAGAAAGAGGGTGGTTCCCTTATTCCTATAAGTAAAAGCAGTAAAAACATTATCACTAATAACATTATAAATCAACTTGAGGAGAGTTGAAATCACATGTGTAATTGCTAAAGTAAGAAGGTTTTAACCAATTTACCATGCAACAAAACTTAATAAGTGGTTATAGTATGAAAATAGGTTTATCAAGCTCCAAAAGGATTAAAAAAATTAACTAGATAATTTCTGAAGTTAACTCTAAAATTTATACCAATAGCTTCGATGATAATTTTAAGTTGTGAAACTAGATTTGTTTTATAATAGCACAATGTGTTCTTACATTGCACGAAGAGGATAAACTAGCTATGAAATATTATTTCGAGCAACACCATTAAAAAGGAGAGGCACTAATTTTCTTTCCCTTTATCATTTATGTTTTGGAAAGGAGTTAGCAATTATTTTCATCCAATTATAATTAATTTTTAAACCACAATTTTGAAGCGGAAAACAACAAGGTCATAAGATCATTTGCTAAATTTCCTTATAAAAGAATTATAAAAACTAAGATTAGAAACACATATCATAGGAGTACAAATTATTTCCAATTTCATAGTAGTGAAATATCAAAACTTGGAAGATTATTTTATCATATTGATTTTTTTTAACAAGATACAGACATTTAATTTACACCCATCCCAAAAGGGATTCATTAGATCTAAAGTGGCACCTCTAACACGAAAGTTGATATTCCCAAGAAACAAAGGATCACTTAGAAAATAAACAACAAATAAAATTTCATAACAAATTTCATATAACAAAGTAACAATTTCACATTCTTGTCCTGACCTACTTATTAATTTTGACACCAACAACTAGACCTTTGATGACTAGAAAGACATATGTAACCAAGGTCGCTAGCAATAAAAGATGACTCGTTGCACAAAATTTATTTTGGGTCTTAGCATTCAACCAAGAAACACGTAGCTAAAACAATAAACATTATATAACATGATTCACCCTCCAAAGGTGTCCTAAGAAATCTATTTACTTATTAAGACCAGGTTTTCTTGTGCTACAATCTAGAAAAATGGCTACAAAAGGAGCCTACCAAATAATTATCCCACACTCAAATGGTGAAACAAATCTCCCAGTCAATTCTCTATTAAACAGAGAGTCATACAAAACGTACATTTCTAAAAATTGGAGAATAGATTTCAAATTGGAAGCACTATCTTGAAGCCAACTACTATAGTTTTATTATTGTATATCAGCAGATTTATAGTGACAAATGGATACAAAAAGGGTCTTGAAAATAAGTAATCCCAATTCAAAAATGAGTTCTAACATCTTGAATCTATTATTCTATAAATAGAGAACCCGACACAACTCACAAAATGAAAAACTGATGATCAAAACTCTAGATATGGCATAGTTCCCGAGGCTAAATAATGTTATTTACAAGTTTGTATTTTGAACAAATAATGTAGAGGCCTCCTAAACACACTCAGAAAACTAATTTTCTATTCCTTTTTTCTCGAATCTAATCATTGCAATCCACTCGACAGGGAGAAATACTACAAGTTAGAAGCCATAAGTTTTAATTTCCTACTAACGCTCTCCACTTTACAAGTCCACATCGAAATGATTTTACTCCAATTTTAAGCTGTTGTCCCAATAATATGCGATTAAAAGAGCTCAAAAAAATAGTTTTATCTATATGATCAAATGATTTTAAAAGTTGATGTGGCTTCCCATGTCACTAGGAAACAAGATTATCCAATCCATTAATACTATGTAGACCAAAAATCCATTTTGCACGTCATCTAAACATGACATTTTTCTTAAGTTTTACTGATTGTTTTAAACAAATTAAGTGATCAAAACGTGCCTACCATATATTGTCTTAGAAAACATTTTATTCTAAGCGGTTACTCGAGAGGTAACTTTACCCATGGAACAGTTTAGCGGAAACGATTTTAATTGTTTTTATTTTAATATTATGAAAACATTACCAACCAGTTAAAAGTTCTTCCCAGAGCATCTGCATGTGTGAACCTCTCTCTGATACAAAATTTAGAGCCTAGCCTTGGGACACCATAACCCACATCCAACGGAAACTTAAAAAAGGGGTAATTTTTTTTGTTTTTGAAGTGATTACTAACCATACTAAAACTAATTATACAAATTGATTCATGAAATTATTCATTTTAACTAAATTGATTTAACCCAAATACTCAACCACTAGCCTGAAACAATTTTCATTTATTCATTTATTAATAGATTTAGCTAAGGACATCCCAATAGAGACTACACCCCCTTTTTAATTTATTTAGGTTTCCCTTCTTCAAGTTTTAATTGCTCCCACACCCACTTAACATGGTTCCTTGTTCTAATTGAGATACATTAGATTCTAAAAGAATGTAGGGTTAATTGTGAGCCATGTGATAGGAGCTATCTCAGCCCTTGATCTAGGTTTTCCCTAAGAGTTCCCTAAACATCCTTATGCTCCCCTCTTTCTCTGTCCTTCTCTTCTCCTTTTTTTTTTGTTTTGTGTTGTCTTTTGGATTAGCAGTTTAGATGGAGAGGCCGTGAAGGTTGGAATCGGGGTTACTCACTAACTCTTCTTCATTTTTTATTTATTGTAAGTCTGAGTATTTGATGAAGGCCGTATATTTTTTTTTGTGTTGAGTGGATGAAGCATGGCAGCTTGGCCGCGGGTTTCTTGGTCACAGTGTGGGGACAGTCATTGCAAGGGGAGGTTGAGATGGAAGAGAGCTGAGCGGAGGTTGGGGAAAATGTGTGTTAGGGCCGTAGGGGAAAGGGAGGACACATCAAAGTCTGTAATCCACGAAAGGAACGGAGGAGTGCACGGAGGAAAAATGGGTTTCCAAGGTGAGGGAGGCCATGCAGAGTGGGGAGGGAGACTATAACGACAATGGTGACTGCATGTTTGTGGGGGTAGAAGGTGAAGAAACTAGAGCAGGTGAGGGATGGAAGTGGAGGAAGACGTGATAGAAAGTGGGGGAGCAGGCCGTGGGGCAACTGTGGCCAGGTTGGGGGGAGGGTTTCGGCCCTCCCCCCAGCAGCATTGTTAAATTTCTTTTTTTTGGTTTTTAAAAAAAATACAAAATGTTACATATGAATATTCATACAGAGATAGATATACATACATATATAGATATACATAAATATATATATATATGCTGTTAGCTATTGATTTTGTTTATTTAAAACTTATCTATCATATATATATATATATATATATATATATATATATATATATATATATATATATATATATATATATCACACATGTATATTTATATAACTAGCTAGTTTCACAAACAATGTTAAAGAAGACCATTCCATAGTATCCAAATTAAGATGAATTTTGATTAAGTGTTGAAAAGGATTGTAGCCAAAATAATTCAACTAAGGGAAGATTTGGAATGTATCTAGAAATTTGCAAGAAGGAATACATGTTCAAAAATCAATTTCTAATAAAAATCAAATCTTTAAGTTTCTCATGGAAAGGAGAAAACTACTTTCACTCCATTCCAAAGATCAACCCTCAACACCAAATTAGGACTAGATTTATTTATTTATTTTTAAATTCTTGCTATAGAAATAATTCAGATTTTCAACATGAGAGATATTCAATAAACAATATTATTATTATTTAAATATATATACATATATATATATATATATATATATATACCTTCAATAGACCAACTTTCTTTCTTTATAAAAATAGACTTCCATCACATTCATATTACAAGATCATTCATTTTACAACATAATTGTTTTAAAGTAGTTTTAGGTCTAAATCAGACCATGATTCCCAAAATGTTTATAAAACATAGGAGTTCAACATTCAAGTTCTCATTCAAAGAATGAAGCAAGATCACAACTACAAAAGGTACTCAAGGTTACAAGAAAAAATTCCAATCTTAAAGATGATACTTTCCAAGACAAAGAACTTTCCAAAT
Source organism: Taxus chinensis (assembly GCA_019776745.2). NCBI lineage: Eukaryota > Viridiplantae > Streptophyta > Pinopsida > Cupressales > Taxaceae > Taxus > Taxus chinensis. The sequence continues at coordinate 473,219,018 of CM034154.1, forward strand.
AGTCACATACAAGAGATTTCAATGAGAGTAATACTTCAAAAAAATATGAGAGGACAAGGAGAGACCAAGATGCCACAAACTACAACCATCTCTATACTTAATCTCCAACTTCAAGAGCTTCCAAGAATCCAATACAAGGAGAAAAAGCTTGATTAACCACCCAACCTTAGGCATCATTACATTCCTATCCCAAGGTTGGGATGCATGCTAGCCTCCCCCAAGCCCATGGGAAAGAGAACAACCATCCACAACTTGCACAATAAAAAGGGTGAAGCACCGAAGAACACATTCACATGGGAAAACAAAATAAGTGCAAATCAAGACACCAAGATTTACAAGGAGGAGAACCCATGTTCTACCTAAAAGATGGGGAAGAGAGGAGAAATTTCTCCCAAAAAATTATATTCCAATTTAAATACACAAAGCAAAAAATATCCATATCCTCCTTTTTGCTCCTAAATTGAATCAAAACCCTCCTTATCCCTCCACCCTTTCTCCAAGTCCTTCTTGGAAGGATTTTCAAACCCAAAGGGGTTTCCTTACCAAGAATGGGAAAGGAGATTCAAGCCAAATGAATCAACTTCCCCAACCATTTGAGGGGAAAAAAATAATACCCTAAAAGGCTTGTCCATCAAGCCTTGAGGATTGAGAGGAAAAATCCCTCTCTCTTCCCCCATAAGTCAAAAAATCCATCATGTCATATGATGGAGGGAGTAAAAAAAGAAACAACAAATAAAATGCACATGCAATAATAACAATTTCAAGCAACCAATCTAACAAATAAAAAGAAAAAAACATAAACAATAGGACATAAGAGCCTACCTCAAAGAAAGCTCTCTAAAAAGATTTCCAACTTCAAATTTCTCCACTCTTGACTCAAGAAAATCACCAACTCCAAATCGTGCAAGCATCCAAGCAAGAAGTTTCCAAAAAAAAAGTCCCTCTCTTTTCCCATGAATGGGAATTTGAACAGGAGCAAGAAAGAATCCTCACAAATGAGGGGGTGACATGTGTTACCCCTCTCCTTCTTCAAGCTCAAAGATGCCAAAACAAAAGAGAGAAAAGGTAAAATTGTCTTTTTTCCCTCTTCTCCCAAATTCCCCTAAATGTTAGCAAGACAAAATTAGTGAAATTTTTAATAATCACTCCAATCCACAACCCTTACATGGATGTGACCAAAAAAGAGGTAAAAAGGGACGGAAAACTCCCTCTAGCCTTGAAAATAAGCCCCCCCTACCCATTAGGTAGGGTCCAAGGGCTTATTTTTATGTTAGGGGAACTCCTAAGCTAAAAAGGGGTCCCCAAAAATGCCCAAAATAACCTAATTTCGGGTTTTTCATTTTTGGCACAAGGGTAGAGGGTGTGGGGACCACCTAAGGGTCTCACATGTGACCCTAAACCCTTGTGATTAAGTGTCTCATTAAAAAAATCAGAAATTTAATGAAAGTGGGATTATTAACTCCCAAAACAAGTTTTACAACACAACTAGACACCCTAAGCAAAATTAATAATTACAAGACATATTTCATTACAAATGAGGGTCACCCATGGTGCCGAAAACAATAATCCTAAGACTAAGGCCTCAAGCAATAAACATGGCTAGGGCTTAGCCCATGGGCTACTTGTGCAAAGTTACGTAGCTAGCCTGATTCCCACATTCTCCCATGACCTTTCACCTACAGACTCATTGCACACATTAAATGCACCTGTCCAATACAAGAGTAAACTAGCTGCTCACTAAGCGAATAAATTCAAACATGTAAATTAACGATATCACCATCATCAACGTGGAATGCACAATCTCACACAATTCGTCGTATGTTAGAAATTACAATACATACAAATGTCATATCACCTTGCCATCATGTATCCTTATCAGCAAAACGATTACGTTACAAAGCAAGGTATGTGACTAAGCTCATTATCCAACATATAGGAATTAGACTCAAATCGCATAGAAAAGTGTTAGTATCCACAATCACAAATAAAGAGTGTCAACCTACTAATCAAGTCAAATTGGCATTTCACGGCCCAATTCACCATACATATCCATGAAGACCAACCACATATCATAACATCAAAAATTATTTCGAAACCATGTTAAGTCACAACTATGGGTTAAGAATTCAATAGGCAATTGAGGCTAGAAAAAGTGGGTAATACAAAATGTTGATGTGAAGTAATTTGATTTGTAGATGTAGGTTTGATTCCGTTGAAAATACCATCATTGACAGCGTTTGTAATGGATCTACCAAGACTATCAACAATTAGAATGAAAAGGAGAGCGGATATAGGATCTCTCTGTCTTAATCCCCTACTGCTGAAAAAGAAGCCCACTGGCTCACCATTGACCACTACTAAGAATTTAGTTATAGATTTGCAATCCTAAATAATCCTTCTGAATTTATTTTGAAAACCAAATTTATCCAGAACCTTATAAAAAAAGTGCTAAGAAATTTTTTCAAAAGACTTGTTCATGTCAAGTTTCATTACCATACCATCTTTTTTATTTTTATCCATTGAATGAATAATTTCATGCATCATGATCACCCTATCTTAAATTATCCTCCCTTTTATAAAGACACTTTGCTGTTTTGAGATTATATCAACAAGAATAGACTAGATTCTTTTGGGAATAATCTTTGTAAAGATTCTATAAATTACATTTACTAGACTAATAGGAAGAAAATCCTTAAAGTCTTTAGCATCCTTTTTTTGGAGCAAGCACAATGTGAGTGTTATTCAGCTCCTTGATGAGGTCTCATGTTCTATAAAACTCATTTACTACCTTGAGTAGATCTTCTGAACATATTTCCCATAATTTTTGAAAGAAATTAGTAGAAAACCAATCAGGACCTGGTGCTTTATCTCCTTCAAGAGAAAAATTAGTTTTTTTAAGCTCCTCCAAAGTGACTAATTTGGTGACATTTTTGAATCTTTTTTTAGCTATACGATCTTCTGGAATGTCCTATAAAAGAAAAGAGGATGCCTCTTTATTATCCACACTATTTTCTTTGAGGAAGTTTCATAGAATATGATAGCTTCAGCCTTTATGTCCTTAGGGTCTTTGATAAGAATACCATTTCCTTTTTAAAATTCCATTATCCTATTGCATGCTCTATGTTTCATAGTGGTCATATGAAATTTTTTTGTGTTTCTTTCTCCATCTTTCAGCCAAATGGCCCTGGATTTGAGCCTCCAAAAATTTTCTTCCCTACTATAAACTGTATGCAACTCAGATAAAAGTTTCTTTCCTGAAAATTGATCCTCCAATGTTATGCCATTTGTAGATATTTAAGATTCAAGATCCTGAATTTTTTCTTTAAATCCTTTTTCCTTTCAAAAATATTTCTAAAAACTTCTTTATTCCAAGTTCTAATATGTTTTTAAACATTTTTTACTTTCTGAATTAATATGTATTGAGCAGTTCCCCCTCCATTCAATTTCCACCATTATTTAATCCGATCTAAAATGTATTCATGATCCATCCACATATTTTCAAATTTAAATGAGCTATGTGTGGGTTTTACCCAGTTCAAAAGATTCAACACTTTTGGATTATGATTAGAGCCAATTCTAGTTAAAGAGGATAAATGAAAATCCTAATGTAGAATCTAGTTGGCTAATACAAGTGCTCTATCTAATCTAACCTAGATCAGGTCACTTCCAACTCTTCTATTTTTCTAGGTGAATTGATTACCATGAATTTCCACATCCATGAGATTAGAATTAGAGAAAAAATTAAAAAATTCATCCATGCCATTGGAGTTGTAAGAATTACCACCTTGATTTTCTCCAGGATTGAGAGGGGATTTGAAATATCCTATAACAAGCCAATTATCATTTTTGCATTGATTTATAAAGAGCTTTAAATATTCCCAAATATTCCTTCTTCCATTTCCAGTATTAGGTGCATAAATGTTTGAGAAGATCCATGAAAAATTATTATCAATAGCATGAAACTTAACAACAAGATGGGTATTAGTGTTAGAGATCACCATACCAATAATAATTTTTTTATCCTAGAAAATAGCCAAACCACCTAAAGCTTCCTAAGAATCAACAACAATGAATTCTGAGTTATCCCAAAAAATCATTCTACAATTCTCTAGGATGCTTTTTTAATTTTAGTTTCCTATAGTATCAGAATATTAGGTCTACTTGAAATTCTTAACTCTTTGAGTATTCTTTTCTTAGAGCTTCCATTCAGCCCTCTAATATTTCAGGAGATTATCTTCATCTAAATATGATGGGGGAGGCATTTTTTGAATGGCTCAATTGACTTTGACTTCCATCTACAATATATTTGTTTGTTTCCTTCTTTCTAATTTCCTTCTTTAAAGGTGTGCCTTTTTTTGAGTTTCTTCCAAAATCTTCTATCCTTCTAACAGATTATATAGTTATTCTGGAAGTTGAGGCTCTTAAGTTTCCTATTTTTTTTATCATTGTATAGAGCATCCAGGATCTCCTCAAATAATTTCATTATTTTTTATTTGACCTCTATAAACCCAATGTTTGATTCATTATCTCAATCATAAAGTATCTTTTCTGAGTATGGTGTGAATTCACCCTCCTCCTTTTAACTTTGTTCCTGATCCTTTTTTGACTATGAAATTACTGCTTTGCTGTTGAAGTGAATTTGATCACTTATGGGCAAGAGATGCTCTGTCATAGATAAAATTTCCTCCATGAAGAAATTTGGTTCCATGTTTTCTTTGTCATTAGAAAACTCTTACTCTATGGTAAATAAAGAGTTATTCTTATCGTTATCCTCCACTGTTATCTCTTGTATTTTATATTCAGAGTTTCTCTCACTTAATTTATTGATTGATATATGCTGATCTTTTAGATTCAGCATTCATTCTACATCCTTGGAAATGATATTGATTCTCACTGTAGAATTATTTTCATCTACATCTATAATTAGCTGCACTGGTGCTTCAACTTCTACATCTCCTGTTTCACTTGGAATTTCTCCCACTGGTTTTGTCACAGGATTTTTAGGGTGCCATAGTTTCCTACATATCAATGGTTTCTTTATTGTAGTTCGGAACTCCTTTTTTACCTTCTTGTATTTCAGATCTGGCTGATTCAAAGCAATTACTTCCATTGTTTTTTAATTTTTCTCTTTTCCCATCTATTAATACCATGTTTTGGAACCTAAGGCTCATTATCTTTCCTTATTTCACATGCCTCTGTAGATCCAACATTACTAATGTTATTTTTTCCAATCATATTAGCCTAAGGTAACCCTTATTCCTTGTGTTTGGCCAAAGTGGGACATTTTCTAGTGAAATGCCCTATTTTATGGCATTTTTTGCATCTCAAGTGAAAAGTTTCATATTTAATCTTTTGTTTCCATGTGCCAAATTTATATTGCAAAATGATATGATCTGGGAGTTCCTTCTCCATTACTCATGATATATAGAATCTTGCATAAGCAAGTTTGGATCTATTTCTTCTTGGTCCATCAAGCCCAATCAAAGATCCATTAGATTTATGTACATTAAAAAAATTTCATCATCCTGAAATTGAAGCCAGGGGGGGTAGGTAATATACACCATACAAGTATGGTATGTATATTTTCAATATTTGGATCAAACCCCCGATACCATCTTTTTAAAAAAAAACCCATATTTTCCATGCACTAGGGCCCTCCCAGAATCATCGATTCCAAATCTATCTGCTGGTTAAAATTAGCTAGGAAAAAACCTCGAGGCATGGTTATTAAATGTTAGGTTAACATACATTAATAAATGGAAATATAAATGTCCACACCATAGTGAAAGTAAATAACAAAATTAAAAAATACACAGTGACACTATATGTAACGTGGAAAACCCGTGAATGGGTAACAAACCACAGAAGAATAATCCACTATAGAGAAAAATTTTACAACACTAGTCCAGTAACTACTTCCTCACTTCTACTCCATTTATTTACCTGAAATCCATTGATTCATGTGATTTTGAATATGACCTAAAGCCATATTTAAATAACCTGAAGGGTTATAATCATATTAACTGACAAGGCACACCTCCCTGATTTAATTAGTTGATTAATTAAATTAACCAACCCCTAAGATAAATTTTATATTTAAATAATAAGAATATAAGTTATTCTCTATTATTTAACTATAAACTAAATATTATGATGCAGTTAATATTATTGTTCTGACAATACCTATCATCATGTACCAATATTATATATGTCTTACTTCAAGGATAAAAATACCTTGTGAATGCATGTACGTAAAGAGTAAATAAGCATTTTATCTATCAAACTAAAGTGATAAACAACATGTACAATAAAAACTTCTAACAACTCAAGTGGAAAGTACAAGTCCTAATTTTTTGTTTTTGTAAATATGTAAATGTTTTGTATATTAAAATAATCTCAATATTTTGATATTTTTAAATTTCTTAGCTATGTACATGAAGGAGGGGTATCATTGATCTATCTAATGAGATCCTTTAGAAGAGGTGGATCATATTGAGAAGTGGATGTAAGCTTAGGAATTTATTGTGTAGAAGGAGATGACTCAAATGTAAGAGGTATAGTGGTGGTAAAGGTTGTAAAAGAGGGTGCAAGGGATAAATAAGATGTATGAGTATAACAAGTATAATACCTTCATGGAGGGCTAGAAGATTGGCATACCATGGGCACTATAAGTCCTTTGGAAAATTTGGGAGAGAGAATGTTTACTAGAGGACCTAGGTAGAACCTTTAGTCATAAAATCACGCACTTTAGGAATTATTTAGCCCAGTCTCATACTACTACTTAGAAGGTTCTCAAGTGAAGAAAGTACTAATTAATCCCACCTTTTGGCCATCTTATTGTTACCTTTTGTTTCATCATTCCCACTTATTTTCATATACATGCCCAACTATTTCATCATTGTCTCGTCATTTTAGCCTAAACCGGGGCACCCAAGCCTATATTGGGGCATCCTGGGGTGCCCTGGTCCCACCTGTAGCGCCTCGATCCTTGTTTTACTTTCCTGCTTCTTTTTGGGCCTCTTCTAGGCATTTTTCATCCTTATCTTTTTCCTAGTCATCCATTTCGGGGTTAATTACAAAATTAGAGGAAGAGAACCCTATTAATTTAAATTTATGAGACCATAATGAGGGTCCTAACATCACTTACTACTATCACTCCATCTAGAGTTGCATCCATTATATCACTTATATCCATATAGTTCCATGCATCAAGGCTAGAAAATCTGCATCAACACACACAACATAGGGGGAGAGATTCTATTATATTCCATGCACACATGCTAGTACATTTTCTATAGTTATTATTGCTCGTTACTTCATAAAGTGTGACTGACATAAGAGCACCTAGGGCACAACATGCACACAAATACTATAACTAAATTTGGCTCTGAAATGTAGTGCAACGCTCATATTAGTAAGTCCGCTATTGTGGAAGCTGAGGTCAGTCTGACCCATTCATTTTGCATCTTTTATTTTTAGGTGTTTGATACTTCTTTTTCTTTTGTAGGTCATCCCTTCATCCTACATCATTTCATACATTTGGTGCAGTTCGATAGATCTAGTGCAACAGACAGGGAATATTTCAGAGTATCTTGCGACATTAAAAGAACTAGATTCTAAGATTTTACAGAGACCAGGGCACCTATTATGTAGACCAGGATGCCATAGTACCCTCCCGGGCACTCCAGTTCATTCAGATCCTCCAGATCTGGCCTTTACGAGACCTCTATACAGTCGTTCCTTCTTCTAGAATCCACAGTCAAACTTGCGACAGTCTTCAACAATCAACTAAGTCCTTTTCTTCTACATCTTTGCATGTTTAGGGTTTTATTTCATCTAACATAACTATTTAAGGTTATTCCATACTGTTTTAGCATATTTTATAGTGTTTTAGTCCTCCTATATTAGATTAACTATAATTATACTTTCCCATAATCTAGTTTAATTTTAGTTAATCATTTTGGTGAACCCCTCATTTCTTCATAGTATCTTCTAGGGTTTGCATTTACATTTATCCATCATGAGTATCTCCATTAATGATTATCTACTTACTCAATTGATTTACTTCATCGTGTTCAACATCTTTTTGCTACTACAAATGTTTTTGTTGACAGGCATCCAGATTCCATGTATAACATATTTTCTGATGCATTCTCACAACATATAGCATTCAAGGCCAATCCTCCTACTGACATTCATCCCTTTGACAATGACCCTCCCCTCCATATTATGTGTCACATTTATTATGTTGGTGTCAAACACACTCTAATTGATAATGGTTCTGAGCTTAATCTATGCCCCATGTCATTCCTTCATGCTTTAAGTTTGTCTACTCGTGACATTAGTTCTTCTATTTCACTACGTGCTTACGATGGTACCGTTCGTCCATGTCTTGTTCATGTTACCTTACCCATTATTGTTGGTCCCAAAACTCTCCCTACAATTTTCTTTGTTACATATTTTCATGTCTCATACAATCATTTGTTGGGTAGGCCATGACTCCATACTATGCCATGCAGGTTGTCGCTTCTACGGTCCATCATTACGTTAAGTTCTTACATGAATGCATTTAGTATATTATCTTTAGGGACCGTGATCCATTCCAATATTGTGTCCATGACCTTAACACTAGTCTTCTTATCCCTCACATTAATACTACAGACGAGCCTCAACCTATGGATGACCCACCTCATTTACCACCACTTGAGGGAGCTATTTGTTTACTAGATGTTGTCCCTTCTCCACCACCTCCTACTAAAACTATTATTCCATATTAGCCGCCTATCCCCTCCATGGACACTTCTTTCCCATCTTCATATTCTTCATCTATCCGCCCACCATTCACTTGCACACTCTTCATACATTATTTATACCGGGAGCACATTCCATTAGATCCTACTTCACCTGAAACCATATGTACACACGACGGCTTAGCCCGCTTAGGTTTTTTCATTACCAATATTCATCCACCGCCATACCACCCTCGTTTATACCATGGGTCGGTCCATGTCACATCTTCTTATGGACTTCATGTATTTCATCTTAATGTTTTTCTTACATGTACTCCTGCTACTACACCACTCACGTTAGGACAGTCCTGGCTGGACTATATTGGGTCCACCCTAGATATGGATCATAGAAACATATCTTTTCCTATGCTTTTTAGATGTATTATCATTTGCAATAGCTCTTTCCTAGGTTATACACAAAATCTCACTCATTGGTACACACATGGTTGCCCCTTCCCTCCATTCACTAATGAGGAATATGTTATGGACATGTATCACTTACGTCTCAATGTCTCATTACATGATCAACCTACCACTATAGCCTACCAAGTTACTAATGCATATCCATTCGATCTCGATCCCGAGGATGACGATCTTCTTAACGAGTTTACATAGTCCTTTGGCACATTACCGCAGGGGGGGAATATCACATTACACACTCCCCCCCTTAATGTTTATGTATATTTACATAGTCTTACATCACACCTTTCATAATTCTCATTTACTATCCTTTCCTATAATCATACCATATCACACATTGTAGCACCATCATAACCCAATGATGCACTCTTGTGCTTCAGTTCACACTTGATTGTTTAGGGATTACAATTACACTTAACCCCACACACTACACCTTAGATGTTGTAGATTGCATTCCATCATATATTGCACGTCATACACCATTCATTCTACGCTTATTCTACATTATACTAGTCCCCATCTATGCATTACATTTATCCGTCATATACGCACTTAGTCACATTATACATTGTGCATTTTCATATCCTACATTTTTTATAGACTATACTAGTATTCATTCCATATGAGTCTAGTTTTACATTACATCCCTACAGTCTACATTATACTAGTCCTTACCCTACACACTACCTACAGTACTACGCTATCTACACATACCTTATACATACTTTCCTCATACACTGTACATTTATCCATCACACTTATTCTACATACTATGCTAGGTTACATTACATATGAGTCTAGATTTACATTATATCATTCCATATTCCATTTCTATCTACTCCTATTTTCGCATTTTACACATTACACAAGTATAAATTTTACACACCCTACATTACATTATTTACACCATGCATTTATACATTCTACTTATCTTATAGTCATTTTATCATTACTACATACACTACATCATTCTTCGCATTGCGCTCACTACCCTATGATGCACTTTAGTTCCTTGGTCCATACTCGACTGCTGAGGATTTACTAATCAAATGGACCTTACACTCACCATGTGACATTTCATCATGCGACATTCTTAAGATAGTGACATATGCTTTAGGCTAAATCGTCACCCACCTCCATCATTGTCTCTAGCAGTGGTATATGCTTTAGGCTAAATCATCACCCATTCTTTGATCTTATAATGATATACGCTCAGGGATAAATCATCACTCACCCATTCAACAAGTCATGATGTACGTTTCGGCCATAGGCTTCACACACATCTCCTCACATGTCGCATCTCATCAATCTTACATACATACTCATCGTAGCATTCTAGACACATAAAACACTACTCGACCATTTCTTGATGACACACTCTCGTTTATGGTTCATTCTGGATTGTTGAGGGTGACAAAAATGAACCTCATTCCATACACTTCCACACACTCAGGGGAAACATTGCCCCTACAATTCCATCTTGCATTCCATTCCATCCATCTAACAACATACAACATTGTCTTGGGGGAATTTAATTTTGTTTACTGAGTGTTTTACATGATCACTTTACTACACATATTAGACTTACTTCTTATATGTCATTATCTATATCATACACACATACATGTTCACTCCTTTGTTTAGTGTGATCGCAGATACAAAACTTCTACATGCGGCATGGATTCTCGACTTCTTCCTTTCCTATACTGGTCGTTAGGGGCATCCACATTCGTCTTATCCAGGTGTTATTGTTTCATTTCGTACTTAGCATCTTAAATTTACTTGATCATTCACACTTTGACATATTGGTTATTTTATCTAACATGCTAACAGGTGTCCCATGTGCAGCACTTGTTTTGTAGGATTACATGTTTCTATGACTACTTGTTTGTTTTTCTATATTTGTCTTCCATTTTTTTACATTGTATGTGGGCTTTGCCATATATTTGTGTGCACACTTGTTTGTTGTTTGTGGCCATGATGGCCTTACATGTCTTGTGACATCGTGATTGATGTCACATGTTTGTAACCCGCTTTGTGCAGTCTACTTATTTTCTTGTGTGTTTACACTACTTTGTTTGGTAATTAATACATTGTCTGCGTAGTTTACACTTGTCTTATTACATGCATGTGTTTTCAGACTAACACTTGTTTTGGCTAGCCATCCCCTTTTATGTGCACCTTTTTTTATACCAATCACTTTCCCTTTACCCCTACAGGGTAGAGTTATACAGGTTAGAGTGTGGTAGGTCCTCTTTTGGGGCCGCATTCTCCTTTTAGCAACATTGCATATGCCCCCAAAGAGGGGGAGAATCATTGAGGGTCTTACATACTGACACAATGTATTTACACAAGTTCAATACAATGCACTTTGCAACCTTGGCATTGTGGGTTTACATACAACGAGTGAGTTCAAACTAGTCTACAAACTCCATACACAATGTATTTTACAGGACATGGTATCCTTAGCATTTCTAGGAAGCATTTACAGGCTTGGGGGTTACAGTGGGTGTGCCTCTCTACAATACTTCAGCTAGATGGCGTCAGATCACCCAAAAAACTAGGACAGTACAAATATCTCTTCACACACATTTCAGCAGAAGCGGTCAAAGGTTGGAGGACACAAAGCATTTCCTCCCTACACTTCTTCAGCCAGGGTGGCATGAGATCACCCAAAAAACTCATAGCAATATAGGATATCCTTCTTCACCCTTTCTCTTGACATGGATCAGGTGCACATGTTCCATTTACACTTTCCTTTTCATCTATTTTACATTTGTGTATTTTACACATTTCTATACTCATGCATATTTACATAGCATTTTTACATACATATATATTTGACTATTTGATCATTTTCTCCTTCCAATTCTGGCCGTATGAGAAAAAAAAGTCAAACTGGGGGCAACAACAAAAACAAAAACAAAAACAACAACAACAATAACAATGACGACAACAACACAATGACAACACACCGCGATGACACTTGCCTTTATTAACCATGCAGGTACATTACACACTGCAACTATTACACAAGTGTTCCACCCTAGGTTCACTCTCATCACTTTTTATGCACATTTCTCATCTTTATAATCCACACTCCTCCACTTTTTCTTTTTGTCATTCCACATTTGAGTCTAGTCCATCAGCAAGTATCTACTACACTCTACATGGATACCAGGTACGCATCTGTATCTACTTTATGTTACCAAGCATTCTGCTCACCAACATAACGTGGGGGAAAATGTAGTCACAAAATCACAATCTTTAGGCATTATTTATCCTGGTATCATATTACTATTTAAAAGGTTCTCAAGTGAAGAAAGTACTAATTAATCCCACCATTTGGCCATCTTATTTGTACCTTTTGTTTCGTCATTCCACATATTTTAATATACATGCCCAGTTATTTCGTTACTGTCCCATCATTTTAGCCTAAACCGGGGCTCCCAAGCCTCAACTGGGGTGCCCCGGGGTGCCTCAGTCCCCCCTGGGGCGCCCTGATCCTTGTTTTACTTTCTTGCTTCTTTTTAGGCCTCTTCTAGCCATTTTTCATCATTATCTTTTTTCTAGTCAGCCATGTTGGGATTGATTATGAAATTAGAGCAAGAGAACCCTATAAATATAAAGTTATGAGACCGTAATAGGGTCTTAACGTCACTTACTACTATCATTCCATCTAGAGTTGCAACCATTGCATCACTTGCATCCACATAGTTCCATGCATCAAGGATATGATATCTACATCAACACACACAACATAGGGGAAAAGATTCTATTCTATTACATGCACACATGCGAGTACATTTTATATAGTTATTATTGTTTGCTACTTCCCAAAGTGTAACTAGCACAAGAGCACCTAGGGCATGACATGCACACACATACCTGAACTACATTTAAGTATGAAATATAGTGCAAAGCTCAAATTAGTAAGCCCACTGTTGTGGAAGTTGAGGTCAGTCTGACCCATTCATATTGCATCTTTTATTTTTAGGGTTTTCATACTTATTTGTATTTTGCAGGTCATTCCTTCATCCTACATTATTTCATACATCCGACGCAGTTCAGCAGATCTAGTCTGACAGACAAGAAATATTTTAGAGTATCTTGCGACATTAAACGAACTAGATTCTAAGATTTTATAGGGACCAAAGCACCTATTCTGCAAACCAGGGCACCCAAGGTGCCCCAGTACCCTCCTGGGTGCTGCAGTCCATTCAGATCCTCCAGATATGGCCTTTACGGGACCTATTTACAGTCGTTCCTGCTTCTAGAATCCACAGTCAGACTTGCAACACCTTACGACAGTCTTCAACAATCAACTAATTTATTTTCTTTTACATCTTTGCATACCTAGGGTTTTATTTCATCTAAAATAATTATTTAAGGTTATTTCATATTGTTTTAGCATATTTTACAACGTTTTAGTCCTCCTATATTAGATTAACTATTATTATACTCGCCCATAGTTTAGTTTAATCTTAATTAATCAAAACTGTATGAGGTGAGGATCCATGAGAAATAGTATGTGAAATTGAATTCCTATTAGAGGAACTAGGAGAGATAGTTATAAGAGGTAGTATTTGTAACTAAATTCGTATTAGGATAGCTTGGAGAGCTAGATTCATGTGCGGTAGTATGTGCAACCAAAGACCTATTAGAGGATCCAGGGGATATAAATCTTTGAGAAGTATTTGGTAGGATCACATACCTAGGGATTAACCTAGGAAGAATAGATTTATGAGGGACATTGTGTGAAACTAAATACCTATACATAGATACTCTATGTTTACGAATAGAAACTATAGGATAATTCATAGGGAAATAAGGAGAAGAAGCCTCAAAGGGAATACCTCGATGTTGGGAAATAATTAATTTAGTGCTCACTTATGGATTTATATTTGTTTGTAAGTGATTTATAATCATGTAAGTATATTGGTGAATGAGTTATAAAAAACTCACAAATATAGGAAATTCATGAGATATCTAGTTAAGGAAGTTTCCTACATTCTAGGGATGAAAAATTCTACATGTATGGTTTGTTTATGTTGTGTATTCATTCAAATGAGAAGAAGATTATTGTGTTTATTTTTTGTTTAAATATGCTCATACATCTACATTTGATATAAGAGAAAATAATATTTTTTTGTATGAAATGGAAAATTAATTCATATCATGGGGGAAATTTTATTACTCTTATTGGTTATGTTGATTGTTTATTAGTGTTGATTCTCTTGTTGCATTCAATTTTTTCATGTTTCCATTTTTTTTATTGGACATCAAGGAGTTGTTATTCAAATCCATCCACTAGGCCACTTTAAAAAGTTGTAGCAACTTTTAGTATTTATTTGAAGGCTTGAGAACTGTTGCAAACTAATTCAGATTTGGAATACACGTGAAGGGTATCTCCTAAATATTTTCCCCATAATTAGTATTTGGATTTTATAAACACAAACCATCTATGTATTTATATTTTCTGGAAAGGGACTGACATGTTTTGGAACATATGCCACATCACTAAGCTTCGAGATCATCCCGTTCATCACTCTTCACATCAACACAGTTAATCAGAATTATCAAGGACACATTATTAACCAAAACACAAATGTGAGTGAGTAATTGGAAATTCTGATTTCCATTTCTACGGAGGTGAATGAAATTTTTGAGCTTTGTTATATATTGTAATTCTCCAAAATAACAGATTAACTTGAGCTTGTTGCACATATTAAAGAATTTCCTACATACTCATACTAGTTTGATATATATTTCTTATAATATTATCCATGCTGCTCATTACATTCAATATGCTCCTGATCCCAATCAGCAGGTCAAACACCATCACAATGATAAATACCCTCATGCTTCAATTGTACCTCAGATTATCCTCTTAGCATGATCTAGAGCATCACTCCCACCTTGAAGGCATTGGATCCACATTGAACTCGATCCCAAGGCCTACGCAAATAATTTCCATACATATCCTATATGTTTAAGTTATAATATGTGTCATTTGGTGGTCATGTAAATTATTTATTAATTTGTTAATTAGTTAATGATTGGCTGGTTATCACTATTTTTGTGTGAACACTAATCAAAATTCCATTGTTTTAAAGTCTTTAGATTGGTCAATTAGGAAGTATTTATATTTTTAGTCTTTATTGTATTTAGATTACATTTTATGTGTTTTCAATATATAATGTCTTTTGTACTATCATTCTCACACCAATTTTTTTAAATTAATAGTCTTCTGTAGTGCCCACATTTTCTAGCCTCAATTACCTGTTGAATTCTTAACCCATAGTTATGACTTAACAGGGATTTTGAAATATGTTGGACATTATGGTATGTTGGTTTTCCTCCTTAGACATGTATGGAGATTTGGACATATAGCGCCAATTTGACTTTATTACTATGTTGACACATTATCATATGATGTTACATATACTAACTAATATGATGTTTTTTGGACCTTATTTATATGTGATGGATACTCAGTTTAGTTGCGTGTTTGGATTTTATGGGTGTATGTCACTTTCATTTATAGTTATGGCTAACTCATGGTAAATTGTGTATAATTATGTATGTTGTCACATTTTTGATTCCAGAATGATGATATGCTAGCATATAATTCATTGATATCTTATTGAGCAATTGATTTACATTGTATCGAACAAGTGCATTTAATGTGTGTGATGAGTGTGCAGGTGACAGGTCACAGCATAATGTGGGATTCAAGGTAGCTACATAATTTTACACAAGCAACTCACAAGGCTAAGTCCTAACTATGTTTATTGTATGAGTCCTTAGTATTAGATTTCATTATTTTGAGCACCATGAGTGACCCTCATTTGTAATGTAGTATGTCATGTAATATTAATCTTTTTTAGGGTGTTTAGTTTCCTTGTAATCTTGATTGGGGACTTAATGGTTCCCACTTACATTAAGTTTTGAGTTTGGATAATGATGTAGTTAATTTAAGGGGATTAGGGTCACATGTGAGCCCTTGGGTGGGCTCCACATCCTCTACACTTATGCTCAAATTTGTCAAACCCGAAATTGGGCTATTTTAGGCATTTTAAGTGACCCCATTTTAGCTTAGGAGTTCACTTAGCATGAAAATAGGCCCTTGGACCCTACCTAATAGGCAGGGGGCTTAATTCTAAGGCATAGAGGGAGTTTCTCTCCCATTTTTCCTCCCTTTGGTCACATCCATGTAAGGTGGATGGGTATGGGTGTTTTGTAAAAAGTTGCACTAGTTTGTTTTGTTCTTCATTTTGGGTAATTTAGGAGAAGAGGGTTAAAATCTATTTTATCTTTTCTCTCTTTTATTTTGAGAATCTTTGACCTTGAGGGAAGAGAGGGGTGACACATGACACCCCCTCATTTGTGAGGATTTTGGCTGGTTTCTCTTCAAATTCTCCCTCATGGGGAAAGAAAAGGATTTTATTTAGGAGATTTTGGCTTGGAGGCTTGTGGATTTTGGAGCTAGAGATTTCTTGGATAGAGAAGTGGAAAAGTTAGAGTGTTGGAGAGATTTTAGAGGTAGGCTCCTTGAGCTCATTTTATGTTTTATATTATGTTAGATCTTATTCTAGTTTTTGTCTAAAAATATGTGTTACTTTTGGGTGTGTTGCTA
The DNA here is from genome assembly GCA_019776745.2 of Taxus chinensis. Classification (NCBI taxonomy): domain Eukaryota; kingdom Viridiplantae; phylum Streptophyta; class Pinopsida; order Cupressales; family Taxaceae; genus Taxus; species Taxus chinensis. The sequence goes on from CM034154.1 coordinate 473,235,866, forward strand.
TTTGTTGAATATACTTGTTGTTTTATTTTTCTCCATCCATCATATGACATGATGGATTTTGGAGTTTTTGGGGTAAGAGAGAGGGATTTTTCCCTCTCAAACCTCATGGCTTGATGGGCAAGCCATGTAGGATTTTTGTTACTACCCTAAAATGGTTTGAGGTGGGGAAGATGGTTTATATGGTTTGAAACCCCTTCCCCATTCTTAGAGAGGAAACCCAATGGGTATTAAAATCCTCCCAAAAATGATTTTGGTGAATGGATGGAGAAATAAGGAGGGTTTGACGACTTTGGAGGAATAAGGAGGTTGTGAAGATTTTTTATTTATGTGCATCCAATTTTGGACTACACTTTTGGCACTTGGAGATCTCTTCTTCTCTTCCCCATTTTGGAGGTAGAATATGGTTTTCCCTCTTAGAGAACAAACAGATTTACACAGCAAAATAATAATATTCTTTGTATTGATATTCCATCTATTTTGATACAGATACATCCGTATATATAGGAAATAGACTTCCTAAATAATAGGAAGTAGCTATAACAACTCTCCAAGCAATCTACGTGAGTTTTCCAAACTCACACACTCATATTTGTTATAAGTTGTTTTATTTAACAACTATATAAGAAATTACTAACATATTTACTAACATAAAATAACATTATAATTACTTCACGTAATTATAATTTACTAATGCAGCACTAACAATATAATTTCCTAACATTCCCCCCCTTAGTGCGAACATGGGGAAAACCTGCCTTTGTACTTGCCCCTGCTCATGATCTGGTGATTTTCACAGGATGATCACAAACCTCAGGGATGGTTTTGTAAATGGTTGACCAAAAACCGAGAATGGTGGTTTTGCAATTGGTTTACCACAAACCACAAAGTGATGGTTTTGCAAATGGATTACCAACAAACAAGAATGGTGGTTTTGCTATTGGTTTACCGCAAACCAAAAATGAAGGTTTTCAAGTGGTTTACCTACAACCACATCATGATATGCCAAGTACTATTCTCAGCCCTCATCACATCTCACCGCAGGGAATAACATAGGAAATTCTGCTGACATCTGTTGCTCATACATACATAGAAAAAACTGACATACTGGAAATGGAACATTGGATCATGTTCCCCCCCTCAATGTGAAATTTCCACTTATTCAATCATGAACACTGCAAATAGGAACACTGATACTGGAACTATGAAAATAAGCACATGACACAAGCTGAAAGCAAATACACCATAAAAATGTCACCAAACCATCTGTGCGGCCCCATCGTTGGCGACTGATGAGAGGTCGTTGAATGACCTCCAACCTCCGTTTGCCTCCTGCCTCCTATATCATGCTGCTAGTTCAGCCGGATGTGATCATGAAGCTCAAAAAAATACCTTCAATAATTTAGACGTCGCGTACAAGCGAAAATGTGTCCAAAATTGAAATGCGGGCAAATTTTTATTTTTTTTCGAACTTTGGAAGACGACACTTTTTATAATAGTATTGACCCACAATAAACTTTTGACGACTAAACAAAAATTGACTCTTGAATTGACTGCAACTAAACTTTAAATTATTAATTCTCAATATTTTTACTCCTTGATTTTGAAAATGGACACAAAAATAACTATTTTACCATATATACATATTGACTTATGAACTTGACTTTATGGATTTACAAAATAACACCCTATATTTTAAAGAGATCAAACGAATGACTAAAAAAAATGTAAAACTATAACTTTTATTGGTAATCCACTCAATGGAAAGACTTTTGACTCACAATAAATGACACATTGTTAACTTAGAATGACTCGACACATTTAATGTTAATATAGAATATATTTTAACAAAGACTAATGAATTTGAACAACTACTAAATAAAATATTTAGAATACACCTATTGACACTGACCATAATACAATTTGACTCAATGATTAGACCCAACTAAACATATAACCAGACCTTGTATATATAAAAATACGTATAGACTTTATAGAAAATGAAAAAATGATAGATTTAATTCAGGTTGAGGCACTTAAAATATGTGATTTCTGATATGAAAAGGATCTACCATGTGTAAAACTTGCAGGTTGGAGACGGATACTTGAGCATCTATCTTTGACCGATCTGCCACTACTCCATCATATAGTATTATCTTTAGCTCATGAACTAGAAGTTGCGAGGACGTTGGAAACAGATATGGCAGAAAAAAAATAGGCAGCGTAACTCCAGTTGGTGCCACGTGGTAGTGTATGCCGAAATGTAATCAATTCGACCATTAATGGCCTCCCAAAACCTTATTATATGATCTGTTACGCATCTAGGGTCAATGTATATAGAGGGATGATGAAATTCATGAATGGATGCAAATCTATAACAATTATTCAACCCAATGATCCAACAAATCAAGCTCACAAACATGCAAACACGTTTCCAGTGTTGAATTTTCAATGAGATCCGAGCAAGATGAGAATCACAACCAATCAGTTTCACACTGAAGCAAACAATTTTAATCACTGAAACCGTCTATGGAGTCTGCTTGGTAGATCCTTGAATATTTTTAAAATGCCTGCATGCTATTCAATATTGAATCATTTTTCCAAAAATATGAAATATGATAACATGTGTCTATTACAAAACCTCACAACTACTCACATCTACAGAAAATATTCTATAAAACTAAAACTCCATAGTTTCCATAATACTTGCAAACACAGATTTAGCAAACCACTTGCCGCATGGTTTGGACACACGTATGAAAATACAGACTGCGCATTGTAAAGTCTGATCAGGAGTGCATGGCGATCTCAAGTGAGAACAAATGGAGATTGGAGGATCATAATGATTCACATTGCTTCATCACGTATGGCTTATCAAAAGAAAATAAAAAATCTCATGGCTAGATTATCATCGCTCTGATACCAAATCTTGGAGAACAAGCAAATTTACACAGCAAAATAATAATATTCTTTGTATTGATATTCCATCTATTTTGATACAGATACATCCGTATATATAGGAAATAGACTTCCTAAATAATTGGAAGTAGCTATAACAACTCTCTAACCAATCTACGTGAGTTGTCCAAACTCACACACTCATATTTGTTATAAGTTGTTTCATTTAACAACTATATAACAAATTACTAACATATTTACTAACATAAAATAACATTATAATTAATTCATGTAATTATAATTTACTAATGGAGCACTAAAAATATAATTTCCTAACATTCCCTCCTTTCCCTTCTTTACACAATTTGATGTTTTTCTTAGTGCATAATCTTTGCTTGCATGTGAAAATATTGTGGTCTTTGTCTCCCTAAATCTTGTGCACAAAGTTGTGGAAGCTAGCTCTCTCTCCCATGGGCTTGAGGTAGAATAGCATGTCTTCCAACCTCAAAAAGGCATGTAATGATGCCTAAAGGTTGGGTGGTTAAACAAGCCTTGTTCTCTTGGAGTTGGATTATTTGTTAAAAAAAATTGAAGTTGGAGCTCAAGTGGGTAGTTGGCTAGAGTTTCTTGTCACCTTGGTTTTCTCTTGTGTCCTTCTTCCTTTGTGTAGATATTACTCTCCTTGTAACCTCTTGAATGTGGCTATTTGGAAAGTATCCTCTTTGATATTGGAAATTTACTTGCAATCTTGAGTAACTTTTATAGTTGTGACCTTGGATTATCCTTAGAATGAAAACTTGAATGTTGAACTCTTATGTATTTTAAATATTATGGAATCATGGTATTATTATGATCTCAAGATCCATGAAAAGAAATATGTTATAAAATGAATGACCCATTTAATATGAAAATTATGGAAGTCCATTTTGAGATGGAATTTGTTTTATTAGAAGTATGTTTCTACAAAAAAAATTGCTTGGTTGGAAATCGTAATTATTTGAAAATATGAATTATTTATTTACTAAGAACATTGGAAAATGAATATATATCTAATTTGGTGCTTGAGGGGTATCTTTGAAATGGAATGAAATTTGGTTTCTCTCTTCCAAGAAAAAAACTTAAAGATTTGATTTTATTAGAAATTTAATATTGAGCATGTATTCATTCTTGCAAATTTACTAGATACATTCCAATCTCCCCTTAGTTGTATTATTTTGGCTACAAATATTTTTAACACTTAGGCATTATTCATCTTAATAGGTATATATTGTAAGAAAACAACCATTTTCCTACTTCACAATGGGAATAAACGTGCTTTATTGATTTACAGCTTGGAATGGTCTTCTTTAACAGTAGTTGTGAAATAGTTAGTTATATATAAATACACATATATAATAACAAATGAATAAGAACTATATGTACATGTGTTAAATAGAGTTGTCAATCACTATTGATCTATGTTAAATTTCTAAGTATTTACATTTTAATACAGGAATAAATTTAGTTATATTTCATACAAATTTCCAATAGTATTTAAAGTATAACTTACAAATGCATTATATTTCACAAATCTATAACATTTGATATTTATTTCCAAGTTAAACTAGATATATATTTCTACATATAAATATATTTATAAATATAAGATTGAATTGTTATTAGTCCTGAAACAAATTTTACTACAACAAGTGGCAGTGGACAACAAAAAAGAATTGTTTTGTTTTAAAAATTTAAAAATGGAAAGAAAATTGGGGAGGTTAAAACCCCTCCCCCCATCCACGTGCCACCACTGTTCCACCCTTCACCTTCCTATGCAGCCCCCTCTCCAACTTGTTCCATTCCTTCCTTCCACCCCACATGGCCCCTTCCATCGTGGACTTTTCCCCCCCTTCCACGTTGTTCCTCCTTCACCACTGCTCACCCCCTTCCCTCATGCGGCTCCCACTTCGTTGTGCCTCCCACACTGCCGCGACTCCCCTCTCTCTATACAGAGTTCCTCCTCCATAGATCCAAGGCCAACAACATACCACCGCCTCATTTTACATCAAAGGAGAGGTGAATCCTTCATCTAAATTTCTCAATACTATTACTGTTACAATAAAATAAAATACATCATACCAATGGGTAGTTTGATTGTACATGCCTCCTTTTCTTCCATGGCCCTTCAATCCACCTGCACAAGCTCAAAAAAGAAAGGAAAAGAAACAAAATGAAAACAAAATGGAGAGAAATAGGAGATAACGATGTACTAAGGAAATTTTAGGGCAAACTTAGATCTAGGGCTGAGATCTATTTGATGCTAGGGTCCACAAGTAACCCTACTTTCTTTTAGGTCATGGATAAACTTTAATGTGAATGAGAAGTAAAATTAAAATGTGTATGTGGGTAAATAAATAAAAGGGGTGTAGACTCATATTAGGGTGTCCTTAGTCATCTTAATGGAAATGAAATAAATAAATTTGTCTAGGGCTAGAGATTAAGTAATTGGGTAAATCAACTTAGTTTAAAATAGTTAATAATGGGATTCGTAATTGTATTGTTAGTAATTAATTTCAAAAAAATAAAAATTACCGAAACTATTAGTGATTTATTTGTCTGGTTCTAGTGTCCCAAGGCGGGGCATTACATTTTCTTAAAGTCATAAGTTGTCATTTTATATTATTATTTAATGAATTATTATTGTGATAGTAAAGCGTTGTCTTGTTACATTTGTGTTATTATCACCTTTTCTATTGTCTCATCTTAAATGTTATGCTTAGGTGAATAATAAGGTATTGAGTCTAATTTCTGTGTCATTATAAAGTCAAAAATTGAGTCATAATAAAATTCTGAAAAATAAAAAAATAAAATTACCTCATTTTTCAATAATTGGATGCATTTTTTCTTGTACACAACGACCATCCCATGGTGGGTGTGTTATTCAAATATCCTTGAATCCAAATCAAGCTGAGTTAGCAACATTGCACCAGAGGACGAAGGAAAATGGAGGTTGAAGGTCGATCAATGACTTCTCATTAGTCGCCAACGACTGGGTCACATTTTTTTGTGGTGACATTTTTTTGGTGTGAGTATTTTATTTTGATTTTCGTAGTATGCTTTCCACTGTGTTTTCAAAGTTCTAGTTTTGTTGTGTTTCAATTTACATTCTTTCTATTTCAATAGGTGGAAATTTCACATCATGGGGGGAACATGATCAATGTTCCATTTCCATTATGAAAGTTTTTCCTATGTGTGTATAGAGCAACACACTTGCCTATTTTATTCCTTGCAGTAAGATATTGATGAGGGATGATAATAGTACTTGGCACATCATGATCTAGTTATAGGTTAACCACTTGAAAACCTTCTTTTTTGGTTTGCGGTACTCCACTTATGAAACCACCATTTTTGGTTCGTGGTTAACCATTTGAAAACCATACGTCGGGTTTGTGATCATCCTGTGAAAAATCACCAAATCATGAAAGTAGATGTAAGTACAAAGGTAGGTTTTCCCCACGTTCACACTAAGGGGGGGAATGTTAAGAATTATTATTAGTGCTCACATTATTATAAAAGTTAGATTATAATTATGTTGAGTTGATATTACAATTGTTATAATATATTGTTTTAACAATATATTATTATAAGAGTTTTGTTGTACCCGTAAAGTTATAAACGGGTAAGTTGTTTGTTGACTTCCTATTTTCTAGGAAGTAGTTCTTCTATTATATTGGCTATATATTAGCCAAATATGTTGTGTAGAAATATATGGTGAATATATTATTTTATTGCTGTGTAAATCTGCTTGTTCTCTAAGATCGCCTTCCCGGCGTTGGCTTGGAAACGCAACATGTCCCTTGTGGACTTGTGGACGGGTGCGTGGGCGCAAAGTTGTTTTTGCCCCATGTAGGAAATATTTGCAATATAACCAACAGTGATGGATAGATTACTACATAGATATTGAGGATTAGTATCCAAAAGTCTCCCCATGGCCTTCCGACCCGCCCTTGGGGCAAATTTTCACCCTTGGGCCCACAAGCCCGCTTTTGGGGAAAATTGTCACCCCAAGGCCCACCGACCCATAACTTGAAAATTATGAGTTATAAGAACTTATTTATATCATTAGAAAGGTGAGGAAATTTTCTATCCAATGGGAATGATTTAAGGAAATTTTTAAATGCATTCATTTTGAAAAAAAAAATTAGTTGATCCTTTAAGCCTGTTAGAGAGTGGGTATGGTGAGGAATTACCCTCTAAACCTATTTGAACCTTCTAACCCTAAATTTTGGACCCTCTGACCTATAATTTATGTTAACAATTTTGGGAGAAGATACATTCTAGTGGATTATAATTGATCTAGAACTTGTTTAATGACAACTATTGTCTTGTAACCTGGTTGCATATTCTTCTAAACAAATGTCAATGAAAAAATATTCCATAATTTTCCTAAATAATCCTAGGTTGTTCTTGGGTCTCAAGTGGGTTTTTTTTAGCGGGAATCACACTTATCCCCTCCAGAGAAGTAGTTTAGGTTATTTATTCTAGGGAACTAGACTACTCTGGAAGTTAACCCAAGTCACCCACATCTAAGAGGAATTCCCATTGTATCAACCAAAGTGAAGATTTTCTTACACTTCTTCATTTAGGGTGCACTTCCAACTGATAGCAAAGAGGAAATTTCCAAATGTTCACTTCTTGTTATTTTGATCACCATAATTCATTTTAGTGGGAAAAAGAGAGGAATATGTCATCCAAGAAGCATCATGAGGCAAAGAGGGATCAAACATAGCATCCCTATTTGAGTTTGGTATCATATGATCTACGAAAGTTTGAATTCACCCCAAAATTTTGCAATTAAAATCTCCTAAGACTCTCCACCACTCTAGATCAAGTTTATTCATTATTGAAGGTATTTGATTGACACTTCGAATGCACTTGCTCTCATGTCAAATGGACATATGTATTAAGAGTTATAGACAAAAAAATAGTTCAGTGTTGAGAGTGAGAATGATTTAATAGTTCCTTAAAAGTGTCACATGTCCACCTTTGATTGGCTGCAGTGGCAAAGGAGTATTTTGTAGCTTGTAGTTCTTGGACATAAGGTTGGAAAATCACAAATTACAAATATACAATTTTCCAAATAATCGTATGCAATTTTCCTGATGCTCTTCACCCGTGGCACAAATGTCTGCTTCTTCGTTGTGTAACATTTTTCACTTATAATCATTCTCCTTTATTCCACGACTTTTTCAATGTTCTACAAAACACTATACTTTGAAAAACTCGTGCAACACTATCCTTTTATATCTCTTTATTCCATGGATTTTGCTTTTAAAATCCATGGAGCTTTAACTCACTGTTTGGTGGCTTTCAAAATTTGTCATGTCCTAACTTGTTCTACTTTTCTTTGTGGATCTTCGTGGCACCCTTTTGTTGGAACACAACATGTCTTGAGAAAGCTCCATCCCTTATTTCATGAAAATAACTAATTCTACAAAACACTTACATTCTCTGAGACTGCAAACCACTAAGTTTTCCTTCCCTCTCTTCCACAAAATACCTTACCTCATAAATCCCATGAGACAATACAATTCAAAAAGCACTAACTCCTTCAAATGGCAGCTCCAATTCAAGTGTTCAATAGAAATTTTAAGCTTTACAACATGTCCTTGACACCATTAATCTTGCAACTCCAATATTGAATTTCCTTAAGCTCTTTGAACATCAACCTCTTATCTATTTGGATTCTTTTACTTTGCTTCAAAACTTGCCAAAGACTTCACGCTCCTCAATCCATGGAACTCTAACTTTATGGAATCATTAAAACTAAAGAGAAAGTTAAGATATAAGTGCAAATCCATAGTACATAGTTGACGTATAACACAAATATGACTTTGAGGACTAATTAACCAACAAATAATTTGCAAAACAAAGGAACAATAAGGAAAATGGCGAGATTATTTCAACACACTTTAAGAAACTTCACAATTGTACCAAGATTTTTAACAGGGGAAAATTAGGCACCAACAAAATGTTCACATCATTCTTGAATAAGTGGATATTTATATGGCATGAGAGATATAGGAGGAGTGTGGTCTATTTTCTTTTAAAGTTTTTTTTTTGAAAACAGGGGATCTTTTAAGAGCTACTTATATGGCTTGAGTGATGCATATTGACTATGGTGTATTAACATTTAAATACTTCTTGTTCGAAATGTCAGCTCTGATATGATTGAGATGTATATGGACTATGGTTTATTTTCTTTTAAATTTTTCCTTACCCAAAACTCTTTTCTTAGCTACTTATATTATTTTGAGTGATGTCTATTAATTTTGAAAGATTTCTTGTTCAAAATGTCATCTCTATTATGTGTTATAGATATGCATTGAACGATGTAAACAAACTAGGGTCTATTTTCTTTTAAAGGTTTCTTATTCACAATGCCGATTCTTTTATAGACTACTGACAATGCCGATTCTTTTATAGACTACTGACATTGCTCGAGTGATGTAGACAAACTATGATCTACTTTCTTTTAATGGTTTCTTGTTCATTATGGAAACTGTTTTAGCGGCTATGGATATGGTGTAAGTGATGTAGATGGACTCTAGTTTATTTTCTTGTTGAAACTACCATCTCTTTTATGAGATACTGATATAATGTGATATAACGTGAGTGATGTAGACGGACTATTATCTATTTTCTTCGAAGTTTTCTTGTTCACAATGCCAGCTCATTTATACACTTGTCCGTTTTAATTTTGATTTCTGGAATTGATTTTTATGAGCATAAAGGAGTGCTCATAAGAACTGGCCTGTTTTGATTAGGAGGTTTTAGGAGTTTGTGTTATCTTCAATTAGTCATTATGGTGAACCTGATTCTTCTCAAGCATTATTGAACTTTGGGCATCCTACATATCCTGTCTAATCCTTACCATAAAAAAAACTCTAGGCGTGAAAATTATGAAGGACTCATATTGAATTGGTCCGCATTGAAGTATTACGTCTAAGTGGTCCAATAGTCTTATACACTCCTAATTTAAATCAGTTTATCCCAAGTTAGTGACATGTGCCCAACATTGTGGAAAATTGTCCCACTCTCCCATTTTGTTTTGGCTTTCATATGATTTTTTTATAAACATGGCTTCTCAACTTATGTTCGCACAAAGCCGTTTTGATCGGATTAAATAAGAGAGTCATGGTTGGGGATCAAGAACGTCGGTGGTAATCTCAATCACTCTTAGAAGGAGAAATGGAAGTGTGAATCAGCACTACCAGACTTGCTGTAATGCTGAAAGGGGCTGTTAGGCCTGTGCTGGACACGTGTCACCGCCGTAGGAGGCCTGGACGAAAATCATTGTACAGAATCCGCGCTCATTGAAATTTATAGCACAGCTGTGGTCCTCCGATTGTGCGATAGTCACTCGGCTGCTGTAGACAGCACAGACTGCGGTGATTTGAACTGTGCATTGCGAGAGGCTCGACGTGGTGCCTACTTTTATCGCGCGACCTATCGTGTATAACGGCAGAGAGAGCGGTGGCACGTAGCAGATCAGGCGGAGTTCTTCGGATTTGTTCAGCTTGTCTTCATTTGTATTGATTGCCCTCCGTTTGAAATCTACGCGGCGCCGCTCTGACGACGTACCTTAAATCTTGCAATATTGTAGGTCCGCTTACTTGAAGATCTGCTAACTCGAATATGGCACCACATTCTGGTATTAGAGTCTTGATCTCAAACGGCACTCCACTACTTTGGCGTAACGCGTCCACGCTTGCATTTTAGGATTATTGTCCGCGGTCGACGGCGATGACTGGACGGGAGAAGAGTCCGTGATCTGGCCCGCCACGTGGCGGTTGACGTTAATGGCGCCTCTGAGTCAGTGTCATTTGGAGAGAAGCTTCGCATTACCGCCGACATATTGTCGGGCGCGTTGTTATTCGGTTCCGCATGCGCGGGCTAACGCCGTCATCGTCATTGAATTGGAAATAAAGTACCAGGTGGCTTGACGTATGGTTTATCGTCTTGTAACGTCTTGTCTCGAACGTTACTGAATAGCCCCCATCCAGCATAATCCCGAGTCGGTCTTTCGTGGCTAAACGAAGGGGCTAGAGGTGGGACATGAGCGTGTCAGTTTTTGATGCAATAGCTCCTGACTAAGTTTCATCCAATTAGCGGTGCCACAGGCTGTCCATTAGTAATGCCGCTGTAAAATTACCTCCTGTTTTAGCCTAGGCACCAGCCACCCTAAGCTCACCTGCACCCTCCATCAATACCATAATCTGATTTACTGCAAAACGTCATTTTCATTTTCATTTTCGATCATAACTTCCATAACAATTACAAACTATGAAATGTCCTTACAAAGATATTCATTATTTATTATATATATATAATTTTAAGTCATACATTTTCATTGTAATACTCTACAATTTAATATACCTAATAATATGTGTGTGTGTGTGTATATAATATAATATTAAATATAAAATAAAATACATATAAATTAATATATTAGTACATATATAAATATATATACTATTATATATATATAATAAAATAAAATGAAATAATAATAATAATAATATAAAAAAAAATGACTGTTTTGGGGGGCCCAAAACCCCCCCATTCCCTGTGCGCAGGTCTGTTAGATCCCCGCGACCCCCTACCCCACTGCCTCGTGAACCCTACCCCGTACCCCTACCCTACGAACCCTACCCCGCGTCCCTCCCCTAGACCCCTATACCCCCCCCCCCCCCCCGGCGGCCATTACTCTGTTTGGCCGCCACTCAGACCCAAAATATATATATATAAAATCTAATATATATATATATATATATAAAATCAAGAGAAATGCGGCCAGCAATACAGCCGCCTGGTCACTATTTTTTTATATATCTCCTTCCATACAAAAAAATAAATAAAATAAAATATATAATAGAGAATGGAGACTCTTCTCCTCCAAAAAAAAAAACTTCCATGAAACCAACCTTCCATGGCTCCTCCACCTACACAAGAGGAAACAAAGAAAACAAAATAAGATAAATAGTAAAGAAGAAGAAACAAAATGAATGAACAAAGGAATGGAAAAGAAAATTTAAAAAAACACCATAGAGAAATCTAGGGCAAATTTAGGGTAAGTTTGAAATGAAGGGAAAAGATTTGATTTGATCCTAGGGCTCTCCTTCAACCCTAGCTTTCCTTAAAACATGACATTTTAATGGGATTGAAAAATAAATAAGAGGGGTGTGTGGGTAGATTAAATTAAAAAGGGGGAAAAAAAACAAAATTAAATTTAAAGAGTGTGTAAGGAAAATTTTAAAAGGGAGGAAGACTATTTATTTGCTAGGAGTGTAGATTTTTAATTATGACCCTAGGAAACTTGATAGGGTAAAACAAATTAAATTATTATTGGGTTAGTGTTTATTTGATTTTGGGTGAATTAATGATTAATATAAGTTAATTATTAACGTGAGAGGCTGAAGTAGGCATTAATAATTATTTATCACCTAATTTTTTTTATTTAATTAACGCTTTCCGCAATTTAAATAAAAATTTAAAAAATAAAAAATAAATAGTTAAATAAATATTATGAACTTTTTTTTATATTATTTATTTATTTTTTACCTCAGGTTCAGGACGGCGCCCAAGAGGGGATGATTAGCTTGAGGTTCAGGACGCAGTGCACCTACACGGGAGCTGTCGGCCCCCGATTTTGGGCCTTAGATATTAGAGACCCTGCAACAGCCTATAGGCATCATACAAGAACACCTTCCACCACCGTAGGAGCCGCGAGCGGAGGACATTTAGTTGGGAGATGAGGAGCTGATTGGCAAGGACACACTTTCCAAACCACCTGAGCATGATATTCTGAGATGAGAAAGGTCACACAACCCTTCCATCCTTGGCGAGAGGGTGGCCTCGTTTCGTCATAGCTGATCACACAATTTTGAGGGACCATTTGGAGATAGGTGACCCCTTTCACCTGTTAGACCACATCGCCAGGATCGAGACATAGGTAGTGTGATTCGAGACCTTCTTCAGCTTCAGCCACCTACGTTTACTGGTTCAACAGATGACTTTGGGGTAGAGTCCTGGTTTTTTAGCTTGGATAGCTACTTTGGCTTACACTCTCATGAGAGAAATGTCAAAGCCAGGTTCACCATACATCTCCTCCGAGATGCAGTAGGCATTTGGTGGAGGAATGAGGAGTGGAAGCTCCATTTGGCTCGAGATACAATGACCTGGGAGTTTTTTGAGGAGTGGTTTAGAGCTCAGTATATGTCAGAGCAAATTGTGCAGAAGAGGATCGATGAGTTTCACAACATACGATAGGTTTCTGACTCAGTGGCGTAGTATGAGAGTAGGTTTTTGGATCTTTTACAGTATGTAGACTACCTGAAAGATGAGAAATTACAGGTAAACAGGTTCATTCGGGGCCTGAATGTAGATATAACAGGAGTTGTTAGGATGTTATCCTCTCCCATTCTCGAGAATGCCGTTGAGAAGGCCTACTTAGCTAAGGAGAATAGGACCAAGGCTCAGGAGCACTGAGATAGAAACAAGAGCAAGTTCTAAGACAAGATTCAGGCATTTCAGAGTCAGAGAGCATGGGGTGCAGTACCACCCCCTAGAGAAGTGTTGTCAAAATTTCACCCCCCTTGGGTAATTTTGATAACATGCATCAGAATATTCAAGTCCCAGGAAAATTGATTGATTCGGGGCCAAAAATCATGTTGCTAGAGTCCCCTCAAATATTTTCTAAGTTCCCTATCTGAGAGGAAAAGAGCAAGCTCTGAGAAAATGTGAAAAAAGGTTGCAGAAGGCAAGTAGGTTGATCCAGGAAAAAATTGTAAAAATGACTAAGGCCTAGTCCTAGGGGCAATCGAGACATTTGGGACAAAAAGGCCCGAACCGGCCGGCTCGGCCGAAGTAAGCACAAACAGCCCGCAAAGCAACAGCGACATCTGAGACAAAAGTACGCGGCGGGCGCAAAATGCCGGTTCGACCGAGAAAAAATTGGCTAACTGCTGAGAGGGACGCAAATGGGACAATTGGGCCAAAAAGGCGTGAACCGGCCGAACCGGGCGAAAAAGGGCCAGACAGTCCAAAATCAAATGGGACAATTGGGCCAAAAAGCTGCGAACTGGCCGCACCGGCCGAAAAGAGTCAAGTCAGTCCAAAGCAAAGTGGGACAAGCAGGCCAAAAATGCCCGAACCGGCCGAATCGACCGAAATGAGTCCAGAGGGTCCAAAATCAAATGGGACATCTGGGACAAATGGACGCAAAATGCCCGAACCGGCCGAAATGAGCACAAAGGGCCCAAAATCAAATGGGACATCCAGGACAAATGGAAGCAAAGTACGTGAAGGAGCCAAAGACCAATCAAAAACTGCCACGTGTCCTCACAGGAGAAAAAGTCAAAAGGTCACAGGGGCGAGTTATCGAGCGCTGAACCGAACCAATGAAATGGCGCCACGTGTCCAAGTTTAAGGGGCCCACAAGTAATTTCAAAAGGAAAGCCCACGAAAGATGGAGGAGAGAGAATTACTCGTCCAATCAGCACGTGCCACGTGTCGTCCAGATGGCGAAGAGCGGGAAAACATTTTAAAATTCGTTTTGATCTGTTCCATGCCCTAAATCTTCAGATCGCCATATATTTTGATCCAGAGCTCAGATTTCCACGTTATTTATATCAACGGAAAGCTGTTGAGATGCTCTACATGATTCTGGGATCAATCTTGAGTTTTGGTGCAGTCTAAAGAGAGAAAATCGAGAAACAGATCTGACGTTTGGTAATGGCCAGAAGCGACCTTTCAACAACCCGTTTTAATGCTAATGGGTCGCATTCTTCTTCTGCACGGCCAGAAGTGACATTTTAGCGGCCAAATTAATACAAATGGGTCGCATTCTCCTCCAAAATCACTCAAAGTGACAGGGTATGGGTTGGTAAGATCCTCCATGCTGATTTAATGCATCTGTAGTCAATGAGGAATGGGCTTGCACGTTTTCCCACGTTTTCTGTCCCCTGGGCTCGACCCATGCAATGTAAAAGCCAAATTTGGCTCATTTTTCAAAAAAAAAAAGAAGTGGTTCATTCTTTCGGCTCGGCCCTCCCTTCTTTTCTTCTCTAGGGTTGAAAATGGAGTTGGAACCTCCTCCCTTGCTCTGTAATGGCATTTTTGCCTTTTACTAATGGAATGATGTTCTATGCAAACTTCTGGAGCAACAAAACGTGTTTTGTGATGCATATGTCCATCCTTCCTCGTTTTTTCTTGTTCTCTTCTTCCTCTCTTCATTGCAGGTATTTGTGCATGTTTGAATGTTCATTGCAGGTTCGGAGCTGTGTTCATGGAGTTTTGGGACATTTTCTGTGTGAAATCTATCCTTGGGCCTGTGATGCATCTGTCCATCCTTCCCATTGCTCACCTCTCTTTGTCCCATGGCAGTTTTGATAGATGTCCAACATTCTCCTTCTCTGGTGTATCACCGTTTTAGTGTAGGTTTTTGTTGTTTTTTCCTTTCTCTCTCTCTCTCTCTCTCTCTCTCTCTCTCTCTCTCTCTCTCTCTCTCTGTGTCTCCTTGGCATGGTTAGATTAGGATTAGATTAGCTTGCCTGCACTGGAATAGCTTGTGGCAGGTAGTTTAGGAGCAGGAACCAGCCTTCTCTGGAGATTCCTCTCTCGGTTTCACAAGTCCCACACTTGGAGAGAGGTTTCCATGTTGTGCAATCACACTGGATGCGTGAACATCAACCTAGAAGCCTGATGTGCGTCTAGGGGTGCTGTGATTTTGCACTAACAGTTTTGGCACGCCCGGTGGGACCTTAGAGGTCTTTCACTTCATCTTTTGCAGGTTGATGTGTTCCTGTGAAGATTTCAGCCTTTGGAGGCACTTGCAAACACATCTGGTGACTCCATCTGGTCAACAACCATCTTTGAAGTTGCAGACCTTCCTTTCCATTCATTTTCATTCATTTTCCATTCATCCTTCTTTCCATCTCTTTCATTTCTTCCTCATTCTTTGAAGTTGTGCAATCATGACTTCATTTCCATCATGGATTTCATATCAACAATAGCAGTATATTCCACCTCCAACAGGTTTTACAAATCCTCCAGATCAGCATGCATATTCATATGAACAGCAGTGCCAAAGTCAGTTTGGCTATGGAGCTTTCCAAGAGCAAGAGTATGCATATAATGAAGAAAATCAGATGCAAGATGCTGGTCTGTTGGAGAAAATCCAAAAGATGGAGGTAAACATAGTGCAGTCCAGGGCTCAGGAACAGATGAAAGCTTTTGGAATCGGTTATGGAGCACCCTGTCCATGGGTGGGACCTTTTCCAAGGCATTACAGCCCTTAGGAGAAGCTTGACTTCATGATTGCAACGCTTCCTTTGCTTGCAAAGTGGATTGAAGAAATAGAGGTGTATGAGAGAAGTATTCAGCAACCTTGTCAATGGGTAAGCACACCATCTCATGCCTTTCCTTTTCCTCTTTCCCAATCTGTTTCATTTCAGCAGTGTCAAGTTTCAAACCCTCCATCTACTGTCCCAAGTGTTGAATCCTTTTCTCCACCCCCCAGTCTTCCACCTCATCTCGATTCTTCTTTCCTTTTCCCTTCCAAACAGTCATCCCCTCCACAAGAGCTAACAGAAATACCCCCTCCTCCAAAGAAACAAGAGGTTTCACTGCCTCCACCACCACAAAAAAGTGTAAAATCGGTTGAGTTTCAACCCATTCCTCCTCTTGCATTCCCAATTTCATATGGGGAAGAAGGAATTGAAAAAATCAGTCATCAAGGACAGCAAGAAGAGGAGCCCAACAGAAAAGAAGTGACAGACAATCTGAAGAGTTGGGCTCTTAGATTTGGGATGACAAAGATCCCCTTGATGGTTAAGCCTACAGAAGAGGCTGAGGTTGAACAAGTGGTGGTGAGGACTGATTTTGTTGGAGGAAGAAGATCTTGCAGTCCCAACTTGTCCTCTAGAGCAACAAATTGAAGAGTTTGACTTGACAAACTTCATGCTGGAGGAGGATTTCAATCAAGAGCAAGATTGCCTTCAAAAATTGGAGGAAGGAGAAGCTGCTCCAAATCCAAAAAAAGAGGAGCACAATCTAGCTGTGGAGAAGAAAAATGCAGATCCAAGGGCTTTGAGCACAAAGCAGGTTACAGGAGAACCTTCAGTTCTTCTTTCCACTTCATCTCTCTCAAGTTCTAGCATTGAAAAGGAGTTTGATCTTTCAAACTCAATATTGGAGAGTGAAGGAAACCATGGTGGTCAAGTTGCAGATCAAGAGGACACCATGGAGGAAGTTGAACACGAGCAGCAGGACAGCAATGAGGTAGTTTACCTGTCAGATTTGGAGGACTGTTTTGATGGAGAAGAGCCGGTTGAGCTTTCACCTTTCTCTCTTTCATCATCCACATTCCAAACACCAGAGCCTGCTGCCATAAAGGAGAGCTTTCATTTGCAGCAGCCTGCATCTTACAGCAGCTCTTTGGGATCAAGATTGGAATATTTTTATCTTCCATGTTATTCATTGGAGGAAGAGAAAGGACAGAAGAATTTCACCATTTCTTCCACACCATCCATTCAAGAGGGTCTACAAGAAGACTCCATTATTGGAGTTGAAAATCAGAGCTATGGGCATATCAAATGGATCGGACCTTGCCCAATCAGGTATTTGGCTTCATTGGAGCCAAAGGAGAAGCCACAACCAGTCATGCTTGCTTCTGAGCATGAGGATGAGCTACAAAGTACCAAGGATCAGCTGCCGTACCTCTCCAATCCAAATGCAGAGCAACTAAAATAGGTATTGGATTTTTCAGTTGATACCTTGATGATTTGGATAGAAGATCAGCTTCTTGTTGATTTTCCATCCATCCAAACAGCCATGATCAGTGCCAAATCAATGGCATGGCTGCCAATTTTGAAGAAAGGAAGCTATTTCTCACAACCAGTTGCAGGGTTTGTTTAGCTTGCCTTTGCTTCCAGCTAGAGTAGAGTAGGTAGATTTGCTTTCAGTAGAAGAAGTGCTCGTGCACACTCTGCATGTTCCATTTGGGGCATGTATGATTTTTCAGTTTTGTACATAGTTTTGGTGTTGCTGGTTCTATTCTTGCACAGTTCATTTCAGTGGCATCTTGGTGAAGACACTCCAGGTTCAATGGGTTTCCAAGTGGCTCAGAGGGAGGTTTTCAAAGTTCATATCAGTTGCAGGTTACAACTCATGACTCCATGCCCAATGGATGCTTCAGTCTACTGATCATTCATCTAGCAGGCAGATGACCCCGTTGAGTCGCCAAACTGTTGTCAAAATTTCACCCCCCTGGGTAATTTTGATAACATGCAACAGAATATTCAAGTCCCAGGAAAATTGATTGATTCAGGGCCAAAAATCATGTTGTTATAGTCCCCTCAAATATTTTCTAAGTTCCCTGTCTGAGAGGAAAAGAGCAAGCTCTGAGAAAATGCGAAAAAAGGTTACAGAAGGCAAGTAGGTTGATCCAGGAAAAAATCATAAAAATGACTAAGTCGTAGTCCTAGGGGCAGTCGGGACATTTGGGACAAAAAGGCCCAAACCGGCCGGCTCGGCCCAAGTAAGCACAAACAGCCCGCAAAGCAACAGGGACATCTGAGACAAAAGTACGCGGCGGGCGCGAAATGCCGGTTCGACCGAGAAAAAATTGGCTAACTGCTGAGAGGGACGCAAATGGGACAATCGGGCCAAAAAGGCGCGAACCGGCCGAACCGAGCGAAAAAGGGCCAGACAGTCCAAAATCAAATGGGACAATCAGGCCAAAAAGGCGTGAACCGGCTGAACCGGCCGAAAAGAGTCAAGTCAGTCCGAAGCAAAGTGGGACAAGCGGGCCAAAAATGCCCGAACCGGCCGAATCGGCCGAAATGAGTCCAGAGGGTCCAAAATCAAATGGGACATCTGGGACAAATGGACGCAAAATGCCCGAACCAGTTGAAATGAGCACAAAGGGCCCAAAATCAAATGGGACATCCGGGACAAATGGAAGCGAAGTATGCGAAGGAGCCAAAGGAGCCGAAGACCAATCACAAACTGCCACGTGTCCTCACAGGAGAAAAAGTCAAAAGGTCACAGGGGCGAGTTATCGAGCGCTGAACCGAACCAATGAAATGGTGCCACGTGTCCAAGTTTAAGGGGCCCACAAGTAATTTCAAAAGGAAAGCCCACGAAAGATAGAGGAGAGAGAATTGCTCGTCCAATCAGCACGTGCCGTGTGTCGTCCAGATGGCGAAGAGTGGGAAAACATTTTAAAATTCGTTTTGATCTGTTCCATGCCCTAAATCTTCAGATCGCCATATATTTTGATCCAGAGCTCAGATTTCCACGTTCTTTATATCAACGGAAAGCTGTTGAGATGCTCTACATGATTCTGGGATCAATCTCGAGTTTTGGTAAAGTCTAAAGAGAGAAAATTGAGAAATGGCTCTGACATGTGGTAATGGCCAGAAGCGACCTTTCAACAACCCGTTTTAATGCTAATGGGTCGCATTCTTCTTCTGCACGGCCAGAAGTGACATTTTAGTGGCCAAATTAATACAAATGGGTCGCATTCTCCTCCAAAATCACTCAAAGTGACAGGGTATGGGTTGGTAAGATCCTCCATGCTGATTTAATGCATCTGCAGTCAATGAGGAATGGGCTTGCATGTTTTCCCACGTTTTCTATCCCCTGGGCTCGACCCATGCAATGTAAAAGCCAGATTTGGCTCATTTTTCAAAAAAAAAGAAGTGGTTCATTCTTTCGGCTCGGCCCTCCCTTCTTTTCTTCTCTAGGGTTGAAAATGGAGTTGGAACCTCCTCCCTTGCTCTGTAATGGTTTTTTTTCCTTTTACTAATGGAATGATGTTCTGTGCAAACTTCTGGAGCAACAAAACGTGTTTTGTAATGCATCTGTCCATCCTTCCTCATTTTTTCTTGTTCTCTTCTTCCTCTCTTCATTGCAGGTATTTGTGCATGTTTGAATGTTCATTGCAGGTTCGGAGCTGTGTTCATGGAGTTTTGGGACATTTTCTGTGTGAAATCTATCCTTGGGCCTGTGATGCATCTATCCATCCTTCCCATTTCTCACCTCTCTTTGTCCCATGGCAGTTTTGATAGATGTCCAACATTCTCCTTCTCTGGTGTATCACCGTTTTAGTGTAGGTTTTTGTTGTTTTTTCCTTTCTCTCTCTCTCTCTCTCTCTCTCTCTCTGTCTCCTTGGCATGGTTAGATTAGGATTAGATTAGCTTGCTTGCACTGGAATAGCTTTTGGCAGGTAGTTTAGGAGTAGGAACTAGCCTTCTCTGGAGATTCCTCTCTCAGTTTCACAAGTCCCCACGCTTGGAGAGAGGTTTCCATGTTGTGCAATCACACTGGATGCCTGAACATCAACCTAGAAGCCTGATGTGCGTCCAGGGGTGCTGTGATTTTGCACTAACAAGAAGGATTCTAGTCTTCTCCAGCAGCATCGAGAGCTCCTCCACACCCATCACAACAGACACAACATCAGGGACACCAGCATTAGAGGGGTAGACAGACTCATAGTTTTCAGCAAGGTGGATCTAGAGGTGGTTTTGGCAGATCTAGGGATAGGAGGTCGGGTACTCATCACTCATAGCCATCCCACTCGCAATAGTCTGCTAGGGTTGGACTGGTAGGTTCAGTTTTCTAGAGTACAAGAGGGACCCCATCTTAGAGGGGTACAGGAGGATGTTTTATTTGTGGGGCTCCAGACCATTATGTGCAGATGTGTCCGCAAAAACCCACCACTACGGATATGTAGAGATATCCTAGATCTGAACAGACGCTAGGTGATGTGGGATGCACCCATCATGTGTATGCAGTGGTTGACAACTACCAAGCTAAGCATTAGGCCACAATCATTGAGACAACAGGTACTATCAAGGGTATTTCTATCTCAGTACTTTTTAATTCAGGTGCTTTAGATTCTTTTGTATCTCCTTCTGTAGTGGACCAGTGTGGGCTAGTGGTGGCTAGGTAGCCAAATAGTTGGTAGGCTGAGTTGGTCTCTATGGCCAAACTCATCGTGGAATCATATGTGGAGAGTTGTGTACTTGACTTGGGAGTCTTCTCCACTACACTTGACCTCCGAGTTATTCCTTTGGGATCCTATCAGGTAGCGTTTTGTATGGATTGGCTCGAGGCTCGTCGAGCCAAGGTGGATTGCAGAAAGAAGGTCATTGAGTGTCAGGATGATTTGGGTAGGGCAGTTATGATTTCAGGGATGCAGAGACCCATTTCCTTGTGTATGATCTCAGCTAAGCAACTCAAGTGGAGCATGCATAAAGATTGCCAGTTGTTTGCTATCACTATCAGTGATCATTCAGACAGTACTCCAGAGCATTCACCCCTTGATAATCACATAATTTTGAGGGAGTATGCAAATGTGTTTCTAGGAGAGCTTCTAGGTCTACCACCTATTAGGGAGGTGGATTTCACCATTGACTTAGTGCCTAGATCCACACCCATTTCTAGGGCACCCTATCGGATGATGACTTCAAAGCTTCATGAGCTCAAGATTCAGTTAGAGGAATTGTTAGAGAAGGGTCTCATTCACCCTAGTGTATCTCCTTGGGGATCACCAGTCATATTTGTGAAGAAAAAGGATGGTTCTCTCAGACTTTTTGTAGACTTTAGACAACTCAATAAGGTCACCATAAAGAACTGTTATCCACTCCCTAGGATTGATGACTTGTTTGATCAGATGTGGGGAGCTAGAGTGTTCTCCAAAATCGATATCAAGTCAGGGTATCATCAGTTGCACATTTAAGATGTAGACATTCATAAGACAACGTTTCACACACGTTACAGGAATTATGAGTTCACAGTGGTCCCATTTGGTTTGACTAATACCCCAAATGTCTTCATGAGCCTCATGAATGGAGTATTCAGGAAATTTCTAGATCATTTTGTTTTAGTGTTCCTTGATGACATATTGATTTATTCTCATTCCGAGGAGGAACATGAGGAGAATTTGAGACAGGTACTTCAGGTTTTGCGAGAGCAGAAGTTGTATGGAAACTTGGAAAAATGTAGCTTCTTTCAGACAGAGATTCAGTACTTGGGTCATATCATATCAAGCGAGGGTATCTGTATAGATCCCTCTAAGATTCAGGCTATCTTGGATTGGCCAGCACCCACATAGTCACTGAGGAGAGGAGCTTCATGGGTTTAGCAGGGTATTACCACAGGTTTGTGTAGGACTTCTCTAGGATTTCTCACCCTATTACTTCCCTTCAGAGGAAAGGGAAGAAATTTGACTGGTCAAAAAAGTGTGAGCAGGCCTTCAAGTTGCTTAAGGAAAGGTTAACCATGGCACCCATCTTAGTAGTTCTAGACTTGACAGAGGATTTTGTTGTTTGCACTGATGCATCACTAGAGGGTTTGGGAGCAGTTCTTATGTAGGAGCATCGGGTGATTGTCTTTGAGTCACGTAAGCTCAAAGATTATGAGCTTAACTATCCTACTTATGACTTAGAGCTTTCAACATTTGTTCATGTAATTGTGCATTGGTGACATTTCCTTTTAGGTAGACCTTTCATCTTGAGGACGGATCATTGTAGCTTACAACATATCTTCTCTCAGCCGAACCTCAACACTCGTCAACAACATTGGATGGAGTTCCTATGTGAGTATGACATGAAGGTATAGTATATCAAAGGAAAGGAAAATGTTATTGCAGATGCACTTAGTAGACAACGGCATGTGCTTGCTTCTTTGACGCTGCAGTTAGATTTGAGAGGCAGGATACTTGAGCATCTTCTAGAGGACAGGTTTTATGAGGGTGTTAAGAAGATGTTGGATTCTCAAGGTTCTTTTGAAGGTAGATATTTAGGATACATGTTAGAGTTAGATGGTTTACTTCAGTTCCATAGGTTCATTTATGTGCCTAAGGCAGGTGATCTACATAGTTTCATCCTTACTGAGGCTCATCGAGCCCCATATGCAGCACATCCAGGAGTGAAGAAGATGCATGCCGATTTGAGAGAGTTATATTATTAGCCAAGTCTTCATTGGGACATAGCAGATTTTGCAGCACGTTGTCTTGAGTGTCAGAGAGTCAAAGTAGAGCACTCTCATCCCACAGGACTCTTGTACCCTCATGACATTCTTGAGTGGAAATGGGATGTGATCTCCATGGATTTCATAGTAGGACTTCCTATGTCCTCTTATCGTCATGATGCCATTATGGTCACTGTGGATAAGTTGACCAAGGTTGCGCATTTCTCGCCAACCAAGGTTACTTATAATGCACAGGCCATCACCAAAGTGTTTATGGAGAATATTTTCAGATTACATGGGATTTCGAAGATGATCATCAATGACAGAGACACCATCTACACATCAGTTTTTTGGACTTCTTTTCAGGATGCTTTGGGTACACAAATTAATTTCAGTTTGGCATATCATCCAGAGACAAATGGGCAGACAGAGAGAGTTAATCAGGTTCTTGAGGACATGTTGAGGATGTATGTGATGGACTAGAAAAAGAAGTGGGAAGATTATTTTCATTTAGTTGAGTTTTCCTACAAAAACAGTTATCATATCTCCATAGGCATGGCTCCCTATCAGGCTTTGTATGGATGACCTTACAGGACACCTTTGATCTAGGATAGACTAGATGACAAGATTATTTTGGGGCTAGCTTATCTTCAGGATTTAGAGCAGCAGGTTGTTCTAATTAGATAGCGTCTTGAGTAGGCCAAAGCACGCCAGAAGGTGTATGCAAACACCAAGAGAATCAATCATCACTTCTCTATGGGTGAAAAAGTCTTCTTGAGGGTTGATCCTCATAAGATTCTGATCCGTTATGGAAAGGGTTCTAAACTATGGCCTCGTTTTGTAGGGATTTTTGATATTCTTGAGGTCATCGGTCCAGTTGCCTATCGTCTAGCTTTTCCACCATGCCTTGCACAGGCCCACAATGTTTTTCATGTTTCTATACTACGTAGTTATGTACCTGATGCTTCTCATGTTTTGTATTTTTCGGCATTACAGGTAGAGGACAGAGGACAGTGGATACTGGAGCCCATATGCATACTGGATCACTGGAGGTTGGCCCTTCGGGGTCGAGATTTGGACTAGGTTAGAGTGCAGTGGGACTGATATGATGAATCATCAGCTACCTAGGAGGATGCTACACCACTGAGGGCTAGATATCCCTATCTATTCCAATGACTTCCAGGAGGAAGTCTAATTCTAGGAGAGAGGGATGTAGTGCCCACATTTTTATAGCTCTAGTTATCTGTTAGTTCCTTCATGCATAGACATGTTTTGATTGAGACTCTGATATATTTTGTACATTTTACTATGATAATTTATCCTCGTGGAAATTATGGCATTTTGGGCGCGTAGCGCCAATTGGACTAGATTCATATATTGATATATTTCTTATGATGTTGATGACACTAACAGGGTTATATGATAGATTTATTGGTTGATTTGATTAATGATATAGTGTTCTGGATTTAATAATGGTAATTTTCATGCTAACCTAGGTGTATGTCGTTGCAATTTTATTTGGTGGTAATTCATGGCAAACTATGTGAATAATTGTATGCATTGCACTATCAATTGTTTAATAATGTTAGGACATTATAAGTTAGATTGAATTAGTGATGTGTAGATGATGTTTATTATATTGGACAAATGTGGTTAATGTGTGCAATGAGTGTGCAGGTGACAAGTATAGGAGAGCATGGGTTTCAGGGAAGCTAGGCAATTGTGCACGAGTGGCCCATGGGCTAAGTCCTAACCATGCTAAATTTTTGAGGCCTTAGAATATATGTATTTAATTGGGCACCATGGGTGAACCCTCATTTGTAATGTAATTATGTCTTGTAAAATTAATTATGTTTAGGGTGTGTTTTATTAAGTAAACTAGCTTAGGGGTTTAATGATCTCATCTTAATTTAAGAGTTGGTTTTGGGAAAGTGTGTGTGTGTGTTGGTATAAGGGATTGGGGACCACATGTGAACCTTGGGTGGAACCCACACCCTCTACCCTTGTGCCCAAGCATGCCAAACCCGAAATTGGGTTATTTTGGGCATTTTTAGGGACCCCTTTTGAGTTTGGGAGTTCCCTTAGCATGAAAATGGGCCCTTGGACCCTACCTAATAGGTTAGGGGGCTTATTTCCAAGGTTTGGAGGGAGTTTCCCTCCCATTTTCCCTCCTTATTTACCATCCCTGTAAGATGGTTGGTTTGTTTGTTTTGTTAAAAGTTGCTCCACTTTGTTATATTTTAGTTTTTAGTATTTTGGGTGATAAGGGATAAAAGGTGAGTTTACTCTTACTTATTTGGTTGTTGGAATCTTTGACTCTTGAGAGGAGAGGGGGTGACACTTGTCTACCTTCCCATTGTATGAAAATTTTTTTGGGTTCCTATTTTTATTATTCCTCATGTATGGAAGGAAGGGGTCTTCTTGGTTCATTTATTTGGGAGCACTTGGAGAATTTTGGGAGCTTGGAGGTGATCTTGAACAAAAGGGAAAAGCTTAGAGTCTTGGAAAGAATTTTAGAGGTAGGATTCTTAACCTTTTTCTTTCTTATTTGTGATTATCTTATTAACTATGCTTTGATAAATGGAAATGATGTGTTTGAAATGAGGTATTGTGAAGTGTATTTGGTAAAAATGTAAAGTTGTTTGTTTGTTCTTGTTGTTCTCTTTTGTTTTATCTCCACCATCATTTGGATTGATGGTTTTTGGAGAATGTAGTGGAAGAGAGAGGGATTTCCCTCTCAAACCTCATGTTTTTTGGTCAAGCCATGAAGTTCCCTTCTCATCCCTTCATATGGTTTGAGCCCAAGTGGGAGAAAGGTCCAGGAATGGCTTGAACCTTTCCCCATTTAAAGGTGTGTTGAAGACCCCATTAAGAGGTGTAATTGTAAAGTTTCTCCCATAGTCTTGGTGAAAGGCAATGGAAGTCAATAACACTTGAAGTACCCTACCTAATGGGTAGAGATTGTAACAGTTTCATGTTAATATTCCAAGGTTTGGAGGGAGATATTCCCTCAGATTTAGTCATCTTTAGTCTACCATCCATGTAAGATGGTTGTATTTGTGTTGTTTTGTTAAAAGTTGCTCCACTTTGTTATATTTTAGTTTTTAGTATTTTGGGTGATAAGGGATAAAAGGTGAGTTTACTCTTACTTATTTGGTTGTTGGAATCTTTGACTCTTGAGAGGAGAGGGGGTGACACTTGTCACTTCCCATTGGTGAGGAAACTTTTGGGTTCCTATTTTTATTCTTCCTCATATGGAAGGAATGGGTCTTCTTGGTTCATTTTTTTGGGAGCACTTGGAGAATTTTGGGAGCTTGGAGGTGAGCTTGGACAAAGGGGAAAAGCTTAGAGTCTTGGAAAGCATTATAGAGGTAGGATACTTAACCTTCTTCTTCTTAGTTGTGCTTATCTTGTTAACTATGCTTGATTAATGAAATAATGTGTGTGAAATAATGTGTTGAGAAGTGTATGATGAATGTAGTTGTTTGTTTGTTCTTGTTGTTCTTTGTTGTTTTCTCTCCACCATCACTTGGATTGATGGTTTTTGGAGAATGTAGAGAAAGAGAGAGGGATTTCCCTCTCAAACCTCATGGTTGTTGGTCAAGCCATGAAGGTCCCTTCTCATCCCCTCATATGGTTTGAGGTGGGAGAAAGGTTCATATGGCTTGAACCTTTCCCCATTCTTGGTGAGGAAACCCTTTTGGGTTTGAAAATCCTCCCAAGAAGGATTTCTATAGCATAAAGGAGGAATAAGGAGGATGAATGATTAGGAGGTATAAGGAGTTTTGTATACATGTTTTTGTTGGTGCTCCTATGGTTGGACACCTTGATTTGGGCATCCTACTTCCTCTCTTCCCCCTTGTGAGGTTGACCTTGTTATCCTCATGTTGTTGGTTTTCATTGTATAGTAGGTCTAAGTGGTTAAATGGTCTTATGTTTTCTCTTGTTGTGTGTTTATCCCCATTATTACTTGTGCACATTGTGGAAGTTTGTTCCTCTCTCCCATGGGCTTGGGGGAGGCTAGCATGGCTTCCAACCATGGAAAGGCATGTGATGATGCCTATTGGTTGGGTGGTAAACAAGCATTCTCTCTTATTTCAACACTCTTAGAAGGACACTCAAGGTGGAGAATCAATAATGAAATTTCAGTTGAAGTGGTGACTTTGTTTCTTGTATCCTCAAAATCATTATAAAGATTACACCTCATTGTAACTATGTTATATGGTTGATTGTGGATAGCCTCTTCTTGTAAACTCATCCTATTGTGATTTTAAAGTCTTGTAATAACATGCCTCTTTTGTCTTGTAACCTATCTCTCTATTCAAAAAAATATTACCAAATAAGATCATGAGTTCTTCATTTTACTTGTCTTCATTTGTATTGATTGTTTGGTTTGAAATCTACAAAATATAGTTATGCAATGTACATTAAATATGAAATATTTAGTTGCGCGTACTTTTATTTATACAAAAAAAATATGGAACCACAAATATTCTCAACAAGGTATCCTTTTCCATCATAAGTATGGATTTTAGGACAAACTAATTCAATGGGAAATGATTTCGAAAGCACTTCAGGTGTAAGTGGATTGTGAAGCACTTGTGTAGAATCCATATTATGAGCATAAATAGGTGCACTTTGTTGTAATTGTAATCTTTGAGCTTTTAAGGTGTGAACAAAGGTTTCAAGGGCTTGTGTGCTAGATGAAGAAGGGTGTGAACCATGAGGGGTTATCTAGGATATGTAGTATTAATAATGGTTGTAGAAAGAGATGATAGAAATATTGTACATTGAAATATGAGGTATGCCCAAGGAGGTAGGAATCATAGATTTAGGAATAACATATATCTCATTATGAGAGAGTGAAGCATGCTTAAGTTGATCTCTTGCAATATAGAGGAGAAAATCAATATGAGCTAGGTTCTCTTGTATGAAGCATGTAATGTGTTAAACCTCATATTCAAGAAGATCATGAGATTGAGTAGAAGGGTTATTATTATAACCTTCACCTTGGATAAGATAATAATTGATGGTAAAAATGGTATTAGTAAATATATTAACTATATAATCGGATCCTAGAGTAGGTATCAACATAAGTGGGATAACATATCCTATTGGTGTAGGATTGATAACCCCTAGGTTAAAGGAAAATATTTTAGAAGAGATGAGGGCTAATCATGATGATAGATAGGAAAATTAGTACAAAACTAAGAGAAAAAAAGGAAGACCATAAGGAATCCTTAAGAAGGATTCTAAGATTGGATCACAAGTTGGATCCACCAATATTTTTACACCCTAATTAGATTTATGTTAAATCTAAGAAAAAGTGAGATTAATACACTAAAGGATGTAAAATTTATAAATAGGTGATTATTATGATTAATTACCTTCCAAATTTAATTACCAGTATCATAATAACACATCAATACTCGTAACTAATATGCTAAACAATATACAAACTTGAAAACACAAGGAGATGAGTGCAATTAGTTGATTATAGATGATTCTGGGAATTTATGGAAGGGTGTACTACTAAAAAAGGAAGATATTAATTTGATTATGCTTTATTTATTATATTATGACTAAAAAATTTCCTGGGGTCATATTATACACTACTTCCTAGATAATATATATTATTTTAACCCTTCTGTATAGTCTTGGACCTACTTGGTTTTTCGATTTGTAACTTCCCAACATTGTCACTTTCCTAGAACTGTCTATCACTATCAAAACCTAATTTATGATCAGGTTTTATAGATCTCTAAACATGTTGAATGAGATCTTAAACCCTAACCATGGATGTGATACCCTGAAAAATAAGCATAGTTGAATTATGGGCACCCCTGTGCACCATCAATGTTGGCACTACTTCTAAGAGGCG
Organism: Taxus chinensis; assembly: GCA_019776745.2. NCBI lineage: Eukaryota > Viridiplantae > Streptophyta > Pinopsida > Cupressales > Taxaceae > Taxus > Taxus chinensis. Next base: position 473,264,661 of record CM034154.1, read on the forward strand.
TCAAACCACACAGCATTCTCTACCTAGCATGTGATATATAAATTAATGAAACTATGACATAGAAAATTGAACCAAAAATAAGCTCAAATAAACTAACTCATTTTCTCCATTTCTAAATACTTTTTTATTAATGATAAAGGTTTTTTTGGTTGGGACCCTACCCAAATACAAAAGATGCTAATAGCCCAGATAAGACATTGCAATATCGGATCCAAAAACAAGACTAGCTAAAAGCATAGTCAACAATAAACAAATAAACAATAGAAATTAATCCCATTTTCAACAAAATGTCATCAAAAAATTAGCTCAGTTTCAACATAGTGTCAGCACATATTCAACAATATTACAAAAAAAACAAGGCTTAATGAAACATCCAAATCATTTCATGAGCTTGTTGAAGTTATTCTTAACATTATCTAGACATTTCTTGATGTCATTTAAGGTGGTTTCCTTACTATATTTTCCTTTAATATTACAAATAGAAAATTGATCCACGAAGGCTAAGAGGAAATCTAGTGTGCTCTTATGTGTGGAAAGGATATCACATTGCTTAGATTTGATAGCTTCCACCTCCTTCTCAATCTCGATGACTCTATTTTACATCTCAAAAACTAACCTTTTTTAATTCCTATCGTCAATATCATGGGAACAACTGGCTTCAAGTTTATCTTTGAGGTCCCTAATATTCTTTAGTTGATCCTCCGGTTCATCAAATATGATATTTTTCACAATGTAAGATCATTCTAAACCCTTACCACCACATGGATAGTAAGTGGAAGATAGCCTCCCCATCCCTACTGGAGTGGGAAGACGAGAAAGAGGGATCATGGTAAAAGATGTTAGCCCTCTTACTCTGGAAAGATATTTTGAGAGTAGTTCCAATGAGACGTTTATTAGGGGTGGGGATAGGACAAGAGGAAATGATAGGTGGTATGAGGGAGGGAGGTGGAAAGGGGATGGGAATGGATATAGAAGGCATGGAAGAAGCTGAAGTGAAATTCCAAGACGGGGGTGCAAGGGGAGCAAAAAATATGATAAGGGACATGGGAGTGGAAGGGTGTGAGGGAAGAGAAGTATAAGAGACAAGGAGAGGAGAATGGGAGGACAAGGGGGAGAGGGGGGAAAGAAATCAAAGGAATTAGAGGAAGGAGGAGGGATAGGGTGGGAGGAAAGGGAAGAGAGACTAATAATGGGAGGATGGAGAATGAATAAATCAAATTACTTATAAAGGAGAAGAATCACCTCATGGTGAAGAGGATTCACATGTTTCCCCCATTTAACTTGATTTATAGAAAGTTATAGAGAATGGAGGATATAAAATGGGAAGATAACAACACAATTCCTCCTAAAATAATTGAGGAAGATGAGATGAAAAGAGGGTGTTACTGAGAATATCCCCTCAAGAGTAATGAACTACATGACCAAGAGTCCAATAGTGTTGAATGGAGGTGGAAGGGAATCCCAAGAAAAGATGCCATTTTTGTGCACCATGGATTCACCATTTCAAATAAATTTCCACTCCTCCTATATGAATTCAATGTTGTTCTTGGAGAAAATCAAACCCCTCCATGTGAGCCCTATCACTTTGGCAATAATTTCTTCATTTATATCAAAGAATATCCCCTTGTAATTCACCTTCATGTCATTCCAATTGTTTGTGAATTCTTGAGATAGATGAAAATATACCCTAATAATTCTTTCCATAAATCTTGAGAATCCCCCTTGTGTAATATTCCGCACAACATGTCATTGTTCCTCCATTCATCTATTTAGATCAGCTCCACTCTACATCAATCACTACTCATTCTTGAAAACAAGACCCCAAATAGCAGCACCTAGGAGCAAACAATTATGAAAGAACAATCAAATTTTTTTGTTCAATTTCAATTCTTAAATTTCCCACTATTTTGCATTCAAATTGGCATACATATACCCATTTCTAAATTTCCCATAAGAATTGGCATACATTAAAATCAACATTAAAAATGAACTTAAAATTATTTGAAAATAAAGAGAACAGAGAGAAATTCAAAACCAATTGATAATGGAAGTTCACCCCTTTTGGGTTGTCTCTGGGTTTGGAAAAACTCTCGAACAATTCTATTACTGATAAAAATCCACTTTTCATACAATTTTTACATCAATAATGTATTTGGTATGAAAAATAAAAATAACTTTTTTTTTCCTCTAGGAAAGTTGTGGTTCTATTACAAAATCACATTCCCACAATATTCCTCTGTAATGATGATGGACAAGAAATCCTCAAAAATGGGAAATCTCTTTGTAATGATAGGAAACAATCTTTGTAATCATGGAATATATATCTGTAATGATGGGAAATAATCTCTATAGTAAAAATAAATCTCTCTATACTAACGATGGGAAACAATCTCCATATCTATGATGGGTAATCTCTTTGTAATAAGGTAAATATCTCTATACTAATGACAGTAAACAATATCCATACTAATGATGGGAAATCTCTCCATACTTATAATGGGAAACACTATTTGTACTGGTGATGGGAAATATCTCCATAATAATGGGCAATAATCTCTTTGTAATGATAGGATATAATATTTTTAATGAAAATATACTATGGGTGATAATAATCTATCTCTGTAGAAAAATGGGCTATTATTATCCTTTTTGCTGTAAGGGCCGCCTCACAACTTTGGAGAAAAATCTAACCACTAAATCTTCTCACCAAATCTCTAAGATCCTCCTCAAATGGCTTGAGAGGATTTGGTGTCGAGTGGTTTAAAAATTCACATACATTCCTTTATATAGTGTTTTGGCCCCTAAATTATAAGGATAATATGTTTATCCTTTTGTTTTAAAAATCCCTTGTATAAGGGATAAGGGATATAATCCCATTTTTAAATTCCATTTTATGTGGATTTTACAACATTCCCACACATGTAAGGGATAAAGTTTAACCCCATAGACAAAAATATATATGACCTCCATGGATTAGTTTGTGGGATTACATCAAACATTGACCAATCTCGTGGGCTTCTCAAAAGCATGCCATGTATTTGGTTTACTATATGCGCCAGAGATAATTACTATCCCGCATGCATGAGATGTGGGAAATGTTTAAGGTTTTAATATAAACCCTCTCCAATTTTTTAATTGGTCAAAGGAAATTTTTTTTGGCATGAATACATGGAAAATGTTTGGTAAATATGTGGCAAGTTATGTGGGTTTTTGGCAATATCTATGTGTTAAGCACTCCGTGGAAATCTATCCTTGAAATGTGGTGAGTTGGTTAATTATATGAGCTCACTGATGATATGAAAATTATCTTGGTTATTTAACTTACCAAACTAGATATGTCTCAAATTTATGACATTTCATTGTGGTGACAAGGTGGTCGGATCCCACATTCTTTTGAAGGCTAGAGGTGATAGACAAAACCCAATTTTTATGCTAATTTCTCTTTTCCACATATTGACATGTCATTAGTTGATATAGAAATACTATTCATCACTATGTATCTTTCTCCCTTTTTCTTTTTGACTCACAATATTATGTATTCCACAACTTCTACACACAAATTCATTTTTGTCCTATTCAAAATGCATTGGAAAGCTCTAGTCAATTTCTTTTGTAAGAAAGTATTTTAAGAACTTTTACATATCGTATTACCTATAGATATAATCTAAATAAATCCTCCCCACTAATAGAATTTTGGACCTCAAAAATTCCTCAATATCATAATATCACTGAGGGTTCAACTCCTTCATTTTATGTCTTCTCTCTCTCTCTCTCTCTCTCTCTCTCTCTCTCTCTCTCTCTCTCTCTCTCTCTCTCTCTCTCTCCTATCAAGCATAATCGACTTCTTGATACTAACTTAGTACTCAAGAGTAAAATCATAAACATAAGTACTTTTACTTCTCACCATGATTCACAATCATGGGTGGCTATTTCTCCCAACATGGGGTTATTTCTCCCAACACATGGTTTTTTTTTCCAATATGGGTTTATTTCTCCCAATATAGGGCCATCTCTCACAATACACAGTTGTCTCTCCCAACATAGGGTTATCTATGCTCTAGTATTCTCTCAGATTTTAATATTCACCCAGTATCTAACTCCTGCCTTCACATGATCTTCTCCCTGTAAATGGGGTTATAAGTTCTTCTTAATATCTCCAGGAGTTCCCTATAATAGAATTTTCGTCTTCATCTTTCTACTCTTATAGTACTGAAAATGCATTCTTTCTCTTCTCCCGATAAGGGACATATCAATGCTCATTCTCCCATAATATAGGGGTTATATCTTTGAATACACCAACATTATAGGCATTACTTCACTTCAATATCTTAGAGGATAACTACAAAAAATAAATCCTATAAACCCAAGTGATGAAGAGAGCTCAAAACTCCCTCTTATCTCTTCTAATTGTTCTCACACACCTGGTGACTTGGTCTTCTATTTAGTGAATTATTTTAGCTATTGCACCGTTCATTAGATAAAATGAAAATATTTAAATGAGATGTTTTTCGTACTCTCATTTCTATTAAATTTTCTCAAAAATGGTAAAAATGCATTGCATACTTAAGAGGATTTATAACAGGGCACCACTTTTACAATTTTCTCTTCTTGGGGTCTCACAATATAAAGAAATATATGTTGTTTTTAAAAATATCTCGATTACAAATGTTTCCAAAACTTGGATCTCAAACACAAAATAATAGTGCTTAAATTTATTGCACTTATAATATAAGAAGAACTTCTCATGTTTATTCCTCTCCATTTTGTCTCCTCTTTGAAGATCACTTCAGCTCATGATAAAAATGTCTCTACTATTTTCATAACTTGGAGATAATTCAATTGAATTTTCCTCTTGATAGAGTGTCTCTTTACCATTCTTGCCAACTACTATGGAAGTGGTAAGTATATACTAGATTGCTACTCCACATTTAACTCTCAACAAGTTTTCTACCTCCCTACTTTCTCAAACACATGGGGTTAATTTCCCTTAGGATTATCCATAAATGAAAACCCCAAAAAATGAATTGGAGGTGAAATAAACATGTTAAATTAAACATAAATATGCTAAAATACTATCCATTAAAGTAAATACTTTCTTACTAACCCAAGAAGATGGATGTTCCTCTTTGGGTAGGTTCCTTTTGTCAACATAGGTGGGATTTCTCACAGTATTCCTCTTGAGATTTTGGTTCTCAAAAATTTCTTATTGTTGGTATTCAAATGAATTTTTGGGTGAAGATACTACACTGGTCAGCCCAGTGGCCACTCATTCTATAGTTAGCGCAAAAAATCTTGTCCAACTTCTTGGACAATAAGCTCTGATTACTAATCTCAATATTATTACTTGAAAATAGGTCTTTACATGAGTATCATTATTCCTAAAGGGAAAATTACTTCCTCTTTATGGTATATCTTCTAACATATGGCCTCACACTTTTATACATTTCTCAAAATTTACGTGGAAATGTAACCAAAACTTATCATACCTAGTCATTATGCTCCTAATAGAATAAAACATTGCAACACTTAAAATTTCCATACCTTTTAGGAATTTCCTCTATAATTTTAATGAAGAACAAATATGTTATCTCCTAATTGATTCCAAATTGCATTCTCTCTCACAATCATCATGACATGTATCAATTTTACATTTAGTCTTTAGGAAATCTTTATAACTAGATCTCCACCTAAAAGCTACTCTTTCCCATGATATATGAAAGAAAACTTGATATATTATCCTCTTACAAGGGTAAAATTATCCCAATGTAGGGTTTTTGACTAGTGTCTTTACTCTCTAGTTGTTTATTGAAACTAATATGGTACCAGATATGGAAAAGAGATCGTTACTACTTCAGAAGGTTTCTGGCTCTAAACAACTCACCACTAGTATGGATCCTCTAAATTTTCTTCTTTTGTCAGTATTATTCCTTCAACTCTACCAAATAAGCACTAGAATAATCTCACACTAGGTAGGATAGGTATTAACAAGAACCTGCTAGCCAAACTAGCTCTAATACCAAACTTGATCTAAAAATGGGCTCAAAGAAAGTATCTCAGTTTCTCTATTTCAAAATACTTTTTCAATTCTCAATTTACCCACTATTTCATGTTCAAATTGGAATACATTTTCCCATTTCTCAATTTCCCATAATAATTAGCATACATTAAAATCAACATTAATAATTGAATTTTAAATGAGGGGAAAATAAAGAAAACAAATAACAAATGCAAAACTAATTTATAATAGAGTTCACCCCTACTAGACTATGTCTTCAAGTTTAGAAATAATCTCGAATAACTATATTACTTATACAAATTCACTTTTTGGTACAATTTTTACATCAATAACACATTTGGTATACAAAATAAAAATACCTTTGTTCTACCTCTATGAAAGATCTAGATCTGCTACAAAATGGCCTTCTCGTAATCTCACTCTATAATGATGACAAGTGAGAAATTCTCCCTAACGAATGGGATATATCTCTTTAATGATGGAAAAAATATCTATAATGATGTGAAATCTCTTTGTAATGACAAGAAATCTCTCTCTACTGACAAAGGGAAAAAATCTCTGTAGTGATGACAGGAAATCTATCCATAATGAATAAAAATAATATTTGTAATGATAATAAATATATCTATAGTGTTGATGTGAAACAATATCCATACTAATGATGGTCAATCTTTTTGTACTAATTATGGATAAAAATCTCCATACTGATGATGGGAAATCTCTCTGTAATGAAGAGAAATAATCTCTCTGTAATGATGGGAAACAATCTCAGTAATTACGGGCTACTTTGGGTGATAATAATAACCATCTCCATAGAAAATGGTATATTCTTCTCCTTTGCACTATAAGGGCCATCTCACAAATTTGGAGCAAAAAAATATAACTCCTAAATCTCCTCCTAAAACACCTTGATAGGATTTGATATCGAGTGGTTTGAAAATAATAATATGGGCCTTTATATAGTGTTCGAGCCCCTGAATTATACGGATTAAAAATTTATCCTTTTGTTTAAAAAATATCTCATATAAGAGATAAGGGATATAATCCCATTTTTAAAAACCATTTTATGTGAATTTTATCACATTCCCATGCTTATTAAGGGATAAATTTAATCCCCGTAGCCAAAAATAACTATGACCTCCATACATTACTTGGTGGGATTACATCACACATTTAGTAGGCCAGTGGGTCCTCTACAACATTCCATGTATGTGCTTAACGATATGCACTTGGGATAATTCTTATCCCACATGTGTGGGATGTGGGAAATGTTTAAGGATTTAATAACAACCCTCTCAAGTTTGTTAATTAGTTAAAGGACCGATTTTTGGGTATGGTTATAATGCATGTTAATTGCTCGATAAATGTTTGCAAAGTTATGTGGGTTTATTTCGTTAGCTATACATCAAGGGCTCCATGGAAATATGACTTGGAAATGTGGTGAGTTGGCCAATTATATGAGCATGGTGATTATTTCAAAATGAAAATAGTTATTGATCTCATCAATATAATAGTGTAATTTTCCAAATTGGTTATGTCTCAACTCAATGATTTGTCACTATAGTGACAAGGAAGATTGATCCCATATTATTTTTTATTCTAGAGGTGATAAACCAAAGCCTAATTTTTATTTTCTTATCGATATTTTCCACTGGTCGACATGGAAAGTTTGTTCATTTTTGTGCATCCTAATCTATTTTTTATTGTTGATGCATAATCTTTTGTGGGCCAAAATTTTTGCATAAATAGTTAGTTTTGTCCCGTTTAAAGTGCATTCCAAAAACATCATAGAGATATTCTATAAGAAAGTAATTTTGGAACTTATATAGATCATATGACATATGTGTATAATCAAAATCACAAATCTCTTTGATAATGCTTGAGTTAAGTTGGTTTTTGCTAAAATACTTTGGGAAGGAACATTTTAGTGCTTGTAGATGATAAATATTGATTTCTTGACCTGGTAAGAAGGTTTATACCTATAGATATTGGTATCATAATGACTATATATGTGTTATTACAATATTTCCTTTGGTGACTTTTCCATGTGTTTGACGTGAATTTATTAATGTATTCCCATAACATTTCCAAGTTAGAGACTGAGTTATTATTTACTTGCTTATATAGGGTTACATAGATGATATATTGAAGAAAGGATTAACTAGAATAGATTATAAGACCCAACAAATAATATGAAATTGAAAGAAAAGTTGGAGAACATGTTGATCCAAAACTAAACAATTCAGTCAAGACCAATATAATATCTTGAACAAACTATATGGCCTTTCCCATTGATGGAAAACATGCAATCTAAAGTTTGTAACTTGTTAACTAACGTTTTTATATGGATTTTATGCATTATACACGTAAATTTTTTTGGAAAGTCAATGTGTATGGATAAACAATCCAAGTAAGATACCTTAGAATATGCTAAGTGGGAATGGGAATTTTGTATATATCTTAGTAACATTAAATTGTCAAGACTACCAGTGTCAAAGAGTGAATTATCAATTTTGAGTGTTTAAATTTTATCCCCCTTTAAGTATGAAATTATATTACATGCTTGAAGTAAAATATATTCGATTATGTATAAACACTTTTTCTTCACTCAAAGTTTGTTTTACAAAGTATTGGTGTGTTTGGTTTTGGTATTCTCCATGATGAAATCTGCAACACAAAGTGTAGTGAATGTACATAATAAATAATTGAATTTAACTCAAATGTAAAATGTAACATGAAAGGTTTGAATTTACATATGAAAATGAAATTAAAACATATAAACAAGGAGGTAACACTCTTGTTTTTTCTATAGAGGGAGAAGCTCTTGTGATTTTCTTGTGCTTGAAGATTTATATGGCTGAATTAGTTGAAATTTTTTGAAGGATTGGTGTGATCATTCCCCAATTGTGCCAAGGAGAGATAAAAATTTTGGGTGCATAAAACCCAACATATAATGATGAGGAGATAAGAAGAAAAATGAAGTGTCAAAAAACCATACTAAATAAGACTTGACTTTATATCAAATTTATTCAACAAAAATAATATCTTACCCTTTGAGTGTAAGAGAATATAATGTAACCAATTTGATACCTTCCATAACCCCATGTACCACACCAATGTAGATAAATATAGGCCCATTCTGTAAATAAGGACACATAGTATAAAAGAGAGTGAGTGCCCCCATGCCCTTCCCATTTGTTGTAAAACTAAGTAAAAACCATAATTTACTGAAATGCTAATAGAGGATGGAGGCTTATACCCCCAAGATTCCTTTAAAATAGTAGAAATAAAATTCCATTGTGAATGAGTGAAGTAATTTGTGTCCCTATACTAATCTAAATTTATTGAATTGGATCTGAAACTATGTCTAAAAACCTAAAACTATAGCTAAAAATATGAAATTACTGAGAAAGTTAATGTAACTACCCCTAAGTAAAAACATGTGGTAGGGTTAGGACCATACATATGGTCTTGACCAATCTATACAGTTTGGAAAATGTGAATTTTTCTCTAGAACAATTTGTTTGACTGAATTTCAAAGTATCTATATCTTATTTTTACTTATATTTTACCTTATAATTATTCATGTGTCTATTGTAAATGTAGAATATAACATGATGAATTCCCCCTATTTTTAAAAATGTATGAAAATCATGTTCGAGAACTTGGATAAAAATAACATATGTGTTTATATGCACACTATGTCTTATAAATAGGAGAGTATGGGATGTTGAAGCGGTGGACATTGTGAAAAACTTGTATCTGTAAAAAGGAAGGTTTTACACATGGTGGAAACAATGGCATGTAATAAAAGTAATCATAGGAATAGATAGAAACAATATAGATGATAAAAACAATAGTATGAATGCATATAGGAGAAGAAGAGTACAATAATAGTGAAATAATATGTAACAAGTATGTAAATAATTTCACACAAAAGCCAAAAAGCCACAAACATGGGACACCCATGATGTTGCAAGACAATCAAGGTTTATAGGCCTCCAAAAAAGAGAAAGTGAGAGAAACCCAAAAAGGAACAATTCTAAAAACATGGTACATCCATGATACGACAAAACAATAAAGGTACACAATCCATAAGTGGTGAAACAAGAAAGCAATAACACACACAAGTAAGTATACAAAAAAAAGAGTGATAGTGTGTTTCATCTCTGCTAAGGATGTTTTATCACCATTGTGGAGCTGTAATTCTCCCTCTCTTTTTTATCATTCCATTTATTCCTCTTGATGGATATTTCTTGTAGTTGACCATGATTTTATTACCTTATATCCTACTATCTCAAAGCATATCCTATTTGTGAGTATGATTGTAATACATTCGCGCCTTCCTCACAATAATTTATACACTTTCATCTGCTCCATCATTGTACAAACTAGTCATAACATTAGATGGTTGTGTTTATCTACTGATAAATATAGTGCAAACATTGATTTTAATTCTCTTCATTTATTTTAATACTTATTTTTAGCATACCTTATGTTTTCTTTGTCCATTCCTTAGGTTTCATTTGATATTTATTAGACTTTATTTTCATATATTTTAATTACTTTTATTATCTTTCTCATAATTTATTATATGTTTTTGTAGACACAAAATCACACACTTGGGTACATTTCTATGTCTTAAACACATACTAGAATTCATATAATTCCAAATCAAGAAAACTAGTAATTGATGATTTTCTTTGGCCTCTTTGCTTTCTTTATGGTTTTCCATTCGGTCTTACACACTGTACAACCTAGTAGTTATTTTAATTACTTATATTTTATGGCTCCAGATACTAGTTTCCATCTAGGAAAGGAGCTCCCAGGAACCCATGTCTCCTCTGGGTACCCCTGACCCTTTTCCACCTTCCTCACTCTTTTTGGGCCTCTTTTATCTTTTGGGCATCTTTTTCACCTATGGTTCGGAATTCCAATTGTTAATTACAAAATTCAAACAAGGGAATCATATAAATACATAGTTATGTGTTTAAGATCAAGGAACAATAATTAATCATTACTAGCATCATCTAAGTTTACATCCAAAAGGAACCTAAATCACTCTAAATCATCCATCTAGCATCCACTCAAGGGACAAGGGTTGAAACAACTCTGCATACATAGCATAGGAAGGGGATTTTCATTATTCCATCCACACATTCTATTACAGTGATACATTTAGGTACATCTCACTATCAAGTACAGCTTGCACAAGGGAATCCTAGAGCATGATTCCTAAACACACACCATAACTACATAAAGTCTCAAATGTAATGTGGTTTTCATTTGTAAGTTCACTCTCAGGGTGACCATCCAGGTTAGTTTGACTCCCCATATTTCATCTTTCCTTGTACGTTTGATGTATTTTGTGGGTTTTTGTAGGTGAACTTCTATTTTACAGGCTACATGTATCCTTGGTGATCCTTATGCGACTATCATGAAATCAAAAGGAAGGAAAAGTTGATATATTGTGACACTACATAAATTAGGTTCTGAGAATCTTAGTCAAATGCGCCTATAAGAGGTCTTCAGCACCCATGTACCTATGTCCTACCATGGGCACCCATGACTGGCCTTATTCCTATAGTCCAGAATTTACATATAGCATTTGTGACACTCTTCCTAATGTATTCATCAATATTCCCTACTCAAATAATTTCCAGGTTATGATTAAATCAATTAAGTCCTCTTTCCTTCTTCTTTTCTTAGGGTTTCAAATATTATATATTAGATTGTTTGCGTCATTTATTTTTTTAGCATTTACACCTCATTTGGTTCATTAGTGATTCTGAAATATTTATATTTAATTTAATATAAATTAAATCATTTGGTGAACCCAATTTTCTTCAAACTTCTTTTCCTAGGATCCCCAAAACCCTCATGGCTAAGAAGAGGTCCTCATTTCCTAAGCACCATATGGCCAATACATGTTTGAACCCTATCTTTAACGATGATGTTGTGTGATCTAAATTTTGTGACCTCTGCCAAAACCCTCAATGTGATTCATCCATCCTCCAACAATTTCTTTCTTTCCAAAACACCCTTCCTACTAACTTTCACAACTCTATTATTTGCATAGTCTCTCCTGACCAAAACTTCACTTTATGTTTTCCTTGTTCTACTGTAGTCACCCATGTTGTTACACTTTCTTCCACTCCTATTATGGCACATGATAATATTACTGTAGATTATTTTCTTGATCATCTTATTTCTTGTGATAATATGGATTCCAAAACTTCTACTTCTAATGTTTAAAATGTACATATGCATGATGTTATTTCTACTAGTAGTCAAAATGAATGCAAAATTGTATCTCCCACTCTTCCTACTTATGGAATTGCTTCCAATGAATGCAATGATAAATCTGATATTAGTACTCCTACCACTTATTTCTATGTTGATGATAGTCTTGATGAAATAATTTCTTGAAAAAATATGTCTGATAGTGATGCCGATTATGCTTTTGATTTTGAAAATGTTAGTGATGATGTTATTTCTATTATAATTGTTGAATGTTAATTTTATACTCCTCTTTCTTCTTTTTTATGATTTTTTTACTCATGATGATTCAACTCCTACCACTAGTGCACCTCTTATTATTCCTTTCGAGTCTACATTTAATTCTCATATAACCTCCTTTTTCCTCTCCTCCTCTTCCACACATTTATTCTTCTTCTAATGTTGTTTCTCATGATGTTTCTACTCCTACCTATAGCACACCTCTCATTGTATCTCATGAGTCTACATCTAGAATTCCCATAGAGCCTCCATGTTCTTCTCCTCCTCTTCCACCTCCTTCTCATTCCTTCACATTTTCTCCTTCTTACATTATCATGATCACTCACAATGGAAAGGTCCATCCTCAAAATACGCCTCTTAAATCACTAATAATTCATTCGCATGATATTTTATCTCTCATGCATGTTGTTGGTACTTTGCAATCTCAATTTCATATACTCACACTTGAAATTAATTACTACTATGCTTCCATTGAAAATAATTCTTTCCATGGAAATCCTATTCCTACAAATATTCACAATAATAATTTTCCAAAGGACTTCATCATTCCTAACTTCTCATGTTTTGATGGCACTTGAAATCCATATTTACATCTTATGCATTATCATTCAGTCATGTCTGCTTATTCTAAGGATTGCTTGTTACTTAAATATTTTTTTCATAGTCTTGTTAGTCATGTTCTCCAATGGTACACTCATTTTCCTTATGGATCCATTAGTACTTATTATGATATGGAGAATTTTTTTATTAGAAAATTTATTTCTAAAAATGTTCCTAAGCTTACATATGAATTCTTTCCTTCATTGCATTAAGGAAAGAAAGAACCAATTACAGATTACATTTTATGCTTTAATTCTTGTATGCATCAATTATTATTTCAGCCAATTGATTTATAAAATAAATTTATCTTTTGGTATGGCTTAATTCATGCATTGAAAGAGATACTATTATATGATACATGTGAATATTTTCATCTCTTATGCTACAAATTCATTTATTTACAACAAGATTTAATTGTTGTGAATTCTATATCACCCTCTTGTACTTCTTATACAACTTCATCATCTACTACTTCTTCTCTTCTTCCATCAATTAAACTTCCTCCATGGTCACCATCTCCTCCTCCATGTAAGTGACATTCTTCTCCTCCACCATGTCAGCATACACATAAGTCTTCTCCATTTCCTACTCATGAACCATTTAAATTATCACATAATGAAAAACCTCATGATGTCTTGTGTGATTTACTTGAAAAACACTTAATCCACTTACCTTATACTAAGAATCATCTACCTCACCACTTGCAAAGCCAATGTGACCACCCATTCTACAATTTCCACTGCATCAATGGTTGTGGTGATAATTAATTTTATGCTCTCCATGATTTCTTACAATAGTTAGAAGACAAATGTGTCATTTCTTTCCGCTTACCCTCTCGTGAGCTCTCTCTTTCTCCCATTCCACATAAGCGTTCTTCCATTGTTCTTCACTTTTCTCCTTCACCTCTATCTAAATTTGTCAACCATCCACCTCCTAAGGTCATCATTCATTAACATCCTACATCTAATCTACCTATGGTTGCATCACCTCATTCTTCACAAATTGTTACACTACCTCACTCAATTTCTAAGACTCTCTTGCTTCTGCACTTCCTCCCACCCACCTTCTATTGTTTCTCCCATTCCATCTGGCATCCAATTTGGAAATTATTCTCACACTATTTTTTCTTCACATGCTCAATTTAAGCCTGGAAAATTGCTTAAGCTTTGGTAGATGACATCCACTTTACATTTCATTACCCTATCATGCACTCTAGTTCCATGGTTTATACTTGAATACTGAGGGTGTAAATCTTAAATGAACCTCACCACACTCAATTATTCAAGTACTATGCCTCATGATCTATATTTCTAGAACACATTCTCAAACCATTACTGTATGATGAACTCTAGCTCCATGATTCATACTCAACTGATGAGGGTATAAATATGAAATTAACTTCACCACACTCACTTATTCATGCACTACGCTTCATGATGTATCTTTCTATCACATATTCTGAAACCATTTCCTTATTATTCACTCTAGTTCCATGGTTCATACTTGACTAATGAGGGTATAAATCTGAAATTAACCTCACCATAATTCATTCTTTACGCTCCATGCTTCATGATCTATCTTTTTAGTTCACATTTTCAAACCTTTTCCTGATGACACACTCTTGTTCTATGGTTCATTCTTGATTATTATGGGGTATTTTATAAATTAACCTGAATTCATACACATCCAAATGGACAAATGTGTATCCTCTCACATTGACACATTGCATACCATTCCATCAAATTCATACATTGCACATTTTCATATATTGGTTGCACTTACTCTTTCTTTCTTACAATACTTACATGATGCACTTTGTATAGTATGCTAGTTAGATACTCGTTATGTCATTATCTTTATCATATACACATGCACATTCACTTGGTATCTAGTTTTGAATTTAGATCTCTTACAATTCTGTACACACTACAATGATGCTTAGCACTATACCTATTACTAGACCCATCGAGGCTCTTGAGGGAATCTAGTTTCTCACAAATTACTAGTGCTATTTTTTCATTCTTTACTACTACTTTCTAGCACATTTCTTTTCACTGATACATATATGAATCAATGGCATACTTATATTTCTAACACTCTAACGGGTGATTCATGTGTAGAATTTTTCTTGTAAGAACTATATGCCACCATGTTTATTTGATATATTTTGCTTGCTACTATTTGCTATTATATTCCAATGTTTGTGGGTTATGCCCTATGTCTTTTTTAATTATTGTTTACTTTATTATGGATACTTCATACCTGATTATCTTGTGACATTGTGATAGATTTCTGATGTTTGAAACCTATTTTTGTGGTCTATATTGTATACACACTTGCTTCTTACATTTTTTGTATCACATGCTTACTAATTTTTCTACTAACACATGCATCTAGCCACTTTTTTGCATGTGATTTGGTTTCCACCATGCACATCTTAAAATCCTTGCATGGATACCTTTTATACCAACATCAATGCATCTCTTTTGGGCCACTTACTCCGATGAAATTCACATACACCCCAAATGAGGGGGCCATACATTGGATGAAAATATCACCCCATATAACAGCTCAAAGCTACATCATAGTACAATATAACACAGAATCAACACATGCTACAATTAAAACACTAGATCAGAATAAAAATTATGTCAAAATGATAACACAAACACTAGCATGTAGACTCGACAAAAGCTCCTAGGCCCCTATGTCCTCGCCTAGGTGTTAATGTCCTGGGGGCACACACAAACAACTTATCAGATCAATACCACTCACAGAAGCCTTCAAAGTAGTTTGATAGTATTAGGCACAATCCTATAGCAATAGAATGGATGTAATCTCCTTTAATCAAAATAATCATTACAATTAGAACCAATTTAGGATAGTATGAACAAAAAGATACACACCAACGGCATTGGTGTTTATTGGGAAGAGTCGTGGAAGGAGAGTAAAACTAGACCTCTCTCCCTAATTCTTTCTATTTAGTATGAGATCACCCAAAAAATCACACTTGGAATGAGATCACCAAAAAAACTTGAATTTGGCATGATATTGCCTAAATAAATCACTCTTGGTGTGAGATCGCCTAAAAAACTCATTCTACACAACATTTTCAGGACACTTTTTTTTATCCTTTTACACTCTTCAACATTAGGTGCACACTTTCCTTTTACAAACTTTCACATTCTTTTACATAATTATAAACATTTTTCTCTTATTTATCATATACGAGACTTTGAATAAATTATTGTTCTTCTATTTATTGGTCCATCCTTACAAGCAGTACTAGTCACAAGCTACAACAATAGCATTTACAATGCAACACATACACATACAACCCTATGGTCACTTTTCTTTCCTTGTTTCCATGCTTCACTTGTTCAATCGACACACATTTTTCCACACACTACATAGATCAAAGGTACGCATGTATCTTATCTACTTTATGTTATCAAGTATTCACTCAAAAACATAAAGTGGGGGAAAATATAGACAAAAAATCATGCACTTGAGTACATTTCTAGGTCCTAAACACATACTAGCATTCATATAATTCCTAAGAAATAAAACTAGTAATTGACAAGTGGCTTTGGCCTCTTTGATTTTTGTATTGTTTTCTATTTTGTCTTACACACCCTACAAACCAGTTGGTATTTTACTTATTTGTCTTTTATGTCTTTAGACATCATCACCCACACAGTAGAGGAGTAGCCAGGTGCCCTTAACTCTTTACCACCTTACTTTCTCTTTTTGGGCCTCTTTTATCTTTTGGGAATATTTTGCACTTATGGGATGACCTTCTAGTTGTTAATTACAAAATTAAAACAAGGGATTCATATAAACTCATAGTTATGTGTTCAAAATCAAGGACCAAGCACTAAGCTTAACATCACCTAATCTTGCACCTAAAAGGAACGTAAAGCACTCTAAAGCATCTATCTAGAATCCATTCAAGGGACAAGGGATGTAACAACTCTACATACAAAGCATGGGAAGTAGAAGTTCATTATTCCATCTACACATACTATTACATTTATACCTTTAGTTACAACCTGTTATCAAGTACAACTTGTACAAGGGCATCCTAGGAAAAAATTATTACACACACCCACCATAACTACATGGATTTTGAGATGCCATGCAACACTCGATCAAAAGTTCACTCTCAGGGTGACCATTGAGGTCAATCTAACTCCCCATATTATATCTTTATTTTTAGGTTTAATGCGGTTTGTGTTTTTTTACAAGTTAACTTCTATTTTGCAGGTTACAAATACCCTCAGTGATCTTTGTGTGACTATCAGGAAATCATCAAAAATTAATAGAGAATATCTTATGACACTACATAAATGAGGTTCTACACATCTGTGCACTCACAAGCACCTAGAAGAGTTTTTCATTTCCTAGGCACCCCTATCCTGCTATGGGTGCCCATTCCCAGTCTTATTCTTGTAGCTCAAAATTTATACATAGAATTTGTGACACTCTACCCAATATGTTCATCACTCTTCCCTAATCAAATCATTTCCAAGTTGTGAGTAAATTAGTTAATTCCTCTTTCCTTCTTCTTTTCGTAGGATTTAAAATATTATATCTTATATTTCTTGCATCATTTATTTATTTCAGAATTTACACATCAGTTGGTTTAATAGTGGCTCTGAAAGATTTAGATTTAATCCAAAATAAATGAAATTATTTTTACAATATGAATTCGACACACCTTTTGTTTATTTTGAGGTATTTATTAGGTTTTATTACTTATACTACATTCTTTTGGTATGCATTGTGATTTATTTGATTACCTTCTCAAGTTTCATAAGATACCATTCTATCTATCAAATTTTATCTCATATTTTGATTTTTAGATTTTCCTTTTCATTAGATGTCCATTGTTAACATTTATCTTATTCGTACCTTTTCACTTTTATGAGCCATAAATATCATCAAATTTGTGCAAACATAGAAATGATAACCATAGGTAAAGATAGCCACACAAAACACCATAAGACATGTACACATATGACAAAATGATATTATATTTATATATATGCATGCATGCATACATACATATACACGTATAAATGTAGGTATGTATATGTATATGTATATGTGTATGTATATGTATATATGTATATGTATATGTATATGTATGTATGTATGTATGTATGTATATGTATATATGTTTCAAAATAACTAAATAATAAAATTATCATCATAAAAAACCCTTTCTCTCATAACCCTCATTTTCTCCTTGGAGGAGGAAGTGGTATACTTTATATAGATTGAGTATACCTATCAACTTAGGAAGAATAGTCTAAGAAAGATTCTCTATATCCTAAACCTGAAGTTTCATCCTCTACCCTCACCACCCTAACCTCTAATCTACTAATCACATTCTCTACAATAATGAAATCAACTAATCACTTGGCCTACTCCACTGCTAATGTAGGATGTGTCTACCATAACCTATGTATAAGTGTACCCATCTCTCCTTACTCTGAAACTGAGTGTCACTAATTATTGTCTAGCTCTCAAGTAACCTTTCTAGCCAAACACAATGCACCCATTTGATATCTTATTGATGGTGAAATTGGATCCAACATCATCACAGGGTATATACACTGGAGCACTCGGTCCAAAATATCATTATGTGTGACTTCTATTAAATCCCTCTAATTAACCAGAGGACCATCTAAAAAATGAAGCACATAACACACATTCATGCACTATATTTTATCATCCTACTTAGCATTTATCATTATTTACTCTATGATATAAAATAACTCAAATACACAATATTACCTTATTAATAGGGTCATTCTTTTGTAACCACCCCGTATTCATATACACCTAATATGAAATCATCATCATCATCATCCCACAACCTCACGAAAATTGATTATTATTATCTCTCTCCTAACTCATAATATGGGTTCCTACCTCTATAATTGAGTGGCTCTCATTGGATATCTAGAAAAAATAACACATATCTTGACACATCGGGGAGAAAATTAGCCCCCCTAGTCATCACAATATCCACTCTAAATCCCAACCATGGGGCCACTGTATCTTATCCTCCTAAACGATAACATCCTCTTAGGGGCTATCCCCTACCTCTATAATATGTAGCTATATTTAAATTCCCTATAATCTCCTTATTTTATCTCCTATAATATCTCTTATGATGATGCATTATTAATGGTATGATGATAGCCCCTAGTAATTCCTTTTCCTAGCCTCATGGATCGTTAGCATGCCTTAAATAGTATAATAAGATAGGCAATAGTGCAATTAGATATGGCTTCCCAAATTTCCTTAGTACTATATCCATAGGATGTGTCTCTATCTATTAATGATAATGACCTCTAATCTCAATGACATCTGGTGACACCAATGTTATGGGCCATATGTCTGATCTATATGTTTATCACACATACGAGGTCCATACCACATAATCTCTATACACAGTATGTAGGGATGGAAAACTAACTTTTACCCTCACTTCCTTACCCATATCCCTCTAAAATATCCTTGGGGCATTCATCAACTGGCCCATAGATATGGGAATGTCGTAAATCCATGATAAAAATTTTATGGGCCCAATCTTCCATAGTTTTCTCACTCAAACCCTATATAAATTAGTGGATAAATAAAACCAAATAGCTACACCCAAAATAAACTTAACACCCTACTACAATGCCTAAATTTAGGATAAAAAGAAAAAAAGGGTACATCTCCATCATATTTGTGACATAAAATACATGGCATAATCATCCCAATCATGACCTTATAGATATTTGGAATGTCTTAAGCATATAATATTGAACTAGACTATGAGTGAGATATGGTGATAATCCCCCACACTTATAACCAAACATGTTAACTCTCTCTTCTCATATATTGTATCAAGAACATCACAAAACATGTGTTCCCCTTAGAATGTAAGTTATAAAATGGTATGAATATCCTACAACCTAAATTTCATCTCTATCATGTCCATGTTAGCCTCTTATCTGAATGTGTTAGCATTATACTCCCACACACCAATAAAAACATGTTTCAAATCCAAATCTAAAGGTTATTTTTACATTTTTATGATCCCTTAAAATAACAATCCATATAATTGATCCCTATCTATCAGTTGTAATCTCTCTAGTAAATTAAAAAACCATGTCACATCCATTGATGTCCATAGATGAATCCTCCATGGGATCTATAAAATTTCAAACAATAAGCATTTATCAGATGTATTTAAATGAATGAAATATAAAAATAATCAATAAAAACACCATAAATTATTAAAACAACATAAAAATGACCTATACACCATTTTAAATTATCAATCTTCATAATTAATATGATATTGGCCCTCTTTCTAGATGACATCATCCTTTGATGCAACTTGTAATTACTACCTATAGCATTTTTCCCTATTGAAATTTCTAATTTCTACCTATAACATCAAAACTCTTTCTAAATGGAATTTACCATTTTAAAATATCCTAGATTCCTACCAACAACATCTTCCCTCTTTCCAGACACCATGAGCCTTTGCAAAATAAATCAAAACTCACATATACCATTGGCCCTCTCTATAGGCCATATTGGCCATGGTGGGTTTTCTTATCCAATTGGCCATTATAGAACATCTTCCACTTAATAGAAATATTTTTTTCCATAAAAAATTTATGTTCTCTCTTCTAAATTATCTCAAATAATCCCAAACATCTTGAAAACTATAATGTACTCAATCAATCCTCTCCCTAGGAAAATTTTTAAAAAAAATGGCCTGATTACCAATTTCCAATTTAAATATAAAACCTACCCAAAAATTTTCCATATCTCACACTCCTTGGTTATCACCTCATATACCAAAAACTCTACCCTAAATTTTATCCATCATATATTATTTTGTCTCAATCATAGCTCTAGAATTTCAAAAATAGTAAATATATAGAATGAAAAATGAAACCTGTGACTTACTATTTATATCAAATTTCTCCTATATAATTCTCTCATGGTTTATCAATTTTTGTAAAACATCGTATATTTTTCATCATGGCCTCATTTATCATTTTGGAAGAAATGTCGTGATAGTATTCTTCACATGAATCCAACAATATACTTCCCACCATTTTATAAAAATATTACAAAATCACCTACTTTTTAGGCCCATGATCCTTACTCATGTGACTTGTGTTACACCTTATTACACATTTTTTCACTTCTCTCTATTTATTTTACTACTCACTCATCACCCATGAGCTCCCCCTTATAATAGGGTTTATTACTTGTTTATCCAGTCTATATTATAGTGCTTCTTTTCATTTTATTAGGGTTATCATAACAAATCCTTCTACACTTGGTGATTCACTTTACAGACACACTAGTGGGATGGTAAGTATGCATGAAGATATTCTTTAATTAAGTTCATTATTTATTTATTTCCAATCTATATATGTTTTTAGTATTTTGATTTCAATGTTACATATTATTTTCTTGAAGACTGTCTCAATGATCTATGAATGTGGCATATGTATACACATAATTTTTAAATTTAATTAATTGTGTTCTTCATATAAATCATTGGCACACTAGTTTTCCTAGAGCAGTGTCCTTAGGGATACCGCCAAGAGTGGGTAGTGACTAGATATGGTTACAAGAATCCTGCATGATACATTGGGTCATTCATCATTAGTTCTTATGAGAGGGTTCGATGTGTAATATGATTATATCACATATTACACATGTTTTCAAACATTTTATATGTCATATTTTCATCATTTATTGTCTTATGTTATAGTCTCATCATCTACTAAGGTTAAGTCTTGTACCCACTTTTAGTATACTCATGCCTTCATCATTATTTCCTCTGCACTCCATAACCTATTCTTGATGGTTTGACCTAATTTTATATCTTTCCCATTCCCATCACTCTTATATGTAATAGACCATGGTTAGTGGTGTCTTCTAGGTGGATTTCCTATTCTAATGACATTGACCATTATCTATGGCATCAAGTTTATATTTTTCCATAGTCTAAGGAATCGAAAAATGATCGATATCATCAGCTAGAACAAAATGCTAATAAATTCATTAGATTATTTATGTTGGGTTGTTGAGCACCCTTTGCACATCAATTTTATAACATAATTAGTTTTTTATTGCTCACTAAATCTACACTAGAATCTTATAAGGGCTTGAGGTTGGTAATAATTGTCTTATTTAAGGATAACAGTTGGAGCATTGGGTACTTATGATATACAAGCATATGAGTTGCACTTTCCATGGTCTACCAAAAATTTAGAGTCATTGTATTAAATCAAGGGTATTCCTAGATCTTCTTTTAGCTATTTTTGGTCCCCTCCATTGAATTTTTCCTATTAGGTGTTTCCAACCTTAGGGGGAAATTAAGGTGGAAATGATGTAGATAAGTATCTTTATCATCTCTAGTCCTTTAATGTCATTTAATTTTTTTATGTTTTCGATGTGATAATGCATATATAAAAATATGGTAATATATCTATTTTCTATTTGTCGTGCCCACATTTTACACACACAAATACAACAGTAAAATACCAGGATAATTTATTTTTTTACTTACATTGCTCACTACACAATACACAGTAAGGGCTCCAAGTACAAACTCGGTACACATGCTACAATCACATAAGTCATCGACTCACATAGACACATGCAGACAACATCAACATGTCGACACTACACTTTTCCCAATGGAAGGTTACTAGTAAAGACCCAACCACAAGAAATGTGAGTTTAGGAATGACGAACCCACGACATAGCATTACTTTAAATGTATTTTAGTTACAGCAAACTTTTCAAGGTCATTATTAGGTAAGCATGATTTTATCTCTTTTTCCACCTACATGTTCTGAAAATTTGTTTCACAGTTCACTTATTGTTCAACCATTTACTTTTATCTTTACCCTTATGGCAAATCTTCATAACTCACATAAGTATTTTCCATATTTCAAAATGCCTACCAGATTTTAAACCTCCCATTCTTATGTTAAGATTTCACTTCTCAAACGTTTATTTAATGTATAAAACTTACTCTTGCTACACAAGAAAATCTAACGTGATGTCGAGATGAAATCTTGAGATTAAGGAAGACATAGATTTGAGATAGCCTTTTTCCAATAACATCCTTCGATCATGAAATAGTTATTTTCCTATCATTATTATTATAGTACAATAACTTGCTGAAATCCAAATTTGATTTATATGTATATATACATCCTTTGCTTTCTCGAAGTTTGATCACACCATTTGACAATTCATATTCTTTTTATCACATGAATTTTCTTAAATTAAGTCACAAGGACTCCCAGTGACATTATTCTCAACCTCAAATTTTGGTTTTACTCTCATATGATTTACTTTCACGTCGCACTAGGATCCCATTCTTACCGTCGTTTTAAATGTAAGAGTTATGAAATTACTTGTTTGACATATTAAAGAAGCACATGGTTAAGCTTAATTCCAATTTCACCCAGGGCTTCAATCTCTATCAGGTGTGTGTTATCCAAAATTCCCCCCCCAGGGTAATTTTGATAACATGCATCAGAATATCCAAATCCCAAGAAAATTGATTGATTCAGAGCAAAAATCAGGCTTGCAGGGTCCCTTCAGGTAATTTTCTAACTCCCCTGGCCGAGGAAAAAAGGAACAAGCTCTAAGAAAGTGCGGAGAAGGTTGCAGAAAGAAAGTAGTTCGGGCCATGAAAATTTGTGAAAATCGGCTAAGTCCCAGTCTAGCACAAGTTGGATCAAATGGGACAAAAGTAAGCGAACCACCCGAACCGCCCGAAATGGGTCCAGGCGGCCCACTAAGCATTTGGGACAAGTGGGACTAAAGTACGCGGTGGGCATGAAATGCCGGTTTGACCGAGAGAGAGAATCGGCCGAAATAAGCACAAAGGGGCAGTTCGGGATGAATGGAACAAATGGACGTGAAATGCCCGAACCGGCCGAATCGCGCGAAATCATCACAAGGAGCCCAAAAGCAATTGGGACGCGCGGGACAATAGGGCACGAACCGGCCGAACTGGCTGAAAAGGGTCTAAGTCAGTCCGAAGCAAAGTGGGACAAGCGGGCCAAAAATGCCCAAACCGGCCGAATCGGCCGAAATGAGCACAAAGGGGCCAAAATCAAATGGGACATCCGGGACAAATGGAGGCAAAGTACACGAAGGAGCTGAGAGCCAATCAGAAGCTGCCATGTGTCCTCACAAGGGAAAAGGTCAAAAAGTCAAAGGGTGAGTTTTCGAGCGCTGATCCGAACCAATGAGAAGCTGCCATGTATCCAAGCGAAAACCCCACACAAAGGGATATGTCGTCGGGTCGTCCAAACCCGACGCACAAAGGAAATCGGGTTTCATAGTCGAGAAAACACGACGGAGAAACATGGCACAAGAACATGTCGGAAGGGTTGAAAAACCTGACACCTAAGAAATGTGTCGGAGGGGTTGGAAAGCCCGACGCACAAAGAAAATCGGGTTTCATAGTCGGGGAAACAAGTCGGAAAAGCATGGGGCGAAAACATATGTTGAGCCACCTCCCAAACCTGATGCAAATGGAGAGGAGAATCCTGAACCCGACGGGCTGAAGACCTTTCTCATCCAATCAGAGTCTGCCACGTGTCATCCAGGTGGCAATCGCGCGGGAAAATATTTTAAAAAATCTGTTTTCCGCCTGTTCCGTGCCCTAAATCCTCAAATCGTCATATCTTTTGATCCAGAGCTTAGATTTGCATGTTCCCTATATCAACAGAAAGCTAGTGAAATCCTCTACATGATTTTGGGGCTAATCTTGAGTTTTGGTGTAGTCTAGAGAGAGAAAATCGAGAAACAGATCTGACGCGTGGTAATGACAGAAGTGACATTTCAGCGACCAGTTTTAATGCAGCAGACAGCCCGCGGTTTTTCCAGGATCCGTCGCTTCTACCATGATGAAATGATTTAAAATACAACCTGGAGGTGGTTGGAGGAGATCTGACTTTCCTCTTTCTTCCTTCTCTCATTCTTCCTATATATTGTAAGGAGTGGCAAAATATAAAAAAAAGTGGTTCATTCTTTCTGCTCGGCCCTCCCTTCTTTTCTTCTCTAGGGTTGAAAATGAAGTTCGAACCTCCTCCCTTTCTCTGTAATAGCGTTCCTACCTTTTACCATTAATGGAATGATGTTTTGTGCAAACCTCTGGAGCAACAAAACGTGTTTTATGATGCATCTGTCCATCCTCTCTCGTTTTTGCTTGTCTTCTTCTTGCCTCTCTTCATTGCAGGTGTCTGTGCATGTTTGAATGTTCATTGCAGGTCTGGAGCTGTGTTCATGGAGTTTTGGGACATTTTCTGTGTGAAATCTATCCTTGGGGGTTGTGATGCTTCTGTCCATCCTTCCCAATGGCTCACCTCTCTTTGTCCCATGGCAGTTTTGATAGATGTTCAACATTCTCCTTCTCTGGTGTATCACCGTTTTAGTGTAGGCTTTTGCTATTTTTCCCTTCTCTCTCTCTCTGCCTCCTTGGCATGGTTAGATTAGGATTAGATTAGCTTGCCTGCACTGGAATAGCTTGTGGCAGGTAGTTTAGGAGCAGGAACCAGCCTTCTCTAGAGATTCCTCTCTCGGTTTTACAAGTCCCACGCTTGGAGAGAGGTTTCCATGTTGTGCAATCACACTGGATGCCTGAACATCAACCTAGAAGCCTGATGTGCATCCAGGGGTGCTGTGATTTTACATCAACAGTTTTGGCACGCCCGGTGGGACCTTAGAGGTCTTTCACTTCATCTTTTGCAGGTTGATGTGTTCCTGTGAAGATTTTAGCCTTTGGAGGCACTTGCAAACACATCTGGTGACTCCATCTGATCAGCAACCCATTTCTCTGAGCTTGCAGACCCGTTTCCATACATTTTCATCCATCTTTCTTTCCATCCCTTTCATTCTTTTCCATTCCATGAAGTTGTGTAATCATGACTTCATTTCCATCATGGATTTCACATCAACAACAGCAGTATATTCCACCTCCAACACGTTTACAAATCCTCCAGATCAGCATGCATACTCATATGAACAGCAGTGCCAAATTCAGTTTGGCTATGGAGCTTTCCAAGAGCAAGGGTGTGCATACAATGAAGACCATCAGTTCCAAGATGCTGGTCTGTTGGAGAAAATCCAAAAGATGGAGGAGGGGATGGTGCAGTCCAGGGCTCAGGCACAGATGAGAGCATTTGGAATCGGTTGTGAAGCACCCTGTCCATGGGTGGGACCTTTTCCAAGTCATTACAGCCCTCAGGAGAAGCTTGACTTCATGATTGCAATGCTGCCTTTGCTTGCAAAGTGGATTGAAGAAATAGAAGTGTATGAGAGAAGTATTCAGCAACCTTGTCAACAGGTAAACACACCATCTCATGCCTTTTCTTTTCCTCTTTCCCAATCTGTTTCAGTTCAGCAGTGTCAAGTTTCAAACTCTCCATCTGCTGTCCCAAATGTTGAATCCATTTCTCCACCTCTTAGTCTTCCACCACACCTCGATTCTTCTTTCCTTTTTCCTTCCAAACAGTCATCCCCTCCACAAGAGCTAACATAAACACCCCCTCCTCCAAAGAAACAAGAGGTTTCACCTCCTCCACCACCACAAAAAATTGTCAAATCAGTGGAGTTTCAACCTATCCCTCCTTTTGCATTCCCAATTCCATGTGGGAAAGAAGAAATTGTAAAAATCAGTCATCAAGGATAGCAGGAGGAAGAGCCAAACAGAAAAGAAATGACAGACAGCTTGAAGGTTTGGGCTGCAAAATTTGGGATGACAAGGATCCCCTTGATGGTCAAGCCTACAGAAGAAGCTAGGGTTGGAGAACAAATGGTGGTCAAGACTGATTTTGTTGTAGCAGAAGAAGAAGATCTTGTAGCCCCAACTTGTCCTCTAGAGCAGCAGATTGAAGAGTTTGACTTGACAAACTTCATGCTGGAGAAGGAGTTCAATCAAGAGCAAGATTACCTTCAAACATTGGAGGAAGGAGAAGCTGCTCAAAATCCAAAAGAAGAGGAGCACAATCTAGCTATGGAGGAGAAAAACGTAGATCCAAGGGCTTTGAGCACAAAGCAGGTTACAGAAGAACCTTAAGTTCTTCTTTCCACTTCATCTCTCTCAAGTTCTAGCACTGAAAAGGAGTTCGATCTCTCAAACTCAATATTGGAGAGTGAAGGAAACCATGGTGGTCAAGTTGCAGATCAAGAGGACACCATGGAGGAAGTTGAACACGAGTAGCAGGACAGCAATGAGGCAGTTTACCTGTCAGATTTGGAGGACTGTTTTGATGGAGAAGAGCCAGTTGAGTTTTCACCATTCTCTCTTTCATCATCCACATTCCAAACACAAGAGTCTGCTATCATGAAGGAGAGCATTCATTTGCAGCAGCCTGCATCTTATAGCAGTCCTTTGGAACCAAAATTGGAAGATTTAAATCTTCCATGTTCTTCATCGGAGGAAGAGAAAGGGCAGAAGGGTCCTACCATTTCTTCCACGTCATCTATTCAGGTGGGTCTACAAGAAGACTCCATTCTTGGAGTTGAAAATCAGAGCTATGGGCATATCAAATGGATCAGACCTTGCCCAATCAGGTATTTGGCTTCATTGGAGCCAAAGGAGAAGCCACAACCAGTCATGCTTGCTTCTGAGCATGAGGACGAGCTACAAAGTACCAAGGATCAGCTGCCATACCTCTTCAATCCAAATGCAGAGCAACTAAAAGAGATATTGGATTTTTCAGTTGATACCTTGATGATTTGGATAGAAGACTAGCTTCTTGTTGATTTTCCATCCATCCAAACAGCCATGATCAGTGCCAAATCAATTCCATGGCTGCCAATTTTGAAGAAAGGAAGCTATTTCTCACAACCAGTTGCAGGATTTGTTTATCTTGCCTTTGATTCCAGTTAGAGTAGAGTAGCTAGGTTTGCTTTCAGCAGAAGAAGTGCTTGTGCACACTCTACATGTTCCATTTGGGGCATGTATGATTTTCAGTTTTGTACATAGTTTTTGGTGTTGCTGGTTTTGCTCTTGCACAGTTCGTTTCAGTGGTTTTTGGTGAGAACAACTCCATGCCCAGTGGGTTTCCAAGTGGCTCAGAGGAGAGATTTTCAAAGTTCAGATCAGTTTTCAGGCTATTAATTTTGACTCCATGCCCAATGGATTGCTTCAGGCTACTGGTCTTTTCATCTAGCAGGCAGATGCCCCCGTTGAGTCGCCAAATTGTTATCCAAAATTCCCCCCAGGGTAATTTTGATAACATGCATCAGAATATCCAAATCCCAAGAAAATTGATTGATTCAGAGCAAAAATCAGGCTTGCAGGGTCCCTTCAGGTAATTTTCTAACTCCCCTGGCCGAGGAAAAAAGGAACAAGCTCTGAGAAAGTGCGGAGAAGGTTGTAGAAAGCAAGTAGTTCGGGCCAGGAAAATTTGTGAAAATCGGCTAAGTCCCAGTCTAGCACAAGTTGGATCAAATGGGACAAAAGTAAGCGAACCACCCAAACCACCCAAAATGAGTCCAGGCAGCCCACTAAGCATTTGGGACAAGTGGGACTAAAGTACACGGCGGGCGCGAAATGCTGGTTTGACCGAGAGAGAGAATCGGCCGAAATAAGCACAAAGGGGCAGTTCGGGACGAATGGAACAAATGGACGTGAAATGCCCGAACAGGCCGAATCGCGCGAAATCATCACAAGGAGCCCAAAAGAAATTGGGACGCATGGGACAATAGGGCGCGAACCGGCCGAAAAGGGTCTAAGTCAGTCCGAAGCAAAGTGGGACAAGCGGGCCAAAAATGCCCAAACCGGTCGAATCGGCTGAAATGAGCACAAAGGGGCCAAAATCAAATGGAACATCCGGGACAAATGGAGGCAAAGTACACGAAGGAGCCGAGAGCCAATTAGAAGCTACCACGTGTCCTCACAAGGGAAAAGGTCAAAAAGTCAAAGGGTGAGTTTTCGAGCGCTGATCCGAACCAATGAGAAGCTGCCACGTATCCAAGTGAAAACCCCACACAAAGGGATATGTCGTCGGGTCGTCCAAACCCGACGCACAAAGGAAATTGGGTTTCATAGTCGGGAAAACACAATGGAGAAACATGGCGCAAGAACATGTCAGAAGGGTTGAAAAACCCGACACCTAAGAAATGTGTCGGAGGGGTTGGAAAGCCCGACGCACAAAGAAAATCAGGTTTCATAGTCGGGGAAACAAGTCGGAAAAGCATGGGGCGAAAACATATGTTGAGCCACCTCCCAAACCTGATGCAAATGGAGAGGAGAATCCCGAACCCGACGGGCTGAAGACCTTTCTCATCCAATCAGAGTCTGCCACGTGTCATCCAGGTGGCAATGCGCGGGAAAATATTTTAAAAATCTGTTTTCGCCTGTTCCGTGCCCTAAATCCTCTAATCGTCATATCTTTTGATCCAGAGCTCGGATTTGCATGTTCCTTATATCAACAGAAATCTAGTGAAATCCTCTACATGATTCTGGGGCTAATATCAAGTTTTGGTGCAGTCTAGAGAGAGAAAATCAAGAAATGGCTCTGATGCATGGTAATGACAGAAGTGACATTTCAGCGACCAGTTTTAATGCAGCAGACAGCCCGCCATTTTTCCAGGATCCGTCACTTCTACCATGATGAAAATATTTAAAATACGACCTGGAGGTGGTTGGAGGAGATCTGACTTTCCTCTTTCTTCCTTCTCTCATTCTTCCTATATATTGTAAGGAGTGGCAAAATATAAAGAAAAGTGGTTCATTCTTTCTGCTCGGCCCTCCCTTCTTTTCTTCTCTAGGGTTGAAAATGGAGTTCGAACCTCCTCCCTTTCTCTGTAATGGCGTTCCTGCCTTTTACCATTAATGGAATGATGTTCTGTGCAAACCTCTGGAGCAACAAAACGTGTTCTGTGATGCATCTGTCCATCCTCTCTCGTTTTTGCTTGTCTTCTTCTTGCCTCTCTTCATTGCAGGTGTCTGTGCATGTTTGAATGTTCATTGTAGGTCTGGAGCTGTGTTCATGGAGTTTTGGGACATTTTCTGTGTGAAATCTATCCTTGGGGTTGTGATGCTTCTGTCCATCCTTCCCAATGGCTCACCTCTCTTTGTCCCATGGCAGTTTTGATAGATGTTCAATATTCTCCTTCTCTGGTGTATCACCATTTTAGTGTAGGCTTTTGTTGTTTTTCCGTTCTCTCTCTCTCTCTATCTCCTTGGCATGGTTAGATTAGGATTAGATTAGCTGGCCTGCACTGGAATAGCTTGTGGCAGGTAGTTTAGGAGCAGGAACCAACCTTCTCTGGAGATTCCTCTCTCGGTTTTACAAGTCCCACGCTTGGAGAGAGGTTTCCATGTTGTGCAATCACACTGGATGCCTGAACATCAACCTAGAAGCCTGATGTGCATCTAGGGGTGCTGTGATTTTGCACTAACAGTGTGATTAAGGTTAAAATGTATTTACCCTATAACCTTTCATGAAAGATCAAGGCACTAAATTTTCACAAGCCTAGAACATGACATTTAATTACGAGGGACAAAAAGGATTCACTAACGAGAGTGCAAGACAAAGAACAACTATATCGTGATCTTCAATTAGGTCGTTTGCATCCAAAAGGGATTTCATTAGATCTTCAATTAGATCTAATTTTTTAAGGCCCGGAAATCCAATAGGATACAAGGGAGTAATATCTCTACCTACTCCACAGATGGGAAGGTTACACCGCTTAGTCATTCCTTCTAACAAGGACTCATAAGGTGACTTCCAAGGTGATCTTCACCACTCAACCTAGTGTCAGACCTGAAGAGGGGACATTCTTCTCGTGATTACCAAATCTAGAAGGAAAACACATACTCAGGATAGGTTGGACCAAGACATTCCTAAACATGGGTATTCGATAGTGTCGCTTAGACAAAAGGACTATGACGATAAACTCCAACTAGGGGTTTTATTTACCTAACCTAGAGTGTTCCATCGAGCGCAAAGCTTAAGTTCATTCTACGGTCTTAAATTTCTTATATGGTACAAAGGGTCACACTTGCAGGCAAGTATGCACGACTATTTTATTAAGGGTTGAGTGTTCCCATTAAAACTCTTTATTGTGTTTGCAATGTAAGAAGGTAACCCAATAATTAATTTAATCATTTATTAAATACTAAGAAGGTACTACAATGTATTAACTTTGACTTTCAATTTACTAAGTATAAATCAACCCCTTTTTTTCTTTTCTTTTTTTATACACAACTAAGAAACATAATGAACCGGTGATTAGATGCACATTTCCTAAGTATCCCTAAAACTAGCATATCATGCATATTAACAAATTTCATTTATAACTTTTCGATAACAAGAGACTGCATTACACAGTTATTCATTTTACAATGACCTATAGGAATTACAATAATAATAATTAAATTTCCCATCGCCTTCTTCGTCATCATTCATCCATCCTGCAAAACCCACGTGAGCATGATATCAACGATAATTCCCTGGCATGGCATCCACCCTAATCAATCATAATTGTCTTTTTTTAGTTTCCCATTTACATCAGACAATAATTATAATTTTCCAATTGAAATAAAAAGTCTAGAAACATGTATTCATTGCATTTCATTTTTCTGCATTTTATAAACCAAGGAGAGAGAAAGAGAAAGGAAGAGAGAGAAAACATCATTTTGTCAAAAGTTACAATAAACACAAAAAGTTTCATTATAGTGTTTTAAAAATTTATCTACGTGTGTTAAAAGTTTCCAGGGTGATTTGGCAACCCTACAAGGGTCTGCAGCTTTCTACTTTTACATTTTCTCACTAGCTGCAAAATGTACAAAACGGGCTTAGAGGCTAAGAAAATGATTCCAAAGGTTATCTTTCGATGAGCACACACATCATGATTAACTTTCTACATGTCCCCAGATATACCCAGAGTTCATTACAACTGACATAATTGAAAAAGAGCGCACGGTTTGCGTTTGGTGGCTAGTTTTCCGGGGCCACTGGTCATTGTTCACCCAGTTGTAAACTGAAAAAGTTAGCTCGAGGGCCCAAAAAACATGTCCATAACTGACATTAGATGGAGAAGCATGCAATGAGTAATCTCCTACTAGTTTCCCCTATATAAAGAGAATTTATCAGAGTCAACAGGACTGAGAACTAGAAAACCATGTTCAAACGGCAACAAGTTTTTTGGAGCGACAAGACAAAATTGGACTAGTTTGACCTCGTCAAACTACGACCAGAGGCCTACAAAATGGCTTTGCTAAACTATCCCTAAAGGTGCTCTTTCCTATGTTGAATATTCCATGCCTTTGTCTAGTATAAACGCTAGTGGTTTGCGAAGACGGAACGTGATTTCTCTTTCTGGGTTTCAATTGGTGGTCCCAAACGGAAGCCAACTTTCTAGTTTTAACAGCTCTCTACTGTTGTAAACCAGTGTAACAAGGCTCCTAAAAGAGCATCAAAAGGATTTCATATGATCATTTTGGGTCAAACCAAAAATCAAGGCGGCTCCTCGTATACCAAGGTACACGAATGAAACTTCACATCTCATTTCCAGAGTTGCGAAGGGTACTTAGGGAGTCTCCGAAAGTTGTAAAATTTAACTATTTTTAGCAAGAAGAAGGTCAACTTAATCAATGGAGAGTCAAATTTGTCTGGTCGTTAAGATGATATTGAATCAAACAAAAGAGTAAGATTTTTCTAGATCATCTCAAAGTGAGGGTGATAGTTCATGTTTTAAAGTAGGTGAGTTATAATGGCTTTGAGAGTTGTGACACAACACTTTATTGTTTTGCAATGAGTTGAAGAGACATTTAGCTGTATTAAAAAATATAATAACTTAATATTCTATTTAGTTACAAAAGATAACTAAAACATGAGAATTATGAGAGGTAAGGGAAGGAGAATCATGCCTGGAGAATGAAGTCGGTCGAAGCCGCAAGCTTGGGTTCAGTCTCTTGCTTGGCACTTCGTCAACCAGACCACAAGCATCCTCAGCTCCACCATTTCACATACATGTCTTTTGGATTCAACTCACCACTTGCTGAGCATGATCAAAGGGTTCCTTATTGTTGTTGTTTGGATAGGGTGAGATCTTCCTCCTTTTGTGCATAGCCTCAAATCTTGCAACCTTTAGACCATGATTTTTTTTTGAAGACATTTAGTCAAACACTTCACAGTAGTTTTCTACACATCCATTTTGTGCATATGCTTCCATCATGGCATTCCATGAGACAACATTTCTTTGAGGCATTCTATAAAATAGTTCTATTCCTTCTTAACAGCCCCATTTTTTGTGTATGCCTTCAAATTTTGCATACAAGCAGATCTAGGTACGTGAAAAGACATTAAGGAATATTATCTCCCCATGATGATTTGATGGATGTGTAGGTGCAGTTCTAAAGCTCCCATTTTGATAGCAACAAGGAAGATATTAGCAGAGGTTTGGGGTGTGGCTTCAAACTAGCCAACTGTATTTTCCTGGAAAGGTTCCAATGTAGTTTTCAACAAAACCATTTTGTGCATAACCTGAAATCATTACAGTCCATGGAATTGCATTTTCCTCCACGCATTTAGTCGAGTAGAATGCATGCTTCCACATTTTTACATACGCATCTACTAGGGAACGCACGATCGCCACATCTAACAAAATTTCTTGGCATTTTTGGCCATGATGGGAGCCCACGCAGGCCTGGGTGCGAGCTGGAAGGGTACTGGGCATGAGACAGACCAAATGCACCACAATACACCTCATTTTTTCCTGATCTTCCCATGCAGGTGTGGTGTGGCCTGGGAGGATGCGAAAATAGTTGTGGAGTTTGGATTTATGAGCATTAAAAATGCATTTGCTTGAAATCTTCCATGGCCTCTTCAACAAACTCCCTTCGTGCTGGTCCCTACGGCCCCAAACTAGCCACCTAGTGCCCAAAACTGCACATCTCCAAAATCTAGAATTAAAAATAAAACCCTAACTGTAATTTTTCAAAACGTGGGAAGGGTTTTTGCCCTAATCCGCCCCCACAAAGAATCACATGTTTTCTTATTTTTTTTTATTATTTTTTTTTAAATTTTTGCTTGTTTGTTTTAGCTAGATAAAAACAAAGACAAGCCTAAAATGAAGAAAAAAAAGATTAAAAAAAACACACAGTAATGGTCGCCATATTATTAATAATAATAACATAAATTTATTAATAGTAATAATAATAATAACACCATTTTATTAACCGTATTACTAATGACCACCTGACAACGAGGAGTAATACAATTAATAAGTACATATCGACAATATAAATTATAATATTATTACAAACATCATTATTATGATTTTACGGCTTTAAAAAATGATAATAATTATTAATCCTATTAATGTCGACGACCCAGCGGACTCGAAGAGCCAAGAACCAAATTTTATTTTAACCGTATGACCATTCATGATGCTACAGGGTCCACAGCTTGGGGTGTCGACAATGACCTAAAGGGAAAGAAGGAGAGGGAAGGTGAAAAATCTTCACTATGACCTAGACACGGTCAACATCGGTCAACGAAAGCACACACATACCAGTCTCCCAGGGTTAGAAACAGGGTCGACAGGTCAGGGACTGGGGAACAACAAACGGGGCATTACACTGTTACATTATTTATCTATTTGTTTTTACCTTAAAATCTTAACATGACTTTGCACAACCCTTGATATTGTTTTGCTATCTCTTGGGCCTCTCTTTTAATTCTTTCTAATCTTTCCTAGAAATCTCTTGGATCTATTATTTTATCAAAACTTTGTTTACAATGTTATTTGTAAAATTACTATCATCATTTTACAATCAATAGCTATTTAGATTCCACTACCCTATTATAGGTATAGGGTTTGGAACCTTGTACCCTCTTATAGAGTTTAGAATAACACCTTCCTAGTTCCATGCATACATCAAATTATATTCTATTTTTTCTATCTCAAGTGTGGTTTCCTTTGTTTTCCTAGCATAAAATACCCCCATTATATATATATATATACTATATGTATGTATGTATGTATGTATGTATGTATGTATGTATGTATGTATGTATGTATGTATGTATGTATGTATGTATGTATGTATGTATGTATGTATGTATAGAACGATTTTTTTTGGGACCACTCATTATTTACATACATATGGTTTTTTACTAGAGTAAGTTTTGTCCCTATTTTGTATTTGATCTTCTTTCTGAGGATTTATACCCATTATAAATATGTATTTTAGTATTATGATATTCCTATACCAAATGTATGTATAAAATACCTCAATAAATGACCCATATTTTGAGGCATGTGTGATATAGACTTTGAGAACGTGACTTAGAAATAAATTATGTGTAATCATGCCATATAAATACAATTATCTGAATTGGAACACATAAAAGGATTTCATAGTGGCCACCATTAAGATATTGTTCTTGTAAAATAGATGCACATGGTGGATACCATGGCATACAAAGAAATAAACATGCAAAAAGTAATAAGGAATCATAGTAATAACAATTGTGTGTTAAATAATAAAGCATAAAAGCATATTAATAATCAATAAAGATAAAATCCATGGAAAATGTTCATAGAAAGACATAAATATATAAACATGGGACACCAATTGCATTGAAGGCACAAAAGATACATACAAAGAAGTAAGTGCAAAAATAAGATAGAGGTATAGATCCACAAACATGGCACTCCCTTGATGTCATAAGACAATCAAGGTGCTTAGGTTGCATGCAATAAGAAAGTTAAAAATCAAGAAATCAAGTAACATAATATTATAGAAACCAAATAGGTGAAACACATATAAAACAGTATTCAAAAAACACATCGAGAAAGATTGGATAACATTACACAAGACACATGTTAGTCCTATTATCCCAAAAGATACCATACAAACAATATTATAAATTAAGCATAATGATGAAGAAAAAATAATTAAAATGAAAAAACAACACCTAATAGAAAATGATAAAATTTGATGGGCTGGGACTTAGCTAGTTCCTTTCATCTTATATCAATCTACGTGTGTATTATATCAAGTTCAAAAAAATCATGAATGCGTGTGTGTAAAGAGAGTAGAAAAATATGCTATATATCAAAAGAATATAAAAAACAAATGTGTGTAAAGAGTATAGAAATATGATCTCCTTGGTCTCTTAAGAGAGTATTTCCTAGGATATTGGTTTGTGAACAAAGGGCACAAAGGTTATCAAGACTAAAAAATAAAAATTCTAGTGAAATTAAATAACTCTTACAAGGGAAAGAGAAAGTGATCAAATTATAGGTTATTTGTGCAATATAGAAGCTCTCATACCAATGGAATGAATGGGTACTTCATATTATGAATTATTTGGAAGTAATATTTAAGGATTCCTTATCCTATCATGTTACCCTCCTTAATCACTATATATATGAGGAATATATTAATTATCCTTTCTTTTTTCTATGATCCTTGGATAAATATACGGAGGTTTTTAAGTTGGGAAAAATTAAAACCTAATTCACTAGGGTTTAATGAAATTATTGTATTTATATGCCAATTTTTTGGATTTGGCACATGGGTTAGTCCCCAATATATATCTATTAGATAATGGAAACAAAAGGGTGGAGGGAAACATTGTAGGTATAGGGAAGATTCTTATTTCAGTGGTATTTAAGATTCCTATAGACATGAGAATGAAGGAGGAGGGATGGTGTCCTATTACAACCAATAATTTTGTTGATAATGGTAAGATATAAATGGAGGAAAGGAGTGCTAACTGGAGTAACCAAGAAATATTTTTAGGAAAAATATTGTGTTAGGAGCCCCTCTTAGGAAAAAATTCATTTAGAGGTCCAAGACTAGATTGAGGACAAAAAGAAGTTATACGAGTTTGGGATAAGGTTGGACATGTTGGAAGCTAATGTTAAACTTTAACATGGAGAATAAAAATCTTAAAAAACCGATTATCCTTCAACAAACTCAAGGCTCAAAGAAAGGAGATTCTTCTTTATATAGTGAAAAAAAAATCCTTTGTAGAAAGACTTGAGAAGGAGCTGGCTAGTATCAAGTATCCCTTGGAGAAAGTTATCTAGCTAAGTAAGACCACTATTAAAAAATGGAATTACTAGTATTTACATGACCAATTAATTTCAAAAGAGAGAAGGAAGTGACACATGAGAGAAACCCAAATGAGAAAAAATATGGTGTGGAGGAGGATAATGCATCTATCTACCATCAAAGACCAATTGCAGTTACTTTATGAATAATTAGTAGTTCTTTTCCTTGAAAACAAGAAGTTGTAAGTTAGTTATTTGTTTGCTGCAAGATTATTTTTATATATCTATATGCATTTTGATGTTATTGGGTTCTTTGAATCATGTATGGGTCATTTTACTTGTAGGTTCTAGTGTATTCAGTTGTTTTTTGGTTCTTATGAAAAATATAGTATAAAAACATAACACTAGGACTATAAACACACTAACTATGGTATAAAAATATGAAGTGAAATGTAAAACAAGTAAAAACTTGGAAAACACTACCTAGATCCCCTACCTACTACTCTAGGTCATATCCAACTCAAACGCCTAATACTCATCATCCTCCTCCATGTCACCCAATCTCCACTATGCCCCTCACCAACCCAATTTTCCAATATAACCTATACATGTTCACATCATTTTCCCTACCCTACAACCAACACTAATATGGGTTTTTATTGCTGATGTGGATATTGTCCCATTTTTTCTATATGCGTCTATAGTAGTGGCCAAGGTAGCTTAACTACTCCCTATCTCCCTCAGCTACTCCTTATTGTGGTGGTTGAGGTCCTGAGGAACAAGGAAAACATCATGGGAAGTTAGGAAAAATGCATCATTTACTATTAGATCATCTTATAGTTGACATGGTATATTCTTACACTTATTTTATTTTTCACTGATGCCTCCATATTTGGGTTCCCTCACTCTTTGATGTTGATAAATTTTATTCTTATAGATCTAATTTTCATTTATTGATTCTACTAAAGCATTTTTTTCACCTTAGTGACCCCCATTTTTCCTCCCTTTACATCAATATATCCCCTTATTGGACATGGTATGTTCTAATTTATTTCCATATTATTTATATAATTTCTCCATATATTTTCAAATATATTATCATTTTGATATGCGTTAGGTTTTGGACATATATTTATTCCATCCCTACTCGATTATTTTATTCATCTCTTTGTTTCACGATGTTTACTCTTAATCATTTATATCTTCTCTTTCAAAATTATCTTATCTCCCTTAGGTATTATGTGTATTACATCCTACTTATTTACATGTTGTTTACTATGACATTCGTGTCTACCCCTTTACATCATATACTATCTAGTTATGATCCTTGAGCCTATTAGTTTAGTTGATTGTGGACATAAAATTATGCATTCATTACTATTACATTATGCCTCTAGTATTTTTTATATGCATGATTCCTAAGTGTGAATATTAGACATTGGTGACACCTCTCCTAGTCCTCCTATTACTACTGATTGATTATGATAGTGAAATTGTTTTATACTTCTTAGATTTATGATTTCTATTCAATTCACAAGGATCCATTTTCCCATCATTGGTCATGTTTTTGTCTCTTTTCCCTGGGTTAATATCGCCTAGTAAGGACACTAGCAGTTGGGCGCTAGTATACCTTCAAGGTGATTTTGTCCATCATGTCTTATTTTATAATTTGTAACTTGGTTCTTAAATTTGGGTCTTATTTAATTATTATTTCATGATTTAGGTCGGAATTTGGTGTTAGTAAATGAAAAATTAAAACAAAGGAGTTATATATATACACAACCTACTAACTACTCTAAGGGGTAATTTGGGATATCAATTTCTATCTATTATTTGGGGAAAAAATACATTCAAGGGCTGCATTTTGGGTTGTATTTTTCACTGCATATGAAGGGAAAAATATGAATTCCATCACACACATTGATCCTGGGGGAAACTTAGTTATAGCTCATTATCTTGGTGTGACTGGAAAAATGAAAACCTAGTTTCAAAGGACATGATTCTATCACACACACATCACAACTACATTAATTTTGAAATGTAGTGCAATTATTAGTGAAAATCAACTTGGGGTGACCATCGAGGTCACTCTGAATCAAGAATGTGAATATTTTATTCCATCTGATGTGTTATAAATCCTTATGTAGGTAGCTAGGGCTCGTTTTGCATGATCAAGTATGATGATGAAAATCTACATTGAATTTAAAGTGATAAAGAGAGAAGTGAATGAGAGCTTATCATACCCTGAGAAAATAAAATATAGACTCATTACCAGGACACTAATTCCTAGGGTGAACCTGTCCCCTTCTAGGTGGTACTGTCCAGATGATTTACATATCTCAATTTTCTAACAAAGCGTATATAACCCAGAACCATCCTATTCCATCAATATTCTAGCTTAAATCTATCATAGATAGTGAGTTATAATATAATTCACCCTCATCCTATCATTACTTACACTTTCTATATATTACATGTTTATGATATTATACGATTAATCTCATACCACTTATTAAGATTTAATTTTCTTAAATCATTTGGTGAACTTGAAACTTGATCAAACCCTAGCTTTCCATAGGATCCCTCATTTTTTTTCTTAGTGTGTTTCTAATGGCTTACAAAAACTATGTTGCATAATCATATTTCCAAACCCCTTTTACCGAAGCATGATCTTCTTGATATGAATGGTCTTCAACCCTATTTTACAAATTCCCAAGAAGAAGATAAATTTTATGGCAAGGCTCATACCATCCCTACATGTGAATTTCCTCTTCTAATTAAAAATATTTTAAACTCTCATGTTGATTTTTCACTCCTACCCCCTATTAAGGATACTAGTTCTTTTGATATTTATAGCTATTTTTCTTCTCTTGCTATAAGTGATACTTGTGTTGAGGATTTGGTTACTTTTTATATAATGAATTTCTGGTTAATGATTCTTGTGATACCCATACTTCTAACAATGTTGTAGATGGTATTATAAATGGTCAAATCATTTATTATTCTTATCTTCAACTTACATATGCATAGATAATTAGGGTTAATCATGTTATTGTTGATAATGATAGTAATGTTCCATCTTTTTCTTCTCAACTAAGATCTTGTCCATTGAATATTGTCCCTGAAAACACATATCTTTCTTCCTTAATTAATTGTGTGCGACATAATAATGCTAGCACTCATATTCCTTCTCATGTTGTTTTTTAATCTATAAAGGTTGATGATGTATATGTTTCCACTCATGATATTCCAAAATATAAAGTACATGATAATGATCATAATGTTAGGAATAATTATTTTGCAAATTAGTTTATTGTTCCATATTATATTATTTTATATGTGTGGAGATAATAATACATGTGAGTGATTATTATGTGATTAATAATCATATAGAAATCTTAGGTTGGGAGAATAAAGGTTGAGATATATTTTAGGGATGGTTAGTAGTTAGGAGAGAATCCATGTGGTTAGAAAACTTATCCTATATTAGTGTTAGTTGTTAGAATAACTAGCTCTATACATTTGTAACCTTTGTAAGAATTATATGTTGTATTTATTATTCTTAACCATATGCTCTCTTTTTAGAATATGGGGTAAAACCCATATTTGGTATTAAATCATGTTATAAAAAAAGTCCTCTCTATTTTTCACTTCACCCATGGGTGAGTGCACCAAGTTATTGGGCCAAAAGGGGGTCTTAAGTGGGCACATTTTTCTAAAAAAAAAAGTTCAACTTGTACGAGTTTTTCAAAATAGATACACTCAAAATTGGAAGATGTTGTAGACATATGAATCATAGAATTTTAAGTTTAGTTTCTAAGATACTAAATTTTATTGAAAATGGATAAGTTTAAGTGGGTCAAATAACTAAAATACCAACAGATACTCTTGTTTTTGTTAAAAAACATAATAGAGTGACTTTCGTGCCCCGCACCATTTTTTGAGCACCATTTATTAGTTTTGAAAACCCTTTAGTAGAAAGATATCTAGGAGCATCTAGTTTGGGCTCCATATGTTTTAGAATTTTTTAGTGAATATTTTTTTATTCATGATTTTTCTAGTACAAAAATTTTATGTCTTTAAAATTAATGGAGCTCCGACCATGCCACCCCTAATTACCTCAAAAAAGATCAAAAAATAGATTTTTTTTAATATGTATAGAATTATGCCTAGTTTCGGCTAGTATAATTTTTTAAAATTTCAATCACCCAAAAAAAATATACACCATGAAAGAT
Organism: Taxus chinensis; assembly: GCA_019776745.2. Taxonomy (NCBI): domain Eukaryota; kingdom Viridiplantae; phylum Streptophyta; class Pinopsida; order Cupressales; family Taxaceae; genus Taxus; species Taxus chinensis. The sequence continues at coordinate 473,306,118 of CM034154.1, forward strand.
AGACATATTTACACTTCAAAAAATAGATATAAAAAGACATATTTAGAAAATAAATAATATGGAAACATTATATTAGTCATACAATTTAGAAAATTATATTTTTAGAAAGAAGAGACTCTACTCTACGTCGTGGTATAATTTTTTAAAAATGGATTGATTGTTTTATTTTGATTTATCATAGAGGAAGTGCAATTTTTACATTTTCTTGTAAAAAATTGTTATTTGTTGTGTTTGTGTAGGTCCATGCCTCAGGCTTGGGGATCCAAACCTGATCCCAAGCCTTGAGGCATTGCTTGGGAAAAGAAAAAATGTAAAATGCATATGCATTATGCAACACGTATACATTACATAATGCATATGTGTTTTTCTTTGTTTTATATATTGTGGCCCCCCAAAGTACCTTTCATCTCTTTCACGGGAATTCTACAAACATTCTGTTTTGTCTGCAATATTCTCTACAGTCTTGCACACATTTTTAGTATTTCATTTTGTCCCCTACCCCACTAGTTGATTTTTTATAATCATGGGTGATAAAAATTGAGCTAAGGACAAGAGGAAAGTCAAGAATAAGACATCAAAGAAATTGGAAGAGAAGAGAATAAAGAAATTGAAGAGAATGCAAAAACTTAGATTAGGGCAAGGTACATCCACTATATCAAATGTAGCTAATGTATTAGAAAATTGGGATGAAATACATAATACAAATGTAGAGAATAATGATTTTTCAATGAACAATGATATTGAATTGAATGATAATGTTGGTATGGATGAAGAAACTGGTATGAATCCAATTGTTGAACCCTTACTTGAGAATCCAAATGTTAACCCCGAAATTTGCATGAAAACACTGAATGAAGAAAGTAACCTTGTAAAAAAATCTTCACCTCTAATAACACCTCCTTCCATTTCGTGAAGAAAACCAATTCACTTAATTGAAATTGATGAAAAATTTATAAAACCAATGCCTAACAAAATGTCTTAAAAAATGTGAGAAGAAAAGATAGTGGAATTTGGGATAATTACTTTGAGAATTTAAATGACACACAAAGCTATCAATTATTTGTTTCATTGATGAAATTAATTAAGATGAGACCTATAATGAAGACCCTGGGGTTAAGAACATATAATGTTGTTGATCGAAATGTGTCAATTGTTGAAAACATACAAAACTGTAGGTGGCAAAAGATGCACCAAAGATAGTAATGCTACATGACATACACTAACTAATTGTATAGTAAGTGATAAAACAATTAATAAATGATTGATTAGAAAAACAAGAAGTGCTTTGAAGCTAAACATAAAAGCACTAATGAAAGAAATAGAGAGATGTAAATTTCTTGAGTTAGTCAATAACACTGAATATTGGGCTTTCTCTAGCATAATTCCACGAAAAGACAAGAATACATTTGATATTCTAAAAAAATTAATTGTAAAAATTTGGAATGATAACACAAGGGTGTCACCAAATAGAAGAGATACAGTAAAAAGAAGAATAGGTTCTCGTAATCGTGAATTGTGTGAAAAAAAATTCTTAGCTATGACTCAAACAGAATTGTTCTCTAAGTTAAAAAATGAAAATACACAAATTAACATTAGCCAAAGATTCTTTGAAATGAGAAAACCCTTTTATGTGAAAATCAATCACTCACGTACCACTTTTTGTTGCAGGCATCATGTTGAATATTCAATGCATTATGATGTTTTTTGTCAAATACGTAGTGTTTTGCATAATGACATAATGTTGTAGGAGTGTGGAATAAATGTCCAATAAATCATCAAGGGAATTACTTCCGACAATATTTTGTGAAAAATCAACAAGACAATTTTTTTTTATAACAAAGCATGTTTGGATGGAACGTGCAATGTGTGCAGTGGCTTGTTAAATCTAAAAAGTTGTATCCACAAGGAGATTACATATTCAATAGGAAAGAATTGGTTGATTTCACCAAATATAAATCAGTGGCATATCAATCAAAAGATGGAAAATAATCTAAGAGGTGTGAGCTTGTTACAAAACAATTACCTATATCAATATATGGTCAAATTCAGAGAGGAATTTTTTATGAGTATGCAAGGCACAAACATAGAGATTGATGGTTGGATGAAAAATTCAAGTTAAGAAAGGACACATTACCACTTGGTACTATTGTTTCAGTAGTTGAATTTGTAAATAATTACACATTACAGCCACAAATGGAGGTTCAATCTTAATATTATAACTCAGTGCAAGTTTCTATTTTCATGCATATAACATTCATGCACTCTCCTAAAAGCATTAAGAAAGATAAAAGAATATTAAGAGAGTGTCATTTCTATATCAGTGATGATCGGACACATTTTACAGAATATGTACAAGGGTGTTTCCAGGTGTTTTATGTGAACTTGGATGAGAGGAACATTAGTTTCGATCAACATTACATTTGGTCGGACAACTGCACATCACAATTCAAGAATGCATGGATGTTTTTTTTTCTAAGCAGGATGCACAAAGAAACAAATGTACAACATATCTAGAGTTTTACTAAGGTAGGGCATGGAAAAGGAGAGCATGATGGTGCAGGAGCATGTGTGAAAAGAGCACTTGCAAGAGAAGAGTTAAAGTTTAAGGATGGTGCTAAATTTATAGATGAAAAATGTATTATTGATTAGTGTGTCAAGAATATGGGCCATAAATCTCAAGAAAGATCAAAAGTTCATAGATATTTTTGGTTGATAGAGCAACAACATCTGACAAACTTTTAATATTGTATGATAGTTTCAGGATCAAGTGATATGCACTCAATCCGTAGTTCAGATGCAAATGCTTGGATTATTTATACTAGGTGCGTGACATGTTTTTGTATATCATGCATTAATTTTGTGTGGAATGAATGTGAGTCACAACATTGGGTAGATGAATGGACTTGTAAACCTCTAATTCCACTCAACACACATCAATTTCCATGAGCATTACAACTTACAGGGTCTTCACATCAAATGACATCATCTCCTGACTTTGACCAAGTCTTTGATTTAGTGCAACAAGGTACATACATATATGTACATGCCATGTTTTAGATTTATAAATTATTAAATGGTCAAATCTTAATGTATTTATAAATTGACTGAACATTTTTATTTTGTGATACATAAGGCATGTTTTGGTAGTTATTGCAATGGAATTTAACAAAGAGGGAACATACTACTTCTTATTTCGTTGTGTAGAGGGGAAATTTTTTTGACTTCCATAATCATTGATGGTGAGGACCTTGAGTATCCCACTGGATCAGTGGTAGTCATTGAAACTTGGCTTCGATGATATCCTATCAAAAATCCAAACATTTGGTTGTTTGAAGACTATGAAGTACATCTGAAGATAATTCAGTATTCACATTTGGTCTTTGCAAAAAATATTAAATTGATCAAATATCGAGGTCGGCCATCAAACAAAAATCTGTTGAAGGTTTATGAATAATATCATGAAGCATTCTTGCTACTGTCAAGAATAGAGTTAATCCTTGGGGTTTATTAGATTGAATTTGCAAAGGTATGTTCTTCATGAATTTAATTTGAATATTTACTTAAATGATTTTGTTTAAATTTTGTAATATTTAAAACTTTATTTAATTACTTACTAACATGTTTATATAGGTTAGTGGTGCCAAAAAAGCTTCCACCTTCACGTGGTTGGCACTGTCAGTAGAGAATTTATTATTCTTGAAGCCAAGTGAAGCTAAGAAAAATTAAATATTAGAAAGGAACAACAAACAAATTTTTTTATTTCACCACCTATATTGTAAAAATATCTTATTAAAATTCTCATTTCACCACCTATATTGTATGAACCGCCTATATTATTCAGGTTATTGGAAATAGACAACCTTACATTGACTCAGTCTAAATGGATACAAAGAAAACTGCAAGTGGCCTTTGTAGAGGGCCCCAACGTGGAGCTCTCGGATCTGACACGATGTCTCTAGGTGCCACAGAGTCTGAGAAACCACCCGTCAAAGATATGGCGTGATTGGGCCTCAGGGCTCTTAGGAAACTACACCCAGACATGGTATCCCGAAAGAATGGGGAGCATAGGGAAATGTACGTACCCAAAATTGTAGGGTACTTTAACACTGGAAAGATGTTACACATAACCCAATGATGATATAGGTCTCCTAGCAAGGTGTTCGGGATCCAAAAAGGTTCACCAAGTATACATTTGTATCCCGTATGCCTCACCTAGCCTCCACATGCTTTATTCTGCCCTATCCCCCCATTTTTCCTTACAGTTTGGTCTTAAGTGATGAGACCTCTGCCCTGAATGGGCGGAAGTCCCGTGACCATTGCCTAGAAAAGGGCGGCAGTCCTATAACCACCGCCCTCCACAGGGCGGCAATCCTCTTCGCATTTTCTAGAAAGTTCTGAAAATTGCGTAAAATGTAAAATTTCAATTTCTATCCACATTTTTCAGCTACTTTTCTTTGCATTTATGTTTTGGCCATCCTATGAATAGTTTTTTTAGTTTGTTTAATGGTAAAAGAGTTCCATTCCAAGTTACCTTCTATTGAATGCATTTGCTATAAATAGCCAACTTTTTTTCCAAAAAATGGCCCCTCTCCTCCTCTTTTTAATCATTCAGTCTTTTAAGTTTCTTTCTTAGAATTCCATTAGTTTCATGTTTTGCATCCATTGTTGGTCTTCCTTTGTTGTTTAGAGGTCATTCGATCTTCTTGTTTCAATCTTGCTTCATTATTCTTCCATGCAAGTTAGTTTAGAATAAAATAGTTTCATTCTTAGATTGGAATCCATTTAGAGTTGTAGGTTTTGCTTAGTCACAAAAGATAGCTTCTAAAAATCTTAGCACATTTGTGTTGTATTCTCGCAATAAATCTCACTAGGAATTGCATAGTGAAGCTCTGTTCACCTGCACTATCTCTCTCTTACTCGCATTGTATTCAGTCTATATCCAAAGTTGTCATTGTTTGAGTGCCTTATTCTGCTGATGCTATCATATAAATACTTTTTTGGATTCAGGAGAACACAAAGGAACGAGAAGATCACACTGAGGGGACAAAGTCACACACAACTAGATTTACCACTATTATGTAAACGCTAGGTTTGAGCTATCAAAGTTCTATTTATGACGTATCAAATAGAGTAGTAAATTATTTTATTTCTGTCAAATATCGCTCTCGATATCGCCAGGGAAGCTATGGGGATTTATAGTTTCTAAGAAACTATGCTTCATTCCTCACTTCTGAGGTAGGATCGAGAGTCTTTCAATTTAAAACAATTAGTTGCTTAGATATTTAGGATAAATTCACAACTACAAAGGCAAATAGCCACACTGGGCTACTTTGTTTGTTTTAATTCTGTTACTAGATTAGTTTTCCATTTTCTAAATATATTAGAATAGCTGCTCTTTTAATTTTTGTTAAAATACTTCATCAAAAATACAAAAATAAAAGAATACATGCATAGTGTAGATATATATTTTATAATTAGTTTATTAGTTTTAGTTAAAATTTGAATCATTTTGCATGACAATCATGGGACCTAGAGATCCCATAGAATACATATTTGAACCAATAGTGCCTAAGCCAAATCTCCCCACAACAATAGCTAATATAGATCAAGACCTTAGGATACAAGTCTTTCAAGAAACGACCAACCTACGAGCAATTATTGAACAACTTAGCAAGTTAAATATTGAAGATGACAAGGCATACACATTTTGGTCAAATCATCCTAACTATAGACTGCCTTGATAGGATATCTGTATGACTGTATAAGGACTCGAAAGAGAACAAGTATTTGGTTGCAATCCTTTAGTTCCACAACCTAATGCAGGAGACCTCCTCATTAACATAGATACTAGCTTACGCATTCAAGTTTCTAGAACACCTGTAAGGTATTCTTAGAAAATTACACAACTTCTAGTTCTAAACATAGAGGCTGAAAAGGCATATGATTATTGGATAATCTGAAGGAAAGATTAACTCTTCACATGACCTTAGGAGGTCCAACACAAACATGAATTTTCAGTTGTGATCCACAGGTCCCACAACCCAATGGGCATACTAATCAATCAGACATTGATGTTGGTTTAAGAACACTAGTATTTAGATCCTCACCACTTCTACCAGACATTATCACATAATTCTCCTTATTAAACATAGCAGCCAATCAAGCTAAGGATTTCTGGACTAAATCAGATAATCGTCCATAAAACCCTAAAGAATCCACTACACCTCCCATCACCATTTTTCAAGACCTTGTTTTGAAATATACACGAAGCTCCCATAGGTCACTTCCCACGTATCCAACATCCAATAAAAAAGATCTCGGTAGAGCTCGACATTGATTGTAGCCTACGAATAGCTATTATATTTGAGCGATCCATTACGCTAATTTAGGTTAGGAGGGCCTTCTTCACCTTAGATTCTCATATTCCATTATTTCTTATTGAGGATATAAGATTACCCAACTAGTTTGTCTATATCCATATATATTCCACATTCACTAGTCATCTCGGCACAACCTCGGGAGGTCGGGTATGAGGAAGAGTTACTTGTAGATTCCCATGCTCGCATGTCACTTTTCCATCACACAAAATTGGTGAACCTGACATGAAACAAACAATTCTTCCTCTTTTATTTTCATTTCTTTCATCCACCTTCACTATTTCCCATTATTTTGTGGGTATTCATATACCCCCCCGAATATGTCAGGATATGATACATATGGCAGAACTCTCTCAAGTCTCGAAGAAAATTATGGTCAAACAAATAGACAACTGTCACCCTTGCTTTCTTCATGGTTTGATAACTAGTCAAGTAATTACTTATCATCTCAAACTCCCCCTTAAAGAACTAGTTCCAGTTCTTCATTCTGAATTGAGGAGTTGGATCAACTTGCAAAAACACAACCACAACCATCAGTCTCTAACAATAGGAATTTTACTGGAGAATCCATTTCATCTCCTTAGGTCTTGGTCAGACCAAAGATTAGTAGACAGTCAGATCCACTCCCATTTTTGGATGAGGAGTACTTAGCACGCTATGCTAGAAGTGAACAACACTTCCAAAACATGTACCCACCTATAGGGAGTTTGTAAATACAATCTCATACCCTACTCCAAGAAAACACCCCCATTCTTCCACCTACGGTAAATGCCCTTGATGAAGCTTGGTAGGGTAATGATCAATTCATAGCAGGGTATCATACCCCTTTACAACCTCAAGGTATACAAAAAATGCCATTGCGGAAAAACACTATGTCTTCACCAATAGAGCTCATTTCAGCCTTAGTTGAGAAGGTTAGAGGGCTGGAAATCGCTCAAGCAAACCAAAATTCATATTTTGAGCAAGTGATAATCTCCAACCCTCCGCATTACCCTAGTCAGGTTGACCTCCTTACAGGAACAAGCATGTTAGGCATGCATCCTCAACACCCGTATAATTACCCACAGCAAACACTAATGATGACCATGTTTTTAAACGCCACTCTGGTTGGAAATATAATACCTCCCGGCTTGACACCAAACAACCCATACCATAACAATGCTCCTCCCTACTTAAAAATTTATTCAAAATCACCACAAGGAGACATATTCTCTTCTCCTGGCATGTTTGTTCAACCACAGGGATTCCCTTATGTCCCTGCAAATACATATGTTATGCCATATCAACAACCCATTCCACCTCCACCCCCTTAGCAAGCACCATCAATGGTCGAGGTCTATGCGGTAGGGATTTATTCAGAATATTTAAAAGAGCCCATAGACTTAACCATATGAATTGTTATGCTTCTACGAACTCTCCCTAATTTACCCAAATATAAAGGGGATGGAGATCCAAATGCACACATTAAGGCCTGTGCCATAGGCATATGGGAATTACTCCCTTGAGATGGGGTTATTTCTAAGATATTACCTAAGACCTTAGATGGTATTTCCCTTGATTGGTATTACAAAATACCTGAAGCCTCGATACACTCATTTAAACAAATCGTGTCATATTTCATCAAAGGTTTTGATATGAACAAATTGTTAAGAATAGGAATCAGGGAATTCTTACATATTAAACAAGAACATAATGAATCCACTAGTCATTTTATTCAAAGATGGCGTATGCTTCTCTTCTCATCAGCAAGTGTTTGAAACATGGATCAAATCGAACTATGTGATTTATTTCTTCATTCTCTCAACAAAGAGATAAAGGAAGAAGTCAAAAAATTCCCACTAAGAACTTACGATGAAGTACTCGAGAGTGCTCTCCAAATCAAGTAAGCAGTGATAGATAGTGGTCATAAGACATATGGGACAAACGGGAAATTAACCACTCCCAATCAAAACACAATGGCCTATCCTAACACTGGGAATGTTAATCAAGGACCTAAAATCCTTAACAAGAACTACAAAGTTACAACATATGGAGTAACTAACCAAACTAAAAGAGAAAACGTTGTAAACATTTCACCACCTATTAATAATTAGCAAAATAATAATTTTACTCCAACAATCAATGCAATGGATTTTAATCATCCACAATGACCATAACAACAACAACAATGACAAATGCAAACACAAGGTCCAAATCAAAACCCAATTGGATATCAGAGTCAAAACCAAAGGCAACAACCTCAAAATTTTAACTCTAACAACTAACAACCTTATCAGAATTTTGGGCCACAACAGGTTTTAAATCAACAGCCTCAAAATTATAATCCCAATTTGTATTGTGGCTTCTACAAGATTCAAGGCCACGATACTAGGACATGTTGTGACTACAATAAATTCATGCAGCGTTTGCCAGAAGATCAAAAGTAACTCTTTATAGATATTTTTTAGCAAATTATGTAGTACCCATGCCAAACACTTATACAGGGGCAATTTCCCCTTAAAATGCACACCTCAAGATCTTTAATGATCCACTCCCAAACCATTCTAACAATAACATGCTAGATCCTAATGGAACAAACAAGGGTGTTATAACAGGAAACAATGATCATGAAGCCTCAACTTCATTAAATCCATTAGTTGCACCCCAACTAGGAACTCGACCCCAAACTAAAATAGGTTGTTTGGTGGAGTTAGACACCGAGCTACCCGTAGAAACCATAACAAGAACATGGGATTATTCTTCTCAACCAACTCCAAGTTATCCATTGGAGCTAGACAACATTCAACAAATGTTGGTAAAACCCATAGACACCTATGATTTAATTAATGAATTAACTAAAACCTTCTCTCACATCTCCTTTTTGGATTTGCTAAAGAACTCTCCTGCCCATAGGGCTAATCTCTTAGAAGCATTAGGCCTTGGTCATCTAATTAACATCACTCCTCCTCTAGAAATGCAAGTAAACCATGTATACTTTGATGTCTACCCTCCAGGGCAGCCAGATAGGGATACTGAGTTTATATTTGATATAAGAAAAATGCCAATAGATGCTGAAATTGCACGAAGAGGTGACCCAAATTTACATTTACAAGTATGGGTTTACAATAATTATGTTAAACGCGTAATGATTGACAATGGGGAAATAGTTAACATATTCCCCTTCACTTTTCTTCAAAAGTTAGGATATGGAGAGACAAACCGTTCCACAACATGAAATACGCTAAGAGGATATGATAGCCTCAAGGACACTTTAATTGGAACCATAGTTTTACCAGTCACTTTAGGACCCAAGACGGTCCTCACAAAATTTTATATTATAGATCGGGAAACCAACTATAATATGATCCTCGGTCAGCCATGGATACACCACATGAAGGCAATCCCTTCCACGTTATTCTAAGAAATAAAATTTCTACACTTAGGGACAATATTTGTGGCACAAGGTGACCCAAAACCCTTTGATATACACCTATCTGATTTGAAGAAAATACCAGGCATTCACTCTGAGTTTGAACTCCCAACAAATAAACATACTAAACCAATTAATTCAAAACAAAAAGAGAAGTTGATACCCAACATAGAATTGGAAATTATAAATCTAGTTGAGGACATTCTAGCACTCAAAAATGAGACCAACATCATAGAAACAGTGTCACTAGGGACTACCATGAAAATTTTCGAGTTGCTAGAGAAAGACTTACCTATTCTCCTTCCATTTGATTCTATGGGTATGGGATGCACCCTGTGAATTGTTTCTCTTCCATCAGAAGAAGTTTTTATGGTAGAAGTAACCGAAGTTGAAGAAATAGATACAAAAAATATCCCAACATCCATTTTTCCAAGAAAATATTGGACTCTCCACTTCGATGGAGTTAGATGTCACTTTGGAGCTAGGGAAGGAGTGATCTTTACTTAACTTGAGGGAAAGATCATACTTTTCAATTTTAGAATTAAAGTTTGAATGTACAAACAATGGAGCTGAGTATGAATCTCTCCTCCTTGGCCTCATTCTAGCCAAAAGAATAGGTTTCGATAACATTAGAGTACTAGGAGACTCGTAACTAGTTGCAAACCAAGACTCTGATGTATATGAAACTAGGGCTGAACATTTACAACTCTACAAAACAACAGTATTAGATCTAAGCAAGGGGTTTAACTTCATATCAATTGAAGCAATCCCACAAGATCAAAACCTTCTCACAGATTCAATAGCAACCTTAGCTTCCCGTTTCACTCCAAATAGTGAGTTGGAAGATACAAATTTCATAGTATCACTTCATACTGAACCATTAGTGCATAAAATACCAACAAACCCACTCCTAACTCATGGAGAAACTGAGAATGATTTTCCTATCATGGATCACTTTAACAGTGATAGAGTCACTCTCAAATATCTAAACACCTATGCAAAGCTACACCTTGCTTACCGCATAGTGGATCTTTCCCTATTACCACATTCCTCTTCCTACTTTAGAAATCCCATGATAGAGTCTCCTCCACAAAAGGATCTCGATATCTATGAGGTAGAATACAAAGAAATCATGGAACTACCTCCATCCCCACCTGAATTTGAAGAAGGTAACGCTTTTTTAATAGAAGAAACCATTGACATAAACATCAGAATGGAGGAAGAACCAAAAATTTTGAAGTTGGTATCCTTGTTAACTCTAGAGGAGATAGAAATACACACCCAAATCCTCAAAGAACATCAAAATGATTTCAAATTTAACTATAACGAAATGACGGGCATTACACCACACATTGCGGTACATAATCTTGTCACTAAACTAGATGCAAAACCAATTAAACAAAAATCAATACCAATGAAACCAAAAGTGGCTCTCATGGTAAAAGAGGAAGTAATAAAACTTCTCCAAGTGGGATTCATCAAACCCGTTGACTATTCATAATGGGTATCTAATATCGTCCCTATTCTCAAAAAGAATGGGAAGATATGCATTTGCATAGATTTTCAGGATATTAACAAAGTTTGTCCCAAGGATGACTTCCCGTTACCATCCATTAAAGTTATTGTTGATGCAACAACTAGATTTGAACTGTTGTCCCTCATGGATGGGTTCTCAAGGTATAATCAGATTAAAATATCTGAACATGATCAAGCCAAAACTACATTCATAACTCCCTGGGGAACTTTTTGCTACGATATTATGCCATTTGGTCTTAAGAATGTCAGTGCTACATATCAACGGGAAATTACATACATATTCCATGATCTTATCCATAAAATTGTGGAATCCTATGTGGATGACTTATTCGCCAAGGCCAAGAAGCCCTATGATCATCTATAAGTACTTCATATCATCCTCTGACAATTAATTGAATATGGTGTCACATTAAACCTAGAGAAGTGCATATTTGGTGTGACAGGAGGTGAAATTCTGGGCTACATTATATCTTCACAAGGTATTGATGTCAATCCATCCAAAATCTGGGATGTTCTCGAAGTGACCCCACCATTGGATGAGTCTAGAATTAGGTCATTTCTTGGGAAACTCAGTGTAATCCCAAGGTTCATCCCAGATTTGAGTTTTTCCATTCATCCAATAAAAAATCTATTAAATAAATATTATAGCATTGATTGTATTGAAGAATGCAGTGAGGCCTTTGAAGCAGTTAAACACTTCTTGTTGTCTCCACCCACACTAATGCCTCCCAGACCAGACCACCCTTTGATCTTATACTCACGGGCCACTAATGTCTTGTTAGCCTACATACTGGCTCAAGAAGACAATGATAACTGAGAACGTGCGGTCTATTTCATTAGCTGAACGTTGCTCAATTATGAAACATGTTATACACAGGTAGAGAGATAATTCATGGCCATAGTCTTTGCAATGAAACATTTAAGATGTATTACATGTTGAACCAATAAACAAGGGTCATTGTAAAGATAGATCATTTATGAACATTCCTCACGTAAGGGTCTTTATCTAAAAAGGTTGGGAGTTTCATAACCTTAATGGGAGAATTTGATTTAGCATTTGTAACTGAAAATCTATTAAGGGACAAATCATTGTAGACTGGTTAGCTAAAAATCCACTAGATGGAGGTGATCTGGTAAATTTGGACTTTCCTGATGAGTGTATATACTCTGTCGAAACCAGGACCCCCATCTCTACATGTCCCTGGTACACTGATATCATCAATTTTATCATGGACCACATATACCTGAAAAGTGCCACATCACAACAAAGAAGGCAGTTACGCATTATCACCACTAAATATGTGGTTTTAGAACAAGTACTCTATCGTAAAGCCTTCAACAACATGCTTCTAAGATGCATCGACACAGAAGAATCCAAGAAGATTCTTTACCCCTGAATCCCATAGTGGGATATGTGGAGGCCACTTTGGTTGTCACACCACTGGTACTTGCAAAATAGATTAAATGGGCTATTTTTGGCCCACTCTCGAACATGGAGTATTTAGTAGAGTTTGTATGTAAGTGCTACAAATTCCAAGAATTCTCTCATGAGATGCACATGCCAACACAATGCTAGAGTGATCAACCTAGTAACCCCCTGGCTCTTCATCACATGGGGTCTAGCTGTGATAGGGAAATTCAGTAACCTTCTTTAACTAGAAGGCCATTACATTTTAAACATTATAGCTATGGAATATTTTACCAAAAATTTTGGGTTGAGGCCATGCCTCATTAATCGTACCAGGTTCAGTAGGTACCAAATACACTAAACCAAATCATTTTTAGGTATGGTGTCCCAAAAGTCATTTCTGCAGATAATGGCACATCCTATTAAGAAATGATGAGGTCCATGAGTTATGCACCACACATTAAAAATAAACCATCACATAGCCTCTCTTTACTACCAGATGTAAAGCCAATTAAAAAAAAGCAGACCAAACAAGCCATTAAAGTGGCTATTCATCCTCAAAAGAGGAAGTCAAGGAAAACTTCTCCAAGTGGGATTCATCAAACCCATTGACTATTCATAATGGGTATCTAATATTGTCCCTATTCTCAAAAAGAATGGGAAGATATGCATTTGCATAGATTTTCAGGATATTAACAAAGTTTTTCCCAAGGATGACTTCCCGTTACCATCCATTAAAGTTATTGTTGATGCAACAGCTAGATTTGAATTGCTGTCCCTCATGGATGGGTTCTCAGGGTATAATCAGATTAAAATATCTGAACATGATCAAGCCAAAACTACATTCATAACTCCCTGGGGAACTTATTTCTACGTTGTCATGCCATTCCGCCTTAAGAATTCCGGCACTACATATCAGCGGGTAATGACATACATATTCCACGATCTTATCCATAAAATTGTGGAATCCTATGTGGATGACTTATTGGCCAAGGCCAAGAAGCCCTATGATCATCTATAAGTACTTCGTATCATCCTCTGACGATTAATTGAATATGGTGTCACATTAAACCCAGAGAAGTGCATATTTGGTGTGACAGGAGGTAAACTTCTGGGCTACGTTATATCTTCACGAGGGATTGATGTCGATCCAGCCAAAATTCGGGCTGTTCTCAAAATGATCCCACCATTGAACAAGTTTAGAATCAGGTCATTTCTTGGGAGACACGGTGCAATCCAAAGGTTCATCCTAGATTTAAGCTTTGTCATTCATCCAATCAACAATCTATTAAAGAAAGATTATAGCATTGATTGGACTAAAGAATGCAATGAGGCCTTCAAAGCAGTTAAATTCTTCTTGTTTTCTCCACCCATGCTAATGCCTCCCAAACCAAACCACCCTTTGATCATATACTCATGAGCCACTCATGTCTCGCTAGCCTACATGCTGGCTCAAGAAGATAATGATAAATGAGAACGCGCGGTCTATTTCATTAGCTGAACGTTTCTCAATTATGAAACATGTTATACACAGGTAGAGAGATAATTCCTGGCCATAATCTTTACAATGAAACATTTAAGACATTACATGTTAAACCAAGAAACAAGGGTCATTGTAAAGATAGATCATTTACGAACATTCCTCACGCAAGGGTCTTTATCTAAAAACACTGGGCGTTTCATAACCTTAATGGGTGAATTTGAGCTAACATTTGTAAACCAAAAATCTGTTAACGGACAAATCATTGTAGACTGGTTAGCTAACAATCCACTAGATGGAGGTGACCTGGTAAATTCTGGACTTTCCTGATGAGTCTATATACTTTGTCGAAACCAGGCCCCCCATCTCTACATGTCCCTGGTACTTTGATATCATCAATTTTATCATAGACCACACATACCCAGAAAGTTCCACATCACAACAAAGAAGGCGGTTACGTATTATCACCACCAAATATGTTATTTTAGAATAAGTACTCTATCATAAAGCCTTCGATGGCATGCTTATAAGATGCATCGACACAGAAGAATCCAAGAAGATTCTTTATGAATCCCACAGTGGGATATGTGGAGGCCACTTTGGTGGTCACGCCACTGCTCACAAAATACATCACATGGGCTATTTTTGGCCCACTCTCAAACATGATGTAGTAGATTTTGTACATAAGTGCCACAAATGCCAAGAATTCTCTCACAAGATTCACATGCCCAAAACAATCCTTGCAACCAATAACGACCTCGTGGCCCTTTTCAACATGGGGTCTAGACTTAATAGGGAAATTCTCTTCCTCATCAACTGATGGCCATAACTTTATAACTATAGCCATGAAATATTTTACCAAATGGGTAGATGTCGTGCCCCTCACCACCATACCAAGTTCGGTAATTGCCAAATTCATTCTGAACCAAATCATTTGCAGCTATGGTGTCCCACAAATCATTATCTCAGATAATGAAACATCCTTTAAAAATGATGAGGTCCATGAGTTATGGATAAAAATTCAAAATAAACCATCACATGGCCTCTCTTTACTACCTTCAAGCCAATGGGCAAGCCGAAGAAACAAACAAAATATTAAAGGCTATTCTCCTCAAAACAGTCAAGGAGAACAAGTGAGATTGGAATCTAAAGCTATATCCGGCATTTTGGGCCCATCGAACCTCAATAAGAACACCAAAAGGAGCAACCCCTTTCTCACTGGTATTCGGGGTAGAAGCAGTTCTCCCACTTGAGATTGAAATACCCAGTCTCTGTATCTCATTACAAGGGATTTTGGACGAAGAAGCTTATAGAGAGGCATGCCTCTCTCAACTCGAAAGCCTTCATGAGGCCAAGCTAAACACCGAACAATGACACAGAGCCTATACTGACCGGATGTGCTGGCAGTATAACAAAAAATGTTTATGAGTGAAAAATATATGAGGGAGATCTAGTTCTAAGACTAGACAACCAGATTGATAAGAAAACCGGTGAAGGGAGGAAGTTCCGGCCCAAGTGGTTGGGCCCATACCAAGTCATGAAAGACTACGGAAATGGTTCGTATCTCTTATGCATACTAGAAGGTGAGGAATTCAATGAAACTGTCAATTCCTTGCATCTTAAACGGTTTTACACATAAGACATTAGAATCACCACTTTTACATTATAGCTACCTACATTGCATTAGTCATTTAGCTATTTCATTATGTCCACTCATTTTGTAAAAATGGTAGTCCAGGAACTTACTCTTAAGTAATCTATTACAAATTAATGAAAATATTGGCAAAAGCATTCAAATAAAATATCCTCAAACATCATCAAGTAATTTCAAATCTTATCATCAAAGTTTGACAAACAAGTATTGACGAAAACCATACCAAGGCCTGCATACTTGGTTTTTCTCTTTCTTTCTACTCGGTAAATTTGTCCTTACCTATGGTCTATTTTAGAAGCTTCTTGGTGTCACATCTATCCCTCTTAAATCTCTTTGAAAGAAAGGATATCCCAAAGTCATAGATCATAAATGTCCAAATCAAATAAAATAAAAAATGCCAAGCAAACAGAATATTTTATTTTACACACTTCTTTGCCCCACCAACCTTTAGTGATAAGCCCACATCTCTTACTAGTGGTGTGAGGTTGGGAAAGGAAAGAAGTTCCCTTACTCACCTATATCTTGCCTTTGGTGACAAACCCATGCTTCTTACTAGTGGCATGAGGCAGGGTGTGGGGGGTCCATTCACACAAATTAAACAAATCTTGGTATGCTATGAAATACAAATCAAATTATATTAAGTGAAAATCCAAATGTCCAAATTCCAAAGAGATCAAATCCTCAAAACCAGATTTTGTCAACCAAGTTACCATTTATAGATCTAAGTCTAGATAAACTAAAAAGTAAGTGGCCTTCTAAGCTTGGTGGTAGTTTTGAGTAGGGTAAGTGTGTAGGTCTAAGTTTGGTTTCTGTCACTGGTTTGTTTGTCTCTCATCATTCCATTCAGTCAAACTCATACAAATTGTGCCCTTCCTAACTCTTGGTGTTGAGCCCTCACATCTTACTAGTTGCATGGAGTTGGGAATGGGGCAAGTTCATCTCTTTATCACTATATATTCATCACGTTTTGCCAACATAAGAAGAAATCATAGATATTTCCCAAAGAGGTCGAAAGTTTGATACTACAATGTGTTCATCATTACATATCAGCATTACAAAAGCATACAAAGTAAAACATTCTATTTACTATCATTTGTTATCCATCGCATACATTCTGAAAAATATGAAAACAGTATACTCTAAAAATATCTATTAGTACACATGTGGAAATAAGTCTCAAAATTCTAGGCATGCCAAGAAATATAGATCCAAAAAGATATATATATATATATATATTAGGTTTCATATACAATGTCATCATGCACTAGGCATGATCAAAATGCTCAATGACCCCAAAAAGTACAAAAAAACTAATATAAATATCCAAAAAAACATTACAAAACAACCTCTCAACCCTTATGGGATCCCTCAGAGGGAGTACGACCACGTCTAGGACTCCGGCTACGCCGGTGCTCCGAATGCACTGAGGGATCACAGTCATGACCAGTAGATGTCTTCTCACTATGAGAATGAATCCTCCTCATCAAGCGCTCGGCCATCCTATATCCAACTACCTCAGTACGGAGAGAAGTCATGATCCTTGCCACCTGCCAGACAGGGGAAAAAACATCGGTATGCCTACCAGCTGCTGAAGGCTCTCCCACATCCTCAGAAAGCTCAACCTGAGTCTTCTCCAAGGGGAGAAACAAGGTATCCACAAATACTCGATGAATAAAGTCTCACCACTCATCAACAGTCATTGCAAATAAAAAAGAAAACAAGCTAGAAAACTATCAAAAATGAAATCAAAAAAATAAAAACAAACAAAATATCAACTAAAGATCTCTAGCTAACAAAATCAAGAGAAGAATGGTAACTCACTCGGATCTCCAAGCCTCCAGGAAGGGTCTCTAGGATCCGTGCCTGCCACTGATGCTACCGCTGATTGTCGTCCCTCTCCCACATCTGGAGAAATGTGATGGCCTACCACAGACTCACCATCTCCCCCTAAATCCTAAGAAGGCAACTCCTCTGAAATCAAAGTCACCCTCTCTGTGCTCTGATCTTCTCTCTCATCCTGTAGGATATCTTGAGTGTTATGCCACTCAGAATTGCTATCATCCTCCTCACCTATCCCACTAGCTCCGGTCTTCATCTCCTCTATCTCCTCCTCTATCTCTCCCCCAGTGAACTCCTTAGACTCGGATTCCATGTCAATGGGCTCATCTTTGTTATGGGTAGGACCAGAAATAATCTGAAGTAAAGGTTCCTAAGGAGCACCGACTACCCCTCGAGCACGAACCACCCTCCTAGCTATGATGGGAACACCAAGAGTGACTATAGTCCAACCGCAGCCTCTAGTACCTCCTCGAGCCTCACGAATAGATCTATACACTGGCCCCACTAGAGGGAACATGTCAATGTATAGGAGACCGAACTACTGTGGTACTCTATCAAAGGGGTGGATCTCCAACTTCCCCGTCTTATCTACCAGTTGACTGGTAGTTTGGCAAGCAATCAATGTAACAGTCTCCTCTCCCCATAACCCTTCCATGGCCTGATAAGGAGTATCCTCCATGTCTACAGTGGTCAAAGAGGCCACTGGCTAGTGAGGAACTCTAAGAATGGTCATCCCTGTCCACCTTGCTTCCCTGATGGCCCCAGGATCCTCTGCCTCTACACCTCTCCCATATGGAGTGATGTGCTCATACACCCAACTCATGACAAGAGTGGGGTGGCTCAGTGACTGTCCCTGTAGTCTGACCACCCTATATAAATCATGGTAGGTGGTCCTGAGGATGTCTACTACTAGAGTGTAAACATGTCCATGGACCTCAATATGTGTAATGATGGGAGCCCAGTAATATAAGAGAGTGTCCCCTCCCTTGTCCCCAATCAATCTCGAAGCAAGGATGCCCATGATAGCCTTGCGGAGCATAGGAATATCTAACTCTACAATGGAGCGAAACTTCACCCCCTTCTTCAACCCCATGGAAACAACAACATCCGCCATATAAGTGACCCACTGAACCACCTGAGATCTTGACACTGCTATCTTAAGAGACAACCACCTCCCAAAGATCAAAACCCCCAATATATGGTAAAAATCTGCTAGGGTGATGGTCCACTCACCCCTAGCTCTAGGAAATCAGAAAGTGTTTCAATCCACATCCCAATATGAAAATAACTCACATAATATGTGACTAGCAGGTGTAACGTGAGGGACCTGTGTAATCCTCTAAATGCAAGCCCTCTGAAGAGTATCTCACTCTGCCTGAGAGAGTTCCTCTAACACTACTGGGAGCCAATCACACTCCCTCTCTCAGCTCCATCTAATGTACTCCTTCTACATCCACCTAAGAACACAAAAAAAGAGTAAGTAACAAAATCTGATTAGAAAAGCTAACAAGAACATGTAAAAATGTTAAAAATATGAAAACAACTAAATTAAACATCTTATTTGCATTTTGTTGTGAATTGTCACCATGTGCAAAGCAGTGGTTCCGTAACCACTGCCTTCTAGGGTGGCGGTCATGTCCCAAAGTAGTGAACGACTCAAAAGCCCTAAAAATGCCTAAAAACAAGAAAAATACACCATTTCAACTAAAATAAAGACCTACCCTATGGTCATCGCCCTAAAGACTCATTTAAAACTAGTATTTTCAAAAATAACCCCCACCAGAAAAATATTTTATCATTTCTACATTTTAGGTTCAAAAATAATAAATTGAGAAGAACTAACCTGAGACTTCACAGGTTGATGTTCCACTCTCAAAGGCATGATCACTATCTCACCATGAACATTTTGACTATACTCTCGTCAAAAACCGTCACCGTGGGTCCCAGAGCTTAAAAACTATCAAATCAATCTGTGCAAATGAATAGTGAAATGAGTTCATTTTATATATATATATATATAGCTTTCTAAAAAAATTGATTTTTAATATCCTTCACAGGGTTAGAACATCGATGGTGGTAAGTTCTAAACCCCGCGCAGATGGTAAGTCGTCATTTCATATCTATTTAGTTGTATTTCTCAATTTATTTTATCTATCTGCACTTGAGTCCCCTTTTTATTTTGCAGATAGCAGGATTTTGGATGGTGACTCTCCAACACACAGGCGTGTCAGGTATAACTCCTAACTCCTCATTTCGGGACTTCCATACTTGGATCCACCATTTTACACCTCTTCATGGCTAAGATGCTTCTCTAAGGGGGTAATATGCATGTACCCAAAATTGTAGGGTATTGCACTACCAAAAATATGTTACACATACCCTAATGATGATACAGGTCTCCTCGCAAGTTGTTCAGGATCAAGAAAAGTTCACCAAGTATACGTTTGTATCCCGTATGCCTCACCTGGTCTCCATGTGCTTTATTCTTCCCTCTCCCCCCCTTTTTCCTTGCATTTTTTTCTTAAGTAACGGGATCACCACCCTGCATGGGCGGCGGTCCCGTGACTGCCGTCTAGGACAGGGCGGCGGTCCCATAACTGCCACCCCGCATAGGGTGGCGGTCCTGTTTGCGTTTTCCAAAAATTTACGACGATCGCATCAAACGTAAAATTTCAATTTCTATCCACATTTTTTAGCTACTTTGCTTTGCATTTATGTTTTGGCCGCTGTGTGAATAGTGTTTTTACTTTGTTTAATGGTAAAATAGTTCCATTCCAAGTTACCTTCTAGTGAATGCATTTGCTATAAATATCCAGCTTGTTTTCAAACAAATGGCCCCTCTCCTTCTCTGTTTAATCATTTAGTCTTTTGAGTTTCTTGCTTAGAATTCCATTAGTTTCATGTTTTACATCCATTGTTGGTCTTTCTTTACTATTTAGAGGTCATTCAATCTTCTTGTTTCAATCTTTCTTCATTTCTCTTCCATGCAAGTAAGTTTAGAGTTAAATAGTTTCATTCTTAGATTAGAATCCATTTAGAGTTGTAGGTTTTGTTTAGTCACAAAAGATAGCTTCTAAAACTCTCGGCGCATTTGTGTTGTATTCCCACAATAAATCCTGCTAGGAATTACATAGTCAAGCTATGTTCACTTGCACTATCTCTCTCTTACTCGCATTGTATTCGGTCTATATCCAAAGCTGCCATTGTTCGAGTGCCTTATTCTGCTGATGCTATCATATACATGCTTTTCTAGATTCAAGAGAACGCCAAGGAAGGAGGAGATTACACTGAGGGGACAAACTCACACACAACTAGATTTACAACTATTCTGTAAATGCCAGGTTTGAGCTATCAAGTTCTAGTTACAACGTATCAAATAGAGTAGTAAATTATTTTATTTCTATCAAAGCTCACTCTCGATATCACCAAGGAAGTTATGGGGATTGATAGTTTCTGAGAAACTATGATTCATTCCTTACTTATTAGGTATGATCGATAGTCTTTCAATTTAAAACAATTAGTTTCTTAGATATTTAGGATAAATTCACAACTTCACAGGAAAATAGCCACACCGGGCTACTTTTTTTGTTTTAATTCTATTACTAGAATAGTTGTCCATTTTCTAAATATATTAGAATATCTCCTCTTTTAATTTCTCTAAAATACTTCATTGAAAATACAAAAATAAAAGAATACATACATAGTGTAGATATATTTTTCATAATTATTTTATTAGTTTTAGTTAAAATTTGAATCATTTTGCATGACAATCATGGGACCTAGAGAGCCCAAAGAATACATATTTGATCCAAAATTTCCTCAACCAAATCTCCCCACAATACTACTTGATATAGATCAAGACCTTAGGATACAGGTCTTTCGAGAAACAGCAAACCTATGAGAAATTAGTGAACAATTGAGAGAGTTAAATATTGAAGATGATAAGGCATACAAATTTTGGTCAAATCATCCTAACTATAGACTTCCTTGATAGGATATCCGTATGACTGTACAAGGACTCGAAAGAGAACAAGTATTTGGTTGCGATCCTTTAGTTCCACAACCTAATGTAGGAGACCTCCTCATTAACATAGACACTATCTTACCCATTCAAGTTTCTAGAACACCTATAAGGTATTCTAAGAAAATTACACAACTTCTAGTTTTAAAAATAGAGGCTAAAAAGGTGTATGATTATTGGATAATCGGAAGGAGAGATTAACTCTTCACATGACCATAGGAGGTCCGACACAACCATAAATTTTCAGTTGTGATCCACAGGTCCCACAAACCAATGGGCCTACTAATCAATTAGACATTGATGTTGGTTTACGAACACTAGTATTTAGATCCTCACCACTTCCACCAGACATTATCACACAATTCTCCTTATTAAACATAGCAGCCAATCAAGCTAAGGATTTCTAGACTAAATTAGATAATCATCCATAAAACCCCAGAGAATCCACTACACCTCCCATCACCATTTTTCATGACCTTGTCTTGAAATATACACGAAGCTCCCATAGGTCACTTCCCACGTATCCAACAGCCAATAAACAGGATCTCAGCAGAGCTCGACATTTATTAGAGCCTCCAAATAGCTATTATATCTGAGCGATCCATTACACCAATTCAGGTTAGGAGGGCCTTCTTTGCCTTAGATTCATAGATTCCATTATTGTGTATTGAGGATATAAGATTTCCCAGCTAGTTTGTCTATATCCATTTTAATTCCACATTCACCGGTCGTCTCGGCACGACCTTGGGAGGTTCGATACGAGGAAGAGTTACTTGTATATTCCCATGCTTGCATGTCACTTTTCCATCACATAGGAACCAAAAATAATGCTCCATTAACATTCAACAGGACACCACAACATGTTGGCATAGTTGGTTTGGTCCGACAAGATTCTGATTGCAAACTATAGCCTCTGAAAGCCCTACATTGACTCAGACTACACTATTTATCACGTTTGCAAATAATAGCACAATGAGAGAACTGGATGCAGAAAAAAAAAACATGAGAGGATTTTTTAGAGGGCCCTAATGTGGAGGTCTCGGATCTAATGAGACATCTCTATGTGCCACAGAGTCTGAGAAATCACCCGTCAAAGATATGGCGTGTTTGGGCCTCAGGGCTCTTCAGGGACTATAGCTGGACAGGGTAGCCCAAAAGCACAGGGAGCATAGGGAACCAAAACGAATCCTCCACTTTCATTCACTAGGCCATAATGATGTGTTGGCATAGTTGGTTCAGTCCCCTGAGCTTCCATTTGCAAACTACAGCCTCTAGCAGCATTACACTAACTAAGACTGCACTATTTCTTGCATTTCCAAACAATAGCACAACAAGCGAATCAGATGGAGATGGAGAAAACCGTGAGAGTATTTTGTATAGGGATTCAACATGGAGCTCTTGGATCTAATGATATTTCTCTAAATGCCGTGGAGTCTGAGAAATCACCCATTCAAGATATGGCGTGTTTGGGCTTTAGGGCTCTTAGGGGACTACGCCTAGACGAGGTAGCCCGAAAGCATGGGCAGTGTAGGAAATGAAAAAAAATCCTCCACTAGTTTTCACCAGGCCATACAGATGTGTTAGCCCAGACGGTTTGGTTCCATAAGCTACCGTTTGCAAAATACAACATCTAGCAGCCTTACACTGACTTAGACTACATTATTTTGCGTGTTTACAAAAAATTAGACAGTGAGAGAACTAGATGAAGATAGAGAAAACCGTGAGAGTATTTCATAGAGGGCTTCAACAAGGAGTTTTCAGATCTAGCGATACATCTTTATGTGACACGGAGTCCGAGAAATCACATGTCAAAGATATAAGGTGTTTTGGTCTCAGGGCTCTTAAGAGACTATGCCCAAACGAGGTAGCCCAAAAACACAGGGAGTGTAGGGAAATAAAATAAAACCTCCGATAGCATTCACCAATCCATTTGGACATGTTGGCATAGTTGGTTTGGTCCCACATGCTACCATTTGTAAAATACAGCATCTAGCAGCCTTACACTGACTTAGACTACACTATTTCATGCGTTTGCAAACAATAGGACAGCGAGAGAACCGAATGGAGATGGAAAAAAATGTGAGAGGATTTCATAGAGTGCCATGACATGGAGATCTTGGATCTAACAAGATGTCTCTAGGTTCCACGGAGTCTGAGAAATCACCCGTCAAAGATATAGCATGATTGGGCCACAGGGCTCTTAAGTGACTACACCCGGATGGGGTAGCCCGAAAGCATGGGAAGCGTAGGGAACCAAAATTAATGCTCCTCTAGCATTCAACATGCCACCTGAATGTTTTTGCATAGTTGGTTCAATTCCATGAGCCTCCGTTTGAAAACTAAAGCCTCTAGCAGCCTTACATTGACTCAGACTGTACTATTTCTTGCATTTACAAACAATAGCACAGTGAGAGAACACAATGGAGATGGAGAAAACCATGAGATCATTTTGTAGAGGGCCCTAACATGGAGGTCTCAGATCTGATGAGACATCTCTAAGTGCCATGAAGTCTGAGAAATCACCCGTCAAAGATATGGTGTGTTTGGGCCTCAGGGCTCTTAAGGGACTATGATGAGTGCATTGTTTGGCTCATTAATATCATTTCTTCAGACTGGAAATACTCTTTTTCATATGACTTATTATTATATGGGGATGTTTTGTGTATTTATATCTTAGTAGGTTTGATGCATTTTCCTTGCTATTGTTTATGAAAACTGATTATCACATGAACCTCTTACTAACTATCTGTGTGAGATCAAATGTGATGATGTGTGCAGGGAATGATGGAAGTTGCTGGTGAATAAGAAGCTTGAGTTCAAAGCATGTGGCTGAAGACTATTTCCATTGAATTGACCTATTAGCATGGGCTTGATTCTAATGGCTCGTAGGAATCTATGTGTTTTAATTGATATTTGATGGACAATGTTTAGTGCCACCTGATATGGTGGATCTTGTAACCAACATTATCTATATGAAGACTTCGTCTTCAGAACTTGGTAGTACAAATTTTTGATTATTGAAGGAGATTATCTACATATATTTCTGGATATATTTTCTATGTTATGAACTTATTTCTAAGTTAATGAAAGCCACGACATTTTGAAAATCAGAAGTTGTTAATCCCTCTATCCAGAGGCAGAGCAAGGGCCCACTCAATCAAGGAGATACGAGGTTACTTTGAGTACATGCATACATTTCTTTGATTATATTTATTGAAATTATCATTCGATAAATCTTACATGCATGCTTTGATTAACTATATATACTTTCTCCATTACTGCTTTCACTTAGAACAGATGTTTTTTTATGCAAGTCTAGTTAACGAATAGTCTTTCTTTTTTCTGAAGTTCCATTTATTCAGTTGTGATTTCATTTGTTAAGAATAAGTGTGTGCGAATTTCATTTTACAATAGAATATTAGTTGTGAAAATTCCTTTCATTTCAAATAGTTGAATTTCATAGAACTGTATTTAATTTCCATAGATTTAAACTGCATAGTACCTAGGACACAACCCTAGTTTAGAATGACACTGACAAAGATTATGTTAGTTAAATGATTGGAAGCATATGATGACCCATCATTTTTGGCATCGTTACCAGGGAAATAACCATAAGCTCCATTATTTTTGGCTCATATGCTATTGGTGTTAATGGAGTTCATATAGGAAACCAGTATTTCTCTTGGACCTTGATTTAAACCAAACAACCTAGATGCATAGGTCACGAGATAACCAAGGGAGATTTATAGCACACAATATTCAACAAATCTCTTTAGATACTTCACAAGAGAGAAACACTGAGAGTGATACAGATTCCAACACAACACCTAGAACCTTTTCCAAGAATTTTGTATCCTCTTCACACCATTCTAAAATGGGGGACGTTGGGAATGTTGAAGACCAAACTTTAGGATGAACCTTTACATACCCCATTGTCCTCAATACAGATGAGGATGCACCCATGAAAAACATCTCACCATCCATCCTCCCCCTCTTTCGATGAATGACCAAAGAAGACCTTGATCATTTAAAATCCTATGCCAGACATATGACTATTGAACTGATAATAAAAATTTGAAACTATTTCCCTCCACTCTCAAAGATTTTGATATGAGATGATTTATGAGGTTACTATCTAACTCCATTAATTCATGGGAAGCCATGGAAACAACCTTCCTAGATAAATACCAAGACTATTGTAGGGGAAGGGATAGGAAGGAAAAGTTCTTCCAAATACAGCAAAAGGAAGATGAGACTCTGGATAGATTCCTCTTTCTCCATAAACGTAGTGGGTATGAGTTACATGCAAACATCACTAAAACAGTCTTTATGAAAGGACTGGATGAGGAAACCAAGGATTCTCTCCATCTCATGGGAGGAGGAGACGTGCATAAACTCACCATGGAACAAATCATTGAGTTATGTAGAAGATATTCTAGAAGACATGGAGGAATACAAAGAAAACAAACATCCAAGTCTTTGGGTACCTCTGAACTTCTAGAAGAAATGGCCAACATGAAAATATACATTCTACTACAATTAACATAAACCATAGATGGACTCAAGGAAAAAGCCACCCCTGCTAAATAACCATTGGAAATGTATTACCCTAAATGTCAGAAGAGACACCCCTTGAGAGAATGTCCTTTGGATGTCACAGACATGTGCTTAATTTGTGAAGTTACTGACCATGAAACTAAGCATTGCACACTTCTACCATAGTTGAAGGGAGGTTTGAATTTCATCTCTAAAACAAGTGCTGAATTAAATTTTGTCCAAAGACCAAACAATCAGGGTGGGTTCCCATCTAGACCAACTTAGAATCCCTAGAGAATTACATGGCCAAATCAAGCCTCTCAGTCTTCTTAGGGACAACCTGAGTGGGAAAACTCAAAATGGATGACTTATCCATATCCACCACCTTGGAAAAATCCCTACACTCAGCTCGGTTGGGCTCCACCACCCACAGCCAATCCTTGGCACAATCAGGAGTGGATTTCTCAACAAAATTTTAGTGAAAATTAGTCCTGGGCACCAATACTTTCTCCATTCTGCTTTTCACTTAGAACCTATGTTTTGTTTAATGCAAGTCTATTAACGATAGTCTTTCTTTTTTCTGAAGTTCCATTTATTCAGTTGTGATTTCATTTGTTAAGAATAAGTGTGTGCGAATTTCATTTTACAATAGAATATTAGTTGTGAAAATTCCTTTCATTTCAAATAGTTGAATTTCATAGAACTGTATTTAATTTCCATAGATTTAAACTGCATAGTACCTAGGACACAACCCTAGTTTAGAATGACACTGACAAAGATTATGTTAGTTAAATGATTGGAAGCATATGATGACCCATCATTTTTGGCATCGTTACCAGGGAAATAACCATAAGCTCCATTATTTTTGGCTCATATGCTATTGGTGTTAATGGAGTTCATATAGGAAACCAGTATTTCTCTTGGACCTTGATTTAAACCAATCAACCTAGATGCATAAGTCATGAGATAACCAAGGGAGATTTATAGCACACAATATTCAACAAATCTCTTTAGATACTTCACAAGAGAGAAACACTGAGAGTGATACAGATTCCAACACAACACCTAGAACCTTTTCCAAGAATTTTGTATCCTCTTCACACCATTCTAAAATGGGGGACGTTGGGAATGTTGAAGACCAAACTTTAGGATGACCCTTTACATACCCCATTGTCCTCAATACAGATGAGGATGCACCCATGAAAAACATCTCACCATCCATCCTCCCCCTCTTTCGATGAATGACCAAAGAAGACCTTGATCATTTTCTATTTGAATTTAAAATCCTATGCCAGACATATGACTATTGAACTGATAATAAAAATTTGAAACTATTTCCCTCCACTCTCAAAGATTTTGATATGAGATGATTTATGAGGTTACTATCTAACTCCATTAATTCATGGGAAGCCATGGAAACAACCTTCCTAGATAAATACCAAGACTATTGTAGGGGAAGGGATAGGAAGGAAAAGTTCTTCCAAATACAGCAAAAGGAAGATGAGACTCTGGATAGATTCCTCTTTCTCCATAAACGTAGTGGGTATGAGTTACATGCAAACATCACTAAAACAGTCTTTATGAAAGGACTGGATGAGGAAACCAAGGATTCTCTCCATCTCATGGGAGGAGGAGACGTGCATAAACTCACCATGGAACAAATCATTGAGTTATGTAGAAGATATTCTAGAAGACATGGAGGAATACAAAGAAAACAAACATCCAAGTCTTTGGGTACCTCTAAACTTCTAGAAGAAATGGCCAACATGAAAATATACATTCTACTACAATTAACATAAACCATAGATGGACTCAAGGAAAAAGCCACCCCTGCTAAATAACCATTGGAAATGTATTACCCTAAATGTCAGAAGAGACACCCCTTGAGAGAATGTCCTTTGGATGTCACAGACATGTGCTTAATTTGTGAAGTTACTGACCATGAAACTAATCATTGCACACTTCTACCATAGTTGAAGGGAGGTTTGAATTTCATCTCTAAAACAAGTGCTGAATTAAATTTTGTCCAAAGACCAAACAATCAGGGTGGGTTCCCATCTAGACCAACTTAGAATCCCTAGAGAATTCCATGGCCAAATCAAGCCTCTCAGTCTTCTTAGGGACAACCTGAGTGGGAAAACTCAAAATGGATGACTTATCCATATCCACCACCTTGGAAAAATCCCTACACTCAGCTCGGTTGGGCTCCACCACCCACAGCCAATCCTTGGCACAATCAGGAGTGGATTTCTCAACAAAATTTTAGTGAAAATTAGTCCTGGGCACCACTACAAAATGGTAATCAACAACGCAGGTTCCAGTAACCACAATAAGCTTTCATTCCTCCACCTCAAGCCTACCAAAATCAAGGACAAGCAACACAAACACCAACTTCTAGCCCAGCCAGTATCCAATCCTAAAAATCAATAGATAACTTCGATTGATGACATAGACTCAAGTAACACAATGCAAGTTAACACTATTGGTAATTTATAACTATGATCTGGAAAAATATTGAACCCTCCTGTTGTTATCACAAAACTGCCTGATGATGCCGATAAGGAAGAAAACCTTGAGGGTAATACTAGTTCTTCACCAATTCCAGATAAACATGGTGATCAAATACTCAAACAGACTACAACCCCTTTTCCTGAGTGATTACAAAACACTCAAACTTCAGATGAAACAAAACTAGTTCAGGAATTAAAAAAGTACATATTGAGGTTCCACTATTGCGTGGAATAAGGGACATCCCTGAACTAAACCAAACCATTAGAAATGAGTGTATAAAGACACTAGGAAGAAAAAATAAATACCCAAAGACTGTTATAGTCAAAGGGAATTTGGCTGATTTAGTTGCTGGCACCCTTATCTCACCAAAATATGGGGATCCTGGGAGCCCTGTCATTACTATTTTTATAAACAACCAGTCAATATCTAATGTTTTGGTGGATCTTGGTGCTACTATTAATGTCATCACAACAGAAATGTTTGACCTGCTATCCTTAACAGGACTTCAACCAACCAACACTATTATGTAATTAGAAGATCAATCCATTGTTGTACCTGATGGTGTGATTGAAGATATAATGGTCACTGTTGAATCATGGAAGTACCTAGTTGATTTCATGGTTTTGCAGCCTAAATCTCAGAAGTTGGGATATCCAGTCATCTTGGGAAGACATTGGTTGGCTACGGTTACTACTTACATTGACTGTAGGTCGGGCAACATGACAATTCTAAATGGGAAGAAATCCAAACACATTTCATTATATCCTCCTACCCAACCTTATATGAACAATTATGACCAGGTATGCGTGGATTCTTTGGATGCTAACTCTTTGAGTTCTTCTTTTCTGGCCACTATTGTAGTACACAATCATATGGTGGAAGCTGCAGAGTCATATACACTAATTGATTCTAAGGACTCTATGACTATGGAAATCAGCACTACTGCTATGGAATCCGGAATACCAGCATTAGACATTACCTCTGCTGAGTCTGGTAGGAAACTCTATGCTTATAATTCTGAACATTTAGTTCCTAATTTTTATTGTCCTTTAACCAAGGTTCTATCTTTTAACAACATATCCATCCTCCACATGATTCAACCCCATGTTTTCCCATTGAATTATTTTATCACTAGTATAGATCTTGCTCTTGTGAATGATACCAAGCAGGTGCTTTCCAGTATGGGTAGAGAGATGATTATAGGTAGTGACTTGGAGGTCAATCAAGAAGCTAGGGTGCTTGAGGTTCTAAAGAAAAATTCCCATGCTTTTTCTTGGGATTACACTGATATGAAAGGAGTTCATCCTAGCATATGTACACATCATATTTACACCAATGATGTCAAACCTATAAGGCAGCCGCAACAAAGAATTAATCCAGCATTGAGAGACACAGTCAAAATTGAGATCAAAAAACTCCTAAAGGTAGGTTTCATCTATCCTATATCTGATAGTCAATGGGTTTCCCCATTAGTTATTATTCCCAAGAATAATGGCAAGTGGTGAATATGTGTTGATTATAGGGAACTTAACAAAGACATCAAGAAGGATTATTTTCCCCTACCTTTCATTGACCAAGTCCTGGACAATTTGGCTGATAAGAAATATTTTTCTTTCTTAGATGGGTTTAGTGGGTATAATCAAATTAGTATTGTCCCTGTTGATCAGGATAAGACTACTTTTACGTGCCCTTAGGGTACATTCACTTACAGAGTCTTACCTTTTGGGCTTTATAATGCCCCTACTACATTTCAACGGGCAGTCTTGGCCATTTTTATAGATCTTGCTAATGTCTGTGTTGAGGTTTACATGGATGATTTCACTGTCCATGGATCCACTTTTGAAGAATCTTTGAATAATATTGATAAAGTACTCAGTTGATGTGAACAACACCAACTATCTCTGAGTCATGAAAAATGTCTAATGATGGTTGATCAAGGAATTGTCTTAGGTCATCATGTTTCAGCCCCAAGGTATACAAGTGGATCCCAAAAAGATATCAGTCATCACCCAATTACCTACACTAGCTAATCAGACTGACATCAAAAGTTTCCTTGGCCATGTAGGTTATTACCGCCATTTCATAAAATATTTTAGCAAAATTTCTGCCCCAATGTTTTCATTACCAACCAAATATTGTGTTTTTGAATGGTCTCCTCAATGTCAATAGGCATTTGATTCTATAAAAGAAAAGCTGACAACAGCCCCTATCTTATGTGGCCCTGACTGGGGATAACCTTTCCATATCCACACTGATGCTTCTAATATAGTCATGGGCACTGTCCTTGGACAAAAATACTCAGAAGATCATATGTATGTAATTTATTTTATTAGCAAAAATATGACTCCTACGGAAAATAATTACACTACTATGAAAAAAGAGTTTTTGGCTATTGTCTATGCTTTGAATAAATTTCTTCATTACATCACTAGATATAAATTTTCTTTTTACACTGACCACTCTACCATTCGATATTTGATGAACAAACTAGTGGTTGGCAGAAGGCTTATTCACTAGTTACTCATGTTGCAAGAATTCAATCTCACTATTATAGATAAGCTTGGGAAATCTAACGTTGTTGCTGACTTTCTTTCCAAAATAAATGTTTTAGGTGATGACAAAGCAGTCTAAGACCAATTTCCCAATGAACACTTGTTTTCTATCTCTACTAAGACTCCCTGGTTCGCTGATATTGCAAATTATTTAACAACAGGGAAGTTTTCTACCTATTTTACTTATAAGGAAAGAAGGTGATTGGTTAGAAATAGTGCAACATATAAATGGTGTAAAAAATTCTTATTTAAATGTTGTCTTGACATGGTTCTTCATAGGTGTGTTTGAGAGGATGAGGTACATGACATACCGCGAGTGTGTCATGATGAGCCAAGAGGTGGACATTATTCAGTTAAATGAACAATTCACAAGATCCTTCGAGTAGCGTACTATTGGCCTTCCCTCCATAAGACTGTCAAAAAGTATATGTGGTGGTGTGATGCATGCCAATGATTGGGAAAACCTACACTTTATATAGAAATACCTCTGAATCCTCAGTTGGTTCTGGACCATTTGATCCTCCATCTTTCGGGAAGGAGTATCTCTTGGTATGCATGGACTATGTCACCAAATGGGCTGAAGTTCAAGTATTGACATCTACTAATGAAGATGTTGTTGCTGATTTTTTCTACAACTGGATATTGCTGCGATTTGAAGCACTAAGGGCCATTGTATCTGATCAAGGTCCTCAATTTGTTTCAAATATAATTGAAGCTTTCTTGGAAATCTATAGAATTAAACATCGGAAATCATCACCATATCACCCCCAATCTAATCGGAAAGTAGAGGTAACCAATTGAGAACTCAAGAATATTCTAACTAAGGTGGTAAATGCCAATAGAAATAATTGGTTACCAAAGCTTCTTGAGGTCATCTGGGCCTACAACACGACTTGGAAAAAAACTACTGGTTTTTCTCCCTATGAGCCAGTCTTTGGGAAGAAGCCACTGTTACTTGTTGAGTTTGAGTTGCGTACCTGGTGAATAGCGTTGGAAGTTGGGATCGATTTGGATGAAGCACAACGTGAACAAGTGTTGCAACTAAATGAATTAGATGAAATGTGAATGGAGGCACAATAGTAGATAGAAATTCTACAACATCAGCAGAAAACTTGGCATGATGCTCACATAAAAAAAAGGACATTTCATGAGGGACAGTGGGTTTTACTCTTTGATTCCTGCTATCAATAGTTTAAAGGAAAGTTGCGTACACATTGGTTAGGTCCCTATCAGGTAAATCAAGTGTTTGATAATGGATCTATTTGATTGATATCGATTGATGGAGACAAATAGTCTCTTCTGGTGAATGGGCATAGGCTTTGAGTTTATCACCAACCACTGGATAAGAAGACTTTCACCAATGACATTCTGTTATGAACAGACATGCATGCTGAGGAGGATCTTTGCCTCTCAATCATGGAGTAATCAATCTCCTACAAATTCAATAAAGGAAGATGATCCTTCATTCGATCTTCTTCCCTTAGTTAGCAGTATTTCTTGTAATTTCCAATAAATGCTGGAATTTTCATTATTTCTACTGCCGCTAATCACATTTCATCCCAAACTACAGGGTGTAGGAATCTACGGATATCGGCTAACTAAATTTGGCATGGGTAAGTGAATTTTAACTTGCTAATGATATTTCCATGCAAAACATTTCCCCATGTATGCATTTGTCATTATTACGCCATCATGAAATGATTGCTATGGTCATTCTGGATCTCTTTCTAAATCCTGCTCTATGAATGACAACATAAAAGGAGTAATGGCTCATAATCACCACATGCCTTGATGTGTCGCACTCTCTAATGTTAGGACAGGTGGCACTCACTCCTCAACCATGGGATATGTGCCACCACAAAAATCTTAAACTCACATGGGTGGCCAGTCTCATCACTATTTTTCCACCATCACCTTCGCTTGATGTTGTGCTACCCAAGGAATATGGTGTCATTTGAAATTTAATGATTCTTGAACTGCTTCTTCCCGTTGTTGTATGCACATCAAACACGAGTAGTTTTATCAAACACTAGACGGGAAGTGGAAGAGATGCTATTCTCTAGTTTTTTTGCTACCGAGTATTACTCACCTTTGGCTTCAGCATGGGACCGCGAAAGACATCAGAACCTACTTCACTAGACTCCTTACGCAAGAATTCCACCCTTTCATAGGTATTTCATGATTTTGGATGGCTGGATTTCATTCAGCAATTTGAAGGTTTCAATGAGGGCATTGTGGAAGAGTTCTTGAACAATTTTGAGTCCACCTGTTTGCAAGTTGGTTGAAGATGAGTTGAAATTACTAGTCAGGTCATTTTTGACGTATCTGGCCTGCCAAACTTTTGTTTAAAGGTTATGATGAATTACACTTTACAAAGCCTAATTGCTTAGTTTCACAACAAAGGAGAGGCACTCCTAGAGGTCATCCTGACTCCATTAGGTGTCCAGAAGGGTGTTAAGCGGACAAGTCTACCTAGAATCTGGGGCGAGATTGCGAAATGGGTCAACCGATATTTCATATGCGATGGTCAGGCCTCTATTCTAGGTGGTGATGCAATCAAAATGTTCATCCACCTTAAAAAGGGACATGTCAACTAGGCCCTTTGGGTAAATCTACTAGATTACCTCGCAGAATCCATCATTAAATTTTTCTAGAAACACCGGTCCAGTGGAGGCAAGTCTATGATTAAACACCTGGGGATGATTCATCTATTGTGTTCACACCAAGTCTTCTTTAGACCAAAGTAGAGGCTTGAGGGATGTGCTGGTGGCAAAGGCTCCAGGCCAAAGAAATTAAAATCTGGTCTCTCTTCTATACCTCGGTCTACCCTTGCATCGGGCCCTTGCCCTTCACATAGCCAAGCAGAGTAGTTGATGCTCCTAAGCATGCAGACACAGTTGGTACTCTTGAGGATCCATTTATGATTCAAAAGGAAAGTGTAACATTGCCCCATCTTCCTCCATGCAACTACGTTCCTGGTAGCTTAGCTCATTTTTGCAGACAGGTGGTTTCCAATCGGAGTCCTTACCTGATGATACCACCCACATTCGGGAGGAACTGCATAAGGAGGATGACATGGCCTCTCCATCATCTATTGCTCCTTCATTTATAGAAATTGACACTGTGACTCCTAAAATTCTTGACACCCAAGTGGCCTCTTCTCACAACTATCTGGAGGAAATCACACTGCTAAAATCTCAGTTACAAGGTATGGAAGAAACCAACCTTTTATTACAAGCCGAATTTACACAAAATACAGTAGAAAAATTTTGGGAGATTGCTGCCCTGCAGCTTGAAGTGAGTTGTTTAAAGCGACAACATGATAAGAGTCTTACCCTCTTGAATAGTTTCCAATAGTTATACCTTCAGGAAAGGGAATTGTGGAAGGAAAATCAAAAATTAAAATAGGAAAAAGAATCTATAGAAGAGGAAAAAAAAAAAGTAACATCTATTTTAGAATTTGTCTATCCTTTGGCCATCAAACTACTATCATGTAGGAAACCCTCCTCAATCTACAGCATGTATGTCCAAGAACAATTTTATTCTTGGCAGTTATTTCAATTGTGTTCTCAAGCCCCTCATGAAATTCCCAATGGCCCTAGTTTTTTATCAGTTTACAAGTGCAGTACTCCAGAAATTCAAAATTTGCTCTGTGAATTTTATCTACATAACATGATAGTTACCAATGTCCCTAATTTCTTGATCAACCTATTTGTGGGTGATTTTCAAATTAAATTCTTTCAGTCTATATTGCGGAATCAGATAATTTGGGGGCAGAAAACAGACAATTTCAATAACACTGCTTAGTCCATCAGATTTCACATTCACCCAACTCATCATATAGATGTCACCCTGTGGAAAAAAATTCAATTATTTTACTATCAGGTAGGGGTTGGGGTGAATACTTCTTAGATTTTGCTTCAGTGTGTTATTGATTTTGAAAATTACAGTCAGGTGAATTTTGGGGTTGCTTAGATAGCTTGTGATAGGAGATGGGATAATTTAAGCCTTCCTTTGAAACATAAGGAGGTTATCTCTCCCCAAAAATTGAGTTGGAGCATGCGTAGGGGTGATTCCCTCATCACCATTATCAAACAAACTATAGAGAAAACCAACCAGCAATACACTAATGAATGGGCATGCCTCCAAGTACGGACACCACTCCTCTTGAGCCCTGTCACTACCTAGTAGAATAATGAAGCACAATCCCATGATAGTTTCATTGCCTAGGTGGAAATTACCTCCAATACTCAGGGCTTCAAGAATACAAAAAAGCAATACGCTGATCAATTCGAGGATTATGACATGGCTAAACAACTTGGAAGGTGAGCAAGGCACAAATGAGTTCCTTTGGGACATGCAACAGGTAAATTCATGGGGAAAATGATGAGTGCATTATTTGGCTCATTAATATCATTTCTTCAGACTGGAAATACTCTTTGTAATATGACTTATTAGTATATGGGGATGTTTTGTGTAGTTATATCTTAGTAGGTTTGATGCATTTTCCTTTCTATTGTTTATGAAAACTGATTATCACATGAACCTCCTACTAACTATCTTTGTGAGATCAAACGTGATGATGTGTGTAGGGAATAATGGAAGTTGTTGGTGGATAAGAATCCTGAGTTCGAAGCATGCGGCTGAAGACTATTTCCATCAAATTGACCTATTAGCATGGGCTTGATTCTAACGGCCCATAGGAATCTGTGTTTTAATTAATATTTGATGGACAATGTTTAATGCTGCCTGATATGGCAGATCTTGTAACCAACATTATCTATATGAAGACTTTGTCTTCAGAACTTGGTAGTAACACTTTTTTATTATTGAAGGAGATTATCTGCATACAGTTCTGGATATCTTTTCTATGTTATGAACTTATTTCTAAGTTAATGAAAGCCATGGAATTTTGAGAATCAGAAGTTGTTAATCCCTCTATCCCGAGGAAGAGCAAGGGCCCACTCAACTGAGGAGATACGAGGTTACTTAGAGTACATGCATACAGTGCTTTGATTATATTTACTACAATTGTCATTTGATAAATATTACATCCATACTTTGATTAAATATATCTTCGTTCTCCATTACTACTTTCACTTATAACATATGCTTTTGTTATGCAAGTCTAGTTTATGAATAGTCTTGCTTTCTACTAAAGTTCCATTTATTCAGTTGTGATTTCATTTGTTAAGAATAAATGTGTGCGAATTTCATTTTATAATAGAAGATTAGTTGTTAAAATTCCTTTCATTGCAAATAGTTGAATTCTGTAGAACTGTACTTAATTTCTGTAGATTTAAAATGCATTTCTGTAGGATAGTCATTAAACTAAGAAACCCCCCAATAGACCCAATGTATAACTAGTTCTCCTAGACTCCATTACATATTACCTAGGAGACAACCCTGGTTTAGAATGACACTGACAAAGATTATGTTAGTTAAATGATTGGAAGCATACGACGACCCATCAGACTACGCCCAGACAGGGTAGCCCGAAAGCACATGGAGCATAGGGAACAAAAATGAATCCTCCACTAGAATTCACTAGGCCACCATGATGTTTTAGAGTAGTTGGTTTAGTCCATGAGCTTCCATTTGCAAACTACAACCTCTACAAGTGCTACATTGACTAGGACTACACTATTTCTCATGTTTATAAACAATAGCATAGTGAGAGAACCAGATGGAGATGGAGAAAACCGTGAGAACATTTCATAGAGGGCTTTAATGTGGAGGTCTCAGATCTAACGAGACGTCTCTAGGTGCCATGGATTCCGAGAAATCACCCATTGAAGATATGGCGTATTTGGGCCTCAGGGATCTTAAGGGACTACGCCCAGACGAGGTATCCTGAAAGCACATGCAATGTAGGGAATGAAAAAAAATCCTCCACTAGTGTTCACCAAGCCATATGGATGTGTTGGCCTAGACGGTTCGGTCTCATAAGCTATTGTTTGCAAAATACAACATCTAGTAGTTTTACACTGACTTAGACTACACTATTTCATGCCTTTACAAAAAATAGGATAGTGAGAGAACCAGATGGAGATGGAGAAAACCATGAGAGGATTTCATATAGGGATTCAACATGGAGGTTTTGAATCTAACGAGACATCTCTAGGTGCCACGGAGTCTGAGAAATCACATGTAAAAGATATAATGTGTTTTTGTATTAGGGCTTTTAAGGGACTACGCTTGAATGAGGTAGCTCAAAAGCACATGGAGCGTAGGGAACAAAAAAAACCTCCAGTAGCATTCACTAGGCCATTTAGATGTGTTGGCATAGTTGGTTTGGTCCCACATGCTACCATTTGTAAAATACAACATCTAGCAGCCTTATATTGACTTAGACTACACTATTTCACATGTTTGCAAACAATAGGACAACGAGAGAACCGAATGGAGATGGTAAAAACTGCGAGATAATTTTTTAGAGTGCCCTGACATGGAGCTCTCAAATATGATGAGACATCTCTAGGTGCCATGAAGTCTGAGAAATCACCTGTCGAAGATATGGAGTGATTGGGCCTCAGAGATCTTAAGTGACTACGCTAGGACGGGGTAGCCCGAAAGCACGAGGAGTGTAGGGAACCAAAAAAAAATCCTCCTCTAGCATTCACTAGGCCACCTTGACATGTTGGCATAGTTGGTTTGGTCTCATGAGCTTCTGTTTACAAACTACATCCTCTGGAAGCCCTACATTGACTCAAACTGCACTATTTCATACGTTTGCAAACAATAGCATAGCGAGAGAACCGGATGGATACGGAGAAAGCCAAGAGAGAATTTCATAGAGGGCCCAAATGTGGAGCTCTTGGATCTAATGAGACATCTCTAGGTGTCATGCAGTCTGAGAAATCACCTGTAAAAGATATGGCCTTATTGGGCTTCAAGGCTCTTAAGCAACTACGCCTGGATGGGGTAGCCCGAAAGCACAGGGAGCATAGGGAACCAAAATGAAGCCTCCACTAGCGTTCACCAAGCCACCGCGATGTTTTGGTGTAGTTGGTTCAGTCCCATGAGCTTCCGTTTGCAAAGTACAACCTCTGGCATCCCTACACTGACTGAAACTACACTATTTCGAGTGCTTGCAAACAATAGCACAGTGAGAGAACCAGATGGATACGGAGTAAACCGCAAGAGGCTTTCGTAGACTACAGAAATCTAACCTAAATAGTTAGAGTAATAGACTAAATCAACATTCTATTTCTCACATATAAAATGAATTTCTATCTTTAAAAAAGAAATGATGGATGAATGCTTAATCAAAAAATAAATTACAATTCTAAACGAGTTTCAAGCTCAACTATCAATACTTAATTGCAGTTTTTCTTGCCAGTATGCTGCTTTTGGAACTGCCTAGTTTAATTTGTGAAGTTGAAGCAACTGAGATTAATAAAAATAATCAACTTGGCATGTTTTCCTTAAGATTATCCATGATTCTATCAACAACATCACATAGATCTTCCATTCTAGTTAAGTTGTGATCCCTCCACACTTCCCATTTTTCCTTTTCCTCCACTCGTATCTTCTCTTTAAGTTCTGTTATCCCCAAATCAGAGCACCCCTGTGCATGTATTTGAACTCACAGTGTGATTGGATAACATGGGTACTATCTCCAAGTTGTGGGACTTGCTACTTGAGACAGACCTCCAGAGAAAGCTGGTTCTTGCTCCTAAACTACCTGCCACAATCTACTCTAATGCAGGGTAAGCTAACTATTCTAATCTAAATTTCCAAGGGACCAGGGAGAGAGAATACATAAAATGAAATCCTACACTAAAGCGGTGATACACCAGAAAAGGAGGGTGTGAGAGTAATCTCCAAATGTGTGAAATACAGAGGGAAAGTGCACACTAGAAGAGGTGATGACAGTTCACCATAATCTAGCAAAATGCATTCACAACAATATTCCAAGCATACACAATGTTAGTGAATTCTTGCAAGAACATAATAATAGACACAATATTCTTGTAGAAAGATAAAAGGGGCAAGAAGAATGCAAGAAAACACAGCAGGGGAAGGTACATCCACAAACTTTGTATTTTATTGCTTCCTGGTATGCACAGTTCAGTCTATTACAAGATAAGGGCCTGGATCACCATGCAAGGAGTCCACTACAAGGGCCTGCAACACACTAGCTTCACAAAGCAATTTTGACAGAGATTTGCTACCCAAAAACTCTCTCCCATACAATGAGCCCAACACTCCAATTTATAGAAAAAATGAGAAGGAGAAGAGAAGGGAAAATAGAAATCCCGAAATCTATCCTTCAACCACCTATAAGAAACATTAAATTGAGTGAAATGATTGTATATTACTAGCAAAAGGCTCCCCATACTGTCCCATGTGCTGGAGCAGAGAAAGAATGATGACCATGGCTCTTAATTGCACTCCCAGCTACCAAATAAAACACTGTTCTGAACCTGGCGACATTTTCTTTAAAAAAATCAATTAATTTCTGATCAAATATGGAATTTCTTGATTTATATGCATCGGGCTCGGAACCATGATTCCAATGGTACCAATTTTGTGCAATTTCATTGAGAAATGCAAAAGTTATGGCCTTCTGAGTGCGGGCAGCTATTTTGGGTCTGGCAGGCGTTTTCTGTCATTTGACGGGAATGAACATTAACTGACTGGAGCTGAATATGTTTCTCTTAATTAAATATATCTACCCTCATTAAAAATAATAAATCCAATTTCTGTGGTGTAGAGGATTTCGTGCTCGTTTCAGAAAGTCCAATTTTGTGAAAATCGGAGCTCGGAGTCAAAAGTTATGGCTGTTTGAAGTTTCGCAGGTCAAACGTTGACTTTTCCTCTTCTGTCTTCACCCATTTCGCGCTTTCGCATCCCACGCGTCCCTCGCGTACTTTTTTCCCGGCTGTCCCAGATGAAAAAATCTTCCTTCGGGTGATCCGCGCTTTCACGTCCCACGCGTCCCTCGCGTACTTTTGTCCCGGCTGTCCCGGACGAAAAAATATTCCTTCAGGCGATCCGTGCTTTCACGTCCCTCGCGTACTTTTGTCCCGGCTATCCCAGAGACTAAGACTTAGCCATTTTTCATGATTTTTTCTGGCCCGAGCCTATCTTCTTGGGGTGAATTTTGGATAACAAGTTCTTCTAGATGTTTTTGGGTAATGAAATTGAATCTTTATGACTTTCAGGAGGCATTTCTTCTTGAATCATAGTGACATATTCACCTAATTTGTATTCTTCATGATGTTCATTGTCATCTAAAGTTGAAGACTGAATATTTATATGGCCTTTGGCTTCTTTTTGGGAACAAACAACCTTTTGTAATGTCCAAAAAAATTCAGGATCTTCATTCTCTGTTTGATAAAAGATATCCATTCTTGCAAAATAAACAGTTGGAACATTGGTGGTCTCCCTAAAAAAAATAAGTTCATAGTCTACATAGTTTCATCCTATGGAAAAATCATTAAACATTGGTGGTTTCCTCCACCTGTGCTTTCGGGCTACCCCTTCCGGGCATAGTCACTTAAGAGCCCAGAGGTCCTATCACGCCATATCTTTGATGAGTGGTTTATTAGACTCTGTGGCACCTAGAGATTTCTCGTCATATCTGAGACCTCCACATTGGGGCCCTCTACGAAAGCCTCTCGCGGTTTTCTCCATCTGCATCTAGCTCTCTCACTGTGCCATTATTGCAAATGCGAGAAATAGTGCAGTCTAAGTCAGTGTAGGGATGCAAGACACTGTAGTTTTCAAATGGAAGCTTATGGGATCAAACCAAATATGCAAACATGTTAGGCTGGCATGGTGAATGCTATTTGAGCATTTGTTTTGGTTCCCTACGCTCCTCGTGCTTTTGGGCTACCTTGTCTGAGTGTAGTCGCTTAAGAGCCCTGAGGCCCAATCATGCCATATATTCGACGGGTGATTTCTCAGACACTATGGCACCTAGATACATCTCATTAGATCCAAGAGCTCCATGTTGGGGCACTCTACGAAAGTCTCTCATGGTTTTTTCCATCTCCATTTGGTTCTCTCATTGTCTTATTGTTTACAAACACATGAAATAGTGTAGTCTAAGTCAGTGTAAGGCTACTAGATATTGTATTTTGCAAATGGTAGCATGTGGGACCAAACCATCTGTGCCAAAATGTCTAAATGGCTTGATGAATGCTAGTGGCAGATTTGTTTTGGTTCCCTATGCTCCTCGTGCTTTCAGGCTACCTCGTTTGGGCATAGTCTCTTTAGAGCCCTAAGACCAAAACACCTTATATCTTCGACACGTGATTTCTCAGACTCTGTGGCACCTAGAGATGTCTCGTTGGATCCAAAAAATCCATGTTGAAGCCCTATACAAAATCCTCTCACTGTTTTCTCCATCTCCATCCGGTTCTCTAGATGTCCTATTGTTTGTAAACGCATGAAATAGTGTAGTCTAAGTCAGTGTAAGGCTGCTAGATGATGTACTTTGCAAATGGTAGCTTGTGGGACCAAACCGTCTGGGTCAACATGTCTATATGGCTTGGTGAACACTAGTGGAGGATTTTTTTTGTTCCCTATGTTACTCGTGCTTTCAGGATACCTCGTCTGGGCATAGTGCCTTAAGAGCCCTGAGGCCTAAACACACCATATCTTCAATGGGTGATTTCTTAGACTCCGTGGAATCTAGAGACATGTAGTCAAATTCGAGAGCTCCATGTTGAATCCCTCTATGAAATTCTATCATGTTTTTCTCTGTCTCCATCCGGTTCTCTCGCTATGCTATTGTTTGCAAACACGAGAAATAGTGCAGTTTGAGTCAATGTAGGGCTACCAGAGGCTATAGTTTGCAAACGAAATCTCATGGGACCAAACCAATTATGCCAACATGTTGCAGTGGCCTGGTGAAAACTACCAGAGGATTATTTTTGGTTCCCTATGCTCCCCATGCTTTCGGGCTACCCCGTCCGGGCGTAGTTGCTTAAGAGCCATGCAGCCCAATCACGCCATATCTTTGATGGGTGATTTATCAGACTTCATGGCACCTAGAGATGTCTTGTTAGATCTAATACCTCCATGTTAGGGCCATATATGAAATCCTTTTACATTTTTCTCTGTATCCATCTGGTTCTCTCGTTGTGCTATTGTTTGCAAACGTGAGAAATAGTGTAGTCTGAGTCAGTGTATGGCTGTCAGATGCTATAGTTTACGAACAGAAGCCTGTGGGACAAAACCAACTATGCCAACATGTTATGGTGGCCTAGTAAATGCTATTGGAGGCTTTGTTTTGGTTCCCTATGCTCCCCGTGCTTTCAGGCTACCTTTTCCGGGCGTAGTCGCTTAAGAGCCCTGAGGACCAATCATGCCATATCTTCGACGGGTGTTTTCGGAGACTCCGTAGAACCTAGAGACATCTCATTAGATCTAAGAACTCCATGTTAGGGCACTCTACGAAACCCTCTCATGGTTTTTTCCATCTCCATTCAGTTCTCTCGCTGTCCTATTGTTTGCAAACGCGCGAAATAGTGTAGTCTAAGTCAGTGTAAGGCTACTAGATGATGTATTTTGCAAATGGTAGCGTGTGGGACCAAACCAACGATTCCAACACATCCAAATGGACTGGTGAATGCTACTAGAGGTTTATTTTTTGTTCCCTATACTCCCTATGCTTTCGGGCTACCTCGTTTGGGTGTAGTCTCTTAAGAGCCCTGAGACCAAAACACCTTATATCTTCGACATGTGATTTCTTGGACTCTGTGACACCTAGAGATGTCTCGTTGGATCCAAAACCTCCATGTTAAA
The DNA here is from genome assembly GCA_019776745.2 of Taxus chinensis. Taxonomy (NCBI): domain Eukaryota; kingdom Viridiplantae; phylum Streptophyta; class Pinopsida; order Cupressales; family Taxaceae; genus Taxus; species Taxus chinensis. The sequence goes on from CM034154.1 coordinate 473,349,201, forward strand.
TCTATCTATGAAATTATCTCATAGTTTTATCCGTCTCCATCTGGTTCTCTCGCTGTCCTATTGTTTGTAAACGCACAAAATAGTGTAGTCTAAGTCAGTGTAAGGCTGCTAAATGTTGTACTTTGAAACGGTAGCTTGTGGGACCAAACTGTCTGGGAAAACATGTCCATATGGACTGGTGAAAAGTATTGGAGGATTTTTTTTCATTCCCTACACTTCCCGTGCTTTTGGGCTACCTGTCCGAGTGTAGTCCTTTAAGATCCCTGAGGCCCAAACATGCCATATCTTCGATGAGTGATTTCTTGTGCTCCATGGCAACTAGAGACATCTTGTTAGATCTGAGAGATCCATGTTTAAGCCCTATATGAAATCATACCATGGTTTTCTCTATATTTATCTAGTTCTCTTGCTCTTCTATCTTTTGCAAACGTGAGAAATAGTATAGTCTGAGTCAGTGTAGGGCTACCATAGGCTGTAATTTGTAAAAATAAGTTCATGGGACTGAAAAAAATTTGCCAACATGTCATGGTGGCCTAGTGAATGATATTGGAGGCTTCCTTTTGGTTCCCTATGCTCCTTGTGCTTTCAGGCTACCTCGTCCAGGCATAGTCCCTTAAGAGCCCTCAGGCCCAAACACACCATATATTCGATAGGTGATTTCTCAAACTCCGTGGCACCTAGAGATGTCTCATCAGATCCAAGACCTCCATGTAGGGACCCTATATGAAATCCTCTCATGTTTTTCTCCGTTTCCATCTGGTTCTCTCACTGTGCTATTGTTTATAAACGCGTAAAATAGTGCAGTTTGAGTCAGTGTAGGGCTGCCAAAGGCTGTGGTTTGCAAACAAAATCTCATGGGACCGAACCAACTATGCCAACATGTCAAGGTGGCTAGGTGAACACTATTGGAGAATTTTTTTGGTTCCCTACACTCCCTGTGCTTTCGGGCTGCCTCATCCGAGCATAGTCACTTAAGAGCCTTGAGGCCCAATCACGCCATATCTTCGACGGGTGATTTTTCATTCTCCATGACACATAGAGACGTCTCGTCAGATTCAAAATCTCTAAGTCAAGTCACTCTACAAAATTATCTCACAGTTTTTTCCATATCCATTCGGTTCTCTCGTTGTCCTATTGTTTGCAAACACACGAAATAGTGCAGTCTGATTCAGTGTAGGGCTACCAAAGGTTGTATTTTGCAAATGGAATCTCGTGGGACCAAACCAACTACGTCAACACATCCAAAAAGCCTGGTGAATGCTACTAGAGTCTTAGTTTTGGTTCCCTATGCTCCTCGTGCTTTCTGGCTACCTTATTCGGGCATAGTCGCTTAAGAGCCCTAACGCCCAAACACGCCATATCTTTGACGGGTGATTTCTTAGACTCAGTGGCACCTAGAGACATCTTGTCAGATACAAGACCTCCACATTGGGGCCCTCTACAAAAGCCTCTCGTGGTTTTCTCCATCTCCATCCAGTTCTCTTGCTATGCTATTGTTTACAAATGTGTGAAATAGTGCAGTCTGAGTCAGTGTAGGGCTACCCCGTCTGGGCATAGTCGCTTAAGAGCCCTGAATGACTAGATTGGCTTAAGAATGAATTTGATAGAGGTATTTCTAATAACACATGAGAGTTATCAATCACATAGTAAATCTTTCTTGTTTATTTCTGGATGGGAGTCATCTGACCTACGGCTTAGTGACCTTCCATTCATTGATAATTTAGGTTATGATAAACCCATGGATGCTTTCAAAATCACCTTAAAAAGGATAGGGGTAGTCATCAAGCCTAGTGAAGGATGTGATGTGATTTCCAAATAACTTGAAATGCCTATATATTTAAAGGTAGTAACATGAATTGGATAGGATTAGACAATTAAGAATCATTGAGTGTCTAAATTAGAATGTCATTGCATATGGAGACATTCTCAAGCATTGGAGTAATGTATATGGAGAGACATTCTCAAAATATCAATAGATGAAAGGCATCAAATTGTGATGACTGTCAGGTGTTTTAAGAGGGGATAAGACTACAGAGAATAGAAGAATGTACTAAGTGCATAATAAGATAGGAACCAATACAAAGAGACCATGAGCAATAAGAAGCATAAGTAAGGTAAATACACATATACACATTGATAAATTGAATGAATAATTACTCAAATTAGGTAACTCTTTATATACATACATTATATAAATATTGATTTCCATAGTTTGATGCATATTATACATTGAAAATGCTAGTACATGTACATCACCAATAAATTAAGAAATAATCCATAATGTCTTAAATATTGTCAAGTGCACATCATATTAGATTCATGCAAAAATATCTCAGAAATGTAAGGTCTCATACAAAATTATTAAGTTCCAAATAGTATTTTAATGTGCATAATAAATACAAAAATGCCCAAATAGGTCATATACTGTCAAGTTCAAATGGCATATAGGCTTACATACAATGCCATGCACATAGGCATACAAAAACAATGTCATGTAAGACATATATATTTCCTACTCATCAAAATCTATCCCTCTCTTGGCCTTGCTCAAAGAAGGCTTTCCATTAGACAAAGATGGAGATCCATGAGATGAATTTGGATCGTCTGAGCCCATGCTTCAAGTTCTCTTCCTCTGAATACTTGCTGATAGTTGATCCTGTAAATGTAAATAATGTTTTTTGTTAAAACTTAATTTATATATGTTTTCAACATGTAGTTAAGACCATGCTAGAATGAAAGTATTTACATAAATACACAAACTTACCACAAGTTGTCAATCATGCCAAATTTTCATCTCACACTTAGATGAGTCATCGGGAGCTCCTGCAGTACGAACGGGGGTACAAAGATGATGAGATGGAGGAGTCTGTGCCCTTGAAGTCAAAATGGAGGGGGTTGAAATTCCCTACATACACATAAGATCAAAAAATCTAACATCAGAATTAGCAAAAATAGAGCTAAGTACATGTATCTACATAATGAAAATATTTTAACTAATTTTATCAATATAGAACTATTGTTTTTACCCCACCATGCCTGTGAATCAAATGAAAAGGGTTGCACCCTATCGCAGGTAACTCCTGCATACACACAATGAAGGACATTATTAACATAATTTAATAATTCTACAATGAAATAAATTATTAACATTTAATTTAACATAATATGAATTACATGAGAAATTTAACAAAATTTACGTGTTGTTTGAATACCTCAGTGAGTTGCTGCGTAGATGAAATCACAGCGGAAACACCTTATCTACTTGTCACAGAGAGGGTGGGGTGTCTAGTGAATTCAACATATTTATCAAACATGTATACCATGTGAGTTAGATGGAAATACAAGAACATACATATATTTGACTTCAAAACTAATATATATATATATATACATGCAAATATATATAAATATACACATGTATGTGAAAATTTTACATAATTTACATTCTAAATTACCTCTATGAATGTATGTGTATGTATGATGCTCGCCACCTATGGTCGAGATGAAGATGCACCTTGTGCATGCTGTAATATCAATGCATGTACATGTATAAATACAATTATTTCAAAAAATTAACATATATAAGTAAATCAGGTACTCCAAAATTTTTGTAACAAACATAACAAAACATAAAAAATTTACCTATGAAGGTGACACCAATGAATGTAATCCAAATGTCTCACTCAAAAGGACATCTGAAAAAGTGACATTATCATGTTCAACCATAGCACCAGGTGCACCAAAATCAGTATGCATGAAAGTATCATCCTCCTTGAGCCGTAAACATATGATACCACATGACGATAAAAAATGTGGCCTCATGCTAGAACTCCCTGAGGGAATAATTTTTATACCTCCGCGAGCATCTGGCTTAGAAATCTCCGTTGTATGTCAAACAAGGGTTGCAGATAGCCCCTGAAGCGCGTGGAGTGTATCAATCTCTACTGTCTCCTTCACTGCTTGAGGGAGAATCTCAAGGTGAGGGGGCTTCTGTACTAGGAATATACCCTGCTGAATAGGTGCACATTTTGCACCTGGTTGATCCTGTGTAGATCCTTTTCCTTGGCCCTGGAAATCTTGAAAATCAAAATAATTTGGGATCTTGTTGAGGATAAACTCGCAATAGAGTTTCCTTAGAAAGTATAGTGGCACCTCGTTGTTATTACCAGGTGGAAAATCAAACACCATCCACCATCAATCCCAAAAATTATTTTTAATCAAATTATTAATGCACCAATGGATGGGAAATTGTTTACATGTCAATAGAATAGGAAAATTAGTGCGTGGGTCTGTGAATAAGGTGCATATGATTTATTTTGAAATTTATTTTTTCTTTACATCCACATGTGACAATTTGTTGGAATAATAAACCCTACAACCCTCTCTATAAGTTTTCTAATGATCAATTTTCCCCATTTTCGTGTCAATTTGAACAAGTAATGCCTCCAATGTGTTTGCAAGAGAGGTGCAGTGGGGGTTTGTAGATTGTGCATCACTCATTGTTTTGATTAAATCCTCAATTTCAATTTTGTTTTCAACTATTTGGGCTGTTAAATATTCTTAAATACCTGAGGGATGTTCAACAATTATGGGATTTTCGGGAGGGATGTCAGGAATAATAGGATTTGGTTATGGTTGATTCCTCGACCTATAACTATAACAATAAAAAATATGTACTTAATTCAAATTTTAATCTATAATTATCATATTTTAATGCAATTTTGAGAAAAGAATTGTGCTTACCTCTTCTTCGTGGCACCATCGTCAATTCAGATCTTAACAGTGATCCTGAAACGATCCTTTAAGCTTGAGATCTAGCTGAATGAAGAAATGTAAGGGCATGAAATAGCTCTAAAACTCACATTTGAGGGAGGTAAAATGATAGTGGCTTGGCATCTTTTTTTATTTATAGCAGGCATAATGCGTACGCATTATATAACGCGTACGTGTTATGTAATGCGTACTCGCTATGCTTTATTGATTCCCGAGCCAAAAAAATTAAAACGTGAGCATTTTTTTACAAAAGACGTACGCATTCTGATTTTTTCGGATTCTTGTCCACTTTTTGGCCCCCCAACTTCATGTACTCACCCCCATGTTTTTATTTGTCAGGTAGAGTTAGGGAACATGTGAAAAAATACCATGCACCTCGTAGAAAACTTGTTTATTACCTTGTGATGTAGGATCATCAGGGATTAAGGAACAAAAATTTCGTAATCATCCTCCTTTCTTGGTTCTGGAATTATAGAAGATTTTTAGAGGTCCTACTAGTCCAAATGGGTCCATTTCAAGTTAATAAGAAGGTTTAAAATTTTGAATTATCGTCCTTTGTTATTTTCCCTCCAAAATGTAATTTAAATCTCATAAGCATGTAAATGAGTAATATAGCTTAGCAAGGTGAATTCAATGGTGAAAAAATATTTTATATGGTAAAAGGTGTGTTTAGTCCTTAGGAGTGAGTCTTTAAGTGTATGTGATATAATGAAGTAATAAGATTAATTTAAAAATACTTCATTATGTTGTATGAGTTGAAGAGTCATCCATGTGTCATCCAAGTTAGTTAGGTTGTACCTAAAATGAGATAAAGTTTCAAGAAATATTTTAGTTACATCATTCCTTCAAGGAATATGGAGAGAGAGGAGATATTCCTCGTGGAGAGGATAATAAATGAAGCTTATTTTACAGTTTTGGTGGAGAAATCATAGTTGTATATGTATCACTAAGTTTTGTATGAAAACTTCTTATCCTTCAATGAAGAACTATGTGTGTGGTAATTCCTATTTTATTTATCATATGTGGCATATAATAATCAAATATATAGCACTCAATGAACCTCTCATTGGATATCTAGTGCTCTATTTAGTTATCTAAATCCTATGTTGCATGATGAATTTATGTGGTTTGTTGAATGTTCAAAATAGTAACAGTATTCCTATGAATCATTGAAGGATATTTTATTTATAATTTACAAGGTATTTGAATATATGAATGTAAAGGAATGCCTCATGATTTGGTTTAATGATCTATTTTATTGGTGAAGGGTAGTTGATTGTCTCAAGTCATAGAAGAAGACTGTGAGGATTTGAAGAGGTCCTTATTATAGTTGTTTGTTTAATCTTGTGGAGAACGTGAGTGTATGGGACAGAGGTATACTAAAGAATATTATTTAGTTTAGTTCATGAATGAAATTATATTTACATGGATAATTTGTTTTGGTCTTGCAACAATGAAGACTTTGTACCATAACTTACATTCCCATGACAATAGAAACATTGAAGAAATGGGATTTTATGTGAATTTCAAAACCCACTAGTAAAATTATCCTGTTTGAATCTTAAAAACACACATTGGTGTAAAATTTTGAGCCTTGAATCGTTAAACTTGGTAAGTTATTAAAAAAAATGGCCTTCTTGGGCACCTACAGAAAATCATGCTAGGGTTTGAAGTATTGTTCTTTTTATTTGAGCCAGACTGTAATGAGACTATGTTTTTCTTATTTAAATATTATTCTTGGATGAATGAATATTAGTATGAAAGGTGGGGAGATGTGGAAAATTTATAAGTATGTGACAAAATATATTATCACAGTGGAAGTACAACCTAAATATTGTTGGTGGCGTTCTAGCTACAAATATGAAATTGTGACAATGTATCTTCAAATAACTCATTAATGAAACTAAACTAAAGAGGGTTTGAAAAATATTCATAGAAACCTGGTAATTTATTCATGAATTTAAATTAGAGATACATATATCATGCTGATTTGGTGGCTTAAAAGAAGATAGGGATCATTTTATAGCATTTTCTTCATTCTCGCGCTTACATAGTGAAGGGATAGGGTTTCAAAAGGAAAAGTTCAAAATATATTAATTCCACCATGGAAATCCATAAAAATTTGGAAGATATATCTATGATGTATTTTTTTGAGTGATGGAAAAGGTTTTTTTTGCAAAAAATTTCTTGTGCATGAATGTTATTAATGACAGTTTGGTACAAATATGGGAAGCTACAATTGGAGGACTAGTTTAGGAGTCATTTTTTAAAGCAAGTACCATCTATATTTAAATATGAACCATGAAAATTTAAGGGTAGCACAATTTCATTAATGGGAAATAAAAACCATAAATATTTCCTCTTGAAACCTCCACAGTACAAGTATATGCATGACAAAGCTACTGGGAAAACCTACTAAGGGTTAGAAGCTAAAACCCAAAAAGGAAGTTACAAGCTGATGGGTAAATAGTTAAGAGTTGAAACTTGGAGGGCGTGTCTAAGAGGTGGAAATAAAAATATTGAATTTGATATTTCTCTAAATTTATCCATGAAAGTGTATGTCTTAGGTGATAGCAAAATACAAGTTCTTAAGAGCGATAATGACAGTTTGACAAGTTAGAGAAGTTAGATTTTTTTTAAGTTGTATATCAATTTGGTGATGCATCCAGTGATAGAATAAGGTGGTAAAAAATGGTATAATATTTAGAATAGGTAGAAGAAGATACAAAGAAAGAAGTTGCACCTTTATGTCTAGTTTTGAGCTTGTGAAGAAAAAAGATAGTTTTTCCAAGGTAGAGTAGAATTATCTGATTGATTGTTGATTCATAGTTCTTGACCTACTAATTAACTATGGTGTAAGTACCAAAATATGTTAGAGAATTCTGAGAACATTGATAAATAAAGGAAAGATAAAATTATATATTTGAGCAAGAGGAACTAGCTAAGAAATTTGTGAAGAAAGTTGAACTAAGTAGATATAGGTGAACCTAGAATGAGAATGAACTAAATGAGGACAAGTTGGACTATAGTAAGGTTCTATAAGGTGACTAATAGGGCATGAAGTTAATATGAATCACTTAAGGTAAATATAGGCAAGAATATCTAGGTTTTTCTAAGAATGCTCTAGTGTAGATTTTCATCAAAGGACCAATTTAAGATCTTCTAACTTGTTATATGGACTGAGTTAGTGGATTTGGTGTACCACTTTGTTAACACTCATCCATTTATTATAATTTCAAAATGTGTGAAAAATAGATATGTAGAGAAGGCCTCATGCAAACCTCGTTGTTTTTTCATTCACCTTTCTTACAATTTGTTGGTGGTGTAGCAGAGCAGACCTTTTATGAACCTATTTAGAAGGAATCATTCATTTACATAGCCTTCCTATCGAAATTATATTCACTCTATCCACATTTTTAAAATGGATTTATTTTAGTGTGTTTATACCCCAAAAATTAGAATTTTTTTTTTGGAGAATATATTTCAGTTGCCAAAAGAGTTTTTTTTGGTTAATTTTTTTATTTTGTAAGTTTTTGGGCCCCCTGCAACAAGTTATATATTTAAAGATTGGATTTAAAGGATCAGTTTTTGTTGGTATATAGTTATGGTGAGTGACATTGAAAAATAAAATTTGGGATTTTTTTAATTGACCTAATTTATTTATATCTACATTGGTAGACTTCCATTGGAGGAAACATTGTGTTTGGATTTTATCTAGAGTCCCAACTCAAATATATTTTGATATCACCCAACTTAGGCCTTATTCTCATGGATCTTAGGGAGTGGAAAATAATTCCAACTCTTAGATTTAAATCCCTATTTCGAACTTGTGCCTTTCATACCTTGGCGGCTTGATCAATAGCTTGAGCTTGATGAAGACTCACACTGATCAAAACCTATTTTTCTATTTGGATCCAATATTTTCCCTCAACTCATTCACGAGTTCACTCTTAACTGTCGTAAACTCAGTTTTTTGAGTTTAAATCCTAATCTCCTAACTTGACTATATTGGTTCCTTAAAAATTCTCCTCACTCCCCTTCAAGAGTAGATCAACCCATCTCTTAGATCCTTGGTGAGCTCTTAATGGTGTTTTTATCACACTTTTTGGGTTATCTACATATCTACAATTTGTACTTCTAGGATCCTACGAGATCAAACTAATCATGGTATGACTATATTTTTAGTCATTTTTACACCCATCACAAAGGAAAGAAATCCCATGTACACCATCCAATCACCTAGCGGGTGCTGGGCGCTCACCCGAGGAACACGTAGGCACCAAGTCTCTCTTTTATGTGAGTTAAGTGGGAAACCATCATCTATGTCATGAACTTAATGAATAAAAGTGGAAATGAGACATACAATCATCATAGGGATCAGAATGGCCTCTAGACAAATGTACTCATTCCAAACAGAGGGTACTTATAGATAATAGATAGAACTATAGTAGAAAGGAAAATACATAAGGATTTACATCTATTCTATAACATCCATGTACAGAAATCAAAATATATAGATATGAACCAAATTAAATACATTCATACTCATTCAAGTTTGTAATCTCATTATATTCAATAGATCCATTAGACTACAAAAACTTGATCAGACTGAAGTCATGCATCATAGCAGGGATCATGTCCTTCATCCATACAAAGAAAAATTTATAACCCAGCCCCTTAATAAATTACTCCTTTATATAGCCTCTAACCAATCCCACAAATTTCTTGTAGTATTTTTACAAAGCTCCACCCTCTATATTCTCCTCCTATCTATCCAATCTATCTCTACTATCCTCCTTTTTCTCCTGTAAGTGCTCACATATATAGGCATCCCAAAGTGCCAACTCATCCTTCTGAAGCCTCATATTTGATGCCAAGTGTCTGAATGTGGTCCTCCATGGGAGCATGCTCCTCTAGGCATGAGCTCTCCACTTTCTGCCATGATGCCTTCTAGAACCTTATATCATAGGGAATATTCCTTTTATGGGAATCATGTTATTAGGCTAACACCTTGTCCACTCCACATGTTCATCCAGGTCATGCTTTTCTCATCTCCTGCCCAAAATACCCAATATGGATAAGTCTTGAAACCTTGGCTATGTCCGTGTGTGCACCATGGGTTTTCGTAAACCCTATACTACATGCCTTCTCCTTGCGCTCCCTTATTCAACAAGTCCTTGCACACTTGCGTGCCTTTTAATACTTAGCCAATATTTTGGGGTCCCAACATCACCCCACACTACGCCTATTCTCCATCCACGAGAACACTCCTCTAATGAATAAAGAATTACAAAAGAATTGCATCTTGGAAAAAAAATAAGGGGATGAAGAATTTGGGAAAGAAGAAAGAATGGGAAAGTGATGGCATTATTTCAAAAATATAGGAAAATCTTTCTGCCAGTCAGCCTCCAACTTGTTCTAGGCATCGAATTCATTTAGCACTCTTTGAAAAAGGTCACCGACTAGGGAATTGACCTCCCCAAAACTTAGTCTATCTCCTTGATTGTTTATAGTGTCAAAAATTTTCTCCAACTCCTTGCTCATGTCTTCAAGTATGCCCATACTTCTAGTAATTTGTGGGTATAGTTCCTTCAACCAGTTTTTTATTGAACCCCTTAAGGTTTCAATGGCCTCAGATTTATTTTTGACCTCGGAAAGGATTATGTCCCTTTCCACCCTATTTTCCTTATTCTTCTCTTGAAATTCCTTCAGCTCTGCCTCGTGAGTGGTGACCAAGATGATCACTACTTTATCCCTATCTACACAATTATCGTATGGATCCTCAGCAGATTGGGTAGCAATCTTGACATCCGCAAGTACCTTGATATACTCATCAATGATTGCTACCACTTTTAGTTTTTCCTCCTTCTCCAAGCGTGTTGCCACTTCTTCTGCAGACTCTAGGGCCAATGGTTGTCTCTCCATGGTGAGGATGCATGTCAGATCTTCTAAGCATTCAAGAGTGGATCCCTACTTTTGTGTGGGTGGTGTTAGGTTTGGATGCTTCAAAATAATGGTGCTTGTGATAGTCTCCATATTTTTGTATATTTCACACACCTTTGACTTCTCATCCCTTAGTTTGTGCTTCACCTGCATGCTGATCAAATATTCTTGATTCAAGCCCTTAGTTTTCTCAGCTAGCTCCTCTTCCTTCTTTTCTAGCTTTTACTCTAGAAATCTTACTCTGTCATTTCTTCTGAAGATCCTAGCCTCAGTCTCAACCACAACCTTGTTAAAAAAATTACATAATTTCTCATTCGAGAGCTGTTGGGCATTTACTAAGGGGTTGGTTCCCTTAGAATTTGTACTGGTATGATTTCCTCTTGGTATATTTTGAACTCTAGCTCATCAATATGGAACTCAAATGCCTAAGAGAGCATCTTCCTTGTCCTTGGGTATGCACTCTCTTCGTCAAATGACTGCATAGCTAGAATTTCTTCCATGGGTACAATGCTCTGGAAGTGCATGCATAATCCCTTCCTTTGGTCATCAACATAGCCCTTGACCTGTCCTCGTTCAATATCAAGGATCTTCCTTCTTGAGCACGTGCCTTTGAGGAAACTCACCGTTATACTGGGACCTCTTCCCATATTTAATTTTTCTTTCTCAACACTTTCCTCCTTACCTTATTCCATCACTATATCTGTGATGTGCTCCAATTCTTGTTCTACCAAGGCCTCGATTATTTTCTTTACTTCTCTTTTTGTCACCTTGTTTACTTGCTCTTGCATAAGGCTTGGAGATTTCTGCTTCTGTGTGCCTACCTCCTCACTTCTTCCCATGTCTTAGGTGCCTTCCCCCTCCTGGATACCTTTGTGCCACACGAAAAGGAACCCATATTATTCTTCTCCACCCTCCTCTTATGGATTTTGCATGCTAAAGATAGGTGGATCTTGATCTCTTTTAGGATCATCTTCTTCATCATCATCACCCTTTTCACCTATGTATCTCTCCAAGCTCTCTGTCTCCTCCGAGTCAGCTTCCTCTTCTATCCACTGCTTCTTTATGAGAGGTGACTCTTCCGCAGGGGATCCAACCTTATTTTCTTCTTTTGATGAATTGTCTTTGGTGAGGGATTGTTCTAGAGCCTCTTCTTCTGAGGTCTTCTCCTTTACTAGGGACTTCTTCCTGCGTATATAGGTGCTTACTACCAACGTGCTTACTGGATAGGTAGTCTACACACTTTGTGATTTTTCTTCTTCTCTCTCCCTTTTCTTAGGTGTGGGATTTCTTCTACCTATGGGATCTTCAAGAATGGAGACATCATTCTACAGGTATGCACCTTTTTCAAAATTTGGCCTAATGTGCAGATATATACATGCTGTGGACTTTCCTGTAATTGTTAGGGCAAGGGGTTTCATCATTCTCACTTCAAGTACTACGTACTTTTCCACGTACACACGCTTATTTGGGTAGACTAGCATCCTGCGTAACTCCACGTGGTCCTGATCAACTTCACTAAGGTAAAACCTTAGTATCTTTTATTCTTTGAACTTGTTAATTACCACTTGAATTACTAGGCAGTGAAGGATAACGGGAGTTTACACCATGGGCTCGTGGTTTCATCCACCATCATAAACTTCCTATGCAGAAGTGTTGGTACACAACAAACTCAACTTCTCCTGTTGTAAGCAATGGTAGTTTCTCTGGGATTCTCCACTCTACCTCGAACACATTCCTTAAGTGATTATACCGATTTTCCAAGCGTTCCTTGTGGGAGGCTATCATTGTTTCACATGTATACTTTGAAAATCATTTCGCAATTGAGGGATCTTCAACTGGATACTCCCAAAGAAACTTGTCTACTACGTTAAGCACTCCTATCTCTGAAAATAAAATTGTCAGGAGTACATTTCCAAAGAGTATCTTGTCTCCTTCCTGGGAAGTATTTATTATCTCATCTACAATGAAGGCTGATAAGTTGTAGATTGTGCCCTTTGATATTTTTCTGCATACATTCAACCAGGCCTTATTCACTTGTGTCCACCTTTCTTGATCATTTAAGTTTGTGACCATGTGTGTGGCCATCCTCATAATAGGATGTGGAATTTTTGTAATGTCAAAATATCTTGGCCCCTTCTTGTAATCATATGCAGTGAAAATTGCTTTGATGGCTTCCTTGTCACTCAAGTCATTAATATGATGTCTCCCTCGTAAATGATGCCTGTAAACTTTGAAATCAGCTAAGGGGTTATGCACATCTTACGCCCTATGAAGCAAAAGTGATCCTCATGCATGCACGAAATTAGACACTGATAGAGGTGCTCAGGTTTTCCAAATTAAGGAAATTCATACGCTGCAATAACCTTGATTTTTCCAACTTCACTTTTACCTCATCATTACAGATGGGAAAACCCTCTGGTGTCCTTTTGTTCATCAAGTGCACTAACTCTAGCACCATTTCCTTCTCTATTATGCTTGTGTGATGGTTATAATCACTCATATCCATATTTCTCAAATGGGATTCTCACTCCTTCCCCAGCGAAAATCCATTCGGGTATTGCATTTCTGCATACCACTCCTCATTCATGCTTGTGGTGGTTACATCTGGCTCTCTGCCCTTTCCCTTACCATTTCCCTTGCCCTTTGGCTTCTTGGGTTACATGGCTGGTTTCTTGGGTGCCATTATCTAGGTCCTCTTATCACTTTAATCTCTTCTTGTTACTCTACTCTTCCACTTCTTCCAACCTTAGATCTCAAACTTGTGAAGAAAACCCCTTAAACCCATGCCCTAGTTTTTCAAACCCTACCTGGGATAATACTTTCACAAGACGACACCTTCTCACAACTTCTCTTACGCCCATGAAATCCCTTCCTTCTAGTTTGAAAATCAAAACTAGTTACTCACGCTTAAACTCTTCAAATTTTTATTCACACAAATCATTTCTGGAAGCCCTGGTTTGTAAAGATGCAAAAGTGCTTATTTCTTCGTATATGCAAAGTAATTAATGAAAGGCCTCTACCCTCTATTTATAGCTTTTTCCCTCTTTTTAACATTGAATGCTACCTTACCTACCATTGTACTTTAACACTTAATGTGGATTTTTCAAACAAAATGACTTTAGTGATTTAACTCATGTGCCTAACCTTGTGTATAAAATTCTCCAACCTTCTAGTGTGCAACCAATCCATCTCAACAAGAGAATCTTATGCACTCATAACCAATGCAGAAGGAAATTCTTCGGTCATGATTTTTTCCCTCACCTACCTCATGTTACTTATGTGATTCTTCTTCTCTTGTATGTGGATCCCCAATGTAGCGTTATCCTAACACCAACCATCCTTTTTCACCTTTTCTTACATGTACTTTCTTCACAGGTCCATTCAATTGGGCTTTCTAATGCAATCCTTCTTGGTGCTTCACACTTCAATTTCTACCACCTTACTCCAACCCACACTAAAATGATGTGCAGTCCTCTGCGTAGTTATAAATTCAAAAAGTAATGGGATTACTGGCGTGCAAGGCGCAACACAAAAAATAGTAACAAGAAAGGAAAACATAAGAAAGGAAAAATGCATTAAAGAAAATATTAAACTAACTAGAAATACTACCTTATTTACAAACACCAAGAAGACTTATTTAGAGTAGGGCATCAACCTACTCCCATTAAAGTGTCCTTGAAATCTCATCCCATCCAACTTTTTGAACTGACATGCACCCGAGTCAAGGATGTATGAGATGGTGTAGGGACCCAACCAACACACTTTTAACTTCCCAGAATGGTGCAAAAACTTAGAATCATATAGTAAGACCATCTACCCAACCTCAAACTTATTGCTCTTAATGTGGTGATCATGCCATGCTTTTTTCTTTTATTTTTCTATTTTTTTGATCCATTTAGCCAACGATAGCCTTTCATATAGCTTCATTAATTTATCAATCCTTTCATCAAGTGTTTTCTCATCAACCAGCCCTCCTACGCATGCTATTTGCAGAGAAGGTAACATGAACTCAACTGGAAGAACAAATTCCATGCTAAACACCAATTGAAACGGTGTGGCTTTGTTCAACCTTTTATAAGTCATCTTATAAGCCCATAATATGGCTAATGCCTTGTCTTCTCAATCTTGTCTTCTGACATCAAAAATCTTTGTCAGGGTATGACTCAGTATCTTGTTAAATGCTTCCATGTTTCGATTTTCTTATGGGTGATAAGGTGTAGTTTTGTGATAAGCCACCATGAACTCTTCTAACAAGATCCTCATAGTCTCATTTAAGAAATTTATAACCCTATCACTAGTTAAACGTAAAGGACATCCATACCTCATGATAATGTTCTCCCACAAAAAAATTTCTGATGTAGCTATTATGCAGTCTTTAGTTAGGGCTTCCTCTACCCACCTTGTCAAATAATATGTGCAAGTGATTACATAGCGTGATCCAGTCCTACACGTTATTGGTGTAATAGGTCTTATAAATTCTACTACCTATTTCTCAAAAGGTTCAATGCTAGGGATAGGGAACAAATTCATTTCATCTCTCCTTCCTAGCTTTCCAACACGTTGAAAATGGTCACATGCTTTATAATAGTCCTTACAATCCTTATACAGAGTTTCCCACGACAATCCTGCCATTAATATTTTACATGTAGTGGAGTTTCCTGCATAGTGTCCACCTGTACTTTCTCCGTGTACTTCCTCTATGATGATGAGGTTCTCATGATCTAGTACACACCTATGCAAAAATTCATCACACCCTAATTTTTATAAGTCCTCACTAATCAACATGTAGGGCATGACGCATATGGCTAGTTGCTTTTTCTCTAATATCTTCATCCATTCTAGTGTCATACCTGTTTTAAGGAACACAATAATATCCTCCAAGTCTGAGGGTGCGCGTTGTAACCTAAATAACTACGCAGCTGACATGGTATCTTCAATGCTCTATGTGTCCTCCCCTAAATCAATCCTAGACAAATGGTCAAGTCTGGAATTACTCTTTCCTAGTTTGACAACTACAGTGAACTTGAACTCTTGGAATAATAGCACCCACCGACATATGCACCCTTTTAGGATGAGATTTTTCACCAAATATTTTAATGCCATGTGGTCAGTGTAGAAGATAAAGGGAGTTTCCAGAAAATACTTCCTGAACTTATGAAGCACGTAGATCATAGATAATGCCTCACACTCGGTCGTAGTATAATTTTGTTCTTCTGGGGTCAACTTCTTACTTGCAAAGCATAGGGGGTGATCAATAATTCCCTCACTAGGTTGTTCAAGCACTACGTCAATGGTCATTCCAGATGCATCCACATGAACATGGAAGGGCTTGTCCGAAGAATGAAAACGTAATATAGGCACGGTGACAATCCTATCCTTCAATGTGTTGAATGCCTTCTACTGCACCTCTCCCTAATGAAAGGAAATTTTATGTCTGAGTAACTCTTATAAAGGTGTAATGATCTTGTCATACCCCTTGATGAACTTCTGATAGTATCCCGCATGTCTAAGAAACCCGTGCACTGTGCTTTGACTAGTTGGATCCCCTAATACCACAATCACAGCAATTTTGTCAGGATCCACCAGCAAGCATTCTTTACATATGATGTGTCCCAACATTGTCCCAAATGGGGTAAAAAATACACACTTCTTGATGTTGAGGGATATCCTTAACTACCGACACCTTTCAACATCAATCTTGGATTGTCCAAATGGTCCTTGACCAGTCCATACATGGTCCAATCATCAACATAGACTTGGAGAAACTTATGGATGAAGTCTTAGAAGGCCTGCACTATAATGCGTGAGAATACAATAGGTGCATTCTTCAACCCAAAAGGCATGACCGTATAGGAAAAACTTCCCCACTCAGTGGCGAAGGTTTTCTTTCTCTATTCTTCCTTTGCGATCCTCACCGGTGATAGCCTGAGAACCCATCCATGAAAGAGTAGAATTTTCACCCTACCACTCCTTACAAGATTTCTTCAATGAACGGGGTTGGGAAGGGATCAATGACACACACTACATTCAGATCCCTATAATCAACATATATCCTTATCCTTCCATCCTTTTTGATACTAATCACCATTGGACTTATCCACTCTAACTCTTCCATAGCCTTTATGATTCCTAATACTATCATCTTGTCTATTTCTTGCTTGACCTTCACGTGCAAATTAGGATTCATTCGGTATGTTCTTATCTGGAATGGGTATGCACCTTCCTTTAACTTACTTTTCATTTCCCCCAAGGAATGGTGAATGCATTTGAGTTCATGATACCCACGCGGGAATAAATCCTCAAACTCTTGTAAAAGATCAATGATCTTAGAGACTTCCTTCTCCGACCAATAATCTCCAATGAAAGCTTCCTTGGGTTCCACCTTCGACCCAATATTAACCTTATTTTTATTTAAAGGCTCGTGATAGGCGTGCATTATTTCATCGGCACTATCCATCACTTAGCATGAGCCTAGAGAATAGTTAACCTCCAAATTTTCCATCTCTTCACTGTTTATGACATAGACCATCTTGCCCTTTTCTTTCTCTGCACATGGGCACTCAAATTGTATCTCTTTTATTTCATCTTCCTCAAAGCACGACTCCAGGTGAGGTTCACCTAGCGACTCCAATAGCCTATCTTCTGCCATGACACTATCCCTAATGGTAAGTCACTTGAAAACCTGAAATGCCTTATCCACCAAGGGTTTTGTACTTTGATACTCGAATGTTTGAATGAGATCAAACTATAACTCTTGCCAATTCCCTATTTGGTGGCATGTCTCAAATTGGATGTACCATGCGTGTGCGTAACCCTGAAGTGTAGAATATAGTTTGTGTACCCAAAGGGACAGTGGAAAACCTTCCATTCATTCCCTCCAGGCTCTCTCATAGGCTTGTATGTGGAAAGAGGTGGGCTCCTTACCATGGTAGTCCTTAATGGTGGTGAGTGCATTTCTTCTATAGAAACGAACACAGAAGGAAATTATCACCTTGCATCATTCCAAGAGATTATCCTGATGCATTGCCCACCAACGTGGAGCAGTTCCTAGTAGGACGCAACTTAACATCCCTCTTCTTTCATTTTCCTGCTTCCACTGAGCTTCCATCTTCTACAAAAATACCTCAGGGGAGGCTCCTCCTGAGTAATTAGGTAGGTCCTTTCCTCCCAGGTTTCGGATTATGTGCGCCTTTGTCGCCTTTGTCACCGATCCTCTTAAATGTTGTCTGATCAACTCATAGGTTCCATGTGCTCAATTATCACATGTTAGACTAGTGGTCTCACTTACCAACTGAGCATCCTCAAACTGGATAACTCCATCTATGAGATGGATTATCTCTGGATCTCTAATTAAATGCACATATATTCTATCCAAGACCTCTTCTCCTAAAGCTTCAGTATAGGGTGTTGACTTCCCATCAGTCAGGGGTATGATGACCCATTCCTCCTCATTTTCAAAGCTAATATACCCCTTGTTGAACCAAATATCCACATTGTTCTTATAACACCATGGGCACCCAAGTAGTGTTGGGAAGTTTTCTTCCTCAGCAAGCACCAAGAATTCAAACTCCCAAGTAAACTTAGCTCCGTGAATGGTGATAACTACATCCTTTAAGACACTTATGAGCATTAACTTCATTTTTTTTTCCATATACAACACATTCGAAGATGGCTGTAATGTAGGACATCCCATCTAATGCCATGCATCCAAGGTGATAACATTGACCTCATGCACCTGTTTTAATGAGGATATTACTAAGGAGCCATCCATCCACAACCGCATTTAACATGATCTCCCTATCGTAGTCAAGGATGTGAGGGGGAAGGTTTGCGTGCAAGACTTGCCTCTCATGCTCTTCTCTGACATGTGGTACCTTCTCTCTCAACCATGCTCCTAAGAAGGGAATAATATTCTCTTGCCTTAGCATTTTACGTACTTCCTTGACCTCATCCAGGTCATCCTTTGGCACCTCGACCTTCCTTCTTTGCTCCTCCCTCATGGACTACTCCTTTAGATACTATATTTCTCCCTATAAACTCTTAATGATGTCCATGGTATCTTGATATACCTCCTTTTGATGTGCAAGGTCTGGGTACTTCCCATGTAATATTTATTCCCTTAAAACCAGGTTCTTCTGCCTTGGAATTTTGTTTACGCGTGTGGCCTCTACTCTTGTTGTTACCATAACAGGTTCTAATCCTACATCACATGTTACATGTGGCATACATTGTGTGTTTTTCTTCTTAATGCTTACCATTATAGCACCCTTGTCTTTTCATTGTTACTGATTCATGTTCTCAAATAACTCAGGGCACTCCTCATAGTTGTGTTTCTTCCCGCACCATGAGCACTGCAATAGGTCTGGGAACTCTTGTTTTTAATTCTCTGTAGACCTAAAATTAAAAAAAATTCCACGTGGGAACTCACTTCTTCCTCCTCTGTAGTTACCACGACCACATAATCATCCATTAAATCCCCTTCCATGTGTGCCTCCATATGCACACTCCTCATAATGGTAATCATCACCTCTAGAACTACTGGAAATGTTGGTCTGGTGTACCTCATGATCAATGGCCTTATAGATCTAGCCAATAAGCTTGCAATCCTTAGTATCATGGGTCGTAGAGGTGAAAATATTACATTATCAAGACACATTCTTCCAAATTGTGCACTGTAACAAGGGACATCTACTTGCATCATGGTCCCCATGACAAATTTCCCAATCTACTATTATGGCATGTACCATCCTCTAGGGGAAACTATCCTCAACATGCCCTTCTACTTCACAATTTGTACACCATATACCACTACGAGTATCATGGGCTAAGTTCGTAGACATCCTCTCTAACTAATTAGTTATAGTAGTAATTTGACCCTCCATAAATGGGCTAACATTAGTATCAACAATTATAGCAGCGTCGGTGCACAAAGAAGCTTCTAACACCTCGCAAGTGTTTGTGAAAGTTTTATGACAACCCAAAAAACCATTGGGCATGCTGTGAAGGGTGAATTTCATATGAAAATTTTGACAGGAGGGTCTTGAATTGTGCAACATACTCCTGCACACTTTCTGCCATTCCTTGTTGAATCTCCTTCAAGGTGTTGATACTCTTCTGTTCAAACTCAAGAATGTGGAATTTTTCAAAGAAGGCGTTATTTAAAGAAGTATAATCCACCACTTTTTGATGAGGTTCATATTTCCTATAATAGATAGGCATGCACCCTTACAATGTTGTTGCAAATTGAATAGCCTTCCACTCAAGGGTTGTGATCCCCTTTGCGCACCATAGTAGTTCAAACTTATGAACATGTTCTACAACATCTTCAATACCTCTATAATCTGGAAAATGTAAAGACATCTCAAAGAATACTTGAGGAGGTTATTGGGGCCCTTGTCCTTCTGAGCGAGAGCCTTGGTTCCCTTTGGATTTTCCTCCTCTGTCTGATCCACCAAATCCACCAAGTCCTGTTCCTCCTAACCCACTAGATCCACCAAGTCCACCAGGTCTTTTTGTGGTCATGCCAAGGGTCCCTAAGGTTCCACTAAACTACGCATTGACAGTCTGTGATAATGTCCCACTACCACTAGTGTACCTTGTACCACTCCCAGATGTGAGATCAAAGCCTTATGTACTTTCTCCTTGTCCAAAAATTCCTCCTAATATTGGAATATGCATAGCCATAGAAGTGTGAAATGAAAAATTGTATCTCCTGGGTGTCGATCTGACACTTCCATTGATATAAATTAGGTCAACGATACTCCTTACTTAATCTAGAAAACCAAGCACCAGGGTTTGATCACTAGGTGGGTTCAGATATGTGTCAACAACTCTTCTCTCTCCATGTGATGTACTCTCATCATAAGCCAAAGGGGTCTCTCTTACACATTTTCCAAGATGGGGTAGCACAGATTCCTCAGGTTCCACATCCTCCACATGAACCTCAACTCCTTCCCGCAATGTCTTCCTCCATAGATCCATCACAGTTGTAACCTAGCATTGTCTAGAAATATCCCTTTCACTCACTTCACTATACTTGAGCTATCTCTCCTCCCTTTCTTTCTCCATCGTAATATATGACATATTCCTCCACCCTAGCTTCCTCACCCAGTGCTTAGAATGGTTTAGTCGGCCATTGGAAATGCCTCTAAACTCAATGTTACAATCAAGATATTAATTTCCATAGGGATAACATATAGAAATGATCCTCTGGGATCCCACAGAAACTCAAACTTAGCAACTTTCAGACAATAATATGTAGAAATAGCATACTCCATAGTGTAGCTATCCACCACACCTTTCCACCAATGATCCGTGGCACAAGTCCACGTTAGATCTGTATCCTAAAGCCTTTGGTATTCTTCTTTGGTTCACACGCATGATCTATAATACCAACTTGATCTAAACGTATATGTTGAGAGCCATTCATACAACTCTACTGGGAAGCAACAAAAAAAATCATGCAAATCATGGTAGAGGTTCTCTTCTACCCATCTACATGCATCAAACTCAGATCCAGTGTTGAATATCTGAGAAAATTCATCCTCCATTCTCTTGAGCCATGATTTAACACTTTCCAAAGTTAAATGCTCTGTCATCACTCATTATATAGATCATGATGAATGTTATTTCTCACTACAACTTCAAAAATATGTCTCGGCAATGGAACTAAGATGTACTCATTTTTACACCCATCATAAAGGAAATAAATCCCATGTGCATCATCCTATCACCCAAGGGGCACTGGGCACTCACCCAAGGAACACGTGGGTGTTGAGTCTCTCTTTTATGTGACTTAAGTGGGAAACCATTATCTATGTCATGAACTTAATGAATAAAAGTGGAAATGAGACATACAATCATCATATTCTAATTCGTGGCATGAAGATTCTCTAAACCCTAATCAAACATTGACGTAAACCCTAATTATGCATGGAGATAGTTATTATATTTTATGAAGACTTTAGGCTTAAAGAGGTCGAGAAGTAGATCCCCACCAAGAACCAAAAAACTTTTATTTAGTAATACATTTTAGTGTGAAATATTTTTAAAGGGGCGTTTTATCAAAATGGTGCAAAATTTTAAAAAGAGGGTATATTTTTCCTTGAAATGGAAAAATATATTTGGAAAATTTGTAATAAGGGTGTACATTTTTGTAGAAGTATGCATTATTGATCTAAACGAACCTCCAAAATTTTGGCATTTTTAGGGGGAGTAGTAACATAATGCTTGATATGTTCTATCAAGCCAAAAATTTCGTACAAATAACACTTGCAACCTAGAAGATGAAAGTAATAGGTGAACACATGCTGCAAATCTAGAGTGGCAATTTCTCCCATAAGCACGCTAAGGGGGAATGTTAGTTATGCTTAGTGTCTAAATTAGCTTAGTGTACCATATTATATCAATTTTTATGTGTGGAGAGAATAATACATGTAATATAGCAATTACATGAGTAATAATCACATAGAAATCATAGATTGAGAGAATAAAGGGCGATAGAGATTTTAGGGATGGTTAGTGGTTAGGATAGAATCTAGGTGGTTAAACAACTATCCTAGATTAGTAATAGTGTTTATAATAACTATCTATATATATTTGTAACCTTTGTAAGAATTATATGTTAAATTAATTATTCTTGACATATGGTCTCTTTTCAGAATATGGGGTATAACCCACACATAAGGATAGTCTGCATATTGATTGCATTGCTTCTTTTAATGAGATTTTTTATAAAAGTGTCAAACTTCTATCCCTATTAATTATTCTTCCAATGTTTCTATCCCTATTTATCCATTTTCTAATCCTATAATTACTTTCCACCTAAATAGTGTACCTTTGGCTACCCATAATGGAAATAAATAACCCCTTAATGAACCTCTCAATGTTTATGTCAGTCCCCCCCAAAGTGATTTTTCTTTTACGCATGTTGTAGGTTATTTACAAAATAAGTTTCATACTCTTACACTCGAAATTAAGTTCTATTATGTTAGTATTGATAATAATTCCCTTCATGGAAATCATGATCCCAAGAAGATCTACAACTCACCTTTTCCTACTTTTAAATTTTTTGATGGAATGGGTAATCCTTACATGGCTCTAAAGGCTTTAAAATTAGCTATGGCTTCACACTATGATGAAATATTTCTTCTCAAAGCATTTCCTAGTATTCTTATTGATATTGTTTCTCATTGGTTTTATCATTTTCCTCATGGATCTATTAGTACTTATCTTGATATGGAAGAAGAATTTCTTAGAAGTTTTATTTATAAAAATGGTCCTAAATTTACATTTTCTTGTTTACCTTATTTGCATCAACAAATATTGAATATGTTATTTATTATATCTTATGTTTCATATCTTGCATGTATCATTTAATTTATCAGCTTATAGATCTAAAAATGCAATATATCTTTTTTCATTGTTTGTTATTCCTTTGAGAGAAAAATTATTGTATGATAATTTTGAATCTATTACACTACTTTGTCTTATATTTACACATTTAGAACAATAAATGCTTAATGTACATCATGTTGCACGTAATTATATTTCTTCTACTACTCCCCCACCTAGTACATATTATATTCTTCCTATTGCACCACCATCATGTTCTCCATCTCCTACTAGACATAAACATGATTGTTCATCCCATTTGGATAGAAATCCATCAAATTTTTCTCCCCCTCCTAAGCATGATCCATTTTAATTTTCACATTTTCCTAGGCCTCATGATATCTTACACACTTTAATTAATGAGTATTTTATTTGGCTACCTTATAATGAGCATAATCCTCATCATAGGTTATGATAGAATCATAACCATCCATTTCATAATTTCCATAGGATCAATGGTCATATAAACAATTATTATTATGAAATCCATAATAGGATTGAATTTATTAAGTACAAGGGTGTTTTTGCATTCCATGTTGATCGATCGCATTCTCCCATGCCATGACACAGAACACTAGAATCTGTTACTTTGACTACCTCTCATCCTCATAATGTTATTTTGTCTACTCCTCCATTAGTTATGACTATGCATGAGATAAATTACTCATTTTTTATCCACCATGACCTAAGTGAGTCCCAAAAGAGTACCACTTTCCACTACATCATTCACATCTTCCTAGTGTTGATATGATCACCTAGGGCTTATCATTCAACACTTATGCTCATGATAATAAATTGCAATCATTTAAACCACTTATGTAGATTCTTAACCTTCCTTATATCTAATTAATGTGTGTTATTTAGTGATACATGATTCCATTCCTTATATGTAAATGTATTCCACTATTTCTCTATTGTTCCTACACTTTTGAAGCATGATCAATTCTTCCTTAGTTATCTTCACCATTTTTATTATCTACACTATAATTCCAATTTAATAATCATACCAAATTAATGTCTATCACGATTGTACTATTTTTTGACACCAAATTTGGTTCACACTCCCCTTTGTTCCCCTTTTGAGCAGTTAACAAAGCATGTTCATATAACCATGACCCCTTTACCCCATATTTATATTAATTTAATTACTTACAATTGAATTAATGTCCATCCTCACTTTATCTATTAATTTAATTAATTTAATTTAATTAATTTACACCTCACCTATCCACACCACCTAGATACCTCATCATGGACCTATGCTTAGCATGTTTCTTTAAAATAAGACTCAATTTATACTTACCTTAACCAACTGATACTTAGTCTAACCCTAATGTTAGATGCCTATTCTTTCTCTAACAACATTCCCACGTATCTAAGCATTAAATACCATTTTAGATCTAGACCAATGGGAAAAACTGGCCAAAAGATAGCTAAGATCTACTATTTTAGAAAACTTAGGATTTCCTGCCTTAACCAATTTCGGTTAAACTAAAACTGATGCCGGTCACCCTAACTATCATCGGTTACCATATTTTCATTTTAGAATCCTTGTTCCAAAGGTTGGATATTTTGAGTTCTGGGGGAGAGAGAGAGATCTCCATGCAAACATGAACCAGAGCCCTCTCATGCATCCAGACACCCCTAGCGAGTACCAAGACTGATATGATGGAATTAGCATTCGTGGTAACATTCTAGGAAGCACTATCACGACACTGACCACCAGTTTCACAGATCAACCATTGTTATCTTCCACCAACCAGGCCTACAAATACAAGTAAGTATGTTTTGATCTACATCATTCTTTATTTACTTAGATTGTAGTTTCTTTTCCTCTATTTATTAGATCCTATTCTCCCTTGCATTCTACCATCCCCAAATTCCTATTAATCCACCCATCCAACCACCCACAACTCTTTTATCTCCCCATACCTAACTATTAGACATTCCTAAGCCTTCCTAGAATTTTTATAAACCCAACCATCCTTCCTCCATTCTCTATGCAATCATAGAGAAGCACTCAAAAAAAAATTTATTTGATTTCCACCATTCTGCCCCTACCGATGCCTTTCACCCTAACCGTCATCGATTTCCCCTTCACTAGCATCGGTCACCAGACCAACACTAGTTAATGTATCTTCTAACAGACTTTCACTAAGTTGACCTTATCACCCCAAAAACCTCACAGAACCTTACCCAAGACTTCTACCCCACCTATAATCCCGCCATATGCCTTCTCAACTCTCTTTGCAGACACAGAGAGAGTTTAGACATCCATTTTGGAATTGTACCATTATCCATTGCAAACCATCATCGATCACATCTAAACTGTCATTGGTCATACGTTGACCGACATCGATATCTGTGTTTGATAACCCAACTCATGAAAAAAATCTATTAGATCTACCACCCAATATCATTCCATCACTTGACCCATTTTGGTGTCAACCAACTTTTACCTAACCTTTCTCATTCATTTTGTATGAGGTACCTAACTCGTTTCAATTCAAATAAGTTGTTATTTCATGTTTATTTTGAATAGCATTAATACTTTTATATAAAAGTGGAGTGATAGCCTATTCAAGAAGCACCATGCTTCTCGGATCTAGTATCTATTAGGAATTCCACTCGTTTTTGTGTTTAACTCTATCAAGTGGTATTATTTTGTACTTTATAGGTAGTTCCTCCTATCCAAAAGGAATTATTCACAATTAGCATTGGACCAAGAAATCAGGACACACACACAACCTTAAACTAACATCACAAACATGTATTCTTCCTTGGCCTATCACCCTCTATCTATTTCATTAAATCTGTTAAGAATCTGGTGAAACATTTTGACACACCCGATGGGACCCTCTCTTGGGTTCATTGCATTTTCTTCATATAGGGAAATCTTGTGTGTTTCTTTATTTTTGAAAAATATACATATAATCTTCTCCATGGTAACATTCTTTTATTCTAATTATCTAAATGAAATTTTTTATTTGGAATTTAAAAGAAATCATTCCTTTCTTGTTGAATTTGTATAGTAGTGAAAGATAACGTTCTTGACCTATTCATCATTTGCTATATCGAATCTAATTGTCAAATTGGGTTCTAAAATCTGTTCCATTTCATCCTTGTATGATGAATTATAGTTCACATTAAAAACTGAGGGCAATGTATATGCTAGAAGTCATGCCCAACTGATGGTTGACATAATGGAATCATAGAAGAACTTTATCTTCTCTCTCTATTTTCCAAACTTCACAAATATAAATTTACACATCTTCTTAAACAAAACCTTACCTAGAAGAGACTGTCAACAATCACATGATCAAATGATTAACACTGGGCACCCAGCTAGTTTCTCTGACTAGTCATTATCAGAGAAAGGACCTCCCCCTCCAAAACATAACTTGAAACAACCCTTTAGAATTTTCCTCTTCATAGGATGCCTTCCCTACCAAAAAACTTTGTTCTGAATTCACAAGTCATTCTTAAATAACATAATATAAAAACATAAAAATTCACTTATAGGATTGCATGTTTTTCTTATCTTTTTCCTGAGTTTCGTTTTGAGTTGTGAGGTTATGTTCTCCACTTTCCTCTTCCTTTCACACTACACCATAATATTTGGAGTATTATGACTATTTATGAGTGTGTTAGGGTCTAATAGTATCATCTTTAGACTTCTGGTTTGATACTTCATCTAACTTAATTCACAAAAACCAATTTTTCTTCACTTCTTCAAATTTTATAGTAACTGGCATCGGTCCAGTGACTGACACCCATTCTATCTAGCCGTCATCAATTTACCTAACCGATGTTGGTTTCTAGCTTTTTTGGTCATTTTACCCATAAAAAGCATTCATCACCTCTTTTTTTTTAATTTGAAGTTCTCAGGACATCATCATGCCCCCATAATTCTCATATCATAGTCAAGTACAGTTTCCTTATTTCATTTTCATCAATTTTTTCCACATTTGCTAAAACTATTGATTTCCCCATAGTAACCAGTATTGGTTATTGTAACCATCATTGGTCATCCTTTAACCATCATTAGTTAGTATAACTGGTGTCGGTCACTCTATTTTGATTTTTAATTAAAACATCGACCAATTTCACCTCCCAGAATCTATCCTTATCTATTTCTGTTGTTTTCTCTATTATTTACAGAGTATAGTTTAACAAGTATACACTAATTCACATGGTGTTAACTCGCAGAAAATCCAATGCCCTTGTGTTTCATGCTAGCCTTCAACTACTTCCACCTAGACCATCACCACCTTCTATCTTGTCGCATATGGATCCAACTCATCCCATCACCATTAGTACCGGTGACAAGGAGTTCGTAAGAATCCTTAACCAGAATCCCGCCACCCTATTATATTATCTCACATAGTCATCTACCCAAGACTCCTTGGGACATTTTGTATGTAGTATGCCCATGTCTATCCCTCCTTCCCTCTCCCCCACTTCCACGTCAGCTACCTTTTAGTGTAAAATCACAGCACCCCCAAATGATTTATGGATCTAATTTTCTAAGGTAATGCCATTCGGTGTGATTGCACAAAATTGAGATTTCCCAAAGTTAGGGACCTTTTCAAATGGGGAAATCCCTCCAGAGAAGGTTGGTTCCTCTTCCTAAATTACCCGCCACAAGCTATTCCAGTGTAGGCAAGCTAACCTAACCTAATCTAACTTCCAAAGAGATAGGGAGAGAAAGAAAACTAGAAAAAATAGAGCCTACACTAAAACGGTGATACATCAGAGAAGGAAAGTGCTGATCATCTATTAAAACTACCATGGAACAAGGAGAGGTGAGCAATGGAAAGGATGGACAAATGCATCACAAACCAAAGATGGATTTCATATAAAAAATGTTCCAAAACTCAATGAACACAACTCCAAAACCTGTAATGAACATCCAAACATGCTCAAATACCTAAAATGAAGAGAGGAAAGAAGAAAACAACCAAAAAATGAGCAAGGATGGACAAATGCATCACAAAACACGTTTTTTATTACTCTAGAAGTTTGCACAAAATATCATTTCATGGGTAAGACAAAAAAATGCCATTACAGGGTAGAGGAGGAGGTTCAAACTCCATTTTTTACCCTGGGGAAGAAAATAAGGGAGAGGCAGAGAAGAATGATGAAAAACTTTTTACAAATGAGCCAAAACTGGCTTTTAACGCTCGAACAGAATGAAAGAAATGAGAAACTATGGGCAAATCAATTTGACATCTACAATCACCAACAAGATCCATTTAATAGCGTGCAAAATGATGGGTTTCCATGAAAAAGCCCATACTTTGAAGAGCATTTCTTTGCAGAGTGAGAAAGAGGCCCATACTTCATTAATTTTGGTGGTTGGGGTCGTTCTCTGCCATTTTCTCGTGCTAGAGACGATTTCCCATTTTTCTCCCACAAATCTCCATAAAAATTTAAAATTGAAATTTCCATCATGTGGATAATTTCACCAGCTTTCCAATGATACCAAAATTGCAAAAATCTAAACTCTGGTGTGAAAGATATGGCCCTTTTAAAGATTTAGGGCAAAAACGACAAAATTAGCACAAAATTCAGGCTTGTAGGCCAAAATTTGACCTTTTTCCCTCTTTTTTCAAATTGTGAAAATTTCCCAAAAAATCTCCGCACCCCATCCCTCTAATGACACGTGACACCCTCTCATTGATCCATAGCTTCAAAACGCCATTTTTCCCCTTTTCATGAAATTGGAAATTTTTTCAAAAATCCTCTGTGGTCCTGCCGCTCCAAGACATGTGGTATTTTTTGATTGCTTGGTAGGGATTCACTTCAAATTTTCACCTTTGTGCTTTTATGGTTTTGGCAAAAAACCAAAAATCCTCCTGATGCCTCAATCTCCACTGATGAATGGACACATGACACCTTTTGATTGGTTAATGGGGTTGCGCTTCCATTTTTTCCTTCGATGCATTTTGACCAAATGCCAAAAAAAATTGAATTCCCTCCTATGCCCACCGCTCCGCCTTCACACATGGCATCATTTCATGGCTGCGGGCCTTAATCAATTTCTTTTCCTTTGGGTCTTTTGGGCCAAAATTTTCCTTTGATTTTTTTTCCCAAAAGGGCTAAGTGCCAAAAAAATTCCCGTGGGTCCACCTACCCACCAATTTCCTTGGGAAAATTTCCTCCTTACCTCCGCGGGCCCGCCCAGGGAAAATTTCTCCTCCAAACTCTATCGAGCCATAACTTGCAAACTACAAGGAGTTAGGAGGACTTCCTTACCTTTCTGGAAAGTCAAAAAAATTCTCTATCTGATGAAGTAATATGGATAAAATTTTGAGTTTCTGAAATGTGTAAAAATTTGACTGAGGCACAAAATGAAGCTAGTTAACCCAAAATAAGAGGGAGCTTATTTTGGTTAATAGTTTGGCAACTCTCAAGGGTCATTTGCCTGATTAGTGGCATTTTGAAGCATCCATTGGGCATGGAGTCAAGCCTGATAACTAAATCTAATCTGAACTATAAAAATCTTACCTCTGAGCCACTTGGAAACCCACTAAAACTTAGAGTTGATCCTCACCAAAATCCAATGAATGTACTATGCAAGAGCAACCAAAACAACACCAAACAACTATGTATAAAATTGGAAATCATACATGCTCCAAATGGAACATGCAGAGTGTGTAAAAGCACTTCTTCTACTGAAAGCAAACCTACCTACACTACTCTAACCAAGAGAAAAGGGAACTCAAACAAAGCCTGAAACTGGCAGGGAGAAATAGCTTCCCATCCTCAAAAATGGAAACCATGCAATTGAGTTGGAGCTGATCATGGTTGTTAGTATGAGTGGAAAACTAAGAAGAATCTGATCCTCCACCCAAATCATCAAGGTGTCAACTGAAAACAAATCAAATACCTCTTTTAGTTGCTCTACATTTGGATTGAAGAGGTATGAAAGCTGATCCTTGGTACTTTGTAGCTCATCCTCATTCCCTGAAGTAAGCATGATTGGTTTTGGCTCCTCTTTTGGCTCCAATGAAGCCAAATATATAATTGGGAAAGGTTTGATCCATTAAATGTGCCCATAACTCTGATTTTTTACTCCACAAACATAATCTTCTTACAGACCTTCTTGGGTGGATGATGTGGAAGAAGTGGTGAAAATCTCTTGCTCTTTCCCTTCCTCTTCCCATGAAGAACATGGAAGATTTAAATCTTCCAATCTTGGTTCCAATGATCTGTCACAAAACATAGGCTGTTGTTTTTCAATGTTCTCCTTTGTGATAGCAGTCTCAAGTGTTTGTAAGATGGATGATGAAGGAGAAAATGGTGTGATTTCAACAAATTCCTCTCCATCAAAACAATCCTCCAAATCAGATAGATAAACTACCTCCTTGTTGTTCTGCTGCAAATGCTCAACCTCTTCCATGGTGTTCTTTTGATCTGCAACTTGATCACCATGGTTATCTTCATTCTCAAATATTAAGTTTGAAAGATCAAACTCTTCTTCAATGTTGGAACTTGAAGAGAATGAAGTAGAAGGAAGAATTTAAGGTTCTTCTATAGATTGTTTCTTGAAACTTTTGGATATTCATTTCTCTCCTCTATAGCTTTAATGTACTACTCTTCTTTTAGATTTGGAGTAGCTTCTCCTTCCTCTACTGCTTCAAGAAAATCTTTCTCTTGAATGACCTCTTCCTCTAGCATGAAGTTTGTCAAATCAAAATCTTTAATCTACTGCTCTAGAGGACAAGTTGGGACTTCAAGATATTCTTCAGAGCTTTCCTCCATCATGGATTAATTGACCAAATCAGACCCTTCAAATGAAAGAAAGAAATTATCAATGATGCCTTCTTCTTCCATGGATGCTATAAAATTTGATTTGGTCTCACCCATTTTCTCCTTTCCAATGGGAATTTGAGCTAATTGTTCTTCCTCCTTGTTGAATAGCTGTGTAACTTGGATTAGATCAGAATTTTCTTCAAATAAAGTTCTAACATGGAAACTACACTTTGAGAAACTTGATGACTGATCTTTTTGCTTCTCTGCTGCTATAAAATCAGCCTTCGCCACCACTTGTTCTTCAACCTTTAGTTCCTCTGTAGGCTTAACCAGCAAGGCGATCTTTGTAATCCCGAATTTTAGAGCCAAGCTCACCAAAATTCTAATATTTTATTCTTTTTTCGGCTCTTCTTCTTGTTTTTCTCCTTGACTAGAATTCTGATTTTTATCTTCCCAACATGGATTTGGGAATGCAAGAGGAGGGGTGGGATGTGACTCAACTGGTTTTATAATTATTTTTGGTGGTGGAGGAGGTAGAACCTCTCATTTCTTTGGATGGAATGACTGTTTAGAAGGGAAAAGGACAGAAGAATTGAGATGAGGTGGAATACTAGGGGATGGAGAAATGGAATCAACACTTAGAGCAACACTCAATGGGAAGCATGGAAATTGAAGCGCAAATTGAGATGGTGTTGCTTGAGGAATGGAAAGATAAAAACTAGATGATGGTGTAGAACTTACCCATTGACAAGGCTTCCTAGCACCAAGTTCATAGGCCTCTATCTCCATTTCCCATTGTATAAGTTGGGGCAGCATCTCCACCATGAAGTCCAACTTCTCCTGAGGGTTGAATTCTCTTGGAAAAGGGCCAACCCATGGACAAGGTGCCCTATAACCAATTATAAAAGCCTCCATTTGAGTTGTTGCTCTTTATTGCACCATGCCAATCTCCATTTTTTGGATCTTCTCCAACATACCAACATCTTGAATTTGACTGCTATCATTGCATGCGTACCCTTGCTCTTGATATGTTTCATAACCAAACTAATTTTGGTATTGCTCATATGGGTAAGCATGATGATTTTGAATTTTTTCAAAATGCTGATTTGAAGGAGTTGTAAAACATGTTGGAGGTGGATTTGAATGGCACTGCTGCTGCAAATAAGCATTCCATGATCGAAATGAAGTCATGATTGCACAACTTCATGGAATGGAAGAAGATGGAAGGAAGAATGGATGAAAAATGAATGGAAAGAGGGTCTGCAACTTATGAGATGGGTTGTTTACCAGATGGAGTCACCAGATATGCTTGATAATGCCTCTAAAGGCTGAAATCTTGATAGGAACACACCAACCTATAAAATATAAAGTGGAAGACCCCAAAGGTCCCACTAGGCGTGCCAAAACTATTATTGGTGCATGGTGGTGTTGGATTTGTTGTTTTTTTCATGAGACACTAAGAGAAGATGAAATATCTAACCCCGGTGTCCCACCAGGCATACCAAAACTATTAGTGCAGAATCATAGCACCCCCAAATGAGTTATGGATCTACTTTTCTAAGGCAATGTCATTTGGTGTGATTGAACAACATTGAGCTTTCCTAAAGTGTGGGACCTTTGAAAATGGGGAAAACTCTCCAGAGAAGGTTGGTTCCTCTTCCTAAACTACCTGCCACAAGCTATTCCAGTGCAGGAAAGTTAATCTGACCTAATCTAACTTCCAAGGAGACAGGGAGAGAAAGAAAACTGGGAAAATAGAGCCTACACTAAAATGGTGATACACCAAAGAAGGAAAGTGCTGATCATCTATCAAAACTACCATGGAACAAGGAGAGGTGAATAATGGAAAGGATGGACAAGTACATCACAGACCAAAGATGGATTTCACACAAAAAGTGTTCCAAAACTCCATGAACACAACTCCAAAACCTACAATGAACATCCAAACATGCACAAATACTTGTAATGAAGAGAGGCAAGAAGAAAATAGCAAAAAAATGAGCAAGGATGGAAAAATGCATCACAAAACACGTTTTTTATTGCTCTAGAAGTTTTCACAAAACATCATTTCATGGGTAAGAGACAAAAACACCATTATCAAGCAAAGGAGGTTCAAACTCCATTTTCGACCCTGAGGAAGAAAAGAAGGGAGAGTCAGAGAAGAATGATGAACAACTTTTTACAAATGAGCAAAAAATGGATTTTAATGCTCGAACAGAATGAAAGAAATGAGAAAATGTGAGAAAATTGATTTGACATCTTCAACTACCAACAAGATCCATTTAATGGCCTGCAAAATGATGGGTTTCAATGAAAAATCCCATACTTCGAATTACATTGCTTCGCAGAGTGAGAAAGAGGCCCATACTTCATTAATTTTGGTGGTTGGGGTCGTTTTCTGCCATTTTCCCATGCTAGAGATGTTTTCCCATTTTCTCCCACAAATCTCCATCAAAATTTAAAATTGAAATGTCCATCATGTGGAGAATTTCACCATCTTTCCAATGATACCAAAATCATGAAACTCTGATCTTTGGTGCGAAAAATATGTCCCTATGAAGATTTAGGGCAAAAATGGCAAAATTAGGGCAAAATTCGGGTCTGCGGGCCAAAATTTGACCTTTTTCCCTATTTTTTCAAATTGGGAAAATTTCCCAAAAACTCTCCACACACTACCCCTCTGATGACATGTGGCACCCTCTGGTTGATTTGCGGCTTCAAAAAAACATTTTTACCCTTTTTGCGAAATTAGGAAATTTTCTAAAAATCCTCTGTGGTCCTGCCGCTCCAAGACACATGGCATCTTTTGATTACTTGGCAGGGATGCACTTAAAATTTTCACCTTTGCTCTTTTATGGTTTTGGCAAAAACCCAAAAATCCTCCCGACACCCCGATCTCTGCCGATGAATTGACACATGGCACCTTTTGATTGGTCAATGGGGTTGCATTTCCATTTTTTCCTTTGACACATTTTGACCAAACGCCAAAATACTTGAAGTCCCTCTGATGCCCGCTGCTCCACCTTCACACGTGGCATCATTTCATGGTTGCGGTCCTTAATCAAGTTATTTTCCTTTGTGTGATTTTGGGCCAAAATTTTCCTTTGATTTTTTTTCCCAAAAGGGCTAAGTGCCAAAAAATTTCCCATGAGTCTGCCTACCCACAAATTTCCTTGGCAAAATTTCCTCCTTACCTCCAGGGGCCCGCCCAAAGAAATTTTCCCCTCAAAACTCCACCGAGCCATAACTTGCAAATTACAAGGAGTTAGGAGGACTTCCTTACCTTTTAGGAAAGGGGAAAAAATTCTATATCTGATGAAGCAATACCCAGAAAATTTTGAGTGCCTAAAATGTGTAAAAATTTAACTAAGGCACAAAAGGAAGCTAGTTAACCCAAAACAAGAGGGAGATTATTTTGGTTAACACTACCACTAGCTCAATATTTCCTTCATTCACCTTAGCAGCTATGGTTTCTAAATTGGACCCCACATCCTCTATAACTACTACACTAATGACATCGATCACACTCATGCTATCAACCATTCCTTCACCAACCACCTTAAGCATGCACCCATCTACACCCTTTACCTCATATGTACTAGTTACATCACAACCACCCATGGTGTTTGCAACCTACACCCCATTCTAAAACCCCTTCCTTTCCATCCCACAGTCTCTACCCCCAATTACCATGAGATTCATTATGACTACCCCACCCA
Organism: Taxus chinensis; assembly: GCA_019776745.2. Lineage (NCBI taxonomy): Eukaryota > Viridiplantae > Streptophyta > Pinopsida > Cupressales > Taxaceae > Taxus > Taxus chinensis. The sequence continues at coordinate 473,383,787 of CM034154.1, forward strand.
TTTACATGCATAACCAGAAATCCCCAATCTCATCTATCACTTATTTGGGATATCTTCTGCCCACATCTATTCCCCCTTTGCAGTTCTCATACTTATAACCCCCATATATTGAGATGTCATTCACATCATACATCCATCATCAACCTCCCTTTACTACATGAGGTGCCCATTCCTCAAAACCCACCAATGATATCATTAGCATGATGATGGAAAAGATGTAAACATTATAAGCATCAGTTTTTGACTCTCGTAACTCCTTAACTTATGCCCTAATCTATAATGAGCTTATTCATCCATCTATCCCCATTCAACCATACCCTATACGTTGGAAAATTCCCAAGTTTAACCGTTTCAATAGTAAAGAATACCTACAACACTTGCAGTCATTCAAACATGGGTGCTATCTAATTTCCCATGACGATGCTTTACTCCTATAGACATTCCCGATGTCCTTGATAGGCCACCTTTGATTGGTATAGTGGTTTACCAAGAGATTCCATCTACTCCTCTAGCCAAGTGCCTCAAGAAATTTTAGACCACTTCTCAATCAATGTCATAAATAAAGTCACCATGACTAACCTATACTCGACACGATAGTATGACAACGAATCTATTGCAGATTTCGTTGCTCACTAGCGCAGCCTTATCAACCAATTAACATTCCAGATACCTCAAGTTGAGCTTATAGAGTTGTTCCTTATAGCTTGTGCCAGACACATATCACCAAATCTACAGGTACAAACCTTCCATACCTTTGACAAAGCATTTACCATGGCGCAAAAACTAGAAATTTGTGTCATTGAAGAAAATAAAATTCAATTGTGAAAAAAAAAGGCCGCATTCAAATCAAATGATACTTCTTTATCTTTAAAGCCCCAAAAAATTTATTCAAAAGCCAAAGGATCTATCAACACAGTATTTCTCAAAGCTGGTCCATCTCATCCATATAATCAAGCCAAAAATTCCTCCAATCTTTCTCCCATTTAGAATTTTTAGTTCTGGCAGGAACAATGAAAGTACACTCAAATTATAGCACCATATTCTTCAGTCTTAGAAAATCTTCTTAAGGATGGAGTGGTTGCACTTCCCCCCATAAAACATCATACTAGTTTCGATCCCACTCGTCCTATGCTTGCATGGTATAAGGAACATGACTATTGTAATTATCATTATGTCAAAGGCCATAGCAATGGTAATTGTATAAATTTTAAGAAAATTGTCCAAGAAATGTTAGATAATGGAGATCTCAACTTAGACAACCCAAACACACCAGAAAATCAAAACTTTCATATCTTTAAGATTTTGTTTCCTAATCATACACCATCATCTAATCAGCATGGGTAATCTTCACCCAATGACAATAATGTCCATGAAGTCCATGCTATTTTTGATATGATATGAACCATTAACTAATTTCCTCCTCCCCCCTCCATCGAGGAAATTATAGAGTGAGCTCCTCTACCTACAAAGGAACCTACCTCATCTACTCCTTCACCCACAGAGGAGTCCTCTTCATATCCTCCCTCACCTACAAAGGATTCCACCATTGCTACTCATTCCATTTCACTACTCACCTCTGAACCCAATGAAAAATAAATGGTATTAACTCTCCTACCAACGAGAGATTCATGATTTCCTTCCCCTCCATCGAAATAGGAGCCTACCACATCTCACCCATCATCTCCCCTACCCATGGGGGATCCTCTAGAAGTGCCACTTCCTATTGGTGACTATTCCTCATCAACCTTCTAGTATCCTATTAGTATTCTCTCATCTCTCTTACCTACAGAGTCCGAAGCTAACAAATTCCCTGTCTCATAGACATCTTTTATAGGGATTGCTACTAAATCAACATCGGCTCCTCTTACTGTAGTACCATTTTCATGCTTGGCTGACTACTTAGATTAAATTGATAATTCCATGCTTTGGGGATGCCTTCAAATCCCCCTTTTAACCTAAATGTAAATTTCCCTTACTAATACCTCTAAGATCTATCCGAAAGTGTTTCAAGTGACCAAATCAACTATGGCTATGCCTGTTGAAAAGAATTCTTCTCTATCACCATTTCCCACATCTAAAACTTTATCCATGACTAAAACCATTCCTATTCTTAAGAACCTACCCACACCTACATCTTTGCCCATATCTAGACCCATCACTACCTTAGGTGTTATGTTGACATCAATCCTTTCCCATCCACCTATCAAATTTGATTTATCCACATCTTCCCAAACCCGCACCAAAATTATTACTCTACCTAAAAGAAAGACTCAACCTTCTAGGACACATACACAAGTCTCACCCATCATGCCTTTGTCACCTTCGCCCCTTCCATCCATCCTAGGAACTCACCCATAAACCTTGTCCAAACAACCCCCGACGTGAGGAAAATCAAAAGCAAAGCAACCTACTTCTTCATCATAATATTTTTTTATACCCAAGTTACCTACACAACAAACACCACCGCCATCACCCATATATTTCTTACCACCTATAACCCCACCAGCTACCATAACTTCATCACTACCTATGAAAATTTCTTCTCTTCACCCCATACCTTCCACCCGACCTCTACCAACCACTTTCACCACACCTCTATTATCTCTAGGGATAACCCATCCTCTTCCACCATCTTCTTTCCCTTCTACATCACGTACTCCCACCTCACCTTTACCCAGGAAGATGCAATCAAAGGAAAATAACCCTCTACCCTCCAACAGGGTAGTTAAATGAAGAACACATTCCATTTTTAGTTCATCTATCACATCCTTACCCAAACAAGTACCATAAAAACCTAAGACAATACCACCTACCAAACTAGTGGTCAAACCTATTTCGCATCTTATAACAACTCTTACACCACAATCATCCATACCTTTACCCCAACCCACACTCACTTCCCACTGTGATCCATTAGCAGCGTCCTACGCCAACATTTTAGCCAACCTCTTCGAGACCTTTTTCATCCCATTACCACCACTTAGACCCTATTATCCACTCAAACCTAAACCAAAAGGGTTTTATGAAACCAAAATTTGCACCTACCATTATGTGTCATGGCATGATGTAGAGAATTGTAAAGCTCTTAAAATCATTCTTCTCCAACTATGTCCTCCTGAAGAAAATTTTGACGATGATGACCTTATTAATGAGGACCCTATTCCATCTTCTCTAATCTCCCCAAATCCTATATCACTACTTATTCAATGGCCCACATCACCACCTCCACAATACTTTTATCCACCTCTAAAATTTGAGATCAACATGGTTCGCATAATAGAGCTGTCAAAGCCCCACCAAAATGCCAGTACGCCCTATTCATTTCGTAAGGTTATTACCTTGCATTAGGTTTTTGTCCATCATGTCGTTATACTACTCATGACATACCTTCTCCATCCACCTCTTTTCCTCAGATTAATATGATCCAAGTTGTCACCCGCGCCCAAAAAAACAAAGGAAAAGAAAAAGTAACCAACTCATCCACTAATACTATGCCTAAAATACCGATTGCACCTGCACCCAAAATCACCATTTGAGGTACCACATACCCTATTTCTGACGGGGTCACCCATCGTATAATGATAAAACAATTACACCAATCCCCTTTAAAAATGTCTTTGTATGACGTCTCGTCCAAACCTCTATAATCTCACCGAGAGGCCCTCATGGAGGTCCTCCAATCCATTGAGGTTTTACCTAATGACCCTACACCCATGACCTCCACTATTACCCCTCATCATCTGGCCTCTCTCACCAACTCATCCCCTTCCTCTACACCTCTACTTACTCACCAAGTGGCTGCTCTCAGCTTTTTTGATGATGAAATTGTACTTCTCGAATCAGATGACCCCAATCCTACCCTTTTCATCTTTGTCTATATCAATAACATATGCGTACGACGGGTTATGATCAATGGTGGCACAAATATCAACATAATATCCTCCCATGAGTACAACCAAATGTGCTTACATGTCAATTGCATACATAATAACCCAATTATGTTGTGCCCCTTCAATAATGCCATCACTTCCACCCTTGGTACCATCATTTTCCATGTTTGTGTAGGCCGCCGTACTATCCCATAATTGTTCAACGTCTTAGAGGGGGAGTTCCAATACAACTTGTTTCTTGGTTGACCTTGGATTCACACCATGGGTTTTGTTCCTTCAACTTTACACAGTTGTGTAAAATTTGAACATGAAGGACATAACTACACCATCCTAGTAGACCCATCACCCTTCAAAACCTATAGCATGTTATATCGACCTAATGATGTCCTTGTACCAATTAAGGCATCTGCCACTGCTGCCACTTCTCCCTTACCCACAACCTCATCCATCAATGTTGTTGCTACCTCACCCATACCTACCTCTTCCATTCCCACTGTTGTCGCGGCCTCTACAGCTGGCCCATCCGCTAGCCCATCTATTCCCCGACCAACCAATTCTTTTTCTTCCCAATCACCTAGTAAATCATCTATTCCCGTTACCCACATATCTATTTCCAACCCCTTAGAAGTCATTTTTCAACATGTCACTCTGGGGGAGTACCACATGTACAACATAAATACATTCCTTACTCCACAAGGGTATGGTAACCTATGCCATCATCCTCATTACGAACATCGAATAGGTGAGGTATTCCCTTATGGTCCTCCACACCTTTGTACCAACTTAACATATGGGGGACTTGATACTTCCACATATTCACCCAAGCTACCTTTCTAAACATGACCATTTTCATCTGACCTTTAATCTCTCACCAACCATCACTTTACCCACACTTTCCTTCACCACTGTGCATGGAAAGGCTTTGGATTTCATTTTTACAAACAAGGTCATCATACCTTCATCCCATGTACCACCCATAAACACAAAGACCGTAGTGGTATCAGATTCACCAAAATACCCTCCAAGAAGGCCCGCATCGACCTCATCAAGGATGCCAAACCTTCTCCACCCTATTCACCCACATCACCACCTTCACCCATGGAGTCTATGGATCCAAAATCCATTCCTCCTAAAAAATATTTGTAAACACCATTTCCATGGGACCTTTGACTTATCAATGTGATGGAGAGGCTCCCTCTTCTCTTCCCTTCCTATATCCTATCATGATTGATGATGATATGCCATCCATTAACATCATTCAATGTCAGGAGGATGAGTCTATCCTCACCTACCTTGGTGCGGAAAATTCTTATATTCACCTTTCCTTTCCTTCTGAGACACAAACCATGTTAAACGAAACAACCATCGAAGTCAATATTAACACTCAAGAAAACCCACACATTCTAAAGACAGGCTAATCTTTAGATGTTGTTGAACAAGAAGCTTTTACTTCTTTCCTCTGGGATCATAGCAACGCTTTTGCTTAGTCCTATGCTGATATGCCTAGTATTGATCCAGACATTGTGGTCTAAAATATCATCACCATCCCTGAAGTCAAACCCATGAAAAAAAGCTTCAAAAAATGCATCCTCACATTGCCCTTCTTGTCAAAGAAGATCTCCAGCGTCTTTTCTCTGTTTCCTTCATCCTACTCATTGACTATCCCTAATGGAGTTCTAACATTGTTCCTGTAATAAAAGCAACAGGGGGACTCTACATTTGTATGCATTTCCATGACCTCAACCTAGCTTTCTCTAAAGATGATTTTCCTCTACCGGGTATTGACCAACTAGTTGATCTCACCACTAGCCATAAGATGCTATCACTCATGGATGATTTCTCGGGTTATAATCAAATATCACTAGCTCCAAAAGATCAACACAAAACCACCTTCATCACTCGTTAGGGGACCTTCTGCTATTGATTCATGCCTTTTTACCTTAATAACATTGATGCTACATATCAGCAGGATATGACTTATATCTTTTATGACATCATGCATCGTATATTAGAACATTACGCTAATGATATTCTTGCTAAATAAAAACATCAGGTCGAACACCTTATAGTCATCAAGGTCATCGTCGACCATCTCATCAAGTACTATGTTTGCCTTTAACCCAAGAAGTGTGTCTTCGTTGTTCTCTCTGGAAAGCTCCTTGGTTTTATTATTTCTTTGCATGGTATAGAATTCAATCTAGCTAAAATCAAGGTTATTCTCAAAATTACTCCACCTACTAACCTTCGTCAATTTCCTAGCTTACAAGGCAAGTTGTAATCTATTTTTCATTTTATTTCATAGATTTCTGAACTATGCCACCCATTTCATCACCTCCTCAAAAATGATGTCTCCTTCAAATGGGATGATGAATGCCACAAAGACTTTAAAGCCTTAAATCAATACCTCCTCCAACCATTGATGCTCATTTCTCCTAAGGAGGGCTAACCATTTTACTTGTACATTTCTGCTACTGATCATTCCTTAGGTGCAATGCTCGCTCATCATGATGAACAACACAAGGAACATATGGTATATTATATAAGTTTTACTTCTAAACTATGAAACCAAGTACACCCATGCCAAAAAACTCTTCTTAGCCTTATTTTTTGTCACCATTCAAATTTTTCATTACCTACTCAATCACAAAACCTTTTTGTCACCAATACTAACCCCTTACATTACATGTACACCAAATCCTACTAACATCAGTGTGTTGCACATTGGCTCATGCTTTTCGCAGACCTTGACATCGAATTCATCCATGAAAAATCTTTCAAATACCATACCATTTTTGACCAACTTGCAGACGCACCCCTCTTCGAATATAAATCCTCTAATTTCGATTTCCCAAACAAATCCATTATTAACCTCTCTTTGGATGATAGCGTTTACCAAATGACCTTATTCTTTTATGGTTATAAATGTCAACATGGGGGTGGTGTCAGAGTTATCCTCATTCCTGTTGATGGTGAGTCTATGTCACTATATTCGAACTATAATTTAATTTTACTAACAACATTGCTGAATATGAAGCACTTGTATTAGTTCTCAAAGATGCCATCACTTTAGAAGTTAAATCAATGAATATCTTTAGTGATTCCCAACTGATTGTAAACCAAGTCAATGGTATATACTAGTTTCGTAATGAAATACTTCAAAAGTATAAACACCATGTCGACATACTTTTTACTACCTTTGACAGTCACGAACTTCACACCAGTCTGCATTCCACTAACAAATTTGTGGATACCATGGCCTTCTTGGATTTTCAGATACCCACTTCGCCTTCTGACTCCAAAATATTTGTCACAGTAAAAAGGTTGCAATCACCTTCTTATTTATTTTGAGATGTCAACTTCGTCAGAACCATTGCACCTGACCCACTTGACCTTTGGAATAAGTAATTTAAAGACTAACTTTTCCTTTCCATTATACCTCCAGATCTTACTCATAATGGACAATGCACCTTTCTCAAAATTTTATTTCGCTATGTCATCATGTGTGATCTTCTTTATAAACCTAGATTTGACGGTATTCTCTTATGATGCCTTACAAGTTCTAAAATTCCTGATACCATCAAGTAAGTTCATGATGGAAGTTTTGGAGGTTACATCAATGGCCTAGTTATCACTAAACACACCTTCTCCTGGGCTATTATTGGCGATTCCTCAACCATGACTATTGTGACTAAGTCAAACATTGTGTGAAATGTCAGTAGCATTTTAATCTTCATCACACACCTAGTCATGCCTTACAGGTTGTACAAGACCTTTGGCCTTTCTCTCAATGGGGTTTGGAGCTTGTTGAAGAGATCAATCCTCATTCTTCATAACACCATCAATGGATTATAACTGCAACTGAATATTATACTAAATGTGTTTGATTCATACCTCTTGTTTCTACAAAATCCAAGAAAATGTGTGAATTCATCAATCATCACATCATTTGTCACTTTGGTATTCCTCACCATCTCATCACTGATAATGGAAAACATTTCAAAAGTAAAACCCTATGGAAACTTTGTGACACCTTTGGCATTCAACTTTGTTTCTCTTCACCTTACTACCCACAAAAAAATGGCCAAGTATAATCAACCAATAAAACCTTGAATAAAATTCTTATGAAAGTAGTTTATGATACTGGAAAGGATTCGCATACACACATTCCTTTCACCTTGTGGGCTTACCGTACTAGTATTTGCACCTCAACTACTCCCACACCTCTCTTTGGTCTACGGTATTGAGGTTGTCTTGCCTCTTGAATTCCATATTCCATCTCTCTATATCTCACTCCAAGACATGTTAAATGATGACGAATTTTGCCAAGACCATTTGACACAACTTGATTTATTAGATGAACAACGTCTTAATGCTCTTAATCATCTCCAAATATACCAAAAATGTATCAAATGTTCCTATGAAAAACATGTCCATGAGTGAAGCTTCCAAGTCAACAACCTCATCCTAAAGGAAAATCAAAATGTAACCAAAGAAGAGAAAAGTAAACGGGGAAATTTTTCTCCTAATTGGCTTGGACCCTATATCATTACTCATACCTATGTATTAGGTGCTTATCATTTTTCTTCACTAGAAGGTAAACCTGAACTTGAACCCCTCAATTCCTTGATTCTTTGACCATTCTATTGTTAAATCAAGTCCTATATCAAATTCTATTTATTTCAAGCTCATCCCTTGAGTACCCTTCACCTTTCATATTATCTACTCTTGGGGTCAACGACTAAACAAGAATCATGTGATTATTAGTCACCTTTCACCCTTATCTTCAATATGAGTACCACGTCTCTACTCATGGCATGCTTTTCATGGATAATTTTTGAATTTTTCAAGATGGAATCCCATGGTCGTTCATCACTTTAAACCATCTCTTTCATAGTTAACCTTTGTGTGCTATGGTTGTGTCTTTTAAACAAGATCCTAATCTTCCTCTATAGTCTTGTCCATGACTTAAATGTGCAAAAGAAAAGTAATTTAAAAAGAAAAATGTGATTAAACTCCTTAAGTCAAAGTTCCAATAAATAGATGACTCCATCAAAAGGGACATCTCTTCTCTCTATCTTGCCACTATAAATAGATTGCTCCCTCAAAGGACAGTTATACAAAGCTAGCCATACTGCACATAGTCTATCATAAAAAATACTATCCTTGCAAAAAAAAATCAGAAGCTCCTCGCATTGATTAGCTTCATGAAGACCTCAAGGACATAATATACTCATCCCATATAGACTTCCCATGTCGATCAGTATATCAAAAACAAGAGAAAAAAGAGAAAAAGATAACCTTTTTGTCGTGGAATTGCCTATTTTGATCTTGGGTCTCTTGCCAAGTAGGCCTATTATCTCGCACCAAGTTACGCTAAAACCAACCATTTTAACCTCATTTCCTTTTCACCCTAATTTCCTACCTTCTCAAGGTACATGCCGCAAATGTGACATCCCGTGATCATGTGATTTTCTTCCCCCTTAGAATAGTCAATCACACAATGCCTTTAGGGTCTTACGTTCATAATCCCATCTTTGGTATGGTAGACTTGTTATGGTTCTTATAAATTAGACGGAAACATACAAGGATGAAATGCAACAGATTTTCCTATACACCTCTTACCATTCACCTTCTTCATCACTTGTTGATTTTCCTATACAAGACTAGACCATCGACACCTACATTTTGGGGATTCCTCTTTCACCAAAATCAACCTAAAATCACTCATGCCTAAATGACTTAACCTCAACCATACCTACATGACCCCAACCCAACCATGCCTAAATGACCTAGACTCAATCATGCTTAAAACTTACCAACCCATTCCTCTGCTTCACCATATTCTTCCCTAGCTTACGGGAGAACTACATCAGCCTGAGGCCCCTTTTCACCGGGGCTATATAGGTAGCACTCCAAGGGCATGGGGCCCTTGGAGGTTAGCTCAGACCACTCTTTACCCTAACCAATTTTCCCCCATTTTTCTATTCACATTCTACCTTAGTGAGTTTTCCATTTTACACAACAATTGGAAAATTAAAACATACAAACATACATACCTACCATTTTTAACACACCATCATATCATCCATTTATCATTTTACATTCCCATGATATCAAATATTTGGAAATTTAAACCACATACATACATATAAACCATAATTTATTTCTCATGATTACCAATAACTTGGAAATTAAATCAAAACCATAAACCTAGACTTCTAGACTCATGCCTACATAACACCTAGACTCCATCATGCCTACATAACCTCGACTAAATCACATGCCTACATAACCTCGACTCCATCATGCCTAAATTACCTAGTTTCCATCACATACACAATAACAATGGAAATTAAAAACATAGATAACATCATCCATCCAATAAAACATCTATATAACTAGAAAAGTTTGTGTATCCATACATATGTACACAGATACAAAATCAATATGACTATCTCAAATACAGCCTCTCTATCTTTGGCATGCAGGCTGGTATAATCATCAAAATCACAAAAAATCTCATGTACATCCTCACTATCATCGGCACGTAGGCTGGTATATACCAAAAAAATGATACACCGATCATATACGGTGACTAATCGTCACTCCATCTGATATACATCCATGTCTCATATGTCTCATCCTCTATACCTATCTGGCGCCCTGCTAACATCTCTCCACCTCGCATGGGTATTGGTCTAGTATCCACCTAGCCCGCAGCTGGGTCTGGCCTTCGTGAACTTGTAGCCTCACCTTGATCCTGTCTCTGGGCTCGCTGGCCCCCTGTACTCTTTGAGCTATGAGTGAAAGAGCTAGTCCTCTCACTCGGTACCCGTTGTGCCCTATACTCAACATAGGAGGGTATGTCTATCCCTGCGGTCGTCAAATGATCTCGGTAATAATGTGCCTCATTCAAGGCATCCCTGAACCTCACCATTGGCACCATATGAGGTGGTGTCATAGGTCTCACAGCGACCTGTGAACTCTGTCCTGCTAAGGTGGGCCTCAGACCCTATGTCTGTGTACCCTATCCTCCTTCCTGTACCATGGGACCCTATCCTGCTATTGCTTGTAATATGGGACCCTTTCCCTGAGCCTGTGGTGATTCCTACGCTATAACCTAGGCCTATAGGGCCACAACCTGAGCATGTATAGTGGCCAACTGGCCCTGCAAACCTACTACCTATGCCTGTAAGGTGGAAACCTATCCCCCATCTCCATCTCCACCCTATGTGGGTGCATGTCCCTATGTAACTTAGGCATGTAGGGCCACCACCTGCGCCTGTAAAGTGACAACATGTGCCTCTGACCCAGTAAGTTGCCCCTATAACACTGTAATCTATGCCTAAAGGGCAGCCACCTGACCCTGCAAGGTATCCCTTTATACTATGATGGTGGCTAAGTCAGGCTGCCCAGGCCTTGGTGGTATCTCCCGTAGCTGCACCGCCCACCACTGCATGTATCTATTTGTGACCTCAACATCATAAATCCTCTTGTACACTATCTACTCCTCCTACCATATCGACATAGTCGTGTGTGGTGGAGACATAGGTCTCTCCACGTCATCTCTCCTATACTGTGAGAATGGTGGAGGCACATCCTATGGCAGCCCAAACTATTGTCTGACCCTATCTACAAGTATCATCTCATGCTCACCGACATGACGCCCCTCTATCCACTTGAGTAGTTGTAACTCCTCCAACTCCTCTGCCATGTGCCTATATGAAGGAAAGCCAACATATGGCCTCCAAACAATATCAACCCCAGCCAACCCCTCCAACACTCACCTATAATGTGCAACATCGTGTGTGGCCCTCGTCACCATGTGTTGTCCACCAAGTGGTACCCACCGTCTGTATCCAACTCTGACCCAACCACCCCCAAACCAATCATTTTGGGGTAAACCAACTGGATGTACACATACAATGTGCTCATATGCCCAATAGTGTAGCAGGAATGTGCAGCACAAAATGAACCTCTGCAACCTCCTATAGGCCCATAGCTCTCTATACAGTTTGTACTAAGAATACCGGTGCCCAGGAAAAATGGACCCGCTCCTCCATTATGTCCTGGAGAACCCCCATCAGTGCTCGTGGGAATCTCCCACCCTCCACATCTAGCAAGAAAAAACAACATACCACCTTCATCATTAGAACAACCAACCTCATCTCCTAAGGATGGGCCCCATACATGTCTCCATAGCTAAGGCTTGTGCTATGGTACCTCAGCTCGACCATCGCCTCTCCAAAAATAGCCACTATCGGCTCCTATGATGCCTCTGAAGTAATGGAATAAACCTGCTCCCCAACTATCGATAGTCGTATGATCCTGTATACATCCTCCAGGGTGATAGTAATCTCACCCATCAGTAAGTGGAAAGTATTGGTCATTGAATCCCATCTATCGATGAAGGTGACCATCAAACTTGGATCTTAAGCTACACACATGTAGCGTCAGATCTTAATCAATCCAACATCCATCACATGCCTCCACTCCTCACAGTCACACTCGACTTTATCACTAGTAAAAAAGGTTATACTCTATCCCGTATCCACAGCTAGTCCCTGGCCTGCATCTAACAAACCACAACATTGTTACAACCTGAAAACCATCACTTACCTTGTAACTCCCTCGAACCATACCCAACCACATCAATCCTGCTCACCTCACTTACCTAGTAATTCACCTACCAGCCTACTACCCCTTTACAATCATGACTCATCATTTTAAACAACATTTCACCTACTTACCTATCTTTTATGCCAATGCTAACATTTACCCCCATCTCTCTACATATACCCTGCATTTACCCCTTTCTCCCTATTTTTCTTGCCAACTTAATCTTCCTTACCCCTATTTCTCATTCACCCTAACCAGATTTGGTCACCCTGACCATCACCAGTTTTCCTTAACTAACATCGGTTCAATTTAACCGGTGTCGGTCACCTAACATCAGACCGATGCCATCCAAAGCCAACCGACGTCGGCCAAACTTAGACCAACGTTAATCTCTTTCATGCCATCCAAATCAAAAACCCACCCCAGTCTACTGAAAATTCCTAAAAAATGACCTAAATCCTTACTCTAACTTACCCAAACTTATCCTAGCTTCATTCCCAATCCTATTTACCCTACGTTTGACCTTCCCACCCGTCATTTCCTTCATTTTCACTCACATTTTCAAAATTAAATCCCACCTGAATTTTAAACCAAACAATTTCAATATTTTCAGCCAAAGGACATAATCGATTGAATCCTACCTCATCTCGGTGTCGTCTACATGGTGGTACATCTAGCCATTGTGCCAGTGGCCCACCTGACCCCTCTCCTACCTCTGTCATGACCAAATCAACTCCTCACCCCCAAACGAATGAAATCACTCGAACCAATCCTGTGGACCCATCAATTAGCTGTCAATCACCTGCTACGAGGCACGTCAACTCAAATCACAACCTCATCCTGTTGTTTTCCAACCCTCACATTCTCCTATATCATTTTCTACAAATAGCAAATGATAAATGATTCCGTAAAAAGTGACCTTTTCCTTTTTTAACCCCAAATCAACATGACCAACGTCATTCATGTCGTGCCCTACTAAATCGATGTCAGTCAAACCTTAACCGGTCATCGGTCACCTGTCATTATCATTTAAACCCCATTTTACCCATTTTGATCAAAATCATCATTGTCAGATACCCTTTGACCTTACCCACCCTTATTGCAACCTACCCACAAACCCACACTACCCATACATTTCCTTAATTGCATTTAGGGACTTGTCATTTTACCTACACCTTGGCCTTACCTGTGCCCTGACCTATATACCCTGACCTGAACCTACTTTTTGTGACCGTTGAACTTGTGTACTCATTATACCTTGTGATGTTGTTACCCATGTTATTTTAGCCTAACAACCATACCTTGCCTATTGTCATGTCGTTTATCCTGACCAAACCTTTGGTGTACCAGAACATACCTAAACGTTCATGCACCTGACCTACGTTGTGTTTCCAGACCATATCCTATACCCTAGATACTTGAATCACTTCAACCTTGTTTGGATAAACCTATCGACCTTGGATGATGTAGAGTTTGCAAGCTCTTCAACCTAGTACTGTGTTGCAGTCTATACATGTGCATACATTTGATTTCCATTACCCATTACCCAATTTGACCCTGTACCCACTACCTATTACCCAATTTGACCATTTTACCTTTACCCTTTACTACCTATTACATAATGACCTTTACCCCCAATATCCATACCCATACCCACCTACCTTCTTTTTCATCACTTCCATATTTATCAAACCACTCACCAATTACATCTTATACCTCATTTGTTCCTAGTTTGAGGGGGATCACCTCCACCCACATTTGGGGCACTCTCACCTTTAACCCTATTTGGAGAAACCCCACTCTCACTTATATTTTTGGTAACCACATCCTATTTTTTTCAACATCACTTATCAATACAAGCTACGCAACAAAAAGGGGTAAATGTTGACACCAAATTTGGGTCACACTCCCCTTGTTTCCCTTTAAAGTAGTTAACATAACATGTTCATATAACCATGAACCCTTTACCCCATATTCATATTAATTTAATTACTTACAATTGAATTAATGCCCATCCTCACTTTATCTATTAATTTAATTACTTTAATTAAATCAACTTACACCCTCACCCAGCCACATCACCTAGACACCTCATCATGGACCTATTCTTAGCATGTTTCTTTTAACTAAGACTCAATTTCTACTTACCTTAACCAACTGAGACTTATTCTAACCCTAACATTAGATGCCTATTCTTTCTCCAACAACATGCCCACTTATCTAAGCACAAAATACCATTTTAGACCCGAACCAATGGCCAGAATTGGCCAAAAGATAGCCAATATTTGCTATTTTGGCAAACATATGATTTTCCTCCTTAACCAACGTCGGTTAACCTGAAACTGATGTCGGTCACCCTAACAGTAATCAGTTACCTTATATTCATTTTGACAACCTTGATCCAAAGGTTGGTGATTTCAAGTTTTGGAGAGAGAGAGAGAGAGAGAGAGAGAGAGAGAGCTACATGCAAGCACAAACTAGAGCCCTGTCACGTATTCAGACACCCCTAGCTAGCACCAAGACTGATAAGAAGGCATTGGCATTCACAGTAACATTTCAAGAAGCACTGTTGTGACACTAACCACCAGTTTCATAGATCAACCATTTCTATCTTCCACCAACCAGGCCTGCAAATACAAGTAATTATGTTTTGATCTACATCATTCTATGTTTACTTAGATTGTAGTTTCTTTACCTATGTTTATTAGATTATATTCTCCCTTGCATTCTACCATCCCCACCTTTCTATTAATCCACCCATCCAACCACCCACAACCCTTTTAGCTCCCATACCTGACTCTTAGACATTCTTGAGCCTTCCTAGCATTTTTATAAACCCAACCATCCTTCCTCCATTATCTGTGCAATCACAGAGAAGCCCTAAAAACCAAGTTTATTTGATTTCCACCATTCCATCCCTACCAACTGGTAACCCTAACCATCATCAATTTCCCCTTCATTGGTATCAGTCACAAGACTGATGCCAATTATTGTATCTTCTGAAAGACTTTCACTAAGTTGACCTTATCACCCCGAAAACATCATAAGAACTTACCAAAGACTAGTAACCCACCTAAAATCCCACGACATGCCTTCCTAACTCTTTGTGTAGATAGAGAGAGAGAGTCTGGACATCCATTTTGTCATTCTACCATTATCCATCCCAAAATTTCATCGGTCACATCTAAACTATCATCGGTCATACCCTGACTAGACATCGGTCTCTGTGTCTAATAACCCAGATCAGGACAATAAGCTAATACTCACTCCCAAACTGCACAGAATCATTTATAACCTTTTTTCCAGACCTCACCAAAAGCATTTACTAGATCAGCCACCCAATACCATTCCATCACCTGACCCATTTTGACCTCAACCACATTTTTACTTGACATTTCTTATCCATTTTTTATGAGGTACCTAAATCATTTCAATTCAAATAAGATTTTTATTTCATGTTTATTTCGAATAACATTAATATTGTTATATAAAAGTGGACTAACAACCTGTTCAGGAAGCACCATGCTTCCCAGATCTAGCATCTACTAGGTAGTCCACTTATTGTTGTGTTTAAATCTATCTGGTGGTATTGTTTTGCACTTTATAGGTAGTTCCTCCTATCCAAAAGGAAGTATTCGCAATCAACATTGGATTAGGAAGTAATAATCTGGTGAAACACTATCATCACTATAAAGATGTATCATCTAATCTATGGCATCATTAAAAATATCAAGCATTCAACAAATATCAAATTAAATCATCAACTCATACAATAACACAGTACACATCATCATCTCATCACAAAAACTCATTCATTATATGTGTGTGTGTGTAAAAAAAATGAATATACAATGCTAGGGGACAATTCCCGCTCTAAATATATGATACATCCTCATCGATACTACTAGATGTCACTATAGGATTTCTCAAATTGGATTCCCCACCACTGGATATTTATCTCCATGCTTAGGAGTGTTGTTCCTCTATCTGAGTCTGTAATGATGTTTCCTTGGCCACCACATCAACATACTGACCTTTAAGCTCTTATATCTCTCAAACATATCATGTGATAGAATTCCCCATCTGACAACCTCTGTCACTTGAGCTTGTTTTGTCATTTCCTCATCATTCTCTAACCACAATACTATAACATGGTTTCCACCTCTGTAAAAGGATTGAACATATGGGAATTTTCACCAGAAATGTGATTTACCCTCTCCAAAATTCCTCCTCAAATAAGAAAATTAGATGCATGTTGTGGGTTAATTTTCATACCAATGTTTCCTTAATAAAACTCCAATACTCATCACGTACAATACTCAGATCATATTAACATATCATCATCTTGTTATTGTATAAAGTATAAAATACAAATCACACTAGGCCATACTTACGTTATACAACCACCACCACTATTGCATCACCCTCAGGGGTAGATTCCTACTCTCCTACTACCTCTCCTCCTCCTACTAGTCTACCTTGTGGCTCTCCTACCACATTCACCACTATAAAAAATAATAATACCCATCGATGTTCAAACTGCCACTACGTGTAAGCTAGTGTACACCTTACGTCATCTACTTAAATAAGAACTATCTATGGACCCTTCTCATATGAATATGGTGGGAATAATTGGGATCTTATCAAACCTATCCTTTTCCTCACTTTCCTCACTACTTGAATATATTTATTTCATATATATGGCTTATGAGGCATATCCTATGTTGTGCTAAAATTTCATGAAACTAGATCATACTGGAAGAGCTCAGCCACTCCTGGTAACCTATCATCCAACCAAATTATATGATTAATACATTTTAACTTAAGATAATCCTCATCCCATCCACCATATTCTCTATAAATCCTCCATATAAATTCACCTAGCCCAATACAATCTAGAATCGATCTATAAATTAAAGTATCAAATCAATTACTCTTTAGGCCAACACACCTAGCTACAAAGATCTCTGGTCATACCCAATCCACTCACATACCACTAAGGGGCCTCAAAATTGTGATGTTCTCCTAATACAATATGTTTAATAGTGTAGTAGCACAAATCCCACTACCGTGGTCCTTCTACATGACCCTATATAAATCCTTGTAAAAATGAGCTAACACACAATATCTCCAAGAATATTGAGTACCATAATTCTCTATACTCTCACAAACCTCATGCATCCTATAATATATGGATACTTCACAAACATCCACTACCACCAAATATTCCAAAAACACCATTGTAAATTTTGACAAATGCAGGACACTTGATCTCACTATGTCATCCATGGTAACTAATGATTTTACATGTACATAAGAACATGTTAAATACCGCCTAGCTTATCTCATCTTCCACTATATATCACTTAAGGGAATCACCTATGTTTTCTCCCCACTACTGTAAATTGCAATATCTAATACATGTCCTCTAATATAACCATCATCTCTCTAGTAGGCAGCCAAAACGTATTATATTTTCACACCATATCTCACAAAGTATAATGATCAAATATATATTATGGGGATCATCCTCCAGTTTAGTAATATGTTGTATCCTTGCATAATCCAATACATCCCACTCATCCTCCTCTAGCCCTAGTCCCAATAATGTGGTAAAATTCCAACCTATGCAAAAATTACATGAATGCACATCCCTCTACATACCAAAAAAAATAACAATGCCATCAATTAATGTCTCAACTAGGAAATAGTCCATCAAAATCCAAACTGAGAAAAAAAACCTTCAAGGATAAACCATATAGAAACCTAGACACTAGTGTCGAATACTTGGACGATAGTGCCTAAAATTGAATGGTACCATACAAAAGAAAAAAATGTCCCCACCAGCCCTGTCTTGGACATAAACGCCCATATTTTAAAAAAATGAAAAAATGATTCAAAATTACCAAAAATGTTATATTACTACCTAATTTACTTCCAAAACCAATACTTACCAACTAATATGCCATTTACATTGATATCACCTCTATCGCCCTCTCAAATCTTATCGGAATCACTCTTCATGCACATGGCCTGTTTACAAACCAAATCTCACCTCACAATTGCTCGATTTACAAATGAAATTATTGATCACTTTTTCCTACTTACTAATAATAGTAAAATATATTTCCACCACAATTCTTAAAGGTATTATAGTTCATCCAACTATAAATAATATATTGACATTATTTGACCCATATATTGAGCCTCGTTCATTCATTTCAAACACTTTCAATGGCATTAGAATCATATTTTCCATGTCTACCATATTGAAAATTCCTTGGCACACATACTTAGGATTTTTTATATTCTCTACTTATGTTTCATTCATCACTACCTATATAATTTTATCCTTCTCTGATTCATCTCTAAGCAATCTATCTATTATCTTTTGGCTCATGGCTTGACGACTAGCTTCTCACATCTTCAATAAAATGGCGGAAATCATTCTAGGTTACCCTATTACCCATCCCAGATAAAAATAAGAAAAATTCCAATGAAACATGTATAATCACATTGGAAACTACCACTATATTTCCAATTAGTCACCAAACAACGTCCAAATATTACGAAGTTATCACTCAAAATAAGAAGTTTCAATATATTTCAATTGAAAAACTATCTTGAATTCTCAAAATTCACCCTTAAATGACCTAATTTGGGGGAAATTCAATTAATCATATTCAATCAAGTATTAATGTTAAATCAATATACGGTGTTTCTAATTTTATTTCAATAGTATCGAATTTCCTTCCATATGACCTAACTTGGGAGCCAATAAATAATACCTTATCAATAATTTTTCCATTTGACAAATTTTTCACCCTTACATCGTAAAGTGGGGGAAATGATACATTGTTTCCTATCCTTATCAACTTCACTAGGTTTTTATATGTCTAGTAGGTAAGTAAAAATTAGTTTATTTGTCTATAAGGGCATAACCTATTTTGAGCAAGTTCCATGGTGGAGAGAAAAGTTTATCACTCTCCAAAAAATCTTCTCATAGCATCACGATGCTCAAAATCATAGAATATTCACATTAGGATGCTTTAATCCAGTATTCACATTGGTTTAGGAATTGATCACTCCCAATCCCTCCTACCATTTCCAAGTTTCAAAATCTTCTATATCTCCATAACATGTTTCTATCTGAAAAACTCCTTTTGTGACAACATACTTACCCTGCATGGATTAAAATGATGATCCATGTTTTTCCACAGTGATTATTACTACTAAAACACCTTAACTATAGTTTCTTCATCCTTCTATGGTTATGTTCTTCTTACATCCTATTTAGACACAAAAATATATACTTATTACTATTACATTATGCCTTTAGTATGTTGTTATATACATTATTCGTAATTATAAACATTAGACACTAGTGAGACCTCTCTTTTCTTTTGCTTTCAATTGATTCTAATTGTGAAATTGTCTTATACTTCTTAGTTTTATGCTTTCTGGTCGAGTCACATGGATCCCTATTCCCATTTCTAGTCATTTTTCTATATATCATCCCTATGATAGTACCACCTAGTAATAACACTAGTACCCGGGTGCCACACCCCTTCTAGGAATTTTTTTCCATCCCTTATTATTTTCTAAATTTTCAATTAGTGTTTAACTTTGGGTATTTACTAATTATTATTTATTTATTTAGTTCCACCTTTGGTGTCACTAAGTGTCAAAATTCCAACAAATGATTCAAATATATACATAACCTGCTAACTACTCTAAGGCGAAATTTGGGCTATCAATTTCTCTACTATTTAGGAAAAATAAACATTCAATATTCATCGCATTGGAAGACAAAATTCTTAATTCCATTAGACATATTTATCTTGGGTGAAAGTAGTAGCCTTCTATCTTGGTGTGCCTAACACAATTGAAACCTAGCTTCAAAATACAAAATTCTATCACACACACATAAAAACTACAATGAGTTTGAAATGTACTATAGTGCTTAGTGAAAATCACATTGGGGTGACCTCTAAGGTTAGTTTGACTCAAGAATATACATATTTTATTCCATATAATGTGTGTTTGATCCTTTTATAGGTAGATAGGGTTTGTTTTTCAAGTTCATGTGTGACATTGAAACCCTACATTGAATTTGAAGTGACAAAGATAAAATTGAAGGAGAGATTATCAAATCCCGAAATGATCACATATGGACTCATTATCAGCACACTAGTTCCTAGTACAAACACTAGTTCTCAGGGAGGTCATATCCCCTTCTAGGTTCTACTATCGAAAAAAATTGTATATATCTATATTTAAATGAAGCATATATAACCCATAATTGTTTTGTTCCATCAATATTCTAGCAAAAATAGCAAGTTATTAGTTAAGTCACTCTCATACTCTCATTACTTGCACTTTCTTGACATTGCATGTTATATATTTCATGTTTCTAATATTATTTTATTTATCTCAGTCCTCTTTTTAAGATTTAATTCTATTGAATCATTGATATAGTTTCTTGGATAACACCTTACATCCTATTTATCTACATCATTTAGTCTAACATTATCAATTACCATTTTACATCTTATATTATCTATTTACAATCCTTAGGCCTATTATTTTATTTAATACCTTTTCCTTCGAATCTCTGTATCCATCTTATTTGAACCATGTATAGAAATAAATGAAATGGGGAATTCTTGATCTCGAGATGTCGAGCCTGATAGGTTCGTATATATCTTTCGTCATATATATATATATATATATATATATATAGAGAGAGAGAGAGAGAGAGAGAGAGAGAGAGAGGCAGGTAGGGCCATTGATTCATTGGTTCTATATTTGATAGTGGGGATTTATTCATTCCATATCAGTTGAGGAAATACTCCAATACCTATTTAATCTCTTCTTCTAATCCCCTATCTATATATGGGGTTTTTATCGATTTGAAGGAGGAAATCACATGTTCCTATGGATTCAATTCAGTAGATAATAATATATGGCAGGGTCAGGCATTCTCCTACCTCCCCACCTCTATATAGATTAGATTTGTGTCTTGGGAATGTTGTGCAATAGTAATATCGTACATCCTACTCTTAGCACACACTAATTAGTTTGAGTATTAAAGTACCCTTTTTTTCATATATTATTTGTAGGCATGGTATACTGGTTGATTAGCTTCCCTAATAGCACCTTGTTATCCTCTATGAGATTTCCTTTTTTATAACTACTTAACATCTACTTGTGTACCCTTGTATTATTTTCCTCTCCTTATTACTCTCGTATTGGTAGGGTTACTTAGTAGATCTATGCATTTAATATTCACAATAAGAGGTAATATGTGCACATAGTTGTGGAAAGGTAAGTATGAAGGAGGTATATTTTATTTGAGTTGATTTCATATTATTATCATTTGAATTGATTATTTTATCTCCCACTACTACATATAGCACTAAAAAATTCAAAATTTGTTATGATTTTGTGTTGTTTCCCATTTTATTTATTATTCTTGATGGAAAACTCAACATAATTGTGAAATGATGATAGTACCACAATATAGAAAAATGTGATGTAAAATTATGTCATGTTTGCATCATATTATTTTTTACCACACAACCCAAAACTTCCTATTTAATCCTAGCTAGTTTTTCTTATTATAGGTGAAACCGGGTTGAGGGGGGCCTACCCCATACAAGTCAAAGCTCCAAAATGAGAAGATAAGACATTACAAATCATTAAAAAGAGACAAATAAAATGAATATTACATTTGAGATCCTTCGCAAGAAAATGGACTAGATTAAATCACAACAAAAAAGAGTAATAACAGTAATGATAAAAACACAGACTAACAAACAACATAATTAAAAGAAAGACAATATAATAACAACCACCTTAAAAACTTCATTTTTGGCCTTTTTCAGACCATAAAATACTTTCTTCCATTCCTTTGATAGATACTCAATGTTGACCCCCAACGATGAAAGGTCACATCCAACAACATCCCCTTTTCATTTCTTCAATTTTCCCTGCTCATCCATGAACCTGTAAGAATTGGCCAACTAACCAAGGGTCTAGAGATGTTGCAGAGTGGATTTCACAGTGACAATACTCCATTCCATATAGCTATGTAAAATAGCTTTGATGTGATCCACCTAATTCGAGAGGTTGTTGCAGTTGGATTTCATGATTTCAAGCTCTCCCCCATTACTAACTTTTGCAACATCTTCTACTTGCATTCTCATTTTGTGTCATTCATTAAAGTGGAACTGAACATAACTCTTAGTAAGCATCATATCACCCTTCATCTCTTCAATATCCATGGCGATATTAGCCAAATGATTATCCCCTTTCTCAGGACCCACTTTTCCCAAAAATTCTATCTACTACTCCAATTGGACAATCAAAAGCACCTAATTTTCAAGCATGATTGATTCACCTTTTGTTTGATTTTAGCTCTCTGATTTTTTGAAAAAAATTGATTTCCATGACATCCTTATCATCCCCTGACAAATCTACTTACTCAAACTCTGTATCTTCATTAGAATCCTTCTCCTCCATGTTCAAGTCTTCTTCCTCGGCATAAGCATCAAGATATTTCGTGAGGGTACCCAATTTATCAATATCAAGAGCAAATATTTTAACTAGGGAAAGGATAAAACCTTAGTGATGGGGAAAAATAACTCTATTTTTTAAAAACTAGGCAATGGACCTCTTAAATAATAACCCTTAATAGTATGTTGTTAATAGAAGTGATATCATTTTTGTTATGACCATCCAATTCAAAAAAATTCCATTGGCCCAGGGGTTCCACAAAATTGAATTAATATTTGACCTTAGTCCCATATTTAACCACAACATCCTTATTAATGTTAGGATATACAACCTTAATAGGTTTTTCCTCTAACCATTTATCTTCCCATAAATTAACCACTGTCATGTTTCCAATCATCCATTTTATTCCCTCGGAGACAATGAATTTATCCCAATTTATATATTTCCGAAAAGTAGAACCATTAAAGTCAGTATTGCTAAAGAACCATTCATTAGCTAGAATATTTTCCCAATATTTTTGTCTTATTATTGAATTCGAAACACTCTCTTCATTAACCAATCTCCAAATCATTTTTGATAGCAAAGCTTTATTTATTTTATCCCAATCTATAATACCAAGACCCCCCATTTTCTTAGGCTTACAAACCTTTTCCCACACTATGAGAGGAATTCTATCTTTTTGTTATGAACCACTCAAAAGGAATATTTTTTGGATACTCTCTAATTTATTAGCAATAGTAGAAGGTAATTTATAAATAAACATAGAGTACACTGGAAAAATTTTAATTGAGCATTTAAGGAAGACAACTTTACTTTCTTGTGATAAAAGTGAGCCTTTCCATCCTTCCAATTTCTTAAGAAATTTGTCTATCAAAAAATTCCTTTCAACAATCTTAGTTTTTTCAATTCCAATAATCAATCCCAAATACCTAGTAGGGAAATTTTTAGTCACACAACCTAGAATACCAAAATTTTTGGCACATCTTCTTTCAGGGGTATTGATAAAAAATAATGAACTGTTACCATAATTGATCATTTGGTCAGAAGCTTCCTCATAATCTATCATCATCTGTTTAAAATATCTATCCTCCAAGACTATAGCCTTTCCAACCAACATAGTGTCATCCAAAAAAAATTGGTGAACAATATTTTCACTATTAACATCAGGACAAATGCCTTTAATTATTCCTTCCAAATTAGCCTTATTAGGAGCTATTTTTAGAGTTTCATCCATAATTATAAATAGAAAGGGAGAGATAGGATATCCTTGTCTTAAACCTTTGAAGCAATTAAAAAAACAACAGGGAGTCCCATTGATTAGAACAAAAAAAATAGCTGTGGAAATACATGTCTATATCAGAATCCTGAAGTCTTCATCAAATAAAAACTTGGCTAATACCTTAAGAAGGAAGGACTAAGAGACACGGTCATAATATTTCTCCATATCAAGCTTAATGAACATAACTTCCTTTTTTATTTTTCTTGGTCATGTGAAGAGTCTCTTGAATAGTAACAATACCATCTTAGATTTGTCTTCCCATTACAAACCCTCCCTGTTGAACATAAATAATGGAAGGTAGAAGAAGTTGAATTCTTAAAGCTAGGATTTTAGAACACATTTTGTAGCTACAATCACATAGGATAATAGGTCAAAAATTCCTGAAATTTGTAGGATTATGGTTTTTTGGGACTAAAGCTAGGAAGGTGTTGTTTAATTCATGAAGCATATTTTGTTCTTGAAAAAATCTTGGATAGATTTGCAAGTATCATCCTTGAAAATCTCCCAAAACTTTATAAAAAAGAAGGCCAAAAATCCATCAAGTCTCGTAGCTTTTTCAAGGCTCAAAGTTTTCAACATAAATTCAATTTCTTCCATTGAGGGAATATTAGTGAGTATATTATTATTAGTCTCATTTATTAGTTGAGAAATGCAATCCAAAAAGTACTCTTTCTTATTTTTATTATAATAATTGGCTGTAGAAAGAAGTCTGCTAAAAAAGGAGGTGGCAGCAAGTTGAATTTCCTTAGTATTAGTGAGCATCACAACATCTTCCCCTGCGACACACAATATTTAGTTAGTGCTTATCCTTTTCAAGGTTGAAATGTGGAATAATTTCATGTTTTTATCCCCTTCTCTAAGCCATTGAACCCTGGATTTTTGTCTCTAGAAAGTCTCATCTTTTAGAATAATGTTGTGATAATCAGATAATAATTCACTCTCTTTTTGTTTTCCTTCCTGAATACAGTCATTATTTAGAGTTTCAAAAGTAACCTGAAGGGAGGATATCTCATTTTCCAGTGACTTATTTTTCTTACAAATGTTACCAAAATAGTTTTAATTCCATCCTTTCAAGTTATTCTTAACATGAGCAAGTTTCTTAGCAATTCTAAACATAGTTGTCCCTTTGATTTTCACATTCCACAAATCTTTCATAAGATCAAAAATTTCCTCATTTTGTAACCACATCTTCTCAAATATAAATGGATTTATCCTCCTCTCTTTATATTTGATTTGTAAAATAAGTGAATTGTCATCTGAACCAATATGAGGGATAGAGAAGAGGAAAGCATCTTTATTCAACCACCCCCATGAAGTTAGAGCCATGTCAAGTTTGACTTGAATCAATTGATATCCTTTTCTCCTATTAGAATAGATGAATCTACTACCCTTCAAATCAATATGCATGAGGTTATTTTGTATAATAAAATACTGAAGATCTTCCATACTCTCAGTTAAATCAACATTATCAAGTTTTTTCCCCCATACTCATAGGGGTGTTGAATTCAACCATAATCAACCATTCAGTACCTTTAATAATGTTTTGAAATTTAGAGAATTCATCCCAAAAAAATTTCTTTCAAATTTTTTATTTTGAGCATATATATTAGATAACACCCAAAATTCTTTAGATTTCTTATCCTGAAATAACATAGCCATGTGGTTACATGTTTTAAGAAGATTCATACCTTTTAGTTTTTCCTCGTTCTAGATTACATCCACTCCTCCTGCAAAACCTTTTGAAATAACATCCAGTCCCACAAGTCTCTTGCAACACTTAAATTTCATTTCCAAAAAAGATCCGTCCTCCATCTTAGTTTCCTATAAGACCATGATATCAGGATTGTGTTTAGAATCCAAATCTTTTATTAACCTCCATTTCATAGGGTTGTTTACACCCCTAACATTTCATGAAACTATATTCAGTTAAATCATTGGTTTCTAGTTCTTCTAAGGTTTCATAGATCAAGTTTAGACTTAGTTCCATCATCTATATCCTTTTGATACTACTTTTTTCTAGCAACCGGCTTAGTAGGTCTCCCAGAACCTATTTTCTTCTCTTTTGGGGTGGCCTCTGAAGACTCCCCTTTTTTGGATGGGGTTTTCAAAGAGATCTCTATTTCCACCTATTTGGGATCCACTTCCGCTTCTTTTCTTTGGTCAAGAAGATATTCTTGCTATGTGGATAAAGCTTCTTCGATGATCCTTTGGACATTATCAGTTTCCATCTGTTCTAAATTTTTAGTCATTAGATCATTCTCCTCACAACCCAGTTAATTGTCAAAAGGATTAGTAAAAGGACCCAAAGTTTCATCAAGACTCATTTCCTTTTGTTTATGAGGGAAATGTTCCTTATCCACTTCCTTCAGAATATTATCCAAAAAATTTGATGCAAGGATTTTCTCCACCTAAACATTTGACTTTGTCATCTGGAAATGAGGTTCAGATAAGGCTTTATGTTGATTCTGTTTATTACTTACTTCTATAAAGCCATCATTTGTTAACTTAGGAGTTTGAACTTGTTTTAAATTTTACCTCTCTCCATTATTCTCAATAATGGATATTCCTTTATTTGGATTAGAATTATTTTTTTCTAAAGAGGCTATTTCCTTCCCTTTAACATGTTCCTTAATTGACTTCTCCTTATAAACATTGTAGACCGTCATTTTACATTGTTGCTTGGCATGACCCCTGCCTCGACATTTCTCAAATCTTTGAGGGAAGTTCTCAAACTTGATTCTTTGTTCTTAGTTTCCCATTCTAGATCTGAGCATTATGGATTTAGGTAAAGACGATCCCATCAAAAATTAGATACAAAATTTGGCACAAACAACCTGAGTTTTACAAAGGTTCGCATTATCCATAGGAACATAGGTATTGTATGGATGAAAATTAACATGTGATACTCAACCACACTCAACCCCCCAAGGTCGTACTAGAGCAGACATTGTTGAATGAGTGTGGCCAACTATAGGAAGATCAATGACTAAGATCTAGTAGTGTGATCTCCTAGTAGCTGAGTTGGCAAAGGGGAGACTTAGAGGCTATGAACTGGTAGCATAAAATACCTATGGTTTATTTACCTAACTTGGATCTAAGTGCTAAACTAGTTTGAAGTGTCCATGTAAACTAAATGAAATTAACAATTAATGCTACTATTGAAAGAAAACTAATCTAAAAAAATCACAAAACTAAAATATTATAATTACAAACAACAATTTGCTTCTATTCTAAAATAATCAAATCTACTACTACACTAAAACTAAACAAGTGAGATAACCCAATGTGGTTATTTACCTATGCTGAGTGTATTGAAAATAAACTAACTTAAAACAATAAATTTTCAAAATGATCTATGATATGTGGAGAACCTCCTACAAATATTGTCTCTGTCAAATCCACAGGGATGGGAAGAAGAGGATCTGTCACTGGGATCTTTTATTAATGATTTAAAACCTCTTGGAAATTAACAAATTACTTGTAAATGAAAGGAAATTGATTTCTACTCTATCTGATATGAAATAACAATGGTAAATTGTAAGAATGAAGGAAATCAAACAACAAAACCAATCTGGAATTCACAAAACCAAGGTAGATCCAGTTGTGTAGTAATTTTCCCCCTTAGTGTGTCCCTTCTTTCTCTGACTGTTCATGTGAGTCCAAGGGATTGGGAATGCAAAGAAAAGAAACAAGAGGACATCGCTTGAGAAATATCATCTTGGAAGAAATTTGGACACAATGCAAGTAGAAGAGAGATAACACAAGAGATCTGAGCTTGGCTATGCAATTCATAGCAAGATTATGGAAGCAAAACAATACAAGATACACAAAATTCTTAGTCATTTTGATTGAACACATGTATGGAATATATAGGAATGGAGGCTAGGAGGTTACTTCATGCACAAGGAAAGAAGAGGTAGTTCTAACTAATTAAATCTTATTTAAAATAGAGGGACCAAGGAGAACCAAGAAAACAAAGAAATTTTTAGCCAATTTGGCTCATGGATGCATTCTAAAAGAAAAATTAAGTAAATCATCACATGTTGAAACATGCATGAAGAATCTGGAAAAAGTGGGAAAAACCACTTCCCTATGCAAGGTGATGGTTTCAAGACTGTTGACCTGACTGGGCGATGGTTTGATAACCATCGCCCAAGTAGGGCGGTGGTCCTGGTACTGAAGGCCAAAACAAACACAAAAATAGGCGGGGAGATGGAAAAATGCATGGAAACATTAAGTAAGGACATCTAGGCTATAAATATACATTGTGAATGGGTTTTGGAGCTTAAAAACCTTCTTGAAAGGATTTTGAATTATCATTGGGGATTCTTGTAACCGTTTTCCTCAAAATGTAGCACGTGTAATTTTGGGTGCACACATATTTCCCCCTCAAAGAAGCATCTTAGCCTTGAAAAGGCATAAAATGTAGAGTCTAAGTATGGTGTTCCTGAAATGGGGAGTTAGAAGCTATACCTGACATACCCTTGTGTTGAAATGTTACCATCTAAGCTCTTGCTTCCTGCAAGAAGAAGATGTGAATCAAGTGCAGATAGATAAAATATTGAAAAATAAAAACTAAACCAATTATGATAAGAGAACCTACCATTTTCACAAGGATGTAGAAATATACTTGCGCCAACACTCCAGACTTGTAAACACATACACTCAAAATGAGTTTAAAATTATATATATATATATATATATATCGAAACAAACTCATTTTTCAATTCATTTGTGTATTGTTGATTTGGTGAATTTGGAGCTCTGGACCCATGTTGACTGTTTTTGACATGAATACAACTGAAACAACCATTGTGAGATAGTGATCATGCCTCCATGAGTGGGAGATCGACTAAAACATTCTCAGGTTAGTTATTTCCTCTTTTGTCTTTTTGTTCTCTAGATGTTAAAATGTTGAAAAGTTCACCTAGGGGGTATCATTTTCAAGTTTTTCTTGTTTTAAATGAGTCCTCTAGGGGGGGGCACCCATTGGGAATGTTTTCATTTGGTCGAAAAAATGTTCTTTTTGTCATTTTTGAGCATTTTTAGGGTTA
The DNA here is from genome assembly GCA_019776745.2 of Taxus chinensis. Taxonomy (NCBI): domain Eukaryota; kingdom Viridiplantae; phylum Streptophyta; class Pinopsida; order Cupressales; family Taxaceae; genus Taxus; species Taxus chinensis. Next base: position 473,413,147 of record CM034154.1, read on the forward strand.
AGGGCACATTTTGGGAAATCAGGTCAGGATCACCACCTAAGATAGGGCAGTGGTCCTAGAACTGCTACCCTGCAATGGGTAGCGGTTTTGAACAGAATGTCCAAAATATACCTTGATTTTTTTTTGCATTTTCAATATCTTGCTATGTTTTTCATGAGCTTATCATGTGAAGTACATTAATAACTTGCTCTTTTCTCAAGTTTTGGTGAATGCAGAATAAGGAGGAGTACATACGATGGAGCCGAGAGAGGGAGTGTGATTAGCTCCCTGGTATCCTAGATCAGCTCACACAAGAAAAAATAGATCTTATTCAGAGGGTTGGTATTTGGAGGATTGCAAGAGTTCCTCATGTTGTTCCTGCTAGTAACATTCCATGTGACTTATTTTCCTATTGGGATGCAAACTGGAACACTTTCAGATTCCCAGGAATTCAAGGTGAGTGGAATATCACCTTAGAGGATGTATACCATATTCTTGGGCTCCCGATACTTTAGAGGAGACTAACATTAGAGAAAGCGGGGTCTAGGGATGTGACGACACAGTGGGCCACATATATGGGAGACATCATTATCTCATCTAGATTGAAGAAGGGAATGAAGGTTTGGACCATCACCACTGCTCCCATTCTTGTCAAATGTAGAGCCATCATGGGCATCTTGTCCTTCCGATCAATCAGGGACAAGGGTAGTGACACCCTTTTATATTGTTGAGCTCCCATCATTACACAGATCAAGGGACATGGCTATAAGTATACATTGGGGGCAGATATTTTGGGGACTACCTACCATGATTTATATAGGGTAGTCAGATTGTAGGGACAGTCGTTGAGCCACCCCACTCTTGTTATGAGTTGGGTTTATGAGCGTTTCATCTCCTATGGTAGGGGAGTACTAGTGTCAGATCCAGTGGTTGTTCAGGTAGCTAGATGGATAGGCATGTTGGTACTTAGGATGCCACATCAGCTAGTGGCTTCCCTAACTATGACAGACATGACTGCTACACCCTACTAGGACATGGTATGGATATGGGGAGCGGAGGTGACTGCCATAGTGGTTTGCTATTTGACATGTTAACTGGTTGATAGAGTAGGGAGACTTAAGGTCCACCCATTTGATCAGGTCCCTTAGCAGTTTAGCCTTCCATATATTGATGTCCTCCCTCCCATTTCTCAAGTTTATAGGACCATTTAGGATGCTTAGAGAGGTCCTAGAGGGGATCCAAGTTGTATAGCGGTTACTCCTAGTATGAATATTTTAGTTATGTGTGTGGTCTAGACTCCATGGGAAGTTGGTTCCCCTTGAGCACCTTAGGATTTTAGTTGCTCCTTTTCATAGTGGGGAGGAGGATGAGCCAATTGATTTGGACTCCGACTCTAAGGAGGATATGAGAGATGATATAGAGGGGGAGTCTATCGAAGAGGAGACCAAGGAGGAGGATCAGGGGTCAACCCCTTCAGAGGGAGTAGAGAGTGACCCTGAGTGGAATGAAATTTAGGAGATCCTCATGGTAGTACACAAGGAGGCAAATGCAGAGAGAGAGACACTGGTCTCAAAGGATACACCTGGAGAGGATGATGAATCTGTAATTAGAAAACATCATGCCCTTCAGATTTGGTGAGGCTCTGCAGCCACCCAGTAGCACTGTCAACAATAGTAGCCACTGATCCCACATGGATGCCTAGAGACCCGAGTAAGTTTGATACTCCTTTCTCAATTTTTTCTATTGCTTTTTGTATGTTAGCTTTGTATTCTCCTTTTGTCTTTCACTCTTTGATTTTCTAACTCATTATATCTTCCTTTTTTTCTTCTATTTTTGCAGTGTCTTCACATAGGAGTGGTAAAGAACTCATTCATTGGGTGTGCATGGACACCCTTGTTGATCCCCTTGGGGAAGACCCAAGCCAAGTTGACTTCAGATTCAGGACAGCCCTTAGCCATAGGTCCGACATACCGATGTGTTCGACTCCTATCTGGAAGGTAGTGCAAAGATAGTGACCTCCCTTTATACCTAGAGTAGCCTAGATATGAGATTGTTCGAGTGCCTGATGAGACAGAGCCACTCTCATAGCGAGGCCATAGGTAGTGGGTACCACCATGAGCACTCACACCATTCAGTCCATTCTTAGCATTGTCACAGCTGTAGCAAGATCCCTAGATATGGTCGTGTACCATCTAAGGGATCCCACAGGGATTGACAAGTCATTGGGCCTTTATTGTTTTGAGACCATTTTTGCTCATATGATTCTTCTTTTGTATCTTTCAAGCTCTTTGTGAGAATTTTTACCATGCCTAGTACATGATGACATTGTATACAAACTTGATCTATTATGATATATATAGACTCTATTTTTGGTTCAGTATTCCATTATATCTGAGTTGAATCTCTTTTAGCTTATCTCTCATGTGTACTCTAGATGTTTAGAATTTCCATTCTTTTCTATGCTTTTCAGAATGTATGCAATGGATGTGAAATGATAATAAAATGATTTCTTTTTGTATTTCATAATGATTGATATATGATGATGCAGAACACAATGTGATGTTTCAAACTTTAGTTTTCTTTAAGCAATCTTTGATACCTCATATTGTCTTGGAAAAATGTGGTGACAAAATGATATGATAAGAATAGATGTACTTTCCCACTCCTAACCCCATGCAACCAGTAAGATGTGAGGGCTCAACACCAAGAGTCTAGAAAGGGCACAAGTTATGAATTTTTTTTGAATGGTAATGATGAGGGAAAGACAATGGTTTGACAGTGACCAAATTGGGACACTACAACCTTACCCTAATCAAGCTACCTCATAGTTTAGAATGTGAATTGCTTTGAATTTTATCTAGACTTAGATCCATAGATGACTACTTGGTTGACAAAATTTGGCTTTGGGGTTTTAATTTCTTTTGGAATTTTTGACATCTAACTCACTTTTTTTTTAATTTCAAAACTCACAACATTTGGGCAAATTATTTGTAACTTTCAAGTTTATCAACGAGACCCCCTACTCCTTTCCCCATATTACTAGGAGGAAGCATGGGCTCATCACCAAGGACAAGGAAGAGGTGAGTAAGGGGATTTCTCTCGTTTCCCAACCCTATGTCACTAGTAAGAGATGCAGGTTCAACATCGAAGGTTGGTAGGGCAAAGAAATGTGTGAAAGTAAAAATTTTCATGGATTTTCATTTGACTTACTTATTTGGGAAAAATGTTTAGAATTATCTTATTTCCAAGGAGATGTACATGGGATAGATGTGACACCATGAAGCTTCTAGAACAGACTATAGGAAAAGAAACCTAACCTAGAAAGAAACTATAAGTAGAACCAAGTATGCAAGCCTTGGTATGGTATCACCAGTCAAAAATTTGTCTTATCTTTTTTGGACTGATAAATGATTCAGAAACAATTGATGATACTATGAAGGTTTGAGAGATACATTATTTGAATGTTTTGTCAATGTTTTTAGAAGTTTTTAGGATTTTCTATAAGAATAAGCTCCTTGATCACAAATTTTACAAAATGAACGGACATATGAAAATGCAATGCGGATGCAGTAATGTACATATGGGAATGTAGGTGAAACTACATGTCATGATGTCTAAGGTGAAGAAATTTGACGAATATCAAATTCTTCACCCCTAAAAGTACACAACAGAGAACCATTATCCTCAAAATTTCCATTCTCTTGACAAGGGCCTACCATTATGGGTTTAAACTTACAACCCTTTCCCAGAAGTGTATATGTCCAACTATTAAAATCATTTTTCTGAAAGAGGCATTCGTGCATCTCTTTGTCATGTTCTTGATACATGGTGTGTGGGTGAGCATGACTATGCTTCTCATCCTTGTTTCCTATGTATAGCATTGTGTTTATTTGTGACACTTTCTGAATGATGAGGTCTTACCCCATGGATATGGAAAACCTAGTTTCAGACGCACATGGGTTGAAACCAGGGTTTAGAATAGAACAAATCCTAGAGATGGTTTTGATGGGCATCATTTCAATCTCAATTTTCCCTTCTTTTTTTGTTAATTATATCATGTTCACACCTTGACCTAGTTCATCAGAGGGAAGATATGCTAAACTAAGAAGACTACCCATTCCTTTTGGTTCAAATGGGAGGAAGATGGGATTGTCACTCTCTAAGAGTTTCATAATTCTTGTTGTGGTTTTAATGGACACTGTTTCCATAGATATTGATTTACCCTAATCTATTTTCTCCACCTCAAATGTTTTTGGGTTAATAACTTCATCCTTTGGAACATCCGGGGTGGCAGAGACTAACTCTATTTTTGGAGGTGGTTTATTCAATTGATTTGTAGTAAGTCCATAATTTTTATGGACTCCTTTCTTCTTCTTGAGTTTTTCTAAGTGTATGTAAAAGGGCTTAGGATCCCCTTGAGTAATGGATACCTTCCCAAAATGGAGGAATCTAATCTCCTAGAACAGAGTAGAGGGGATAGCCTTCATTCGATGAATCCAAGGTCTCCCAAGGATCATGTTATAACTTGTTTCCCTATCGATAATGTAAAACTTCTTCAAGATGGGTTTTGGACCAAGCATGACTAGAAGAACTATGGTTCCAATTGAGGTCACTCTAAGAGTTTCGTACCCCTGTACCGTGTTTCTTGTAGAGGAACAATTTGTCTCTCCATATCCCAACTTCTGTAAGAAAGAGAAGGGAATCACATTTATAGATCCCCATTTTCAATCATGGCTTTCTTAATGCAATTGTTATAAACCTAGACTTGTAAAAATAAGGTATGATCACCTCTTTGGGAAATTTCAGCGTCAGATGGCATCTTATCTATATCAAAAACAAACTGAGTATCCCTATCATTCTGTCCCAGAGGATGTATGTCAAAATTGATATGATTTATTTGAGCACTAGGAGGTGGCGTAACATGGATTATATTACCAAGACCTAGTGTATTGAATAATGCAGAGTGATGCGCAGGTGAATTATTTACCAAATCTAGGAATTAAATGTGAGAAAAGGTCTTATTCAAATCCAATATTAAATCATAGGCTCCTACTGGTTTCATAATTATGGGAATATAATCCTATAGGAAGGAAATATCGGTTAGGGGTTTTGAAACGAAATCCTTCATCTGAGTTGTTGCATTAATTTCATGCTCAACCTCTAGCTCAACTAATCCTAAGTTTATTATTTTATCATTTAAACCAAGGTTAGGATCGACTCGAGGGTTATTGGAAGTTGAGGCTTCATGGTAATTGTTTCCTATAGTAATGCCTTTGTTTGTGTTTTGAGGATTCACTTTGAAATTTTTAGGATGTGTAGGGAGAAGATCTCAAAATATGATCACATTAGCATTTTGAGGAGCTATATGTCTTGTATAGTCAGATTGTGAGTTTATTTCAGGATTTGCTAGGAACATGTCTACAAAGAGTTGACTTTGGTTTTTAGGAAGTCTTTGCATAAACTTGTTGCAATCATATAAATTCCTATCATCATCACCTTGTACCTTATGAAAACCACAATATAGATTAGGGTCGTGATCTGTTGGCCTTTGATAAGAATCTTGTTGTTGTTGATTATAAACTCAGTTTTAATTTTGAAATTTATTGTTATAACCATGATTCGTTGCCCCTTGGCTAGAGTTTTGATACTTGTTTGGTCCTTGGGTTTTATTTTGTTTTTACGGTGTACGATTTACATCAACTGTGTTGACAGAAGACATAGTGTTAGGGCCTCTTTGATTTCCTGAGTTGTTGGTATTGTTATTGTTTCCATTGTTTGGAAAACTAATGTTCTTGGCTTCATCAGTAGCACTATTTGTGGTAGTACCATGATTAGGATTCACACTCTTAGGTCCTTGGTTGTTGGCACCATTGTTTTGATAATTTGTATTACTTTGATTTGGGGATACTAATTTTCCATTGGGACCATATATCTTATGCCCACTATCTATAGTAGGCTTGGTCAATCTGAAGCGCTCCTTCCAATACTTCCTCATAACTATGGAAAGGAAAATTTTGGACCTCTTCGTTAGTCGCTCGATTGAGCGAGTGAAGGAAAAGATCAAAAAGTTCCATCCAGTCCATGTTGGGTGCACTTGTAGAGGAATAAAGAACTTGGTGCCATCTCTGGATGAAATGGGTCACAGATTCATTTTTCTCCTGTCATAATATGCAAGAACTCCCTAATACCATGTACGCAATAACTTGTTCATGTCAAATGCTTTGATGAACTCAAAAACAAGCTATTTAAAGGAATTTATAGAAGCTTCTCGGAATACGGTATAGTACCAATCCAATGTGATTCCTTTGAGAGTCTTTAGAAATATCTTAGCCACTACAACATTTTAAGGAATCAATTCCCTGATAGTCAGTAGCGTAGACCTTGATACAAGAATTCGGGTCTCCTTTTCCCTTAAATTTTGGAAGATCCAGCAATGGGTGTGGAAGCATGACACCATGTATAGTGAAGTCAAGAGGACCCTTCAAGTACTCATCGTATGTACCCATTGCGTAAGATTCCACCATCAAAGATCCTTGATGAGGAGGTGGAGAGATGTAGGAGTTGGATAAGATGCATTGTAAGCATTGATCGGGAACATATGGGGTTCCTTGATATGGCACGTAGGGAGTGAATAATGGTATATGGGTCCATCTGGGGAGTTTCTGAATACATATGCGTGTAAGGTGGGATAGTACCAGGATATGGACTAGTGGGCGTAAAGCCAGGGAACGTCACATTTCCTATTGTGGTGGCATTTGAGGCATGCACTTCCAGCTAAGTCCCTTGCGTAGGATAAGCTTGAGAAGTATGAGGACCTATCCCTAGTATGTCTAACCCTGTGAGAGGATCACCTAGATTTGAATGAACCTAGATAACCTTGTTATACAGGATATTGTGTTGGTTGTCTCATTGGAAGGGATGTATCCTTTGTTGTCAACTGGATACCCCATGTTCTAAGTCCCTGCTTACATGTGTTGGTTGTGAAGTATGGGCACTTTCTAGTTCTCTAATCCTCCCCACTAAAGTATAAATGAGATTGTTGGTAAAGTATTGAGTTCCTTTTTGGAATGCATGTGGCATAGGGTTTGATTGAGCAGGCTCATAATACCTTGTCATGAATTGTTCAGTGTTTTAATTATTGTCTTCCTCAGAAGTAAGAATCTTAGGATATGTATTCAAAATCTTAGAGTTTTTGTCCTTCATTATATCCAAATACTCATCTACCTGAAAAATAGGATTAGCTATTCGTGTAAATGGATCATCCTCTATTTATTTCATGACAATGTGAGGTCTTGACAAGACTCTATGGTAAGAACCCGTTACATTTGTGATAACAATATGGTTTGCATTGGGTTAACCGTATTTCATGTCTAATGGTTGATCAACCTCCTCCATCCTTACATATCTAATGGGGTTTGAAGAGTAACTAGGGTAGGTTTGGACATTGTTTGTGTAATTATCACCCCACCTTGAAAGAGAGGGGGATTATTGTGGTTACACATTGGTGTAATATATATCAGAGCCAAATGTCCCACCAAAATCTCTTCCATATGTATTTTAAAAGGTATAAAATACCTACCAAAATAGGGGAAGAGATGGAAATATGAGGTAATAGCAATGAAAGAAAGGAAAAAAGAAGGAATTAATCCTTCACATTGGGTTGACCAATTTGTACGGATGAAAATGAACACATGATCTTCAACCGCAATCAACCCCTCGAGGTCATGCCAGAGTAGTTGATGTTGAATGAGTGTGGATAACTATAGAGGGATCAGTGACTAAGATCTGGTAGTGTGATCTCCTGGTAGCTGAGTTGGCAAAGGGGAGATTTAGAGGCTATGAACGTGTAGTGTAAATTCCCTATGGTTTTTCTACCTAACTTAGATCTAAGAGCTAAACTAGTTTGAAGTGTCCATGTAAATGGAAGTAAATTAACAATCTATGCTACTACTAAAAGAAAACTAATCTAAACAAATAAAAAACTAAAATATTACAATTACAAACAATAATTTGCTTCTATTCTAAAATAATAAAATCTACTTCTACACTAAAACTAAACAAACGAGATAACCCGGTGTGGTTATTCACCTATGATGAGTGTATTGAAACTAAAATAACTTGAAATGATAGCTTTTACAAATAATCTATGCTATGTGGACAACCTCCAATAGATATTTTCTCCCTCAGATCCATAGGGATGGGAAGAAGAGGATTTGTCACCAGGAGCTACTATTAATGATTTAAACCCTCTTGGGAATCAACTAATTACTTGAAAATGAAAGGAAATTTATTTCTACTCTATTTGATATGATATAAAAATGATAAATTGTAAGAATGAAGGAAATCAAAAAAAAAATTCAACCTAGAATTCACAGAACATAGGTAAATCTAGCTATGTAGTAATTTGTCCCCTAATTTTGTCCTTTCTTTCTTTGAGTGTTCATGTGAGTCCAAGGGATTGGGAATGTAAAGAACAACAACAATATGATGGCACTTGACCAATGGTAACTTGGAAGCAATCTGGATGCAATGTAAGTAGAAGAGAGATAACACAAGAGATCTGAGCTTGGCTATGCAATTCCTAGCGAGATTATGGAAGTAAAACAATACAAGATACAAAAAATTCTCAGGAATTTTGCTTGAACACAAGTATGGAATATATACGAATGGAGGCTAGGAGGTTACTTCATGCACAAGGCAAGAAGAGGTAGTTACAACTAATTAAATCTTATTTAAAATAGAAGGACCAAGGAGAACCAAGTAAAGAAAGTTATTTTTAGCCAATTTGGGTCACGGATGCTTTCTAAAAGAAAACTTAAGTGAATCATCACATATCAAAATATGCATGAAGAATCTGGAAAAAGTGGGTAGGACCGCAGCCCAGGTAGGGCGGTGGTCCTGCCACTAAAGGCCAAAAAAATCATAGAAAGAGACGGGGAGATGGAAAAATTCATGGAAAAGTTAAGTAAGACCATCTAGGATACACATATACACTACGAATGGGTTTTGGAGCTCGAACACCTTCTTGAAAGGAGTTTGAATAATCATTGGGGATTCTTGTAACCATTTTCCCAACAATGTAGCACATGCAATTTTGGGTGCATACAGGCACCAAGTGTGTTTGCAATCCCTTTAATAACATCAACATCCCAAAGTTCTAGTGGAAGACCTGGTAACCACACCCAGGCAGGGAATCGATTTAAATTTTCTTTATCAGGGTTGAACGTAGAAGTCTATTTCCTTACGAATAGTCTGAGCTTCCCCAAGAAACACGGGCCCTAATTAAGGATTCTTTGGGGTTCCTTCGGATTTTTAAAATTAAACAAGAAGAAGCCATTTGGTAAAGTTGTTACTTCCATATTCCCTTTTGGTTTCCATTTTAGAATAAACCAAGATCTTATTGATTCTATATTAGGTTTTGCACCAACCATTTTCCCTATCTAATCATTCTCAATATTACTCAAATTCCTGTAAATAATGCTATTAGGGATTTCTAAATAGTTATCTGATTCACCTTGTTTAAGTTATGGAATGATCCCTACAAAAATTTCATTCGCAAATCTTAAGATCTTTGCATATGTTTTAGGGGTCCCATTTGCCACAGGGGATCTGGACACAGGTCTAATCTCATTCTTACCTTGATCCATCAAGGACTACTCCTATGAGACTGTGTCCCGACAGGTGGAATCTATTTGCTATCAATTTCACACCCATCGTTGTTTGAAAACTTATCTATCTCCTTGATCTCCTCACTACTTCTCGCCCATCATAGGGTATTTTTGTTTATTTTTCAGATGAATCCTTATTAGTTTTCATTATCACTAGTAAACATCATTTTTATTATTCATGAGAAGGAAACGGATCTCAAAGACCCAATGTTTTATGGCCACGTAGGATAAAAGGAATTAGTTTTTTAATTTCCACTTTAAAAATTGTAGATGAGTGATATCAAGTTGACTTTATCTTGTGATTTTATTTTTATGTAAATAAATAAAATTGAATAAAATCATTCCATGAGAACACATATCCTTGAGTTATTTTTTCAAGTAATACATGTATTGTGTATTCTTAAAAATTTAATATACATATCTACATGAGCAATTACAACTATAACATTCAACAAAAATATGTGTTCCGTTATATTTTAATGGATTTCCATACCCTAAATTAAATCACTCATTTTTTGGCACGAGATTGGATTATGTTAAAAAGGTTTTGAACTATATCTTTACACCTACTAAATTCATTTTCTTTAAATTTTCAATGGAATTTTCAAAGAAACGATTTTGTGCATATCATGTATTCATTACAGTCCATAGAACTACATGTCATTAATACATTTTTTTTAATATTTCACATATAAAAAATGAGTGTTCCATCAATTTTTTATGGATTTACTTGTACATATATTTCATTTATTGTGATGAACAAGATGACATCTCATCACTCAAAAAAATGAATAGTTTAAGTACCTTGTGTTTGATTCTAATTTTTCCATATATATCTACTAGACAACCTATAACTGTACTTAACAAAAAAACATATTTTCTTTATGGTTTTATTGAATTTCTATGTCCTAATCATTATGTGAATGATGGTTGTCCATACTTAAATGAAATTATATTACATTTTATTATTATATCTACATGGTTGAAATTATTTGACATGTTGGATATCTTGAGGAAACTCTAAAATTTATCATAAAAAATTCAATTAAACAAGGGGTAGTTGTGTAAACATGTTTTCTTGTTGTCTAAGAGAAGAGATTACAATTAACTGAATTCCCTTTTCTCATAATGAAAAAATGTTAACAGATATATTATACAACTATCGTATCAAAATGAAATTATAAATTAAATTTTGATCTAACCTTGGTTACTACCACACACCCCATATCAATCTCTGATATGTAATGGAAATGCAAAATAAAATGAGATAATAACCATTTCTTCATATATGATCTCCCAAACATGTTTCTCTATAAAATATTACAAAGAATGGCTCATCCAATTTCCACTACATTATTTAGAAGCTCGTGCTAGAATGTATTTTAGTTGGTTGTTCAAAACAATCCAAGAATAATTTGAATATCAATTTAAACCATAGGATTCCCAACTGCACTAATTTTAAAAACTAATTTTATTCTCCAGTTGATTATCTCCGAATGGAAATATCGAAATTTATAACTTATAAATTTTATACAACTACTATTATAACATTTTTATCTATTAACTAAAATTTGAAAAAAGGTTGCTTTCTAATATTCTTTGATGGATGTTGATACCCTATTTTAAATCTTTCATGTTGGCATAGTTGGCAATATTCCAAAAAGGATTTTAGAGTCTAGTTAAATCCCATAAATGTGATTTACTAATATTTTGGAAGGTATTTGAACACTCTTTTTTTCCATATCCTACAATCATGGCAATACATGAGACTGAATATATTATAGGTTTTTTTTCAAATAAGTCATGTTCCTTCTATATTCTTTCACATTTTGCATACAATTTTACAAGGGATATTGTAACTACAACAAACAAAAATCAAATTCCCATTATTTTATGGTGAATGTATATACCCTTCAAACTATAAGGATTTTGAAAAACTTTATGGGGCCTGGATTTATATTGTCAACTATAATTTTTGGAAAATTTCCAAGGCCTTTTCAACAAACCATTTTTGTACATATCCTTCAATCATTGCAATCCATTTGAATAAATTTATTTCAATTATTTTTTCTAAAAAATTGCATGTCTTCTTAATGCTACCACATTTTACATACAAATCTACTAAGCTAATTTCAACTAAAAATATCTCATAATATTCCATTCTCCATGATTTACATACCCTGTTTCAATACTCCTATTTGGATATAGGTTATAAATATGGTATAAAAGTTTAAAGGATCATGTTGAGCACCTCATGGTTGTATTTTGTAAAAAACTAATTTCTCTATGATTTCCTCAAAATTGGGCACCATTGGCATAAAAATATGAAAAATTTGATGGAAATTGGTCAAAATTTCTAATCTATGTTAAAATTTAAAAAATTAGAAAATTAATGACAAATGAGAGAAATTAAGGAAAATAGGGAAAATCATATGAATATGTAAAACTTCAAACATTAGAATAAATTTAAAGATTTTTTTTGGATTTTTTTATAAAATAATAAATTATTTTTACTTTCATATTATTATTACAATTTGGTTAATATTTAAAAATTAAATAAATTATCATTATTGTTGTAGATATGTAAATCTCTAAAAATTCAATTTACTCTTCACCACCAAAATCATCTACACTTTCATATTTAGACATTATAAAAATTGAAGAAATTTATAAAGATAATATGGAATCGATAAAGGATAATATGAGAAAATGTGTTGAAGAGAAAGAGGTTGAATGCATTTTAAATTTTTCATGGAGAAACAACAAGTTTTCAATAACTTTGGCTAATTTAAGTGCAATATATGGGATATTTATATTACACCTTATTAGTAAGAGACCAAAGATGATTTGAAAATTATGTCCAAGGAATTGAGGATATATAAATTTTATTTCCCCAAATAGTGACATAATGGGGCATTGCTATTACTTAAACTACTACTAGAACATTATGCAAATTTAATATTTTGGAAGTATATTTGTATGATACATCCATCTAGTATTCTTTGTATCATTCTTGGTTTATTCATGTTGACAACAATTACAATTGGGTATAATACTCAATGTTTAGTTTTTTTACCAATAATACCTTTATATGGCCCAATGTACCAATTTGCATATGTGGTGAGTTAAAAATTTAGTATTCCAATATACATAGCATGTGTTTTAATACAAATTCAATGTAACAAAAAAATTGTAAAACCCCAAATAAAACATGTTATATGCATGATCATATCTAAATCGATGGATGCCCTTGTGCATTTAAAAGTATTTATAATTTCATTGATAATACCCACGTGTTCAAACTTTTATATCTCCTAATTTTCAATTTATAGACTGTATCAATGATAAAGAGGATGAAGTGAAAATGCCAATTTTACCTCTTTGTGTCATTTTGAAGAAATAAAAAATATTAAATGTTATAAAGGGCTTATGATTAACTATAGATTTAAAGAAAAAGAAACACCATCAAAATTAAGGGGGGAAATGTTGAAAATGATTACTAATGTGTGTGTGTGTGTGTGTGTGTGTGTGTGTGTGTGTGTGTGTGTGTGTGTGTGTGTGTGTGTGTGTGTGTGTTGGTTTGTTGAAACCCAATATTTGTCACAATTAAGTTTTCTAAAGTATTTTGAAAATAATCTAATGTTATATTTTTATGTTATGTAAAATATTGTTTATTTCATGGTATCTTATGTTTCAAAAATTAGAGAATGTGGTGAAATTTTGTCTACTCATTTTTTAATAAATTTGATTAACATGATTTTTTTTTTTCCATGAAGAATTTTTAATGTTGTGGGACACCATTGTCTTTACAATTTGACAAGGATCATCTATCATTCCTACACAACCTTTAATGTCACCATTAGTTCTACCTCTAGCATCACCACATGTTGTACTTCCACAACTTTGTAGAAGATCCAATAGAACAAGAGATGAAAATATTCAAGCATTTGCCACCACTCCTTCAAGACATTCTTCTGCAAGGTGTTCACCTTTACTTTCTACACTACCTATACATTATCTATATTCTTATAACAATTAATCCCTAGACCAAAGTATTCATAGTATGAATTTGTTGAAAAAATTAAGGAAGTAATACCACCACCTTCCACCTTACTGACATGAATTTCATTTTAATATTATTGTATAAAATCAAGGATAAATGTGTTGTATGTTGACTATGTTAGATGTTGTACCCACATGTTGTAATATGACATTGTTATTATTTTTATGAATAGAAATATATACAGATGTCCTTATTTATTTTTCTACTCTAAATATAGTATTTTGTGAATAATTTAATAAATTGAATAGTATTTACAGGATCAAGATTGTTTCATTTTCTGAGGTATCCTTCTTATAATTTTTTATTTCTCTTACAAACTTGTGTGGAAGTACGCTTTACATGATAATAATGGTCATGTAAATGTATTAGGTTTATTATAGTTTGTGTTGAGATTCTTAACTATCCTTCATTGTTAGTTCATTATGGGAAGTGAATATATGCAAGGCATTGGGGATATAGCTTCATACTAGGTTAATGCTCTCAATAATATCATTTAATTTTTATTTTTATTTTTATTTTTTATTTATTTTTATTTTTTATTTGTGTGTGTGTGTGTGTGTGTGTGTGTGTGTGTGTGTGTGTGTGTGTGTGTGTGTGTGTGTGTGTGTGTTGATTTATACTTAGATGATAATTAAACATTTGGTTATAAGCACCTTGTTTTAGGTTTTTTTTCTTTCATTATGCAAGGATCAACATGTGATTTTTTTCTTTAAAATATTTTGATACCTATACAGATTTAATCTATATCTAATTTGAATTGAATTTTTTGATTGAAAGGATAGGATTAACAAGATTTTTCATATAGTAATTGTATGCATGTCAACCCTAAGATAAGTTAATTATATGAACCTAGCACCAAGTAGATCCTAACTTATTTTAATTCAAACAAATACATCATGATAAAGTGAAAAAAGGAAGATAATTAAATCACATGAAGTATGAATCTGCACTACTTGATAATACCTCCCTTTTTATTCATTTTGATGTGCTTTGGATCTAGGTATTTCCTTAGTGAGCCGAACATGGACCACATATAATCAATGATTTATCAAGTAAAGAGGATGAGATCTCATCAAGTATTGTTTATCTACAATTTTGATTCTTGTCTAAATACTCTTTTAGAAATTAGAAAGGGGGGAGATTCAATTGATTTAAAAAGCCTTCCAATAAAATGAAATGCTATACTCAAGTATAATATCTATCAAGGACATGGTGTAAGGTGTGACATGGTGTAATAGCTATATTATATAGCTTTCCATTTTGGGATAAGCTTGGCACCTAGTGAATGTGGGATAAAGGGAATGTAGAATTAGAAAGGGTAAAAGTATGATTAGAAGATATTAATTAGAGATTAATAACTCATGGGATTTTGGGAAGGTTTAATTAATCAATTAGGATTAATCAATAGGCCAAGTTAAGCTTATAGAAGCCATTTGGAGATGATTTGGAGGGAATTTAGTAGAATTTGAGGGGTTAGAGAGGGGGATTTAAAAAATAAAAGGGTTTATTTATTAAATATAATATTGAAATATTAATGAACTAATAATGGTTAATTAATTAATTAAAAAGGGATTATTATAACTAATGAAGCGACGTTAATCGGCATTCTAGATGAGGGACGAGGCTAGTTAATTAACAAAGTGTCATTAATTAATCAAGACAAAGGGGAATGTTAGCTAATTAATGCAAAAAAAACTAATTATGATGAATATGACGATAGTGAAGACAATTAGTGAAATTTTAGTTATTATAATTGTGTGGTTCATATACTAGGTGTCTACATTTTCTCCTCTTTAATGTGGTGGAGCGCAAATAGATGCCACTTCAAAGATAACATACAATTGTATTTTGTATTGGTAGAATATAAATTAGTAGAATGGAAGAATTCCCTTCAAGTGTCGATGGAGTGATAAAAGAGGTTCAATTGACACTCGAAAAGAAGAAGAATAATGATTATAGTGAAAGAAAAATCCTCATTCCCGTGGCCGGGATTCAAACTTGGCTTGCTCAGCCATTGCTTGATTTGATAGATTTTTGTCACCACTACATGACAAGAGTTATACAAGGGAGGGAGAGGAAGAAAAATGTCATTGGTAGAATTGTGTCGTAGTAGGTTGGAAGAAATAGAAAAGGTTATTGAGAAGAAATATTAGCTAAAATGGGAAAAATGACAGATGATGGATGTAAAGATTGTAGTGTAGCTTACGTACCATCATAGCTTGGATAGTGCCTTTTTATTTGATGTAAGCATACAACACAAGGGTAAAATGTTATGAAGATAAATAATAATAATTTTTGTGTAATGCTAAATGACCGAATCAAAGAAAAAATAGAAATAATGAAATATGACAATATAAACAAAAAAGTAACCAAACAACAAACAAGCACAATCAAATACACTTAAACACAAATTTTTTTAAGACAATTGTGCTAATGTTTTTGATATCCAAGATTTAGTAACTGAAATGTTCGAGTTATACGAAAATAGTTAAAATTTATTCCCCAAGAAAGGATAAATTCAAAGGGATTTGATTGAGGACATAGAAGTACCGCAAGGAAAAGAACAACGTGGGCAATATGAAACTTCCTTGAATAACGATATATGCTAGGAAGACATACACAACAAGAAAACAACCATATTTGTTATATGAAATCAGAATTATCAATATAGGATCCACATGTCATGTGATAGAATGAGTAAGCACCGAATTAGAGTAGAATGTTTTTTAGTATAGTTTCCAATGTTTAGTGTTTTTAAAGTTTTTCACTTGTTTTTGGGTTTTGAGATTTTGTGAATGTTTTAGATTTTCATTTTTTTTTTTTTCTAGATTTTTGCAAGTTTTTTGAATGTTATAGGATTTTTCTATGTTTTTCTATTTTCCATGATTTCTGCCCCAATGAGAAGTGAGAATATACAAAGGAAAATTCTGCACATATATACAAGAGATATGATAAGCTGGAGACATGACCAAGAGGGATATGTTCAGTGACAAGGTGATAATAGAAAAGCGAAGGAAAAAGCTATTCTTGAAGTGTATCATGCCAATAAGTGCTAGATGTTTGTGAACAAGTATCAATCCTCCAAGAGGCATTAGCTAAACCAAGATTTTCACCAAAGGACCTATCTAAAGTGCCACAATTGCATGGTTTTCACATTGTGAATGAATTTATTTTTCCATCCTTTACTATTTTTTAAATTTTTATTGATGTTTTTGATAATATTTGATTTTTCCTCTAAGATTCAAGTATAGAAACAATTAAGATGTATGATGTTCATGGGATCCCAGTATCTTTTAACCATCCATGATAAAAAAGTTTACAGGAACACTGAACCAAATTTTGTTGACCACAATATATGGTCCTAACCAAGTTAGGCTTAAAGTTTGGTCTCTTTTCTCTGCTCTTTGGTGGTGTCGAACTGGACCTATTAAGGACAAGATCTCCAACCTCAAGTTTATGAGAGATAATCCACTTGTTGTAGATAGCGAATGGATTCAATTATGATACAATTTAAGGTAGATCGAAGGCATGAAGGTAATTTTCATCAAGTAGTTCAAGCTCTGATAGTCTATCCACTATGTATTCCTATTTCATTATCCTATATAGTCTTTCAAGGATATTTAAAAAGAGGGAATCTCAATCTCTGAGGGAATGATAGCTTTCATGTTCCAAACATACCAGGGAATATGGTGGTTGCACTTGTGGGTGTGTGGAATAGAATTTTGGAAGGCCCATAAGGCAGGATGGATTTGGAGATGCCAATTATGACATATCTTATTGACTGAGTTTATCTATAATCCGAACATGGATTTTATTTGTGCGACCTCAGATTTCCCATGACTTTAAGGGTAATAAGGATTAGACCAATATTGGCATATTTTAAAGCATTAGCATGGAGGGTCAACACATATAACTGTGTCCAACTTGGTGGCAAAAAATATTTTAACACTATTAATAGTAAATATAAATATTTAAAAACACTACAAAAACTTTAAAAACCAGGTAAATTAATAGATGCCTTGCATCTTTTATTTATAAGCTCTAAAAATTACATGTTTGGTATTTTTTTTGTTGTGAGACATATTTTTCTGAAAGTATAAAAACTGCAGATAAGTGGGACATAGTTATAAACTTTGACCCCAGAGCCTACACTTGTTTGTTCTTACAGGATTTTCCATTTTTAGGTACAATAACTGAAGGGATGTCATAACGAAAAAATGATGTGACTCATAATGAAATTTTGATATATGAGAACCATTACCATAGATGAGATGAATATCCTCCAACCATTTGTTAAAGTACTCAGTCTTACGGTTCATGATGTGTCTATGTCCGTCAGAAGAAGTTGGGTGTAAGCTTCCTTATGAGATTGAGCACCCATATGGAAAATGGCCATGGTGTAGTGATAGATTTAAAATAATAAGACGGTGCATGGACCAAGTTGTACTATGATCTTGGAATAGGAAACATTTCTTCACATATTGACAAAAGTTTGTTTCCATAGTAGGACTAGTAAAAGCCGACATGCGTATAAATTTCTTTACGATGACCATGTCCACTAGCGTGAGCACTAAAGATGCCTTTTTGCACCTCTTTAGGTGGCTTAGATAGACTTCTTTCTGAATTAATAAAACCACAACAACATCCCATCGTATCATTGACGATTTGAGAGTTCCCTCAAGGAGGGTTGTACCATGCATTCTGTGCATTGAATAATGTTTCTCTTTTAGGAGTGGAGAAATTTCATCTAAGAATGTGTACCATCTTATAATTAATCTGTAGATATCTACGTACTAGGGGGAAATAGGGACCAATAAATACACATACCAAACATGATTATGATGGCATTTCATAAGTATGCATCATGTGAGATGATCAATGAGGAAATAGAAAAATCTTTGGTATATGGTGATAATTGTAGTAAAACTATCCAATTGTAGTAATAACATATCCTTGATTTGTTGTGTGTTCGTGGGACCTGTTGTAAGGTGATGTAAACAAAGTACTATTTCAGGCTTATCCACTACACATTTATACAGATCCATAGATAGTCTCATATTTGAATTTTGTATTTCGTCACTCACTTGTTTGATGATGAGCTGTGAGTTGCTTATAACCTCAACATTGTTTGATATTCCATTTGATAACAAATTTTAGACCAATGCAACGAGAGGGTAATACATAACTATATTGTTTATACATAGAACATTTGAGTCTCTAAAATCTTGTGTGATAAGATCACATGTAGGGGTACCATAATAATGACAACTCCTACCACCTGAGCCATTAAATGTTAATGAACCCATTAATGTTTATTTTCCAGGTATAAGATTTTTTCAGTTTATAAGATAGAAGGCATATGACATATCCATATTTATTGGTTCCATTACTTGAGGAAAATGGTGGTTCTACCAAGTTGATCGATAAATTCTTTTCCTTTTATTTCATTTTGGTTGACATATTCAATGTTCAAACCCACTTAGTAAAATGATCTATTTAGTCATCCTCTCGGTAAGCATGAGTTTGAATAATTGGTACTTGAGTGAGTAAAATTTAGATATGAGATTGGTTTTGTTATTTAGGAGGTAATGGCAAGGCTTCTGGAAATCAAAAATAATGGCCAAGAATAATTTTTCAATTTGTGGATAATTGAGTGCATAAGAGATCAAAGTATGAATAAGTTAATAGATAACTCTTTCTTTATCTTGGTCATCATATTATGCCAAGATTGTACCAATAGTAAATTGAGTGGAAGAGATATAAAGTAATAGGGGTTCACCTTAGGTAGGTTGTACTAGAATAGGTGGGTTAGCCAAGTATTTCTTTAGTAGGGAAAAATCTTGTTGGTAATCAGGACCCCATTGAAAATCAACATCTGTTTTAAAAATATGGGTGAATGAATGGAATTTATTTGTGATCTAAGAGATGAACCTGTAAACAGCTTGAATTTTTGCTTACAAGTTGCATAAATACTTAGGATTCTTAGGAGGAGGCATCTCATTAATAGTTGTGACCTTACTGGGTTCAGTTTGATTCATATTCTAGAGATGATGAATTCTAATAGTTTTCATGAGATAACACCGAGCACACACTTCTCTAGGTTCAATCTGACCTTATAATCCTATAGTCACTCAAAAATATGAGAAAGGATTGTTGGGTGCTTTTCTTTGGTTTTATACTTTCCAATGATATCATCCACATAGTATTGTATAATATCATGCAACATATCATGAAATATGAAAGTCATGACATGCTAATATATGTGGCATCAGCATGTTTGAGGCCAAAACACATCACCTGATATCAAAAAGTTCCCCAAGGAGTAATAAAAGTAGTTTTATGTTGATTCTATTTTGGAATTTGGATTTGGTTGTAGCCATAGAATCCATCCATGAGGGACAGTATTTTATGACATGTTATATAATAGACAATCATGTCGATATTTAGAAGAGGAAAATTATCTTTAGGAAACACTTTATTGATGTACCTAGAGTGTGTAAATATGAATACGAGCTGGTTTCTTGTGAATATGCTTGATATTGGATATCGAATCTAAATATTCAATGGGTCTGATAAAACCAATTGTTAGTAACGTTTCATGTTCTTATTTGACCAAAACAACTACGTGTGGATGTATTTTGTGCATTTTTAATAGGATTTTCTTATTCATAGACAACTAGGTTATGCACAACCAAATAAGGATTTGAGCTTGACATATCTACATAGGACCAAGAAAATACATCAATGAACTCTCTAAGGAGTATATTCAAGGCCTTTTTTTCATATGTGGAAAGAGAAGTTCCTATCTTGACAATTTATGTTTGTCCCCTATATCGAGGTTGACGTTAATAGTTTATTCAATTAGAATTTTTTAACCATCCTCCATACATGTAGGATCGAGAGGGAGATTGAGTTCTTCCTATATTGGCATCTTAATGAGATTTTCACTAATAGAATGATCAATTATATTATCCATTTTTATTTTTTATTTTTCTTTTCCATAAGTTCCTTAAAGAGGTTTTCACTAGAGGACCTAGATTTTACGTTGCTAGGTTTTTTTTATATTTTTTCTAACAACAGAGCTTAGCCTCCTCCTTAAGATATGTGTATACATCGAGGTTAATAGTGAATCCTTTCTTGTGATCTCATATAGGTACATCATCATATAACACCATGAAATCTCCAATTTCTTCATCATTCTGAAATAGATCAATTGGTATGTGTCGTTGTTGGTCCCAATCAATGAGGGATGGGTGTACAAGGTCTGTTTCATTAATGGAGATGGATAATATTAAAATAGCAGTGTCATAAAATAGGTTTTTGGAGGTAAGATATTCATAGAGACTACAAGGGTACTATGGCTCGATGTCATTATAGGAAGTTATATCCTCACATTTAGAAGAGGTGGCATCAACTATGGGAAGTTATGCCCCATAAGGCTAAATATCAAGGCCAACCTAACCATTTTTTCATGTTATAGAATATTTTTCCATACACCTTGTTCATATAAGCCACATCTATATATGTTGTATCCCATATCATACATCATCTTGTTACGAATGATATATTCTAGGGATTTATAGCAAGAGGTCGTATTTTCATAGGGGGACTAGAATTTATGAGTAATACCCAATTTTTCATCTATTAGGAAACCGCCAAGGGTGAATTTATTTATACTACAAGGATCCTGAGTTCTTTGTAGGAAAATTTTGGGTCTACCACACGTTTTAGGTGAAAAGGGAAAGTTTGATATAAGGAGGAAATGTTAGAGGTCGTATTCTCCACAGATGGTATGAATTTTTTTCAATTTGGATTCTCATGTAGCAAAAGTGGATATGGATGTGGAATCACCACTTTGGTGGGGATGAATTATATTTGTATTGACACAAGAGGTGAGGGATTCTGATTTAATTTTAATAGCCAACTCTATAGAAGGACATTCATAAGTTACGTGGTAATAACTAGCTAATAATTTGTAGAGGGAAAAGGGTTGTGGGTCATAAGGAATTGTAAGATCTTATCTTTGGTGATATATTTTGATACACTGGTGAAAGGTGGAGGGAAAAACCTACATAGCATGAATCCATGGGCAACTGAGGAGAATTTTATAGGGAATTCCTTATTCAATGACATGGAATCTTTTTTCATATGTGATAGGGCCAACTTCCATGGGTAAGGTAATTATGCCCACTGATTTTCATTTTACATTATCGTAATCCTTAATGGTTATCACATTAGGCTCTAGTTCAACATTTGTATGTCTCAATTATTTAAAAATATTTGCATTACATATATTAAGGCTAGATTTATTTTCCATGTAACAAATTCTTACACCAAATCCTTAAGGCATTAGTGAAATACACACTTAAGGATCATAATATCCCACCACGGTTTTGTATCCCATACCCCAAGCTAGATTTGCACTCGTATAACAAGATCATGCCCTACCTTATACTATCCCTGATAGAACACTACAATGTTGATGTAGTAACCCATATTGGTACTTGAATCTAGGTGGTTGTTATGATACTGGTGTCCCTAAGATTTCACCCTAAAATATGGGACTACCCCTTTAAAAAAAAATCATTCTTTTCAAGTAACGGGTAGTTTTGTGTTTGTTTTTCCTGTAGTTTTTTTCATTACTCTAAGGTATACCTAGAGAGTCATAAAAGCCAAATTTCCCTGGTACCCACATGTTAAAACTCACTCTATCCCTTTATTAGGTTTTGGCTGAGAGAATTTTATTTATTTATTTATTAAATAAATAAATTTCTTTCAAAAATATATTGAGCTAAAAGTGGAGGATTTAGATTATACAAATCACTTCACCCCATCATTATTACCACTAAACATTCACCTGGGGGAAGAATTTTTACAGATCAGATAATTGGAGAAATTTTTTGAGAAATTTCCTGCAACTTCTTTTGTTTTTTTTTTTTTTTTTTTTTTTTTTTTAATGTTTTGGTTTGTTTTCTCTAGCAATTCATATAGCCTATTCATTCTTCCTGTCAGATCTTTCCCCAGACCTAGGGTTTTGAAAATATATTCAGTATTTGTAATTACTAATATGTCTAAAGGTGATTAGAGCTTAGGATTCTTTGAGAAGAGGGCAAGAAGTTACTCAGTCCAAAAGGTCCAAAAAATGGATTTTATGAAAATAATAAAAATATTCAATGCGTAGAGCTCAAGAAAATATGCAATTTTAGAGAAAAAGGAACCTCAAACGGACCCACAAAATGAAAGTTATGACACATGCAATTTTAGCTACTACATCTTCTCAGACCCTTTCCAAAAATCGATTTCTTCCATGCAAGTCACAATTTATTGGAAGGAATGATTTAAGCTACCAATGGGAATTTTAGAGGTGGTAGGTAGGTGGGAATTTCTTTCCTGCATAGTAAGTTATTTTTTCCCATCAAGTCAAAATAACTTAAGTTGTAATGGGAATTGCAGAGGTGGAAGGTAGATGGTAATTTATTACTTGCAGTACATGGTGAAAATTCCCATTATAAAATAAAATTACTTAAAGTACCGGCAGGAATTTCCTACTTTCCTTGCAGGGTAAAAATTCCCATTTCTTTGAATTTTTATTTTTAACATGACTTCTAGCCAAAAAGTGTGACCCATTATAACATAGCTAAATGCCTAAAAGATAACTTTTTTTAATTAATTATTGGGAAGCATCCAATTTTGGTACCTAGGGTTGGAGAAGATTTATTTTTATTATTCAAAGCATCTGCATATTGATGTGAGTGCACGGGTGACTAAAATAATATTTTTATCTTGCTTGGCGTGCAAGCAAAGTCTAAAAATAGAAGGCAATAGGATTTATAATCATATCTCAATGAATAAATTAGATATTCATGCTATGGATTACATACTTTTCTGAATTATGTGCAGGAATACTTCATTTATGCCCATATTGGTGAAGAAAGCAGGTGTTATTGTCTGATACATTGAATTTATCTTGAGGATCACAAGAAGAAATAGATCTAGATATCATAATTACAAAGGATTCTGGAAAATATTCATTCTCTTGTTTCTAATACAGCCCATGTAAAAGTCATTGCATGGAAAATTCATTTTAGGAGCTTGTGCATATGCTCCCAATATTCTAGTTGAAGACTTCAGTGAATTTACTTGTGTTTTCCTTCGCCCAGAGTTCTTTCTAGAATTTAAACTTGCTCATATGCAATTAAAAATAAAAATATGATGAATTTTGTCTTAATTATTTATAGAAAACATTGCACTGGTGCATATACTGGAGAAGAATTGTAAAATATTCAAGGATAAAATGGGAAGATAGGTTAGAGGTAGCACCCGCAGGTAAATCACAGTTAGCTGCTTCCAGATCTAGTTTGGTGAGAATCAAAGGGAAAAGAGTCAACCGCATGTAGAATATGGAAAAATAACAAGATTAGGATTGTTGTAGAAGATTTCTTCTAATTTATTCTCCTCTTTCTTCATCTTTCTCTTATTTTCCCTGAAAAAGTAATTGAATAATCAATTAAATTGTAAAAATTAAGTTATTGGTTTAAAATTCATTACTTCAAGTTACTGGAAGAAGTCAATTACTTGGAAATAAGTGACAGACATGCAAAACAGAGGGTTCTATTTTCAGTTATAAATCATGCATGTCATGTAAAGAGGAATTCCAGGAGGAATATTTCTAGTTGCTTACATTTTTCATAGCTTCCACATGTGGTAATTCACTAAAATCTTCCTATTTGTAATTTCCCTCTATACACTATACGCTATAAGTAGAGGAAGAACCTACAGGTTAAGGGATCAGAATTTTTAATCAACAATCTTGTGTTCCAGAATTTGAGCTAAAACCCTTAATATCTTTCTGAAACCTAAGGAATAGAGAGGAGGCATATTTCTAGAGAACTTTGTGTCAACAGTGCATTTGTTTCTTATTTATTTTTATATCTTTGCATAATCTTTGTGTTATCTTAGATCTGGATCTGAAACTTTCCTTTGCTTTGAATTCTACATTTCTAGATCTTTTTATTTCATCTATGTGCATGTGACCAACTCTGTTAACTATTGGTCAAGTTACACATCTTCTTTCTTTTCTGCTCACATTCAATTATTTCCCTTTTTTGCATATGTACATTTCTTGTAGCTACTCACTTGCTGCAAAACTACCTAGCTATGGTGCATGAGCTACACAGTTAAAGTAAAACCAACAGATAGATATTAGAAAATATAATTGACAAAATCTTACACATGAGCCTCACTGGTAAATGAGGGATATTTATCTCATGACTTCTTAGGTTTTCAGTTGTGTAGAAAATCTAGCCAATAGATACCAAATGTAACAAACTTTTACATTAAAACCTTGATGTATTAGTGAAATCTACACATGAGGATCATACCATAATGTAACAAATTGTTACACCAAAACCTCGAGGCATTAGTGAAATATGCACATGAGGATCATAAAATTCCATAAGAATCCTTTTAACCCTTTTAAGGGTAAATATCAATTATACATACAAGGGTAAGTTTTGTGTTTGATTATTT
This sequence comes from Taxus chinensis, assembly GCA_019776745.2. Lineage (NCBI taxonomy): Eukaryota > Viridiplantae > Streptophyta > Pinopsida > Cupressales > Taxaceae > Taxus > Taxus chinensis. The sequence goes on from CM034154.1 coordinate 473,438,386, forward strand.
ATAGGAATCTCATTTTGGCTAAAATGATTTGTTCAGATGGTGTGATTTATGAAACCAAGGCTTGGAAGTGCAAAGCGTCAATGTCCATGGTAAATCTTTCCTTTTAAAGGGTCTTATAGAGGATTTCCTTATGAAAAGTATATATCTTAAGAATATCCAAGATATAAATCTTGGTGGTGATCTTCTCAATATATTCTAGGAGATCATAATGACCATTCGAATGAGTAGAAAGAGGGGGTCCTATAACAATAAGATGAGTGTATCACATTGTAATGGAAAACTCTTCAGATTTTATTTTGATGGTGTTGATATGGTCAGTGATAGGATGAAAATATCCAATAAGATAATAAAATGGAGTAGATGTTTGGGCAACAATGTGGTTAGCACTTTTTCCTTGAGAGGATTGACCTCAACCCGTCTTCTTTTTCAAATTTTTTATGTTTCCGCAAGAGGCATGTGATGTATTGGTCTGAAAGAGCTGAACATATGAGTATGATTAGGATACCTAGGTTATAGTACTAGTAAGTGTGTCATTTGTATGCATTTCAAACTTAGGGTAAGTTAATTAAATGAACCTAATACCAAGTAGATCCTAACTTATTTTAATTCAAGCAAATACATCATGATAAATCGGAAAAGGAAGCTAGTTAAATCAAAAAATATGAATCTATACTAACTCCAAACCTCATTTTTATATTTTGGTGTTCTTTTTATGTAGGTATTTCCTTAGTGATCCAAATGTCAGTGAAAATTTTAAGGAACCCATGAAAAAACGTATAGAAAGGGTAGCAAATCTTGCTAAAGAAATATTCATTGGTATGGAAAATCTCATAAAAATGGCTATCATGAAAATGGAGAAAATAGAAAAAATCATATAAATGATTGTATATGTAAACATGAATATTACCCAATTTTTATAATTTTAAATGATATTTTGGTGAATTTCAATTATCTTCTTTAAGTTATATTTCATTTGTCTAATCTATTCATAGTATGAAGTGCATTATATGCATTCCTTAATTAAATAAAAACATTTATTAAGTTATTAATTGTGGACCAATTTTCCCAAATCCTTCTCAGGATTAAACCTTGGCCATTGATCCATTGGCTATGTGACCTCATTTCATGCAATTTTAGGTAAACATATCATCTCTCAATCCTTGAAAATCCTACCATGATTGTATCACATATGTCAATGTCTTGCAATGTGTCAACATCCTATGTTATTTTGGATTTGTAATCTTCTTCCTTATTCTTTGTTTACTTTGAAAATTTTCAATGATTTTCTAAAAGGTGCACACACACACACACACACACACACACACACACACACACACACACACACACACACACACACACACATATGATTTTCACTCCTTGGAAAATGTGGGATATTTTTCAAAATAAAAATTATAAATTTCTTTATTGTGCAGGATCCAAATGATTTTTAGCTTTACCAACTAAACCAAGGTGCAAAAAATACATTTTATGGCTTAAATGGTCCCAATAATTCCTTAATTAAATCATATCACATATAATATAATCCATATTCTAATTTTAAGCTTAGATGAATCTTTTAATTGGATATATTGTTTCTTGAATTAGCGCCTTTAATATATTTGATCACACACACACACACACACACACACACACACACACACACACACACACACACACACACACACACACACACACACACACACACACACACACACACACACACACACACACACACACACACACGTGCGCGCGCGGTAAATTAGCAAGTAGAAAGGGGGAGATTTAATTTATTTAACAAGCCTTCCAATAACATGAAATGATCTTCTCAAGTAAAATGTCTTTCAGGGACATGGTGTACGGTATGACAAGGTGTACTAGGTTTCTTATATAGCTTTCAAATTTGGGATAAGTTTATAACCTAGTGAATGTGGGATAAAGTGAATGTATAATTAGGAATGGATGAGTATGATTAGAAGATTTTAATTAGAGACTATAAACTCATGAGATTTTGGGAAGGTTTAATTAATCAATTAGGATTAATTAATAGGCCAAGTTAAGCTTATAGAAACCATTTGAAGATAATTTGGAGGTAAATTCATATAATTTGAATGGTTTGAGGGGGATTTTAATCAATAATAGGGTTTATTGATTGAATATGAGGTTGAAAGGTTAATTAATTAATCAAAAGAGGATTTTAACTAATGAACCAATGTTAATTGGCATCCAAGATAAGGGACGAGACTAGTCAATTAACAAAATGTCGTTAATTGATAGAGACAGGAAAATATTAACTGATTAGTGGAAAATCACTATTTACAATGAAAATATGGTAACTAATTCAATAAGCGTAATTTTATTATTAAAATTATGTGGTTGAAATTAGGTGTCTATAATAATGTTTGGGCCCTTTAAGTGAAATCATTCATAGTCATATGCTACATTAGTATCTTTTTACTATTTTAAATTAGAAAACCTTTTTATTAGGATTTAAATTATCTATATTATTTATATTTACACTTATATGTGTGATGAAAACATGATTGGTTAGTTACATTATGAGATGAGTGTGTTTTCTTGTTTAACCTTCCTTTCTCCTCCTTTTTGGATTCAAAATTCCAAAATAAAAAATATTGTTAATTTATAATAATTGTCATAGAAATATTCCTAAAGAAGTAGGGTCATCTGTAAAATTTAACCTTATGTTTTAGGAATTCCTCACTTTTTGACATAGGTTTCTCTATTCAATATCCATAAATATTCCCTTATGTTATAATTCTTGCATCAAGGGGTTAACATCATAATGGAGACATTTCTCTCTTTAGAAAAATTTTGACTGGTTGTAAGATTATGGTTACTTTCATGACCTTCCTCTCTCCTCTTATGTGGCCTCTTAATACTAAAAAATTCGCATTGTATTCTATATTTAAAATATGGGTTATTACATTATGTGTGATATACCTTATCTTAAAATTTCTTCTACAACTTTAAAATCCCCATTCATTCAAACAATTAATCCAATATTGGATGGTATACTTTTTTTTGTTATCATATAAAATTTAATAAACTATAACCCTATACCATCTAATATTGTGCTACAATGGTAGTAAAATATTTATTAACATAAGCATTCATTTTTTCTTAAATACATAACTATCATAGAAATATTCCTTGCTAAACCATAAAATTTAACATTGTGCTAAAGGATTTCCTACTTATTACCCTTATTTTTCATTTTTAGTCTTCATTATTCTAAATCCTTTATACTACGATCCTTATATGGTCAATGGGTTTGAAACCATTAGATGAAATGTTGGTATGTTTCATATTCACACTTGTTGTAAATTCCACCGTAGGTAGTGTTGTCACCAAGGTGATATTTATTATATGCACAAAATTTGTAAATAAAAATTTAAGTGGTATTTATCTTCAAATGTGTGATATAGGTGAGGTGTAACTTCAGGAATGGTCATATCCCACATTTCACCCCACCAATAACAACATCTCACTCACCTTGTACTTTTCCTATATAAGGAACCTTTATGTTCTTATGGGAATTTATATTGGAGCTTAGAGTCATCTCCAAAGATGATAGAGTTGCAGTCTCTTAGAGAGATTCAATTCTAGTGCAACCATTTTTGGTTACATGTACATATGCATTATATATTTCCTTTTAACTTAATATAGTGTTCTTTTTTTGGTGAATCTCCTCCTCTCAAGTAAGTACGTTGTGTGGATGCTTACGTTGCAGATTTTCCTACACCCTCCTTTATTCTTATATGGTATCAAATATAGATCTGCAATATCTATCTCATAATTTTCTTATATTTGAATCTTTGTTTAGAGTTATTTTCATTACTAGTTGTAAATTTGAATGAAGAAGATTTTTTTGAAGATATGTCTACCTTTTTCAATTTTTTAATTATCTTTAGTGGATATAAAATTCCCTTTGGAGGATTATTGAGATTCTTAATTTATGAACCCTCATAAATTATGCAATTCCTACACTTTTTCCTAATCCCCTGGACATTTTTAAGCCAATCATAATTTTTAGTTTTTGAAATTATCCAATGGATTTTTTTTTGCCAAAATTAATCTTATAGAGTAATTGTTTAGGTTTTTCCATTCTATGGAAAAATACAAAATATTTGGGTATGATCTAGTATTTTTCATTAATTATATAGAGAAAAATATAAATTTAAATATAAACTAGATTTTTTGGAGCTTCTGGTGATTTTATATGATTCTTTGAGCGTTCATACATAAAAAGAAAGGAGTAGTAGAGAAGACTACATTTTTTTGCATTTTTCCAAAAACATATGCACTTAAAATATATTGTTTTGATTCATCTCTTATATATATATATATATATATATATATATATATATATATATATATATATATATATATATATATATATATATATATATAAGTATTGGTTCATTAAAAAATGAAGCAATGATGCACCTGTGGTGTGCATTTGAAGTTTCAAACCAATTCTGGTGCATTTTACAAGCTCAAAATCACTAGTTTATTTTACATCCTATGCAAAGTAACCATTTGGTCATACATACAACCACCATATACCCATGTGACCTGATCTTATCCCTTGTCCTATCATATGATTTCTTACTCGGTGTTTTTAGCCCCCGAGAGCTAGACTTTCACCACTGAGCCTTTTTTTGGAGTACATTTCTTTTTAGGTGTTGGGATTAGCACACCGGTTGTATAGAGAATATATAAGATCTAAGCATACATGAAAATAAAAGTGGATATTCTACCAGAAAAAATATGAAAAACAAGAGACATAAATCAACACCAGATTTAATGTGGTTCACCAAGTGTGGGCTATGTCCACCAAGAAATAAACCAATCTATTATCCAAAGCTTTAACATGATATACAATGAAGATTTACAATCTTCCACACCTCTCAGATGTATAGTACTTTATTTTCCTCAAGTTTTTTCTTCATCACCAATAATTCTCTCTCATCAAATTTTGCAAGTTATTTCTAATTCTTGTTAATCATATTCTTTTTTACTTCTAAACCCTATATTTTATGCTTATATATTCGTTTATAGACTTAGGGAACTTATCCATGCAATTACAATCAATAGAAATACTTTAATGCTAAAAATAGATCTAATTCCCGAGAGTTAATTAAAACATCCTCACATAGGTAACCAACATTGGTTAGCCCTAACCATTGTCGGTTCCTTCCTTTCCTGATCGATGCCACTCATAGCTGACCGATGTCGGTCATACTTGACCAATGTTGGTCCTGGGTGACCAATGATGGTTATTGTATTTTCCAGCAAGTTTCCATTGCATGCTAAAATGAAGTAATCGATCTCCACAACTCAAAAATCTCCCACTTGGATATTAATTACTACACCATACCTATACAACATCATTCTTGGACTATTCTTTAGCTTTGTTTCTTCCTCTTCAAGTCTCAAACTTGAAGACCAGTAGAAGTGGAGTGTAGCTCCAACTTCTCCTTTGCTAATGGCTTCATTAGCATTTCCTAAGGGTTCTTTCTCATATGAATCTTTTCTAGATTCAACTGTCCATCCTCCTATACCTGTCATATGAAGTGATACATTAAATGAATGTGTTTCATTCTCAAATGAAATGTTGAGTTCTTTGCCAAATGAATTACACTCTGACTGTCACTGAAATGTTTATAATCACTTTTATCCTTTCCCAACTCTTCCGTAAACCTACTCATCCATATCATCTCCTTGCTATCCTCTGTAGCTACAACATACTCTTACTTTGTAGTAGACAAAGCCAAAACCTTCTGTAATCTAGCTAACTATCATTCCACCTATTGTGAAAATATATCCAGTAGTCTTCCTCCTACCATCCAGATCTCTAGCCATATCTAAATCAACATAGCCACATAATGAAATATCCAAAGCTCCATAACATAAATGCATGCTAGATGTCCCTTTCAAATACCTGAGTATCCATTGGATTGCTTTCCAATGCTCTTTACCTAGATTAGCCATATATCTACTCACAACTCCCACTACCTATGCAATGTTTGGTCTTGTACAAGCCATAACATACATGAGACTTACAACTGTTGAAACATATGGAACTCGTGTCATGTATTTTACCTCCTCATGTGATGATGGACACTGATCTTTACTCAATTTGAATTGTCCAGCCATAGGTGTGCTAACAGGTTTTGCATTCTGCACGTTGAGCCTTTCTAACACCTTGTAGATATAATCCTCCTGAGACATATATAACTTCTTATTTTTCCTATCTCTATGTATTTTCATGTCGAGGATTATTTTTACAGCTCCTAAATCCTTCATAGAAAATGTGTGAGCTATATTTCTCTTAAGCTCACCAATGTCATGTATACTAGATCCTACAATAAGCATATCATCCACATACAGTAACAAAATAATATAGTTCCCATTTGCAAGCTTCTTGAAATAAACACAAAGGTCAAATTCACATCTCAAGTAACCATCCTCAAACCTCATGTACCATTTCCTTGGAGCTTTCTTGAGCCCATATAGGTTCTTTTTCAATCTACACACTAATTTCTCCTCCCCTTAACTTCATACCAAAGCGGCTGCTGCATATAAATCTCTTCATCCAAATCACCATGAAGGAAAGACATCTTTACATCTAGTTTCTCTAAGTGCAAATCTTCTACTGTAACTAAACTCAATACAGTATGAATAGAAGTCATCTTAAAAACAAGAGAAAATATTTCACCAAAGTCAATACCTACTTTCTATGCAAATCCCTTTACTACAAGCCTTTCCTTGTACCTTTTATGTCCACCCTCTTCTTCCTTGATCCTATAAACCCACTTGTTCTACAATATTCTCTTACCTACTGGTAACTTAACCAAATCCCAAGTATGGTTCTATTTCAAGGAATCCATCTCCTCATCCATGCCATGCTCCCATTGAACATGAGTCTTATCCTGCATTGTTTCTTCAAATCTATCTAGTTCACCATTATCAGTTAATAATAAATAAAATAGAGAAGGTGTATTTTTTTCTGGAAGTTTACTTACCCTTTGTGACCTTCTCACAGGAGTTTGGGGTACCGGAGACCCAATCAGGTCCTCCTGGACATTCTTATCCAAATCTGATAGTGACCAATTCTGGTCACCTCTAACTGATGCCAATTCTTCTAACCGATGCCGGTTTGGATTCTCTGTAACAGATACCGGTTCTTCTGACTAGTGTCGGTTAGGGGTCAACCGGCACTAGTTACTGTGTAACCCTACCATTAATTCTTTTAAATCTGAGAGTTTATTTTCATTCACAAAATTCTCAACCAGTTCATTCTTGGGTACCAAAATTTGATCCATATACATTATCTTTTCATTCCATTCAACATCACAACTCCTAATAATTTTAGAATTCTTTAAATCCCAAAAACAAAAACTGAAATCACCAGATCCATAACCAATGAAAGTGCATCTCTTAGATTTTGCATCCAACTTTTTTCTATTTTCCTTATCAACATGCACAAAAGATTTTGAACCAAAAACTTTAATAAAAGAAAGATATACCTCTTTTCCTGTCCAAGCTTCCTCTAGTATTCCTCCATCTATTGAACTTGAAGGCCCACAATTAATCTAATAAACCGTTGTATCAACAGCTTCTACCCAAAACTATAAGGCCAGTCCAAAATGTATTCTCATACTTCTAGCACGTTCCATGATTTTCATGTTCATTATTTCTATAACACCATTCTCTTGTGGTGTTCTTGGAACCATTATTTCTCTATGTATCCCATTCACTGAACAATAATCATTGAAAGTATTGCTACAGTATTCACCACCATTGTCAGATCTAAGGCACTTTAACTTAGAATTTTATTCATTCTCAATAAGGGATTTCCGTCTTTTAAAATTATCAAAAAAATCATATTTACATTTAATACAATAAACCCATACCTTTCTTGTAGCATCATCAATGAAATTAACATAATACTAGGATCCTCCATGAGAAGCTACCTAAGCTGGTCCCCACACATCTAAGTGTATAAGCTCCAATTTCTACTCCTTCTTAGTTACCCCAACTTTGACAAATCTCACTCTCTTTTTCTTTCCAAAGATAAAATTCTCATAGAAATCAAGATCTAAATATTTAAAATTTGATAACTTACCCTTAGCCTTTAAGATTTGCATTCCTTTTTGACTCATATGACCCAACCGGTTATGCGACATGCATGCATGTGAATCTGAAGTAGATAATACATAAAAGGAATCAATAATACAAGTATAATAGATAAATATAATGTTCCTACCTTCCTACCTCTTACCAAAACAAAATCACCCTTGGTGACTTTCCAAGAGTCTCATGTAAAAGTAACCATAGAACTAGATTCACCTAGTTGCCCTGCAGAAATAAGATTCCTCTTGAGGCTTGGCATATGCCTCACATCTTTCAATACCCATGTATTTCCATTTTTCATTTTTAGATAACTTACCCTTTACCAATAATACTGCAAGGTTCATCATCACCCAAATAAACATGCCCAAAATTTCCCTGGACATAATTTCTGATATAACCATTATTAGGGACCGCATGGAAAGAAGCTCCTGAATCTAAAACCCATGATTCAATTCTATCATCTAAAGAAATAATAATATCATCTTGCATTACCTCTGATGTAAAAATATTTACTTCTTTACCTTTATCTTGTTGTTGATTCTCTTTATCCTTTGACCAACAATATTCATTTGCATTTCCTTTCTTTCCACATTTCCAACAAGTGATTCCCTTACTTCTAGATTTAGATCTTTTATCCCTTAAATTTGATTTCCCATTACTCTTACTCTTGGATCTCTCCTTCTTCCTACCCCTACTTTCTACATTTAAAGAATTTCCAGATGATGATTCCTCTATACTCTTCTTGCAAATTTATTCATTCAAGATTATACTAACCACATCATCAAACTTCAAAATATTATTAATAGATGTTGTATTACTAACAGCCATTTCAAAGTTGTCCCAACTATCAGGAAAATAACATAAGAATAATTTTTTTTTACTTCATCATCAAATGGTATAGCAACTGATTTTAACTGATTTATAATAGATCAGAAATCATTCAAATGACTAGAGGTAGATTCACCTTCATGCATCTTAGAACTAAATAGTTTCTTCATCAAATAAACTTTACTTGAAGCACTAGCTTTTTCATATAAATTAGCAAGATATTTCATTAACTTTACCGTAGAATCCACTTCTGTAATATTGGAAGCCACGGATGCTACCAGGCTCAATCTTATAGATCCCAAAGCCTTTTTGTCAAGAATATTTTATTCTTCATCAGTCATCTTCATACGTCTAGACTTCTCATCCAATGGTAAGTACAAATCTATTTGATACATATAATCCTCAATCTGCATCTTCCATAATTGATAATTTCAGATGTGAAATTTCTCTACCTTGTATTTCTTTTCTTCTATCATTAATGTAGCTCCCACTCTATCAGAAAACCCTCTATTAGTAAATCTATCAACGCATAAAACTCTCAAACAAAGCTCTGATACCGGTTTTTGGGGTTAGCACATCGGTTGTACAGACAATATATCATATCTAAGCATACATGCAAATAAAAGTGGATATTATACCAAAAGAAATATGTAAAACAAGAGATATAAATCAACATTAGATTTAACATGGTTCATTAGGTGTGGGCTACGTCCACTAATAAAGAAGCCAATATATTATCCAAAGCTTTGACAAGATATATAATGAATATTTACAATATTCCACACCTCTCAGATGTATAATACTTTATTTTCCTCAATTTTTTCCTTCATCACCAAGAGTTATCTCTCTCGCCAAATTTTGCAAGTTCTTTCTAATTCTTGTTAATCATCTTCTTTCTTACTTATAAACCCTATATTTTATGCTTAAATAGTCATTTATAAACTTAGGGCACTTAGCCATGTAATTACAATCAATAGAAATACTTTAATGCTAAAAATAGATATAATTCCTGAGAGTTAATTAAAACATTCTCTCACAGGTAACCAACACTGGTTAGCTCTAACTACTGTCGGTTCCTTCCTTGCCTGACCGATGTCGGTCATACCTGACCAATGCCAGTCATACATGACCGATGTTGATCATACTTGACCGATGCCAGTCCTGAGTGACCGATGTCGGTTCGCACTTAACTGATGACCGTTACTATATTTTCCAGCAAGTTTCCATTACATGCTAAATTGAAGTAATTGAGCTCCACAACTCAACATTAGGCTCATAAATTTTGATTCATGAAGCCTAGTAAGATGGTATATTTATACCTTTCCTTTTTTTGTGACATACACAATGGTGATATTAATTTTAATATTATGTTGTTAATAAATTTCTATAATTAATATTTTTTTGCTATTTAGTTGACAAAATCATATATTTTGGAATTTTATGAGGCCATAACTTTGATTAGTAACTCATATTTTCATGTCATTTCTTTCAAACTGTGTTCTTTCTCGCACTCTTTTCATTAATTTCATCTATTTCTTATGATTCAAAATCATATTCAATTTTTTTTTAGCTTTGTGGCTTATTTTATAAAGTTTAAATCATATTGGGTGGTGTTTTTAAATGTATTTGTACTTGCACTAATTTATAAAGTGTTATGGGGGGTTTATAGATTTTTATGCCATCATGCATGTGAATGGATTTTTATACTCCCTTTTCATATTTCATTTGTTGAGTTCATCAAGTGGCATTTTTGGGCACTCTCATTAAAGGATTTTGTAGTGATTTGTTTCAAACCTACCACATTGACACCATTTAAATATATTTATTTGTGTTTTATTCAATCCTAAGTGATCACTATGAGGGGGTGTTACATACTAATAATTCTTGCTTGGTTGTTCATGTATGTACCATGTGTTTGTTCCTAGTGGATGTAAAGGTTGGTTGTTTTTTTTGCTAGAATTTTTGTGCCAACCTTTCTGGGGTTTTCAAAATCATTTTCATTTCCAAATATGTAATCTATTCCAACCCTTATGTGGTTTTAAAAAATCAAAATAGTTTCTAAGCCAACATTCTTTAGTGGTTTCAAATTTTAGAATAGTTTTTAATCCAACCTTATTTTGTTTTCATGATGCATTTCATTCATATGGATTATTTATCTATAATATCACTTATTTACACAATAATATTTTTTGGAAGATACTTATAATATATTCCTTTATAGGCTTCATTAGATTCAGCATGTATTTACTTAAATGGCTTAATTTTTCTTTTTCTCTTTCATTGTGCATGGGTGCCTAATCAATCCTAGTTTATGAGACCTATATATATGATCACAAGACTTATTATTTTTTAACACATAACATAAGTTTATTTTCAATGGGGTATTTGTGTGTTTCATATCTACACTTGTTCTAAAGTCTATGCTAGGTATTTTTTATACCAAGGTGAGATTTATTATGTGCACAACATTGGTAAATACACATTTAAGTGGTAGTTATCCTCACATGTGTGAGAAGTGTGAAGTGTAACTTGGTGAATGATATTATCCAAAATTTCACTCAACCAATAACAATATCTCACTCACCTCTTACTTCTCCTTTATTAGTAAAATTTCTTTCCTTATGGAAGGTGAGATTAGAGCTTGGAATCATCTCCAAATCTGGTGGAGATTTAGTCTCTTAGGAAGATTTTATTCTAGTGCAATTATCGTTGGTTGCACATACATATGCATTGTATATTTCCTTTTAGTTTGGTGTAATTTTATTTTATTGGTGAATCTATTCCTCTCATCTAATTAGTTTGTGTGGATGCTTGCATTGTGAAATTTTCCTAGAACCTCCTCAATTCTTATATAAAATCAATCCTCTTACTAATGAATTATTGGGTATTTACAAGATAAGTATGTCTATTTTCTCGAAATCCTCATATACTATTATACAACCTCGTGATACCAAACATACCCAATATATTGTGTCCTAAAAATTACTCCTTAGTACACCATGTGGTATATTACTTAAATTTTATGTAATATTTTATTATATTACTATAAAATGTTCATTAATTTAAAAAATTAAATCCAAATGGGTTATCTTGTTTAATGTTATTTTATAATCATTTTCACATAAAAATTCCTTAAAAGATAGGGTATACCACTAAATATAACCCTATTCTATAGGAGTATGTCATTTTTTGACCCAGGTTTCCATTTTCAATCTTTATAATTCTAATGCATTCAAACTATGGTCCTTATACCAATGGGTTTGACACCACAATGGAATTGATTCTCATATTAACATAATAATTTATTTTTTACATTGTGAGATGAGCTTGTTTGCATATTAGACCTTCCCTTCTTCTTGTTTTGAATAATACCAAAAAACATCGTTCAATTGTGTTTGATTATATAACTATCATACAAAAAATCCTTGGGATGTAGGATTAACGGTCAAATTTACCCTTTTCCTAGGGGAAAACCTCACTCATTAACCTATGTTTCTATATTTAATCTTCAAAATCAATCCATGATAGGAAAATAAGTACTTATAAAGTATATAAATTTAATTTTTAATATATGTAAAAAGTAGTGAAAATGTGATGTAAATAGTGACACATGTACCTGTAACTATAAAAAAAAAAGTAAAGTGGTATATAAAAATTCCATCCCACTTTATTTCATTTCATTTAATAGTGACAATAGGAAAATAGAAATAAAAAATGAAGTGGAGAGTATAATTGTAGTATAAGGGGGAAAAGGACAAAAAACGGAGAGGGAAAAGTGAAAGGGAAGTATAAAGGAAGAAGATATAGCAAAAAAGGCAGCATAAGGGATAGAAAAGAAAAAAAAATCATGCCGATAAACTCATAGAGAAAAGATAAAACTTTCAAGGAAATAAAAACCTCCACTAGAAGAAGAAGATTATGTGATAAATCACATATTACAAGTATGTATATTTTCATCTGAATTTAATTAATAATGTATGTGAACCCTAGGACATAAAATGTAAATAGTAGGAGAAATTTTGTAAACCCTAGGATAGATTTTAACAGAATTCTTTAAATATAAATAAATTATAAAAACCATAGGATAAATTATGTAGGCCATAGGGAAAGTTGTATAAACTAAAGGGTAAATTTTGTAATCTCTAAGATAAAATGTATAAACCCTAAAACCTTGTATAATTGATATATTTTTGGAAATTGGGAATGGGAATCATGATTCCAAAAAATAAATAATTGGTAGGATAATTCATAAAGAATTTTATACCATTATAATAATATAAATACTCTTTACGGGGATTATGACCTCCTTAAGAAATTCTTCAAAAAAAATACAATGAAATCATAATGCAATAATATTTAATGGTTTATAATACTCTAACTCTTTATAAAGAGAAGAAAGAGAGAGAGAAAAAATAGGAAATACAAAATTTAAATAAAATAGCTTTGTGTTTTCTTGAACCACTCACATAAGGTGTACTATTTCAAATGAATTTTAAGATATCCTCCTTGGTTCATCTTTTCTTCTCCTTGAGTTTTCCAAAAATACAATTTTGAAATCATCAATAGTGGTAAGTGTATGGTTTATCCTTTACTCATAAGGGAACCTCAAATCCTCTTACATTATAGGAAAGTGACATGTGTCCCTTCCCATGGCTTTTGTTGTATGACAAAAGTAAATTACCCTGCCACAACTTTCAAAAAAATGAACTTAATACATTTACAAAGGTATTGCACACAAAATAATTTCTTAACCCTTATTTAATTTTATCAACCTACATGCCATTATGGATGTCTTTAAAGTCATAAATGACACCAAAATGTAATGAAATATATTCCTAAGCTTACCCCAATAGTTAAGGCTTTCATATTTAGTCATGAATGAGTCCTAAGAGTTTGTCTTCACCTATTTTATTTAGGATATTCATGTATACTTGATTTTGGATTCTTTTTAAACTTATTTTAACTTGTTCCCACTCTTACAAGGTCACACATAGGCTTTTAAAATACCTAGGAAAAAGGATGAAGTGTTAAGTAATAATTTACAAATATGAGTGGGAAAGAAGGATCTCCGAAACCGATTGAGTGGGAAAGTGATGGAAGGAAAATTCTGCCCAGATTAGAGGATCTTGTGGTAGAAGAAGGCGAGATTAATGAACATGAAGATCAATTGGAAAGGAGTCACCCATCTAATCCCTTGGATTCCTGGTCGAATAAAGTTAGAAATGGTTGATATGTTTCAAAAACCCAAAATTTCTTCCTCTAAGTGGTTAAAGAGGCTTTTGGAAGCATTCTTGAAATATCAGATTCTCTACTTAAATGCACTACAGATAATGTAAACCAAGCCTTGGTGGGGAAATTAGTGGGTGAAAGACCTAATATTGATGTTGTTAGAAGATGGGCCAAATTGAAATGGATTCCAAAAGGGCATCTTGAGGTAAGTTCTCTCACTAATGGTTTTTTCCTTTTTAAATTCATTATCCGTGAAGATATGCAGAAGGTCTTCGAAGAAGGAGCCTAGTTCTAGGGAAAATCTTGCTAGTATTTGAGGAAATGGGAACCAACCTTTAACCTAGAAAAGGAAAATCTAAATCAATTTCCTGTTTAGATATGCCTTCCAAACATACCTTTGAAATTTTGGCATGAAGATATTGTAAAAGGCATAGTGAACTCTCTGGGCTCTCTGGTTATAATAGATAATGCCACAAGGAATTTAAAAATACTTATTTGTGCTAGATTTTGCATCTATACAATAGCTGATAAGGAGATCCCTAGCAGTATTAAGATAAAATCTAGACTAGTGATGTGGGAGAAAAATATTGGAATGGAAATTACTCTATAAAAATGCACCAAATGTAATGGGTGGGGTCACACGAACCAGAATTGTAAGTTCAAAGTTTCCAAAAAGTATATTGTTGTGCCAGGGAATGAAGTAAAAGGGGAGAAAGGAAAAGGTATAATGCAAAGCATAGATGATCGTAGGAAATATTTTTCAAAAATTATCTTGGAAGGTTTTACTCCCTTGCGAATTCAAGAGAATAATGGGACTTAAATCCCTCCCTTAAAAGATGCTCCAGAAAATGATGAGGAAGGTTTTACCCTGGTGGTCAATAGAAGAAAATCCAAAAATTGGGCCTGGTCGAATTTAAAGGTAAAGGAAAAAATGAAGGAACTTGTAAAAGATCCCTCAAAAGGCAGAAATATAGAATTATTTCCATTAATAGGTGAAGAAAGAAAAGTAAAGGAACAGGTAAGTATAGAGAAAATTCCATAAAGGGACTTAATTTTGGTTGATAATGTCCTGGAGGAAGCAGTAAAGGAACAAAGTAAAGTTGAGGATATCCAGATGTCGTAAAAAAATTTGAACATTCTTTTGAGAGAAGAGATGACAGATGGAAATCTATTTAACCTCCCCACTGTAGAATTAATGGATTCTCAACTTTCCCCAAATAATAAGATGGAAGGAAAGAAAGAAATGTTAACACTTGGAAATAAAATGATCACTAAGGAAACAACTCCTTTAGGAAAAAGAAAATCATAAATGAATGTTAGAAAGGGTGAATCCTCTAAGATTTCCACTCCTAATTAGGAGTGTTTGAACCCTATAAATTCTTGGCATGGAGGATTTTAATGAATTTATTTATGCCTCTCAACTTCATGATATTGACCTTAAAGGTAGTAGTTTTACATGGTCTAACAGAAGAGCAGGTGCTCATCATATTCAGGTAAGATTAAATATATTCTTAGACTCAAAAGAGTGGCTATCCTAGGACATATCTCTTTTCTCTCTTCCTCGCATTGGGTCTGATCATACGCCTATCCTTCTACAAATCAAGAACCCTGCAAGGAAAATAACCCCCTTCCGTTTGGAGGAGATGTGGCTTCATAGTGAGGAACTGAAAGATCTCCTAACTGATTGGTGGAAACTAAAGGTTAAGGGATTTGTGATGTTTAGATTAACCAAAAAACTTTAGATTTTCAAAAATCATATTAAAGATTGGAATAAGAAGAGTTTTGGTAATATTTTCCAAAAGAAAATGGAAACTAGATCTGAATTACAAAACCTCTAAAGACAGATTGAAAGTAATGATATTGAAAGGGATCTAAAAGAAAGGGAAATATCTCTCCTGGAAGAGTACCATAGTATTATGAGAAAAGAGGAAATCTTCTGGAGACAGAAATATCATATTACTTGGCTCAAGGAAGGGGAAAAAAATACTAGGTTCTTCCATTTATCTACTCTAAAACATATAATTTTTAATATAATTCAGAGAATCAAAAAATAAAATGGATATCTTATGGAAGAGAAAGAAGAAATAAATAAAGAGGCTATTGCTTTCTTTCAAAAACTACTAACTAATCAAGGTACCCCAAATTTGGCCAAAGAGCAAGATTTTCTAAGCTCCATTCCTTCCTTAGTCTCTGATGATGATAATCATATGCTCTCTTTGATCCCATCAATGGATGAAGTGGAATTCATGGTGAAACATCTTAACCCAGATAAGGCACCTGGTCTGGATGTTTTTCAAGCCTTTTTCTTTCAGCACTTCTGGGACATTGTAAAAAAATATGTGTATAATGTTGTGAAAGAATTCTTTATCCAGAAAAATATGCTAAAGGATATGAATTATACCTTCCTAAATTTGGTTCCAAAATGTGGTAATGCCATGGAATTTTAAGATTTTAGACCTATAAGTCTTTGCAACACCACCAATAAAATTTGTACTAAAATTTTGGCCCTCTGTTTGCAAGTGATTCTCCCCTCTATCTTATCTGATCAGGAAGGGGGATTTGTTATTGGATGCCAAATTCAAGATAGGATCATCACAATAAAAGATACTATTCGTTCAGCTAAACTCGGTAAGAAGACAAATTTGATTTTTAAATTGGACATGGCTAAAGCCTATTGTAGGGTCTCGTTGAGTTTTCTTGATAAAATCCTTGACAATTTTGGCTTTTATTTTTCCCTACAAATCTTGGTTAAGGCTCATATCTCTAGTGCCTAGTTTTCCATTCTCATTAATGGGACCCCTTTTGGTTTTTTCCCTAGCTCTCAAGGTTTAAAGCAAGGGGATCCTCTCTACCCTTTCCTATTCATTATTATGGCTAAAGGTCTAAGAAAAAGATTGAATGTTGAAACTGAGAATGGTTACATCAAAGGGATTTCTTTTGCAAAGGAAATGGACAATGCGTCTCACCAACATTTTGTGGATGACACTTTCCTTGTGGGATAAGCTACTATTTTAGAATCTAAGAAGATTAAATTCCTTCTAGATGACTACATGGAAATTTCTAGGCATATGGTGAACTATATAAAAGACTCTCTTTTCTTCCTCCATACCTTGGAGAGCCATTGTAAAAAGATTACTAAAATTTTGGATTGTTCCTATAAATCCTTCCCTACTGTATATCTAGGAATCCCTCTTCGGGATAAGAGACCCTCTAGTTTGGAGTGGAACTTCCTTATTGAAAGGTTTGATAAAGAACTTTCAGGGTGGAAAGATAATTTGTTATCTTAGGCTAGAAAAATTAATCTTCTTTCTAGCTCACTCCAGAGTATTTTGGTTTATATCATGTCTCTTTACCAACTTCCTTGGAGCATAGGGGAAAAACTGGAAAATATCCAAAAACTTTTCTTATGGAGTGGAACTAAAAGTAAGGAAATAATTCTGCTTGTGGCATGGAATAGAGTTTTTAAACCCAAAAAAATTGGGGGTCTTTGTCTTAAAGACTGGACTAAAATGAATAAAGCCCTCTTAGCTAAAATTGGTTGGAGGTTAACGAAAGAAAAAAAAATGTGTGGACTACAATTCTTAAGAGAAAATATTGGATGGATGCAAATAAAAAAAATATGGATATTCAAACGAGCTTCTTTTAATGGTTCAAGCATATGGAAAGCTATAAATTGGGCTAAGGAAATAGTTTCTAGGGGCATTAGATGGAAAATAGGGAAAGGAAATGAGATATGTTTCTTGAATGATAAATGCACTTGGAATTTTACTCTAAAATAAAAATTTCCCCAAATTGCAAGTTTGATTGAAGAGAAGTATGGGGAAAAAATTATCAATTATATGGAGGATGAAGACAACTTTCAGACATGGAAAATTATAGAACTAGACAGTTAGGAATTCAAAGATCACTTGGTTGATCTAAATGATTTTCTATAAAATTATGTGTCTTCTAACAACAAGGATCTAGATAGAATTGTGTAGGACAAAGAACAAAATGGTACATTCTCAATCAAATCTACCTACTCTCTATTCTTTGAAGGGGAAACTAGAGATGAAGACTTAATGGTTGTCAAAATACGGAACAAGAACATATCTCCTAAAGTCAATGTGTTTAGCTGGCTTGTTATGATAAATAATATTCTAACAAAGGACAACCTGAATAAAAGAGGAGTCCAAATGATCAATATATGTGTTATTTGTGAAAATAACATTTAAATGGTGAACCATTTGTTCTTAGAGTTTCCTCTTTCTCTTCAGATGCTATCTGGTATTCTGGTTTTATTTTCAGTTCCTTGGGTAAACCCTAATGAAATCCAAGATGCATGGATTTAATGGAAATGCCCTTTCATCAGTCAAGGGATTAAAAATCTTTGGATAATGAGCCTAAGTTGCCTATGGTGGGAAATATGGAAAGAAAGAAATAGGAGGATCTTCAAAAATTAAAAAAATTCCTAATACGTTGTTAATAAACAACTTCTTTCAGGTTGTTAGAAATAATTTTTCTATCCTCAGCAAAAAAAAAGTTTAAGTTCTTGAATGTGAACAAAATATCATAAGGAATTGGAATTTAACTTATTACCCTCAATCTAAAAATCCCAACCCTTGTGAGGGGGTAAAGTGGACTCCTCTTAGAGGTGGGTTTCTTAAAATCAACTTTGATGGAGTTGCTAAAGGTAATCCTAGGAAAGCAAGAGGAGGAAGTGTTTTTTGTGATGATGAAGGATGTTTCTTCTTTCCTATTTTTTTAATCTAGGTTTACAATCAAACAATGTTGCAAAGGATTTTGCTTTGTTCTAGGGAGTGAAGTTGGTAGAAGAGAAAGGTTTCAAGCATATGGTGGTGGAAGGGAACTCTTTGTATATTATCTCTTGTGTGAAGGGAGTTTCCCAGGCCTCTTTTTCTATAGTTGACTTCATCAATAAATCCAAGGGTAAATTATCCTCCTTCGAAACTATATCCTTTCATCATGTGTTTCATGAAGGAAATAAAATCGATGATATTTTGGCTAATATGGGGGTAGATGCTAAGGAATTAAAGGTGGTTGAGGATCTTAAAGAGATGGATGCTAATTTTATAGACACCTTGAAAATTAAAAGAACCCCTAATAGCACACCTTTCAATGAGGACGTAATTATTCCTTTTGTTTGATGTCTCATGATTTCATGTATCTCAATATCATTCAAAATTTTATTTCATATCTTCGTAAGGGCAAGGTAGATCTCTTTGTGTTGTGGAATATTATCATCAAGTCTGGTATAAAAACTCATCCTCAGAAGAAAAATAAGAATAACATTAGCAGAATGGGAGGGGATTTAGTACGTATTGAACTAATCAAGGTCTCAATGATGTCAAAATAGGATGAGTTTTTTCTCGAAAAGGTGGGTTTTTTACATTTATTTAGCATTTTCGATGGAAATTATGAAAAGTTGAGTGAATATGTGGCAAAAACCTGGAGGGAAGGCCACATCCAGGTTGGAAATTTCTCTCTCACCATTTACCCCAATCTTATTGCTAAAGTATCTGTTCTATCCATGGAAAGAAGAAGAATTTTCAAACCTAAGTCGGTCTACAGCCAAGAGATTGACTGCTTTATGCAAGGTAAGGGTGTTCCAGTATCTCTCCATAATGGTTATGCTAGAGGTAATTTGACCCACCCTTATGGGGAAATTTTCTCAGTTAATTATGGCTTATATTACTCTTGAAGTGCGTTAGAAAGTGATCTATGGGTACCACTTTCCCATGTTGAACCATGTTAGAAACAACAAGCCCTATAATTTCTCATATTTTTTGTTCTCCTTCTTGTCCAAATTTATAGCTCAGGTTGAGAAAGGTAATTTCTCCTTGTCATTACATGAAGGTCTTATTAAATCTATGCTTAGGCTGGGAACTCCCCTCATTAGCAAAAATGAAAAATTGGGGGCCTCTGTGAGCCTAAAGAATGCTTCTCCAGAAAGGAATTTTGAAATCCTGGATGTCAAGGAAGTTTTTGGTAGTGGGGATCTACCTGTTAGGCCTATAGAAAAATGAACTAGATCCCACCAAGAAAATTTCAGCCTCAAGAAGCAGCGTAGGGAGGAGAAGGTTTCAGATTCGGCTGAGACGGTGGAAGTTATTTTGGAGTCGGGTGAGAATCTAGAAGGTAAGTCTGACCATTCTACTCCCAATGAAAATAAGGATGAAGAGGCCTTGGAAGGGGATACCAGTGAGGAGATGGAAAGTGGGAAAGCTCCTGAATCATCTAATGGAAAGAGATAAAAGAACTCGGAGGAGGCTACTGAAAGCTTGCATGCTCTCAAAATTGCCAAAAATAAACTCTTTAATCCTTAAGACTGTGCGGTCAAGTCCAATGTTTTTATGAGGGAATTTGAGAATTGTAGGTTAGATACTAACATTAACAGACATAATATTAGTATGGTGTCTATGGACTTGAGGGAATTGAATGAAATAGTGGAGAAATTGTCCTCTATTGTTCTTAGCAAACAATCAAAACATTCTAATGAAAGAAACCTGGCTATGGAAAATGAAATGCTAAAGATGAAGGAAATAATTCTTAAAATAAGATATGTTCACATTATCAATGTTAAAAGTACCATTCACCACTTTAAACTCCTTTCATAGATGATCCATTCTATGGAATTACCTAAGGAGAAAGAAAAAGAAGGAAATGGCCAGAAAGTACAGATAGCTGAACCGAACTACAAGTTCTGGAAGTCTTATATAGCTAGCTTATTCAAAGTATGGAATGGATGCATGAGTACTATGGGGGATCTGGTAAAAGAAGGATGAAGTGGTCTAGTCTCTTGGATTAAGGTTTCTTCTTGCTTGTTATTACTCTATTAGTTCATAAGTTTCATGTTGTTAGTTACTCAGACCTTAGTTGTTAGTTACTCTTCCTTGGGTTATCTATGTAGTTTTTTTATGTTTTGAAATGTTGATCTTCTGGTTATGTATGAGATTCAATGGTTAATCCCTTGGCCTTTGTGTTTATTAGGTTGTAATCTTTGTACAGGGTAGGGTCCCCTCAACCCTCTTTTACCTCTTATAAAAAAAATAGAGTGTCAATGTTGACTATCACAACTAATTAATAATACTAACAACAACTATGAATAACAATAACTAGGATGTATAATCCTAACCCTAATTATCTACATTCATTAATCTAATGATTAGTGCAGTCCTAATAAATTTCTTGGCTTACTTTTCACCTATACACTTAAGGCATACATCAGAACATTTTATCCTTCATATAGCTAAAGTGTCAACACATGATTAAAAATCAAGAACCAATAGCTAATAATGTTACATTAAATGTAAACATAAATGAAGATTATAAATAATAACACGTGTCATTTAAATAAAGCATCCATGTTTAGATATATAACTAAAATAGAATAATCATTATACTATTTTATTAGATGAATTATTGATGGTAAGAAATAAATAAGTGGTAATTCCAATCTAAAATAATAATCTATTGGAACTATGTGATTCCAAATACATACCAAAATGGGGACAACGTACCTCAATATATATGACTATTTATATCACATGTGACCATATCATAATATATACTAGAAAATAAAACAGTGTGAAAATAGATCTCACATCTACTCGAATGAACTTTATACTAAATATGAATATCCACATGCATTTACATATCACATGTTTTTAATATAATATATAGTTGGTAGTAAACAATCAACACATCAACCTTGTATATAATAATACGCAAGAATAATGCAAGCATCTTACAAGTAGAGGTTCATTTCTAGGTCACAAAAGAAAGTCGATATCAAGCCAAAAATCTTCACATTTCTCTTAAAGAGGTTTTATTAATGAAAAATTTGTAAAAAATATAATCTCACACATTAAATCTACCGCAAAATGAGAAATATACAAGAGGATATTAAGGTGGATTTTAAATTTATTGAAAAGTGTAACTAATTCTGATTATATACAACATCATCTCTTTGTTTTTTTCTAGTATCATGATACTTTTTTAACTCGTGGTTTTTTCTATCAAATCCATTTTTGTTATTTTTTTACAAAAAAATGTGTACATAATTTCAAATCAATTCATTCTATAATTGTTTTAATATTATATAAGATGTAATATGTTCATAAATATGCTTAATGCCTTCACCTATGACATCTCTAGAGATTTTTCTTCAATAAAACATGACATGGATGAGGATTTAGACAAATCCCATCTTCCTCCTCAACATTATTCAATGATTATACACTCATCAAACTCTACACAACCACCATGGATGCATAATTTCAGCGTATTTGTAATATAAATATACATTTTCATATTTAAAAATTATAATTATACGTCTTGATAATGATAGGTCTACTATTCTCCCTTTAATGAGTCAAGCGTAGCTCTTCCATGTTGGAAGGAAAGACATAGGGATAACTCCATATGGATCTCACATGATCTAGAAATACTTAGTCTAAAAATCGAAGGAGCCTCACTTGGAAATCCTAGAATATCTTGAGTTGGTTGCATAATCAAGGATTACTCTAGGTCTCCAATTTGATTTTCCTACTTCTGTTAGAAATTGAGGATTCAAATAGTATGTATTTAATCAACATTCATATTAACATTTAAAAATTAATACATTAATCTATATAATAAAAAAAACATTACATAATGAAACAAGTAAATGCATACTAAAGATAAATACACATGTGACACAATATGTATAGTGGAAACCCCCAATAGGGTAAAAACCACTTCAAATAACCTTTTATTATTAGATAACCAAACTTACATCCAATAAATTTCACCTCTGTCTTTCAAACCTAATCACAATGGTAAATAATTTTCACCTTTGATATATTTTCACGAACATATCAAATGAGGACTGTACGATGGAAAAGTGACATGCGAGCATGGGAATCTACAAGTGACTCTTCCTCGCACCCGACCTCTCGAGGTCATGCCGAGAAAGCCAGTGGGTATGGAATATGTGTGAGATGCAGACAAACTAGTTAGGAAATATAATGTCTTCAATACGCACTAGCGGAATTTGCGAGTCTAAGGCAAAGAAGGCCCTCCTAACTTGAACTGGTGTGATAGATCGGTCAACAAGGATGATTGCTTGAAGGCTCCAATCAATATCGAGCTCTGGCATGATTTTATCTATAGGTTTTGGAATACGTGGAAAATGACCCCGGATAGTTTCGTGTATTTCTCCAGACAGGGTCATATGGTGGATGGTAAATATAGTCAATTCTATGGACGATTCTCTAGCCTAGTCCAGAATTCCCTAGCTCTGTTATCTACTTGTCTAGCAAGGATAATTGTTCAACGATGATAGGTGGAAGTGGGGTAGACCGGAATACTAGTGTGCGCAGGCCAGTGTCTATGTCTAATTATCCTATGGATTTGTTGGGCTGCGGGATTTTTGGGTCACAACCATAGATTCTTAATTGTTGTGGACCTGTTATGGTCATGCGTGAAATCAAGTCCTAATCCCTAATATCTAGTAATCGTATGCTTTCTCAGCTTCTATATTTAGGATCAATAACTATGTGATTTTCTCAGAATATCTTACAGGTGTTTGTGCAACTTGGATTCTTAGGCTGGTATCTATATCTAGAATAGTGTCTCCTGAATCTGGCTGTGGGACCAAAGGATCACAACCAAAGGTTTGTTCTCTTTCAAACCCTTCTACAGTCATATGAATGTTGCCTAGGGTAATCTGTAGTTTGGTTGATTCGACCAAAATGTGTGTGCTTGGTCGTCTTATATGTTTAGTCCGCTCAACTAGGAATTGATTTGTTGCAAGCTTACCGTTGTTCGGAAGACTTGGATCCTAAGATTTTGATCTATATCAGTTATCACTGTGATGAGATTGGGCTGAGGCATGATTGGCTTGAATACGTATTCCCTGGGCTCTCTAGGTCCCGTGATTGTCATACAAAAGAAATAGTGTAAAATGAACTATAGTAAAATGAAAATTAACTATGTGAAGTATATCTATAGTATATATGACTTCTCTATTTTTTTGTGTTTTCTGATGAGCTTTACGAATTTAAGAAAGCATCTATTTAAAATATCTAGAATTGACAGCTAAAATAATAATTTAAAACAAACAAAATAACTAAGTGTAGCTATCTGTCTGTGAAATTTGTAGATTTATTCTAAACAATAAAATAGCTTATCTAATCTATTTGCAAGACTCTCGATCCTACCTCAGAAGTGAGGAGTGAATCATAGTTTTCCAGAAACTATCAATCCCCATAGCTTCCCTTGTAATATCGAGAGTATAATTAACTGAAATAAAGCAATTAACTACTCTATTTGATATGATTCTAACTAGAACTTTGAAATCTAGAACCTGGATTTTGTAGAACAGTGGTGAATCCGATGGTGTGTGTGATCTTGTCCCCTCAGTGTGATCTCCTCATTCCTTCGTGTTCACATGGATCCATAAAAGCGTGTAATGCTAGCATCAACAGAAGTAGATATTGGGACAAGGTTAGCTCAAGACACCGACTGAATACAATGCGAGTAGGAGAGGGATAGCGGAAGAGTACACATCTTGGTTTATGTAATTCCTAGCGGGATCTATTGCGAGTCATGCAACATAAAGCGTCCAGAACCTCAATCTATCCTATTTTAAGAACAAAACCTGTAACTTTAATGGCTTCCTAAGCTATTCTACTCCAATGGATTGGATGAAATAACAGCAGTGCCTGCACAAGATGGATATGTGGCTTACTAATAGTAAAACAATGCTAACTAAGCATGCAATGAAAGAAACTAAGCATTCTAAGCAAAAGGAAAACTAAATTTATTGCAAAGAGAAATCAGAGGCAAATTTTGAGGGGCCATTTGCTTGAGCACAAGCCAACTATTTATAGCATTTGCATTTACCCAAGGTAAAAGCCAAATAGAACTCTTAAACTATAAACAATGGCAAAACACTATTCCAAGGAACCAGAATCATAAATGCAAGCTTATGGAGGTGAAAGAAAGATGGTAAAATGTTGAATTTATGTGAGTCATGTTAAAAGAGATTTCTGGAAAACACATATAGGACCGCTGCCCTGAGCAGGGCAGCGGTTACAGGACCGCCGCCTTGTTCAGGGTGGCGGTCATGAGACCGCTGCCCAGTCAAGGTGGCAGTTTCGTCACTGAAGAGAGAAAGAACCACCACCCTGCTCAGGGTGGCGGTCACGAGACCGCTACCCATTCAGGGTGGAAAATTCATCACTGAAGAGAGAAAGGCCAAGAAAAGAGGGGAAAAAGGAATAACAAAGCACGTGGAGGCTAAGCGGGGCATGTGGGATGTTAACGCACACTTGGAGATCTTTTCCGGATCTGAAACACCTTACGAGGAGACCTATATCATCATTAGGGAATGTGTTACATTGTTCTGGAAATACATATTGCCCCCTCAGAGAATCATTTTAGCCATGAAGAGGCATAAAATGGTGGGTCCAAGTATGGTGGTCCCGAAATGGGAAGTTAGAAGTTATACCTGATACATCCGTGTGTTGAAATGATGCCGTCCAAGATTCTCGCTACCTGTAAAATGAAAAGAGAAATCGAGTGCAGATAGACACAATAGTTTGAAAAATAAACACTAAAATAATAGGGAATGAGGTAACGTACCATTTGTGTGGGGATAGGAACTTACCTCCGTCGGCGCTCCAAACCTGTGAAAAATTCATTTAAAATTAATCCGAACGCTATATATATGAAAGTGGGCCCATTTTCCTATTCATTTGTATGAGTTGATTTGATTGATTTTGAGCTTTGGGACCCACGATGATGGTTTCTTAAGTGAGTAGAGCCAAAACGTTCGTGACGAGATAGCGATCATACCTCCACGTGTGGAACATTGAGCCGTGAGATCACAGGTTAGTTTTCTTCAGTTTATGCTTTTTACCCCCTTAAATTTGAAATGCTAAATACTTTGTCATGGGGGGTAATTTTTGAAAATGTTAGTGTTAAAAGGTCCACCTAGGGGGGGCGCCTACTGGGTAGGCTTTGTTTTTAGGTAAAATGGTCATTTTTTGCACTTTTTAGGCTTTTTAAATTTAAAAACCCGCGTGGGTTTTCAGACCACGACCGCCGCCCTGCCCAGGGCGGTGGTTACATGACCGTCGCCCTGTTTAGGGTGGTGGTTACATGACCACCACCCTTAAGGCGGTGGTTACAAAACCGCCTCTCTACTCAGGGTGGCGGTTTTGCACAGAATGTAAAAGGATCATCTGTTTGAAATTATTTTTGCTTTTCTAGCATTTCTACGTGTTTTCATGATTTTTCCAATATTACTCGAATGCTAATTTGCTTTGTTTTGTGTGTTTTTGGGTGTATGTAGGTGAGAGAGGAGTATATCCAGTGGAGTAGAGAGAGGGAGTGTGATTGGCTCCCAGGGGTACTAGATGCCCTCTCACAGGATGAGGAGGACACTCTTCAACGGGCTGGGATACTATGCATTTCACGTGTGCCCCACGTTACACCATCTAGTCACATCCTTTGTGACTTGTTCTCATATTGGGATGCAGATCAGAACACCTTCCGATTTCTAGGGGTCCACGGTGAGTGGACTTACATTGGAGGATGTCTATCACATTCTGGGGGTCTCGATCATCGGGAGATGACTCACCCTAGAGACAGCAGGTTCATGGGCACAGATTGCATAGTGGGCTACATATATGGGAGATGTAGTCATCTCCACGGGGTCGAAGAAGGGGGTTAGAGTTCAATCCATTCCTTCTTTTCCCATCCCCTTACTTCGCCAGGCCATCATGTGGATCCTTGCCTCGAGACTGATCGGGGACAAGGGAGGAGATACATTATTATACTGTTGGTCCCTATTATTACACAGATAGAGGGACACAGTCAGATATATGCCTGGGGAGTAGACATTCTTGGGACCACTTACCATGACTTATACAGGGTGGTCTATTTACAGGGTAGTCCTTGAGCCACCCGACCCTAGTCATGAGTTGGGTCTATGAGCACTTCATCCCCTACGGCAGAGGTGTAGAGGTGAAAAACCCCGGAGCTGTGAGGGAAGCCAGATGGATAGACATGTCGGTGCTTAGAGCACCTCATCAGCCAGTTTCCTCCCTGACTACTTCCGACATGGAGACTACACCATACCAAACTATGGCAGGTATATGGGGTGAGGAGGCTCTTACCTTGATCTCCTGCTCCACCACAGGGTAGCTTATTGATAGGGTGGGGTGAGTGGAGATGCACCCCTTTGGCTGAGTTCCTCAGTAGTTTGGCTTACCATACATGGGTATGCTTCCCCCAGTGGCGCCAGTATACAGATCAGTCCGAGAGGCCAGAGGGGGGCCTAGAGGATGGGGATGGACAGTGGTTACTCCTGGTGTTCCTATTACAGCCAAGAGGATAGTATGTGCCAGAGGGAGAGCCGATGCACCTCAGGAACCTTTGCTTCAAATTGCCACGGGTCCTGCCCATAGTAGTGATGACCCCATTGAGGTAGACTCTGATTCTGAGGAGTTTACAGGGGGGAGACAGAGGAGGAGACCGAGGACAGTGATCCTGAGTGGCACGACACCTAGGATATCATGTAGGAGGAGAGGGCCGAGAAGAGTGCAGAGAGGATGACTCTGGTTTTAGAGGAGCCACTCTCCCAGGGCCATGGGGAGGATAAGTCTGTTGCGGGGTGTTATGTTGCTCTAGCCACAAGAGCAGCCCCTCAGTCGGTAACAGCATCTGTGGTAGGTGTTGATCCTATAGATCCATCTTGGAGGCCTGGTGATCCGAGTAAGTTACCCTCTCTCCCTTTTAATGTTCGTTTCTTTGTTAGGATCTCCTTAGTTTCTATCTTGTATCTTTTAATTTCTTGTTTGGTTTCTAATTTGTTTTCTCCTTTGTTTGCAGAGACCGCCGATGAGTGGTGAGATTTGATTCATATGGTATGCACTGATACCCTAATGATCCCCATGGAGAGGACCCGCGTAGAGCTATCCGTGGACACTGGGGAGCCTTCAGCAGCTGGTAGACATATTGATGTCTTCACCCCAGTCTGGCATGTGTCCAGGATGGTATCAACTCTCCGCACAGAGTTAGCGGGGTATAGGACAGCCAAGCGCCTGATGAGGAGCCATTCTCATGGTGAGACCGCGGCTGCCCCTCGGGATCCAGAGCCCTCTGTGTACTCAGAGCACTGGCGTAGCCGGAGTCGTAGGCATGGGCGTGCACCTTCAGAAGGGTCTCGTAGGGATTGAGAATCCACTTGGCTCTTGTAATTTTTTTGTATGATACATTCTTTTGTATATCCTGGGCTCTTTGAGTGTTTTCACCATGCTTAGTGCATGATGGCATTGTACATAAATGTTTGATTATTTATATATATGTATATTTGTTCTGGATCAAACTCTTGGCATTCATGTCTTACTTTCTATTTCTAGTTTCCTTATGTATACTATGATGTATGTTTATATGTTTTTAGAATATATGCAACGGTGAACAAATGATGCAAGTGTTTTACTTTCCTTTTTTATATTTCATGATGCTGATATATGATGATGTAGATATAGTGTGATTTTGAATATTAGTTTCTGTAAGCAATTTTCGATACTTTATATTTGTTTTGGAAAAGTGATGAAAATAAACCAGTACGATGAATAGATAAACCTGCCCCTACCCCCAATTCCATGCAACTAGTAAGATGCAAGGGTTTATCACCAAGAGTTGGGAAGGGCGCAAGTTATGAGGTGTAGTGAAATGATAGTGATGGAAGACTGACAAAGCTTTGGCGGAACCAAATTAGGACACCACAAGTCCACTCCACTCGAGTGACTTCATAGTTTTGGATGCAACTTGCTCTGCGATTTATCCAGACTTAGACCCGTAGATGGCCACATAGTAGAAAAAATATGGGTTTTTAGGATTTTTAACTCTCTTGGGATTTTGAACATCTGATTCATTTGTTTTTGACTCAAAGTTTCAAAGTCTGAATTGTTTGTGTAAGACCTTTTGCATTTATTTGTCAAGAGGACCCCCTACACTTTGCCCCATGCTACTAGTAAGAAGCGTGGGTTTATCACCGTGGGAAAAGCATAGGCGAGTAAGGGCATTTCCATCCTTTCCCAACCCTATGTCACTAGTAAGAGACGCAAGCTCATCACAAAAGGTTGGTGGGGTAAGGAAATGTGTAAAATTAAAATTTTCTATTTGATCAATGTTTGATTTGTTTATTTCAGTAAAATGGCAGTATGTGTTTATTTCCAAAGAGATATACATATGGGATAGATGTGACACCATGAAGCTTCTAGAACAAACCATAGGCAAGACACCTACCCTAAGAAGAAACCAAAAGTGAGAATAAACTTGCAGATCTTGGTATGGTTACCGTTAAGACTTTGTCATGTCTAGCTTTATTTGATAAAATGATTATGAGATAGTTTGATGATATCATGAAAATGGAGAAGTATGATTAAAGTGTTTATGCCAACAACATCATGAGTTTGTAATGAATTTATTTGAGAATAGATTCCTTGATCACCATTTGTGTATGAAACAAGCGGACAATATGATCCTAATCTATATGAAGATGCAATGTAGATATATACATAAGTAGTGCTAGCTGCTTACGCGTAGAACCGCTTGAGGTGTAGGGAATTGACCGTTTCACCAAATTCCTCACCTTCTAGCGTACATAAGAGGTATGCACCATTTCCATAGTCCTTCATGACTCGGTATGGGCCCAACCATTTAGGTCAGAATTTCCTTCCTTCGCCGGTCTTCTTGTCGATCTGGCTGTCTAGCCTTAGAACTAGATCACCTTCATATATGTCACGTTCATATACTTTCTTGCTATATTGCCAGCACATCCGGTCAGCATAGACTCTATGTCATTGCTCAGCATCTAACCTAGCTTCATCTAGGCTTTCTAGTTGGGAAAGACGTGCTTCTCTGTAAGCATCTTTATCCAGAATCCCTTGTAATGAAATGTAGAGACTGGGTATTTCAACCTCAAGTGGGAGAACTGCCTCTGCCCCGAATACTAGTGAGAAAGGAGTTGCTCCCATTGGCATTCTTATTGAGGTTTGGTGGGCCCATAAGGCTGGATATAACTTCAAGTGCCAATCTCGTTTGTTTTCTTTCACCGTTTTAAGGAGAATGGCTTTTAGTTTTTTATTCATCGCTTCAGCCTGTCCGTTGGCTTGAGGGTAATACAAGGAATCCGTATGATGGCTTATCTTAAATTTATTGCATAGTTCATGAACCTCTTCATTCTTAAAAGAAGTTCCATTATCGGAGATAATGATTTGTGGGATACCATACCTGTAAATGATTTGGTTCAAAATGAACTTGGCTATTACAGAACTAGGTACAGTAGTAAGAGGCATAGCCTCAACCCATTTGGTAAAATATTTGGTGGCCATGATTATAAAATTATGGCCGTCTATGGACGAGGGAGAGAATTTCCCTATTAAATCTAGGTCCCATGTAGAAAAGGGCCATGGAGTAGTGATTGGTTATAGAGCTTGTGCCGGCATGTGGATCTCATGGGAGAATTCTTGGCACTTATGACACCTACGTACGAACTCTATTGCATCGTGTTCTAGAGTAGGCCAGAAATAGCCCATTCAATGTATTTTGCAAGCGGTGGCATGGCCACCGAAGTGGCCTCCACACATTCCACTGTGAGATTCAAGGAGAATCTTCTTGGATTCTTCTGTGTTGACACATCTTAGAAGCATTCCGTCAAATGCTTTCTGATAGAGCACTTGCTATATAATGACGTATTTAGCTACAATAATACGTAACCACCTTCTTTGTTATGGTGTAGCCCCTTCTGGATACTTATGGTCCATGATATAATTAATGATACCCGTGTACCAAGGACACTCAGAGATAGAAGGTCGGGTGTCGATGTAGTATATGCACTCATCTGGGAAGTTTAGATCTACTAAATCACCTCCATCTAATGGGTTATCAGCTAACCAATCTGCGATGATTTGTCCCTTAACGGACTTCTGATTTACGAACGTT
Organism: Taxus chinensis; assembly: GCA_019776745.2. Taxonomy (NCBI): domain Eukaryota; kingdom Viridiplantae; phylum Streptophyta; class Pinopsida; order Cupressales; family Taxaceae; genus Taxus; species Taxus chinensis. The sequence goes on from CM034154.1 coordinate 473,469,601, forward strand.
AATTTGAATTCCCCCATTAAGGTTATAAAATGTCCAGCCTTTTTAGACAAGGATCCTTGTGTGAGGAAAGTTCGTAAATGGTCCATTTTTACCATGACCCTTGTTTCTTGATTCAGCATATAGTGTCTTAAGCATTTGGTTGCAAAGACTATGACAAGGCATTCCCATTCTGCTTTTGTATAACGTGTTTCATAGTCGAGCAACTTTCGGATAATGAAATAAATTGCGCGTTCTCTCTTGTCATCGTCTTCTTGAGCTAGCATGTAGGCTAGCGAGACATTGGTGGCTCGTGAGTATAAAATTAACAGGCGATCTAGCTTAGGTGGCATTAGCGTAGGTGGTGACAACAAGAAATGCTTAACTGCATTGAAAGCTTCATTGCAATCTTTAGTCCAATCAATGCTATAGTCTTTCTTGAGTAAATTGTTGATTGGATGAATGGCGAAACTTAAGTCCGGGATGAATCTTTGGATTGCACCCATCTTTCTGAGAAATGACTTGATTCCAGATTCATCCGAAGGTGGAACCATTTCGAGGACAGCCTGAATTTTGGTTGGGTCAACATCTATTCCTCGTGATGATATGATGTAACCTAGGAGCTTTCCTCCTGTTACACAAAATACGCATTTCTTTAGATTTAGTGTGACTCTGTATTCTATTAGACATGAAAGAATGACGTGGAGCACCTTCGGGTGGTCACAACGCTTCTTGGCCTTAGCCAACAAGTCATCTACGTAGGATTCCATGATTTTATGAATTAGATCATGGAATATATATGTCATAGCTCACTGATATGTAGCACTAGCATTCTTGAGACCGAATGGCATAACAATGTAGCAATTGGTTCCCCAAGGAGTTATAAAGGTGGTTTTAGCTTGATCTTGTTCAGATATTTTGATTTGATTGTATCCCGATAATCCATCCATGAGAGACAAAAGTTCAAACCCAGCTGTTGCATCAACAATGACATCAATGGATGGTAATAGGAATTCATCTTTAGGACACGCTTTGTTGATGTCTCGTAAATCTATGTAGATGCATATCTTCCCATTCTTCTTGAGAATGGGAACGATATTAGATACCCATTAGGATTAATCGACTGGCTTGATGAATCCTACTTGGAGGAATTTTATTACCTCCTCTTTTACCATAAGAGCTACCTTGGGTTTCATGGGTCTCGATTTTTGTTTAACTGGATTTACATCAGATTTAGTGATGAGGTTATGCACTGCAATGTGGGGTGCAACTCCTGTCATTTCCTTATAATTAAATGACAAACACCTTCTAATGTTCTTTGAGGATCTGAGTGTATACTTCTACTTCCTCTAGGGTTAACGAGGATCCTAGTTTCAATATCCTTGGTTCATCTTCTGTTCTGATGTTAATATCAATGGTTTCTTCGATCAAAGAAGGCGTTACCCTCTTCAAACTCAGGTGGCACTAGAGGTAAATCCAAATCATCCCCATTTTATACTATGCATATGCTAGGCTCCATTTGTGAGGGAAGATCCATCATGGGATTTCCGAAGTAGGAAGATGAATGTGGGATTAAGGACAAATCTATCATATGATAGGAGAGATGTACTAGCTGCATAGGTGTTTGAGTACTCCAGAGTGGCCATATCACTATCAACATGGTCTAGGATAGTAGATTTATTTCTCGTTTAAAAGAAAATTCGTCATTGTTTTTATCAATGGTTCATCACAAAGGGATACCATGAAACGGGTATCCTCTAACTCATTGCTTGGGGTAAAATGTGATGCTGAAGTTGTTATTGAATCAGCGAGAATATTTTTCTCTCACGGGATTGCTTCAATTGATATGAAGTCAAACTCCTTGCTTAAATCTAATATAGCTTGTTTGTAAAGCTATAAGTGCTCGGCTTTGGTTTCATATATCTCAGAGACTTGATTTGCTACTAATTGTGAGTCTCCTAAGACTCTGATGTTATCAACACTAATTCTCTTAGCTAAGATGAGGCCAAGGAGGAGGGCTTCGTACTCAGCACCGTTGTTTGTGCATTCAAAATTCAGTTTAAAGGAAAAAGGTAGGACTTTTCCTTCAGGGGAAGTAAAGATTATACCTGCCCCCACTCCGTAACGGCATCTAGCTCCATCAAAATGGAGTGTCCAATATTTGACTGGGAATATGGACGCTGGGATATCTATTGTGTTTATGCATATTCTACTTCCACCATGCAAATATCCTCTGCTGGAAGAGAACCAATGCCTAGGGAATACCCTATGCCTACTGAATTGAATGGTAATAATATTGGTAGATCATTTTCTAGCAATTCAACGAGTTTTGTACAGTAGTTCCTAATGATACTGCTTCTACAGTGTTAGCCTCATCTTTGGGGGTTGGGGTTGCTTTGGCTAGGCTCATAGTTTCAAGATTTGTCGTAGGTACCAAATTTTCTTTTGTTTTTGCATCGGTAGGTTTATTAAGTTGGTTTGTTGGGAGTTCAAACTCTGAGTGCACGCCTAGTCTTTTCTTTAAGTCAGCTAGGTGTACATCAAATGGTTTTGGATCTCCTTTAGCCACAAATATCTTTCCTAAATGTAAAAACCTTACTTCTTGAAATAGTGTAGAAGGGATTGCCTTCATGCGGTGTATCCATGGTCGGCCGAGGATCATATTATAGTTAGTTTCCTGATCTATAATATAAAACTCAGTCAAGATGGTTTTGGGTCCTAAGGTGACCGGTAATATTATAGTTCCAACTGAGGTGGCTATAAGGCTATCATAGCCCCTTAGTGTATTTCGAGTTGTGGAACAATTGGTTTCTCCATACCCTAGCTTTTGAAGGAAAGAGAAGGCGACTGTGGTAACTGTCCGCCCCATCATCAACCATTACACGCTTTACATAGTTGTTATAAACCCATACTTGCAAATGTAAGGCTGGATCACCTTGGTGTGCAATCTCAACATCTGTCGGCATTTTGTTTATCTTGAATATGAATTTGACATCCCTATCTTCCTGCCCTGGAGGATGAACATCAAAGTCCACATGATTTACCTGTGTTTCAGGAGGTGGAGTGATGTTAATTAAATGACCTAAACCTAATGCTTCTAAAAGAGCAGCCCTGTGAGTAGGAGAGTTCTTTAGTAAGTCTAAGAATGAAATGTGCGAGAAGGTTTTTTGTTAGGTCATTAATCAAATCATAGGCACCCATAGGTTTTACTACGATTTGTTGGATGTCATCTACCTCTGGTAGGTGGCTTGGACTAGGCTGATAAAAATACTCTCGCGTCCTTGTTATAGCTTTGATGGGTAGTTCAGTCATCTAACTCCACTAAACTGACTACCTTAGGTCGTGGCTGACTTCCTAGTTGTGGTGCAACTAATGGATTTAGCGAGGTTGAGGCTTCATGGTCATTGTTTCCTGTCATTACACCCTTGTTCATCCCAGTTAGATTTATCCTGTTGTTATTGTGATTTGGGAGTGGATCATTAAAGATTTTCAGGGGTGCATTTTGAGGAGGAAACTGCCCCTGAAAAGGTATTTGATGTTGGTGATGTAGGATCTGCCAAGAACATATCCATGAAAAGTTGTTCTTTGTTCATATGGTAAGCGTTGCATGAATTTATTGTAGTCATGGCACGTTCTAGTGTCATGGCCCCGAACTTTTGTGGAAACCACAATATGAATTAGGATTGTAATTCCTAGTTTGTTGGTTTGATGTGTATTATGGCCCAAAATTTTGATCAAACCATTGTCTATTAAGATTTTGTGTTTGTTGTTTTTGGTTTGAATTCTAGTTTTGGTACCTAGTTGAATTTTGGCTTGGACCTTGTATGGGATTTTGCCGTTGTTGTTGTTGTTGTTGTTTTTGTTGTTGTTTTGGATGATTAAAATACACTGCATTGATTGTCGGGGTAAAGTTTTTATTTCGTTGGTTGTTTATTTGTGATGGAGTATTGACAACATTTACCTTTTTAGGCTGGTCAGTTACTCCATTTGTTGTTACACCCCGATTTTTGTTAAGGATTTTAGGTCCTTGTTGACGTTCATGGTAGTAGGATAAGTTGTAGTGTTCTGGTTGGGGGCGATTAACCTCCCGTTTGCTCCATATGTTTTGCGACCACTATCAATTGCTGCTTGATCTATTCGAAGAGCACTCTCCATTATTTCATCGTAAGTTCTTAATGGGAACTTTTGGACTTCTTCCTTCACTTCTCTGCTAAGATAATGAAGGAATAAATCGCATAGTTCCATTTGATCCATGTTTGGAGCACTTGCCGAAGAATAAAGAACTGTACGCCACCTTTGGATGAAATGGGCGATAGATTCCTTGTGTTCTTGTTTGATGTGTAAGAACTCCTTGATTCATGTTCTTAATAATTTGTTCATGTCGAAGGCCTTGATGAACTCTGACATGAGTTGTTTAAATGAATGTATGGAAGCCTCAGGTATTCTATAATACCAATTGAGAGCGATGCCTTCCAAGGTTTTTGGGAATATTTTATCAACAACCCCATCCCATGGGAGTAGTTCTCGAATGGCTATAGCGTAATCTTTGATATGTGCGTTTGGATCTCCCTCACCTTTGTATTTGGGAAAATTAGGAAGAGGTCTTGGAAGCATGATGCTTCGTATGGTGAAATCCAGATGAATTCTTTCAAATATTCTGAGTATGTCCCTATCGCATATGTTTCGACCATTGATGGTGCCTGTTGAGGGAGCGGGCGGTGGGATGGATTGTTGACATGGCACGTTGCGTATACATTGGTAGGGGCGTAAGGGAACACCTGTGTTTGAGAAAACATTCCAGGAGAGGAGAACATATCCCCTTGTGGTGATTTGGAGTACATGTTTAAGTATGATTGGATACTGTCTAGGAATGGATTGTTTTGTACTAGACCGGGAGGAACAATGTTAGAGATGTTGTGTCTAGTTTGCGTTTGTTGTGAATATTAAGGACTCATGCCTAACGTGCCTACTCCTGTGAGGAGATCTACTTGGTTAGGATGGTGTGGAGGATTGGAACTTCTTGCTTGCATGAATTGTGAATTTTGACTTGCTTGGGAAAGTTCTAACCCTCTAACCTTTTCTATTAGAGTTGAAATGACTTCATTTGGTGAATTCACAGCTGTTTTTTCGTAGTGGCGTTTGTTGTATACCATGGTTTTGTATAGGCATGTGATATCCTGCTATGAACTGATCGCTATCTTGTCAAGTTTCTCTGAGGGTATTTCCTATATGCAGTGGCATAGAGGTATTTTCTTGAAAAGAGACCTCGGGTTGTGTTTGTAAACCTCCTACAGGTGGATACATACTTCGAAGAACATTGGTCGTTCCTAGCATAACGTACCATGAATATTCATCGTCTAAACCTCAGTATGAGTCTGATTGTCTTCTAATTTGTGGTCTAAGCAGCATATGAGGAGATGAACTAGATTCTCCGGTGAACGTCATGTTATTCGAGCCATGAAGGCTCTGTTTGTTGCGTTTGAGTGAGCTGATTTAACTCCTCAGTTTGAAATGATGAGTTATATCTGATTCTCGGAGTTTGTGTTGACAACTGGTTAGTTGAGAAGTTGTCACCCCATACTGAGAGTGAGGGTGATGATTTTCTATTTTGCTGGACGTAGTATACCTCAAGACCCAAGAGGGGTATGCCATATGCATGGAATCTCGACATATTTGGGGGGTATATGAATACCCGCAGAATAATGGGAAGGAGTGAAGGTGATTGTTAACGAAAGGCTAATGAGGTATAGAAGGTGAAACAATTGTAAGTTTCATGTCGGGTTCACCAATTTTGTAGGTGAAGCTGATGTGAAGGCTAATGAGGTATAGAAGCTGAACTAGAAAGTAGGAAGTTTCACGTCGGGTTCACCAATTTTGTACGAATGGCAAAGTGACATGCAAGCATGGGAATCTACAAGTGACTCTTCCTCATAACCGATCTCCTGAGGTCATGCCGAGACAGCCGGTGGGTATGGAATATATGTGAGATGCACACAAACTAGTTAGGCAATCTAATGTCTTCAATACGCACTAGCGGAATTTACGAGTATAAGGCAAAGAAGGCCCTCCTAACTTGAACTGGTGTGATAGATCGGTCAGTAAGGATGACTGCTCGAAGGGTCCAATAAATATCGAGATCTGGGGTGATTCGATCTATAGGTTGTGGAATATGTGGAAAATGAGCTGGGATAGTTTCGTGTATTTCTCCGAACAGGGTCATATGGTGGATGGTAAATATAGTCAATTCTATGGATGATTCTCTGGCCTAGTCCAAAATTCCCTAGCTCTGTTAGCTATTGTGTCTAGCAAGGATAATTGTTTGATGATGATAGGTGGAAGTGGGGTAAACCAGAATACTATTGTGCGTAGGCCAGTGTCTATGTCTAATTCTCCTATGGATTCGTTGGGCTGCGGGATTTGTGGGTCACAATCGTAGATTCTTAGTTGTTGTGGACCTATTATGGTCATGCGTGAAATCAAGTCCTAATCCCTAATATCTAGTAATCATATGCTTTCTCAACTTCTATATTTAGGATCAATAACTATGTGATTTTCTCAGAATATCTTACAGGTGTTCGTGCAACCTGGATTCTTAGGTTGGTATCTATATCTAGAAGAGTGTCTCCTGCATCTGGCTGTGGGACCAAAGGATCACAACCAAAGGTTTGTTCTCTTTCAAACCCTTCTATAGTCATATGAATGTTGCCTAGGGTAATCTGTAGTTCGGTTGATTCGACCAAAACGTGTGTGCTTGGTCGTCTTCTATGTTTAGTCCGCTCAACTGGGAATTGATTTGTTGTAAGCTTACCGTTGTTTGGAAGACTTGGATCCTAAGATTTTGATCTATATCAGTTATCACTGTGATGAGATTGGGCTGAGGTATGATTGGCTCAAATATGTATTCCCTAGGCTCTCTAGGTCCCGTGATTTTCATACAAAAGCAACAATGTAAAACGAACTATAGATAAAATGAAATTTAACTATGTGAAGTATATCTATAGTATATATGATTTTTCTATTTTTTTATGTTTTCTGACGAGTTTTACGAATTTAAGAAAGCAACTATTTAAAATATCTAGAATTGACAGCTAAAATAATAATTTAAAACAAATAAAATAACCAAGTGTAGCTATCTGTATGTGTAATTTGTAGATCTATTCTAAACAATAAAATAGCTTATTTAATCTATTTGCAAGACTCTTGATCCTACCTCAGAAGTGAGGAGTGAATCATAGTTTCTCATAAACTATCAATCCCCATAGCTTCCCTAGCAATATCGAGAGTAGAATTAACTGAAATAAAGTAATTAAGTACTCTATTTGATATGATTCTAACTAGAACTTTGAAAGCTAGAACCTGGATTCTGTATAACAGTGGCGAATCTGATGGTGTGTGTGATCTTGTCCCCTCAGTGTGATCTCCTTGTTCCTTTGTATTCATGTGGATCCAGAAAAGCGTGTAATGCTAGCATCAACAGAAGTAGATATTGGGGTAAAGGCAGCTCAGAGATACTAACTGAATACAATGCGTGTAGGAGAGGGATAGCGCAAAAGTACAAAGCTTGGCTTATACAATTCCTAGTGGGATCTATTGCGAGTCATGCAACATAAATCATCCAAAACCCAAATCTATCCTATTTGAAGAACAAAACCTGTAACTTTAATGGCTTCCTAAGCTATTCTACTCCAATGGATTGGATGAAATAATAGTAGTGCCTCGACAAGATGGATATGTGGCTTACTAACAGTAAAACAATGCTAACTAAGCATGCAATGAAAGAAACTAAGCATTGTAAGAAAAAGGAAAACTAAATCTATTGCAAAGAGAAATCAAAGGAAAATTTTGAGGGGCCATTTTCTTGAGCACAAGCCAACTATTTATAGCATTTGCATTTACCCAAGGTAAAAGCCAAATAGAACTCTTCAACTATAAACAATGGCAAAACACTATTCCAAGGTTTCAGAATCATAAATGCAAGCTTATGGCGGTGAAAGAAAGCTAGTAAAATGTTTAATTTACATGATTCATGTTAAAATAGCTTTCTGGAAAACATGTAAAGGACCGCTGCCCTAAGCAGGGCGGTGGTTACAGGACCACCGCCCTATTCAGGGCGGCGGTCACGAGACCTTCACCTAGTCAGGGCGGCGGTTTTGTCACTGAAGAGAGAAAGGCCAAGAAAAGAGGGGAAAAGGAAAAAAAAAACACATGGGGGCTAAGCGAGGCATGCGGGATGTTAACGCACACTTGGAGAGATTTTCTGGATCGCGAACACCTTGCGAGGAGACCTGTATCATCATTGGGGCACGTGTTACGTTGTTCTGGCAGTATAATACCTTACAATTTTCGGTACGTATAAGGACCTTAATGTCCTTTTTATACAAGGTGATCGGGTATGTCTCCCAACCCACCTTTTTAACCTAAAAGGTTAACACATACACCTAGGTTTATAATATTTAATATTAGAAATATAATCATTTCATGATATTAAATATTTAACCTAAAGTGTATACCTAGGTTAGCATATTTAATAATAGAAATATAACTATTTCATATTATTAAATATTAATGTATATAATAGTTATGGACTCATTTAATTAAGGGGTGGTCAACCCATTTAATCATTATGTTCCAACACTCCCCCTTAATGATAAGTGGGGTAACATATGCCAATATATTACCTGCCCATGGTACACTACGGGATTTACAATCCTTAAACCATAAAGGTTTTAGGCTAGCATATCGGGTAAAGGAATTATAACACCTTCATCATACTCAAGTTATCTTTTGGTACAAAAGGATTTGGAATCCCAAAGGTCATCCCATGACTAGTGGCTAAGTATGATTTGTCAGTTTTACATGTTCTCACAAATACTCGTAAAAGGTTATTGAACCCAAGCACATAAGATCCTTTTATAACTAAGGAACTCCTTAACAATATGCCTACACTGAATGTTTACCAGTAAACTCAATAGCACTAAAGAGTTTACTAAAGACTTCCTTTAAGGTATTTCTACACTTCTTTCTAAAAACTAAGCGAGGAGGTATACATGTTTGAAGGTTTTTTTATACTTTCCTGAAGGTCTTTACAATTGCATTTTTAATATTACAAATACCAAGTTCCATTAGGAGGTGACATTATCATGCACACTCCCCCTCAATGGCAACTTTGACAATCCAAGTTTTCCATGAAAGTGACAAAAATTTACAGTACTCAGGTACTTTGTGAATATGTCAACAAACTACTCTTCATTTGGCACAAACTTCAAATTTAACTCATAACTAAGCTCATTTTCATGGATGAAGTGTATATATATCTCAATGTGATTCATCCTTTGATGTTGATCTGGATTCTTAATCAAGAGTAATAAAAATCTAACCACCACATAGAAGAGGAATGATTCCTTTAGTTTCCATGTGTATCTCTACCAACAGACACTGTAGCCACATGGCTTCTTTATTTCTTCCATTGTACTTCTCTTCCTTAGTAGAATAAATGGAGACTGTTGATTGCATTTTTTGTTCCAATTAATGGTTCTTGTACCAAAAAAATTGAACATATATCCATTATATTTTATAACCCAACATCATTATGGTTAGAATCACAAAATCCATATAAGATAGATTTTTCATTCTTATTATAATGCAACCCATAATTGATTTTTCCTTTAATATATCTAAAAATTATTTTTTCAAGATTCCAATGATCTAAAAAAAGGTTCATGCATAAAAATTGAAGTAATTCCTACTGTATAGAAAATATGTGATATATTTATAGCTAGATAAATCAAACTATCAACTAACAACCTATATAAAATAGGATCAACCTTTTCATATGCAATTTTTAGGATCAATATTTAGTCCAATTTCCATTGAAGTAAAAAATGGTTTACAATAAATCATAATATATTTTTTCAATACATAGGTTTTATATTGTGTTTTGAAAAATAAAAATAAAATGAAATGTAGTCATATAAATAATACGATGTGAGAAACCTAACTCATTCAATTCAAAAGTATTGTTTCAATTTCTCTTTAATACTTTGAATTAAAGAAAATTTATCACCAGTAATAATAAAATCATCAACATATATATATATATATATATATATATATATATATATATTGATAATATGACAGCCTTTTTACTTAATGAATATATCATTATCTGTAGAACAATTAATAAAACCTAAGAGTTCAAATAAGGAAATAATTTTCACATACCAAGCTCTAGGAGCTTGCTTTAAACCATATAAGGATTTCTCAACTTACAAACATAGTTTTCTTTACTAGTTTCTTCAAATACTTTAGGTTGAAACATTTTAATTTATTCTTTTAAATCAAAATTCAAAAAATAATTTTCCTTATCCATTTGGTGGATTTACCACCCAAAAATGAGAAAAAATAGCCATCAAGGCCCTAACAGTACTCATTTTAACTACAGGAGAAAAAGTCTCAACATATTCAATACCAGGTTTCTGAGTGAAACCTTTAACAAGTATAGATTTGTGTTTTTCAATACTGCTATCAGCATTATATTTTACTTTATATAATAATCTAGACCCCATAACATTTCATGGCTCATGTTCATACAAGGTCATTAATGCATGGTACATATGATGGCTTTTGGTCATATTCCTAAGGTTAATAGGATTAGAACTTTCTAACATAGATTGAGCCCATTTTGGTTTCTTAACTAAGGAGATAGGAGATTCAGAAACATCCATAGTATCAACACAAGAAACATCATTCACAAATTTTACTTTTCCTTTTTCTATTGCTTCTAAAAGTGAATTATCACTAAGATATACATGTTCATTGATTTTCATATAATCAAACACCAAATTAGAAATACTAGTCATATGATTTGAAGCACCTGAATCTAGAATCCATTCAGAACCAGGGGAAGAGAATAAGGTAACATTTAATGCAAAAATTTTAAAGGAAACACTAGAACTATCCTTTTTCCTTAAACTATATTTATAAGACATGACCTATTTATGATTTTCTTAGATTTTCAATCTTCCTTTTTATGCCCAAATATACCACATTTGTGATAATTACCATTAAATCTTACATGAAATTGTTCAAAAGAAACACTTTCTTATTAGCAAATGAAGTTTTAGATCTAAAATTAAGATCTGAGAAGGGCTTACGAGTGCCTGACAGGCATTCTCCTTAGATTAAAAGTTCAACATCACTTTTTCTTCTTATATGAAAAGAGAACTCAAAGAATAGAAATCAAGCAATTCATCCTCATTCTGATATTTAGAGTTTAATATAAAAATAAAAATCCTAAATATTTCATTTATATTCAACTGAACAATAAAGTAGATTAATTTTTCACCAATTAAGTCACAATTACATCCATCTAATTGTGCTTTAATATTTTTAATTTTGGATAAGAAATTAACTACGTTTTCATCTCCTTTCATAGGAGTCGTAAGCAATTATAAAACAAGCTTAATGATCTTATATAAGTGTGTACCTTCATGCATGGATTCTAATTATGTCCATACCTCTTTTGGATGTTTGATATTACTAATGTGTAGAATATATTCTTCATTCACATTGTGCATGATCATCGAAAGAGCCTCCTACATCCACTGTGAGAATACATTCATGATATCTATCATCGCTTGACGAACGGTGGGATAAAATTTAGATAAAAAAAAAAGCATCCAGATTTTCCTCGCCATAAGTTCCAATTTAAGCCTGATCTTCTAGATGTTCTAATTTGCCCCATTTAGGGTCTAGGATTTATTAGGGCAGAAATAATTGGATGCCATTTTTTTCCTAAACTTGTAAAACACATCTCATTGTAGTATATAATACACCACAAAGTTAGATACATATTTTAAAAAGATGAAAATATCCAAATTTTGATCAAAATAGTTTGTATCAAAAATTAAGTTTATATTTCCAAGTCTGATTATAACTATTTTACAAAATCAAATCTATAGTAATATATGATATGTAATAAATACTACCTAATTTTGAAAACATTACAAAAATCAGTAGTGATTCCATGAATAGCATGTGATTCTCGAGTGAATCACAAGTGATTAAGCTAATCATTGGTGATTTTCTCTCAAAATTTAACTAAATAAAACAACAATTATATTTTCCAAATTTGAGTTTCTAGCTGGTAAATTGCAAGAAATGATGAAAAATCATTGGCAATTCATGAAATTACCTTTGATTCTTGAAACTATCAACATTTTTTAAAATTTTGATTTTGATTTTCCTTTTGTTCCAGTTTTTGTTGTTATTGTACAAATTCTGAAGGGACCAGAGTATAAATTATATTGAAAAATATCAATATAATTTTTTTTTATTAAAAAAAAGAATTACTAAAGTTTTAAGACTATAGTATAAATTTATTAAAAACAATTAGAAAGAACCCTATCAAAGGGAGCCCACTAAAAAATAGATGATACTAAATTAAAAAATATATTTCAAACTAGAGTATTTAGTAACAATATTATTTTTCCCCATTCCAATATTCTTTAACCGAGCCAATAGGAAAAATCAAATTCCTATTCCTAAGGAAGATTGTCTCCCTTTTAATTTTTACACGTTTACCCTAGAATTTAACTTGGGCCTGCACATATTCAAACTTAAAGAAATATAGGAAAGTATTTCATACAATATTTAACCCTTGCCAAGCTTTTTACACAAATATTCACGGGAGGTAATATTCTTCCCAAATTTTCACTTGTGCATCCACATAAATTCTTCACAAAAAAAATTAGAAAGAAGAGGTCTAGAGGTCATTTTGAATACCCTTTCAAAACAATTTAATAAACCCATACAAATTAAATAGAATAAATACTATACCTCAGATCTAACCTATTTAATTTTACCCCAAGCTCTTGTACCATGGTAAACATTGAGGATTCAACTAGTATGGATTTAATAAATATTCATATTAACATTTAAACATTAATACATTATGCCATATAATAAAATAAAAATTACATAATGAAACAAGTAAATACATACCAAAGATAAATACACATGTGACATAGTATGTATAGTGGAAAACCGCAATAGGGTAAAAACCACTTCAAATAACCTTTTATTATCAGAGAACCAAACTTACATCCTATAAATTTAACCTCGTCCTTTCAACCCTAATCACAAGGGTAAATAATTTTCACCTTTGATATATTTTCACGAACATATCAAATAAGGACCTTAATGTCCTTTTTATACAAAGTGATCGGGTATGTCTCCCGACCCACATTTTCAACCTTAAAGGTTGAAACATACACCTAGGTTTATAATATTTAATATTATAAATCTAATCATTTCATGATATTAAATATTTAACCTAAAGTATATACCTAGGTTAGAATATTTAATAATAGAAATAGAAATATTTCATATTATTAAATATTAACCTATATAATAGTGATGGACTCATTTAATTAAGGGGTGGCCAACCCACTTCATAATTATGTTCCAAAAACTTCCATATGTTTAATTGTACTAAAAATGATGTTGAAGATTCATAATTTTAAAGGGAATATAAATTTAAAGACAATGTGGAACCATAAATTGTTCATTTAAGGAGACTCTTAAATCATTGTCCTAGAAATGAAGAACACTAACTCAAAAAATTGTAAATTTGATACAATATTATTCCTTACTATACATTTAATATGTCAATTTTATATATGGGAGATACGAAATTGTTATTATGAAGAAAATAAAGTGGTAGACTACTTAGAAAATGTAGGGGTTAACCAAGCAATGGATATTAAGGTAAGCAATTTTGTTGATATATGGATTGGTATTTCCACGTTACTCACCATTAATGTATTGACTACTTGACCCTCCACTTGGAATAATCATTATGCATAGTCACATATGATTATTAATGTTGACTCCAACTTCTCTCACACAAAACTCATCATTAGCATATAGTCCTGTGTGGAAGTGGGAGTTAAATTTGGTATGATTCTGGGTGTTCTTCTTATGTTTCCTCTTATTCAATATTTTTCTAAAATTGAGATGGGGAGATTTCTATATCTATAATTTTATTTTTGTATCTTTTCTAGAGAGATGGATTTTTTTGAAGCCATCATGGAGACTATGCAGAAAATTATTTTTAAATCCCAAATGTCATAGGTGTGGTATGTCATTAAGGCCATTTTGGATTCAAATTATTCTGAACTTCGAATCCACCCGTAGGTGCATTCTAAAATAGATTTTTTCTTCATTGAAAACTTGTTATAATTTAATCTAGATAAGAGATACATGATGACGCTAGGGGTTACCTTCATTAGGTAAAAACATAGGGTAAATTTGGAAGTATATTTTGAAATTTTAGATCTAGGTGGATAAGAAACTTCGCTACTTTCCCCTTCTTGAGGGTATCTCAAACAAATTCATCATTGTCACCGCCTTCAATAATTTAGAGGATAATTTTTTTACTCTAATAAATTTTATCGTGGAAGTGGTAAAATTTTGGAGATCCCCCAGGGATGCCACCACAATGCCACTACCCAACTTGGAAGCACTAAAGGCTCCACTTTCACTAGATGGGGAGAAATTATACTACTCCTACATAGAGACAACTAAGAAAATATACAAAATATTATTGAAGAAAGATAAAAAAATGAAGGATTTGATATGATCATATGTGGGAGAATGAATCCCCATATTTATGTTAAATATGTTACTAGTCCTCTACCCTGTAGAAATAAAATTGTATATATAGTAAGATTTTATAGGTTATCCAAAACCCATAATGGGTTTCTTCATATTGAAATTTCATACGTATTATTTTAAATCATGTGCAGAATAGTAATGTCTTATCTACGATTGAAGGGATGTTGAACATATATCATAATGTTTATAATATTTTCAAATTATTAATCAAAGGGAAAGGTACCCTAGAACCCTTATTTACCTATGAAAAAATGACATGTATACTACATATAGATACCTATAAGAGCCTTCTAATGAAGAAAACCACTTTTTATGTGTGGATATCCCTCAACCTATAGTAAATCCACAATGGAGGTATAAATTTACTATTTATCTTTTAATTATAAGATCATTTAATATCATTGAATAATTTTAACACTTCTCATGTTTCACATGTCTACTTCCCCTATAGAAAAATAGGAGAACGTTGATGTTGCAATGAGTACATTTCCTTCTTCTATTGTCAAGGAATCCCCTACAAGGAGGTATAAATTTATAGTTTATTTTTTAATATAAACATTTTCCTATAATTGAACAGTTATAATATGACTTGACTATGAAAATTATACATCCCGTATCAACCAACATGAGGATGATGGTAGTCATAGGATGATGTAGTCATATTTGCAAAGGTATTAAGTTTTCATTTATTTAACTAATTCTATTATAATGAGTGGATATTTTTACATATCCTCACTAGAGACATGTCCCTCTCGTTATGTTAGTAATAAAAAACAGTTAAAGACTTCCCCAAATAGTATGATCAACCTACTCTCAATTAGTTTAAGAGGGGATGATAATGTAGTCTCGCCCCCTCCAACAATAAACATTGATAGACCCTCTCATCTTTTTCAGAGTAATTATAAACAGTGAGTGCAAGGGGACCTCAAAATGGACCTCTGTGTAAATCATGACATGATGATATTAATGGATATTCTATATGCAAGTAATTATTTTAATATATTTTATTTGATCTAATATAATTTTTTATTGCAGTTTATCATTGTATTAGTTTCAATTAATTTTATTTCATTTTTAGTGATTTCAATTGTTTTGGTTTTGCATATAAAAAAAAAAATTGATTAAACACAAAAATTTATCCATTCATATTTTTATCTAGATTGGTTGAAAATCCAACTTGAGATATGAATAAGGTATGTTAATACAATTTTTTTGAGTTTGGGAAGACCCATTACGACCCAATGCTAATTAGTAATTTTTTTATCAAAAGGGTTTAAGATAATAAAGAGGAATTTAAGGGTAATTACATTGCATAAATATAATTCTTAAGAAAACAAAATATATAGTTTATAAATAATTATTTATATTTATAATGTTCAGGTTCACTACAAAGTAAATGCAGATTATGAGAGGAGACATTTGAAACCTCCCAAAATAGAGAAAAAGGTTTGGTTCAATTTGTGTGATAAGTGGCTAGTAGAGGAAACTAATAGGGTTACAAGTTAGTTTTAAAAATTAATGATATATGTTGATCTTTAAATTTTATTGAGGAATATTTAGACTATTAAACTTTTTTTGATAAACATGTTTTCTTTAATTTGATCGTTTATGTTGTTCGGTCACCTTTCAAGTCTTATAATGTAAAAATATGGCCTACAATCACAATGCAATGGTAAATAGATAAAATGGTGATTGATTAAATATTTAATACATATTGTAATGGATGTGTGTATCAAAATGAAATAGCTCAATGTATATGAAGCAAGAGTCAAAAAAGGGTTGTTGATTACTCATCGTTTAGGATGTGAAAAAATCTAAACTAAGTTCCCTAATAAATTTGTAAGTTTTATATAATCTATTTATATATTCACACTATTTTTTTGTTTAATGTGTGCATGCTGCGTGTGTGTGTGTGTGTGTGTGTGTGTGTGTGTGTGTGTGTGTGTGTGTGTGTGTGTGTGTGTGTGTGTGTGTGTGTGTGTGTCCACGTGTGTGCGTGTGCGTGCATGTGTGTGTGTGTATAATATGTGATTTTATCATATAATTATGTTCCTAGGTATATAATATGTGATTTTATCATATAATTATGTTCATATGAAGAGTGTTATAAGAATTGTGCAACTAAGAAAGTGTGTGCAATAATGAAATACTTGGGATGGAACAAAAAATTATTTAATCAATGGGCTTGAGGTAATCAATTTATTTCAGTAAGACATGTAGTGTTCAATTTTTTGTTTAAACACTTTTAATATTGTGTTATTATGTTTTTTCAAGGTAAAAAAATTAGGAGGATCATGAGAAGGATGGGGATGGTGAGGAGGAGGATGAGGATCAATATTATAACCAAGGGGGGTAGGAAGATCATGAACATCAAGAGGAGGGTGATGAAACTAATTCCTAGTATGTAATTTAATAACTATTTGTTTCATAATTTGAAATCGATAATTCAATACTCCCTCAAAATTGTATTGTTATATATTATGGTAAAATACATTTTGAATTGAAATGTTGTCAATTTTATTTTTATTACTAATATTTGGATAATTTATAAAAACAACCAGTCTACGTCAATATGATTATATAAATACAATAGATAAAATAGATAAAATTATATAATATTTAATTTTTGTAAATAATAAAATATATAATATAATTATTCATAATTATAGGATATGTAATTGTGAGGAGAAAGAAGTGGAGAAGAAATAGAGATTAGATATCTCTCACACATTTATTTTATAATAAGCATGTACATATATATAGAAAAGAAATATAACAATATTCCCCATAATTAAAGGAGCGTTAAAAATAGATAGAGAATAATGGGATACGATAAAACAAACAAGCCTAATAATATCTAATTGTTTTCTATGTTGAATTATGCCAACATTCCCCCCCTTATTACATTATTCTTGCAACTGTAACCCCTAAAAAGTTCAAATTTCACTTTTCTAAGAGATTTCGTGAGAATATCAACTACTTGTGCTTCTGTAGGATAGTACTGGAGCTGAATGTGATGGTTCAAGACGTGCTCTCGAATGAAATGACAATCAATCTCAATATGCTTTGTTCATTCATGAAAAATAGGATTTTGCACGAGCTTCAACACACTCTGATTGTCACAATAGAGAATAGGTGACTTCTTTTCAGGAATGCCCATGTCATCTAAAATGCAACATAACCATATCACTTCACACAAATCTCCTCATGTTGCGTGATATTATTCCTCTTTAGAGGAAATAGAAACAACATTCTTCTTCTTTCTTATTTACGAGATAGGTCTAGATTCAAGATGAAAAATATATCTTGTAGTTGACTTCTTGTCATCAATAGATTTGGCATGGTTTGAGTCGACGTATCCCTATAAGAAGAATTGATAATTATTATTATATTCCATACCATAATCAACTATACCTCAGACATACCTAAAAACATGCTTTGTTGTAGTCCAGTGACATTTCTTCAGCTCCTACATGAACTTGGAAAGATAGCTGACATCATAGCATAAATCTAGTCTGGTATATGTCAAATAGATGAGTCCTGCAACAAAATTCCTTTAGAGAGTAGCATCTACTTGAGGTGAGTCCTGGAATTATGAAAGTTTCAAACCTTTTTCCATCTGGAGTGGATATAGGTTTATAGTCAAACATTATGTTCTTTTCTAGGAGTGTCTTGCATACTTTATCTAGGGATCTCTTGACAAAAATATTATGCTTCTTATTGCCATATCTCCAAGCCAAGACGAGTAATGAAGTATTCCCAGAAAATTATCATGTTCTATTAAGGTTCTTTTGAGATCATTCTTCACAATATCAACTATTGATCTTCTGAACTGCTAGTGATCACAAGATCTTTTTCTTACATAGGTCACAACAAGAATGAAAATTTACAGTATTCCTACCTTATTTATATACCAAATGGAATCTGAGGGGATATGTGTGAACCCATGCTATAAAAGGTGATCATTTATCTTGATATGGCATGCCCTTAGAGCTTGTTTCATTCCATACAGTGATTTGATGAGATGACATACCTTTTTAGGATTCTCTTTATCAAAAAATCCTTCATGTTGGGTCATGTTCACTTCTTGCCATTTCATAATCACCATAAAGGAAATCACTCTTTACATCCATTTGCATGAAGTTTCCATCCTTTCTATGTATTGCTAGTATCGCAAACTACTCTTATGATCTTTATCTTTACAATGGATATAAAGGTTTCTTCATAGGAGTCAATGCCCTCTTTCTGAGCATATCGTTTTGCTACAAGTCATGCTTTATGCTTGTCAATGATCCATGGCTACCTTATATTTTCTCTTGAAAACCTACATTTACAGCCTATGGAGGTTCTTTCTTGGATAGGCAGATTGAAAATTTATCCCATGTCTGATTTCACATGAGTGAGTCCTATTCTAAATTCATGGTTTTCTTCCACTGAGGTTGATTGAGTGCTTCATGAACATTATTAGGTTATGGAAGCTATCAATCAGTGAAACTTATGAGTGATAAAATTTACCTTATTTCCCATTTTTAACTCCTCATTTTGACTCTATATGAAGCCTATCTTGGAGTTGTTGCAAATGAGATTCTTTGATGGTGCTTTTGTACCCACTTTAGATGAGAAATCAGTCAATTGATTTTGTGAAGAACTATTTTTTTTTACTTGAGGATGGATGCAGAGTAACATTCTACTTTTTTCCAAGGTCAACATATGGCTCCCCTTATAGCTTATCTTTTCTCTGAGTAGTCTCCTCTATCTCATCATCTGATTTGGAGACTAGTCAATGATAGGTGGTTGGTAATGGTTTTTTTGTTGGCACTGTTCAGTTAAAGGATGACTCTATACAAACCACATCTCGACTTTCATAGATTTTATTTGTATCAGGATGCATGAGATGGTATGCCTTAGAGGTAGTGCTACAGCCCAATAGGATGCCACATGATTGTTTTTTGGCTCGAATGTTTCAAATTTCTCTTCTGAGATGGGACATGCATATATGTTGTGCAACCAAATAATCGTAAATGTAGAAATTGATGGATTTATACCACTCCATACCTCTTTTGGAATTTTATTTTGTAGAATCAGGTTTTTCAGTTCCCCCTGTTGAGAAGATAAACAATTGTTTATAGTACTTTGGCCCAATATCGATTCCTATTTGGTTGTTTATAGCATGTAATGAAGCCATCTCCATCATTGTACGATTGTCGCACTCAACAATGCCATCTATTGAAGGTGTGTAGGGAGCATTCAGGTTCTACTTAATGCATTGTTGGTTCATAGAATGCCAAAAACATTTACTTTGATGTGAATTTCCCCCTTAAAATCTGAGTCCCATTAGAAGAAGAGGTTGTCAAGTCTTCTTTGTAACATGATGATAGAAGATATGGAAATTAAGAAGGGCTTTACTATTCTTCTTCAGGAAAAACACTCACATCTTTCGAGAGTAGTCATCCATGAATAGTTGGTAGTATTGTTATCCTGAAAAGGAAGTAGGAAATGGTCTATTTATATTGGTATGAACTACCTCTAGGCATTTCTTGGCATGGAAGGTGCTCATTTTAAATGGATCCCTGTGTTATCTTTTTGTCCCTTCAACAACCAACGAAAATAGGTAACCTTAACTAGATAATTTGGGAAGTCCATGTACTATTTATTTTGAGCTCAACTAATTGATGTAAAGATCCAATAGAAAAGTGACCATATTGGTAATGTTAGAAATTAGTAGATTTTATTGTTGAGGTAGATAAAGCTACTACAGAAGAGGAAACAATATCTAAAGGAAATAAATTATCTTTTAGAAAATATCTAGTAATAACCGTACCTTATCTCAAGATTAAGCATAATTTGATCTATCCCCAATTTTGAATAGAAATTGTACCTTGAGATGGTTATTTAAGGAGATGACTAACTACTGAAAATAGGTTGCTAGTTAATTCAAGAACATATAATACCTTTATAAATGTACATTTTTGTGTTCTGAGAGGAATAGTGACCAGGCCTATTCCTTCTGTAGTGTACTCTTTATCATCTACTATTCAATAACTTGATCACTCAATAGGTTGTTATTCAGTGATTATCAAACTTCTTGTCACCTGCCATATGCTTACTTACACCCGAGTCTATCAACCAGACTTTCTTTGTGGGTTATGAAGTCTGAGAGACTAGTGCGAGGTTTTTACCATAATTAGATCCTTCTAGTGTCTCCTTAAGAATCATCATATTATTGGGATGCAAGATGTCCCTTTTTCTTTCTTTGGAAAGGAATTCATTTTGATTTTTGAAAATTAGTGCGCTCGGATGTGGATTATTTCTACTTGAAGACCCTTGTTAATCAAGCCATTTAATAGGCAGTGGATTAGTGTCATTGACTTTTGGTTTTGTAGATTTGACACCACCTTTTTGAATTTTGAGCTTTCTTTGTTGATTCTGCATGTGCCTGTGTTTTCATTCTCATGGGGGACCTCTCTGATTCTTCTGGCCATGATTGGATTTGAGAAAAGGGCTTTATCTTATGATACTCATCTTGGACTAGAATTGATGGCCTCTTCTTACTACAGCAAGTTCACAAGTTCTTTGAATGTCACTTTTTATTTATATACATTCAGTGTCATAAAGAACACTCAGGACTGAGAATGGAGTTCTCTCAAGGTGATCAGAACAAGAATCTTTTCTTCTACCTTCTTACCGAGTGCTAATAACTTTGTTCGCAGTTCAGCCACCTGACATAAGAACTCCTCAAATTTCTCATCTAACCCCATAGATAGGGTGTGAAATTTTGACTTAAGATGGAGGATCTTATTCTGATTCATTCACCTGTGAATAGCTGGTTGCTAATTATCCCAAGCTTCCTATGGTTTATCTATGAAGATCCCAAACATGTAGGTTGCACATCATCGGTAGATACTCAACATAATCAACATTAGTGCTTTGGCACTAGCCATCTCATATTTTATGAGCTCATCAGGGCTAGTAGGAATTGTCACGGATCTAATGACGATGCCCAATAATCCCTGATAGTGAAGAATAGTATGCATATTTGTTTTCCATGCCACATAATTTTTCCCTTGGATTAATTGTGTGCCCAATAGAAGCAACTTTGAAGTAGACATTGTAATAAAAAAACTTTTATTAATTTCAAATAATTATTACAAGTCTTCATGTCATTGTTGAGAGAATTAGCCTCTGAGATGTGCTTGATATTATCTCATGCTGATTAGATGGTGATGCTTCTTAGGGCAATTTCTTCTTTGACATTCACGCAGTTGGTACATCGTAACATGGGCTTCTGGCTCATTCTCAAAACTCATCTTCAACTTGGTCAAGTTGACGTAACAAAAAGAAAATACAACCAGAAGTCATCTTCTAACTTGTTCGTATAAAATACAAGATTTCTGGAGTTGTAAATCTTGTTAAGCAAACCAAACATATAACAAGGATATTTCTTGAGCTTCTTCATGGTGATCAACAACTCAACAGTAGTCATCTTGTGCGGGGGGGTGGGGGGATATGCCCCAAAACATGCAAAACAAACTTCAGATGTCAGTCGTAGTCATGGTAATAACACTCTATTAAATGGAAACGTTAGTATATTTGTAAGTCTATATTTGTTCCCATCCTACAGGCACTTGTGATATTAACTCTTTCATGGCTCTTTCCAAAATAAGGCTTGATTGAACTTGGTTCGAACTAGTGATGACCTAGTAAAAATGATTATGCCCCAAGAAAACATCTGTAGTTTATCCAATTTAAAATGCATTTATGATGTGCCACTCTTTTTCTATTTAAACAACGTTATCATTTGTCTGATTATGTAAATGGCTTGTGTAAGGGGAAGATTGATGGTTTGATCCAATTTTGGCCCACTTAGAGGTATATTTTAGGACCTTTATCAGATTTGAGCCACCCGATGTAAATTTGTAGAATTCCTAGATCACATCACCTTTTAGTACCTATAAAGTTTTCCTCCATTACCTGAGTCATTTTGACATATTTTTGAATAAATTTGATCAGACCAATTTTTATGTAGAACAATGGGATCAACGGATCCTACAATGTTGTATATATTTTAGGTGGGGGGACAGTCATTACATGCATTTCAAATTCCATGATCGAAGGTCGTGTTAATAATTGAAACTATGTAGGTTTCAAATCCATTTTTCATTTGTACCAATTTCATTTGTAATGTAAAAATTTCATTTTTATTTCCATCACATTTTCGTCACTCACTCAATATTTTTGTGCTTGCAAATATTCTTTTGAGGTCTTATAGGTTTTTAAATTAGTCTTTCTTATATTTAAGAATCTAAACTTGGAGCATTAGGTAATTGGGATTCCTAATCATAATATGTCCACTTTTCATTATCTACCTAGCTTTAAGAGTCTTCATCAAGTGGATCTTCTAATTATTATTATATTTTTGTGATACCCAACATAAAATTTGATATAAAGAGTTTCTAACCTTAGGGGGAAGTTAATATACTAATGGTGTCCATATAAAGGTAAGTATTTATAAAATCTCATTTCCTTTATGTTATATCATATTTGATTGATTTTTTGAGTCATGCATAGGTTAGAGAAGAGTGACATATTCTTATAATATTATATTACTATATATTATTCCTTACCTTACAATCTACCCTTTATAATAAACAATATATTAATCCTTACAACCCTTTTTTACAACCCTACCATTAATATACCTATCTTGTTACAACATTTTTTGTTATCAAGACTACGTAGATGTTACTCCCTTATATGTTAGATCTAGGATGAGGAACTATATATCTTTCATATAGGTTGAAATATCACCTTTCTAAATCCACTTCTTTAGCTACCTATAACCATCTTGTGTGCATATTTATAATGACCACCTTATTATCCTAGTCTATATTACCCTAACAGAGTGGACATTTTATTAGACCCTTCTTTACTTACATACACCAGTCATTAAAATTGAAGTCAAATGACATATAATGAGGAAAAATCAATTCAATCCCCTATATATACATAATGTAAATCTTGTTAAACTAATTCACATATTTCCTCAAGTACATGACTCAATGTAAAGAAATTACTTGAATAGATCTAAATATCAATAGTAATATAACAATAAAGAACACAAAAATTGAAGAGAAATGATCACAATATGTAAGTATAATTACTTAGCCACTTCAAGGGGGAAACCTATAAACCCTAAAATAAGACTCAATTTTTCAATATGATTATAATATGCTACTCTCTAACTCTTATGTATACCCTACTATGTTATACAAGGCACAAAGTATGACCTATTAAGCATATAAAATCCTAAATAAATATTATATGACATGATAAGAGATTATTTTAGCCACATGTTAGCTATATATATCTGAATACATGAAATATGATTAAGGGTGTATCATGCACACACCCCCTCAAATAAAAAAATTTCCCAGTGTTGGTAATCTCTATATTTTTTTCAAAATTCTTTATCTTCCCATGTTGCATCATCAATTTCCAAATTTTTCCACTTGATCAGATACTTAGTATTGACCCTTATCCTCAAATTCTTATTTTGTTTCTAGAGGATTCATTTAGGATCTAAGATAAAGCATCTCTCATCATTAATCTCTATTAACACTGACTTAGAAGACATCTTCTTCCTAATTACCTTCTTCAAGAAAGAAACATGGTTTAAAATTGGATGTGTTTTGGTTAGCTGAGGAAGCTCTAATTTACATGGCACACTACCAATTTTTTTAAATAATTGATAAGGTCCATAGTATACAAGTGAATTCTTATTTACTTTCTCATTTTGTTTCAAATATAGTTTTTTATATGGATGTAATTATACAAAATCAAATTATCTAACTTCAAAGTTGTGTTCACTACAAAATTGATCATATTGTTACTTAATGTGGTTTTTTTTCCATTACCAAATTCTCTTTAAGGATAGAGAGAACCTATTGTTAGTGTTAAATGTGTTATATAACTTATATTACTTTATTTTAGACCCTCAAGTTGGAGGTGATGGGTGGTGTATGATAATCATATAATGTCAATAATGGGGAAATTTTGGATGAGATATGAAATGAATTTTTATACCACCATTCTGCAAGTGGTAGCCATTGAACCCATATCTCTTGATTTTCTAAAGAAAATAATCATGGATACCATTTCAAACATGTGTTTACTATCTCAGTCTAGCCATTAGATTATGGATGATATGATGAACTATGAGCCATTTGAGTACCCAAACATGAGAACAAATCAGTCCAAAAATTACTAGTAAATATAAGATCGTGATCACTTACTATAATCTTGGGTGTTCAATGTAGCTTCTGGATTGTATCCATAAAGGATATGACAACTATAATTTTTGTAAAGGGATGTAACAAGGCACAAAAAATGAGCATATTTATTGATTGTATCCATCATCACCATAATGACACTTTTTCCTTTAGATTTTGGTAATCCTGTGATGAAATTCATAGAAACTTTTTCCCATTATTCACTAGAAATAGATAGAGGTTACAAAAGTCCCAATGACTTAATAGTCTCTAATTTCTTATAGTGACACATCAAGCATTATGCTACAAATTTATAGACATTCACTTTTAACCCTTCTCAGAAGAAATATTTATTAATTTTTTGATAATTTTATAGGAACCTAGAATTTCCACCATAGAAAATCATTAAGCTCTGAGAGATTTTGACTTGAAGGGAAGAGTTCTTACACAAGTACAATCAATCCTATTACCACAATGTATCCCCTTCCATACAAATGTTTCTAGCATACTTAGATCATGTTAGATATTTTGAATGAGAGTGTGGGTCTTTGCGTCATTCTATCATTTTGGTCTTGTTTGATCTACCCAATATTCCTATAATAAGGACATGGCATATAACAGTGTTTATATGGACTCATCCCTCTTGTAGAGTGCATAAACTACAACATTATCATTTCCTTTGTTTTATATGATCTCAAATTCATATCCCAACATCTTTGTGACCCATTTCTTTTATTATTTAAGTGATAATATTTATTCTAAGAATTATTTCAAGCTATCATGATCTATATTTACCTTGAAGTTATGAACCATGAGATATGGTCTCCACTATTTTATAGCATGAAGAATATCCATCATTTCCTTCTCATACTTTGGTTTTGATATGTTTTTACCTTTGATTTTATTGCACTTAAAAGTTATGGGGTGGCCCTCTTAAATGAGTACTACATGTATGCCACACCATGAAGTATCACATTCAACAATGAAGTTTTTGGATAAATTTGGGGTATCCATAATTGGATTGGTACACATGGCCTTCTTCAGTGCCTCAAATGCATGGTTTTCTTCCTCACTCAAATTAAAATATTATTTCTTCGATAATGTTATGAGTGGTGTAGCAATTCTACCACAATTATTCATAAATATATGGTAATAACCCATAAGTATAAGAATACCCTAAGGTTTTTAAGGGTTTTAGGAATCTTCCAGTCCACCATGGCCTAGATCTTATGAGGATACAGTTTTACCCATTCATAAGAAACGATATGACCCAATTACTCTACTTCCATGACTTTAAAATAACACTTTAAGGGCTTGGAAAAAAATTGTTGTTGTTCAAGAGTGTGGAAGACCTTATTGACATGATGTAAATGGTACTCACAGGTCTTGTTATATATTAATATATCATCAAATAATTCCAATACACACTTTTTTAGAATTTTCCAAAAGATGGAATTCATCAAAATTTGGAATGTAGAGAGTGCATTAACAAAAATGCATTAATATAAATTCATAGTTTCCTTCATGTGTACTAAATGTTGGTTTATGAATATATTCATCATGAATTCAGATATAACAATATCCTGATCAAATATCTATTTTTGTAAAATAAAAAACACTATATAACTTATCTAGAAAATCCTCAATAACAAGAATAGGGAACTTATCTTTTACCATGTATTTATTGATCTCCCTATCATATAAACACATGCTTCAACCTTCATCCTTATTTTTCACCATCGCTATTGGTGAAGAGTAGAACTTTGACTATGGTGAATAATACATGTTTCTGACTTCTCCTATACCATATTTTCAATTTCACTATTCTATAGATAAGGGTACTAATAATGTTGAATATTGGGTGGTTGGATTCTTGGTACTAGATGAATATAAGGATGATTATTTATTTTGGGAGACAACCCTTATGGCATATCCAAAAAATAACTTATTACCCATTAATAATTTATGGTAGCTCATATGGTCTTGTATGTTTGAATGTATGAGATTCCAGGGAAAATAGTTGTGCTACAAACCTATTTACATACTTCATAAGAATATTTTGAATATTATGAGAAACTACCAACTATGGAATTTTTTCCTTCATCTCTCATAGCTTGAAATTCCTCCCTTAGAATATAAGTGCATAAACAATTCCTAAAAGTTCATCTTAATAGTTCCCAATGTAGTTAGCCATTGAAACCCCAACACAATGACTACACTGCCTTTGAAATGGAATGCATGGGATCATCTAGCAATTTATCTTCATGTATAGCTTAATGTTATGGAAACTTCATGAAAAAAATAATTTTACCTCCATCTACCATGATGACTTGAAACTTTAAGGCTGGATAAATAAAAAAATTAAGCGCAAGTCCAACTTATGATTGATGAAGTTACGAGTATAAATAGATTCAATCAGTGTCATCACTCTTTTTTCCTTCACAAAACCAACCACCTTAAGGGTTTGTGGGATGATAATTCCTAAAATTTCATTGTAATACATGGTTATAATTATTCAGTCTCGATATTAGGAACCTTTTCTTATTCACCTAAATATTCATCCTCTTCTTCTTCCTCAATATGCCCTCCAATGTAAAACTATTTATTCTCTAAACATTTATGTCATTTGTTCCATTTGTTTTCACAATCAAAACATATCCATTTTCTTGTTTCTCATCAATTTTGTGAAGATTAAAATGGTTAGGTTGATGGTATGATGTTATCGAGGTGTTATGATCTCTAATGTTATTTATGGAATTCTTGCTCATAATAATAAATTTTTCCTTTTCCCTACGTAACATGATAATATAATTAGAAAAATTAGATGGAGAAAATATGTGTACATCATGTTTGATGTGATCCTTGAGACCACCCAAGAATATACCATTCAAATTACCATTTGTAATGGAATCCACATGCAATTATATGATCTAAAAATACTGAATATAACCCTTTGTAGATCTTATTTTTTGTAACTTTTTCAATTAGCTGAAGTAGTTATCATTCAAACTACTACTATAGCACTTTTTTAGCTCCTCCATAAAAAATGACCAAGTGATATTGAAAACCTTCTTCTTTTTTTGAGTGCACAACCAACAATACTAGGTGCATTATTCTGGTTCTAAATATAATGATGTCATAGTAACATTTTTCCCAATTGGGATATTGTGTAGATAAAATAAATTCTTCATTTGGGTGATAAAATTGAGTGGTTTCTTGCCATAAACATTATACATGCCCACCTTTGCGAGTAGTTTATGCAGCCTTGAATTAAAGCTCACTCTAGATGAATGTGATGTAGTATGTGAATCATGATTTTTAATTCCATTAAATCCAGCTTGAGTTTTGTGAGAGGCTAATAAAAACTCAATATTTTCATATATATTATGCATATCTCATTTTCTTTCTCCACCTCTATGTGTATGTTATGATCCATTACCTGCATATTTTCATTTAATTTTTTCATGCTCTCCATAAGAGGTTAGATTTATTCATTCACAAAGGAATAAATAACATCATAATTTCCACCCATTTCTAACTCTAATTTAACTTCCTCTTTGTTAGGATTTTTCCCTGGAGTATCATAACCTTTTCCTTGGCGTGTACTTGATATCCCCATTATTTTTGTATCTTTTTTCAAATAGATATACAAAAACTCGAAGAAGAAACCTTAATTAAATTTTAGAGATCTTTCCGAAAATGTAAGAATTCTTGAGAAACTACATAATTTTTGGCTTAAAGAGTGAACTTTTGGGAAACACTAATCTTGTAATAACTTCCAAAAAATGAATCCCAATCAGCTAAAATTTGGAGAGTAGATGTATCCTCAAATGTCACAACTTAAGTAAAACATAATGAAAAAATTGAAATTAATAGTGATATATAGGCAAGTCCTTACAATTAGAATTTTGACCTGATTTTGGATAGAATGAAATCTTTGATACCACTTGTGATAAAATTACATAGATAAATTTTAGACATGGAACTCCTTCGGGTGGGCTGCAAATTTGAAATTTCGGGTGGGCTACGTGAGGGTTTCGAAAGTGTTGTTTCCGTAGCTCTGGCTGCTGAATGTCTCTCAAAGAACTCTGATGTAGCCGTTAAAGAGTCGGTAAAAGAGAAAAATGTGAACCTTGGTGGCAGAGTCGGGTCCAGAGCCTGGGTGGAAGTTGTTAAAACTCCTCCTGACAAAAATGTGAAAACTCAGGCTACATGTGATTTTAAAAGTACAAAATATGCTGAAGGGGTGACCCACTTACAAGTGCCTAATGGATGTCTGCAAAGAGCTCTGGAGAAAACAAATCTGGCACTTGTCGACAAATTTTTGGGGACACGACCTAATGTGGATACCATTAGGACTTGGGCCATTTGTAAATGGAAACCAAAAGGTGATTTAATAATCACCACTATGGAAAAAGGATTTTTTCTGGCCAGATTTAATCTCCAATCTGATGTTGACTCGGTCTTGTTGGGTGGTCCCTGGTGTCTGGGAAATATGGGACTATTTTTAAAAAAATGGTACCCCAGATTTAATCCTTTTGTTGAAAATATTCATGCCATACCAATCTGGTGCAGACTCCTAGGGCTCCCTCTGCATCTTTGGGATGATGAAATCCTCCTTCACATTGCCAAATCGATTGGTTCACCTATTAGCCTGGATGGGCCCATGAGAAATAGGTCTAGGCTGGCATTTGCTCGGTTCTGTGTCTCCATAGAAATGGATCAGGAGCTCCCCGATAACATTGTTCTGTAATCTAAATTTGGAGAATGGAATCAACAAATAGAATATGAAGCTTTCAAGTTAAGATGTAGCAAATGCCACAAATTAGGGCATTTTGCCAGCAAATGTCCTGAACATACAGTTCAAAAGCTGGAAGATCTCCTAGTTATTCCTGAAGATCAAGAACAGAAACAGAAAGATAAAATGGATAAAGAACTAATATCTATATCAGAGGCTGGAAATAAGCGCTTGGAGGGGCGTTACAAGCTAAAAGAAAGGAAAAAAGGGTTTAAGGCGAAGAGACCACCGGTTTACAGAAAACTCTGGAAACCAAAGAAGCTGATTGAGCCTTAGCAAGGATTGGATCTGGGTTTGAATGAGGGAGAAAACAAAAGGGAGATGTCAGTGGATTCAATAATGAATCATTTGACTCCATATCCAGTAAAGCTGAACATGGAGATTGATGAAGAAAATGAAAAAGTTAGCATTTTTCTCTCATGCTTGGAAGAAGAGGAAGACAAAATCAGTGCCCAACAAAAGCTGCTAAGGCGTAGATCTATGGAGTAACTAAAAATGAGACAAGAAAAAGACAAATAGGATCTAGAATCCATTTCATGAGATCTAAAACAAGAGATTGAGGACACAGATGTGGGGGAGCTAACTCCTAAAAAGGATAAGCAGGCTGATATTACCACAGGAAAGGAGGATGGAGAAATTACCCCAATCAGTAAGGAAAATAATTGTGATAATGATGGATTCATCTTAGTGAAAAGAAAGAAAAGAGGTTCAAAAAGCCTAGAAGAAAAGTAGCTAGGCGGATGGGAAGCTTCCACCTCAAGAATCACAAGGGCCACTACTATAAGAACTACAAATTTTGGATTAACCTTTAGAAAAGGCAGGCCATCTAAGAGAGAAGCAAGAGAAAAAGAGACTGAAAAAGAAATTGTAGATGGTACACAGAGAATTCTGAGCCATCCAGCAAATGCATCTCCAAATTTTTTTTAATGAAGGTTATCTCTTGGAATGTCAGAGGCCTCAATGGAGGGCCTAAGAAAAGAATGCTTAAGGAAATTAAAATACCAAACAAACCTAACATTCTCACCACTAGAATGCAGCCTATTCTCATGGAGATCATTTCTCAACAATAGAGTGGATTCATTCAAGGAAGAATTATTCAAGATGGAATTATCATGGTTCATGAAACTATACATTCTATGGATAAAAGTAAAAAGGTGGGGATGACCATCAAACTTAACATGCATAAAACGTTTGACAGAGTCTCCTGGAGATTCATGGATGAGGTCCTGGCCAAATTTGGTTTTCAAAGCAAATTCAGAAAAATTATTCACTCTTGCATCCCTACCTCTAGATTCTCTGTGGTTGTTAATGGGGAACCTGTGGGCTATTTTGCCAGTAATAGAGGTATACAGCAAGGTGACCCAATCTCCCCTCTTTTATTCATTATTATGGCTGACAGTTTAAGTAGATCTATTTCCAAAGCTATTGACATTGGCATTCTAAAAGGCTTCCCTCCAACTACGGGTAATCAGATCTCCTCTCACCAGCAGTTTGCTGATGACACTTTGTTGTTACTAATGGATTCTATTATTGAAGAAAAGGCCATTAAAACTATCCTCAGATTTTATGAGGAAGCCTCGTGGCAAAAAGTTAATTTTGACAAAAGCTCTATTTATTTCTTCAATACTCCTAAGGAGAGGCAAAGAAAGATCACTAGTATTCTAGGATGCATAATTAATTCTCTACCAGCTACTTACTTAGGGTTACCTTTAAGTACTGGCAAGATTTCTGTGGAGGTATGGAATGATCTTATTAAGAAATTTCAAAGAAATTTGGCTGGCTGGAAAGGAGCAGTTCTTTCAAGTGCAGGTAAGTTTCTTTTGGTTAAAAGAATGCTTCAAAACCTGCCTATATACATTCTGTCAATGTTCAACATGCCTGCAGCTGTGATGAACAGTATTGAGAAAATCCAAAAACACTTTTTGTGGCATGGTACGGAGGATAGATTTAGATATCATCTTGTGGCTTGGGAATAGGTTTGTAAACCTAAGAGACTAGGGGGGTTAGGCATCAAAGATATCAATCATATGAGTACTGCCCTTACTGCAAAATTAGGATGGAGGCTTTTAAAAGATCACAGACCTTGGACAGAGCTGATTAAGACCAAATATATTTCAAATCAAAGCAAGATTTCCTTCATTTATGATAAGTCCCTTCCGAGTGGATCTATTTTCTGGAACAACCTTCTTCGCAGCAGACACATTCTCTCTCAGGGGTGCAACTGGAAGCTTGGAGATGGACAAAACATAAACTTCTAGACTGATAAGTGGATGGATTCTTACTGGATTTATGATTATGATCATATTAAAGACAGCTTGATTGCAAAGTATGGACACAAAATCTAGGGATACATTGAGAGGAATGGAAACAAAAGAAAATGGAAGCAGCTAAAAGTGGAGCATATTAATATTCAGGTTGATATTACATCTCTTCAGAATCAACTTTCTCTAATCCATATAAGTAATCAAAATCTTAAGGATGAGCTCATCTGGAAAGATTCTTTTGATTGGGATTACATTGTTAAAGCAAGATACAAATCTTTCTTTGCATCCATGGCAAATGAAATTAAGTGGCACAAATTGTGGATGCTAGAGCTAACTCCTAGAGTGAACTTCTTTTGGTGGCTTATTATTAATGGCAAGATCCTAACTAATGACAACCTCATCAAGAAGGGATTCATCATGCCAAATAGATGTTGCATGTGTCAGCATGAGGCTAAAGATATAAAGCATTTATTCCTCCATTGTGAGATTGCTTCCAAAATTTGGCATCTTGTTATTGTAAAATTCAATCTGAGATGGATTTTTCCCCTTACCTGCCCTCAGGCTTGGGAGCAATGGAACTCTTTGTTCAAGAATTGCATGGTAAAAAGGCTATGGCAGCTTGTTTTGCCCCACACTATGTGGAGAATCTGGAAGGCTCGTAATGATAATATTTTCAGAAACAATAGACAGGCTTGTAATAAAATATATAAGGAAATTATCATTTTTGTGTAAGATAATATTGCTAGATTTAAACCCCCTAAAAATAGACTCTACCCAGAGAATGAATAATGCATCCTGACTTAATGGAATATTGCCACTGTCAATAGAAATAACAATGGTACTGAAAAGAACACAGTCTGATGGATTAGACCCCCCATTGATTGGCACAAGTTAAATTTTGATGGGGCCTCTAAGGGCAATCCGGGTGACTCTGGAGGAGGGGGAATCATCAGGGATCAAAGAGGCTGTTATGTTTCTTCTTTTTCTGAGAGAATGGGTAGACAGACTAATCATTACTCCGAAGCCATGGTGGCTCTTTGGGGTATTAGACTTGTCAGAGATTGTAACATTCCAAATATCATAATTGAAGGTGATTCACTTAATATTATCAATCTTCTGAATAAAAAGCAACACCCCAGCTAGTCTATTAGGGATTTTATAGAAGAAGCTATTAATATATGTAAAAGCTTCGTTAATGTCCAAATCACCCACACATACCGGGAAGGAAATAGGGTCGCTAACAGTTTGGCTAACTTCGGTGTTAATAATCCCTTTCAAACTTGGATTGGCGGGGACGTTCTGCCCGCTCATGTCAATAAATCCATAATCATTGATTTTCATGGATGTGAAAATCATAACTAACGACTATTTTTTTGACGCTAAAGTGCAGATCCCCAAGTACATGTGGATGACATCACAAAATATTTGGATGATTGTTGCGATCTGTGTGGGCGGGGCTGTCATCATTCCTTAGTATAGGAGGAAAGCTGAGGTGAAGGGTAATAATAACAAGTGTAGCATAATAATTAAATCGGCTTTCACGGGAAGGAAAGATTTAAACTCCAAGTTCAAAGTTTGGCCTATTCCACACATTGATAGATATTTTACTGTTGAGAACAGGAAAAGGTGTAGGGGAAACATGGGGGGGCCGCCATGCAAAATCGAACTGACCCACAACCCTGAGTGGAAAGAGAACATGGAGCTGTGGGAATACCTGCAAATGGGGGGCCTGTCTAATTTCATCGAAAGGATCGAAGGCTTCGACCAGGACATCTCTATCAAGTTTTCCTGAGGTTGGAAGAACAAAACTGTCAAATATAATAACATGAAAATGGAAATCACATAAGAGCTCATAGCTCAGATCACAGGCCTCAGCCTGGAAGGCACAAAATTCTCAATAAAAAGGTAGATAGGGAGGTTGAAACCAAGAAATTTCTAGAAGAGGGAGAGAATATTGAGTTCATGACTGCTGGCCTCAAGGTGGAGTCGATCCCTGAACCATTTGTTTGACTAGCCAAAATGGTGGTCAGGTATGTTACCCTTGAAGGAAGATATGTGACTATACCTCAAAAACATCTGATTTTTCTGAATCATTTTCATAGAAATAACATTATCAGCTTTCCTCATTATCTGATTAACTCCTTGGAGAAATCCATAAGAGAAGTTCAAAGCCACTCTAGGGCTGTCCCTTTACACCAAGGCCTTATCCTTTTGATTCACTGCCATTTCTCCAACTGCCCTCCGATGAATCCTATCCCACCTCCCTCCTCCATACCTACTCCTACCCACACTGCTCCCACTACCCCCTGCTAAAAAGAAAGAATGAAGATGTGACCTCCAGCAAGAAAAGCAAGAGCCTCAAAGCCAAAATCCCTTCTTCCCAACGTGTCTTGAGGAGCCACAAGGATTTAGAACTAGCTAAAAGCCTTTTTCATATCAGTAGGCCGGTGGAGGAACCCAAAGAGGATGATTTTCTAGCTAGGGTGGACATATTATAAAAGGAGCTTTAAGAGCTCAAAGGAGCTATGAAAAACATGGAAAGAGCTAAGGGTAAAAGGATCCTTCAAACTGAGGAGGATGAGAGGGTTATTGGTGATATTTTTAAGAAACTACAGTCCCTGGATGGAAGATTGGGGAATGCTAAAAGCCAAAATGACTGCATATTGTCTGCCCTCAAAAGCATTTACAACTTCATTGAGCAACATGTCCACAGTGTTTGTAGTTTAAGCGGGATCAATGAGGATATATGGGGCCCTAAAGAGAAAAGGGACATTGCAATTGCCCAAGCTGATCTTCAAGACCCCTCTAAAGCCACTGCCATTGCCTTCTTCATGTCTCTGCAGGCTATCAAAACCAAAATTGATAGAGCCATCAAGTAAAGGGTTGTAATGTTGTTTTTTGGCTGCGATGTGGCTGTCTTCAGGCAGTTCTAGAGCTATTTTTCTATGGGGCTCCTTTTGTTGTTTCTCTTTTGGTTCCTTTTTGTTCTTGCCTTCTTTTCTCTGGATCTTTGTACGTTTAGATCCTGTTTTCTCCTTTATTGTAATATTTGGCTGTTGAGCCTTCCTTGGGTGACTATTCTACCCTTCTCTGGACTGCTTCTTTAATCTTTTCTATCTGGCTTTTGAGCCCTTTTGTATTTAGGGTATAGTCCCTTCAAAACTATTTTCCCTTAATAAAAAAATTTTACATAGATAGATATGAATATAATCAGTAATTTAACACAATAATTATATATAAATGATCATAATATGTAAGTATAATGACTTATCTGCTATAAGGGGAAACCTCAAAACCATGTAGTAAGACTCAAGTACTCAATGTGATGATAATATACTACTCTATAACTTATATATATACCATACTATGTTATGCAAGGAACTTATTTTTACCTGCTAAGCACATGAAATCCTAATTAAATATGTTATGACATGATAAGATATTATGTTATCCATATGTCACTTATCCATATCATGATATATGAACTAGGACTAAGGTCGTAAATCTCAATATCAATACCATATTCAATAACTAAATGGTTAAATAAAATTAGAAATTAATCAATAAAACATTCAAATTAAATATTCAAATATGTTATGTCTCAATAGATAATAAGAAACAAAAATTATCCTCAAATTCATAATTTCAAGGTAAACTATATGCCTTGGTTGTCTCATTCAAATGCCACAATTATCATGAAATGATATATAGATGATTACCAGAGTTATAAGTAATATCATTAATGTCAAGGGGAAAGTGCACCAAGTTGGGGGGCCAAAAAGTAGACCAATTTTTTAGTTGAAGAAAAATGTGAGTGCATTTTGTGAAAACGTGATCGCGTTATGAAGTATTAGGTTTGGTAATTACCAAGCATAAAACATGAGCACGTTATAATGTGCTCGCGTTCCTGTTTGCAATGTGGTATATTTATTTTTTAGGAGGGATATATTTACTAAAATAAATGGTTAAAGCATAATAAATTAGGGTCACTTTGTACCTTATGGAACTAGTCTCACAACTCCATCAGTCACAGTTTAGAAGATATTTTTTCATATTATAATATGGTCAGTACATAGGTATTTGTCAGGATTTCAGCATTCAGCCTAAATTCTTTAGGATTTAAATTTTACAATCGATGTCTATTTTAGGAAAGAGTGTATTCATTGTTTAGGTTTTGGGGCCTTTTGAATTGTTTAATAACATGTGTAGGAGTTTTAAATGTGTCAAAACTATATTTTATAAAATTCACAACTCCCAAAGGTAGCAACAATTACTCGAATATATGGACTCATGAAATTCCTTATAGCACAAAATAAATCAAAACACATATGTAAGTTTTTATTGATTAAAATTATCAAGGGAATGATTATCACGATGTCTTTGAAGGATTTAGAAACATCATGAGGATGATGGGTGCAATCAGAAAAATCATGAGGTCTGTGAAAGATATGAAACATCAAGAGCTTCATTGATATTCAAATAATCAAGGGAATGGTCATTAAGAGCATGATAAGATAATATCACCACAAGTGATAGTGGAAATCATCTCAGGGTCAAAAATAATGAATAATTTATGATAGTGTTTCTAAATAGTTAATCAATGTTAGGTAATGAACTCGCATCTTGTAAGTCAAGGAGGTAGAATTTACAGTGTTTCAATATAGTTTAGAGGTCAAGAACACGGAATTCATTATCAGACATTCATCCAAGTTTAATTTAGGGATCAATCCTTCTATAAGGTGGAGGAAACCTATCTCCATGAGGATAAATTGAGAAGGATGGTGTTTGAACATCATAAGCATGCTTCCACTCAGATGACATCTTGGGCAGAGAGGTGAATTATGATATTAAGAAGAGATCATTATGTTCAAAGGTGAAAATTAAGGCTCAAGGAGTGAATTAATGATCATCATATCTGGACTCTACCATTGTTAACAAATCTCTTTGAGAAATAAATCAAAATGAGCTAGTGAAGCTACTAAGGCATCCAGGACCATCATGTGTGAACGATGAAGAATTCACCTATTCTCATTAGACGGATATGAGAAATAAGTGTATGGTCATACTACATACGATTCCATTCAAGGATGATTTTTAATCCTAGAAGGGTAACAGGATGATATTCATATGGATATGTTTTCATGTGAATTTACTAATAAAAAAATTCAAAACTTAAACCATGAAAACCAAGCCACAATGTGAAATCTTGCTCCCAAGTCTTCTTGAATCCCTATCCAAGCTAATGTTCCTCTTGTGTCATGATCAAATTTTCCTTGAATTTATTCCTAATGCATTGGGTGAACATGTATAACTTTTTAAAAAAAATTAATAAGGTCCATTATTCCATTCATTTAAGTGCAGTAAAAGACTAATTCTCTAGCAAGCCTAGAAAGGACAATTTTGGCCATTTCAGAGCATGTGCGCATCCTCTGGGAGGGTTATGAAAAGGTATAAAGTATAGAAAGGTGGTATTTGAAATCCTTGAAGGTGTTGGTAGTATTTTAGGAAGATTTAGAAAAATATTTATCATTCAGGGATAGTCTGTTCAACAATGGGTCTTCGGGTGCAAGGAATGAATAGTCAAATTGTTAACCTTGACTTCTTCGGCCTATTCTAGGAGATTCATAATGAGTTAGGAGGAAAATAAGTAGGCACCAGAAATCTTAAATAATCCTTTACATTGTAGAAGCATCCATTTTTATCCAATTCCACAAAAGGTGATTCTAGCAATCATCTCATACTCTCAAGAAATGCATACCTCCAAAGAGAGTTTCTAAGAACTTAATTAGTGCTTGGTAATGAGCTCAATACATTGTGGAGGTCAGAAACATGTGATTAACCTTCAAATTCTAATTCCACATGGATAAATTTGATTAAAAGGGTGTTATCTATAACGGTATCAAAGTCTTCTTTGCATCCACATTTCAACCTTGCATCCACCTTTTAACACACCCATACACCTTACTCAAGCACACCTCAATTCTCCATTACTCCTTTATCCATCATCTTGCTAGATTTTAAACTATTAAATTTTTTCTCAAGCTGTAAATAGTCTTCTCAAGTTTGTTTTTCACCTTCACCTTGACTTTTACTCAATCTTATTTTCAATCATCTCATTTTGCTTACCCCTCTCCTAATCACTAATGCAAATCACTCAAATATTCCTATTTCACTTAAGGATTTTCATACAAACACT
The DNA here is from genome assembly GCA_019776745.2 of Taxus chinensis. Classification (NCBI taxonomy): domain Eukaryota; kingdom Viridiplantae; phylum Streptophyta; class Pinopsida; order Cupressales; family Taxaceae; genus Taxus; species Taxus chinensis. Next base: position 473,507,779 of record CM034154.1, read on the forward strand.
TACTCTCTCTAGACATCTTCATGGCACTGTACAAGACAATCAAATTAGGTCTAATTGATTAAATTTGTATAAGGATTCTCCCATGTTACTCAATGATTCAAAACATTATAACACCAATCCCTCAATGATAGATACAACTTCCTTATGAGTTTCTTTCCTATTCAAAATATTTCTTAAGGTTGTTCTTGATAGTCACAAGAAATAAGCACGATTGTACATATCTTAGTTTACCTACTAACCACAAAATAATTTATCCTTTTGCCCTGATTTTATGAGTCCTTAATGCCCTTATGCCTTATTCCAACTTATCAAAGACTCCACCAACTTCAAACACATGGAAAAATAATATTTTATAAAATTACATCCTTGCTAGCCCTCAAAATATGAATTCACACTACTAGATTGTATTTGCACATTGCTTTTCTTTTATTCTTATTCCAACTTGTACTAGGGATTTTGAAACTCTTGGTTTTCTCATTACCTTCCTAGACTCTTGTCAAGGACTCTACCAGTCATAAGTATTAAATTTTACAATGAATATTCTACTTTATTCCCTTAATACTGGGTACACATAGTTAGGATTGTGAACACAAATTTAATTTAAAAAATCCTCCATTAGATGGCTTATTACCTTTTCTTGAATTTTGTAACACCAAGTCCTCATGATCAATTCTCTAAAATAGACTCAAGGATTCCATTGAATCATTATGTTCATGCTACATACTACTAAACTTCTAAAACGGGGTATATTTTGGTCTGAGTAAGTCTTTCTATCTATTTTCTATTCCTTTCACAATGTGAGGGTTCCATGAAGCAGGTTCAACATCATTATAGATAATAAGACAATCTAAAACAAGATATTTTCACATGAAAATGCTTTGTAAAATAGTATTTAACGTCCAAATTTGATATCTCATTCTAAGAGGACTATCCAAATTAGCACCTAATCCTATAACATACCTAGATCTAGTTTAAATATTCAAATTATACATTTGGAAGGAAACTCCCTATTATTTTCTATGGAGTCCAAATGGACTAGTACATGCTATGACCATCTCAAGTGGACCCAAGACACCCCCAGTCACCTAATAAATCTAAAATTTAGTATTAACAAGATGCTCTAGCATCCCCAAAGGAATATTGTGCAGTGACTGAGAAGCCTTATTTTCAATTAAGGGTTTAGTTGTCATGCTTCAATTTTTTCAATTTCTAGGCTAGTTATTTTTTTCATTCTGGAGCTAATAAAACACCCTCCAGTAGATTTTAGGAAATATATTAAGCATCAAGAGGTGATGTTGTGGAATATTGGAAGTTTTGAAGGTAATTTAGGAAGCTTTAAGAAATTTTTTATCATACAAGGACTATCTACCCAACAACGGTATTTCTAAGTGCAGGGGAAAAACACTCTAATGATGAAACTTGACTTCTTTTTAAGATTATAGGATATTTGTAAGGATTTAAGATGAAAAAAAAATAGGCATTGAAAATATACATGAATCCTCTACATGTTGGAGACATCCATTTTTCTCTAAGGATTGAGGGTTTCATGAAGAATTTCAAAACGGTGAAGTTGACCCTTTTGGTTCCAAAACAACACTTCACCAATGTAACACTTCATGACACAAAAATAGGGAACTACCACTCAAACTTCATGATTATTGATGATTGATACCTCATGCTGACTCCTATTCCACCTAGACACCTATTTCTACCAATGTAACCTGACATCAATGACAACACTAATGACACTATGTCTAACACATGTGTTTTGATTTGTTAAGTATTATAAGGAATTTCATGAGTGCATCTATTTGAGTAGTTTTGGTTTCCTTTCAGAGTTCTAAGGTTTGTAAAATCTAATTTTAACACATCTAACACTCCTAAATATGTCAGTAAACAATCCAAAAGGCCCTAAAACCTAAACAATGACTATATTTTTTGCCAAAAAATACATCGATTGTAGAATTTAAATGTTGAAAGTTTTAGGCTGGAAATCCTAATAAATTTCTATGTAGTAACAAGATTAGATTATAAAAAATCATCTCCTAAACCATGACTCTTGGAGGTGTGAGACTAGTTCTATAAGGTGTAAAGTGGCCCTAGTTTCTTATATTTACTAAAATAAATTTAAAGTATAAGAAATAATAAAATATAAATAATAATAAATAAATAATAATTTAAACATTTATTTTTATATGTATAAGCCTGCCATAAACACATATAATGTCTATAGTCTAAGGAATGTGAGCGCATTATATAGCGCGCTCGCGTTATCTTAAATTATGCCCTCAAACCAATATTTAATAGGCTTGGAATTACTTTGGTTTCCTAAACCTGCGCCTCGGACTCGCAAAAAAAAAAAAACCTACGTGTTTTTGACAAACTATGAAAAAAATCACCCCCCACCATGATAAATCCTATACAAACATTTTCTATCTTTCTTAAAAATTTGCCTACAATGTCAAGAAAACTATCTTCTTTCTAAATATATACTTTTAATATTTTTCTAACTATTCTAAGGTTTCCATTTATATTTATTTATATTTATTTCAAGTTATTTATTTTATTCCTTTATTTTAAGGGATTGTAAAAGCTTATATTTTGTCATGTATCTTTTGATTCAGTCATCCAAATTGAATAAAACATATACAGTCAGAAAATAGGACTAATTCTACACATTTTTAAAAATGATCTAAATTTCAATATTTTTTGAGGTAGTTAGGGGGGGGGGGCACGATTGGATATCCCTTATTTTTCAAAATTTAAAATATTTTTACTTGAAAAATAATAAAAAGTTAAATTCTCACTAAAAAATATAAAAAAATTCTATCACAAACTAGATGTTCCTATCTATCTTTCTACTAAAGGTTTTTCAAAAATATTAAATCATGCTAAAAAAATGGGGGGCAGGGGCATGAGCGACTATCTACTATGTTTTTTTAAAAAAATGGAGCACCTATTGGTATTTTAGTTCTTTAACCCACTTACACTTAACCAAATTTTTAAATAGTATCTTAGAAACTAGACTCAAAATTCTATGATTCATGTTGTTATAACATCTTATAAAAACATACAGAAATGCAAAAGGATGTCCACGAGCGGGGAAGAGTTTTTGAATCTATTTGAGAGGGAAATTAATGGAAAGGAAATCCCACCTAGATCAAAGGATCAGTCGCCATATCTTGAGTAAGGAGAGATAGATGGAGGAGAATATCAAGTGGAAATGAGTACCCCCATAAAATCTCTAGACTCCTGGTTGAATAAATTTAGAAACAGTGGATCATCCCTGAAAAACTAAAAGTTATTTCTATAAGTGGTTAATGAGCATTCTTGAAGTACTCTTCAAATCCCAAACTTGCTTCTGTAATATACTACTAAAAATTTAAACAAATCTTTGGTGGGGAAGCTAGTGGGTGGGAGACCCAATATCAAGACGTTGTTAGAAGATGGGCTAAACTGAAGTAGATTCTAATAGGAAATTTAGAGGTAAGTGATCTTACTAATGTTTTTTTCCTTTTTATATTTAATACCCAAGAAGATATGCAGAAGGTTCTGGAAGGACCCCGGTTTTGGGGGAAATCTGGTTAGTTTCTTTGGAAGTGGGAACATATTGTCAACCCGGAAAAGGAAAATTTGAACCAATTTCCTATTTGGATACACCTTTCAAACCTTCCTTTGGAATTTTGTCATGAAGACATTGTGAAAGGCATAGAAAACTCTCTGGGATCTTTGGTCATAATAGATAATGTAACCAGACATATGACTAGACTTATTTGTGCATGTTTTTGTATTTATAAAATAACAGATAAGGATATCCCCAACAGTATAAAACTAAATTTGTGACTAGGGATTTGGGAGAAAAATATTAAAATGGAAATTTCCCCTATAAAATGATCCTAGTGAAATGGTAGGGGTCATTCTTCCTAGAACTGTAAGTTCAAGGTTTCCAAAATGTATATTCCAGTGCCAGGAAATGAAGGTAAAGGGGAAAAAGGGAAAGGCCTAATGCAAAGTGCTACCGATCACAGGAAAGCTTTCTCCAAAGATCTTGTAGAAGGATTTACTCCTTTTCAAATAAAGGAAAAGGTGGTTAACAAAATTTCTCCAATAAAATCTACCCTGGAAATGAATCAAGGAAAAAAATTACCCAAAAGGATATAGATTCAGGGAAACAAATGTGTTTAGACCAGTAGCTCTTTAAGAAAAATAAACCCAATCTAAGGAAATGAATTGCATTTCATGGAATGGTAGAGGGCTCAATATCCCTGTGAAATAGAGGATTCTCAAAGACATGATTGAAAGATAGAAAATTGATGTGTTAGCTGTGCAAGAAACTAAAATGAAAGAAGAACTTTTTTTAAGTTCATGCAAGTCTTTTTGGAATAATTCTAAAGCTTTTGCTATTAGTTCGAAAGGAGCTTCTGGAGGATTAGCTATGGTGTGGAATCTGAACCGTTATGAAGAAACTCTTTTGGTAAAAAGAGATAATCATTTGGCGGTGATGATGAGAAATCTTGAAAACAAAAGTATATGGGTTTTATCTAACATTTACACTCCTAACCTTCATAAAGAAAGGAAAAATATTTGGCATCACCTTATCTCTCTTAATTATTCTATCAAACGTTCAGGATGGATTGTTATGGGGGATTTCAATACCCCCTGGGATCTGATGGAAAAAGAGGAGGATCTAAGGAGTTTATAGCTGGCATGGAGGATTTTAATGAATTTATTACTTCCTCAAAGATCCATGATATTGATCTTAAAGCCAGTAGTTTCACTTGGTCTAATATAAGATTTGGTACACAACATATTCAAGTAATATCAAGGATAGGGTTTTGGTCTCAGAGGAGTTGTTAAATCAGGACATCTCTCTTTTCTCTCTTCCACAGATAGGTTCTAATCATAACCCAATTCTCTTACAAATCAAGAGTCCATCTAGAAGAAGAACCCCCTTTCGATTTGAGAAGATGTGGCTCCATAGTGAGGAGCTTAAATTCCTCTTAAATAACTACTAGAAAATAAAGGTTAAAGGAACAATGATGTATAGACTATCCAAAAAACACTAGAATGTTAAAGTTCACCTCAAAGCTTGGAATAAGAAGATCTTTGGAAATATTTTTTTGAAGAAAATGTAAATCAGAGATGAATTATAGATTGTCCAAAGATAGGCTGAGAGATGGTATTTCAAGATGGATATAGAGGACCATGAAAAGGAAATTTCCCTCCTGGCGGAATACCAAAACATCTTGGGCAAAGAGGAAATTTTCTAGAAATAAAAATCTTGAATTACATGGCTAAAGGAAGGGGATAAAAACACAAGTTTCTTTCACTTGTCTACTTTAAAACGTAGAAGATTCAATAGAATTAATAAAATTGGAAAAGAAGAGGGTTTAACGGTGGAAGAAAAAGAAGAATTAAATAAAGAGGCTATTTCCTTCTTCCAAAACCTTCTTACTAATAAATGTGCTCCTAATTTGATTAAAGAGCACGACTTCTTAAAGTGCATTACTCCTTTGGTTTCTAATGAAGATAATTTGATGATTTCAGTGATCCCTTCAATGGAGAAAGTGGAATTCACTGTAAAACACCTCAGTCTTGACAAGGCTCCTAGTTTGGATGGATTCCAAGCCTTCTTCTTTCAACACTTCTGGGACATAATTGAAAAAGATGTCTATGAGGCTATGAAAGAATTTTTCAGACAAAAAGTTATGCTAAAAGGCATGAATTGTACCTTTCTAACTTTGGTTTTGAAATGTGATAATGCCATGGAATTAAAATATTCCAGACCTATAAGTCTTTACAATACATCCTATAAAATTTGCACAAAAATTCTAGCCCTTCGTTTGGAACTTATCCTCCCCTCTATCATTTCTGATCAACAAGGGGGTTTTGTCATAGGGCACCAAATCCAGGATGGGATCATCACAATAAAAGAGACTATTCACTTGGCTAAACTCATTAAGAAGGTAGCTTTATTTTTAAAACTGGATATGGACAAATCTTATGACAGGGTTTCATGGTGCTTGTTATCCAAAATGTTCCCCTTGCTCATTTTGTGGCTAACTCCTTTCATTCTTCCCTCTCTTGTGCCTCATTCATAATTTTTTACTTTTTAGGCACTCAAGACCATCTAGAAATGGCACCATTGGATAAAGATCTTTCTCAGCTTTCCGGAAAGGTAAAGTTTTCCTCCTAACTCCATGTATTTTTGAAGTTATGGCTCGGTTGAGTTTTTGTGGGAAATTTTCCGATGAAAGGCATGCAGCCAGTAAAATGGTGCCACATGTCCAAGGAAGTGGCAGGGGTCGGAGGAAAACTTGGATTTTTTACCAAGTGTTTGGAAAAGTTTTCAAAAGGAATATTTTTCCCCGTAGGCCCGCCGTCCAATTGGATTGCGCCACGTGTTCAAAGGGGAGAAAATTAAAATTTTTGACTAAGTGTTGGCGCCATGGAAAATTCAACAGGAAAGGCCTGTGCCCAATCACGTTTTCCCACGTGTCTAAGGAAGTGGCGGGGGTCAGAGTTTTGGAGGGCAGAGGTGAAGTTAAAATTTTGGCAAAATATTTTGCGAGGGCTCAAAGCCAAATTTTTCCCACAGGGCCCACATCCAATGGCCTCATGCCATGTGTCTCAAGACCCACGGATTGCGGGGGGAAATTTAAAATTTTGTCGAAGTGTTTGGGAAAAAGGGAAAGGAAAATTATTGGCCTGTAGCCCCGCCGACTAGTCAAGGCCCGCCACATGTCCATGGGCACGCGGACCAACAAAGTGCGGGAGAAGATTGGGAATTTTTCCCAAAGGGATTGCACAAAAGGAAAAATGTTTGCCTAAGGCCCGCATCAAATGAGATGCTTCCATGTGTCTCGAACCGGCGGAAGGGGGGAAAATTTAGGAAATTTTCACAAAGGAAAAAGGAAGGAAATTTCAAAGGAAGAATCGCCCCCCCAAATGCGAGCCAATGGGATCTCGTCACATGTCCGGTGGCGGAAAAAAATATAGGAAAGGCCCACAGATAAAAGGGAAAGGAAAATCCTGCAACTAATGGGGTTCTGCCATGTGTCCAAGTCAGAAAAAAAGTCAAAAGCGACAGAAAAATTCAGGAAGAAATGCCCGTGGTGAATTCAGGAGGAAATTTTCCAATGGCTAAAACGATGGAAAATTTAAAAGGAGATGCCCATGCCTGAACATGCCACGTTACACCCAGAATGGTAGAGCATGGGGATTTTTTGGGAAATTTTACCAAATACAAAAAAGGTGGAAAATCTCAAAATTTTCACCCGCAAATCCGTTTCGGCCCTGTTCTGCCCGAAAATTTCAAACAGCCATATCTTTCGATCCAGAGCTCAGTTTTTCACGTTATTTATATCAATGGAAAGATGGTGAAATTATCTACAAGATTTCAGGGTCATTTTTGTATTTTAATAGAGTTTCGAGAGAGAAAATTGAAAAATTCCTCTGGCATGTGGTCATGGAAAGAAATGATGTTTCAACCACCATTTTTAATGAAGAATGGCTCGCATTCTCTCCCATCATGGCAAAAAATGTCAGGGGATGGGCCTGTAAGGATGCCCATGTTGTTTGATTGCATTTTTGGTCAGTGGTTGAAGCTCTCCCACATTTTCTGGCATTTCTCTCTCTTGGGGTCAGTGCTTGCATTGTAAAAGCCAAAATTGATTCATTTTTGAGAGAGGAGACACTTTTTCAGCTCTGTAACTTCTATTTTTCTTCCCTTTTGGAAAAATTTGTGGAAATTTTTACCTTTCCATGCAATACAGCACCCCTTTTTGGCCTCTTGGTCACTGTAATGCATTGTATTGGATCTGGAATGATAATGTATGCTCTGTGATTAAAATCCCTCAATCCTTGCATATATTTACCATTTTTCCCTGATCTTTCATTACATCTTGAGCAATTTTTACATGCTTTGTGATGTGTTTTCTTATGGATTGTGTATGTATTTCAGTATTAGGTGTCTTCTACTCCTTAGGTGCATCACCTCATTAGCATTAGTCTCATTTTCTTGCATTCCCTATCTTTGTCCCCTTGGAATTTAGAGTAGGAACTAGGAATTTAAACCTCTGCAACTTGTAAGTGATATATCTGATCAGGGGAGTTGAGGATCTAGCCTCTAATTTGGAGATTCCTCTCCCATTTTTCAAGTCCCACACTTGGGGAGAGGATTCAATGTTGTGCAATCACATTGGATGTCCAAAATGTCAAGCTGGCAATCTGATCAACATCTAGGGGTGCTGCTGATTTGCAACAATAGTTTTGTCACGTCCGGTGGGACCTTAGAGGTAATCATCTTCATTGCAACAAATTTATGTGCATTTTTTACAATTTTCTTGCTTGAAAGAGCCCTAAATAGCACATCTAGTGACTCCAAGGAAGAAGAATCAACTGGTTTTAGCAGTGCAGACCTGAAAACTCATGAGAAGAATCACCACAAGGTCAAGAGATGGAAAAGAAGAGGGTTTGTTTGATTATCTACAGTTATCTCCAAGGAGAAGGTAAAGAGGGAGGATAATTCAAAGGTCTCCATCTCCACCAAATAGAACTCTATCAACTCCTCCACCTGGGAGGCCTTTCATTCAATCAACAAGGGTTCTAAGGCCAATCAGAATGGCACAACACAACCCCTATGTCAATTTCACTGGCAACAACCCACTTGCTCTTAATGTACAGAATCCAATTCCAGTTGCAGCACTGAAGACCATCCCATACTTTACTGGAGAAAATCATACCACTCCTGGTGATCATTTCAAGGACATTGCTAACATTTGTGTAATCCATGAGATCAATGAGATGCAAGTTGCTATCAAACTATTGGCATCTTCATTCAAAGGGAAAGATTTGCAATGGTTTAGGAGTCTTGCCTCAGGTTCTATCCAAAATTGGAACCAGCTATGTATAGCCCTCCATGAGCAGTTTGGAGAAAAGGGAGAAAACTTGTCCCTTTTGGAACAGCTGACAATCATCAAGAGAGCTCCCAATGAGCAGCTGACTGACTTCAACTTCAGGTTTCAAATGACTTGGGAGAGAATTCCAGTGGCAGTAAGGCTAGCAGTAGAAGGTGCTTTTCTATATTACCTTAAAGCTTTAAATTCTGATATTTCTATGTTGATTCAATCCATGGGAGGAACAACTATCCCTATTGCTTATATAATTGCCATTAAAGCTGAAAATTGCTTGATTCAAGCTGGAAAGCTAGCTCCTAGGCCTCCAATGTCATTTTTTCCAAGTTTAGAGAGCCCAAATACTAGTCAAGTACCTATTTTAGCCCCTATTCCCACTCCAAGAAATCAAAATTCAAGTGAAGCTTCTACTTCATCTCCTAGTGCCTCAAATGAACTTCAAGAAGTCATGAAGCAATTGTAAAATTTAGGTAATGAGCTGGTTACACTCAAGAGGCAGCAACCCCAAGGTTTTAGACCTCCTTTCTAGCCTCAATCTCAGCCTAACAGGCAGCCATACCAACCTCAAAGACCACCCAATCCAACTGTAAATCAAAATAAAACAAGACCTCCTGCCAACAGACCATTTTAGCCCTATAATCACAATGCTATATTTGCCTCTAAGGCGTTAGTGCCAGTGCAAAACAACATAGCTCAAGATTATGATTGGTGTTTCCCATGCAATGAACCTCATTAGTCTATGTGTTTCAACGGTGCTTTAAATCAAGCATTAATGGTGACTACAACTAGTGTGGAGGGTGAAGGGAGTCAAGGAAATAACCAACAACCAGAAACCTTCTAGCAGCAATCAACTCCAAATGATACCACACTTGTAAACTGGTAGGTAGAAGATTTTTGTGGCATGAATCAAACAATTCCCCAAAGTTTTGTAGCCAACACAAGGTCAAAAAGGAGAAATTTGGGTGAAGAACAACCATTGGCTCCAATTAATCCACAATCTTCTATCACTCCACAAATTATTGGCAAGCAAAATGCAGCTCCAAACACACAAGGGCTGCCTAAGACAGCTCTTAGGCCAACTCAAATGCCAGTTGTTTCTTCCCATGTGCAAGGAATGAATGTGCAGTCCAAGGGATAGCAGAGAGATGCTTCATCCCCATTCAACATCATTGATCAGATGAAGAAGACAAATGTAAACATATCAATTTGGGAATCACTATCTATCCCAGGCCAAAGAGATTTGCTACAAGCTTCCATGAAGGACTGGTCAACTTCAAATCAGCAAGTCCAAATACAAGAGAAGGTGCTCACAAATTCTACCTATCCTGAAGGGAATCATGGAGGATAGCAAGGTAAAATGTTGAAGCCCCCTCCATTATATGTTCCATTGATCATTGGAAACCAATTAGTACACAATAGCATGATTGATTCCGGGGCAAGTAATTCAGTAATGCCCAAGCAAATAGCTGATCAGTTGGGAATTCAGTATGAATTCATATCCAAAGGGGTAGTGCAATTGGATGGGACAGCAGTAACAATAGTTGGAGTGATAAAAAACATTAGTCTTACTTTGCATGCATGCACCAACATTGTTGTTTTATAAGATGTCTCAGTAATAGATATTCCACCACTCTTTTCCCTATGTCTATCAAGAGATTTCACAGCCAATATTGAAGGTTACTTATCTACTGATTGGTCACACATGTTGTTCAGGACAAGATATGGAACTAAAGCCACAATCAGATCTGAGCCTATTACAAACTTTCATATTGATCCTTACACTCCAAGTCAGATCAATGCTAATTGTTCAGCGTTTGATCAAGAGGATTATCCAAGCACTCATGAAACTAACACCAAGGTAAGAAGCATCCCAGATCTAACTCTTAATGAATGGTCAAACAAGGTGCATGCTTTTGATCCTTATCAAGAAATAAAAGAATATGAGCTACGAGTCTATTGCATGCATGAAGAAAATAATACTATTCCTAGCATCACCAAGCCAAACCACGAGGATGACAATGAGGTATGGCAGTTGTTTTTTGATGGATCAAGGAGTAGACAAGGTGCAGGAGGGGGAGCTATGCTTGTTTCACCTCAAGGAGTTAAGTATTATTTAGCCTTTAGATTTCAGTTTGCATTCTCTAATAACATTGCTGAATATGAAGCCTTGATACAAGGATTGCATTGGTCAATCAAGAGAGGAATAAATAACTTGCAAGTCTTTGGTGATAGTGAGTTGATTGTCAATCAAGTTAAGGGGCACCATGATGTCAAGAACGATCTACTCAAGTGCTACAAAAATAGGGTGTGCGACCTCATTGAAGATTTTGAGGGATTTGGCATAAAATCCATTCCTAGAAAAGAGAACCAAGCTGCTGACAGGCTTGTAGTAGTTGGAGCAGCCTTTGACATTGTTGAAAGCATCCAAAAATAAAAGGTGCAGCCAAACATCCATGTGATTGTAAGGCCTTCAATGCCAAAAAATAATGTAAGTTGGTAAGTGTTTGAAAATGACCAGTAAATCATCCATTTCTTGTAAGAAGAGGCTGAGTTCTCAGCTAAAAATTAGGAAAAGTTGGAACAACAGTATGGTGACCAAGTGGTACAGCTGAGAACCAACAAACTACCCAAAGGAATTATTACTTTGGAGTCCATTTTCAATCCTAATGATCAATTTAGGAAGGAGAAATCAAACATTCAAGTCAAGGGAGAAGATTCAGTGTCCATCTTGGTGGAAGAAGGCAAATCACTCTGAGCTGGTAAGGTGACAACTGAACAAGAAAGGTATGAGTTCATACAATTTTGTCAAGAATTCCCTAATGTGTTTTCTTGGAGCTATGAATATTTGAAAGGTTTCAATCCCAAGTTGTCTCAACACACCATTGAATTAGATCCAATTACTAAACCCATCAGACAAAAACAAAGGTTAGTCAATCCACACATGGAGCCTCTCATGAGAAATGAATTGAATAAGTTGATAGAATCAAGAATCATATTCCTTATCAAGCATTCTAGTTGGGTGGCCAACTTGGTTCTAGTCAGAAAGAAGAGTGGGGAAATCAGATTGTGTGTTGACTTCAGATATTTGAATAGAGTATCTCTCAAGGATCATTATCCACTTCCTTCCATGGAGTAGATTTTACAAGTTGTTGCTAGCTCTGAGAGGTTTTCATTACTTGATGGCTATTCAGGGTATAATCAGATTATGGTGAAAGAAGAAGATCAGTTGAAGACAGCCTTTACAACCAAATGGGTAACTTTTGCATATAGGAAAATGCCATTTGGGCTGTCCAACGCTGGAACTACTTTCCAAAGAGCAATGGACATGGCGTTCAAGGATTTGATTAACAGCATGGTGCTGATATATCTTGATGATATCACTGTTTTTTCAAAAAATGCAGCAGACCATCTCTTTCATTTGAGGCAAGTGTTCCAAAGGTGCAGAAGATTTGGAGTATCCTTGAATCCTAAAAAGTGTATTTTTCTATCTAATGAGGGAAATCTCCTTGGAAACATTGTCTCCAAAGAAGGATTAGTAATTGATCCAGAAATACTTGAAGCCATAAGATCACTACCATTGCCAAGCCACAAGAAGGCCCTTCAAAGTTTCTTGTGGAGAATAAATTTTGTTTGTAGATTTGTCCCAAATTTGTAGCCCTAGTCAAGCCTATCACCAATATGTTGAAGAAAATCATGGGTTTCAAATGGACAGCAGAGGGAAAAGAAAGTTTTGAAGCAATCAAAGAGGCCATCTCTCAAGCCTCAACTCTTATTAACCTAGATTTCTCCAAGGATTTCATCCTCTATGCATTTGGGGGTGATGATACTATTTCTGCAATCTTGGTACAGCAAAACAAAGACAATGATGAGCAGCCAATTGTTTTCTTTAGCCAAATCCTGGAGGACTATGAGGTGAGATATTCTTTCATTGAGAATCATGTTCTTGCAGTAATCAGGAGATTGAAGAAATTCAAGCATCTAGTCTCAAACAACAAGGTTCAATTGCTGGTTTCTCATGTGGGAGTTAAAGACTTCCTCCTCAACAAAGACTTGAATGAAAAGAGAGTAGGCAGGATTACTCGTGTCATGGAGTATGATATTGAGATCAAAGTCACCAATTTGGTCAGAGGAAAAGGATTGTGTGAGTAGCTGATTTTGAGCAAACAAAAGGAAGCATGCAATGAGAAGGAGGCTATTTTGGAATTGTAGGATAGCCATGAGTAAGGAAGCACTCAAGAAGAGAATGATGATTTCCTCACTCCTTGCTAGACCCAAGACATAATTCACTTCCTAAACATAGGTCTATGCCCTCCAGAGATGAACAAGACCAAAAGAAGACACTTCAGATTGCAGATTCCGCATATGCCCTTGTTGATGGCATTTTATTCAAAAGGGATGTGAATGGAGTGCTTCTGAGATGCATTGGTACAAATCAGATTGATAGGGTATTGGAAGAGTTCCATGGTGGATCAGCTGGTGGTAATTTTGCACCAAGAGTGACATCTCTAAAGAACATGAGGGCTGGAAATTATTGGCCCAAGATTTTTAGTGATTGTTATGCATGGATCAAGAGATGCAAGAATTGTGCATTCTTCACAGGTAAGGAGAAGCTAGCTTCCCTTCCATTGCACCCAATTTTAGTTGACCAACCATTCATGCAATGGGGTTTGGACTTCATTGGATTCATAATCCCAATTCAATCCAAGGGCACAAATGGATTTTAACAACAACAGATTATTTCACCAAGTGGACTGAAGTAGTGGTACTCAAGGAAGCAAATGAATCTAGCATCTTAGACTTCTATGAGGGAATAACAACCAGATTTGGCATACATGCTACAATAATATTAGATAATGCATTGGCATTCATTGGGTCGAAGGTGACTGAATGGACTGTCAAGAATGGGATCTACCTAAGCACTTCATCAAATTATTACCCTCAGGGTAATGATCAGGCTGAATCTACAAACAAGAACTTGTTAAGGATCATTAGGAGAAATCTTGATGAAAATCAGAGATCTTGGCATACTAAGTTGAAATCAGCCTTATGGGCTGATAGGATAACTCCTATAATATCTACAGGTAACTCCCCATTCAAGCTTGTTTATGGAAGAGAGTCAATTTTTCCCATGTCACTTGAGTTGCCAACATTGGAACTCATGAAATAGTTGGAGTTGTTGGAGTTTAAGCCCATGGAAGTTAGATATGCAGAATTGATGGAGCTCTAAGAAATAAGAAATCAAGCATCCCAAGCAATGGAGAAGGATCAAGCTTTGATAAAGAAGACCTTTGATAGGAAGTCCAAGAATAGGTCTCTCCAAGTTGGATATCTAGTGTTAAAATGGGATGCAGACAGAGTAAAACTGGGAAGACATTCAAAATTTGATGCCATTTGGAGTGGCCCATACATGGTCACAAAGTGTAAGGATAGCAATGCTTTCTAATTGTCTTCATTGGATGGCAAAGAACTATAGATTCCAATCAATGGAATCCATCTAAAGAATTTCTACTGAAGGGAATTATCCACCTTGTACATATTAGCTTAGGTTTTCATTCCTCCAAGTGCTTATGCACATTGTTTTGTTATAGATTAGCTTTGCTTTCCCTAAGTGCTTTGGCACAAGATTGTTATTCCTGGAAATGTGTCTTGTAGGCCTTGCTCCAATCAGATGATGTTCCACCCTCCATCTTCCTCCTTGTAGTTTTCTAGTCATTTGGGTTACCAAGCAGAGAATTTTATCACTCCATGCCCAATGGATTGCTTCAAACAACTGGTAACTTCATCCAGCAGGTAGATGACCCCTTTGAGTCGCCAAAATTGCTATCCAAAATGTGCTCCTTGCTCATTTTGTGGATAACTCCTTTCATTCTTCCCTCTCTTGTGCCTCAGTCATAATTTTTTACTTTTTAGGCACTCAAGACCTTCTAGAAATGGAACCATTGGATAGAGCTATTTCTCAGCTTTCCAGAAAGGTAAATTTTTCCTCCTAACTCCATGTATTTTTGAAGTTATGGCTCGGCGGAGTTTTTGTGGGAAATTTTCCCATGAAAGGCCCGCAACTAGTAAAATGGTGCCACGTGTCCAAGGAAGTGGCAGGGGTCGGAGGAAAACTTGAATTTTTTACCAAGTGTTTGGAAAAATTTTCAAAAGTAATATTTCACCCCACAGGCCCGCCGTCCAATTAGATTATGCCACGTGTCCAAAGGGGAGAAAATTGAAAATTTTGACTAAGTGTTGGCACCATGAAAAATTCATGAGGAAAGGCCCGCACCCAATCACGTTTTTCCATGTGTCCAAGGAAGTGGTATGGGTCAGAGTTTCAGAGCATGGAGGTGAAGTTAAAATTTTGGAAAAATATTTTACGAGGGCTCAAAGCCAAATTTTTCCCATAGGGCCTGCATCCAATGGCCTCATGCCATGTGTTTCAAGACCCACGGACCGCGGGGGGGAAGTTAAAATTTTGAAGTTTTTGGGAAAAAGGGAAAGGAAAATTATTGTCCTGTAGTCCTGCTGACAAGTTAGGGCCCGCCACGTGTCCATGGGCACATGGACTAGCGGAGTGTGGGAGGAGATTGGGAATTTTTCCCAAAGGGATTGCGCAAAAGGAAAAAATTTTACCCAGGGCCCACATCAAATGAGATGCCACCACATGTCTTGGACCAGCAGAAGGCAGGGAAAATTTAGGAAATTTTCCCAAAGGAAAAAGGAAGGAAATTTCAAAGGAAAAATCGCCCCCCCAAACACGAGCCAATGGGATCTCGCCACTTGTCCGGTGGCGGCAAAAAATACAGGAAAGGCCCGGAGAAAAAAGGGAAAGGAAAATCCCACAACCAATGGGGTTCCACCACATGTCCAAGTCAGAAAAATAGTCAAAAGTGATGGAAAAATTAAGGATGAAATGCCCGTGGCAAATCACCTGCTGCCACGTGTCTTCAACTCATTGGCCCGGTAGAGATTTTTTGGAAAATTTTCCAATGGCTAAAACGATGCATAATTTAAAAGGAGATGTCTATGCCCAATCATAACATACCACGTGGCACCTAGAATGGTGGAGTGTAGGGAATTTTTGGGAAATTTTCCCAAATGCAAAAAAGGTAGAAAATTTCAAAATTTTCACCTGCCAATCCGTTTTAGCCTTGTTCTGCCCTAAAATTTCAAATGGCCATATTTTTCAATCCAGAGCTCGGTTTTTCATGTTCTTTACATCAATGGAAAGATGGTGAAATTCTCTACAAGATGTCAGGGTCATTTTTGTATTTTGATGGAGTTTGGAGAGAGAAATTTGAAAAACACCTCTGGTATGTGGTCATGGATAGAAATGATGTTTCAACCACCATTTTTAATGAAGAATGGCTCGCATTCTCTCCCAGCATGACAAAAAATGTCAGGGGATGGGCCTGTAAGGATGCCCATGCTATTTTATTAAATTTTTGTTTGGTGGTTGAAGCTCTCCCATGTTTTCCCACATTTCTCTCTCCTGTGGTCATTGCTTGCACTGTAAAAGCCAAAATGGATTTATTTTTGAGAGAGGAGACACTTTTTCAGCTCTGCAACTTCCCTTTGTCTTCCCTTTTGGTAGAATTTGTGGAAATTTTTACCTTTCCATGCAATACAGCACCCCTTTTTGGCCTCTTGATCACTGTAATGCATTGTATTGGATCTGGAATGATAATGTATGTTGTGTGATTAAAATCCCTCAATCCTTTCATATATTTACCATTTTTTCCTAATCTTTCATTACATCTTGAGTAATTTGTGCATGCTTTGTGCTGTGTTTTCTTTTGGATTGTGTATGTATTGTAGTATTAGGTTTCTGCTACTCCTTTGGTGCATCACCTCATTAGCATTAGTCTCATTTTCTTGCATTTCCTATCTTTTTCCCCTCGGAATTTAGAGTAAGAACTAGGAATTTAAACATCTGCAACTTGTAAGTGATATATCTGATCAAGGGAGTTGAGGAACTAGCCTCTAATTTGGAGATTCCTCTACCATTTTTCAAGTCCCACACTTGGGGAGAGGATTCAATGTTGTGCAATCACACTAGATGTCCAAAATGTCAAGCTAGCAGTCTGATCAACATCCAGGGTTGCTGCTGATTTGCAACAACAGTGCTTTCTAGAAAAAATCCTTGATAGTTTTTACTTTGACGTGCCCTTTAGAAATATGGTTACAACATGTATCTCTAATGCCTGGTTTTCAATTCTCATTAATGGGAACACCTTTGGTTTTTTTCCTATCTCTCAAGGTTTGAGGCAAGGGGATCACCTTTCCCCTTTCCTCTTCATTATTATGGTGGAAGCTCTAAGTAGAAGACTAAATGTTCAAACTGAAAGTGGCTTCATCAAAGGGATTTCCCCGGAAAAGGAGATGGGAAAAGTGACTCACTAGAATTTTTTTGATGACACTTTCTTGGTGGGGGAAGCATCAGTTACTTGGACCTAAGAAAATAAAATCTACTTCTTGATGACTATATGGAAGTTTCAGGAGAGTTGGTAAACTTTAGAAAAATCTCTCTCTTCTTCCTTAACACCATATACATCCATTATAAGAAGATAACTAAAATTATGGATTGTGACTATAAATCCTTCCACACCTTTTATTTAGGAATTCATCTTGGGGACAAGAGACCCTCTAGTTTGGAATGTAATTTATTAATTGAAAGGTTTGAAAGGAAAATTGTCAGGATGAAAAGCTAATTTTTTATCTCAGGCTGGAAAAATCACCCTTCTCATCAGCTCTCTTTAGTGTCTCTTGGTGTATGTCATGTCCCTCTATCAACTTCCTAGAGGTATTGGGGAAAGACTGCAAAAAAATACAAAAACATTTCTTATGGAGCGGCACAAAAAGAAAAGAAAGAATCCCATTTGTGGCTTGGAATAGAATTTGTAAACCCAAAAAAATAGGGGGAATTGGTCTTAGAGATTGGAAAAAAATGAACAAATCCCTTCTTGCAAAAAATGGTTGGAGGTTAATAAAATAAAATGGAGTTTGGACCATAATTTTAAAGAAAAAATATTGGATGGATGTTATGATAAAAGATGGATTTCTAAATAGGAGTCCTTCAATGGATCAAGCATATGGAAAGCTATAAAGTGGGCCAAAGAAATTTTGGCTATGGGCAGTAGGTGGAAAATAGGAAAAGGAAATAAGATATGTTTTTGGAAAGATAAATGGGCTAGGAATTTTATCCTTAAAGAAAAATTCCCCCAAATTTCTAGACTGCTCAAAGATAAATATGGGGAAATACTAAAAAATTATATGGCTAATGAAGACAACTTTCAAACTTGGAAACTCATGGAATTGGACAGACAAGATTTCAATGAACACTTGAGTAGGCTCAATGATTTTCTAAAAAATTATGTGTCTTCTAACAACAAGGACTAAGATAGAATTTTTTGGGACAAAGAACAAAATGGTAATTTCTCAGTCAAATCTACGTACTCTCTTTTATTTGAGGGAGAAACTAGACAAGAATACTTAAATGATGGTTAGATTTGGAACAAGAACATAACTCCCAAGGTTAATGTTTTTAGTTGGCTCTCAGTAATAAATAAAATTCTTACTGTAGATAATTTTACTAAAAGAGGATTCCAAATGGTTAATAGATGTGTTCTTTGTGAAGTGAATATGGAAAATATGAACCACCTATTCTTGGAATGTACTTATGCTCATCTAATGTTATCTTAAATTCTAGAATGCTTCTTACTTTACAGGGTAATCCCTAAAGAGATCAAGGGATGCTTAGAATCAATGGAAATGTCCTTTCTTTAGTCAAGGGCTAAAAAATCTTTGAGGTCATGAGCTTGGGTCACCTATGGTGGGAAATATGGAAAGAAAGAAACAAAAGGATATTCAAAAATCAAGAAACTTCCCATTAGATTGACTATAAAAAATCTCCTATAGGCTGTTAGAAATAATTTTTCTATCCTTAGGAAAAATCAAATGGAAATCCTAGACAATGAACAACACATTTTAAAGAATTGGAATATTATTGGTGACCCAAAACCTAAAATGACTAATCCTCGTGTTGGGTTTAAGTGGAATCCTCCTAGGGAATGTTTTTTAAACTCAACTTTGATGGGGTAGAAAAAGGTAATCCTGGGAAAGCAGGGGTAGGAGGATTCTTTTGTGATTCTCAAGGAAGATTTCTTCTTTCCTATTTCTTTAACCTAGGCCATCAATCAAAAAATGTTGCAGAGGTTATTACGTTGTTCTGGGGAGTGAAGTTAGCAAAGGAGAAAGGATTAAAACACCTTGAAGTGGAAGGGGACTCTTTGTATATCATCTCATGTTTGAAAGGAAAATACCAACATGTCATTTCTGTTGTTGACTTCATCAATAAAATTAAACTTATTTTATCCTCTTTTGAGGTTATATCCTTTCAACATGTGTATTGTGAAGGAAACACTCTCACAGATTTTATGGCCAATATGAGGGTGGACGCAAGGGTCTTAAGGTGGTCAAGGATCTTAACAAGATGCAATCCAAATTTAAATGACATCATGAAAAGGGAAGGAGTCCCTAATAATACACAAAAAAATTAGGAGGTACTAAATCCTCATGCTCGTGACATCACTTTCTCATGAGTCCCAGAATCGTACAAATTTTCCTTTCAAACCATAGCAACGGAAGGTCGGATATTTTTTATTTTTGGAAGTGGGATGATAAGATTAGGGAAGGCAGCCATCCTCAGAATAGAAATAATAACATGTTTAGAAGAATGGTGGGTGATTTAGTGTGAACAAAACCTAGCAAGAAACATGAGATATCCAAATAAGATGAGATCTTGCTTGAAAAGGTGGGATGTTACCCATCTTCAACATATTTGATGGATTCAATGAAAATTTGAGTGAAGATATGGTGAAAACTTGGAAACAAGGCCATGTTGAGGTTGGAAAATTCTCCTTCACCATTACCCCCAATCTTATTGCCAAAGGTGACGGGTTTGGCTCAGGAAGGAAGATGTATATACAAACCAAACTCAGACTATAGCCTAGAGATTGACTACTTTATACAAGGTAAGGGTGTGTCTATCTCTCTCCATAATGGTTATGCTTGAGGAAATTTTTCCCCTCCTTTTGAAGAAAAAGCTCAGTTGATTATGGCATACATTACCTTGTAAGGGTGGTACAAAGTGATATATGGATATCACTTCCCAATGATGAACCTTGTCCGTAATGATAAGCCCTATAATTTCCCATTCTTCTTGTATACTTCCCTTTCTAAATCTATTTCCATGGTTCAAGAAAGGTACCTTAACCTTACCACTACACTAAGGTCTCATAAAATCCATTATCATGTTGGGAAATCCCCCTTTTGGGAAAAAATTAAAAATTTGGGGCTTAATCTACCTTTAAAAATTCCTCTCTAGGAAATATTTCTAAAAGTTCAGAGCCCAAGGAGGTAATATTTAGTGGGGATCTAACTAGTAAACCTGTGGAAAAAATAACTAGATCCAACCTGTGTCAAGGTGGAGTCAAGAAACAAAGCTAAGGGTGGAGGAGGCACCACAAACGGTAGAAGAGGTGGAAGTTACCTTAGACTCGGGAGAGAACCAAAAAGGAAACCTAACTCATTCTGATTCCAGTAAGGATAAAGAAGCCATTGAAGGGGAAAGTAGTGATGAGATGGAGATCGATAAATATTTGGAAAATTTGGAGGGCAAGCATTCAAAGAACTCAGAGGAGGCCATTGAAAGCTTACATGCACTTAAAACTGCCCAAAAGATATTGTTTACCACCCAGGACTCTACAGTCAAATCACATGCCTTCATTTAGGAATTTGGAGAATTATAGGTTAGATATTGACATTAATAGACATAATATCAGTATTGGTGTCCATGGACCTGAGGGAGCTAACAATAAACAATTAAAAAGTTATCTTCTCTTGTTCTTAGTGAACAACTAAAAAATTCTAATGAAAGAAGTCTCGTGATGGAAAAGGAAATGCTGAAGATGATATAAATAATTCTCTAGATTCATGACGTCCACATTCTCAATGTTAAAATTACCATCCACCATCTCAAAATCCTAGTAGAGATGATTCAGTCTATGAAATTAGTAAAGGAAAAATAATAATAAGGAAAAGGCCCTAAAGTTGAGATACCAGAGCCTAACTACAAGTATTTGAAATCTACTATTGCCACCCTTGTCAAATAATGGAATGGTTGTATGAATACAGTGGGGGTTCTGATAAAATAATGATGAAGAAACATGGTTTTGTTGGATAATGGTGTTTCTAATTTTTGTTGTTAGTTAATTGTTGTTTGTTGTTAGTTCATGTGTATCTTTGCTATTAGTTATTTTACTGCTTTGTTTTCTAGGTGTTTCTCTTGGTTGTTTGGTTAGCAATGCTTCTGGATTCTGGTTGGGCTTCAATGGTAAATCCCTTGGCCACTTTGTAAAGATTTGGTAATACTTTGTATGGGGTAGGGTTCCCTCAACCCTTTTTTACCTCTAATAAAAAAATATCTTCTAATTTTGAGTGTAACTATTTCAAATAACTCGTAGAAGTTGAATATTTTTTATTTTCAAAAATAACCATCCACTTAAGACCCCATTTTGGCCATCCAACTTGTGCACTTATCCCATGAACTCTTACAGAGAAACCAGATAGTATTCTTATGAAATTCATCTTCATAGTAATCATTCAAGTCACATAACCTGTGTTACAGAGTAATCAAACCATATCATTATTTAAATATAATCATCACTAATAGGAAATAATTCCCTTCTTGCTCCATAAGGTGTGAATTAACACTTATTCATCAAGAAATTCATCACATTATTATAATTAATATATCATTTTTGACAACACATTATTTTTATGAGATTAGTATTAGTGAGATATCTCCTATCTATTTTCACCAACACTCTTATCATAATAATGATGTATGTGAGTAAATAACATATAAAAGTAAAATAATTTTCAAGCCACTAAATACTTACAAACTTATATACTCAATGACAAGCTAGGAAATTATCGTTTTAACATTCAAACATCATTTAGGCCCTAATAATAAGGTAAATCATGTAGGTTTTATCAAGAAACCTCTAATTTCTAGTCTCCATAAAATATGATCAAGCCATTACATTTATAAAGGTTCTCTCACTACTAATATGTAAAGATTCCATTCACCACTCTAGTGAAATATATAAATGAGATAAGGTTTTATATTATCTTGGGATGACTTTATGACTCTTCTTACATAAATTAATAAGTTTCAAATACTAATTTAACATAAACATTAGTTAATTTCTTCATTCATAATATTTTATTATTATTTCTCATCACCCCTTTGGTTATGGTGTAATGAATTCTTGACATTCATATGACCATAAATTTCAAGGGGACTAATGTGGTGTGTGACAAAATACTTAACATTTTTTTCTAAATATTTCCCCTACTTATCTTATAGTTTTTATCCTTTTCCTTTGTTTCCTCCATAATATTTTTGTATTCCTCCTCATAAATGACCTCTCGATACTTATCTCTAAATTATTGATTTTTGTAGATCATATTTTGCAAAATGTGTCTGTATAATTTCATTTCTCCTCCAAAAAAATCAAACATCTTTGAAATATGTAGGTTCCTTATATAATGTCTCCTCTTCCATTTAAAAACTTCAAATAGGTATTATAATCATTTTTAAAGTCCTTTATCCTTTCTACATGGGGATTAGGCTACCCAATAGACCATAAGTGTATATCCTTACAATAATTTGGTGATAGCTACATCAAATTTATCAAGAGAAATCATCCCTTCAATAAAAACTGATGCAAGAGCATCATAATTTTTTCTTACAAATTTTCATTTTGATGGAATAATGATTTAGGAATACCTAGGAGTTAGTGAAGAGTAAAATTTTTCATTTCTAGGTCTATAGGATTCAAATTTCAATTTCCCTCCAATGATGTGGTTTGAAAATTCAAATTATTAAGCACGAGTCATAAGGAAATAAATATTTGTAAAGGAATTCAAACTATGTTATAGAGTCATATGGAACTATCATTGTATTGTGAATTTAATTTCACTTCCATGTAAATATAACTCACCTTATAGAATTTTATCCCCTTATCTCTAACGTAGAATGGGGAAAAGAATAGCCTATCCCATATTTGAGGCAAGATTTGGTGGAGTTAAGATTAGAAATTCATTTTTAGGTTGGTTGAGTCTTCTTTGGAGTGAATCACCATTGGAAAAATTCATAAAGAATCTATAAAATATATGGATGGTGATTAATCAAGTACATAGAGAGCAATAAATTAAGGTAGATTAGGAGGAAAAACTATATCATTTGAGAAGAGATCCATGAAGGCTCAATAGGATCTGTGTTCAGTAATGATAATTTATAAGACAAATCTTGTGTCAATAAAGTTATGAAATATCTAATATGTGTTTAAATGGTGTGTGAACATATGATTTTTTAATTCTCCTTATGATATGAATGTTTTGATAGTTACAAGCTTGTAATATTGTGATGGTAATATTAATAACATGACAAGGTTAATCCTAGAATAGGAAATGTATGGTTCATGTTCTCATATGCTTAAGAAACTTTTTGTTTTTGGAGTACATTGTGACTGTGCAGGTTGATTGAGAAAACATAATGGAATCAACAACAAAATAGACATGGTATGAAGCTACAAAATATCTTGGATATTTAATTTAATACATCCTTAAGAGGTAAGTGGTCCAAGTAAATGTTCTTGGTGTTCTTATGATTTGAAGATGGAAGAAATATATTAAATGGTGTTATAAACTAAGAATTATATAGAATGAAATATGAATTAATCAGAGGTGATAGAGAAGTATTATAATTTATAGGTAGTCTCAATAAATGAGGATTCAAAACTAGTAAATCATTGGTAACACAATTTACTCATGATTAGTGAAATCAGCCTTAGAAGCCATAAACAATGCTACATTGGTTAAATTTGTTTAGATAACATTGGAGAGGTTGTGTAAGGGTCTTTATAGATGTTTAGAATCATGGATAATCCTTAAAACTTGAACAAATAAAAATAAATGTAAATTTAGAGATATCATTTTGTGTAACCCTGTTTTAGGGCTTGAGAGCTATAAACAAACATATCTTGACTTTAACTAGTGGAAAAGGATAAAAATTGGCATGAAGGTGGATCTATGTGTAAGAAAGGTATAAATTAAGGTTTAAAATGAATAAAAAATTTCTGATAGGTCAAACACAAGAATCTATGTTTGATTGTGCACGAAAAAACCCAATATGGAGGGTTTGAACAAAGAAATTGATTATATAAACAAGACTATTCATTTATATATGTTGACACTTGTTTATAATGGTGATTAAAATTTAAATGAATATTTTGATGGTTGAATAATACACACAAGATTCTAGGGTAAATAAAACTTAGAAAAAAACAATCATATACTCTATGTTAACACAGTCAAAAACTAGTTTTGAAGAGTAAATCTCTTAAGTGGCTTACAATAATCGTTGTGTCGATTTGTGTTTTGATTGATCGATTTTTTTCTTCCGTGTCCTTCGTCGATTGATGATGATGATGTGGATGTTTCTTCTCTTTGATGTTTTTTCCCCTTCCTCGCCCCTCTAGGGGCCGCGCATGCCAGGATCTCCCTGAGCCTTCCCATCCCATCGTGCACTAACCTCATTCCCTCAGGAAGCCTACAATGCGGCAGGCCCAGGCGCCGACCAAGGAGGGATCGGAATCCTTCCCCCTCCCCTCCTCCCCTCCCCCCTACTCCCTCACCCCCCCCTCCCCCCCACTCCTCCCCCCCCACTCCCCCTCCCCCCCCCCCTCCACTCCCTTCTCTCCTCGCCCTCTTCTCTCTTCCCCCCCCCTCTCAGGGATGTGGCCTGGTCTCCCCCTCCCCTTCCGATTCAGAGGGCTGGGCGGATGCGGGACTTCTTGTCGACCCCGCGCACCCTCGGATGGGGGGTCGTCCCCCCTCCTTTTCTTGTTCTTTTTTTTTATTTCCTTTCTTTCTTTTCCCCTCTCTTCCTCCTTGTCCTTTCTTGATTCCTTCCCTCTTCTTTTTTTTTTTCCTTTCGATTTTTTTCCCCGCAAGTTTTTTTTGCTTTTTGATTGCGAAAAACGCCCCTCCTTTTCTTCGAAACTTGATTCATTTTTTTCACAAAATTTATAAAAAATGGATTAGTAATAATAAGAAGTTAGAATACACTCCCATTAATAAGGACTTCCCAATGTTAGGTTCGTTTTTTACGAGCCAAAAAAGATCATGAAATACATTTAAGACCATAAGAAGAGACCTAATTATACATGATGATAGGTGGGTTCAAATACTTCTAGTAACAATTTGATCCTAAAACTTTGTAGAAAGCAAGAAATCAATAAACGGTATCTGAATATATGCTTATTTTCTCATGATATTTTTTCAGTGTTCCATAAAAATAAGGTTTATATGAAAATATGGCTATAGGAAGTATACCTAATTGGAAAGTCTCCTAGGTGATTTGAAGGAGTTACAATAAATTACAAATTCTGACATTTTTTTTGAAGATAAAGGCTCGTAAAGAGTATTCAAAAAGTATTTAGAATATTCTAATCCCTTGATAATTGTTTTGAACAATAAGGTTTGTGAGAATTTAGGGCTAGTAGATCTTATTTTGATTATAAATGTGAATGTACTAAAATGAATATGTGGCTCCTTAATGAACAAGGTATAGATTAGCATGATTAGGTTGATTCACCCCCATTCAGTCCCCCCCGCCATTCGAAACATATAAAAACAACCCTTGAATTAGTGTTTACACTTAAGTTATATTTATTACTTATTTTTTTATTGTCATTGATGAAAGGATGTGAGTATGAGGAGGCATTATTGATGTTATTTGGTTGGAAACATCAATCAAAGGTCCCATAAAACAAAATTCTTAATGCATTTTTCATTTCATAATTTTCGAATTCCTAAATGGAATATTGTGGTAATATTACTCTTGATCCAATAGGAAACTTTTTTATGAGAGGATCCTGACAATATAAACCGTTTTATTTTTATGTGATGCCAATTATTGGATTGTGACACCTATCAAAATTAGGTATATCCCTAAGGTGGTCGTGGTGCAATCAACCCCACTGTCGGGCCGGCTTCCTCACTAAACCTCTTCTGCCTACTTTTTGATTTACCTCCCCCTTCTCTGTGCCCATCGCGGTCATCTACTTCTTTCTTTAAAAATGTTCTTTTCGTTCATTTGATTTCGGTCTAGTACAAGTATCACCTTTAAATCCTATACATCCAAATTCTATGAATTTGATCAACCATAATTTTTAACACCACACATCCCTCTTGCTCATTAAGAAGGTGTTTTGATCACACTTTACTACATTTTCAGGGATTGGCAATCCCTTCCATGATCATTCTTGTTCAATCCTATAAAAAATTAAGCACTCACACCAAATATAAAATTGTTTGTACCTCTCAAACATCAAATTGAAGGCTCCCCCCATTTCTACGCTACTATCTCCTTAGAACGTCACTATTTCGAGGTGAAGGTAGGTCTTAGATTGTGTTATTAATGCATGTCCAGAGATATCATAAATGTGCATGGAAGTTGGAATTCTTTCCGTTTCTTTTGGATTATTCCAAGTGAGGAGCATGGGGCAGCGGGCACCCAGGGGCGGCTGCTGTTCCCAAAAGCCATAGTGCCGGATCATGATGTAGGGTTGAGGAGTCAGCGGCCGCAGGCCCTTTAGAGGACTAAGGTGTCAAGAATTCCTTGCTCCTCGTATAATGCAGTCTAGGAGAGGAGGGAGGAGGAGGGCAGGGGGGGGGCATGCAGGAGCCGGCGAGCGCCGCCGGGAGGCGGGGGGGCGCCGCAGGCCGCCGCCTTCATCTTCGTCGATATATTCTCCTTTGTATCAATAGTCCTGCATCCTCCTTCTGAATAGACATACCATGCCCATAAAGTTTTTTTGCCTTGTTTTTCTATAATTTTCGTCCTCCCACAGCAGCCACAGATTGATTCACAGGACCCTCCTCCCATTCCCGTCCTTCCCCCTCCTCCTCCACATTCACCTCTGTCCATCCAACTTGTGCCTATACTCATGATAATCTTCCCGAATCCACCCCCATTTACCATATTTCCACTCCCACGCCCACTTACGCCACATCCACTCCCCACTCCCCATAGGCCATTCCCACCCTCACTCATTTCCACACCCTCCTCCTCCTCATCAATAGACCTTGATTTTTATCCCTCCTCACCAAGCCCCCTCATCCTCCTCCCCTTCAACTACTTTACCTTTTTTATTTCTATTATTTTCTCTTTTTTATTTTTTTGTATGCGATTTCCCTTCACTCATCGCATTTTCCTTTCATGTGCTGTAGTGAGAAACATATCCCTTTGGGGCCATTCTTCCACGTCCCTGTTGGAAAGTTTACTCTTCCCTCGTTACTAGTTTAACTTTTGGGAAATCTCCATATGATTTATCCAACTTGAAACTCTCGCTCTGTATCTATAAACTAGAATATTTCATATTATGTTTATCCCACCCAACCCACTATCGCCTTGGATTATTCATTAAACCCACTACCTCCACTTCCCATTTTCACGATATCATAATTTGGAACTCTTTACTCCAGAAAATACACCCCATACTCGTATACATCCTTTCCATTTGAGCCTTCTTCTCGTATGATGAAAAACATACCTAGTAATTATCTTTGGCAAATAATTTTTTATACAAACACAATTATGTGATAAAATTCCCCCAACCTATTGATGCTAAAACACTCCAAATATTGATTATAATTAGATATGCATACATTCCAATCAATCCATTCACCTTTTTGTGTCTTGATCCATGTAAGGATGTATGAGACATTAGAGACATTATGTTGAAATTTGAATGTCCTTATAATCCTCAACTAATTCCTTTAATCCCTTCTTTGGTGTTAACATTTTTTTGGACTAGTCTTGTACCAATATTACATATTGTCTATGTATATATTTTTTCCTTTTCACCATTTGCATTAGTGGTACTAGTTTCTCTCACACCTAGCATCCCTTCTTAATGTAATCCTTGTATGGTTTGAAAATTTTAACTCCCAAAAAATTCTTTTTATCTATAAAAAGCAATTATTACAACATAGGTCAATGTTTCCCTTGTTTGTGTGTTTCTTAACACTCAAAATAAGAGCTTCTCTACAATATAATATGCAAATTTCACTCACAAGTTTCTTCAAAAATATGCTTTAAATATGATTATCTCCATAAATGTTATAATTGATGCATTTAGATTACAATATATTCCTGTTTACAGTTACACAAAATAATATGTGAAATTATGATCAATTTTATCTAAACTTTTGGTAAAATATCTTTTACAATTTCCATTCGACCACAGGGCATTCTTCTCATTTTGGTTCCAAATTCCTTTACACAAAGCTAGATTATTATCGATAGATTCTTTGTATTTACTAATATTTATCCATTTAACTTGAACTTCTTCATGTAAAACATATTTTTGAAACTTGGGGATCTATAAAAACCACATGTAATCAATTCTTCTAGATTTCCCAAGAGGTTAGGTTAAACAAAGTCAAAATTTTAGCCCTTTAGATTTTTACTTTGAGTTCCTTAGTATTCCTCATTTCACATCTAATATCACTTCATTAACATGAAATTCATCTGATCCTTAAAATTATTAAAATCATGTATTGGGTTGGTCTCAATTAGAGAATTTATGCATACTACAATTGCTGGGGTTTTTGGAAACCTCAAACTCACTATGTGAATAGATTCCTCCTATTTCTCATCCCCTAATTTTTCTCTACTGGATATTTTACAGGCGAAGGGAGAGGAAAAGCGCTAAGGAGGGACACAAAATCCTAGTTTACCGATGGTGGAAGTGGTGAGGACGGGATTCCTGGTGTGAATAAGGATGGATATTGAAACAAGACGATGAGGACATCCAACTGGCGCTTAAAGAAGAAGGTAAGGTAGCGAGCGATTAGGGTGCAAAGAGGATCCTCCTGAGCGCCACCTCCTTCTCCTTAGGATATTGGCCCTGTAGCTTGCACCCTCTCCTCCTTCCCCTCCTTCCCCTTCCCCTCCTCCACATTCACCTCATGTCCCTCACTTGCCTATACCTCATGATAATATTGCATCCCCCCATTTACCTATTTCCACCCACTCCCCACTTCTCCCAATCACTCCCTCATAGGCCCATTCCCCCTCATATTTCCCCTCTCCTCCCCTCAATATCCCTTATTTATCCTCCTCACCAAGCCCCCTCATCCTCCTACTCCTTCAACTACTTTCCCTTTTTTAATTTATATTTTCCTTCTTTTTTATTTTTTTTTATGGCTTTCTTCATATCGCATTTCATTTCATGTGCATGTAGTAGATACATATTTTGTGAATTCTTAGTCCTGTTGGAAGTTACTCTCTCCTCTTTTACTAGCTTATTTTTGGGAATAAATCCCATATTTTTTTTATCAATTCAACCTTTATTTATCCAACTAGAATATTCATATTATTATCCACACATGTTGGATTCATTTCATACACTACCTCATACCATTCACTATTAATCATAAATTTGGAACTCTTATCTCCATGAAAATACACCCCATCATCGTATACATCCTTTCCATTTGAGTCCTCTTTCTCTTCTTGATGAAAGAAACCCTACCCTAGTAATTATCTCTTGGCAAATAATTTTTCTACAAACACAATTATGTGATAAATTCCCTCCAACCTATTGATGTAACACTCCAAATAATTGATTATAATTAGATATGGCATTACATTCCAATCAATCCATTCCCTTTTTGTGTCTTGATCCATGTCAGGATGTTATGAGACATTATGAGACATTATGTGAAATTTGAATTGGTCCTTATAATCCTCAACTAATTCCTTTTTAATCCTCTTTGGTGTTCAAAATTTTTTGGACTAAGTTCTTGTACCAATATTACATATTGTCTATGTATATATTTTTCTTTCACCATTTGCATTAGTGGTCTATGTATCTCTCCCTAGTCATCCCTTCTTAATGTACCTCCTTGTATGGTTGAAAATTTAACTCCCAAAAAATTCTTTTTATCTATAAAATCAATTATACACCATATGTCAAGTGTTTCCCTTGTTTGTGTGTTTCTTGAACACTCAAAATAAGCTTCTCTACAATATAATATGCAAATTTCACTCACAATTTTTCTTCAAAAATATGCCTTTAAATATGGATTATCTCCATAAATGTATAATTGATGCATTTAGATACAATTATCTTCATGTTTACCAGTTACACAAATAATATAGTGAAATTATGATCAATTTTATCTAAACTTTTGGTAAATATATCTTTTACAATTTTCCATTCGACCACAGTGGCATTCTTCTCATCTTTGGTTCCAAATTCCTTACACACATCTATATTATTATTCGATAGTATTCTTGATTTACTAATTATTTCTCCATTTAACTTGATACTTCTTCATGTAAAACATATTTTGAACTTGTGGGATCTATAAAAATCACATGTAATCAATTCTTCTAGATTTCCCAAGCAGGTTAGGTTAAACAAAGTCAAAATTTTAGTGCCCTTTAGATATTTTTAACTTTGATTTCCTTCGTATTCCTCATTTCACATCTATATCACTCATTAACATGAATTCATACCGATCCTTAAAATTATTAAAATCATGTATTGGGTTGGTCTCAATTAGAGAATTTATGCATACTACAATTGGTGGGGTTTTTGGAAACCTCAACTCATCTATGTGAATAGATTTCCTCTATTTCTCATTTCCCCTAATTATTCTCTACTTGGATATTTTTACACCCTTTTAAAGACTAATATATAGATTTTTAGGTAATCCACAACAACTAAAAAATAATGTAAGGTTTGATACTAAAATTTATTCTAATTAATTGACTTCCAACATTAATCATATAGTATCATAATAATATATTGGTACTTAAAACTAGTGTTTACAATATGTTACAATCTTCAATAACACAAGAGGAAATAAATAATTAGCTACACATAATGATAAAAGAGACATATATATGTAAATAATGGGAAATTTTGGAGAAATGAGCTTCTAGATGCTTTATTTTGGGAATTTTGATATGAAACTGCACCATAACGGAACCATACAATTCTGCTAAGAACATATGTATGGTATTATATCTATTATATGTTATTAAACCTTTTATAGTTTGGTTCTACAAAATTTTATTCCCTTTCTTGGTCTATAAATGTTCTTTGATTTCAAAGCCTAAGTTTAACAAAATATTGAAGCCATATGAAATCATTTGAATGGAACTCAAACCCTAACCATAGCTTGAAGACCTTGTAAGAAGATTATTATTTGGGTTGAATTTAAATATTTGCACATCCTACATAATTACTACTATAAATAGGCCTCAAACCACACTTATTTATCCACCTAGAAATTAATATCTAGATGAGTGCAAATATTTTAAAACTTGAATCACTTTCAACATGTTTGAGATGATTGTGCTCTAGGTAAGACATTGAGTAAGGATCTTTGAGTTCTTGGAAATGAGAGAATATAAAATCCTTGAATTGGTTGAGTTACTCATATTTGTAGAAGTGGTTTCCATAATTCATTTGCATTAGCTTTGCGAAGATTTAGGGAGCCTTATGTGTCTTTGTGTGTACTTCCAAAGGTGTTACGATTGACTTCTTAAATTCTTTCCAGGTAAGTAAATGAGGTGATGTTAAATTTCTTATACAAGGCTTAAAAGGTAAATTTTCATTTAAAGTTGGACCCATGAAGTTGAAAATACCAAAAAAAAATATAATACAATTGAAATAAGAGTCATAAGATGT
Source organism: Taxus chinensis (assembly GCA_019776745.2). Classification (NCBI taxonomy): domain Eukaryota; kingdom Viridiplantae; phylum Streptophyta; class Pinopsida; order Cupressales; family Taxaceae; genus Taxus; species Taxus chinensis. The sequence goes on from CM034154.1 coordinate 473,539,520, forward strand.
GTCAGTCAAAGACCATACAAGATGGCTAGGACCAGATTCCACATCATGACCTTATTATATGGTTTTAGAAAGGGATATGGTGGATAAAATGTGTAAGTTACACTATGATGGATAAAAGTTAATTACTAATTTTAAGTATTTTTGTTTATAATTTGATGAAACATCAATGTGTAGAAATAATACATTTAGGAGACAGATAACAATAAGTATTGAGTATAAATATGGTGTGGGTGTTTTTCTTAGTCAAGAAGCACACTCATAACTAGTAGCATCAACATTATAAATTTCCAAATTTGAGTGTCTACGTTTTCCCTCGCCCTTAAGTATGAACTAAAAATTACATTCTTAAAGGAAAATGATACCTAATTTTGTAGACACACTGTGTCTTTGCTAAAAAAAAAATCATCCAGATATCTTGGTGTTGGGGTGATCCATAACAAAACTTGCAACATATAGTGTAGTCAATATTCATAGTAGAAATTGAATTTTGACTCAAATGTAAATATAGAATTTGAAATTTGTATAAGGTGAAATAAAGATATGTAAAACATGGAAGGAATACACATTTTTTTTTTAAAGAGGGAAGAGCTCCCATTCCTTACAGTTGTATACTTGGATTGTTTTCTTAAACTTTATGAAGGATTGGGGATGATCATTCCCTAATTTTGTTGAAGGAGAAACCAAATCATTCGGTGCATGCAACCCAAAACTAAATGGATGGAAGTGTGAGAATAATATATAGGTACCAATTCACCTCGTAAAATAATAATACTATGTATCAAAATTTATAGTAACCCATATATCTTCTGCTTTTAATGAGGATAGGAAAGAGTGCCTACAAATAACTTAGCTACTTTGATACTTTTAATAACTTCGCATACCACACTGTTGATGTACCTAGGATCATATATATATATAGACATAAATTATAAAATATAATGAGTTCCCTTATTCCCTCCATGTGTTTTGTATTGTTGAGTAGGAGTGGGTAATATGCTAAATTGATGCAGGAGGAGGAGATGCATGCCCCCAAACCCTATATTTTGTAACTGAAGCTGAGTATTGAAGTGTGAGGATGAAAATATTTCATTCCCCATCTAGCCTACTTGGAATAATGTCAATTTAATTTTTGATTATGCCAAAAACGTGTATCCATAAGAGGAAATTTGAAATTATAGAATAATCTAGTGTAATTACCCATATGGAAGGAAGGTATGGTAGATTCATGAATGTCCATACAATCCTGACCAATCTATACATTCTTACACCTATGTAATTTTTTCCAAATGTTGGTATCTAGATAATTTTCTAAGGACTTTTTACCTGTAAAAAACATGTGCATTAAAACATAAATATACTTATAATTTTAAAATATATCCTAATGAATTCCCCCTCTTTTTGATGTGTGTTTGATAAATAATTTGATTTTGTAGCTCAATAGAATAGATGTTTTTCCATGTATTGTATACCTGATAAGTTTTATAATAATGTAGATTGTTGAAGTGGCGATTACCTTTGAGAATATATATGTACATAAAGGACATTTGTGCATGGTGGAGACTATGGTGTATAAAGAGAAAAAATACTATAGCAACAATAGTAATAATAATAGTGATAACAAAAAGATAAATAGTAATAGCAAAAAATCATATGTAAGTATAGATATATATTAACAATCAAGTCAAGAGAAAGTGGGAGAATCTATATTGTTTCTCCATCATAGGTGAATGTGGTGGAAACTCAAGAGAAAGTGGGAGAAGTTATCAAAACCCATTACACCACTCCATTTAAATCATTTATTGAATACACCTTTGGAAACCCAAGCTTCTTCAATAAAAAAATGGACTCTAGTCTTATATTAGTCAGAAATATGTTTGAGTTCATTGGTCTGGAGGAAATAGAAATAGTCAAGGCTAGAAAGATCCCAACTATGACACCATCATCTCAACCCAAGCAGATTTTGATTAAGACCAATCCTAAGGAGGACTTGGGAGGGACTAAAGCTAACTCTAGATGCCCTAACCTGAGGGAGAAGAGGGATAGAGAATCAAAGAATGAATTTACTAAAGGAATCTAGAGATCCTTGGTAATTTTTACCAAATCCTTGAAATGATTATACTATCTTGGAATATTATAGGGTTAAATAAACCTAGTAAGCATAGGATTTAAAGAGATCTCAGGAAGAATAATAATATGGATATTCTAATGATACAAGAGACTAATATGGATGTGAATAAACTTAAATAAATCCAAAAACAATGGAAATAAGTTATTTGTAGTGGGGTCAATTTTTTTGGCACCTCTGGGGGAATGGCTTGGTTTTTGAATAGTCTCACTATATAAGGTGAGGTTCTTATTCATAACCAACATCATATGGACATATCCTTCACTGATTTGATCTCTAAAAGGAAATGGATATTTTCAAATGTATATGCTCCCAACTCTGAGAGTGGTAAGAAAGAGCTTTGGGAGGAAATGGAAAACATTAGAAAAATCTTTAAGGATCTTGACTGGATGATAGGAGGATACTTGAATACGCTTCTCTTTCCTTATGGATACAAAAATTCTGGCACGCTCGGTGGGACAAGTTTGAAGACCTATATAGTTTCATATCAGCAAGTTTGGTGTATTATTATTGAGATTCAACCTTTGGAGGCATCTTTCAATACATCTAGCAACTCCACTGATTCAAACACGCCCATTATCTCATTTACAAAACAATTTTCCCCTCCTTATTTCATTCATTTATCCTTTTCATCATTCCACCTTTCCTCTTTTGAAGTTGTGCAATCATGACATCTTTCCCTTCCTAGAATTCCCACTTGCAGTAGAAAATCTATTTCCCTCCATCACCACAGTTTCAAAATCTTCCCCCAAGTTAGTTTTTTTAGCCCCATCAACAACATGCATACAACCCACCCTACACTGACCCATATGGTTATTTTTCTAGCCTAAATTTTTATTAAGAATAGGTTTATGGAGATGATGGTGACAACTCCATTGTAGAATATGATTTTGAGAGGAAAGTATAAAATATGGAGATGGAAATGATGCGGCTCAGAGTCAAGTGCTCAAAATGTAGCTAAAGTTGGCTTCAAGGTCCCTTGTCCATGGGTTGGCCTTGTACCAGGTTGGTTTAGCACCTAGCAGAAGCTGCATTTTCTCACTAAGATGCTGCCCTAGATCAAAGAGTGGGTGGAGTTAATGGAGGATTTAAAATATAGTGCACATCAACCCTATCATTGGGGTAAACCTATACTACAATCCTATACCCCTCACATTCCTCCTCCCCAACTTCCATCATCTCATCCTGCTGCCCATGTTCCAAGTTTTCTACATACTTACCCCAATGAGATTTCCATCCCTTCTCCCTCTTCCCTTCCACATTACCCCTTTCACACATGCATCCATCCCTTCAGCGCATGTACCTTTCATCCCTTCCACACCCATCCTCCCATATCCTTCTAAGTCCCCTCTATCTAACTATGTTAAAATGAATAGCCCCTTACTTATATGACATCCCCAACCAATATCATTATGTTCGAAGATTGTAGAAATGTTGAAGATTGGTGTGACTCTGATTGGGATGATAAGATCATCAGGGATCCTCTTTCAAAGGAAAATAAGTTAGTTCTAGAGAGCGAAGTTCTAGAGGAAACTGAGTTACTAGTAGTGGGCGAACCACATGTGCCCCATGTTTGCATGACCCGGCATAGAAGAAGTCACATTTAAGAGGTTAGTTTGTAATAAAATCCCTTCTGTGGGATCAAACTTCAAAGTAGGGGGAAAACCACAAGGATCAAGTCATGCCCGATTAGATACTTAACTAATCTAGAGCCAAAGATAGAGTTGCCACCGGTCATGCTTATTTTCGATCATGACCTTGAACTTTAGCATGCCAAAGGTTAGCAACAGTGCCTCTTGAATCTAAGTGCATAACAACTAAAGGAGGTGTTGATTCTATTTTTTTCTAATACTTTGAGGATGGTGAAATGCCATCTATAAGTTATTTTTTCACTCTTATTTTTGACCATGTTCAACGCCAAATGAATTACATGGTTTTATTTTGAGAGGAAGGGAAGCTACTTCTCCCTGCATGTTGCAGGTTCTACTTGAGTGCCCTTTGCCTCTAGTTATTTTAGGTTAGTTTAGGTTCACTTCCAGTGAAAAAAATTCTCATGCACACTCTACATGTTTCCCCTTACAACATGTATGATTTTCATCTTTTTTGCATAGTCTCGTGCTCTATTTTGGCATTCCCCTCTGGCACCCTTTCCTTTTTTGTTTTTCACCTGTGCACACCCCTTTTTGTTTCTTCCTAGATTGCAATTTATTTTTCAATAGAGGTAGTTCCAACATTTTGTGCACAACTTTCCACTCTCATATTTAAGTCATAATATTTTTCACATGATCCTTTCAGTGATTCAGTTCATATTTCATACTATCCTTCAAGTGATTTTAGGTATGGTCTTTAAGTTGTAGATCAGATCTTCAATTTTAGCACCTGACTCCATGCCCAATGGATTCTTTTAAGGTTATTAGTCTCTTCATCTAGCAGGTAGATGGCCCCCGAAAGTCACCAAAACTATTATCCTAAATAAATCAACAATTTATTTGGATAACTTATATTTCACTCTGAATCTAATGTTTCACATTTCAGGTTTTACACACGCAAGTTTGTTCAATTGGCACAATTAACTTTGTTGCAGTTCTTCCTCATGCCCCATGTGCCTTATTTCCTTCTTGCTTCTATTCCCCTTTCCTTTTTCTTCCTCTTGCACTTGCTTCATGTGCTTCCCCTTCCCTCTACATTCTGTTATCTCCTTCCATTTTCCCCTTACGCCTTCCTTCTACACACCTCCCTAGAATTTTTGTGTGCCCTTCCCTAGTTAAATGCTCACACCCTACTCACATACTTGTTTCCCACAAGTGTGTGTCCATTTCTTCCACATGCATACCTTAGTGTGCATATCTTCTACATTCGCATGCCTCTTCCTTCCACGATTTGAGCCATTCTATGCCACATCATAAATCTATCAGAATGGAGTGTACTACACAACCAATCAGAGTGTGCTAATAGGGCGTTGAATCCTAACAACAAACCAATTTGCAACACATGGCAGAAATGAAAAATCAAATGAACATTTGGTTGTTTGCTTCAGTCAATCAGCACACCCCAAGTATCATGCATGTTCAATTTGCACTGTAGATATTTTGATAGCCATAAAATCTACTAGAGTGCTTAGATTCCTATGTGCTTGGGCTTGTAAAAAATTTGTTGACATAAGCTACACGTTGGAATTTTAGAAATCATATTTAGGTGTGATTTTGTAGGTGAAAAACATGGAAACATTATTTTGATCATTAATGCACACAATTAATCGACCACAATTACCATATTTCTATAGATCTTGCCTTCTTGCTTCTTCTACATGCCAAACAGACAAAATGTCCCAATAAAAAGTACAATAAAATGTCCCACTTTTTGGTATGTTTTGTACCATTATAAACATGAATTTTCAGTTTCATTGATTTTCTAAAGGTAATAGCCATAAAACCGTACACATTCATGAAATTCCACAAACTAACAAAATGTTGTGCTTAGAGTGCAGAATACATGTAAAAGAAATTTTTTAAAAAAATTGCAAAAAGAATGGTCTTTTTCTTAATTTTATTCATACGTTGTTTCTTATGTTATAAAATAGGAATGACTATCCCCTGGTGGTTTTTTTGAATGAAAAATTTATTTTTTCACCATGAAATTTTAGATATAAGTTCAAGATTTGATTTTTGAGGTTCTGTCAAATTTTCATATTTTTTGGACTTATACTTTTTTTTTAATTAATTATTTAGTACAAATATTTTCAAATAAATGGCGTACAAATGTTTATGCCAATAAATTTTAAGATTTATATTGAAATTGAAATTTTTCTTCACAAGTAAGAAGAAGACTTCAATAAATAGTAATTTTAATTTTTTCAATTTTTTTATATTTTTTGCTATTTTTCAAATTGGGTTGATTGTGTATGATCAATTGTCCTAAAATACCATATGTTAGCAAAATATAAAAAATAAATAGTAAAAAATATTTTTAAAAATTGAAAATTATAATTTTAGAAAGCTAATAAAATTCTGTATTTTGTGTTAAAATTTTGTAATTTTATTCATTCGTTAACCCTAATTACGTTGCACCTAAGTGGCACATTTTGGCATAAAATTATCCTCCAAATGGATTTGGCACCAAAATGTGCCACATAGGTGCCACATAGGGGGGTTCACGTGAAGGGGGTTCGCATGAACCCCCTTCGCCCGAACCCCCCTAAGCCCTAAATCTGTTGCCCAAAACTATATAAATATCTATATATAACTCTTTGCCACCAAAATTATTTGAATTCGAGGGGTTCACGCGAAAGGGTGTTCGCACAAACCCCCATTCGCGTGAACTAGTTTCTTTGTCATACATGGCAGTTCAGACGAAGGGGGTTCACGCGAAAGGGGTGCTCGCGTGAACACCCTCGATTTCCAATCTCACCCAACTTCTTACTCGCATTTTTGGGACATAAAGTGGGACACAACATTGTGCTTTGACTTATGGATAAGCACTTCAAACAGCCCTACGGGTGGTTTTTTATGCATTTATCACTTACTATTTGTGGTTGAATATTCGAATCCAAGTTTCCCTCCTTTCCCCCTTCCCTCCTCTCCTTCTTCTTCTATAAATGTAAGAGCATTTCTCATTGAAATAGATCCCTCTCTATTGTAATGGCACCATGCCAAAATGGTGGTCGGCTTCCCATGGATTTCATACCTTGAATAGATCTCTTCAATGTTTTCTCATCTCCTGTCATGAATTTAAATGACTTTACATCCCTTGAGCAATAAAATCATGTTTTATGGAACTCTTTTCTTCCCTTTCTCATTTTCATTACATCTCACCTCTTTGTTTACATTTTCTAGCATGTTATGTGTCTCCTTTTCTTATAGTCACCATTTTCATGTGTTGCATGTGCTAGAAGGCCAAGTCTGTGTGTTTTGATCTGTCACATTCTCATCTTCTCTCTTTTCTCAATCCCTCTCTAATTCTTGTGTCCTTATGAAGAGTGATTGATCCTTTTAGATTTCCCCTTTCTACACATCCTTATATTGCTGGTCCCTTTACATTGCTTAGACTAGGATTTTCTTTTAGCATTAGGAGTAGTAGTATCATTAGAGATAGCTAGAGAAACCAACCTTATTCAGATATCCATCTCTGTGCGCAAGGTCCCATAACCTAGAGATGGTCCCATGTTACCCTTGAAGCATGGATTTAGATGTCTATGAATGATAGTTAAATGGAGGGTTCCTTTGGATGTAACACTTACCCTGGGAAGACAATTAAGTGGTATTATTTGCTTGGGTCTCTCAAAGTATGGATGATCTTACATAACTTTATTCATTTATATGGAATCCTTTGCTTGAATTTCAGAGCTTAGAGGACCCCAAAAATTGCAAACTACCAAAAAGATAAGATGCTCAAATGGCTAGAAATGACCCAGAAAGATTTCTTGACTAAAGTACAAAGAGGTCCAAGGGGGCGCCTGGCGCTTTGGCGTCTCTAGTATGGGTGCATGGTGTCCAGACTCATAACCCCAAAATGCTAAGGGTTGATGAGGCTTAGATTGAATCAAAGGAAGACCCTTTCAATTTGAGAAGATGTGGAATTTATACCCTAGTCTTTGTAATAAAATAGAGGAATGGTGGAATATCCTGACTAGTGGATTAATTAGTGATGTTTCATGTTACTTAGGCCAAATCATATGAATAGTAGTATGCAATCAAGACTAGATGGATTACCCAAAGATGTGTGATTTTGCGTCTACATTGGGGTGATGAAATCCGAATAGTGTCCACCTACTGTAGGAGACTTCTTGAATAGATGTGTTGAAGATTGGTTTTTGATCATTCAAGAATATGAACATGATGAAGCTTGTACTTGCAATGAGTTCACAATATTCCCCCTAAGGAAGAACTGAGATGGAATCATAAGTAGATGATAAATTGGCTCAAGGTTATTTTAAGACACCAACAGTAAAAGGTCTTCCATGATCTCTGCTACCATGAGAGATAGTCAAGATCCAGAATTCAGAAAAGTATGATGTAAATAGGATGATTTTCTAACTACAGAATAAGATAGGAATACCTGGACAATGCGTTTCCTTATTATCTGCATTTTATAATATTGTTAAGCAAGGAAGAAAAAGCCAATCCAAGCAGCACAATCCAATGCAAGCAATAAAAATAACACTCCCTACCTATGAGGTTAGTAGAAAATGATAAAAGAAAATAGAAAATAATAGACATAATAGTAAGACTCACCAAGTAAAGAGGAAATTAGAGATCCCATTGGGCATGCTATTTATGTTGACCAGGATATGAGTCCTGGACTTCATGAATTCATGACTTTTTAGTCCAACTAGTACTAAAGAAAAAAAATAAATCCAAATACACGAGAGTTTAAGGTACCTCGAGACTGGAATGATGACATGGATACAGGCACTTAAATGAGAGTTATCCATTCAATTACTGCAGCTAATTCCTAGATGACTTGGAGCTAAATCAAGTGAACTCAAGGAAAAAAGATGGATTAGCCTATGTAACAGGATGGATGGGGTATGTCTGACAAAGTCAGTACCTTCGAGAAGTGAATTAAGTTCTCCATAAGATGCATGTTTAACCCACATTTCGATACCAAGATAAGCCTAAAATATTAGATAACATTAGATGCTATCCATGAAAGTCTGAAATGTAGTGGAAAAACTATAAACGAGAAGTTATGAAAGTGATAAGATGGATATGCATAAAGATTACTAAAAAATATCTTAGCACTTCTTAAACCTGTATAGGGTCAACGAAAACCCAGGGATTTAATTATAAGGTCCAGTCCAAATGGCGAATGGATGCATATCTAACCTGGATTTTTTACGTCATGAAAAATGTAAATCCTAAAGGTTTTGGAGGTAGCTTTGAAGTTGATGATAAGAGCTGAGATGAAATGGTAGGAACCTGTAAGAGACTCTGAAACTAGATTCCTCTACATTAAAGGATGAAAGAAAATCCCTATGAAATGCTGATGACCAAAATGCAACAAATACATGTCTAATATTGATGAACAACAAAGTGGGTAATGGGAAAAATAGCCTATGCCTAGTGACAGAAATTTGTTGAGGAATGATGTAATCGGATGAAGATATGATCGAGTTAATGAGATGCATCGAGGATCTCAAATGACAAAGGGGATAAATGATTATGAGAAGTATGGGGTTGATGACGAATGTGACTGATCTAGGGTTGGAAAAAAATGGATGGATTTTTCATAGACGAGGATCTATAGATGAAAAACAAAGGAATGGGATTGGAAGGAGATCCTAGGATCCTGAATTATAGCTAAATATTCCTGAAAAATATCATGGTGATTCCTCTTTATGGTGACAAAACTTGCACAAGAAACTTAGAATCCAAGCTTATTGCAAGGTTTGAAAAAGATGACTCCAAATATGACAAGGTTGAAGCATATGATCTCTAAGATGATGATGGTAGCTGCTATTAGAAAATTCAAAATCAAAGGCCAGATCACAATGTACATAGCCCGTAAATCTCCAAAATTGAATCTCAAGAAAAGGAGGGGTAAGGGATGGTTATTGATAGGGTGCAACAACATACCCATATGGGGTTGCTGCTGATTGCAGGGATCCATCCATTTGGGTTGTGGAATGGTGATGAAAGCTACACAGACCAAATAAGTGTGGGGGGCCAGGTATTAGAAGTGATATCCAGGGTCTTAAATGAAGGGTTAAGAAAAATCCTAAGGTTGCTTAGGATGATTGTACGTGGAACGTAGGTGGAGGGGTGAAAATTATTAAATAAAAATTTATGTAAACTATTTACAGAATGAAGGTTTTTTTCTCTAAAGCTGAAATTCCTAAAGGTTCTATCTTTTGGAACAATCTTTCCCATGCCAGGAAATCTCTCCTTAAAAGCATGATTTGGAATCTGGGGGATGTAAAAACATTATTTTGTGGGATGACCCGCAGTTGGATAATATTCCTCTTGTAATTATGGAACCTTGGGTGTCCCTCAAATAGTTCTACTATCAAGAAAAAAGTGAGCTTGTTAGATAATAATAGGTTTTTAATAAGAATGCGCCTAGCTAGGTTTCCATCCTTCCTCCTGGTTATGATGGCTCAGAAAGACCTTTGTATAACTAAATTCTAAACTGATAAATCATTTCATCCCTAATAGACTCAGTCAATATGAGTTGATATGGAGTAGAAACATATTAGGAAATTATGAAGTCAAGTTAGGCTATTCTTTATTTTCTGAAGGAACTGGGGCAAATAAGGACTAGGCTAAAGTTTGAAACAGGTATCTAATACCTAAGATAAATTTAATTTTTAGGAATCTATTCAAAATAAAATTCTCACTAATAATAACCTCAAGAAAAGGGGTATGATTGTGATCAATAAATGTACCTTGTGTAAGGAGAAATAAGAAATAATTCAACATCTCTTCATAATGTAAGTATTCTTACGATATTTTTGTTGTGGTCATGGATATCTTTAATCTCCAATTTCCTCTCCCAAACAACCTTGATAGCCTTATGGATCAATAGTATTCCTCTTTTAGGTTATCTATGATCAATATGCCTTGGATTTTTGCTCTACCCCATACCTTGTGGAGTATATGGAAAGAAAGGAATAATATAATATTCCGTAATAAAGTTATGAATTCTTCTAAGGTCATTAGAAAAAACAACAAAATTTGATGGATAATATCATGGTCTTAAAACAGAAATGGTCAGAATCCTATTCCAAGGAAGAAAAAATAATCCTCAAGGTGTTAAATATCATCGCCATGAAATAAGGTACTAATCCTAAATTAAATAATGATGGAAGAGACACGAAGTGGAAACCTCCTCCAATTGACTATTTTAAATTAAATTTTGATGGGTCATCTAAATTGAGAGTGGAAAAAGTTGGGGGAGGGGGTTTGATTAGAGATCATAATGGAAATTGCATCAAATCCTTTTCAGGACCACTAGGGAACTAATCCAACAACTATCTAGATCCTATGGTGGCTTTATGGGGTTTAAAAGTAGCTAGGAATTCTTAGATCAAGAAATTGATTATAGAAGGTGATTCCCTATTCATAATTAAGGCCTTGGAAGGGAAATTCAAAGTGGTATAGAGTATTAGAAACATTATAATCTAGGCCATAAATAGGATTGGTTCCTTTGATGATATGGTAATTGGCCACGTCTTTAGAGAGTGAAACTCATGCGACAACACCCTAATAAGCCAAAGTGATGATATGGAGGATGACAATGTACCATGGAGCCAAATATCTCACCTCATAAATAATGATAAGACAAATTAAGTTGATATGGTGAAATAATCAGAGTTTGGGTTCTTATCGCCATGATATGGGATGGAATCATGATGATACACTTCTGACGGTGGTGGGCTAGCTCTCCCATAATATCCTTGGGAATGTGAACTATAAAGGGATTTTGAATAGAACTATTGGGAATTGTTATAGGAACATGGGGGAAGACTGAGTTCAAACATAGCCAACTTCCTATCAAGCCATAAAACAAGACAACAGTTTGGTAGTTTCTTAGAAGAACAGGGTTCTCATAATACATCAAAAATATGAAAGGTAATGATCCATCTCTTTCCCTGTATTTTATCCAATCATGGGAAAAGGGTATATTTATTTTTAGGGGTATAGAAATATTTGTAACTAAACAAGTCATCGTCGAGGTCATTGGCATGCCCATGGATAGGCTAAAACTTTTAAATATAATAATATAAGAAATCATGATATTTTTATGTTCTTTGGCCCTAATGAAAGTGTCCATTTGTTTTCTCATGGCATTGCTATAATTTGCAACTTCAGAAAATATGGATGACATGTGTGTACTGCTTTTCCTTTTCTGTTTGATCACCCTTCAAAAAGAGAATAATTCAGGATTTTTATTCACACCTTACCTATCTATTCTTGGTTGACTGTATTGATAGGACCATCTAAGTCTATAACTATTTACTATGTTTTGAATTACTATCTTTATCAAATCTGTTACAACTTGAAGAGATTTTGGAAGTGGATTCTTTTAGAAAATTTTAATTACAATCATGATTTTCTGATTATACTGCTTGTGTTTTGGCTAAGTGTTTTATTTTATGGAATGAATAAACCCATGTCATCGGATAGGATGAATATTTCTTAGGGGAGAAGTATGCAACATCCCTCCCTTTCGGATCTCAAAATTGATGATCGTATAGCCAAAAAATAGATCATCAGCTGCTTTAAAAAAAGTTAACAACCGAGAGTCTTAGTTTGCACCGACATTTTCTGTTGAATATATGTTTCATCATATGTTGGATAATGATTTTGGGTTATTGATCGCTTACTTCTAGGGTTAAATCATACAACTATGTCCCACTTTGCACTTTGTGGCCAAAAATAATTTTCAAATCTGATTAGTAAATAAATCTTTAAAAATACTATATAAATTTAATAATTTCATGAAAGAATTCCATGGACAACCTATGCACCTTGGATAAGATATCTAATGCTCTTAAAAGATACATGTTTTGACATTTTACATGTGAAGTGGTCATGTTTATGGTCTACAAGGACCTATTTTGCTAAAGGTATAAACAGTCCCAAAAAAATGGAACATGCAATTATGATGCTTTGTACCTTATATCACTATGTGATCATCATAGTGTTGCCAATGAGGGTGATCACCAGTGTATTGATGCTCCTAACCTTTGCAGTAAAAAGCTCAGAATTTGGGGCCAAGTTCTATAATGAGGAGTCACAAGAAAGGGAAATATTAGCTTAATTTGGGCTAACTTCTACTCTAGTCTATTTTTATCCTTTTGTTCTTGCTGTTACAAGGTATTTCTCTAGTAGGGTTTAATAGATATATTTTTTAAAAAGTATAGTGTGTGTAAAGTGTGTGTGTAGTGTGTGTGTTGTGTGTGTGTGTGTGTCCAATGTGTGTGTGTGTCCTGTGTGTGTGACATAGTTAAGTGGTGTAAGGTATTTTATCGAAAACTCATCTTGGATGGTTCATGATTATGTATCTACTGGGATATTAGACCTCCTCATGGAACCAACTTGAATTGTGAGGCATTAATGACATGGAAAATAGACTAATAACAGGTGTGGATTTATTAGAACAACATGGCATATCATGCATGGGTTAATATTTATATTAAGTCATTGAGCCACAGGTGTATGAAGGATTACCCACAATGTTTTTTAAAATCTATTAATATTAATCCACTTGATTACATTTGATGACATATAATCAATGTCATTCTTTGTTTCGTGGCGTAGATACATTATAACCTTTAGGACACCCATGGTTAAATAATTTGAAAATTGAGGTAACTCAAGTAACATGTTTGTGAAGTGTACAAGGAGTAACACAAGCATGTAGAAACCATGTATAGCAAACAGTGATGTCAAATAGTGATAAAACAAATATAGCATGTAGTAAGCCAAGCTCCTTAGGAATTGGTTATGTCTTCTCTTGAGAAGCCAACCCTAAATGTGGTTCTCATATCCTAGCTCTCAATTTGATCACCTTTGCAATTGTTTGTAATCAAGTTGAGCTATTTTTGGGGTTTTTAGAGATAGTGAAATGTAATAAAACACTATGTATCATGTATTATGGCCATGAATGTGATTCTCTAATATGAGAAGGACGTAAGGAATCATTTTATATTCAAAAAGAAATATGTGGATGAATGCATGGTTTTTTTTTGTTTATCTCAATAATACCTGCAGGAGAAAGGAAACATAGTTGAACTAGAAAAGTGGGCATTACAGTCATGAGCTATCAATCAAACTCATAGTTATAAATCATACATGATCTAAATGTTTCTTAATAGCAAGTAAGTGTTTTGTGAAAAATTCTTGGTTGTAATATGGAAGCAACATTTATTTCTAATGTCTATTCTTCTATTTTTATTTAGATATGTATAAGGAGAGGGGTATCATTAAAGCTACCAAATGATATTTTTATTAGGTGAAAGTAAAAAACCCCTATATGGTGACTTGTGTATTTTTGTGAGTTAGAATGATGTTTTAGTATATGTATAAATGGTTAGTGTATTATATAGCATGGATACAAGTTCAAAAGAGTGATAGACCTATTAGAAATAGTATGAGTACGTTTTATTTTGAGTTAGAGTATTTATGATAAGAGAACAAGTATGCGATTCATACGAGAATGCGATTATGGTTGGTGCGGATTTGGATTTACTTAAAGAGATAAAAATGTGATATGAATCAGTATAGGACTATAGTATTATATGACTTAAGGATACTCGTTAGCAGGTAATAGGCTAACATATTGGACCCATCAAGGTTACTGCATGATGTATGTTTAGTTATGGAATGTATAGTGCAATGAAACTTATTTTTGGCACCACACCAGTAATTTTTATCTACATATACTTCCATGTATTTGAGAATGGTATTATACCTTATCTGAACCTATGCGTAAATATTGAGTGCATGCAGGTGTTTGTTATTTGATTTTCCTTTTGGATCTAGAATTTTTTGTAGGATCATGAGAAGCCATTATCTGTCCCTATCTTGGATTTTTATATTTGTAAGTTTAATAGATTGTTATCTGCTCCCCTTTCTGTATTTTTTCACTTTGTAGGAAAATATGAACATTTCATTATATATATTTTATGGATTCATGAATATTATATCCATGTTTTTTTTTTAATATTGGTAAATAGTTTTTTGAAAGGGACTTATACCCTGAGTAGTACAGATGGAAGGCCTAAATAGCCGGATTTTTTATTAAGAGAGTATCCTCTTCAGCATCAGATAGCTGTAGCAGAGTTAATTGCTGAAAGTTATCAGCAGAAGATATCAACGAAGCCCAGTAAACAGCTACACAAACGTAGACTTAACAGCAAAATCATATTTTTCAAAAAAACAGACAAGCCTACAGCCATAGAAGCAATTTGTAATAAAAACATTATTATTCATGTTTCCCCCATTAAATTGGTAGATGTGGTGGACTACTTCTTTTTAGCCGAAAAATTATGATTCAATACTCGTCTGTTACTCTGTTTCCATAGCATGATACATGCC
This sequence comes from Taxus chinensis, assembly GCA_019776745.2. Lineage (NCBI taxonomy): Eukaryota > Viridiplantae > Streptophyta > Pinopsida > Cupressales > Taxaceae > Taxus > Taxus chinensis. The sequence goes on from CM034154.1 coordinate 473,554,685, forward strand.
CATATCGTGGTCATCAATGAGCAGCATCCGTACATTATCGAGCATCCTCTCATGGTTCTTTTGCTCTCTTTCTCATTGCCCCAAAGTGTAGCCGGGACACCGCTAAGTTGTGAAACACTTCTTGCATGACCTTACGATTGCAACTCCTCGATGGCCCTGAAGGCTGTAATATTATACTCATGCCTAGTCTTCATCTTCCCAAGGCGGGAGTCTAAGGAGGCTAGTTTTTTGTATATGTCATCAATCTGGCTATTGCCAATGCTCCCTTCCCCCTCAATGCTTTTTTTACCTTTTTGCTTAGCAAGGTTTTTGACCTCATCCTTCAGCAATTTAAGCTCAGCCTCTAAGGCCTCCAATCTCATAGAAGGGTTATCCGTTGGTGCCGCCTGGGGACTGGCACTACTAATGTTCAGCAGATCACGAGCAATGTTCTCCAAAGGTTCATCCCCCTCAGCAGTAGACTCAAGGTTGAGTCTCCTAGAAGCCCTGGTGACACGTTTAGAGGTAGAGACAGGGTGGGTGGCAGGGGCAGCAACAGGAGGAAAAGAAGGAGAAGCATGAGCAGCCGGCATGGGGGTAGCAGCACCGAAGGCAGGGGCAGCAGCAGGGGCAGCAGGGGAGACAGGACTGGCAGCAGCGGAGCCCAACAAAGCCGGGCCGGGAGAGGAAGGGAGACCGGGGAATTTAATAAGGCAGTGCTTGTGAATAAGCAGAATAAGCCCTTGGTGTAAGGGAACCGCCCGGGTATGCTTCTGGAACTCCAAAATGGAGCGCTCAAGAGAGTTTAACAGATAGTGAGGGAAGCAAACCAACCTACTCCTACGAAAGTGATTCAAAAAGACAAGGTGCTTGGCAGGGACAGTAACAAACCTGCCTTCCAAGGATATGAAGCGAATCATCATGCGGGTGACTTCATCATACGGAGATGGAATTGAGTTAACAAGCAGACCCGCGGTGTTGAAAATAAGCTTCTCCTCCTCCTCCACAAATCTTCTCTCTTCAACCTCTTTGATAACCCTCTTGTTGAAGAAGCGGTATCCTTCCAAGCTGAGGCCAGTCGCTTCGGCTATGAGTTCCTCATTAATAAGAATTTTCTGCCCTCCATAGTCGACCGTCCTCTCATTCCACTCCTTGGCAAAGCGAACAGAGATGCTTTGATCATGGCCTTGCACTCTTTCCACAAAGTTGGTGAATCCGCCGATGCTAAGAATGTTCCAGAGCTCAGTGTTTTCTTTCCAGTCAGGGTCCGCGCACGGCTCAATCTGGCATGGAGGCCCTCCCATCTTCACAATGATGTGCTTGGTTACAACAATTTTCAGAATACCTTTGGGCGTTGAGAGTGGTTCGTTTCTCACTGTTGCGGGTCGCATAAAAATGGGAACTGTAGCCGTTGGTCCTCCCACGAACGGCTGTATAATTGCCGATCTGAGCCTGCATGAAGTCGCGCGTGAAAACCCTTTCCCTGTCAGCTTTCACCTTGTAGTTATCTTCGGTTTTCGCGGAGCTTGGCATCCGAATATCAACAGCTATTGTACCTCCCGCGTGTGCTGTTTTTAAATTTAGACAACTCCACTTGAAGTTCCTAAACAAAATCTTGCTATCATTTGAAGTAGATATCATTTGCCACGCCAAATAAATTAAAACAGCACATGTGGAAGAATTTATGGATATCCTCCAAAGATTAAGGCATATCTCTAGAGATTGTTTGCGTGTGAAGGTCCGCATGTATGCTGTTGTGAAGCTGATTAGGGATACTATCATTATCCCAAATAGTGAAATTTATATTAATGCCATAATTGGCCAAAGCATCGGCCAGCTTGTTTCCCTCCCTGTAAGAATGTATGATTCTGATGTTGTTGAAGGTGTGACTGATGCTTATGGATTCAGAGATAAAATCTTTGATATTCCAGCTAGGAGAAGAGGACTGATTAAGCAGTTTAATAATATTAAGGGAGTCCCCTTCAACAATGAGGTTCTAGATATTTTGGGCCCGTGCAACTCTCAAACCCCAGAGAGCAGATAAAGCTTCTGCAAAATGATTGGTTTGGATTCCCATTTTTCCAGCATATGCAGCAATCAAATTACCTTTATGGTCCCGTATTGCTCCTCCTCCAGCTGCTGTTCCAGGGTTCCCCTTAGAGGCTCCATCAAAGTTCAGCTTGAACCAATTGGATTCAGGGGGATGCCATTTAACCAAAGATCTATCCACACTATTCCCGGGGTTGCTCCAATATCCGATCTGCCAATTTGATAAGATATGCTTTTCATTTTCAGGGTAACAATTGTTCTTGGGAGGTTTAAATCTGGCCATGTCCTCTTTGATGCCTTGGGAGATCTTGCCAGTAGTGAAATTAAAATTCTGCTTCTTATTTCTAAAAATGATATTATTTCTATCCTTCCAGATCCTCCAAATTAAATGCGGGATGGCTAATTTCCAGATTCTTTTGATAGCACAATGTCTAAATGGTGGGTTCCATTGATTCCATAGCTGAATAAGGTCCTCCGGCATCACCCAGAGAGCTTCAAATTTGGAAAGGACAAAGTTCCAAGCTCTAAAGGCATAATCACAATGTAAGAACAGATGGCTAATGTCTTCATAGCTATTCCTACAAAGGTGGCACCAATTGGGAATGATAAATCCTCTTTTCATCAAATTGTCAGTGGTGAGAATTTTGCCTCTGATGGCCAGCCAAAGAAAAAAATTTATTTTGGGGGTTAACTCAGGCATCCAGATCAAGTTCCAGTTAAAATCTGATTGGTTACTGTGGAAAAGACTGGTATAACCAGATTTGACTGAGTATTTACCATCGTGTGAATTGCTCCAGATCAGCTCATCCTTGGAATCCAACTGACACAAAGGGAAGAGATCTAAAAGGTCTTGGAGGGAGGAGATAATTTGTTTCAGCTCAATACGCTCCATAGTAAGTCTTTTCCAATTCTTGTTGGTGCCATTTCCATCAATGTAGTCCTTGACTTTAGTTCCATACTTTCTTATAAGGCTGTCCTTAGCAATCCCAAATCTCTCCAAGAGATTATCATTGGACCAGTTATCCTCCCAGAAGTTTATGTCGCTGCCATCCCCAACTTTCCATTTGCTTCCCTTCTTAATGAAGTTTCTACTCTTAACCAGATTATTCCAAAAAATGGAACCATTGGGGAGTTGCTCATCATGCAGATAGGAGTAAACAGCTTGTTGATTCAAGTATTTTGTTTTAATAACATCAATCCAGGGTTGTTTCTCAGAAAGCAATCTCCAGCCCATCTTAGCAATGAGTGCCTCATTCATTTTCTCAATATTTTTTATTCCCAGCCCTCCCCTAGATTTTGGGGTGCAGACTTTATCCCAGGCCACAAGGTGAAATCTGAACTTTTCTTCCATGCCTTGCCATAAAAAATTTTTCTGAATCCTTTCAATTTTCTCTCTGAAGGAGGAAGGAATTTTGAATAGTGACATGATATATATGGGCAAACTTTAGAGTGTGCTTTTAATGAGAAGGCACTTACCAGCACTAGAGAGAGTGGTCCCTTTCCAACCGGCCATTTTTTTTTTAAACGTTGTTCATTAAAGTACATTGAGTCATTAGTTTTTTGGGTCATCTTGTTCAGTTAAAAGAGTCAAAGTTTAATATTAATAATGTTTATATATCATTTTGTATTATTTTGTGTCTCTTCATTGTCAAGATTAGTTGAAATTTTTGTGTATAGTTTTACAGTGAATCATTACAAAAGAGTAAAAAAAAAAGAGTCATTATAAAAAGTTCAAAAAAAAAAAAAAAAAAACTTACTTTTCAATAATTGGACACTTTTTCGCTTGTGCATGACGTTCATCTTGTGGAGGTATTTTTCAAGCTCCATGATCACATCTGGCTGAGTTAGGAGCATCATATTAGAGGATGGAGGCAAATGGAGGTAGGAGGTCAATTGGTGACCTATCATCAGTCGCCAACAACGGGGCCGCATAAATGATTTAGTGGCATTTTTTACAGTTGTGTGTTTGCTTCATTTTACAGTGTTCTTGTTTTCAATAAGTATAAATTTCACATTGAGGGGGGAACATGATCCAATGTTCAATTTACATTATGTCAGTTTTTTCTATGTATGTGTAAGCAACTGAATTCATCAAAATTTCTTATGTTATTCCCTACAGTGAGATGTGATGATGGCTGAGAATAGTACTTGGCATATCATGATATGGTTATAGGTAAACCACTTGAAAACCTTCATTTGTGATTTTTGGTAAACCAATTGCAAAACAACCATTCTTGGTTGTCAGTAATCCATTCACAAAACCATCACTTTGTGTTTTATGGTAAACCAATTGCAAAACCGCCATTCTCAGTTTTTTGGTTAACCGTTTACAAAATCATCGCTGAGGTTTGTGATCATCCTATGAAAATCACCAGATCATGAGTAGGTGCAAGTACAAAGGCATTTTTTTCCCATGTTTGCACTAAGAGGAGGAATGTTAGGAAATATATATTAGTGCATACTTTATTGTGTTAGTAATTAAATATTAGAATAATTACGAAAGTGATTAGTCTCATGTAAACAATATTTATTATAAATGAGTTGTTAAAACAACTCAGATTATTAGATAGTATATCATTACGAGAGAAACATGTTATTTGAATTTTCACAGCTAAGAAAAACCCATTTGAAGCTAAATCTTTGTCGAAAGAGGTGACTTAACCAAATTATAAAGAGAAACGAACATCTCGTACACTGCGACAAGTGTCAAGCTGGCACGACTTTAGAAGTCAAAGGGGGGATGAAGTATCAAATTCCCATGGGAAGAAGCAAAGCCAGTAAATAAGTAAGACAGTAAGCTCGCAGACGGTGCCAAGTGTCTACCTGGCACATCCTCTAAAGCCTTAAAGAGAATTAGAGTCAAGAGGATGCACGGGCCTTCTATGTGGATCTTACCCCAAATAGACTTTATCTTCAAAGTAGGCTATAAACATGACAATCCACCTGCCATGTACAAGTGATTTAGGGTCTTATCTATAAATTTAATGCTCAAGATTTTTTCAAAATATCAGAGGTGGAGGGTCATTTCATTACAAAATATGCACCGTTTGAATCAAGTGGCCAAGAACCAATGCATAAGGGTCAAAATATCTGGCTATGTAATAAATAGCCGAAGGAGTTTATTATCAAAAGGTGAGTCCATCTCAAGGGACTCGGTTGTAGGAGAATTAATATGCATTAAATAATCATAGATTTCACTTTTCAGAAGTGGTCAAATTGTGAGAAATATTTGAGGAAATTTTTTTATGTCACTTCATATCATTTATCATAATTAAGGGGCAGTTGAAAAGGAGTTTCAATGTTCTCTCTTATCTCCTCCTCACCCTATAAATTGTAATGAAGTTTCGATAGATAATATAGATGATAGATGATAGAGAGGAGCTAGAGGATAGTTTTAGTTAGATACTAGGAGAGTTAATCTTTTCCTCTCTGTCGCAAGTTTCTCTTCTGTAATAGGCAGAGATCTTGGAACTCTAGCCTTCTACCTAAGTTTTTAATACCAATCTTGCCTCTTTATGATGTAATACTCTACACAACCATTGGAGTAATATATATGTTTTCATGGTGTTTCCGGTTCATCATTTTCATATCTTTATTGTCTCTAATCACCTTTATTTTCATTTAGAAACTGTGCATATTTGGGTGTTTTTTCAACCTTAGGTGTTGTGCTTAAGTAGTTTGAGACAATTATGTATTCGGTTGGCTTCCTGGTGCATTCTTTCTGACGCATCGCCTTAGTTGTTTTTTATGTTTTTCTTTCCAGTTTTTCTCATCCCTATCTCCCCCCGTAGAGAAGAGCTAGCTTCTTTAAAATCTAGAGGTTTCCTTGGGACACACGTCCTACCAACCTAAGGATTCCTACAACTCTAATGGCTGTATCCTCCAAGGATGTCCGTCAACATAACAATTACACCTTGTTAAGAGATTAGTTGGTTAAACAAACTCCATGATTATAGGAATACATTTCCTATAAATTTGTATGTTCCCAAATAGAGAAATACAGAGAATCTTTACATTATTGTGTCATATTCTTGCATAAATCTTGTTCTTCCACTTTACTTGGGTTAATGATTACAAACTACTTGTAAATTTTGGATGGTAAACACTTTTATTATACCAGAGCTATAAAATGGAGTGGTGGAGGAGAAATTTCTCTAAGCGGGCAATGGAGGTGGGCTTGGGTCCTTAATGTCTGCTGATAAATCCACATTTGAAGCGCCATGTTTTTTTCTGTTTGGTCCATATAGAGAAGTTTGACCCCTACCTCAAGGTGTCCCCATGGTCACTTATTAAAATCATCCAATGAACTTAATGGGAATGGAGCTTGGGTTGATGATTACAAACTACTTGTAACTCACCAATAGCCCGTGAACTAGGGTTCATCCTATCTTCAAAAAAAAAAATTAGTTTCATGTATTTGGATATTTGTCAAGTCATTACTAATTATCCTATATGTAAGACAAAAACTATCCTAACGACCCTAACCTCAAGCCTTTATGATGTTGCAACAACGTTGATTTGAATAACATATTGAACCTAGTGGCCACTAGGATTAAAATTTAACACAAAGGCCGCTAGGCTTAAATTTTCATTTGGAATTCATTCAATAGAATTTTAATATACTATTGAGATCAGTAGTCGCTAGGCTTAAAAAAAAATTGGAATCACGAGTATTCAGGAAATAAATGAAGTGAGTAACCTCCCTAACAGTCGCCAGTTGTTAAAAATATTCTTTTAAAATTGAAATATAATTGTGGGGAGCATTCAAAGCACCCCGCTATGTTCCACTTGGTCCCAATGTAGAATTTCAAACCCTACCTCAAGGTTTCCCCATGACAACTTATTGAAAGCATCCAATGAACTAAATGGGAATGGAACTTGTGTTAATGATTACAAACTAAGTGTAAATTTTGGATGGTAAACGCTTTTATTATACCAGAGCTATAAATTAGAGTGGTGGAGGAGCACTTTATCTAAGAAGGACATGGAAGTGGGCTTGAGTCCTTAATGTCCACCAGGGTTCACTTTAAGACACCTCTTAGAAATCGAAGGTAGAAAATCCCTTGCAAATATCCCTAGAACCAGTTTCACTGGAGAGGAAAATTTCTTGGGGTTTGTGTTCAAATTATTTTCCTGAAAGAATCTTTCATTTTCAATTCATTTGACAGAAAGGTTGTAGATGCATGACAGGATATTTTTTGTCACATGACAACAACCATTTTTATGTGTGATAGGAGGTTTTTGTAGCGTGACAACAAGTTTTATGTCGCATGAAAACAAATCTTCTGTCACGAGTCTATAGCCTCCGGACTCCTGTCACGCCTAAAAAAACTCTCATTTTCAGGCATTAACAAACTCTTCTTTTCACGCATCAAAAAATACTCTGTTGCATGTTTGCAGCCTCCACCCTCCTGTCATATGTCGATAAACTTCCTTATCACGTTTCAAAAAAATCTCCTTTTCGTTTTCCAACAAACTCTTTGTCACGCATGTGTAACCTCCACCCTCCTTTCATGTGTCAACAAACTCTCCTTTTTGTGCATCAAAAAAATCTCCTTGTCATGTGTCAATAAACTCTCCTTGTTGTGCATCATTAGAACTTTATTTTCATGCATCTGAGAACAATACTTGTCACCAGACTACAAATCTAATGAATATCTATAAAAATACACTTTTTGTACTGACCTTTTTTGCTTCGCAAGTTTATTGTACTTGATAATAAATATTCCCCTAGGTGTTATGAGTGATTTAGTATTGTTCTACCTAGAGAATAATATAGGATTATATAGGGGATATTTTCAAGGGTACGTGAAGCTGACCCCTAAAAAAAATTAAACTATAATTTTTAGGTGAACAGGTCACAGACCCATGCCAAAAAATCACCTTTTCAAATTTTTCAAAAATGGAATATTCTCCATATTATGAATATTTTCCACTAAAAAACCTTGATTTCCACTGAGTGATCTGCATTCGAAGCACCTAGCTATGTTTAACTTGGTCCATATGGAGAAGTTTGACCCCTACCTCAAGGTGTCCCTATGACCACTTATTGAAAGCATCCAATGAACTCAATGGGAATGGAACTTGGGTTGATTATTAAAAACTACTTGTAACTCACCAAAATCCCATGAACTTGGGTTCATCTTGTATTTGAATATTTTTTTTCTAGGATTGTATTTGGATATTTGTCAAGTCATTACTAATTATCATGTATGTAATACAAAAAATTTCCTCGAGGCCGCTAACCTCAAGCCTCTGTGATTTTACAACAATGTTGATTCGAATAACATATTGAACCTAGCGGGAGCTAGGCTTAAATTTTCATTTGGAATTCATGTGATAGACTTCAAATATACTATTGAGCTCAGTGGTCTCTAGGCTTAAATTTTCGTTTGGAATCACAAGTATTCAAGAAATAAATGTAGTGAATAACCCTAGCAGTCGTCCATCATTAAAAATAGTCTTCTAAAATTGAAATATAATTGTGGGGAGCATTCTAAGCACCCTGTTATGTTCCACTTGGTCCATATGGAGAATTTTTACCCCTACCTTAAGGGTTCCCCATGGCCACTTATTAAAATCATCTAATGAACTCAATGGGAATGGAACTTGGGTTGATGATTACAAACTACTTGTAAATTTTGGATGGTAAATGCTTTTATTATACCAGAGCTATGAACTAGAGTGGTGGAGGAGAATTTTATCCAAGTGGGACATAGAGGTGGGATTTGGTCTTTAATGTCTGTTGAGCAATCTACATTCAAAGCACCCCGCTATGTTCTTCTTGATCTATCTGGAGAATTTTGAACCCTACCTCAAGGTGTCCCCATGGCCACTTATTGAAATCATCCAATGAACACAATGGGAATGGAACTTGGGTTGATGACTAAAAACTACTTGTAACTCACCAATAGCCCATGAAGTTGGGTTCATCATGTCTTCAAATTTTTTTTTCTAGTCGTGTATTTGGATATCTGTCAAGTCATTACTAATTTTCCTATATGCAAGACAACAACTATCCTAGTGGTCATTACCCACAAGCCTCTGTGATGTTGCAACAACACTTATTCGAATAACATATTGAACCTAATGGCTGATAGGATTAAATTTTCATTTGGAATTCATGCAATAGACTTTGAATATAATATTGAGCTTATTGGTCGTTAGGTTTAAATTTTTATTTGGAATCATGAGTATTCAAGAAATAAATGTAGTGAGCAAACACCCCATCGGTTGCCAGTATTTAAAAATAGTATTTTAAAATTGAAATATAATTGTGGGGAGCATTTGAAGCACCCCGTTATTTTATGTTTAGTCCATATAAAGAAGTTCAACATGTACCTCAAGGTGTCCCCATGGACACTTATTGAAAGCATCCAATGAACTCAATGGGAATGGAAATTGGGTTGATGATTACAAAATACTTGTAAATTTTGGATGGTAAACACTTTTATTATACCAGAGCTATGAACTAGAGTGGTGGAGGAGCACTTTCTCTAAGAAAAACATAGATGTGGGCTTGGGTCCTTAATGTCCACCAATCGATCTACATTCGAAGCACCCCCACTATGTTTTGCTTGGTCAATATGGTGAAGTTCAACCCCTACCTCAAGGTGTCCCCATTACCACTTATTGAAAGCATCCAATGAACTCAATGGGAATGGAATTTGGGTTGATGATTACAAACTACTTGTAACTTACTAGTAGCCCATGAACTTGGGTTCATCCTAACTTTGAATATGTTTTGTCTAGTCACATATTTTGTAATGCCTCTGGCATGATAGGTACCTAAGATGACTTCTACTTTAGAAGATACAAACATTGACATGTGATTTGGTCTTAAGATGGTGTACTCTTGTGACTATGGAAATCATGTTTGTAGTAGAAAATAATTCATCCTTTGTATAGGTAAACTATGTCATGTATTATTGTATGTAATAAGAACAACCCACCTCGTTTTGCAGAATTAGTTTTCTGCTTGAATTGTGAAATTCAGTTTCAGTGTTTATAAAAACTCTTCCTTCATAACATCATTACCTTGGATCAATTCCATTGACCCAAGGTATGCTTTTAATTCATGATTTTGTGGTCATAACGACCAAGTTTGTTAGATCAGTTAATTGTTGGATTCAGATTGTGCTATATAATTAATGAAGTCTTAAGACCCTGCAATATGTTGAATATTGATGTCATGGTTGGTTATTTGTTTAATTTATTTCAAAATTGCTTTGAATGGTAAACTATTTTAACTATATGTTTAATGCTAAGTGAATTTTACCTAGAGCTAATTCTAACCTATGCCTTTTTGATATTTTTAAATTAATATGTTGTGACTTAAAATAGAGACCTACCTATGGAGCTATATTGATTTCCTAAACTAATGTTAACCTAACTTAAAATGTGGCTAACCTTTAGGTAGCCTATGGAACACATGGAAATTGGGTGGTTGGTGGCATCAGTTTCAAGGTAATTAAATGATATTTAATTCATTCTTATCCTTTTCCTACCGCATAACTTTGGCATGGGCATTGGAAAAGTTGCGGAAACCTGAGTTTGGCATTTCCATCGAATTTGGTTGCATGCAAATTTGAATTTAGTTTTGGAAAAAGTGGAGATGGTAGTGGCATGGAAGATGGAGGGAATTGATAGTCCTTTGACATTTAATGTTTTTGAATTTTGGTGAAAACCACCTAGGCAGGTGCATGATGGGTTTTTGGTTGTTTTTGATCTTTTGGTTCATTTTTGAACCAAGCTTTGCATGATATTGTTCCTACTCTTAAGTTCAATACTTGCATAACTGTAAATCTTGCATAACTATAATTTTTACATGGCTTTGAAATTTTATTGGACACTAGGAAAAAATATATAAATAAAGGGTAAGTGTTGATGGTTCGGTTGACATTTCGAGGAAAGGAATAAGCTATTGATTTTTTTCTTGGAGATCTCCTATGAATCAGTAAAGGAGAAGTGCTATCAGGAATGATAGGCTCTTCCCATTAAGTTGGTTTTATTTTACTTAAATGATTCATTAAAAGAAATCTTCTCTTGGGGATAAATTGGTAATTTTTTTATGTTATGATCTCTGCTTTTGATGCTTGTATTATTTATTGTTATTACTATTTGTCTTCACTATTATGATGGAAGATTTGTTCTAGTTTTTTATTCCCTTGTTTTGAATTACTGATTTATGCTTAAATTTGAGCCTAAGATGAAGTTGTAACGGTTTGTACTCTTATTGAGCTTTGTTAAACTTGTGAGTAAATTGATTTCTTAAATTCGTGGAACTTGTTTGATGAGATCTTATATCACCTCTGTGAGAACACTTCAAATTATAAATTGTTGAGTAACTCGACTAATGTTTGAACTTGAATGAATCTTTTTGGGAGATAAACTTTTTCATCTTTGGTTTTAGCATATTCTTCTGAGTCTGATGGAATGTTCAAAACTTGTGATCATGCCCAATGTTTTTGTTATTAGTCTGTGGTTGTGATTCTGCATTTTGTTCTAACCTTCCTTTTCATTCATTTATTCCAATAGTTATTGAGGAAGATGCATTGTTCTGAGATTGGATTTGAAAGAAGCTTTCGTCTATTAAAGACTTGCTATATCTTTTATGTTCACCAATAGAGGATTTGGAAATATTATCTGTGTTAGCTCCTTCAAAGGAATTATTGCTTGGGAAAGGGTAATTTAAAAGAAGTATTATTATGTCTTCTATTATTTTGAGAACTTGGGTAACCTCTGAAATTGATGTAATTGATGCTTAGAAGGGGAAATTATCTTGGTATTTATCTCATTGTGTTATATTTTTTATTATCTATTTGTGAGTCTGAATAGTTCTTTGGACATTAATGGTGGTACTGGGTTAGTTTTTTTTCTTAGCCTTAGGCCATCAAACTTGTTTTTGTTTCTTTTACTAAGGAAGTAAAAGGTATCTCTGTATAAGTAATGTGTGTTTAGGGGCATAGCTTTATCATTATTTGATCATATTTTTTCCTCATCGTCTAGGTGTAGAAGGAGTTTGAATACTTACTCTTCTGTTAATTATCTTCCTTTCTCCATCATGTCCATGGAAAACGGTTACTTGTATTACGGGTTTTTGATGTTATCCTTACTGTTATCTTGAGTGATGAAAGGTAATGATTGTTTTGGGTCATTATTTCTTCCCTTCTTCAGGACTCTAGTCATTCAATTTGATCTCTGATTGTTCTTTGTTTGGGGAATTATGTTAAAGGATAGTAGAGAATGGACTTACCTTTTTATGATCTTATTTATAGCGTACTCTTTTTATAATCATGATTAGAAATCTAAATATACAATCTCTCTCTCCTTTAATTTTCCTTTTATTTCAATCTAGATAAGGGAGTTGTCCAGTTGGTCTATTTTGTAGTACCTTCACTAGGATTGGCTTGAAGAATTAAGTAGAGTGGTGTTAGGACATTGTAGCTGAAGCATAGGTTACTTAGGAGTATTGTTGTGTTGGTTGAAAATATTCTGAGTAAGTATTTTTATTTGGTGAAAAATATTTGAACGATTGAAGGATTTGAAGCGAATTATTAGATCCCTCCATTCTACTAGTTTTCCTTAGCATAGAGATTGATGTATGTCTGAGGGATTATGTGCTTAGTTCTAATTGCATGCCAAGTTGATCTCATCCTTTATTGTAAATTTTTTAGTGTTGAACTTGAACTTACATTGGTCTCTAATTCTGAACTTGAGTTATAGGATTCTTAAATTAGAAACTCTTTACTAAAAAGGTTGTTTGGTTCATCATAAAACTATTCGTATGTTTTATTTCATCTTGGCATCTCATATTCTAGGATGGAATTAGGTGAAATAAATGCTGAGATGAAAGTACTATTATTCTATCTAATGTTTATCCTAAGAGATAATAGGGTTAGTTATCTTCCCATGTTAGATAGGATTAACTGAGAAGTGAATAATGTATAATGATATATGAAAGGAAAATTGTGATTTTGATGGAATAGTACTTACCTAGATTAATTTTTCAATTCTTTTTAGGTAAACAATAGTATGAAAGTTGAAGTTGTTTATATCTTGATCTATTCTTAATTATTATATGGTTTATCACTTTACCTCTCTCTCTCTCTCTCAATTATGACTAGTAATTCCTTTTGGTATGTCTCTTCTATAATGCTTAAATTGTTTCATAACAACAAAGTTCTCTTTATGAAACAATTAGCTAAAGGAAAATCTTTTTAATGCTTAGTGTTTATCATGCTCAAGTTAAATGAACTGACCTGTGCTAGCAATTTTTGCAGATGGACTTCGTAAGTGATGAAAGGCGAAAAGATCTTTAGGAACTTACATTAGTGTATCAAAGAGACTGGATGTTTTTATGATGAAATATGGTTCATTACTAAAATGTACTTCGTGGAAAAGAAAGTTGTATTTGAAATTGATTCAAGTATTGTTGTTTGGCATTAGTAGTATTTGAAGTGTTTGGACTTATTAAATGCATGAATCTTTTGATGAATAAAAGATATGTGAAATTTTTTTTATTTAATGTATTTCCTTTGACAATCAATGAGTGGAAATGTTAGGTAATCCTCTACTTTTCAGTCAGTATCTTATTCCTTGGTTTAGAGTAGAATGGATTGGGATTAGGGGTACTAGATGTACTACTCTCTCTTAGAGAAAAATACAACTTAATAAGTTGACATTCTTGTATGAATACCCAACTAATTCTCTTTAAATAATCATTAACCCTGTATAAGAAAAAGGGGAAGGAAAATTCCATGAAATGATTAGTAGACTATCTTAAGATCTCTTGGAAATAAATCAGAAAGTTATCTTTGATTAGTTGATGGTGTGCTATCTCATGAAGAATTCCTTAACTAGATTAGGAATGCAGAGAAAGGAAATTAAATTGGATTAGACTTTGTTCCATTGAAGAATTCCTTAACTAGATTAGGAATGTTGAATGTTGAATTTTCTTAGAACTTATATAAGCTAGGGCTTGAGTAAGGAAATAAACAACGACATTGTCTTGTTTGTCTGAATTTGTTATGTGAAGCATAAATCAAAATGTTAATGGAATAAAAACATAACTTATGAAATTGTTAGAAGCATATGTATCTGCATACCCACTCTAATTATAGTATTAACTTGTAACCCTAATTGGTAAATGAACCTAGTTGTTCAGTAGGACTAATGTAATTAACCCTCAATGAATAAAAATTTAATAAGTCATTAACTTCTTTCTAAGGTATGTTCATCCAAATAAGGTGAATTTAATCGGATGTTGGCACACACCAACTATAGTACAATAAATTCCTGTGAATAATTGGGTCTTCATGAGGATATTGTATTGCAGTTGACATGTTGTAAAACCCTTCAGAGTTTAATCAGCTAGATCTATATAAATTTGGACTTGTTCACAGTTTCTTCCCTAAATAGAGTTAGGGGCATATTCTAGTGTCGGGGTCAACCCATGATGACTTAGGATAACTAGACACGTGTAGTCGACTTAGGAAGATTGAGTATGTATATGTACCCTTAGTCACCGAGAGCATTCCTCCACACTAGACCATGTTGCTAACCTTGGCTAGGGTTAAACCTTGAAACAAGAGGACTGACAAGAGTTAGTAAAGACCATTCTAGATAACAAATGAAGAGTGGTGAAGGACGTATTATCGTTGACAAGTATGTCATCTAGGAATATAAACATGAACAATATGTTTAGAATCTTTTCCCAAAGTATCGCAATGTTACTGGTTCCATGTTGTCCTATGTTACCTAGTTTAAGAAGCGGGATTTCAGATAAATATCGGTAATAGATATTCTGATAGGCCTCTTAAACAGAAGACTTACTACCCTGAAAAGGGTAAAGGAACCAAGTATATGTAGTATACAAATTATTAAGTTAACATGAGAGATCGGTATGTTACTGAATCATGAAATGAGAGATCTTAGCTCACCGAGTCATTTACATCTGAATATGGTTTCAATTATGAGATTGATTGGCTTTGCAATGTGTGTTCTAAATTAGGATTATTTAGAACATAGAAGATTATGTAAAAAAAATCCCTTGTTTCTAAAGTCTTAAAATGGGAAATTTTTGGGGTGTGGAGCCTATTTTTTGGTCTTCTTAAATCAGTGTTGAAGTGTTGGAGCTCGAACGGTTAAGTTTGAAGACTTCAGGAGTATTGTGCAGTCATTTGTTATGACATTGTTGTGCAGTCATTGTGCATTTTCTGTGACATTGCTGTTAACATGTTGTTAATTGGCTGTTAACGTCGGGACTATTTTTCCAGTTGTGGGAAGTTGAAAGATCACGACTTTCAAACTTCTAGGGTCGGCTTTAGGACTTCTTAAGAGGATTTTAATCCTATAAGTAGAGGCATTAGGGTATCTTAAAGATATCTTGAGTGTTCAAGAGGTCTTGATTCTTAATGATCAAGAGGTGATCAAGAGTGATCAAGGTTATGCAATTGGGTGTCAATTGTGGTTTAGATGTCGTTTAGCATCTTTGGAATTATGTTGTGAGTTCATAACTAAGAGAAGACTGTGATAGTTGTTTTACTCTTGTTGATAATAAAATATGAGCAAGTTCTTGGTGGACGTAGCCCACATTGGGTGAACCACGTTAAATATTGTCTTTTCTTCTTTTGTGCATTATTTATTTATGTTGTTATATTTCTGCAAGTATAATTTTGCTATATAGTTTCCTACTACTGTGGTTTGAGGAATTGTTTCCGCATACTTGTTCTCTAATTCCTAACAATTGGTATCAGAGCTTTGGTGGTTTTTTACTGAAATTGTAAATCACAGGGAAATTTTATCTTGAGTGGGAGCTATGGCAGATGAGGGTAGATTGAGGGTTGAGAAGTTCAATGGGTAGAACTTTGGTTTGTGGAAGATGCAAATGGAGGATTACTTATATCAGAAGGACCTCCATGTTCCTTTGGCTGGAAAAGTAAAGAAACCTACAGCCATGTTGAATGAGGATTGGGAGTTATTAGATAGAAAGGTGCTCAGGGTAATTCATTTATGCCTTGCATTTTCGGTTACTTTCAACATATCACAAGAGAAGACCACGGAAGGCCTCATGAGTGCATTGGGGAAGTTATATGAAAAACCCTCTACCTCTAATAAAATATTTTTGATGAAAAATTTATTTAATATGAAGATGTCTAAGAATGGTTCTGTTGTTGATCATTTGAATGAATTTAATACGTCTGTGAGTATGTTAAACTCAGTAAAAATTGACTTTGATGATGAGGTTAGGGATTTGTTGATTTTGTCATCCTTGATAGATAGTTGGGACAACTTGGTTATGGTTGTAAGTAATTCAGTCTCTAATAACTCAAATTTGAAGTTTGAGGATGTAATAGGTGTGATCCTAAGCGAGGAAATGTGAAGGAAGAGCTCCGGAGATTATTCTACTTCTAGAAAATCTTTGACAGTGGAGAGCAGAGGGAGACAAAAGAACAGTGGGAAAGGTAATTGTGGGAAATTGAATGATCACGGAAGGTCAAAGTCTGAGAGTAAGTTAGAATGTTGGCACTATGGGAAGGTTGGTCATGCTAAGAAAGATTGTTGGGCTCTTCGAGATAAGAAGAATAAGAAGAAGGAAACTAAAGAGGTAAATTTGGTAGTAGGTGATGTTTGCCAAGATGCCTTAATTCTTTCTTTAGATAATATTGTTGAATCTTGGGTGTTAGAATCAGGGGCTTCTTTCCATGCCACCCCACATAGACATTACTTTACTGATTTTGTTCAAGGTGATTTTGGACATGTATATCTTGGTGATGATGAACCATGTAGTATAGTAGGGAAAGGTTGTGTTCGGGTGAAAATGCAGAATGGGAACACATGGCTACTTAATGATGTCAGGAATGTGCCTAAGTTGAGGTGGAATTTGATATCAATGGGATATCTGGGTAATGATGGCTATACAGCTAGTTTTACAGTGAATTCTTGGAAGGTAACCAAGGGAGCTCTTATGGTTGCAAGAGGTGAGAAAACTGGTACTTTGTATTTAACCAGTGGTACTGATTATTGTAATTTAGTTACTTCAGATGGAGATAGAACTTTGTGGCACCAGAGACTCAGTCATATGAGTTATAAGTTCATGCAAATTATAAAGGACATGTTGCCTGGATTAAAGGAGTTAGATTTGGACTTCTGTGAGAACTATGTTTATGGGAAACAGAAGCGGGTGAGATTCCTCAAGGTTAGACCTACCAAGAAGGAGGGTAAGTTGGAGTTAGTACATACAGATGTATGGGGGCTAGGTAAGGTAAATTGTATTGGTGGTTCATGTTATTATGTCACTTTCATTGATGATGCGACTAGAAAAGTTTGGGTATATTGCATTAGAAAGAAATCTGATGTGTTTAAAACTTTCAAAAGATGGAAAGCCTTGGTTGAGAATGAAATAGGTCTCAAGCTGAAATGTCTCAGGTTGGATAATGGAGGGGGATATTGCAGAAATGAATTTATTGATTACTATTCGGTAAATGGGATCCGCAGACAAAGAACGGTTCCAAATACTCCACAGGAAAATGGAGTGTTAAAAAGAATGAACATGACAATCATGGAGTGTGCTAGGTGCATGAGGTTGTATGCGGGGTTGCCACTCATGTGTTGGGCAGAAGTGGTAAGAACAGTTGTTTATCTTATTAACATAGGACCCTTTATGGCCTTGGATGGAGGTATACCTGAGGAGGCTTGGTCTGGTAAGAAAATTGATTACTCATTTCTTAGAGTATTTAGATGTGAGGTATTTGTTCACATTGATAAAGATGATAGGACCAAGTTAGAGGCTAAGTCTGAGAAATTCACCTTTGTTGGATATGGTGAAGATGATTTTGGTTTTGTGTTTGTAGTCTTAAAGACAAGAAAATATTTTGGTCTAGAGATATTGTATTTAATGAAAAAATCATGTATAAAGATCAGTTGCAGGTACAGAAAGAGGAATCAAAGAAAGAATACACAGTGTTAGAGGACATTACGGATAGTAAGGTGTTCAAGGGGCCAGTTCAGGTATAGCATGTTCCTGCATAACCAATTCATGTACCTACTCATCAGGAACCCCAAACTCCTAAGGTGAGAAGGTCTTCTAGGGTAAGAAGGGAACCTGAATGATTTACTCCATCTTTGAATTATTTATTGCTCACTGAAAGTGGAGAGCCAGAGTTCTTTAAGGAAGCAGTGCAAGTGGATTCCAGGAAGAAGTGGGAGTAGGCCATGGATGAAGAGCATAGATATCTTATGGAAAACTAGACTTGGGATTTGGTGGAGCTACCTGAGGGCAAGAGAGCATTGCAGAACAAGTGGGTGTATAGAATCAAAGAGGAAGATGGAGGTAGGAAATGATACAAGGCCCGGTTGGTGGTCAAAGGATTTGCACAGAAGAAAGGTATAGACTTTGATAAAAAAAATTCTCCAGTTGTTAAAATGACTTCTATTAAGACTGTTCATGGTTTAGTTGCAGTAGAAGACCTGCACTTAGAACAGTTGGATGTGAAGACTGAATTCCTTCATGGTGAGTTGGAGGAGGAATTTTACATGCAAAAGCCACAGGGTTATGAGGTCAAAGGGAAGGAGAGGCTAGTGTGTAAATTGAAGAAGATCTTGTATGGCTTGAAATAAGCTCCACAGCAGTGGTACATGAAGTTTGATAGTTTTATGCAGGAGCAAGGTTACTCTAAGTGTCACTCAGACCATTGTGTGTAAATCAAGAAGTTTCTTGATGGTAGATATATTATTATATGCCTATATGTAGATGATATTATTGTTGTAGGGAAGAACATGCAGGAAATAAAGATACTCAAGAAGTAGCTAGGTGACTCCTTTGATATGAAGGATTTAGGGGCAGCAAAACAAATTCTTGGTATGAGAATAACTTGGAACAGGAAGGAGAGGAAGCCAGTATTATCTCAAGAAGAGTACATAAAGAAGGTCTTGGAGAGGTTTAGTATGCAGGATGCTAAACTGGTTGGTACTCCTTTGGCAGTTCACTTTAAATTATCAAAGGAGCAGAGTTCCAAGACTGGGGAGGATAGAATTTAGATGTCCAAGGTACCATACTCATCAGAAGTTGGTAGCTTGATGTATGCTATGGTATACACTAGGCCTAACATTTCCCATGCAGTGGGAGTAGTGAGAAGGTTTATGAGTGATCTAGGTAGAGAGCACTGGCAGACAGTAAAGTGGATCCTTCAGTATTTGAGAGGGACCATGGGAGCAGCATTGTGTTTTGGTGGATCAAACTCTACATTACATGGATATGTAGATTCAGACATGGTAGGATATTTGGACAGTGGGAGGAGAACGACAGGCTATGTATTTATGGTTGGCGATACAACGGTGAGTTAAATTTCACAGTTACAAAAGGTTGTGGCTTTTTCAACCACATAGGCTGAGTATGTTGCTGCCACAAAGGCAAGCAAGGAGATGATTTGGCTACAACAGTTTCTTGATGAGTTGGATCATAAGCAGGAATTTGGGAGACTACAAATGCCCACATTTTACGCACCCAAAAATAATAGTAAAATACCAGGATAATTTTTATTTTTTTGACTTACATTGCTCACTACACAACACAGCAAGGGCTCCAAGTACAGAAACTCGACTCACAAATGACAATCACATAAGTCATCGACTCACATAGACACATGAAAATGACATAGGCATGTCAATGCCACACTTTTCCCAATGAACAAATACTAGCAATGACCCAACCACAAGAAACATGACTTCAGGAACGGAAAACCCACAACACATCATTTCTTTAAATGTATTTTAGTTACGATTAACATTCCAAGAACTTTATTGAGCAAGGATAAATTTCTCCTTTGTCCACCCACATATTCTTAAGTTTATTCCATGGTTAAAATACAGTTCAACCATCTTATGTTGGCTTCTTATACTTTATAAAAATTTCCATAACTAACATACTTATTTGGCATAAATCAAATTACATACAAAGTACTTAATTATCTTATTATTATGTTAAGAATATTCTTCTCCAACATTTATTCGATGTCTACAGTTTTACCCTTACAACTCAAGTGAAAGTGACTTGATATCAAGAATGCAATAAAAGGATTTAATGGAGATTTAGATACAAGGTAGATTTTTACCAAAAACATTCCTCGATCACGGAATAGTTATTTCCCTACCATATTTATTCTAATTCAATGACTTGTGAAATTCCATTTTCGTTTTATATATGTATTTTGTTTTCTCAAAGGTTGAACACACCAAGGACAATTCATATTCTTTGAAACACAAAAGATATTTTTAATTGAGATATAAGGTCTGCAAGAGTGGCATTAATTCAAAACCTCAGATCTCGTTTTTACTCTTATACGCTTTATTTTCTACATCACGTTATGGCCTTATTATTAGCATTGTCTTGCAAAAGGAGTTACAAAGTGTTTGTCTAACCTCTTAAAGACATATATGATAACGAGACTTGAAGATACACACAAACCCTAAGTTAACATCCAAGTCAAACGAGGTTTAGATTAATTCCAACTTCACCTAAGGGTCTACCCCTCAACTATATGTGAGTTTTAAGAAAGAGGACAAATTTATGCTAAACCACCTTCCATGAAAGGACCAAGGTGTTATGTTGAGAGAAACCAAGGTAACACATTTAGCTTGTAGAAATAAGGATTTCATTAATGAGAGCTTAAGACCTAAAACAGCTAAGTCAAACCTCCACCTATGTCATTTGGATCAAACGGGAATTTCATTTGATGAAGGAGTTTACTCTTAAATATATCTTCAGATGACAAGGTAGTCCGCTAGGTTACGAAGGAGGAGTTAACTCTATACACTCCAAGAAAAGTTTGACTGTGTCACTCCTATCATACAGGCTTAAGACAATGCCACTAAACATACTGACTAAGATGATAAGTCCATTCTTGAGCTCTGATTTACCTAAATTAGGAGGTTCCATCGAGAGCAGATATTAATTTCATCCTATGGTTTTCAATGTCTTCTACGGTATGGAGTATCACACATGAAAAACAAGTTATGTCTATGATATTGAACAAGGGTAGTGTGTTTTGATTTAATTTTCTTTATTACATTTACAAAGTATGAATGTACAAGATGACTCATTAATCATTTATTGAACATTAAATATACACTACAAGATATTACTTCAAATTCATTTACCTTATATAAATATCAAACCCTTTTACCATGTTTACTTTGAATTCAAAATTGAACCTAAGATTAAATGCACATTTCCTAGATGTCCTTGAAACTAGCATCTCATACATAGCAACAAATTATCAAATATAACCTTCTGTAACATGAGACTACATTATACATTTATTCATTTAACAATGAACTATATAAATTACAATGATAATTAATAAATTACACATCACCTTTTCGTCATCATTCTTTCATCCTGCAAAACCCACGTGAGCATGATATCAGTGATAATTCACTAGCATGGCATCCACCCTAATCTAACATAATTATCATTTTTCAGTTTCCCATTTACATATGATAATAATTACAATTTTCAATCGAAATAAAAAGGTTTAGAGACATGTATTCATTGCATTTCATTTCACTTCATTTTGTAACCTAGGAGAGAGAAAGAGAAGGGAAGAGAGAGAAAACACCATTTTGTCAAAAGTTCTAATTTCACACAAGTTACACTATAGAGTCTTAAATAGTTATTTGCATGTGTTAAAAGTTTCCAGGGTGGTTTGGCAACCCGACAAGGGTCCGCAGCTTTCTATTTTTACATTTTCTTACTAGCTACAAAAACGTACAAAACAGGCTCAGAGGCTAAGAAACCACTTCCAAAAGTTATCTTCTGATGAGAACAGCACACCACGATCAACTTTCTATGTGTCCCCAGATATACCAAGAGTTCATAGCAACTGACAGAAATGGGAAAGAGTGAACAGTTTGCGTTTGGTGGCTAGTTTTCTGGGGCTACTGGTCGTAGTTGACCCAGTTGCAAATGAACAAAATTTAGCTCGAGGGCCAGAAAACCATGTCCAAAACTGACGTTTTATGGATGAGCACACAAAAATACACTTCCTAAAATTTCCCCTATATGAGGATAATTCATCATAGTTGACGGGATTGAGAACTAGAAAACCATTTTCAAATGGTGACAAATTTTCTGAAGCGACAAGTCAAAATTGTTCTAGGTTGACCTCGTCAAACTACGGCCTGAGGCCTACAAAATGGCTTCACCAAACTATCCAGAAGAGTGCTTTTCCCTAAACTGAATGTTCCATGCAATTGTCTAGTATAAACACTAGAGGTTTGTGAAGACGGGAAATAATTTCTCTATCCAGGTTTCAAATGGTGGTTCAAAATGAAAGCCAACTTTCTAGATTTAACAGCTTTCTACTGCTGTAAACCAGTGTAACAAGGCTCCTATAAGAGCGTCAAAAAGATCACAAATGTTCATTCGGGGTCAATCCAACGGTCCATCTGATTCCTCACATAACAAGGTACACGAATGAATCCTAACATCTCGTTTTCAGAGTTCCGAAGGGTACTTAATGAGTCTCCAAAAAATGTAAAAATTAACTATTTAAACAGGGTGAAGGTCGACATTATTACTGGAAAGTCAATTTCCTCTAGTCGATAAGACAATGTTGTAGTAATCCACTTGGGTAGGAAGTTTTTTTACATCACCTCAGAATGAGAGTCAGAGTTCGTGGTTTAATGTAGAAGAGTTATTTTTATTTTGTGAGTTACAACATGACCTTTCATTGTTTTGCAACGAGTTGATGTAAACATTTAACTGTATTAAAAACCTAATATTTTAAGATTCTATTAATTTGTAAAAGAGAACTAAAACATGAGAATTATGAGAGGTAAGGGAAGATGAACCATGCCTAGAGAATGAAGTCGGTCGAAACTGCGGGATTCGGTTTAGTATCTTGCTTGGGCACATCGTCAACTAGATCACGAGCATCCACAGCTCCACCATTTTACATACACGTCTATTATAAAATCTGTAACTACAGATTTGAAACCATTCCACTACTCTGATCACATTTCTCCTACCTTCTGGATTCGACCCACCACTTGTTGAGCATGATCAAGTGGTTTCTTATTGTTGTTGTTTGGATAGAATGAGATCTACCTCCTTTTGTGCACAGCCTCAAATCTTGCAACCATGAGACCACGATTTTTGAAGGCATTTTGTCAAACACTTCACATGCCTTAAGCATGCGTCCATATTTTGCACATTCTCATGTGCTCATCAAACACCAAGAAAACATATCCACATAGCCACCACATGCTAGATTGGCATGTTGATGATACGATATAGGGTTTCCTCAAGATAACCGGCACGGCTGAGAATTTCAATCATGCAAACATAATGATTAATCATAGGCATGATTCTATAAGAGGAACTCATGCAATCGAAATATTTACAACCCTCATACACTGAACCTGAAGGCTAAATGCTAATAAAACAAAAATTAAACTTACATGGTCAGGGTATGTTCCATAAGACCACATCTCTTTGAGGCATTTTGTCAAACAGTTGACTTTCCTTGTGTATGCTTCCACAATTTACATACTTGTCTACTAGCACACTTGCAACTAAAAATCCTCTACCATTATGCTTTGATGGTTGTCTGAGGCCTACTCTAAAGCTCCCATTTTGACAGAGGCTGGGAGGATGCTGGAAAAAGGTTATGGAGTCTGGATTTACACGTACCAATTGCATTTGCTTGAAAGTTTCCAAGGCCTTTTCAACAAACTCATTTTTTTGCACATCCTGCAATCATTGCAGTCCATAAAGCACATTTCTTTCAGGCATTGTCAAATAGTTTGCATGCTTCCACATTTTACATATGTATCTGCCAGGGCACTTGCAACTAAAACACACAAAAATCCCTTCTCCATAATGCTTTGGCAGATGTCTACACCCAGTTTCAAAGCTCTTATTTTGGCACAGGCTGGGAGTATGCTAGCAAATGAAAACTGATGGGGTTGGAACCCTGTTTGCTGCACATGTGAAACAATGTGACTGTCTCTTGAGGAAACCCATGCCTTTTGTATGTTGTAATACACGCATTCCAAAGAAGTTGTCTCATTCTTTCATCTGGTCAAACGTAGGAAAGGCTTCCTCCCTCCCTCCATGGCGGTGGCTTCTCCCCATGACCAAACCATAAAGATGCAAACCAACAAAAAACAAAAGGAAAATAACAATTGGAGTCTGAGCCCTAAATCCGCCCCACAAAAAAATCACGGCTTTTTAATTTAAAACTTTTATTTTATTTATTTATTTATTTTTTTGTTTGTTTTAATCTAAAGAGGTCATAAGACCCTAAAACAAAGTAGATAAATAAATAAAATATAGCTTAAAGTTAATCCATTTCCAGTGATAAAATTTTGACCAAAAGTAACTGATCGTAAGTCGGAAATATAAATTATAATATTATTATAACAATAATTTTAATGATTTTACGGCTAAAATAATGATAATAATTATTAATCCTATTAATGGCGATGACCAAGAAAACTCGAAGAAGGAGAACCATAAACTTTAACCTGGATAGTCGTCCATGATGCTACAAGGTCCAAAGTTTTTCGACAACCCCAAATTTTCAAGAAGGAGACAAGGTGAAAAATCTTCACGGGCAAGGACAAAATCAACAACGGTTTGAGAGCACACATTTATACAAATTTTTTTAGCATTAGGGTTCATGTTAATAATAAAACGAGGCATTACATTCTCCTCCCTTTAATAAAGCATCGTCCTCGATGTGACATACAATGAAGAAAGAGAAATGGTAAGCAACAAGGAACAAAATGGGCGAGGGTAAGCTCTAAGGTTAAGATTTCAGATACAAAATCACAGTTACGGGGTGGCCCTAGGAACATTTGGTAGAAATTTTAACTTTCAAGGTTCTGTGAAGATTGGTAGTTCCCTCTTATTCGTTATTTCATTAATCTCTTTCTATTAACATTATTCTTAATTCAAGTTCTTTAAAATTTCATTTTTGTAGAATTTTAGTTTATTTCATTCTTGTGGGTTCCCATCATGAACTACAGTCACAACACCCTACCAGGGTCATACACAACACTAAAATTTCACAAGCATACTTTTACATACTTTCACGACCGTATCACATCACAAGGGTTTCACCAAACCATGGAATGACAACAAGTAGACCACATAGCAAATAATTTCCAACAATTACGTCCTAGACATAGATCTAGTACACACATATGACTGAAAAACTAGGTCAACACGCTGATACATATACAATGGGTATCACATGACCCAAAAAATCCATGACTGTAACAACATAGTTCCAAGACAATATCCAATAGTCCATACCAATGAGAATGTCAATCCTCAACCATAACAAGGTGTCAAAAAGACTCACAATGGTACACATAACTCACTATACCAACTCCACACATAACAAGACATCAAGAAACAAACTCCATATATCTCCAAAAGCAAAAAAACTCCATATACCTTCCCAAAGCATCACCAAATAATCTCCATATACCTCCCAAGAGAAAGAATCATAGTGCCAAAACCAAGTCGGGTCACTCAACCATAGAGCCCCATCAAGAATATCAGGTCACTCAACCATAGAGTGCCATAAGAATATCAGGTAACTCAATCATAGAGGCCCATCTCCTTTCTCCTTTTAAATGAGGCTGGGTCACCCTATGGCCCTAGGCACATAGAGCCCCGTCACCCCCAAACCCAAGTGACATAATAACTCGTGGTTCAACAACCCGCTAGTTATCTGTAACTCCTTGGGGCATACCCCCATATAATGAAGTGGGTCCATAGGTTCCAACCACTCCATGGTGAATCCCATGACCCTATTCCAACACATTACGACATTAGAACCAGCATAACAATCCATTCAAATGCCAAGTGGAAAAATCAAAAGCCTTGGGCTAGGCTACAAAACTTTTAAATATGAAAAGAAAGTTTTAAAAATAAGAAAAACAAATGGCTAATTAGCCATGGTTAGTGCAAAATCCAACTATTAATGCAACAATCAAATAAATGCCCAAAATATAAGAACATGTCAATCAAGAAAATGGACTGGTTCTAGCTAAAAGAGATAATGATCAATTTACGAATAAAAATATGTATAGAGGAATAGCACATTACAATCACTATGTGGCCTCATATCACCACCAAAGGGGTACTCATCGAGTTGCTGGCACTCAGACATCAAGCCTCAGCTCGTAAAAATATACATGTAACCATAAATGAGTATGTCAAATAATGTAACTGTCATCATCTCTGCCTGAATCATTACTCCATACTCCCACAAGGATCAACATAGTCAAAATCACATAGGATTATTCAATGAACAATCCAATAGGAAAGAGCAGGGAACTCTAGTTGCATAAGTTGAGCCTAAGGTGGTGTGCACCCACAATATACTGAGCAAGCTCGAAGTATACTAAACAGATAGAAGTGGGTTTTCAGTCTATATAAGACTCCACTTCCTCACTCGTACTCGGCTCAAGATTATGAAAACCTGGTCCATGCCTCCTCTCTCCACACATACACTCTTGACAGTTTCCTCCCCTTAGGGTCGTCTAGTGTAAGGTTCACAACATACACATACTACATCACTAACACAATGGTGATTCACGCACATTAACCATAACATCTTACGCATGGTATTTATATACAGGGTATAACACAATCACTACTTTCACGGGTTACGATACATCACATTACCACATCCTGCACCCAAAGTGCAATCACTGTACACTAGGGATCATACTCACCATATCCCCTAAATCACGACATGAACCATCACATATTACATGAATTATATGTATGAGGAACACAATGTCTAACATTACAACATATAGTCAATTGTAATACAACACGACGATGCACACAACAAATCACAATACGGTGATGACATCACGATAAATTGTGATTCACTTTACATCAATTTTATCATGCAATACATCAATACACCTTCACATCACATAAAGTCAAAATGTTTTCCAACACTCTGCAATTCACAATATCATTCCTTTCACACACAACAAGGTGGTACATCACACATGGATTCCTCATAGGATCCACAGAATAGAGAGTGAATACTCTCATCCTCAGCACATCAACATGACAACAAATACACACTAAGTGACATGCACAACATGTGCGTTCACAATTTCACAATTATGACATAGTTCACATCACAACATATATCACATTACTCTTCCAATATCCACCACCATCATGCAACACCATCACAACTCCAATCTTCCCCAGAGGTTCGAGAGCATGAACCTCCGCTCTGATACCATATGTAGTGCCCACATTTTACACACCCAATTACAACAGTAAAATACCAGGATAAATTTTTTTTGACTTACATTGCTCACTACACACAACACAGCATGGGCTTCAAGTACAGAAACTCGACTCACATACGACAATCACATAAGTCATCGACTCACATAGACACATGAAAACACATAGGCATGTCGATGCCACACTTTTCCCAATGAACGAATACTAGCAATGACCCAACCACAAGAAACATGACTTCAGGAATGGCGAACCCACAACACATCATTTCTTTAAATGTATTTTAGTTATGATTAACCCTCCAAGAACATTATTTTGCAAGGATAAATTTCTCGTTTTTCCACCTACATATTCTTAAGTTTATTCCGCGGTTAACTTACAGTTCGACCATCTTAAGTTGGTTTCTTATACTTTTAAAAATTTCCATAACTAACATACTTATTTGGCATAAATCAAATTGCATACAAAGTACTTAATTATCTTATTATTATGTTAAGAATATTCTTCTCCAACATTTATTCGATGTCTACAGTTTTAACTTACAACTCAAGCGAAAGTGACTTGATATCCAGAACGCAATAAAAGGATTTAACGGAGATTTAGATACAAGGTATTTTTTTTACCAAAAACATTCCTCGATCATGGAAATAGTTATTTCCCTACCATATTTATTCTAATTCAATGACTTGTGAAATTCCATTTTGATTTATATATGTATTTTGTTTCTCGAAGGTTGACCACACCAAGAACAATTCATATTCTTTGAAACAAAATAATATATTAATTGAGTTATAAGGTCTTCAAGAGTGGCATTATTCTGAACCTCAACTCTCATTTTTACTCTTATATGCTTTATTTTCTATGTCACATTATGGTCATGTTATTAGCATTGTCTTGAAAAGGAGTTACAAAGTGTTTGTCTAACCTCTTGAAGACAAAAATGATTAGGAAGACTTGAAGCTACACACAAACCCTAAGTTAACATCCAAATCAAACGAGGTATAGATTAATTCCAACTTCATCTAAGGGTCTACCCCTCAACTATATGTGATTTTTAAGCAAGAGGACAAATTTATGCTAAACCACCTTCCTGAAAGGACCAAGGTGTTATGTTGATAGAAATCAAGGTAACACATTTAGTTGAGCGGAGCTAAGGGGTTCACGAACAAGAGTTTAAGACCTAGAACAACTAAGTCACAACCTCCATCCATGTTGTCTAGATCCAATAGGGTTTTCACTTGATGAAGAACTTTAATTTTAAATCTATCTTTGAATGACAAGGTAGTCCGCTAGGCTACGAAGGAGGGGTTAGCTCTACACACTCCAAGAAAAGTTTGACTGTATCACTCCTATCAAACGGGTTTAAGACAATGTCACTAACCATACTGACTAAGATGATAAGTCCATTCTTGAGCTCTGATTTTCCTAAATTAGGATGTTCCACCGAGAGCAAAGATTAAGTTCATCCTACGGTTTTCAATGTCTTCTACGGTAAGGAGTATCGCACATGAAAAACAAGTTATGTCCTGATGTTGAACAAGGGTAGTGTGTTTTCGATTAAAACTCTTTATTACATTTACAAAGTATGAATGCACAAGATGACTCATTAATCATTTATTGAACACTAAACATACACTACAAGATATTACTTCAAATTCATTTACCTTTATATAAATATCAACCCCTTTTAACCATGTGTTCTCTGAATCAAAATTGAACCTAAGATTAAATGCACATTTCCTAGATGTCCTAGAAACCAGCATCTCATACATAGCAACAAATTATCAAATATAACCTTCTGAAACATGAGACTACAAAATACATTTATTCATTTAAAAATGAACTATATAAATTACAATGATAATTAATGCATTACACATCACCTTTTCGTCATCATTCTTTCATCCTGCAAAACCACGTGAGCATGATATCAGCGATAATTCACTCACATGGCATCCACCCTAATCTAACATAATTATCATTTTTCAGTTTCCCATTTACATATGATAATAATTACAATTTGCAATCGAAATAAAACGGTCTAGAGACATGTATTCATTACATTTCATTTTACTTCATTTTGTAACATAGGAGAGAGAAAGAGAAGGGAAGAGAGAGAAAACACCATTTTGTCAAAAGTTCTAATGCACACAACAAGTTACACTATAGTGTTTTAAACAGTTATTTGTATGTGTTAAGAGTTTATAGGGTGGTTTGGCAACCCTACGAGGGTCCGCAGCTTTCTATTTTTACATTTTCTTACTAGCTACAAAAACGTACAAAATGGGCTCGGAGGCTAAGAAACCACTTCCAAAAGTTATCTTCTGATGAGAATGCACACCACGATAAACTTTCTACGTGTCCCCAGATATACCAAGAGTTCATAGCAACTGATGGAAATGGGAAAGAGTGAATGGTTTGCGTTTGGCGGCTAGTTCTCCGGGGCCACTGGTCGTAGTTGACCCAGTTGCAAATGAACAAAATTTAGCTTGAGGGCCCAGAAAACCATGTCCATAATTGACGTTTGATGGATGAGCACGCAACAAGACACTTCCTACAAGTTCCCCTATATGAGGAGAATTCATCAGAGTCGACGGGACTGAGAACTAGAAAACCATTTTCAAACGGCGACAAGTTTTCTGGAGTGACAAGTCAAAATTGGTCCAGTTTGACCTCGTCAAACTGCGGCCTGAGGCCTACAAAATGGCTTTTCCAAACTATCCATAAGAATGATTTTCCCTAATCTGAATGTTTCATGTAATTTTTTAGTATAAACACTAGAGGTTTGCGAAGACGGGAAATAATTTCTCTATCCAGGTTTCAAATGGCGGTTCAAAATGAAAGCCAACTTTCTAGATTTGACAGCTTTCTACTGCTGTAAACCAGTGTAACAGGGCTCCTATAAGAGCATCAAAAAGATCACAAATGTTTGTTTGGGGTCAATCTAATGGTCCAGGTGATTCCTCACATAACAAGGTACACGAATGAAGCCTAACATCTCATTTTCAGAGTTCCGAAGGGTACTTAATGAGTCTCCGAAAAATTTAAAAAAATTAACTATTTAAACAGGGTGAAGGTCAACATTATTACTGGAAAGTCAATTTCATCTGGTAGATAAGACAATGTTGTAGCAATCCAGTTGGGTAGGAAGTTTTTTACATCACCTCAGAATGAGGGTGGAAGTTCATGGTTTGATGCAGAAGAGTTATTTTGACTTTGTGAGTTACAACACGACATTTCATTGTTTTTGCAATGAGTTGATGTAAACATTTAACTGTATTAAAATCCTAATATTTTAAGATTCTATTAATTTGCAAAAGAGAACTAAAACATGAGAATTATGAGAGGTAAGGGAAGATGAACCATGCCTGGAGAATGAAGTCAGTTGAAACTACGGGATTCGGTTCAGTATCTTGCTTGGGCACATTTTCAACCAGATCACGAGCATCCACAGCTCCACCATTTTACATACATGTCTATCATAAAATCTATAACTATAGATTTGAAACCATTCCGTTACTCTAATCACATTTCTCCTACCTTCTGGATTCGACCCACCACTTGTTGAGCATGATCAAATGGTTTCTTATTGTTGTTGTTTGGATAGAATGAGATCTACCTCATTTTGTGCAAAGCCTCAAATCTTGCAATCATGAGACCATGATTTTTAAAGGAATTTTGTCAAACACTTCACATGCCTTAAGCATGCCTCCACATTTTGCACATTCTCATGTGCTCATCAAACACCAAGAAAACATATCCACACAGCCACCACAGGCCGGATTGGCATGTTGATGATACAATATAGGGTTTCCTCAAGATAATCGGCATGGCTAAGAATGTCAATCATGCAAACATAATGATTAATTCTAGGCATGATTCTATAAGAGGCACTCATGCCATCGAAGTATTTACAACCCTCATACACTGAACCTACATGGCTAAATGCTAATAAAACAAAAATGAAACTTACATGGTCAGTTCCGTAAGACCACATCTCTTTGAGGCATTTTTTCAAACAGTTGACTTTCTTTTTGTATGCTTCCGCAATTTGCATACTTGTCTACTAGTGCACTTGCAACTAAAAATCCTCTACCATTATGCTTTGACGGTTGTCTGAGGCCTGCTCTAAAGCTCCCATTTTGACAGAGGCTGGGAGGATGCTGGAAAAGGTTGTGGAGTCTGGCTTTACATGTACCAATTGCATTTGCTTGAAATTTTCCAAGGCCTTTTCAACAAACTCATTTTTTTGCACATCCTGCAATCATTGTAGTCCATAAAGCACATTTCTTTCAAGCATTGTCGAACAGTTCGCATGCTTCCACATTTTGCATATGTATCTACCAGGGCACTTACAACTAAAACACACAAAAATCCCTTCTCCATAATGCTTTGGCAGATGTCTGCACCCAGTTTAAAAGCTCTTATTTTGGCACAAGTTGGGAGTATGCTAGCAAATGAAAACTGATGGGGTTGGAACCCTGTTTGCTGCACATGTGAAATAGTGTGACTACTCTCTTGAGGAAACCCACACATTTTGTATGACAGGGAAATACATAGCATTCCAGAGAATTGTGTCTTAAATCTGCCACTAGCCTCTACATGAAAGTTTCTAAAGCCTTTTTCAAATCTATTTTGTGAAAGGATTCTTCCCGTTGCAGTCCTCCATGGCAAAGTGGCTTTTCCCCATGACCAAACCATAAAGATGCTCCCTCAAACTAACAAAAGACAGAAAGGAAAATAACAATTGGAGTCCAAGCCCTAAATCCGCCCCACAAGAAAATCATGGATTTTTAATTTAAAACTTTTATTTTATTTATTTATTTATTTGTTTTTTTGTTTGTTTATTTTAATCTAAAAATTTCATAAGACCCTAAAACAAAGTAGATAAATAAACAAAATATAGCTTAAAATTAATCGATTTCTAGTGATAAAATTTCGACCAAAAGCAACTAATCATAAGTCAGCAATATAAATTATAATATTATTATAAACATTATTTTAATGATTTTACGGCTAAAATAATGATAATAATTATTAATCCTATTAATGGTGATGACCAAGAAAACTCGAAGAACCGAGAACCAGATTTTCCTTTAACTGGATAGTCATCCATGACGCTACGAGGTCCACAGTTTGGGGTGTCGAAAACGACCCAAAAGGCAAGAAGGAGAGGGAAGGTGCAAAATCTTCACGGCGACAAGGACAAATTCAAAAACGGTCAATGAGAGCACACGCACACAAATCTCCCATGCTTAGCAATAGGGTCATCATGTCAGGGACTGGGGGAAACATCAAATGGGGCATTACATTGAGCCTCTTTTTTTGTCTTCTTGAATTAGTGTTGAAGTGCTAGAGCTCGAACAGTTAAGTTTGAAGACTTCAGGAGCATTTTGCAGTCATTTTTTGTGACGTTGTTGAGTAGTCATTGTGCATTTTCTGCGACATTGCTGTTAACATGTTGTTAATTGGCTGTTAACGTCGGGACTATTTTTCCAGCTGTGGGAAGTTGAAAGATCACGACTTTCAAACTTCTAGGGTCGGCTTTAGGACTTCTTAAGAGGATTTTAATCCTATAAGTAGAGGCATTAGGGTATCTTAAAGATATCTTGAGTGTTCAAGAGGTCTTGAGTCTTAATGATCAAGAGGTGATCAACAGTGATCAAGGTTATGCAACTGGGTATCAATTGTGGTTTAGATGTGGTTTAGCATCTTTTGGAATTATGTTGTGATTTCATAACTAAGAGAAGACTGTGAGAGTTGTTTTACTCTTGCTGATAATAAAATCTGAGCAAGTTCTTGGTGGACGTAGCCCACATTGGGTGAACCACGTTAAATCTTGTCTTGTCTTCTTTTGTGCATTATTTATTTCTGTTGTTATATTTCTACAAGTATAATTCTACTGTATAGTTTCCTACTGTTGTGGTTTGAGGAATTGTTTCTACATACTTGTTCTCTAATTCCTAACATTTTACATATTTGGATATCCATCAAGTCATACTAATTGTCCTATATGCAATACAAAACCTATCCTAGTGGTTTCTAACCTCAAGCCTCTGTGTTGTTGTAACAACGTTGATTCAAATAACATATTGAACCTAGTGGCCCCTAGGCTTAAATTTTCATTTGGAATTCATGTGATAGACTTTGAATATACTATTGATCTCTACGGTCGCTAGGCTTAAATTTTCATTTGGAATCACGAGTATTCAGGAAAGAAATGTAGTGAGAAACCACCCTAGCGGTCATCAGTCGTTAAAAATAGTCTTTTAAAATTTAAGTCTAATTGTGGGGAACATATTTAGATTTTTAATCGATTCGTTATAAATTATCCTAAATGCAAGACACCAAATATCCTAGCAGCCACTAGGAGTATCATGTAATAAAATTTGAATATCATGTTGTACTCAGAGGTGGCTTGGATAAACAATTGGTGTTGGAGTTTAGTTCAATTTTTAGTTTTTAGTCGGATCATTAATCAATATCTTGAATGCAAAGACAAGAATTATGCTAGCAACCATTAATCTTAAGTCTTTATTATGTTACACAAATGCAGTGTAATAATCTACGACATTAGCAGCCGTTAGGCTTCGAATATCATGTGATAGACTTTGAATAACATATTGAACTCAGCGGCCACAATGCAGAAAATTACATTTTGGAATATGTGTATTCTGGAAAAACATTTAAATTAATCTTGTCTTTGAATATTTATTGTCTTGGAACATCAAAGAAAGAAAGTAAACATCCACCCTAGCAGTCGTTAGTCTTAGAAGGTAGTAATGTAACATCCAAATATAATAAAGGAGCTAGTTAATTTTTCAGTCGGGTCGTTACTAATTGTCTTGTATATAAGGAAACAAATATCCTAGCGACCGCTAATCTCAAGTCTTTGTTATGTTGCACCAATGCTATTTACTAATCTTTGACATTATCGGCCGCTAGGATTCGAATATCATGGTAGGATTCTAATAAATTAATATGGAAATATAAATATAATAATGGTTCTTAGCTTCATTTTCAGGTGAGCCATCCTAGTTATATCGTATGCGATTCAACCAGAATCTTAGCAATCACTAGTCTTCGTTCTTGTTTGGAAAATATATTCAGGAAACTCTTTAATATTTCTCTTGTCTTGGAATATTTGTTTCCTTGTGTTGTCTTGTAATAGCTAGGCAATGTTGTAAACATCAAGCTTAGCGGCCTCTAGTCTTGGAATATGTTATTTTAGAATTTAAAAATTGTTACTTTATATTGGCTCATTTATCAAGTAAGTCATTACTAACTGTAAATGAAATATATGTTTGTAAATAAAATGATTAACATTTATATTTAATAATATTTACAAGAACATATAATGTGCTTACCTTTTCTAAACATAAATTTGTAAAGACAATGCATTTAATTATTTCTACATGGAAAAAAAATAAGAAACTATGTATATCAACGCGGAAATCAAGTGAGAATCGAATATTGAATAATTAGTCACAACTATTGATTTCATATTAAAAAATCATTAAAGGAAGTCAAAATGATGACCTAAACTATAGAAAAGAAAACCATTACGATTTATAAAAAAAAGAATATGTGACTCATGTTTTGTTGCTAGAGATAGATACCAGTGCTTACGGGAAATAATAACTGGACAAAGTAGAATGAAAAATCAACAAAAAACTAGAGAGACATATAGAATGGTTGAAAATGGAACCCGTTTAACAGACACGAAAACTTGAGCTACGGCTGAACATAAAAATGGGTTTTTAGAAGGAATAAATATTTTAAAAGGGCTTAAAACATATTCGACCATGGGTGACCAAAAATGTGGTTTCAGATAGAGCAACACATTTTGACAAGAATATGGAACGGAACTGAAAAGGCACTAAAGGGAAAGGAAGGGATGGATTGCAGTGCAAAACAAAAGAACTAGGTGAATACATAGTTGTTGTAAGTGTCTGCCATCAACTACGTAACACATACAATAACATAGAATTTTTGATAAATACTTGTTTTAGTTTTATATGATATTTTGACGTAATTGATAATATTTGTTAAAGCTCTGTATTCTCTCTAAAACATTGTATCAGCAAGATTTTATCTACAACCTTTTTTACTTATCTCTTTTGATTCCATCCTTTGTGGGCCTCCTGATCTACACTCACACTCATGATCTATCCACTATCATTGTTTTTTGTCTTGTTTGTGCACCCCCAAATGCTATTACGATCGTTTCCTCAACTTACCATTCAAAAAAACTCCAAGAATCGAGCACTTGGGCCAGTAAATTATTGTCTGCGTGTGTTGTATTATGATTTCAAGAGCTCCTTTTCTATGCTTACAAAATAAAAAATAAACCCTAATATATATTTCTTCAGTTTATTTATTTTTCCCAACTACATTCAACGAAAGAAATTCTGAAAATTGAGAAAAAAAAGTGGGAATAGGAAATTTCCAAATTTGAATTTCCCCTTCTTAAAGTGAAAGTGTGGGAAATTGGAATTTAATGTGGAGGATTTCGCATATCATACTTTGAATTAACCCGTCATTAATATTTGCATTTAATTCGGTGCATATGGTGGGATACGGGGAAATCAAATTGATTAATTTTACCTACTTTAGAAACAAGTGTGACACCAACAAAAGTTTCTTTGTGATCACTCAAGAAAACCATGAATATTAATTTAAGCATAATAAAAAACCATTTAGAAAATATAAGTGAACATTAGGAAACAAAAAAAAAAAATTAATAAAGTGATATATGCCTCGTTATCTATTAATTTTTATCGAGTGCAATTTCAATATTTTTAAAATATAATGCATGGGATTCAAGGAAATCAAATTTATTAATACTACCTACTTTAGAAACAAGTGGGACATTGACAAAAGTTTCTTTTTTGATTCACATAAAAACAACAATTGTTAATTTGAGATTAATAAAAAATCATTTAGAAAACAGAAGTGAACAATAGGAAATAAAAAAAATAACTTTTAAGAGAGCGATATACACCTTGTTAATTATTTATTTTAATCTAATGTGAATTTGTTATTTTATAAATATAATGTGTGTTAATTCAGGGGATATCGTGGGATTCGAGAAAATCAAATTTATTAATACTACCTACTTTAGAAACAAGTGGGACATCGACAAAAATTTCTTTGTGGACTCGCGGAAAAATAACAATTGTTAATTTCAACATAATAAAAAACCATTTAGAAAATAGAAGTGAACATTAGGAAACAAAACAATTTAAATTTTAAGAGAGTGATATACGCCTCATTAATTATTAATTTTTATCTAGTGTGAATTCGGTATTATATAAATATAATTCACATTAATTTAGGGAATATCATGGGATACGAGGAAATCAAATTTACTAATACTACCTACTTTAGAAACTGTTGGGACAGCGTCAAAATTTTCTTTGTGAACTCACAGGAAAACAACAAATATTAATTTAAGCATAATAAAAAACCATTTAGAAAATAGAAGTGAATGTTACAAAGACAAAAAATAAATTTCAAGAGAGCGATATACGCCTTGTTTATTATTTATTTTTATTGAGTATGAATTCAATATTTTTTAGCTATCATCCACGTTAATTCAAAAAAAAATCCAGTAAAATGTGGCATCTTGCAAGTTTGAACCAACTAATTACACAATTATATAATTGACACATCTATTAAGAAATTTTTAATTAGCGATAGAATTAATAAATATTTTTTACCTATAAAATATGCATTTTTAAGTTATAACTGTAATCCATTTAAATGTTGCCACGTGGCATGAAATTTCTAATATATCTCGTGATCATCGATATTTTGGAGTTATTAACGCTTTACTCTAGAAAAACTAAAACATAATTTTACGCTTCACCAGAATTTGAGAGTACCTTATAGATAGGAAAGAAAATAGCAACTGCTAAGCTCCATTAGAATGATATTTTTGCAACACCAAATTCAAAATAATAAATACTTACATTTTATAGGGGATCAGGGTATTCTCTTTAGCACATGTTAATGAACAACTTTGCATGTCGTATGTTGTCTGTTTATTTGTTGAGCAGAAACCTAGCGGTCGCTAGCCTCTACAACTCCTATGTTTCATTTCTAGCAATGTAAATAAATATCTTTACAGTTTTCGATCACTAGTATTTTCATTAACTATAATCTTATCTTATTGACTATACATTCCTTCCACAACCAAGTGTGGCACTACATACCATTGAAGGATTTCTCAACTTCTATATTACTCATTAGTTTTTTTGTGTCTAACACATAATTTATATCAATTCATATCAAGTAAAATACTTAGTGACCGCTAAGCTCCATTACTTGAACAAGATCAATCAAATAGTGGGTGTGAAAGAAAATTCTTAGTGGATGCTAAACCTCAATACTTACCAAAAGGAATCATTATGTGGAAAATAGGCTAAACAATTTCTTGATAACATATATGTTTTATGAACAAATCATACTAATAGATATTATTGGTCATTAGGCATTTTCCATAATATATTTTGATGGCAGATAAGTGAGATATGGAAAAATTTTAATGTCGAAAGCTATGGAGGTATTTTCATAGTCGGGAAGAAAGATGATTACTAAAAAAAATTTAAGATGCTCATATAACACCATAGGGACTGTTAGGCACACACCTTTACATATTTTATTTTTTAACACATCGGTGTCCATCAATGAAAATTATTAGCGACCGCTAAGCTCCGTTACTTGTCAGGAGGAGTAGATTAGCATCCACTAGGATAAACTAATTTTTTATTTTTAATATAGATATCAAACAACAGTTCATATTAAATTAAATGCTTAGCGACCGCTAACCTCGATTTCTTTCAGGAAGGAATGATTTGTTGGCAGCTAGGCTAAACAATATCTTATTTTGAACATAGCGCTCTAATAACATATCATAGTAATAGATATTATTGGGCACTAGGCATTTTTTGTGAAATTTTTAGATGCAAAATATGTGAGATATAAAAATTGTTTACTGTCGAAAGCTATGGAGGTCTTTTGAGAAAGTAATAGATTAGCGGCCTCAAGGCTAAATTGTTTATTAATTTTGAAAATAGAGATAAAAAATAGTTCATATAAAAGAAATTCCTAGCAACCACTAAGCTCAAATACTTACAGAACATAGTGCTCTACGCTTATTGTTTATTGTTAAATGAGAAAGGAATAAATTGACGGCCTCTAGGCTAAACTATTTCTTAATTAAGAAAATAGAAATAAAAAAGTTTGTATTATAAAAAATGCTTAGTGACCACTAAGCTACGATACTTACAAAACATAGCACTCAGATAAAAGATCATATGAATGGATGAAATGGTGTCGCAAGGAATTTTTCATGTTGGTTCGTATCAAAGAAAATGCATAGAGACCACTAAGCTACATTACTTACTAAAAGGAGTGGCTTGGCGCTCACTAGGCTCTGTTGTTTCTATTTTAAAAAAATATCAAGCTAATAAAATTCATTTTCTATCTTTGTGACAAATATAAGAGTTAGAGGATAATAATAGAAGTACATACTTTAAACGTGAAGATGTATCCTAGTCATCTTGGCCCTGCATATTTCTAGAAATAACCCGTTAAAAAAAATAGTCCTAAACATTTTACTAAAAAATTAAGGCTAAGATGAACACGGGCCTTGCTCAAGAATGATTGATCTGAATTTGTGAAGAGTAGTGCATTTTTTATGTTTTTCAATTATTCATTGATGAGAAAGCTATTGGTCGTTATCCTATATATTGTCAATGAATCTATTTTAACCATGTAAAAGAACAATCTCAACAGGTTTGAAGTCATTATTTGTAATTATATTATATTTGATGGACTATCCTTGGCAGAGCCAAGTCCTTGAATACAAACCTTCGAGAAGGATGACTAATGACTAGAATTTTGCAACCGATAAGCATCATTAGTTAGTAAAAGGGAAGGTTTTGTTATTCCTACAATCGACAATCTCTTGTAATTAACATAGCCATGTAGTATGGCAATGTTAGATCATCGTAACATATGTACATCATTTAAACCTAAAGACATGTTCTATCCATCTTGGCCTTGTATATTTTCTTAAAATCATCCTTCAAAGAAAATATACCTAAAGGATCAACCACATACGCAGGGCAAGGTGAACAAGATTCTGGCACAATAGTAAATGACGGACTTCTATTGCATTGATCAAATCTTTCTGATATAGTATGCTCAATGGTGTGTTTGATAAAATAAGAAAAATTTTGTAGGCCTAAGAAAATCAAAAAACTGGGTCTAAGTGTTATATGAGCGTGTCAGACTCTCTCCAATCCTCGAAGCTAGTTTGGCAAGATAGCCGTGAAAAAAAGGGTGACCTTCTTCCAGATGCTAATCTCATAATTAATAACATGACTAATGACTAGAATTTTTATTGGAATGTGTTTGTTGGATTGATAGAAGTTGATAATGTTGATTGATGTAAGAGAAGTGTGGTTGTGTAGATATGTAGTAAATTTTGAGAATTCGTTTAGCAAATATGAAAGGTGTTATTACAGAGAATGTTGAAGAGGGTATTGAGAAAAGAATGTTAGTGGAAATCATGTTGTGTATAATTTGTGTAGAAGGAATTGTCTATAACCAACCCTGTCGATACAATATTGTATCGATCAATTTTTTTCCAATATAGTGGTTCGTATTGCCCAGCTATATGATTTGTATCATGAAACAAGATGCAGTATGGAAGTTTTAGACTATTTTCATTAAATTTTAAGTAATGAGTTTTTTTTGTTCAAGACCACACTGATATTTGTTATTTCAAAGGAAAGCAACAGAAGGGAATTGTCTATCCTCAAGACTTGTCTGACTCTTGATGGCATGATCAAGATCTATGCCCTTCTGTTCAATAACTCATAGTTGATGCTTAAATTTTTTTACTTTTCTGTCTTGTGATGTTTTTTAATCAAATGTACTCCTAGGATATTTGTCTACCTAGTTTGAACTTGTGGCTTTGGGCCATGCTTCCACACCACCCAAATTTTTGGTGAATATTCTTATATAATTTTACTTGTTAATAGAATATAAGATTTTATTCATAAATAAAACACACCATCAATCCCAAATTAGTAAATTAAAAGTATATGTAAAAATTATTGTGATTACTCGAAGGACCAAATATAGAATTTTTATTTTTCAATGATTATTAATAGTTTGAAGATTAAATTGTACAGTATCATGATATTGATTACCAAGGTTATCCCTGACTATAGATTATGGACCTTGTTCCCACCCAATGTAAATTAATAAATGTATGAATCAATAAATTAAAGTGTTGGAACATTTTTTTTTCGTTGCTATTGACTTGAATAGTAATGAATTAATTATTAGGGGTGACTCTCATATTATTGCTAATGTCTCCATCAAAAAACTTGTGTGAATAAAATAGATTTTTTACGCTTTCATTAATTACATATTGGACCTTAAATCTTATATATTGGGAGGGTATTAAAAAGGAATATTTTTATAGAAAATCACGTGATAAGATTGGAAATAAATATGTTGATCACCCGGACTCATCACCTTTTCCGATAAAGGTCAATATTAAAACCCCTAACAAGTTTGTATTAATTACAAGCATGCGATGGCATAGTCACTCCATATATTTACCAATCCACTCTTCCTTATTTTCACACCTTTCATGTTTATTTCACTAGATTTCATTTCATCTATCATAGCCTTTCCAATGTTTCATTTCATGCAATTTTTTGTGTCGGTGCATGAAATGGCATTTTATACCAAAATTTCATGTCGTTGTTTGAAATCCATTTTTTGAATTGAAACATAGAAAGACCTGGTTGGTATTGAGGGAGTTATTGGAGCTTATTATCTTTCACTAGAGGTACATTCAAGGGTAAATGTGGAAGTTTCTTCGACATTCATTTTTCATCTTCTTATCATACACCTAGCGAAGGATTGGGCTTTGGAGATGGGTTGTCACTAGATCAAGCCAACATATAGGGTTGGCATGGAAGTAGAAATGGAAAAAACCACAAGTGCGTCGTGGCCCTTGCTATCTGAGGCTCATTATAAATAGGAAGGTTTTTTGGACATGGCTATTTTTTCAAAGTTGTACAAATGGTTTGACATCCTAATGTGATTCATGTCTGGTGTGTCCAAATGGGGTGAGACACCAAGGGTGGGAGATAGTTCACTCCCCTTACCTGACCTGGATGATATGTTTTCTCTACTACAAAAAGATCCGACATGCTGGGATCTTATTCACTAGGAAGGTCGCGAGGCATACGATTGGTTAAAGAGTTGGGTTGCTACTAGAAAAGAGCATCTTTTTCTGGAACCACATGCGGAAACCATTTTCATCCCCATTAAAGTGGAGGTTAAGGAGGTGTCATCTGATTCAAATAAATAAGTGCTTCTAAAATCCATCAGGTTGTAACTTTGTTTTAGTTGTTATATAACCTTGTCAGTTGCATTGTTACTAAATCATCATGTTTGTCTTACTGGTCTGGGTTTTTTTTGTATTCCCAACCACTTGTGTTTTTAGCATAGGCCCTTAAGATTTTTTTCACCAAAGTATTGTTAGATTGTTCAAGTTTTTTAGAATGATCCCCTCATTATTTCTATAATGTAAAGGGAAAGGGACCCTTCAACCCTCCTATAGTTATAAAAATAAATAAATCATTAATAAACAAAAAAAATTGTGCGTTGCACTATGCAATTTCAATAATTAATCACTATTAAATTTGGTTTTTTTGAAGATGCCAATTTGTTGCTAGAAGTAAATACTAGCAGCCACTATCATAAATATATTATAGAATATATTTTTGTCAATGTAAAAAAAAATTGTACAGCGTTAAGATAGAGGAGCTAATAATGAATTGATGGCTATCTTCCCATCACTTTAAAAAAATTTGAGTTACACTACATCATTGTGGAAACCTTGAGGTCTTCAAAGGAATAAATTTAATTCTCTTTCCCTAATAATAGAAGATACTGTAAATGGCTCTATTTATTTTACAGAAACCTCTCCTACAACAATCTATCTGGGGAAATTCTTGTCATTAA
Source organism: Taxus chinensis (assembly GCA_019776745.2). NCBI lineage: Eukaryota > Viridiplantae > Streptophyta > Pinopsida > Cupressales > Taxaceae > Taxus > Taxus chinensis. Next base: position 473,597,067 of record CM034154.1, read on the forward strand.
AAAAATTTCATGTTTTCCTCCATACATTTGTAGATATAAACACAAATTTTCTCTACATACCAATTCAGTTTTGTTTCTTATGGTTTTTGGATATCACCAATTAACCGATGCAAGAAATATTAGTTTTCTTTTAAATAGCTCAAGTTCCAAATACATTCTTCTATTGTTATCAAAAATTTGGAAAACTTTAATATGTATGATGTTGTCTAACAAAATTGTGCCCTAATGCAATGAACAACATCCATCTCAAAACCGGAAATTTTTTGCATCTATTTGGGTTCAGTGCTACTATTGTGCATAATTATATCTTTGTACCGTTCAAATCATCCAAAGATATTTAAAAAGGATCTGCAAACAACATGGAGCAAGGTGTTAAAACTAACATGGCAAGACATGATTTCATATTGTATAGATTATCAGATGACAAATCAGAAAGAAATATCATATTACAATTTCTTTATTGACACATCTATTTGTTACATTTAGGTTCTCCAAGGTTGGTCATACTGCACATGAACATGGCTCTTTACATGTATAATGACATAATGACAATCAAAAAAAAATCTTAAAGATAAATATGTAATTGGCTATGGTGCTACAAGAAATATTTATAAATTTGATCTAAAAAATTCTAAGCCAATTTCTATAAAAGAGAATGTACAGTCACTAGCCATTAAGTTTTCTTGCATTTGAAACTGGTGTGGAAATAGTTGGAAGCATCAAACATTAGAATCTTGATAGTCTGCATAGATGTTCACTTTCTCCACTTGGAAACCTAATGTTTTATGATTACATGGTAAAAAAAAGTCTTTGAGACATCCTTCATGGTGAGTAAAATGATTATGTTATGAAGAAAAATTATTTTGTACATTGTAGATTCAATTTTTGAAATAGAAGTGTCCAATCAACCTCTAACCTTCATAGTAAAATGGATATTTGGAAAATCTAATAAGTGTTTTATTAATTTTTATTTTTGTATAGGATCATCAAAGGAGATTAAGCTAGACTGGAATGATTGGCTAAATATTTCTCATGGTGTTGAAGAAGGATAGCCATATCTTCATTATGAGTGTAACCCATGCATTATTTTCAGGGATGTGAAGACTTCTAACATTCTTTTGGATTATAATTTTGATGCAAATTTTTTAGACTTGGGCATTTCCAATTGCATTTCCTTGACAAAACACCACACCTCTACCTATGTTATGGGTACCATTTGTTACATTGACTCAGAATATGCAAGAACATCAAGGTTGAATAAGAAATCTGATGTATACAGTTACGGGATTGCTCTTTGGGTGTTGTTGATAGGAAGGAATCTGTGGCCAATAACTCAAATCTGAGATAGTTTTTAAGATTTATGTTTGTTAATTTTTATTCGGAGCTTACATTTTATGTTGTTTAAATATTTTTAAGGTTTATTGTCAGGAGCAATCAAATGTGGATGGAATTGTCTTTGACATGCGAAAGTGAACCCAGATTCTATCAAAAGCATATTACAAAACACTCATCAAAATTGTTGATACAGAAGTTTGACTTATGAGAGAAAAAAATACATCTATTTGGATGTTAATTTTTGTGATGCACCAGGACTCTCTAAATTTCCTAAAAGAGCATCCCATGAGGTATTTTGGATATGTAGATGGTCATCATGTTTTCCTGGGATGATTTCTTTTTTCAGGAACGAGAATGGTGTGTGACGGGAAAATTTTCAAGTAAACAATGGACTGAGATGATTTTCAAGTAAACAATGACCTTTTATAGTCCAGTCTTTTTTTTCCATAATAATTCAAACCACTCTGAACCCTTAAAATAGATACAAGTGTGCCCAAAATTCTTTTAGAAGGAGTAATATTGGGTTTTGAGCAATTTTTTCCTTTTCCCCTTGCTGAATAGGATTGTTTTCATCATATCTAAATCAATCCACTTCTGAAATTGGTAGTAGTTCACTCTTTTTTTGTTGCCTACTTGTAAATATTAGTCTCTACTTTGATAGCACCTCCACTTCTACTTTACTCAACACTACTTGTATCTAAACCGGCAGTCTCGTTCTAGACAAAAGAAATGTATTGATGTTTTGTGTAAATAAAATTGTCCACAAAAGGTGATGACTCCTCATATAATATCTACAACTGTATATGTATGAATTTGTAACAAATTTCAAATGTAGAGATAGAACCTTTCAATGTAAAGATGATGACATATCAATTTTGTTATTTCTTGACTCAGAAAAATGCAATTGTGGCACAATGAGTGTTTTGATTGATGTAAACTATAAAATAATAGTTCAATGTATCTCTGAGGGCATAAGATGGCATTTCTCACAAATATTTTTCTTGCATTATGTCAAGGATTATTTCATTTTATTTCTCATGAAAGTGACTCATTGTTTATACGGAGAATGGAACAATTTACAAGCATAAATTCTACTATCTTTCATAGTAATAGAATTTTTGATACACATAAACTCCCAACTTTGTTGTTTTCTTTTAATGATTACTCGAAGATATAGTTTATAATAATAAAAACTAGTGAACTTGTACAATCTAAAAAATAATACTTGAGTTGTTATAAGGTATATTTCATGGTAAGAAAATAATTCTATTATGAGTTCCACCAGAAGTCAGAATAACACCACTAACATTTCAGGACATTGTCAAATTTAAGGATATGTGCATACTAAACATTGAAAGTGCATGCCTTGCTCTTTCAAATTTTGATACTCACGCTTTGAAATTTCGAGTGTGAGACTTCACACTTTCAAGGTTTGAATGAAAGTGTGGGGCTCGCACTTTCAGAGTGTGAGGCTCAGATTCTTCAAAGTGTGGGGATATCACTTTAAAAGTGTGAGGCTCAAAATTTTCATAGTGCAAGGCTCGCACATAGAAAATGTGGGGCTTGCACTTCAAAACTGCAAGGCTCTCAGACTTTAAAAGTGTGATCCCTACACTTTTAGAGTGTGAGGCTCACACTTTCAGAGTGTGGGGCTCACACTTAAATACAACGGGATCATAACTTATAATAGTTACCAGAAGCTAACCTTACATCAAGGCTTTTTCACTTTTCATTTAATACAACGGGCTCATGACTTATAAGAATTAGTATCCACTCATCTTAGATCGAGGCTCATGACTTATAAGAGTTAGCAACCACTCACCTTACATCGAGGCTCATGACTTATAATAGTTATTGATCACTCACCTTAATACAATGGGATTAGCAAATAATAGTTAGTATCTTCTCACAACTTTAAACTAGCTCATTCCTTATAATAGTTAGCAGTTGTCAGCCTTACATACTCTCAACATTAAAAATCTAAAAAATGTGAAATTGGAATCCAATAATAGCCAAATTGGAATCCAATAATAGCGATATTGGAATCCAATAATAGTGAAATTGGAACTAGAATAATTCCAATAATGACAATAGTGGAGTCTAATTTTGCTATTAATGGATTCCAATAATAGTAATAATGGAATCTAATATATAAAAAAATGGAATGGAATATACGCCTAAAATGGAGATGGATTTTTTCCAATACTTGAAATACTGCAGTCTAGATTTACTAGAATATGTCTTGATTTAGTGAAATAAGCATTTGATGGTGAACATGTGAAATAGTGTAAACCTCAAGAGGAGATGTGGAGGGAATGAAATGAGCAAGTGAGGGAGATATACGATGTCAAGTCTGATGGATTGTGTGGGAATGAAAAGAGGATCTTTGACTCCCTTTGCATATTTTCCTAATCTGGTGCCAATGAAACCATAATGAAGCATATATTGATACATGGGATCATACTTTGTAAAATTTTGAGGAGAGGTGGCCAAAGTATGGGCTTTATGTGAATTTTTTGGATAGGAAACTTTGTTCTCATGCAGGTGAATGTTAATATTGGAAGCCACCAGCAACTTCAAATGATGGATGGCTTAGGACCTAAGATATGGATATGAATCTACGAGTGCCAAGAAGATAAATGTGATAATGTATGCAAAACTAAAATAGATATGATTAGATAAAAATATGTGAGGGTTTCCCAGAAAACACATTTTCCAAGAATCTGTCAACTTCCTTGGAGGATATCAAACCCCTATCCAGAAAGATGGCAAAAAATGATGAAGAGTAGATAGCGTACAGAAGTAGAGATATAAAAAATGCCAAATAAATGGAATGATGAGGGCACTTAGGTGGTACTCTGATATGGAGATGAAATGGGCATCAAGATGGCAATATTATGAACAATGTCAAAGCTTCCCCTATAATGTAAAAGCTTTCTCCAACACTCCTCACCTCTAATTTCTAACAATGGAAAATATTTTCCTTGACCTCAAACGTGCAAAACTCATTTCAAAATTTTCTTATTATTGTTCCTAAAAAACATTTTTTTAAAAGAAGGGAATAAGGCATGTATATATAATTTGGGGAGTGGGTTAACTGAGGGATGTTAGATAACCTTGGTTTATAAAAGTAACCTTGGTTAAAAGACATGATTTGAATTTGATATGAATTGAATTTGATAGAGTGGGGTTCATGATTCAAAAAGAAATGATGTGATATTAAGTGGAGGCATGATTGAAAAGGTTAGGTGGAATAATGCATCCCATGAGCATTATTTTGAATTCAGGAGTGGGGTGTTGGATGTGTATAATTTTTTTGGTTTTATAATCATTAAGTTCATATGTGCGGTTCATGTGGGGTTCGTGATTTGGAGGATTAGGTGTAATAATGGATGTGATGGGGATGAGTAGGGTGCATGATGTGGATGATTTTGGAGCATTTTCTTAGTAATTGAGGTGATGCTCTTTAGGTTAATAATATTAATTATAATAGAGGCTTACATGGAATCCATTAACACCTAATGATGATTAAGCATTGAAGGGGATGAATTAATTACTTAAAGGTAATTGTGATTTTTAGGATTTATTTTAGAGGAAAAGGGAATCAAAAGGGTAAGTGTAATAAAGGAGAGTGAAACGTGGGGTGATACTAAAAAATGGTGTCTACATTTGCCCCTTTTTGTTGAGTGGTCTGTGATAGCAAGCCATGAAAAAAAAACAAAAAAGGGTTGGATGAAATCATGTGTCCACACAAGGGACGAGGATGGATAGAAACATGACCAAAGGTAAGATGCCCCAGGAAAAAAAGGATCACAAAAAAAATGAAAAACATGGCAGTGACTCTAATATCACATTGATAGAGGAAAATTGTGGTCTCAGTGGAGATAGACGACAACGTTCTATGGACTAATGAGTGGGTGAAGATCATTGCAAGATGGATTCAAAACGTGATGATAAATGGGTCATAGGCAAACATTAATGTATATGCAACTGAATGTGAAAGGTATGTGAAATACTTCATACGAAAGGAATCATTCTTCTGTAAAAGGGATAAGGATGAAGATAATAATGCCCCAACATAGGGCATGATATAGAAGGTGGATATGTAAACAAAATTCCCCATATGGAATTAATGTAATCATAAATGTTGACACATTGAGCATATAGGATAGTAAAATGATCCAAAAGGGAGGGTAAATATGATTTTGATTAAATTTTTCATAAGGAAGGGGATTCATTTTAATTCATGGACATGGAAGGAAAGATTACAATTGATGTTTTCCAAGTAAAAATTATAACAGGTACTTGCAAGGGAAAAGGTGATAGGTGATGGTTGTTGTGGTATCCTTAAAGACAAAAATACCATGGGAAGAAATTCTTAGAAATGGATATGATGATGCCCCTGTGAGAGGGCTAACAAGAATAGAAGAGGTGAAAGAATTATTGAAATGAGGAGAATTCAATGCTGCAGAGAGGAGAATGAGAATGGGATGTAATGAAATGGATCGAAGGTGGTGTATAAACGAAGAAACATCATAATTTATTGTGAATGCTAGGAATGATGATGTGTTGAAGGATGTAATGAGAAAGAAAAAAGGGAATGGATGAGAGTAGTAGTTGATTATGAGAAGAGAAAGAAAGGTCAAAGGTGAAGGTGAAAAGGCCATGGAATAGAGTGGACGAAGATGGAGGAGGAGAAAAAAAAGGAATGATGATAAAAGGAAGGTTGATCAATATGGGAAACCTTCCAAATTCCATAATAACAGAGTATCCATCCTTTGATGGAATGGTCTAATTTATACATAATATGGATGGTAAGAATAATATGTATAATAGCCTTCCTTCGAGGGATCATTATATTTCTTTTTATTTTGATTTGTATGCTTTTATTTTTCTCTTTTTTTGCATGATCAGATGTCCTTCGAAGGATTAGTCTGTTTTTTTACTTTTTTTACATGAACAATTTTCCTTCAAGGGATCATTCTATTTTTAATAACTTTTATTTTACTTTTGGCATATATGAATTTTAAATTTACATGGGGGAGAGCTGGGAATAGCTAAGTAGACCACTTAGAAGGGGATAAGGAATGTACAAGAGACACCCCTAAACCCTTTACATGGCTTCAATAGGTGAATGAGAGGGTAATGGATGTAATGATCAGAGTTCTTGTCAAAAAGGGAGAAACTATCCATAAGGAAAATGATATAGATAGAGTCATAGTGCCCATATTTAAGGTCATGTCTAAAGAGGTAATGGAAGACCACATAATTCCATATCATTACAGTAATAGATGGAAGATGTTCATGATGGAGGAATGATCTAAGGATATAACTAAGTGCTCATTAGTAGATATTCTAACAGTAGACTGGTCACAAGTGGAATGCATTAAGAGGTTTTGTCTCTAGTTCATTAGCAAGGGAAGGAAGTCATTAAAGTTGTGATCAGATGAAATGATAGCTTGCAAAGGATTAGATGTGATAGATAGGAAGGAAATAACACTATGTCCTTCAGGAAGCGAAAATATGACCACAACGGTGGCATTTGATGAAAATAAATGGTGCCCCAAGAGAGACATAAATATGACAAGATAAAAATGACCACAAATGTGGACTTCATTAAATAGATGGTGCCCCCAAAGAGGATTTAAATGTAATCTAGGAACTTATAGTTTTCTTAAGATAGAATATAGGATATATATCTTATTCATTCTTTAGAAATATTTTGTTATCTATTTTGTTGACTAATCCTATTGATTATTTGGGAAAAGATGCAAAGTCTTGTGTATGCAGGCCATAAAGGAAAGATAATGCTAGTATTGGGAAAAGTGGAATTGATCATGGATGGTATAATTTAAACTCAAATATGATTTCATATTCAGATTCCTCTCAAAAAATTATGCAAGTTCAAAAAAAGAATCATCTCAATCTGAGATCGCATGCAAAAGTTATAGTTGTTTTAAGTTAGCTCCGGAACTCACAGATTTAGTTCCAGAACTCACAGATTTAGTTCAGGTTTAGTTCCAGAACTCACAGATTTAGTTCCAAAACTTGCATATTTAGTTTCAAAAATCACAAATTTAGTTCCGGAACTCGTATATTTAGTTCAAGCAGAACTTACATAGTTAGTTCCAGAACTTGCATAAAAATTTAGTTGGGAATTTAGTTTTGAACTTGCATCAAAGGAATAACATTTAGTTCCAAAACTTGCAATTCGTATATTTATATTTTCAAAAATTAAAACAGTGGACAAAGCTAATAAGGTCAGAGAATAGAATGAAAAATAGTTTTCAGAACTTGCAATTCATGAACAAATTCAGATTTAGTTACTGAAACTTACCATAAAAGGAATGACAACTTTAGTTCTGAACTTGCATAAAAGGAATGACAGTTTTAGTTTTCAAACGAGCATAAAAGTTCCATAAATAGAAACAATAAATTCAAACAGAAACTCTGAGAGATATTTTTGTTCATAGCAATGTTTTTAACAAAAACCTCATTCAGATTTCCTACAAGTTTTACCAATGAAGATAAATCTAAATTTTCATGAGTTGTTGTCTCAGGAAAAGTGTATCAGACGAGCACTAAAAGTTCCATAAACAGAAACAAAAAAGTCAAATGGAAAATATGAGAGATATTTTTGTTCATAGAAATGTGTTTAACAAAAACCTCATTCATATTTGCTACAGGTTTTACCAATGAAGATAAATCTAACTTTTAGTGAGCTACAGTCCGAGGAAAAGTGTATCACACGAGCACTAAAAGTTCCATAAATAGAAACAAAAAAGTCAAACTGAAAATCTGAGCAAGGTTTTTTTTCATAGCAATGTGTTTAACAAAAACCTCATTCAGATTTGCTACATAGGTTTTACCAATGAAGAAATATCTAACTTTTAGTGAACTACAGTTCAAGGAAAAATCGTATCAGACAAGCGTCAAAAGTTCCACAATAAAAAACAACAAAGTCAAATGGAAAATCCGGGAAAGGTATTTGGTCAAAATCATATTTTGAGGAAAAAATTCCTTCCAATAATGTAGGAGAATAAAATCATTATGATTCTTGTTACCAAAAAGCAAGGAGAAGATTTGGGAGAAAATCTTCCTAAAATAAGTGAGATAAGACTTTGACTCCAATAATATATCTCTCTCCATATTTTGTGGAGATGGAGATCTTAGTTGTTAGGATTAGAATAAAGATAAGATCAAATTGTATCTCCCAAAATAAGGAGTTGGTTGGATGCATAAATTATAAATGCAACCTTCCACACTCAGATATGTAATGTTTTTACTACCAAGAAATGAATCTGTTCTTTTCTCTCTAATATTCTATAGTTTTGAGTTAAGATCTCGAAGCATGGTTTAAATCCTCTTCCAAGGAATGAGTTGGCCACTCATTCTAAGGAAGATGGATCTGTATATTTGTGTTTTTATTTTGTAATAATTTGTGTTTATTTCTTTTTCTGTAATTATCATCTTGTTGTGTTGTTCTTCTCTTTGTATTGTAACATTCAGTTTTTGTAAACCTACATGTGTTTCATTTAATTTTACTTATTTCCAATTCAGCAATTTCAATTTATGCAAGTGTGTTTTTATTTCCTACAAGTTTGATTTCCTTTATGCAAGTGTGCAAACTTTACATTTCTGCATTTCTGCAAGTGTGCCTTTAAATTTCTGCAAGTGTGATTTATTTTATGCAAGTTTGGTTTGTGTTTAAAGGATATGTTTTCCAAGATCTTCTTCTCTTAATGCATACAGCCTTCAGACACCAACCTAGATTGACATTATTAATGGTGAGGATTGACGACCCTCATCATTTTGGCATCGTTGCTGGGGACATGGTGTTATTAGGAGATTCAGAGTTCTCTAAAAGAATATTCTAGTGACAGTAGAATACCTTTTAGCAAATTCTGTGACAGGAAGTATTTGGTAAGTAGTTTCTTTAGAATTTTATTTCCTACAAGTAGATTAAAATTTCATTTCTGTAATTAGGAATATTAGATTGTAAATATTTATCTCCCCACAAACTAACTCTGTGTATAAGAAAATGACTGTGATGTTTGATCAAGAAGGTATAATGGTATGAACAAAGAATTCAGATCTGGAAATGGTAGAATATGATATTGAATCTGGAAGTAGATCCAGTTGATGAAATATCATATGTCATTCTTGATAACCACCACCATTTCCCCTTGTATCAACTAACGGCTCAGTGATCTTATTACACATAACCTTAGTCAAAAATTGGCTTATCTAGTTTGTAATAATGAAGTGGTAGCATTTCTAATTAACTTCATCCATATTCAGGGATTTCATTAGAGCCAAAATAAAAACCCACTCATAATAAATCCACCCATCCAAATTAGTTTTTCATCACATAATAAAATTCAATCCCTGAACCATATCCATTAGAAAAATTTGTTTTCATGTCTTTCAATTTCTTCATTTTTGTATATGCTTGTATAACATGAAGAAGAAATTATTGTGAATATCAAGACAAACACTTTTTTTTGTGCTAACATCCACAGGAATTTCCAAAGTTGTTCTTGGTACCAGCATGTAGATTTTTGTGCACCAACAGTATCAACCAAGGAGTAGTTTGGAGGGACCCATGGATACATAACACAATCCATCTCCTGAGATCACTAGTTTGGGATTTGAAGATTACTATGGTGATTCTGATAATGCACAATTCAAGTTGGGCTTTGAAGACCTAGAAATTGTCTACACAATTTTTAGAAATCTTCTTGGAGTTACCAAGTATGCAAAGAGGTTTTTATGAGATCTCAGACATTGCTTCCTATTTTACACAAGTTGTACTTTGATGAATATAGTCTGATGATGGATCAAATTTTTCTCTAATCATTCTCATGCTATCATTTCTTTAAAAAAAGAAAAAAAAAATTAAAAAAACTTTGATTGGAAAACCAGCTTGCTGGCCAATCAAAGGCAAAAAATCAAAAATATTTGATTGGAAAACCAGCTTGCTGGCCAATCAAAGGCAAAAAAAAATAAAAAAATTTTGATTGGAAAACCAGCTTGCTGGCCAATCAAAGGGAAAAAATATCAAAAAATTTTGATTGGAAAAATGATTTGTTGGCCAATCAAAGGAAAATAAAAATTAAAAAACTTTGATTGGAAAACCAACTTGTTGGCCAATCAAAGGCACAAGGGGGGTGGATCTTCTTCAAAAGAAATCAACTGTTACCTGGTGGCTTTCTTCTCAGCACTATTTGACCATGTTAACAATAGGATGACAAGGACAACTAGAGGTATGATCAAGTTATTTTGTTCTACTATTTTATTTTTAAGCTTTCTTGTAAGTTTTTTTATTACAGCTAGATCCACTTTTAAGATCTCCAAGGAAGGCAAGATAAAATTCATATCTCCCCTACTTATATGAAAAATATGTGCACCTCTTTGCAATCAAACTTTTAGAGTCTAATTTATGGGCAGCCATGAATAAACAACATGCATGAGGACATGCATGAGCTTAAGTGTGGGAGAGAAGGAGAAGCACGAGGTATGCATTTTGATTTTAAATATGAGACACAGCAGAAGGAGATCCACACAAGAACCTACTGTAAAAGAAAGGAAATCAAAAGCAGTAGAAGGAGATCCACACAAGAACCTGTGGTAAAATAAATAAAAAAAAGAAAGGAGATACACACAAGAACCTGTTGTAAAAGAAAGGAGATCAAAAGTAGCAGAAGGAGATCCACACAAGAACCTGTTGTAAAAGAAAGTAAATGGAGATCCACACAAGAACCTGTTGTAAAAGAAAAGAGATAAAAAAACAACAGAAGGAGATCCACATAAGAACCTATTGTAAAAGAAAGGAAATAAAAAATCAGCAGAAGGAGATCCACACAAGAACCTGTTGTAAAAGAAAATAAAAAAAAGTAGAAGGAGATCCACACAAGAACTTGTTGTAAAATAAAAAGCAATAGAAGAAAATCCACACAAGAACCTGTTGTAAAAGAAAGGAGATCAAAAGTGGCAGAAGGAGATCCACAAAAGAACCTGTTGTAAAAAAAATAGTAGAAGGAGATCCACACAAGAACTTGTTGTAAAAGAAAGGAGATCAAAATCAATAGAAGGAGATCCACAAGAACCTGTCCTTAAACTATATATGGAATGCATACATACATAAGCTCAATGCGGAGAAGACTCTAAGAAGAGGAGATAATAATATAATGCATGAGGACATGCATAAGATTAAGTGTGGGGCAATGATGAGGCCATAAATTGGCCATAAATTACCATTATTTTATCCTTCCAAGTTACCTTTGAAAGTGGATTTAAATGTAATCTAGGAACTTATAGTTTTCTTAAGATAGAATATAGGATATATATCTTGTTCATTCTTTAGAAATATTTTGTTATCTATTTTGTTGACTAATCCTATTGATTATTTGGGAAAAGATGCAAAGTCTTGTGTATGCAGGCCATAAAGGAAAGATAATGATAGTATTGAGAAAAAGTGGAATTGATCATGGATGGTATATCTAAACTCAAAAATGATTTCATATTCAGATTCCTCTCAAAAAATTATGCAAGTTCAAAAAAAGAATCATCTCAATCCGAGATCGCATGCAAAAGTTATAGTTGTTTTAAGTTAGCTCTGGAACTCACAGATTTAGTTCCTGAACTCTCAGGTTTAGTTCTAGAACTCATAGATTTAGTTCCAGAACTCACAAGTTTAGTTCTCGAACTCATATATTTAGTACCAGAAATCACAGATTTAGTTTCAAAACTTGCATCAATTGAATAACATTTAGTTCTGGAACTTACAATTCGTATATTTATATTTTCAAGAAATTAAAAGTTAGTGGAAAAAATCGTTTATAGAATGACAGTTAGTTCCAGAACTTGCAATTCGTGGACAAAGAAGATTTATTTCTAGAACTTGTATAAAATAAATGAAAATTTTAGTTCCAAAACTTGCATCAAAGGAATGACAGTTTTAATTTTGAAACTTGCATAAAATGGGAACTGTGAATAATCAGAGAATCCAATGAAAAATATGAGAGAGGTTTTTGTTCATAGAAATGTGTTTAACAAAAACCTCATTCATATTTTCTACAGGTTTTACCAATGAAGAGAAATCTAACTTTCAGTGAGCTGCAGTCCGAGGAAAAGTGTATCAGATGAGCACTAAAAGTTCCATAAACAGAAACATAAAATTCAAACAAAAAAATTGAGAGATTTTTTTGTTCATAGAAATGTTTTTAACAAAAACCTCATTCATATTTACTACAGGTTTTACCAATGAAGAGAAATCTAACTTTTAGTGAGATGCAGTCTAAGGAAAAGTGTATCAGACGAGCACTAAAAGTTCCATAAACAGAAACAAAAAAGTCAAATGGAAAATATGAGAGAGGTTTTTGTTCATAGAAATGTGTTTAACAAAAACCTCATTCAGATTTTCTACAGGTTTTACCAATGAAGAAATATCTAACTTTTAGTGAACTGCAGTCCGAGGAAAAAGCGTATCAGACAAGCGTCAAAAGTTCCACAATCAAAAACAACAAAGTCAAATGGAAAATCCGGGAAAGGTATTTGGTCAAAATCATCTTTTGAGGAAAAACCTCCTTCCAATAATGTAGGAGAATAAAATCATTATGATTCTTGTTACCGAAAAGCAAGGAGAAGATTTGGGAGTAAATCTTCCTAAAATAAGTGAGATAAGACTTTGACTCCAATAATATATCTCTCTCCATATTTTGTGGAGATGGAGATCTTAGTTGTTAGGATTAGAATAAAGATAAGATCAGATTGTATCTCCCAAAATAAGGAGTTGGTTGGATGCATAAATTATAAATGTAACCTTCCACACTCAGATATGTAATGTTTTACTACCAAGAAATGAATATGTTCTTTTCTCTCTAATATTTTACAGTTTTGAGTTAAGATCTCAAAGCATGGTTTAAATCCTCTTCCAAGGAATGAGCTGGCCACTCATTCTAAGGAAGATGGATCTGTATATTTGTGTTTTTATTTTGTAATAATTTGTGTTTATTTCTTTTTCTGTAATTATCATCTTGTTGTGTTGTTCTTCTCTTTGTATTGTAACATTCAGTCTGTTGTAAACCTGCAGGTGTTTCATTTAATTTTTCTTATTTCCAATTCAACAATTTCAATTTATGCAAGTGTGTTTTATTCCTTGCAAGTGTGATTTATTTTGCAAACTTTATTTCTTTATTTTTGCAAGTGTGCCTTTAAATTTCCGCAAGTGTGCTTTCAATTTATGCAAGTTTGGATTGTGTTTAAAGGAGTTGCTTTCCAAGATCTTCTTCTCTTAATGCATACAACCTTCAGACACCAACCTGGATTGACATTATTAATGGCGAGGATTGACGACCCTCATCAAAAATATGGCCTTCAAGGAGGAATTAAAATGAAATGAATATTTGGATAGGATTGATTTAGATTGGATGGATTTGGATGAGGTAAATAAAACAAGTGTCAAGGAGTGAAGTCCCTCAGGATCAAGGAAGTTGTTTAGATAATTATTGCAGATGATATGTTCAAGGGCGAAGGAAGGTTACTCCCCCAATGAATTATATTTATATGAGTTAAAGGACATTGAAAGAGTTTAGATGATATTGTTTTGTATTTGGATGGGATAAATGGTTAGAGACCAAAAGTGTGTTTGGAAAGATAAGAATTATTGATGAATAATGGAGGACCTTCCTTAGGAGGAATGGCATGTACTAGAGATATGTTAAGGGATTATGTGGATGGAGGAATGGTGGGAAACCTTACGGATGGAATACTAATTAGATTAGATGTAGATAGAGAAATATTTTTTCTCCTGAATGAGAAAATTATCTTTCTCAATAAGGTTATGGATGACTCTACGAAAGGCCTTACAATGTTCAATGTCATGGCCCAAGGTACGATGATAAGTTCAAATGCAATTGGGATTGAACCATGATGGATTTAGACTATAGGGATTAAAAAATTTAATGGGAGGAAGTGTGATGGCACGTATTCAAGTTAAATACTGAAGGATATCTACGTAGGAACCTATCGAAGTGTCATGCTTGTGGGTTTTGACAGAGTATTTCAGCTTGGAGTTAGTGGAAGAAGTGGACATAGATTGGATGTGTTAATTAGATGTCTTGAAAGACAAATTAATTTTTAGAGGAGAGTTAAATTGTTTGGATTGATATTTAGGTAAGGATGTACATTGGAATGGTATATTATATGTCTTAGATGATAAATAAAATTTTGTTGAAGGATATTATTGTTTGGATTGGGATTGATCAATGCAAGATGTCATAGATGAAGGGACTGACCCTAAAATAGATGTTGTAACACTGGATTGGTGAAAAGAGGGAAGACCTGACTTTTTACGAGGATGCCCAGGAGACTTTTGGGGATGTTTACCATGATCCTTAGATTTTTATCTAGAATACTTAACCTTGGTGGACATTATAATTGAACCATGAGGGTCGGAGGATCTAAACGTGGTGGTCAAAATATTTGATAGGAGGAAGCATGATTGAAAATTATTGAAGAGGATATTAATTGAGAAATAGGTTTTTGTATGATGTGATTACTGAGGGGGGTCTTTGTGAAGAATGTGGATTGTCTAGGCATTATGGATGAATTAGATTTTGTAGAGTGAGAGGAAGGTAAGACCATCTTTATTTGACTCAGGTATGAGGCGTTTGTTCAGGAGACCTTTCAAAGGATATCTTTGACTTGGGTTGTAGAAGAAGAAGATTGGGTGGTTGTGATTTAGACGAGTTAGGTATTTAGTATTGGTATAGAATGGCTGGTATGTGGCCATGGGCTAATTTATTGATTAGGTAGAGATTTGGATGTAAGGATAGGTGGATTTGTTGATATGATAGATGTAGAGGCACCTTTAGGATTGATGATAGGGATATTAGGCATTTTTGGGATATCATGGAGATTTAGGAGTGAAAGAGCTCCATGGGAATGTTTGATGTGGATTTGGGTGAGGGATTGAATATGAGTAAAATCCAAGGTTCTTGAGATCTTTTTTGAAAAAGTGGAATTTTCACTCTTTGCAGGAATGATGGATGATGGTTCAACCAAGGGAGTCTTTTGAGGTCAGTAAGAAAGAAAGTGATGCATATTTTTTTGTTGACACTAGGATTAACTCTAAAGATGGGATAGTGGTTTTTGGATGACACATTTGATGTTATCGTAAGGGATTTAGTCAGATATACATGATTGGATTTTTTGATGAACCAGGATGGGGAAAGTAGACATTATTTGTGGTTATGAATTAAGTGAAGGATGTAATGTATGGCGTAGAAGTAGTTGAGGGATGACATGGATTCATAAATTTTTTGAATGGGTTTAGATGTTGTATGTAGGAATGGTTACAATTTTTAAAGGTTTACATGAGGTGACATTTCCACTTATGACTATATCAAGGGGGGATGGTTATAGAACTTGAGTGGATGTCAGATGTAGTATGTAGGAATGGTTGATGCATATATGTGGTTGAAGGTATATATGTGAGAGTGGATATAGGGATAGGTGTGAATATCAATGAGGATGTTTATATAGATGTTAAAGTATGAATGTGGGTATATATTTATGTATGATAGTTTGGCATGATCGCAGTAGGTGTAGATATGGATGGGGATAGTAAGACTGTGATAGGTGCATGTGCTATAGTCATGGGTATAATGAAGATAAAAATATAGGACTGGATGTAAGAGATAATATGTAGGTGTAGGTGATGTTGTAAATGTAGGGGTAGAGAATCCAATGTCTAGAGGTTGGATTATTTAGGATAAAAGTGATGAGATGGGTATCACGGTGGTAATGATTTTTATCCATGTAAGCATTGGGTACCTGAGATATATAGGAGAGTAGTTTAATTATGTTGACGTATATACTTTGAAAAATGGTTGTTTAAAGACTATCCAGGGGTTGGTTAAGAGGTGCGTTAGTGAAGTTGTCCAATTGGAAAGTCACCATTGTCTATGATTTGTTGTACAAGGTCTTTAAATGTGAATGATACTTCTCAATGTCATAGTCCCATGACTTGGTGATATTTACAATAGTGGGTTTCATGATACCAAATAGGCTTGGTTTTCATGTTTTCCATGGGTCGCATCGGAGGAAATTGGATGGAGTTTATGGCCATCAATTTGTCAAATACCGAACTATAGGATTCTCCTAAGGGAGTGTAGTTGATTGTTGGTTGAGGGGCTCGTTGTTGAGTATATGTGGATGAGGGATTAATAACCACGGCATTGGATGCACTCTTAAATATGTCATTCTGTGTGGATGGTTTAGCAGATTTGATTTTAGGCTTGGTTGATCTTAGTTTAATATCACCCTGCTCAATGGCACAGGTTTTAAGTTTGTGAACCATGGTAAAGGCTTCATCAAAGGTTCAAAATGATTGGATTTGTAAAGTAGATTATATATGTTTTTCACATGATCGTGAGAAGAGTTCAATGAGTTCGGTTTGTGGAATAGAAAAGGATAGTTGGATTATAACGCCATGCCACCGTGTGAAAAAATCTTTAATGGACTCGTCGTCAAACTGTCGGATGGTGTATACGTCAGCGATAGTAGTTTGGCCTGAAATGTTGATCGAAAAGTGTTCTAAGAACAACTATGCAAGATGGGAAAAGGAGAATATAGAATATTATGGGATATTGTTGTACAGGTCCAATGTGAGACCAGACAAGAACATGGGGAAAGTGTGAATCAGTATATCGTGATCATGTGTAATAAGACAACATGCATTTTTAAATGCACGAAAATGTTGTTGGGGATCTTACTTGTTGTTGAACTTAGTAAACTCGGTAATTTTCTAATGAGGAGGGTAGGGTTTGATTGGAACCAACGGATGAATCAGTTCATTATAGATTTGTTCATGGGATAATGTATTTGTGGGTGCCAAGGTAGTAGCTTCTAAACTATCCAATCGATTCATCAAGGCATGAATTGGATCGCTTGATGTGTTGTTAGGTGTAGATTGGATTGTTTGTGTGGTTTGAAATGTGGCTTGATGAGGTAGATGATACATTTGTGGATGTGTGGTTGTTTGAGGAATCATTTGATAAGGTGGTTGATAAACTTGTAGGTGGGATGTTTGCAGAATCGTTTGATGAGGATTAACATATGCCATTGGTTGAGATGGGATATGTTGCTACAATGGTTGGTGTTGAGAAATAGGGACATGATGTGACCATTGAATTTGGGTAGGTTGTTGTGGTAAATGAGAAGTGGGGATATGAGTGTTACGAGATTGAGATGGCTGGGGCATACGATGGGTAGGAAACGTAGGTATTAAGAGGTTGAGATTGTTTGATGGGTATACTAGGAGCGGATGAAATAAAAGTGAAAAAAAGGGATGTGGGTGGAATGTGATGCACCGGTTTAGGAGATTGACAGGATTGAGAGATTATGGGAGGTTTACGTAATATGAAATCATATATGGGGTTAGGAGGTGGTCCAAGACGTTTCTAAAGGAGCCGGAGATGGTGGTGTCGTTGTGTTTAGAAAGATTGGATTCATGAAGCGATATGAGGATTGCTTTTATGACAGTGGGGACATGATCTGTGGATGACATGGTCCTCATGAAGTGCAAGTTCATAGAGACAAGGAGGTTGGGTAACTGAAGGCGTGGTTTCGAGTTTAGAATCTTGTTAGGATATGATCAATAAGGAGCAATGGCATTTCATTGGATGGAGTGGACTTTGCTGTTTTATTTCGATTTGAGAGAGAGTGACAATAGACGTGAAATAAATACACATTTCTTGATAAATTATGTATTAACAAACAAATCAAGCAATAGAGTTTTTAATCATCATGATTAATTTATGAAGATGTGAAAAGGACAGAAAAGTGGGTAATGAATGTTTTTCTAGAGAATGGTATTCTGAGGGTTGGTTTCAGATAGTTTTGGCTTAGGAAAGATGTCTGAGATAGTTTCATTTTGGGTGTTCAAGTCCTAATCAGTGAACCAGTTGAGAGGAGTGTAATGATGTGTTGATTTTATTCGTGAAGTCTAGATTGTGTGTGATCAGTGAAATGCAAAAATTTAAACCCCTAGTTAAACTATCTGGATCAGGAAGGATGTACGGGGTTCGTTTTAGACCAAATTTGAAATGTGAAATTTCATGTAGACAGTTAACTAGAAAAGACAATTATAATGTAGAAAAGAGAAAATAGATAAAGAAACAAGGAAATCTTGGAGAACGCTTTCCCCCCTTATTTGATTGCACTTGATGAGTGACGTATTTTGGAAGCGACAATCAGTGCCCACGAATGTCTTGGGTACCCTAAAATTGCATCGTTTATTAATTGTGGATGAGGTCAGTGGTCAAAGTGATTTTAGTGCGATGTGTTTGATTTAAATGATTAGGCTTTGACAACATTATTTTGTAGTCGCAATGTTGTGGAGGTCACCTGTAAAAACAAATAAAATCGATTAGTCCACACAGACGATACAATTAGAAAAGCAATACAATGGTCATAATGACGTAGAAAAAGAAAGAGATGCTTAATCAGAGAAATAATAAAGACAAACTAACCCAAGGTAAATGATATACAAGAAAAGTGTTACAAACAGAAATCTAAATGGTCAATTTGAAAGATGAAATGAGTTATGGATAAAACTGATAAAGACTTAAATAGAACGAAATAAAACTAATATGAATACATGATACCACCCAAGATAACAAACATAGATCAAAGTAATTAAACTCAATCGATAGTGTAAGAAATGAAGGAAGACGCAACAAAACAATCAAACGACTACAATAAATGAGTTAAATAAACCAAAAAAAAATGGGGGAAACAAAATTAAAAACAATGCATTAGTTAACTATCGAAGGATGAACGTGAGATAAAAATGGACATTATTAAGACTACTTAACTAACATAAGGGTGAAATCTAAGAAAATGGATCGTCAATAGTGACACTCAAACTAATTACGATGGGAAAGTAGAAACTATAAGTGGAGACTAGGATGATGTTACCATATATGATTAGACGTGGTGAAATTATAAATGTATCTGTGTGTGAGATATGGTGGACCTATGTGGGAGATAGGTGACTTGTGTATCCAAACAAGTTGGAGATCAGGTAACGAATAATGTCTAAGCCTCACTTTACACGTTGCAAGGACGGTGGAGGCTGGCAATTAGCAGTGAATATCGAATTAAATGTTATCAGGTGCTTACCTAGTTCGAATGACTAGTAGGAAATGGGAGTTTGGATCTAGCCTATCCCTCACGCATTTTTCGCGGGAAGAAGAATATTCTAATAAAAAAGACTCCAACAATCACCTTTGAGTAACCAATGCTTCATACGGCTGAGTGGTGCAATGGCCTCCGTGCCTATAAGATAAACAATATTTATGCAGGAAGATTATGTCAGATTCGAATCAAGCCTGATCTCTCTGCAAACGTGCGTGAGAGCTATAGGACGAGATCTGGAGAGGGATATCGACTTGTAGGATGGTGTGGACCCAAGAGAAATGAATGGTTAAGTACCTTGGACAGCTGCATTTACAGTTGATGGTTGGCGTGCGGGTCATACTGTACATAGACAATGTGTTCAGCCACCTATGTATCGATGAGTGATGCACAATCGAAATCTAAACGAGAATATATGAATTGGCTTATGTTGTAAGTTGCGTATACTCACATGCAGTGGACGGGGATTGTAAAGCAATTTCTCTAAAGGCACTGTACAGGCATGAGAATTGCAACTTCAATATCTAAACGAGACATCGTTTATAATTTGATATGGTGCTAGATAACTGTGTTCTAAAGAATTGGAATCCAATTCGCTATAAAGAGGCTGCACAGTCACTAGGTACGACAAAGCTTGCGTGAACTTGAGACTGCGCTGGACACAGTTGGAAGAATCATAGCAGTCCGAGTACAGCCAGCGTACGCATTGGATATCCACTGTGATCTCTACGTGGGATAGTCGATGGTCGATGCCACTTTTGCCCACAATAGCTTACGTGAATTTGATTCAACTTACCGAAGGAAACGCTTAGGCGGTCATCCGATGATATTTTTGCGCTCCTTCATCTTGTTGAGGAAGTCGAGCTGTTATACACGAAATATTTGTAATCCAATCGTTGTAAAGAGGTTACACAGTCGTGACTCATAAAGCACTGCACTCACTATTTACAAAAAAAAAGTGGAAATGTGTTCTGAAGATTTGTAAAGGGAAAGGGACTGTACAGTGGAGGACCGACAATGCTATATAAAGTTGACTACTGAAAGCTGGAGGAATATTTAAAAACGGTCATGAGATGGAGAGCGTGCATGGACTACACACTTTGCATTGTAAGAGCATGTGTGGATGTAAAACAAAATTTCATAGACCAAGATCCCGTGGCGGATCCTGGACGACCGAAGCTGCCGCTCTACTTCAACAGCCAAATCTTTCTGATGCACGTTTAAGGATAGGATCGAGAAATGTGTCAGCGAGCTATGCTGCTCGTGATGAACGGCTTTTACCAGCGTCAACGATGAATGTCCAGTGGGATGAGTCGCTTTCTATGGATTCGGTTATAATAGTTGGCAGTGCAGACAGGAAGATCATGTAGGGAAATTGCAAGTCGAGCCGGTTTGGGAATAGGAAGGGAGGGATGGACATTGGTTGGAAGGTGGAGTATGGACGGGTCAGCGAGATGACTAGCGGAGTGCTTCAGTTATCAAGATAACTGATCTCGTCAGGGGAGGTTAGATTTAGGACATGAAGTGAGAGGATGGTTTGAGTTGTGGCCAGTTTAGAGAGTCGGGTATTGAGAACGTGTCGTAGGTGATTCGGATCGAGAGGGCGTTTGAGTAGCTCGCGTAGTTAGGAAAGGGATGGTAAGAGTCGAATGGAGAGAAGGCCGAGGAGAGGGAGTTTGGGAGCGGTTGATGGTACGTGAGGAGATGGCTCTGTTAGAGATGAATAATAATTTTTATTTTTTTAGAGGGAATTTAATTTAGATAGGAATTATTATTATTTTATTTTGTTAAAATTATTATTATTATTATTATTAATTTGAATGACAAGAGAATCTATATACCAATTATAAACAACTAAGATAGTAAACATGTGGAATATATACACACAAAATGACTTACCTCAAAGACAACGACTTTGAATGGTACGATATATATCTATCACTACAACTAAGATCAGGAACAAAAATCCAAACATACTAATGTTGTACTTTCTGAAATTTCTTTCTCGTGTGGGTGAATGTGCCAATACTGGAAGCCACGAACATACCTCGAAGGTATGGGGGAACACAAGAAGTGCCTCGGATGTGCATGTAGATATGTGGGTATGCAAGAAGCACACCACATTGAGGGAGATAACACTAAACCATACAAATAAGTGAATCAAAAAACAAAATATTTACAAAATATATCTAATTGAGGAAGCTATGAAACCGAACAACCATTCTACTTATGACATCTGTCCAAGATGAGCAAAGGAACAGAAAAAAAATGACCAGATCTTGGATCCAGTCCCACCATGCATGCCAAAATTTTGGACAGGAAACTTCATTCTCATGTGGGTGAATGTCAATACTGAAAGCCACTAGCAACTTCGAATGATGGAGGGCTTAGGACCCATATTTGGATATGAATCTATGGGAGCCAAGAAGATAGATGTAATAATTTCTTCAAAACTAAAATAGATACAATTAGATAACAATATGTGAGGGTTTCCTGGACAATGTCAGTTCCAATAAGATGTCAACTTCCTTGGAGGATGTCAACCCCCATACCCAGAGAGATGGAAATAAATTATGAAGACTAGATAGTGTGTAGAATTAGAGAAATACAAAATGCCAAGTAAATGGAATGACAAGGACACTTAGCTAGTACTCTAATATGGAGATGAAATGGGCATCAAGATGGCAAGATGATGAACAATGTCAAAGCTTCCCCAAAAATGTCAAATCTTTGTCTAACACTCCTCATCTCTAATTTCTAACAATGGCAAATGATTCAAAAAGAAAGGATGTGATATTGAGTGGGGACACGATTGAAAAGGGTAGGTGGAATAATACATCCCATGAGGATTATTTTAAATTCAAGAGTGGGTTGTTTGATGTGTATATTTTTTGGGGGTTTATAATCATTAAGTTCATAGGTGGGGTTCATGTCAGGTTCATGATTTGGAGGATTATGTGTAATAGTGGATATGATGGGGATGAGTGGGGTGCATGATGTGGATGATTTTTGAGCATTTTCTTAGTATGTGAGGTGATGTTATTTAGGTTAATAATATTAATTATCAAAGAGGCTTACATGGAATCCAGTAACACATAATGATGATTAAGTATTGAAGGGGATGAATTAATTACTTAAAGGTAATTGTGATTTTTTAGGATTTAGTTTAGAGGAAAAGGGAATCAAAATTATAAGTGTAATAAAGGAGAGAAAAATGTGGGGTGATACCAAAAACTAGTGTCTACAGAATGATCAATAGTATTGAAAAAGGAATATGGGGAGGGATCTGCCAAGGCCTCATAGACCACACCCTGGTATATGAATTTAATATGCGCATGAATGGTTGAAGGGACTTCATGCATGGCATGGATCCAAGGTTTTCCAATGAGACTATTATAATTAATATTATTAGGCATTACATGGAATAGGATGGGAAAATTGCATGGCCCAACAGTAATGGGAAGTGTGATTATACCTATGATCTTTTTACGAATATTGTCAAAGTCGTGAATAAAAGTAGATGAGGGTGTTAAGGATGCTTTGGAAATGCCAAGTTACTGAAGGAATGATACATTAAAAATGTTAATAACAGATAAATTATCAACTAAATCTCATTTAACCCCTATTTTATTTATTTGAACATGGATATAAAGGGGCGGATCATTATATAAAACAACTTGAGAAGAAATGTCAACAGATGTAAAAGTAATATGTTCTTTGTTAAAAGAGATTGTTGTAATAATTCTATTGTAAACATATTTAGGAGAGGTGTTAGAATAAAGGTATGTATTAGATAAAAAAAAATTGGATTTTACACTCACATTCGGGATTAGTCTTCAAGAAATCAAGGAGAGAGACATTCAAGTCGATAAAAATGGAAGGATCCAAGGGTACCTAGGGTTACAAGAAAGATGGAGGTAATATGCAAAATAAGGATCCGAGTGTCTGATCATGAGTTGGAGTTCACCAAATGATTTAATTTAAATGGAATTAAATCTTAATTTCATATTAACTATTGTAACTAATGATATAAAGATTATATAATACAGTAAATGGAAAAGTGATAAGCAAACAATAATCTGAAACCATAAGAAATTGATAGAGATAAATGACTTGGCTGATTTTTGATTGATTTGAAAGTAATCAGGTATGAGTAACTATTTGGACAGACTAAGAAGAGTGTTTTCAAGGATCGCTGGAGATTCTAGAACTTAGAGATGTGTAAGATAGAAGCCCCAATAAGAGGACATGAGCACCTGGGCACTATTGACAGTTATGGGTGCTAGTGTCTACCCAGCTTCTCAGGTCCCGATATTTTCTTTGCAGGAGGAGTTTCTCTATTGATTTCCTTTTGTCACTCTATTTTTTATCCAATGTCGTTGTTTGTTCCTATAACCTACAAAATAGATAACTAGCTGCACATACCCACAAACCACATCAAACCTAATAAATAAGATGCAGAATAGGGAGTCTGACTGACCCCTACAGTCACCCAAAGAGTGATCTTATGAGCGATTGTTGCACTACATCTCAAACTCCATGTATTTTTGTTTGAATGTGTGTGTAATGACGCCTTAGGTTGCCCTTGTGCAAGTTGCACTATGATAATGTGTTAAATCTAGAATGCTCCAAGTATGAAAATGTGTGAGATGGAATAAATGAACTTCCCCTCCTATGTTATGTATGCAGAAGTAATGCAACCCTTTTCCCTTTTATGGTGTACTATATGTATGCCTTTGAAATTTTCTTATGTCTTTGATGCAAGCTTAGGTGATAATAGATAATGATTAGTGCTTGACACCTAATTTTGGAGAAGTAACTAAGTATATATGATTCCCTTATTTAAATTTCATAATTGAAAAACTTGAAGGCTGACCCAAAGTATTAAAAATATTCCCAAGAGGTAAAAGAGACCCAGAAGGGTAATAAAAATATAGAGAGGTTGAAGAGCACCTAGGAGGGATAAGATTTCCTGGAAGCTTGTGTCCTAAGTGAGCTCTAATATCTGAGGCCATAAAAGATAAATAAGTCAAGTTCTGGCAAGGCTTTAAGGTGTGTAAGACCAAAAAAAAGACAAGAGATAAAGCAAAAAGGCCAAAAGGAGTTGTCAACCACTAGTTTTCTTGCTTATGAATATTTTTTATATTATTATACTTTAGTACCTAGAAATGTACTGAAGTGCATAGATTTTTTGTCTACATCTAGTACCAGGGAGCCAACCATCGAACATCAAACCTTATAGGTACCCATATGTGCAAAAGAGTGATATTGATAAGATAGTACAAGCTTTTTTAGAAGCATGAATTATCCTTCATAGTCAAAGTTCTTATTCTTCTCTAATAGTGCTAGTGCATAAAACATATGAGAATATGTGCATGTGTCATGATTATAGGGAAATCAATAAGTACATAGTTAAAGATAAGTCTCTTATTCCTGTAATTGATGATTTTCTATATAATTTGCATGGTTTTGTTTACTTTACAAAACTTGATCTTCATTCTGGATATCATCATATTTTAATTAGGGATGAGGATGCTCATAAAACAACCTTTAAGACACGTGAAGACCATTATGAATTCTTAGTAATTCCTTTTGATCTCACAAATTCACTCCCTACATTTCAAACTTTGATGAATTATATCTTTAACCCATTCTTGCGGAAGTTTGTTTTAGTGTTTATCAATGATATACTAATATACATCAAAACATGGGAAAAACACTTGCATCATGTAAATAAGGTATTAAAGACTCTTGAAAAACATCAGCTTTATCCAAATCCCTCTAAGTGTTCTTTTGGAGTCAAGGAGGTTGAATATTTGGATCGCATCGTATCTTATGAAGGTGTTAAAGTAGATCCTAACAAGATAAAGGCCATGCTTGAGTGGAAGGTTCCAAAAACCCTAAAGAATATCTGTGGATTTTTCGGGCTTACAAATCATTATTGTAGATTTGTAAGGAATTATGGTATCATGGTAGCACTATTGGAAACTTCATTAAAGAAGGAATCTTTCCATTGGAATGAGGAAGCTACCAAATCATTTGAGAAGTTAAAGGAGGCCATGTGCACCACTCTAGTTCTAACTACTCCAGATTTTTCCAAAACATGCATTGTTGAATGTGATGCTCTAGGTTATGGTATGGGGGAATTACTCCTATAATAGATCCATCCCATTATCTTTTAGAGTTGTTAATTCAAAGGTAAAAATATGTAAAAACCAATTTATGAGAAGGAAATGATATCCATACTTCATGCAGTAAAGAACTGGAGACCATATCTAATGGGTAGACACTTCAAAGTAAAGACAGGTCATGATAGTTTGGAATACTTCTTAGAGAAATGTTTATCATCAGAAGAAGAATAAAAATAAGTCTCAAAAATGTTTTGGTATGATTTTGAGATAATATATAAGAAAGGGAAGGATAACGTAGTTGTTTATTCTCTTTCGTTGAAGGATGGGTCAGTGGAGGTATTGTTGTGTGGCATATCTATATTACAATAAGATTGGGTTGATGAGGAAAGGTTTGAATGGGGAGATGACTCAAGTACACAAAATCTCATTCAGAATATCCAACAAGATCTAAGCATGTCAGAAAAAAATGTATGAAATGGGGATTATTTATGGTATAAGACTAGATTATACTTGTGTAAAAACTCAACCCTAAAAATAGGGTTTTATCTCAACTCTATGCTTCTCCATCACGGGAGCATTCTATATTTTTGAATACTTATCATCGAATCAACCAAGATTTCTTCTAAGAAGGGATAAAAGGGGATGTCCAAAAAATTGTGGCATAATGCATGGATTTTCAAAAAAATAAGGGTGAAATAATTAAGTCCCTAAGTCTTTTATACCCTCTATATATTTCTAGCCAGTGGTGGGAAGAGGTTTCCATGGAGTTCATCACAATTTTGTCTAAATCAAGAGGAAAAATTGTAATCATGGTTTTGGTGGATGGACTCACCAAATATGCCCATTTTGTGCCTTGTCACACCCACTTTTTACAAGTACAGTTGTAGCAGCCTTCATGGATATAGTTCATAAGCTACATGGGACACCAAATATTATATTATGTGATCGAGACCCTATATTTACTAGTAATTTTTGGACTACTTGATTTTCATGTTTGGGTACTTAGCTAGCTCATAGCTCTTCTTATCATCCCCAGTCTAATTGTAAAACTAAGGTGGTAAACAAGTTCTTGGAAGGATATCTTCATTGTTTTACCTCAGATAAGCAAGCGAGATGGGTTCAATGCCTACCACTTACAAAATGGTGGTATAACACTTCTTTCCATACTTCATCTAAAATGTCTCCTTTTTGGAATTATATGGGTACCATCCACCACTCATCACCTCATCCTTGAGAGGAAAACAAAAGGTTAGAGAATTTAAAGAGCACATTCACCACCAACAAGAGGTACTTTCTAGTATCAAGGAGAGGTTGGCCATGGCACAAACCTACATGCAGTAGCAAGCTGATCAACATCGCAGTGAAAGATATTTTGAAGTTGGTGATTGGGTTTTTGTGCATTGACAACCATATAAGAAAATATCTTTGAAAAATAAGATGAAGGATAAAATACTTTCACCTAAGTATTATGGACCTCATCAAGTGTTTCGGAATATTGGTATTGTAGATACAAGCTGGAACTCCCTCAAATAATCATAATACATCCAGTCTTCCATGTTTCTTGCTTGAAGAAGGTAATCAGACATAAGGTATCATCCCAGATAGTGTTTCCTGAGCTTGATGATGAAGGAATAATCATATTAAAACCATAAATGCATCCTTCATACATGCACTAAAAGATTGGGGACAAGGTTTCATTACTAATTATGTGATCAAGTGGAAAAATCTAGATAGTTAAGATGCAACGTTCCTACAGAAAAATCCAAATCTTCTTGACGTTGGGGAAAATGTTTCTCCAAAGGGTAAGGGCATGTTACACCCTTAATCCTATATGTTACATTATATGTGTATAACCGACTTGTGGTTATCATATATTCTTATCATGTTTTAATCTCTTTCATATATCTTATAATATCATTAGTGGGTTGGTCTTGGTGATGGCCATAACATAGGAATAGTATATATAGGAGTTAGAATGTAGTAGTTGATCATCATATTGAGCATTTTACTATTATTAAATGGTTTGGAGGTTTCCCTCTTGAAGTGGATGTGTTATTCGACTTGCATATTGTGATAATTTCTCTACATTTTGGTGTTCTTTGTGTTATAATGTTATTAATATTTATATCTATCCAAGTAATTTCATTACATATTCACCTTCACCTTATCACTTCTTCCTTGCGAAAGTACCTCTTTAGACTTCCAACTCTTCCCTTGTTGAGCCTATTTGACAACACTTGCTGCAGCTCTATCCTTCTCACTATCCTTAATCTTCACCAAGTCTAGACATTCCTCCATCTTGTGGCCCACCCCATAATGCACATGAGTTGGAAACTTGGGAAAATAATTTTTATAAAGGTCTAGGCTCCCAAACTTATAACATGCTCTATGGAATCATCCATCACTATTTCTACTTTTACAACCAATAAACCTTTCACCAAAACCTTAGCCTTGTGGAAAATATGCCAAAGGAATCCACAATCATGCTTCTCCATTACAGTCCTAGCATTATTTCTTCAATGGCTTTACTATCCACTATGTCATGTGTATCATGTTTACATATTTTACATCATGTGATCTTGATTCCTTTTACATGTTGTACTAACGGGAAATCTTGTGTCTCGTGATCCTCCTAACAAACTTCACAACATAGAAAGTAGCAATGTGAATTTTTCATTGAATATAATCTCCCTCATGTATTAGGACACATACATTTAATATAATGCTTCTCATTCTCTTTTTGAATCATGTACACTTGAAGTGACTAACTTCCTCATTGAGCTAGTCACCATTTAAATTGTCAATCCCAGAAATAGATTGACACTAGTATCAAAACTTCTAGCCATTTCTACATGAAAATTTACATCCAGAGTCTCACATGGGTTGTTAAAATTCTTCACCATCAGTTTCCTTCAAAATGATGGCAACGGACCTCTTATGAACCACTAAGCACTTTGTAGTAGATGAATCTCATAAGAGATATTCGATAACAAAGTCTTAGAATGTGCATCATAAACACACACACTCTTTATCGGCTCTTGATTAATCTCTTTCAAGGAAGAAATACTTTTTTACACTAACTCCAGAATGTGAAACTCCTTCAAAACTATGGCATCAAATATATCAAAGTCAATGGTTGTTTTATTAGGGTTATACTTCCTATATTGAATATGTGCCATTTCAAAAAATGTAGTCATATATTGACTCATCTTTTCCTTTAACAAGGTAATACCATTCACTCACCACGTAATTTCACATGTGGACAGTTGCATCTTCCACTTCATGATAATTTAGTAACTTCATTGGTACATCAAAGAACATTTATGTCGCTAGAACCATTAACAACTAATTTGTCGCAAGATTCACCAACTTTTCTCCTACTCATCTTCCTCTGCACCAAATTCACCAATTTGCATACAATAAAAAATAGTCACTCCATTTCTCCAACTCATCTTCCTTTGCACATTCACCAATTTACATACAACCAATTCTTCATTAGTATCGAACCTCCAAATTCCACAAACCTTAAATTTGTAAAAAAATTCCTTTTTGCAAGAATAACACACAAAACCTTTGGCATCCAGTAGGGTTAGGGTAGAGACTCCCCTATACCTTGCACTCACTTCCAACCATAACTTCTATTATTTTTCCTTAACATGTCCATCATCCAAAGAACTCCTTCTGTGTAATATTTCACTGAGGGATTTTGTTCCACAATAACACAAATATTTTTTTTGCCTCTCTTCTCCATCTAGGATTTCAATGACATCCACAAGATCAACCCCTCCATTCTCTAGGATTCTTCAAAAATAACCTCAATAGGCCTTCCTCAATCAATTTTGTACGACCCTTTCTTGATGAATAAATTATCCATTTTCAACCTAATCCACAAAAATCCAATCTCGCATCAAACTATGTCATTGACTAACCCTTGCATGTCATGATTTTAGCTAGCCATACCTAAGGTTTCAACACAAAATTCTTGAAATGGTTTGAAAATACTTGTTATTTTCCTCAATCATTCCAACCACATGATTAGTATTAAACCTTCACAGTCAATAGAATGATATTCTGAAAAAATAACCAAAAATGTTAGTCATGGAACGTAAAACACTTAATATCAATTTACGTGTTAAATGAAGGTCATCCATAAAACGTAAATGTCATTTTATGATTCAATATTTTCATTCAAACTTACACTTAAAGATCTCACCCAAGGGGCACTAAGAATACATGACACCTCATTATAGAGAGAATTACGAAGATCAAATGCAAGCCTATAGAATTAATAAGAAATGCAAGATAAACAGCCAAGAACCACCTCTTGACACATTTCATGAGCATTTGTTATTCAAACCCTAGAAAGAAAACCTCATCATATTATTTGATCCTTGAAATTTACCTCTCACACATATTTAAGCAGTTTATTACATGATATAAGCTTAGCTATCATATATTTCAGCATTAAATGTTAGGAAATAAGGGATAAAATATGTGGAACAATCCCTCATGGAATCACAACAGTAGAAACTAATATGTATAAAATATTACAGATCTCAAATAAAAGTGTACAATAAAAATAACACCACACAAAGAGATAGTATTTAACATGGTTCGGGCTACATCCACCAAGAATCACTTGCTTATATTTTATTACAAGCCACCACTCTCTCAATACAATACCCAGATCTGTTTGGAGCTATGCTCAACAAACTCTACAGAATTCACACCTGAATTCGACACATCTGCAATGTTACATCAATCCTACCATATACTCAAAACCACATAAGTATATAATTGCTTAAGTAATTTCACAATACCATGGGTATCAAAACCATGAGCCAAAACCGTCTTGTAAATCTATGGGTCAAAAAATATCACCCATATAAGAAGAGCACATTTCTCGATATATCAAGCACATTTTTCAAGGCTAAAAAAATTCTTGGGGGTTCCAACCCCAAACCCCAGTGAGAATACATGAAGAGTGTATAGTAATTTTAGTGTACAGTCTTCAACACTTCCACACATGGAAATAGGCTCCACAACATAACAATCTCCCACTTGGAGACTAGTTTTCCTCTAAGAAAGCTTCTCAACCCTTCACTAGTTTATGTGAAGATGAACCAAAGTTGAACACAACTTCAGTTTTTCCCTTGTGACCACCTTGGTCATCATGTCTATAGGATTCTGACTGGTATGAATCTTCTCCAGCTTCAACTTCTCTTCCTCCAAAGTTTTCCTGATGAAATGGTACCTTAATTGTATATGCTTCATCCTAGAGTGGAAAGAAGAGTTCTTAGCTAGGTGTATAGCACTCTGACTATCACTATGCAGCTTTCCTTCCTTCTTCTTATGCCCTAACTCCTCAAGTAGTTGTCATAAGAAAATCATTTCTTTTCTTGCCTTTGTGGCAACATCATACTCAGCCTATGTGGTTGACAAAGCCACAAGCTTTTGTAGTCGTGAAATCCAGCTCAATGTTGTCCCACATATAGTTTAAATATAACATGTTGTGCTCCTCATGTTGTCTACATCTCCAGCCATATGTGAATCTACATAACAATAAAGTGGTGTATAATCCACTATAGCACAAAATTGTCCCCATGGTCCCTCTCAAGTACTGAAGGATCCACTTTACTACCTATAGTGATCTCTACCTGGATCACTCATAAATCTACTCACAACTCCCACTACATGGGAAATATCAGGCCTAGTGCACACCATGACATACATAAAACTGCTAACCTCTAATGAGTAAGGTACCTTGGACATTTGGTTTCTCTCTTGCTCTATCTTGGGACACATATCGTTTGATAACTTGAAATGGTCTACCAAAGGAGTCCCAACTAGTTTAGCATCCTGTATGTTAAACCTCTCCAATACCTTCTTAATTTACTCTTCCTAAGATAAAGTCAAATTTTGTTTCTTCCTATCCCAAGATATCCTCATACCAAGGAATTTTTTGGCTGCCCCCAAATCCTTCGTAGCAAAGGAGTCACTTATTTGCTTCTTAAGTACTTTTATTTCCTGCATGTTTTTACCTACAACCAACATGTCATCCACATAAAGTCATAGGATAATATAACTAACATCCTCAAATTTCTTTGTATACATGCAATAGTCATAATGGCATCTAATATAACATTGCTCCATCATGAAGCTATCAAATTTCTTATACCATTGATGTGGATCTTGTTTCAAGCCATACAAGCTCTTCTTCATTTTGCACACCATCTCCTCTTTACCTTTAACCTCATAGCCCTCTTGCTGCTACATATATAGATCCTCCTCCAAATCACCATGGATAAATGCAATATTTTCATCAAGCTACTCTAAGTGCAAGTCTTCTACTGTGACTATTCCAACAATAGTTCTAATAGAAGTCATTTTTACTATAGGATAAAAAATCTCATCAAAATATATACTTTTTTTCTGTGCAAACCCCTTAACCACCAACTGGGCCTTGTATCTTTTCTTGCCTCCTTCCTCTTTGACTCTATACACCCACTTATTCTATAATTATCTTTTTCCTTTAGGTATCTTCACCAAATCTCATGTCTAGTTCTTCATGAGAGTCTGATGCTCCTCATCCATGGCTTACTCCCACTTCTTCCTAGCATCTACCTACATTGCTTCATCAAATATCTCTGGCTCTCTACTGTCAGTGAGTAATAAATAATAAAGAGAAGGAGAAAACTATTTAGGTTCTATTCTTACCCTAGAAGACCTCCTCAATATAGGATTTTGGGGTTCCTATTGAGTAGGTTCCTGAACTGATTCATAAGTCACTTTTCCATCTGGAATATCCTCTACCACTTCATATTCTTTCTTAGATTATTCCATGTTTTCCTAAAACTGTTTTTTATACATGACTTTCTCATTAAAGACCGCATCCCTAGATCAAATGATTTTCTTGTCCTTAATACTCCAACATTTATATCCAAAGTCATCACCACTATAAATAATGAAACTACATTTTTCTGATTTATCCTCTAGCTTGGTCCTATCATCCTTGTCTATATGGAAAACACCTCACATCCAAAGACTCTAAGAAATGAATAATCAACTTTCTTACCATACCAAGCCTCCTCAAGTATGCCTCCATCCAAGCACTTGAGGGTTCTGTGTATCAAGTCTGCTTAACTTGACCAAAAAGAAATATGAAGTCTTGCATATAACCTCATGCTCCTAACATGCTCCATTATTGTCATGTTCATCCTTTCTAACACCCCATTCTATTGAGGAGTTCCTGCAAACATATTTTTCCTACGGATTCCATTCTTAGAACAATAATCATCAAACTCATTGTTGCAATATCCCCCTCCCTTATCTGACTTGAGACATTTTAGCTTAATATTTTTTTTCATTTTATTCCAAGGCTTTCCATTTAAAAAAGTGTCAAATACATATATTTGTTTCTAATATAATATACCCAAACTTTTCTTGTTACATCATCAATAAAAGTAACATAATAACTTTACCCCCCAAGATATGATACATGATCTGGCCTCCACACATTAGAATGCACCATCTCTAACTTAATCTCTTTATTTGTATGTCCAACCTTGAGAAACCTTACTCGCTTATGTTTCCCATATATGCAGTCCTCACAGAAACTCCAAACATATTTTTGTATATCTGGGAAAATCCTTCTTTATGATCTCCATGCCCTTATGGCTCATATGATCGAGCCTATAGTACCACAATGTTGTATCTACTTCTGAAGCCACAAGATTACAAACATTAGTGCTATAAGTGGTTAAATACAAGGTTCCAACCTTCTTACCTCTTTCCACCACAAGAGATCCCTTGGTAACCTTCCAAGAGTTTGTTGTAAATATCACAATACAACCATCACTTCCCAACTAGCCCGCCAATATAAATTTTTTTCTTAAAGTAGGCACATGTCTGACATCCTTAAATAGCCATGTATTTCCATTCTACATCTTAACTTGAACATAAATTTTTCCAACTATGTAGCAAGGCTCATCATCACCAAGAAAAATTCTTGAAATACCCTTGAACATAATCAATAAAATAATGCCTATGTGGAGTAGCATGGAAAGAAGCCCCCGAATCTAAAACCCAAGATTCATCAATATTATGCAAAGAAAAAATCAAAGCATCCAGACATAAATTACCTATTTCCACATTTGTCTCCTTATTTTCTTCCAATTGTTTCTTCTTATCACAAATCTCCCAACATTCCTTCTTTGCATGCCCATACTTTCCACAATGTCAACATACTATCTTTCTTTTAGATTTTAACCTTTCCCGATCTTTCGATTTTCCACGGCTTCCTCTATTCTTTTATCTCCCTCTAGTTTCCATTGTCAAATAACTCCCTAGAGTAGAAGATTCCCTTAGCTTTTTCTTTGCATTTCCTCACTTAGAATCACCCCTACAACATCCTCAGAATTCAACTTTGAGTTAGCTGGAACCAAGTTGCTTACCACCATTACCAGGCTATTCCAACTCTCAGGTAAAGAGCACAGAATTAATAAATCCCTAACTTCTTCATCAAATTATATTGTAACCAAAGCTATCATATTTACAACCGTATTAAAATAATTTAAATGATCTGATACTGAACCATTCTCACACATCTTCATATTAAACAAATTTTTCATTAAAATATCTTGTTATAGGCAAAGGGTTTTTCATACAACTTCCCTCATGCATCCATCAGTTCTTATGTAGTCTTTTTGTTTGAAACATTAAATAATACTGAAGATGCAAGACAATCTGGATTGTTCCAAGTGCCTTCCTATCCAACAAATCCCATTCCACATATTTTATACTCGATGGTTTGTTTCCTTTCTCAG
The DNA here is from genome assembly GCA_019776745.2 of Taxus chinensis. Taxonomy (NCBI): domain Eukaryota; kingdom Viridiplantae; phylum Streptophyta; class Pinopsida; order Cupressales; family Taxaceae; genus Taxus; species Taxus chinensis. The sequence goes on from CM034154.1 coordinate 473,631,562, forward strand.
ACAGTGGAATATAAAGATCCTTCTGATAAAGGTAATCTTCCATCTGCATCTTCCAAAGACTAAAATTCTACCCATTGAATTTATCAACCCTTGATCTTCCATCATCTTCCATAGCTCCCACTCAAGCTAAAACTTCCCCTGTAATTCAACACTTCAATAAACCAAACCAGGATCTGATACCAATTGTTAGGAAATAAGGGATAAAATATGCGGAACAATCCCTCACATAATCGCAACAGTAGAAACTAATATGAAGAAAATATTACAGATCTCAAATAAAAGTGCAGAATAAAATATAACACAACACAAAGAGACATTATTTAACGTGGTTCACCTAATTTGGGCTACATCCACCAAGAATCACTTGATCAAATTTTATTACAAGTCATCACTCTCTCAAATAAATACCTAGATCTGTTTGGAGATATGCTCAAAAAAATTATAGAATTCACACCCAAATTTAGACACATCTACAATGTTACATCAACCCTACCATATGCACAAAACCAAATAAGTAGATAACTACGTAAACAATTTTACAATACCATGGATATCAAAACCATGGGCCAAAATCATCCCATAAACCTATGGGTAAAAAATCCCACCCATATAAGAAGATCATGTTTCCTGATATATTAGGCATGATTTTTGAGGCCAAAAACATTTCTCAAGGGATGCACCCTCAAACCCCTACTATCGATGGCTACCACCCCCGGACCCTCACTCTAGGCCCGGCCCGGCTCTAAACCCTTGCAAGAATACATGAAGAGTGTACATTCTTCAACACTTCCATGCATGAAACTAGGCTCCACAACATAACATGAAACCCAATTATTTCAAGGATATAAAAAGTATAATCATACAACCATACTAGAATGAATTTTTTTTAACCATCTCAACGGCTTCTTTGCATGAATCATTTATTCATGATGAAGAATTGCATTATTTTATATGTTCAAAGGTTTGGATGACCTAGGCATACATTATTCCTTGAATATACATACCATTATGGAGCCTTCAAATATTTGTATCTGGAGACTGGAGTTTTACTAGCAAGCACATTTACTTCGTTAACACCAGAAATATTCCTAATTATCCACTCAAATGTGATTCTATGGTTTCATGTTCTTCTTTGGCATTATCTTGGCATTAATCAATTTTTGTGTACCATGATTCGTCTCTTCCCTCACACTTCACAGGAAACTAACCTAGTTATCATAAAATGTTATCATCTCTATTGCCCACAAAATACAAAACTACATATTCCCTCCTCCCATTTTTCTTTCAAATATGTCCATTATATACCTACTTCCTTGGCATATATATATAATCTTCCTTGTACACTTAATTATTGCATTTATGTATTTGTATTTATATTGAAGAAGAATATGTAGCCTTCTACACCAAATCAATACAATAATTTTCATTGGTTTTGTCTTACACCTTTTTGGCTCAGGGGTTAATAAGTTGGCTGCCCATTTTCCTATCTAATTAATTTTAGCTACATTTCCTATGCTTTCACTTAGAACAATATTTAATGTACCTAATTTTAGCTTCATATAAAACCACAAACTTACTTAGACTGTACTGTCACCTCATAACAATATCTATGTAATGCATCAAAGTTGCCTAACTTTTCAAGTGGTCCGGCCTATAACCGAATATCATGAGAAACCCAAATAGTTAAACAATGTCAGTACTTTATGAATGAAAGTACCCACTACCACAACATGGCACCTATAACTCTAAAATTAGGCATTTCAAATAGAAAACATGATCCCAAAAACAAACATTATCTCAAATTAATCACCTACGCCTACAAGAACATAGATACCATAGGTAACGATACACTTTTAAAAAAAATAAGAATGCTTATATTAATAAAAACTAGTTACAACATCCACCAAACTAATCAACTAGAGCACGAAAATCTCCAATAGAGACCAAACTATGAACAAAAACAAAATACAAATAAACTAAGAACGCAATCTGAGAGTATCATTTCATGTAAGACTTCAAAGGTGATTATGTATCTTCACAAGTGCAGCATGTCCCCTTGATTCTTAAGTTTGAACTGATACAGCTATAACCACAGAGAAGTCAGAACCTAAGTTTGATGAATAACTAAAGCAGAGCCATTCCTAGCATATAGTTATTGAAAGAAATTTTTCCATATATGGAAGAAGATATTCAGACATAAATTATTCTAGATGTCACTGAGGATAGAGGGGGAAGAAATCTGATGTAAGAAAATCTTTTTATTGCAGTTGTTGGGAAAGATTTCAGGAAGTGTGGAGCAGAGGGAAGTCCAATTTGAGAAACATATGAGAAATTCCATAAGAGGTTTGGAATACTTTCAAGGGTTGAACAAAAGGTGAAATCTCTTGTAGTAAGACCCAACTTGGCTAATGTGAGGAAAACTATAAGCTTCATATTTATAATACGTCATCCCAAAAGCTAACATTTATCCTCAACAAGGGACTTCCAAATGATGTAAGCCATTATTTTCCACTGAGAGTTAGAAAAGGACATAGAACACTTGTTATTAATAGAATCACCAGTGGTAGTGGTTATTGAATTAGTTGATACAAAATATGTGGCGTGGTTGTGTTAATGGTAGCAAGGTTTGGCCAACACCATTACTTCCAAGGGGTTGAAGGATTGTCTATGATTTTAAGAACCTTAGGTGGGATCAGCTGTAAAACTAAAGAGAGATTATTTAAGCTTGATGGGTATGGTAAAATTTTGTTGCACTATTTTCCAAGAGAGCTAATTGCTAGTGTTCTTATCACAAATGTCCTTAACCATATTGATTTCTTTCTTTACAAAGGATTTTTCTTTGAATTTAGGTTGAACAGCAAGAGGAAGGTCATTAAAGTGAAAAATTTGATTCCACTAGAGGTTAGATGAGGGAATACTTAATCCATGTTAAATAGATTGATGACATCATTAAAGAAATAGAGCCATAACCTTCCAAGATATCCAGTTATGCCGAAGAGGAAGAGAGCAAGAAATATATAAAAATGTGCATTTATGAGTTTATCTTCCCATGAAGTAAGAGTCCATGAACCTTTATAGGAAGCTTGCTAGATTCATTCCCTCATAAGGATCTTCCAAGGCTCAATACCTTGAGTGTCTCTCGCCACCCATTTTGCATCAAGGCATTTCCCTTGTTGAAGTGGATCAATAATTCTAAGTCCACCTATAGATTTAGGTTGGGTGCAGAGTTCCCAAGAAATTTGGCTTCTCTATGCAGTTTTGTAATTGCATTATTTTTATTTTATAAATGGGCCTTCTTTCTCAGTTGTTTGAGATTAATAGGAATGCTGAGGGTTTCTTTGAAAGCAACCAATAAGGGGTAGTCAGGTAAGGGGATGCCCTTTCTTACTTTCTTTAGATTTTGGTTGCTGAATCAACTTGGTAGGTCAAGTCAGAGAAATTTAAAGTGACCAATTTTAGAACATTAAGTTGAATGGGATTGAGCACCCAATCCCACATTTCCCGAGGAGAGAGATGTATAATCAAATGTTCTACCCATCAATAATTCACGGATGATACCTTTCTATTTGGCAAGGCGAGTGTTCCAAGTTGGAGGAAGCCAAGGAATTAGAAATGGGTAATTATTGGATGAATACCACCTCTATTTTATGGTTGCACAGTTTGGAACTAGAGAGGTCACAATAAATCTTAAATATTGCTTGATGCATTAACTTATATCAATGTTCCCCTCATCTTGCATAAAAGCTCGTGATTCATAGAATATCTTTCAGATTTAAGAAAGCATAGCTTGCCTGTAAAGTATCTTGGTGTCCCATTGTTTAGTGGGTCTCCTCGATGATGCCTCTTTTTGGAAGGACCTCCTTTCCTCAATAGAGCATCTACAATTACCACATTATTGGAAAGGAGCAAGGTGAATTTCTCTGGCTAGGAGATTGATCCTCATCAAGATAAAACAACGTTCTGAGGCTACCATCTAACCTTTGACCTAAGCATGTGCTATCGATATTGAAGATCATTTGAATAGGATTGTTTGGATAAGTGGGGAAAAGAATGATGAGAAAGTTTCTTTGGCAGGGCCATTATGAGGATAAAAAATTTCCTTTGTATCCAGTCATGGGATGTCTCTTGTCAAAACCCAAAGATCTTGGTGGTGCTGGTATTCTCAATCTTGAATCTTCAACCCAGATGGCAGTCTTCCGGGGCATAAAGCTGATTATCCGGAATCTATATGACTTCCAACCCCAACAATTTTACTAGTCAGGTGGCGAAAAAAAATATCTTGGGAAATCACTATAAATCTCCTAGTGATAGCCATTTTCAATTATTATCTAAGATACATCCTCCAAAGGGATAGTCATGCGGTTTTGGAATTTCATGGTTGAATGTATTGATCATTGTTTTTAGGAATAATGATTGGTCAGGCCATGGTTAATGGAAATGGAAAAAGAGATTTATTTTGGGATGATCTTCTTTGTAGACATTAAACAGGGCCATCTTGAGGGTGGGACAAAGAGCTTGGAAAAATTCAAGTAGGAGACCATCCAAACATGGGGATTCCTGGTCTTCATATGTCTCTAATTATGGGTTGGGTCAATGATCATTAATAGTAAGTTCTTTCACAAGTAGTGTGAAAAGTATTGGCCTACTTGGACTTCCTTGATGATGTTAAAAATAGTTTCCACATCCAGCTCTTCAAGAGAGGATACATAGTGTTCAAGTTGACTATTATTCTTGAAACAAGATACTATAATTGTTTGGAATTGTTGCCTCATCGGGTATCCTCAATCCTCGAGATGTGGCTCCACCCCCATTGTCTAACATTCAGAGATTTGACAACTAAAAATAGGATTTGGATGGATTGTTGGGCTTCCTTTTATCCTCTGAAAGCTGGACTCTTTTCTTGGACCTTGGCCTTTAAGGGTAAAATTCATTACTTCAGGAAAGAAGGATCTTCATTTGGTATAACATTAGGGTCCTTCTAGCATGTTACCTCTGTGAGAAAAATCCTGAAGAGCAACGATCATATTTTGTTTCACTGTCTCTTTGTTGTTGAATGTTGGAATTGTCTTATGTGCTAAACTCAATCTTCCTTGGGTGCAACCAAGATTACCCTACCCAAGGCTATGCTGGCTGAGCTTAAAATGTTGCATCTTGGTCACTACTACATCCTCACCATTTGGATCTGTAGACAGCTTAGTGCTCGTATTTTGTGGTACATATTCTAGGTCCTTGGGAAAGGAACACTAATCATATGATTTCTAGGGATGAAAAGTACTAATTGACCAGTGGATTCGTGGTCTCTATTTAGGTTGGAATGGGTAATCTCAGAGGTGGTTTCCTTCAAATTGGTCCCAAAATTGGCCTTCTTGGATTGTCTAAACTTCCACACTTCATTTTTTCTGAGTGCTGTGAAATCTTCATTTCCCTCAAATTATTTCGGTCTTGGAAGAATATTAAATGGTCTCCCCCTTCCTCTAGTTGTTGGGTCAATCTCAATTTTGATAGTGGGTGGCCTTTTAGTGGGTAATGCAGGTGCTTCTGGAGCAAGAGAATCATATTGATTCATAATGATTTGGGTTACCATGGTTAGGGTTACCAATTTGTATGAGCATCAAGGATGGAACTTGTCACATTCTGTTGAATTACAAAGGCTCTTAACAAGAGCATCGAAGCATCCATCCAGCATCAATTACAACATTAATATCTGCATATACTTCATAGGAGATTGAAGGTGAATCTATGGTCTATTATAGGTTTCAATTGCCATCATGCAATCAGGAAGGCCCTGTCTTGGAAGTTTGATTTAGGCGACATCCAATGAATTTCATATCGCGAAATTATCGAAATTAAATTCCTGGAGTTTTTGAGTAGTCACGTGTACCTAGATGATGGGTACATTGCCCCAATTGTCGTTGACTGGTTGGCTAATACGAGGTGCCCGAGTCCTAAAATCAATTGGAAAAAGTATCCTATGTAATTATAAGGACTGGGAAGACACTATGATATGATTGCTTTGAGGGATGTGTCATAGCTGGGGATAACTGTCAGCATTTCTTGTCACTCATGCTAAGTGGGTTTTACCGTTTATTTAAGGTGGGAATTAATGGGTTTCTTCTAAGTTTTTCTAACTCTACTTGCTTGATGGATCAAATCCTAGAGTACCCCGTATTGCTCTGTTATGAAAATTGAGGGAGATGGATTTTAGGTCTAGAATTTATGATAATCGTTTGAAGAGAATCTTTAATATCTCCTGTGCGGAGGATTTGGTGGATATTAAGTTAGTTTTGGGGGAAGAATTTCTTATAGAGGAAGTCTTGGCTGAGGTTTAATCAGTGGTTGATGAGCCTCTGTCTTTAGATGGAGAACCTACTTATTATTTGTCACTACTCGTGAGTAGGCCACCAGATCTTACAGAGCTGAATGTTGGATCTACATTGGGTTCGACCCTCTTCCATTCCTATTGGGAATCAACCACCTGCTTCCACTCTGGAAAATTGTAGTATGGCGTGCTTGGGTAGTGTTCCGACTGGCGAGTAGGATTCTCATTTCTATGGACCTGTTGGTGTCTTCACACGGAGCTGGAAAAGTGGTTCAAGATTCTGATTGCTTTCTCTAAGAAACTGGTTGCCATTGCTCGGGATCAAAAAATCGGGCCGTGGTCGACATTCAAGCTTCCATCAACTTGCAATAGGCTACTTAACTCATACCTCTGGAACTCTAGATGCCGCGTTGGTGGTTACTTCCTGAGGGATTCTGCACCCACCATTTCCGCATATGCACTTCCTCTTAGAGAGGTTGGGTGAATCCCTAACTCCCCATGTTGACGTGGAGGTAAATGATGGGCCATGAGTACATTTCATGTGGCTAGTTTGTCTAGATTTTAGTCCAATGATCATATGGAGTAATGGTATAGGTCTATTCCTAGTAGTATATCATGATTATGAAATGTGTTGGTTCTATGATCTACCTATCCACTCGGTAACATATTTTACACATTTAGTCGATGTTTTTTTCATTCATTTCTCTATTAATATCGGATCTAAGATCCTATGCTTAACTTGCGCAACTCAAGAAAGGATCTAACAAACATCTAGGGGATTATGTCTTGCGATATAAGAAAAACTTAGTTAAGATGTTTAATGTGCTTGTGGACTCTGAACTTCAAGATTTATTTTTCCAAATTCTATTATTGCCTCTCCAAGAGAGTGTTATCTTCTATACATCTCCATCATTTGATCATTTGTGTCATACTCTTAAGATACTCAAAACTAAACTACTATCTATAAGAAATCTTAAGTATCCTGAGAAAGCTTCATCTTTAGCACGCTTTCAAAAAAAATCAAATTTCAATCTATCTACAAAACCTACTAAAGATAAACCTACTATCAACATTGTATCTAATACCAATAAGATTCAATGGTAACTGCATAAGCGTACATTTACTAAACTGCCTATTTTTCCACATCTCCTATTGCCACAACTCGTTAAGAGAAGTATTATTATGCTTCCTCCTTCACTCAATCTAGACCCATCTCATCCTAAAGGTTGTAATTACAACAAAAAAAATTAGATGCGATTATCATCAATGCATTGGGCATTTTACAAATTGATGTTTCAAATTTTGAAATATTATTCAATATCTTATTGATAATAATGCAATTGAGCTTCTTAAGCCTACGACATCTATGTCAGTCAATGAAACTCACAAGCTAAAGATCTTCAACAATCCTCTTCCTTAACAAGACAAGCAAGCGGCTGAATCTTCATCCAATCATACATATCGCGTAGTGTCTCCTCCTACATCAAGGGCTCTTGATTTTCTAGTTCCTCACGTTGAGGCATCTCCACATATCATTGCTTTCTCTGGTCATGACTATCATGATATACTCTCTTTTGATCGCTTGCACATTAGTGTTTCTATTGGACCTATTTCTGTCAATAACACTATGGTTGATCCATCATTTCACATAAGCCCATATTATATTGCACTTCTTGTCGCTATTTATTATCCACTCTCACAAATTTCATATCCATTTCCTAAATCATATGGTTATGTCAAGATTCTAGTTACCATCAGTCCTATTACCATGTTTGTGCCTTTTCTTGTGGAACCTTCAGTCAAATGGTTTAACATGTTCTTAGGTCTTCCCTGGCTCCATGCAACTTAGGTTATCATCTCTATGAACCACTTGTGTCTAAAGTTCATTCACAATAGGAAATTCATCAATATCAATGGTGTTCTGTTATCAGCATCATGGATACAACCTCCTATTGAGGTTTCCATTGCACTGGCTAAATCATCTAGGTCCTCGTAACCTCTTGAATCAAATGCACAATCTAATCCTAGCTGGCATGTTCGTACACTACCTACTTGGTCTCACAGGTCTACTAGTCCATCTCATCAGTCTAGGTCCATAACTCAAACAGCTCCTTCACATAGGTATACATCACCGCCTCATTTTACTTCACATGGGTGTTCATCACCTCTTCACTTTGATTCACATAAGTGTTCATCATCTCCATTCTTTGCTTCATATAGGTGTTCATTGCCTCTGCACTCTACCTCATATAGGTGTTCATCACCTCTACGTTCTCCTTCACATAGGTGTCCATCACCTCATAGGTCTCAACCACATAGGTCTCATTCAACTATTTTTCATTTCTCTCATATACCGTTGGTCTTAGAGCATGGTCACACGCCTTTATCTCTGCAAGCATTGGGTGGAGGACCCTCTTCTTTAACTTTTATCAAATAGCATAATCACGACTATACACTTGGGTGCATCATGCTAATTCTCCCCCCCTCTAGCATTGTCGGGTGTCTCTCATTTATAATTCTTTATTTTATAACTCGCATTTATTATTTCACACACATCTTGCACATCTTGATACATTTGTATCGTCATTACCTGATGATGCACTCTTGTGATACGGTTCACACTTTAATATTGAGGTCTCACTACAATTATAAACCTCACATCACATTGCACACTACACACTCAGTGCATTCACGACACCTTTCTTGCGCACATTCAACGAAACAAACTACCCTATCATGCACTCTAGTTCCACATTTCATACTTGAATGTTGAGGGTATCTATCTAAAATGAACCTTACCATGCTCTACACTTCGATGATCATATCTTTCTAGCACACAATTCAAACCATTTCCTGATGACATGCTCTTGTTATATGGTTCATTATTGACTGTTGAGGGGGCATTTATAAATGAACCTCATCTCATGCATGTTCATTCACATTCACTCGGGGGGCACGTTGCTCCTATCACACTCACACTACATTTCATTCCATTTCACACTCACAGCATACTGCATATCTTGGTTGCACATTGTTCTTGTTTACTTTTGCTCACATGTCACATTTTACTTATTATGTTATACAGATATTTCTTATGTCATTATATTTTCTATACACACATACGCGTTCACTTTCCTTCTAGTTATGATTGCATATTTTACATAGATTTTTACACGCAGCATGGATGTTAGGCACTGTACCTTTCACCAATCCCGCAGTAAGCCCCTTGGGGCATCCACTTTTGTACACATCACAGGTGTTATTATTTTGTTTTATACTACTCATTCATACTAGAACACTACTATATCATATCATACAGGTTTTGACATACTTTATATCTTTCTGACATGCTAACAGGTGCTTCACGTGCAAAATTTTCTTTGCCGGAAGTATTTTTTACTGTGGTTCTCAACTACTCTACTTATCATTGTTTTCCATTGTCATTGTTTATAGGGTTTTCCCTATGTCTTGTTTTTTATTTGATTACTTGTATTCTTTCAACCATTTCAGCCTCAATTATATTGCGACATCGTGAGTGATGTCCCATGTTTGCAACCCAATTTTCACTATCTACATTGTCTTCTTGCTTTCTAAATTACACTTTTTCTTTTACATGTGTATTTGTCTTGTTTTCAAAAACACTCGTTTCCTAGCCACTTTGTTTATGTGTGAATTGTTCTCTACCAAGCACACTCCCTCCACCCTTTAGGGAATCAATTTTAGCACAACATCTAGTCCTCCTTTGGGCTGCATACTCATCATGATGTCACATGCACCCCAAACAAGGGGGGAATCATTGGGTTAATTAGTCACTACATACAGTAGATCACAATCACAGTACAACATAGTTCAGTACTAGTATAACACATTCTTCAATCTCAGCAACGGCCCAGAATCTGACTTGGGTCCTCAACATAGCACAAACATTAGTGCCCAGACACATACAGTAGTATCTGGGTGCCCCTGACCCTTCCAAGGCACCTATGACCAAGGTTAGTTACATAGTGTTTCACCAATAAGTTTTACACTTTCTATGATGAAACATATAGAAGGTAAATGGTTAAGGAGGAATACCTGTGAGGTGAAGGTGGAAGGTAGAATGTGCATGTTGTTGACATTATCCAAGCTGATCCTAGAGAAATCCTTTTTGTCTAGGAAGGACTATCTGTAGATGCAAAGAAAGACCACAAAATATTATTAAATAACATATGACAGTGGACTGCCTAGCATATGCTAGATCCAAGAAGTGTGGTGCTTCCTAGAGAGGTTGTCAATCCACTATTTAATAACAATTCAATGTGAATAAGAAACTAAAATAAATAGGTCCTATTGCAATGTAATGATTTAGGTTTCTCATACACACAATACACTAGATTTTATGCTAGATATCAAAATAACACTAAATCTAATTAGAACCAGGGTTTGTTCAGGTCAGGAAGGTCTATCAAAGGTCTGGTAAGGGTCTGGGGCTGATTGGTTGAGGTCTGGGTTGGTTTTGGGTGAGTGGGAAGCTTGTTGGTCTAAGAATATAAAATGACATAGAGACCGATATCGGTCAGGTGACCGATGTCAGTTCAGGGATGAAACCGACGACGATAGGGTAAATCGACGTCGGTAGGGGTAATTGGCAATAACTTAATAAAAATGGTTTTTGGGATTCTCTGTGATTACAAAGAGTGAGGAGGGTGTGGTTAGGTTCGTAATATAACTGAGAAGACTCAGGAATACAAAGGGAGAGGTCACAAAGGGTGAAAGGGCTTGAACTGGTTGGGTTGGTGGATTGGTGAGAAGATGGAGATATCCAGATAACAGTAGAAACTGAAAATAATGAAGGAGGAAAGAGATCTGCAATAAAGGAAGCACAAATGATTAAGATCACGTTACTTACTTACTGCTATGAAGATCTCGTGGTTGGATGGAGGTTGGTGATTGATTGGTGAGGTGGTAGTTGGTTCAATTCCGTGATAGTATGACCTATGTGTTCCCGTGAATGCTCCAATGATCTGGAAGGGAATCCTTGGCCTGTGTTGCTCTCTGGTGGTGTGTAGATGTCGTTTGGATGAAGTAATGGCTCTGAGATCCTCGCTTGATTGCAATAGCACTCTCAAAACTCAAAATGACCAACCTAGGTAAAAGGTTGTAAAGTTGTATATAAAGGAACCAATGGTGGTTTAGGTAACCGACATCAGCCAAGGAAAAACCGGCGTCGGTTAGGGTGAAATAGTCCTATTTACCAAAAATAGGCAGATCTTCCCAGATTTGGCGTGCTTTCCTCATTGAGTCCACTTAGGAAAGTGGAGTTCATGTGAGAGAAGGCAGGAAGAACTTAGGAGAGGTCCAGTTAGGTTTAGGAAGAAATCTTAGTTAGTTAGGTCAAGTTAGTGACTCAACACTGGGAGTAATGACTCAGTGTTGAAGGTGATGACTTAGTCACTTTGAGTTAAATGCCCCTGGAATGGGTCCAGGGTGAGGTGTCATGATGAGGTGGAGGTGTGAGTGTGAAATTAATTAAATTAAACTAATTAATAATGTGAGGGTGAATATTAATATGGGGTAAAGGGGTCATGGTTAGTTAAATGCATTATGTTAATTAATTGAAAGGGGACCAAAGAGAGTGTGACCCAAATTTGGTGTCTACATTTTCCCCTTTTTGTTGTGTAGCTTGTATTGGTAAGTGATGATGAAAAAAATAGAAATTCAGTGCCCCAAGTATGAGTGGAGGTTAGGTTTCCCCAAGTATGGATGGAGGTGATCCCCCTCAAACAAGGAACTGAGGAGGTGTGAAATGAAGTCAGTGAGTGGTTTGATAAATAGGTAAATGATGAAAGCAAGAGTAGGTGGGTTGTAGGTAAGGGTAATGTTAGGTCAGGTAATAGGTAATGGTAGTCAAACACATGCACACATATAGATTACGATAAGGTACCAGGTTGAAGAGCTTGCAAACTCTATGTCGTCAAAGGTTGATAGGTTTATCCAAACAAGGTTGAAGTGGTTTAGGTATCCAAGGTATAGGATATGGTCCTGAAACACCACTAGGCCAGGTGTAGGAATGGGCAATAGGTTTTGTTCCAAGGCACCAAAGGTATGGTCAGGATAAACAGCACATGACATTAGGCAAGGTAAGGTCATTAGGATGAACAACATGAGTATCACATCACAAGGTATAGTGAGTACATGAATTCGAGTGTCACAAAAGGTGAGTGTCGGTTGGGTGATTTAGGAAAGGCCATAGGTAAGGCCATGTGAGGGGCACAAACATGCCCCAACTGATGGTGAGGTTGGGTGATAGGTAATAAGGTCATGAGGGTGAGGTGTAAGGTCAGGGTCAACTTTGGGTTAGGTGGAAAAGGTTTCATGTAAGCAGATATGGTGCAATATGGTGCAATGGGGTCAAAAAGGCTAACTGACATCGGTTATGGCCAACTGATGCCAGTCAAGGGAAATTGAGCATGGTGCAATAGGGAATAATATTGATGTCAGTCATGGATAACCGATGTCAATCAGGTCAGGGTTGGTTAAAAAATAAAAAATCCATGTTTTACGGATTCATTATAATTCATTTATAATCTTTCATCTCTTTCCAAGGGAGAAAAGGACAAGATTATTTCCAATGAGTTGGAGGTAGCTGAGTGGCTGGAGGAGTGAGGTAGATGGGTCCACAAGATCACTACGAGTGATTTGATTGGGTGGAGGACTAAGAGGGTGATTTAGGCATGACTGAGGAAGGAGAGGGTGCTGGAGGACCACCCGTGCAGAGACCAGAGGTTCCATCAAGGAGGTAGTGCCAGGTTGAGGTAGGAATTAGTCTCCATTTGTTATTTTTGATTGAAATTTGATAAAAATAAAAATGGGGTGGGGAAATTTGGGTAAAATGAATGAAATTGGGTATGGGGAAGGTGAAACGTAGGTTAAATAGGTGGGTAAATGAATGGGGGTGGATTTGAGGTGGGAGTGGGGTATAATTTAGGGTGTTTTATTATTTTTTTGAAAATGTGGGGTGTGGGGGTTTGGCCCATAGGGCCGAACCAGAGAGACCGATTGGTTGGGTACATGGCATCGTGGCTAGAAAAGGGACCGGTACCAGTTAGTGGTGACTGATGTTAGTTGAATGTAATCCACATCAGTCACTGTTAAAAGTGACCTACTTCACAAAAAAGGGGTAAAGTAGGGGGAAAATGGGTGTAAAAAACTAGGAGGTAGTTAAGGGTAGACATATAAGATGTAGGTATAAGTGGATTTAGGTGAGATATACCTAGGAAAAGGTGGGTATGGGTATGGGTGAAGATAAAATGGATGATAGATGAGGTAAAATAGTTAGGGACTAGATAGTCAGGAAAGATCAATGTAGGTATGGGGTATCGGTGGGGGTGGGGTAATTAGGTTTGAATAAATAAGAAAAGTAGTTTAGTACTTGACGTTGATAAGTTGTATAGATGTAGGCACGGTATCAGTTGACAATTTGAGATAGGGTCCCACCATTATTAGGGAAGATGCGTCCCAGTGTCACTGAGGAAGAGTGGAAACGCATGCGAGATGTCAGATTGGTGGGTATTAGGCGCTACAGGTGGATCCGATGGGATCACAGTCTCATGGTCGCTCTCATCGATAGATGGGATACAGTGACCAACACCTTCCATCTACCCACTGACGAGATGACGATCATGCTGGAGGATGTTTATAGGATTCTATGGCTACCTATTGTTGGTGAGCCAGTGTATTCAGTATCAGTAGATGGATCCTTTGAGGCGATGATTCCAGTATTTGGGGAGATGGTGAGTGACCTGACTAAGCATAGTGCCAGTCTTGTTTATGGGGCTTTTTATGACACACACTTGTAGGTGATGCGGTTAGCAATACTAATGATGGTAGCATTGGGGTGTTATGAACTTAAAAATTTAGAGGGTGGCTAGTTTTCCTGAGGATTGATAGGAGTGTTGCGAGATATGATCAAGGATCAGGTGTGCTTTACATGGGTACCTACATATTTAGTGCAGCTATATAGGGAGTTGTGGGCTTACCAGAGGATGCGACACTACAACATCTGTTGTACATTCATACTGCAATGTTGGGCTTACGAGCATATTGTGATAGTACAGCCAAGAGGAATACCAATACCAGATTGGCACCATTGGGGAAAGAGGAAAAGTTATAGGAGGTGGGTGTCTGTAGGTGGTCATCCTCGAGTAGAGGAGGTAGCTCATGATGTAGTATACTACAGGTGGTAGCTGGAGGGCTTGTATGTGATGGACATAGTCTAGCGGCCCTATGTCAGTTTTCCATCTTTTAGAGGGATGGCTCAGGAGCTACAAGAGTTATAGCTAGTGCGATGGATATAGGTCAGACATGCTGGCAAGCATGAGATGATCTTGGTCGACAAATTTTGATGCTAGTTCATATTTCAACAGGATATTCCACCACCCTTCCCACAGTACCACAGGGATGATGTGGAGAGACCTTTGTCTCCACCTTGGCCCACAGACCCCACAGGACAGGAGGAGGTACTAGTGGATATGAGATTGGATGATGCAGGGACCACTGTGGCATACAGATAGTGGTGGGTAGTGGAGTTACAGATAGCACCACTACAGCCAAGTTAGTCAGACTTAGCCACAATGATGGTTCAGAGGTATTCCCTATAAGGATAGGTGACCGTGTTGGGAGGGAGTTGATATGGCACAAGCACATGATAGTTACTTTGGCAGGGAAGGTGACTACATTACAGCAGGTCAGCTGACTACTACCTAAACATAGCACATAGGTACAAGCACAGGCTCCGGTAGGGGATGGTGCACAGGTAGCCACGCTATAGGTGCAAGTCACTAGTTTACAGGGACAGTTAGTAGTCATGTAGGAACATGTTATGGCCTTATAGGCCCAAGTAGTTACATGAGTACCAGCACAGGCACTAGGACAGGGTCCCGTAGTACAGGCACCAACACCAGGACAGGGCACTCCATTAGTAGGGCAGAGTTCACAGGTGGCAGTTAGGTCTAATGGCACCACCCCAGACTCTATCTATGGTGAGGTTCAGGGATGCCCTGAATGAGGCCCACTATTACCAGGACCATCTAGCCACTGTAGGTATTGATGTTCCCTCTTATGTCGAGCATAGGGCCCAATAGGAAGCCAATGAGCGGAAAAAATCTAGGACTCATAGCTCGGGTAGCGCAGGGGGTTGTCACCCCTAGAGACAAGGTCATGGTGAGGTTACCAGCTCTCGGATACCATGCCTGACAGAGGGAAAGGAGGATAAGATGGAGATCATGAAAGGACCAGTAGAGGGTGGAGAGATGTTGGCAGGGCGATTGACAAGGAGAGAGGAGGAGACAAGTGAGAGTTGAGAGGAGGGCCCTAGGCGGGGCTGATTGGTCATGATATGTGATATTGTATTATCATTTTGATTTTGATATATATACCGGCTTTGCGTGCCGAATATTTTGTGAGATTGTATATGAGATTTTTTGAGCCCTGTGTACATATGTATTGATACACAGACATTCCCCCTTATATAGTTGATGATTATTATTGGATGGATGATGTACTCTTTTTAATTTCCATTGTTATTGTGTATCATCATAACTAGGTGAGTTAGGAATTATTGAGTTGAGATCTTGTAGGCATGATGGAGTCAGGTATAGGCATGGTTTGGTCAGGTATAGGTATGGTTTGGTCAGGTATAGGCATGGTGGAGTCTAGGTAATTTCCAAGTTACTGATCTTATGGAAATAATGTGTTGTATGTATGTTGTGTTTAAATTTCCAAGTAATTAATATCATGGAAATATGAAATGATTTAAGTAGAATATGGTTGTGGTGATAAAATGGTAGGTATGTATGTTTTTATGATATATTAATTTCCAAGTTTTTGTGTAAATGGAAACTAACTAGGGTAGAATGTGAATGTAAAGGGGGAAAATTGGTTAGGGGTAAAAGTGGCCGAGCTAACCTCCAAGGGCCCCATGCCCTCAGAGTGTTGCCTACATAGCCTTGGTGAAAAGGGGCCTTAGGCCGATGTAGTTCTCCCATAAGCTAGGGAAGAATATGATAAGGTAGATGAATGGGTTGGTAGGTTTTAGGCATGATTGATGAATTTGCATGGTTGAGGTAGGTTTTAGGCATGGTTGATGTAGGTTGAATAGGCATGGTTGATTTTAGGTTGATTTAGGCATGGTTGAGTTTAGGTTGAATAGGCATTCTAGGTTGAATAGCATGGGTGATTTTGGTGGGAGAGGAATTCCCAGAATGTAGGTGTCGAAGGTCTGGTCCTGTGTAGCAGAATCAATAAGTAAGAAAAGAGGTGAACGGTAAGAGGAGACAAAAATCCACCTAATTGGTAAGAACCATTATGAGTCTATCATACCAAAGATTGGCTTATGAACGTAAGACCCTAAAGGCATTGCATGATTGACTGTTCTAAGGGTGAAGAAAGTCACATGATCATGAAATGTCACATTTGTGGCACATCCCTTGAGTAGGTAGAAGATTAGAAAGGAAAGACGGTGAGGTGAAATGGGTTGTTTTAGTGTAACCTTGGTGTGAGACAACATGCCTCTTCTGCAAGATACCCAAGACCAAAATAGGCAAGTCCATGATGAAAAAGTTATCTTTTTATTTTTGCTTTTGTTTTATAGACTGATTGATGTGGGAAGTCTATGTGGGATGAATAGAATATCTCCTTGAGGTCTTCGTGAAGTTGATCGATGTGGGAAGCTTCAGAATATTTTTATTTTATTTTTACAGAAATAGTCTTCTTTTTTGATAGACTATGTACAATAGGGCTAGCTTTTTATAGCTTTCCTTCAAGGGAGAAGTCTATTTATAGCAGAAAGATGGAAAGATAGATGTCCTTTTGGAGGGAGTCATCTATTTACAAGAAGTTTGACTCAAGGAGTTTGAATTTGAAAATCCCATATATTACTTTTGAATTATTTGGACTTTTAGGTCATGGACAAGACTATAAAGGAGTATAGGCTTCTTTTATGAAGACAAAACCATAGCACACAAAGGTTAGCTATGAAAGAGAGGTTTTAAGTGATGAATGACCATGGGATTCCATCCTGAAAAGGATGAAAAGTATCCATGAGAATCATGCCATGAGTAGAGCCATGGTACTCATATTTAAGATAAGGCTGAAAGGTGACGGATAATCACACAATTCTGGTGTAGTTGTTGGTCCTTAAAATAGGTAGATGGAAGGTGAATGTTGCTCAAGGGACAAGCATTTAATAGACAAAAGGTGATATAGGACTTGATTCAACAATATAATGATCAAAGATGCAAGGCATTGAGGGGCTCAGGTTTGGGTTTACCTTCGAGTGAAGATAAACGATAAGCACCTGATCCATAGGCATGAGTAACGATGTAGGGTCCAAGCCAATTAGGAGTGAACTTTCCCCATTTAATTTTCTCCACTTTTGTTACATGTTGATTTTCCTTCAGGACGAGGTCACTAACCTTGAAGGTTCATTCTTGGACATGTTTATCGTAGGCATGTTTGATATGTTTTTGGTAGATTTGAAGGTGATCGAGAGCATTTAGATGACGTTCGTCTAATAACTCAAGTTGTGCCAAATGGTCTTGGTGAAAATCATCATCGTTGAGCATATCTTTGAGTGAGATACGAAGAGATGGAATTTGGACTTCGAGAGGCAAGACAACCTCTGTACCATAGACCAAAGAGAAAGGTGTGGTGTAGTTGAGGTGTGAATACTAGTGCGGTAAGCCCATAAGGTGAAAGGAATGTGCGTGTGCCAATCCTTACTAGTATCGTCAACCAATTTCATAAGAATTTTGTTTAGGGTTTTGTTAGTTGATTCAGCTTGGCCATTTGTTTGAGGATAATAAGGTGAAGAAAAACTAAGTTGAATGCCGAAGGTGTCACAGAGTTTCTGTAGGGTTTTGTTTTTGAATTGTTTTCCATTATCAGTGATGAGGTGGTGAGGAACACCAAAGTGAAAAATGATGTGATGGTTGATGAATTCACATATTTTCTTAGATTTTGTAGAAATGAGAGGTACAACTTCCACCCATTTAGTGTAATATTTGGTAGTGGTAATAATCCATTGATGACGTTGGGAAGAATGAGGGTTAATTTCTCCAACAAGATCCAAACCCCATTGAGAGAAAGGCCAAAGGTCTCGTGCAACCTGTAAGGCATGACTAGGGGTGTGGTGAAGATTAGCATGTTGCTGACACTTCACACAATGCTTGACATAGTCACAAAAATCATGATTTATGGTTGGCTAGTAATATCCAAGGTGAAGGATGCACTTAGCGACAGCTAAGCCACTGAAGTGACCCCCACAAATCCCATCGTGAACCTCCTTGATAGTGTATGGGATTTTAGAACTCGTAAGGCATCGTAAGAGGATACCATCAAATCCACGTTTATAGAGAAGACCACCCATGATGACATAGTGAGAGACACTTTTGAGGAAGGCTTGTTGTCCATTGCGAGTAAGATCTGGAGGTAGAATTGAAAGGGAAAGGTAGTCAACAAACTACTTATACCAAAGGTCACGTGGGTCAGTTTCAATGTTTCCTACAAAGTTAATGTCTTGGAATAGATAAGAAGGTGATTCATAACCTTTGTACTATGACAAATATTTTTGAGTCTGGAGGGTGAAGTGGGTATTTGAGAAGCGAGACAAGCCATGGTGTCTACAAATTTATTAGTGGAATGTGGGGTGGTTTGAAGTTCATAATGGTCAAAGGTAGTCAAAAAGCATGTCAACATGATGTTTATAATTTTGAAGTATCTCGTTATGACACTAGTATATACCATTAACTTGGTTCACAACTCAGTTGAGAGTTGGCCAAAGATATTAATTGATTTAACATCTAAGGCTATGGCGGTTTGAAGACCTAACATGAGTGCTTCATATTTGGTGATATTGTTAGTAAAATCAAAATCTAGTTTGAAAGATAATGGCATAGGCTCACCATCAAGAGGAATGAGGATAACTCTTGCACCACCCCCACACTAACATTTGGAACCATCAAAGAATAAGGTCATCTGGTAAATGATATCATCCAGGGAGAGGGTAGCAATGGATTCATCAGGGAAGTCAAAGTTAGAAGGTTTGTTTCGGGAGAGAGGTGTGTCTGTGAGTTGGTCAGCAATGGTTTTTCCTTTGACATATTTTTTGATGGATGAATTTGAGATCTAGGTATGCAAGAAGCATGAGCCAATATGCATCACGTTGATGTTGGTAAGGCTTAGCATTCATGTAATGTAAGGGGTTGGTATTGGTGACAATGAAGGTTTTTTGGTTGAGTAGGTTATGGAAAATTTTAGTGGTGACAAAGACTAAGGCTAGGCAGAGTTTTTCGACATGAATATATCTAGTCTCATAGTCTAAAAATATGAACTTATATAATAAAATTTTCTCCCTGTGTTTCTCATCATGATGAGCGAGCATGGCACCCAGGGAATGATCAGTGGCAGAAATGTAAAGGTAAAATGGTTGGTCATCCTTAGGTGGAATGAGCACAGGTGGTTGGAGGAGGTATTGTTTTAAGGTGTCAAAGGATTTGTGGCATTCATCATCCCATTTGAAGGAGACATCATTTTTGAGAAGATGATGAAATGGATGGGAACTGTTGGATAGCTAAGAAATAAAGTGACAAATAGATTGTAAATTTCCTTGAAAACTACGAAGTTGACGAAGGTTAGTAGGTGGAGGCATCTCGAGAATAGCCTTGATTTTAGCGGGATCAACTTCAATGCCATGTAAAGAAATGATAAAACCAAGGAGCTTTCCTGAGAGAACAATGAAGACACACTTCTTAGGTTGAAGGTAATCACAGTATTTGATGAGATGTCAAAGACAACCTTAAGGACTGCAAGGTGTTTCCCGATGTTTAGATTTGGTAAGAAGATGTCAACGTAATCTTCCTAATATGCTATGCATGATGTCATGAAAATATAATTTCATAGCCCAATGATATGTAGCACCAACATTTTTAAGGCCAAAGGGCATGACATGATAGCAAAAGGTCCCCCAAGGAGTGATGAAGGTGGTTTTGTGTTGATCTTCTGGGGTGAGTAATATTTGGTTATAACTTGAGAAACCATCCATGAGTGATAACATCTCATGGCCAGTGGTGAGATCAACTAGTTGGTCAATACTAGGTAGAGGAAAGTCATCTTTGGGAAAAGCCAAGTTAAGGTCACAGAAATTTGTGTAAATGTGGAGTCCCCTGTCACTTTTGTGACATGAACAATGTTAGAGATCCATTAGGGATAACAATGGGTAAAATGAAGGAAACTGAAAGGAGACTGGAGTTCTTCTTTGACAAGAAAACAATGCGAGGATGCATTTTTCACAGCTTTATGTTTCATGGGTTTGGCATAGGAATGGTTACGATATTGTGGACCACAATGTTTGGGTCAATACTAGGATCATATCAGTGTAGGACCAAGAAAAAAGTGTTGTTATGATCCCAAAGGAAATAAGTGAAAGCTTCATGTTCAGTAGCATCTAAAGATTGGCCTATTTTTAGAATGTGTGGGTCATCCTGAGTGTGAATGTTGATTTTGATGGTCGATTCATTCAACATGGTTTACATCTCAGAAGGTAACGACTGGTGAATATAAGAATCTTCCGCACCAAGGTAGGTGAGAATAGACTCATCATCCTGACATTGAATGACATTAATAGAAGGTGTATCGTCATCGATCATGTCAGGATACAGGAAGGGAAGAGAAGAGGGAGCCTCAACAAACCTTATACCAAAGGTCATGTGGGCTAGTTTCAATGTTTCCTACAAGTGTTATAAGTCACAAGGTCCCAGGGAAATGACCATTCATGTCAAAAAAAATTTTTAGGAGGAATGGATTTTGGATCCATAGACTCTGTAGGTGAAGGTGGTGAGGTAGGTGAATGGGGTGGGAAGGTGGTCCTCAATGAGTTGATCGGGCCTTCTTTGGAAGGTGGTTCAGAAAATCCAATACCACTTGGTCTTTATGCTTACGAGTGGTGCAAGGAATGATATATGACCATCCTTGTTCATATAAACCAAAGTTTCCAAAGCCCTTCCAAGCACAATGATGGAGGAAGGTGTGGGAAGAAGTGGCGGTTGGTGAGATATTGAAGGTCAGAGGAAAATGGTCAAGTTTGGGAAGGTGGCTCAAGGGAGTAGGTAGAAGCATCAAGTCCCCCATATGTTAAGTTGGTGTGAAGGTGGGGAGGACCATAGGGGAAAATTTTTCCTATGTGGTGATCATAAAAGGGATGTTAGTGAAGGTTACCATACTCTTGAGGAGTAAGGAATGTGTCAATGTTATAAAGGTGGTACTCCCCCAAAGTAAGGCATTGAAAAATACCTTCTAAGGGATCAATAGTTTGTATGTGGGTAGCGGGAATGGATGAATCACTGGAAAGCTGGGAAGAAGAAGCATTGGATGTTTGAGAAGTAGATGGGTTGGCTGATGGGTCAGCTGTAGAAGCTACGGTCAGTAGTGGGAATAAAGGAGTTAGTTTTGGAAGATGTAGCGGTAGAAGTTTGGTGGATGAGGCAGCAAAGAAGGACTGAAGAAGAAGTGGTAGCAGTGGTAGATGCCTTAACTAGTATAAGGACATCATTGGGTCGATACAACATGTTACAAGTCTTGAATGGTGAAGGGTCGGATGGAATGGTATAGTTGTGCCCTTCATGTTCAAATTTTAAACAGTGGTGTAAGGTTGAAGGAACACAACCCATGGCATGAATCTAGGGTCAACCAAGTGTAGGTTGTACTGGAATTCCCCCTCTAAGACATAGAATAATTTAGGAATGGTATGGGGGCCCACAAATGTGGAGAATGATGGTGCCAAGGGTGGAAGTCATGGCATCGTTAAATGAATGCAACATAACTGGGTTATTATGCATGCAATTGGAAGGGATGCACATTTGGTTGTATGCATGGGAGGAAATGATGTTGATATTAGCACCTCCATCAATCATAATGTTTTGAACACATATATTATCAATGTAGACAGAAATAAATAGGGTGGGGTCAGGATCATCTGATTGGAGAGGTACAATCTCATCATCAGAGAAACTGAGAGTGGCTACTTGATGAGTGGTAGTGGGAGCAGAGGAAGGGGGAAAAGTGGTGAGAGAGGAAACATGGTGAGGAGTGATAATGGATGCAACAGGCATAGGGTCATTAGGTAGAACCTCAATAGATTGTAGGACCTCAATGAGGGCCTGATGATGAGACTCAGAGGTTTGGATGAGGTCATACAAAGACATTTTGAGAGGAGATTGGTGCAATTGTTTAAGCATTGTACGATGGGAAACCCCATCAGAAATAGGGTATGTGGGTCCACAGATGGTGATTTTGGGTGCAGGTGCAGATGGAATATTGGGTAAAAGAGTAGTGGATGAGCTGGTTGTTTTCTCCTTTCCTTTTTCCTTCTAGGCTTGAGTGGTAACTTGAACCATATTGATCTTTGGTGAAGGAGAAGGTGAGTCGTGAAAGGTGTAATGATAGGATGGGCAAAAATATGGTGAGGGAATATAATGGTTTTTTGAAAGAAAAGCGATGCATCGGCATTTTGGTGGAGGTTTGGCTAACTCTCTTATATGAACCATATTTATCTCAAATGTTCGAGGAGGATAAAAGGGTTGTGGAGGTGGAGATGGAGGTCATTGAATAGGTAAGGGACAAGGATGTGTGGTGATAGGTGCAGGTGGAATAGGGTCCTCATCTAAAAGATCATCATCGTCAAATTTTTCTTCGAGAGAACATAGTTGGAGAAGAATAGTCTTAAGAGCCTTACAGCTTTCCACATCATGCCCTGGCACACGATGATAAGTGAAAATTTTGGTATCATCAAACCCTTTTGGTTTAGGTTTGAGTGGTTGTAAGGTCTAATAGGTGGCAATGTGATGACATCAGGTTTCCAAAAGGTTAGCTAAGATGTTGGCGTAAGACCCTGCCAATGGATCACAATGTGAAGTAAGTGTGGGTCTGGATGGAAGTGTGGGTGAATTTGGTGGGAGAGGCATCACTGGAGGTAGAATTGGAGGTTGAGTAAGTTTGACTACTTGTTTGGTAGATAGTACGGTTTTAGGTTTGGATTGCACCTTCTTGGGTAAAGGTGTAGCAGGTGAACTAGTTATTGAAGGTGGTGTAGGTTTAACTACCTCTTTGGAAGGTAGTGGGTTTTTGGGCTTTGGTTGCACCTTCTTGGGTAAAGGTGAAGAAGAAGTGCATGATGTAGAAGGGAAGGAAGATGGTGGAAGGGGATGGGTTAGCCAAGGTGATAATGGAGGTGCGGTGAAGGCTGTGGTAAGAGGCAATGTGGAAGGGACTGGTTGAGGAGAAGGGAATGGCATGGGTAATGATGTGGATACAAGAATTGGTGTAGGTATATGAGGTAGAAAGGATGTAGGTGATGGTGAAGGTGTAAGCTGTGTAGGTAATTTGGGTGTAACAGAGGATCATGACAAGGAGGTAGGCTGATATGTCATTTATTTACCTTGGGTAGGAGGCTTCTTGACCAAGGTTGATGGGTGGGGACCTAGGATAGATGGAAGTGGTGAAGGTGACAGAGGGGTAATGGGTGAAGCTGGTGTATGTGGCCTAAGAGGTTGGGTCTTCTTCTTAGGTGGGGGAATAGTCTTTATGATGGCTTGTGAGGACGTGGCTAAATCTAGTTTGATAGGAGGATGGACTAGGCTTGATGTCGGCATGACTCCTAATGTGGTAATGGGTCTAGATGTGGAGGAAGATATAGATGTAGGTAAGGTTTTAGGCATAGGAAAAAGTTCATTTGATGGTAAAGGTTTAGGTGTGGGTGAGGGTGATGAAGAAGGGGTTGCTACAACTGGCATGGGCATGGTGGGTTTGGTTGTCTGAAACACCTTTGGATAGATCATGGAAGTGTCAGTAGACAACATCTACATTTGAGTTGAGACAGGAAGTTGAAGGCATCCCCAAAGCATGGAATTGTCAACATAATCCAAGCAGTTGGCCAAACGTGAGAATGACACCAATGTAGGGGGATGATGTTGATTTGGTAGTAATCCCTATAAAGAATGTCTATGTGAGACAGGGAAATGGTTGGCTTCAGACTCTGTGGGTAGAAGAGACGAGAGCAGATCAATAGGATCCTTGAAAGCCAATGGAGAATTGTCACCAATAGGAAGGGATGCTGTTAATGGATCCCATGTGGGTAGGGGAGATGGCAAGTTGGATGAGGTAAGTTCATCTTTTGGTGAAGAAGAAGGTAAGCATGACTCTCCCATGGGTAGAAGAGTAAGTACTATGGGTTGTTTGTCAGGTTGAGAGGTGAGTGGGGAAATTGCATCGGAAAATATGGTGGACTCCTCTGTGGGTGAAGGAGAAGATAAGGGAGACTCCTCTATGGGTAAAGGAGTAGATGAAACAGGTCCCTCCATGGATGAAGGAGCTCATGCAAGAATCTCCTCGATAGATGGAGTGGGAGGAAATTGAGCAGGAAGAGCTGGTATGATGTCGAAAATGGCATGAACCTCACAAACATTACTATCATTGGTCGAGGTTTCTCGGTTTGGTTAGACGATGGGGTGTGATTTGGGAATGACTTCTTGAAGATGTGAAGGTTCTGATTAGCCAGTGTGTTAGGGTTATCCAAGATGAGATCTCCATTATCTAACATTTCTTGGATGATGTTTTTGAAAGTTATACAATTACCGTCGCTATGACCTCTAACGCGATGATAGTTGTAGTAATCATTTTCTTTGTACCATGTAGGCACATGGCAAGAGGGGTCAAAACCAGTATGTGGTTTGATGGGTGGAAGAGTGACTGCTCTGGCTTTTAGAAGTTTTTCTAAAACTGAAGAGTAGGGTTCTCCTATGGGAGTATATTTTCGTTGCTCCCACTTGAACTGAAAATCCTGAACAGGAGAAAGATTGGAAGAAGGATTTGATTGGTTGGATGGATGAGATGGGCCGACTTTCAAAACTACTACATTTGCAGATCCTTTTGCTTTAGAATAATTATTTTGTGGTTTGGAAGAAGAAGAGGTATCATTTGATTTAAACACAATGTTCTTGTTACGCAATTGTATCTTCTTCTCTTCAATGGCATGAATTTCAAGTTTTCGGGCCATGGTGAACACCTCGTCAAATGTGCAGAAGGTTTGAACTTGGAGAGTTGGCGAGATGTGTCTAGCACAAGCTCTAGTGAACAACTCTATTAACTTGGTTTGAGGTAGTTGGAATGTGAGTTGGTTGATCAGGCTCCGCCAATGAGCAAAAAAATATGTGATAGATTCATCTTCATATTGGCATGTTGCGTACAAGTCGGTCATGGTGACCTTCTTGACAATGTTGATAGAAAAGTGGTCTAGAAAATCTTGAGCTACCTAATTAAATGAAAAGATGGAATGCCTGGGTAGAGCACTATACCAATCTAAATTCGGTCCTATCAAGGACATTGGGAATTTCTGCAAGAGCAAAGTGTCATCGTGAGCGATCAGATAACACACATGTTTAAAAGACTGCAAGTGTTGTTGTTGGTCTTCTTTGTTGTTGAATCAGTTGAATTTAGGAATTTCTCAATGGGGAGGGTATGGATGAATTAGAATGGATGGGTGAATGGGCTCATTAAAATCTCGTCATATGTCAGAGAGTTACGTGAGCTGGAGACAGATGCTTCTAATGTTTGCATCTTGTCCATCATCATTTTGATAATATCATTGGTAGGTTGTGATGACGGGGCACCCCCTACAGTATAAGGGGGTAGATAAGGTGGGTATGACATGGACGGCATCCTAGTATGTGGTGGTGTCGAGTACAAAAATTGTGATGAAGGACCATGGGCCGGAATAGATGTAGAGGGAAAGTACCCTAAATAAGTGGTTAATGAAATAGGGGGTTGTTAGTGATAGGTGTAGGTAGGTGGGATGGATGTAAAGACCATCATAGAAATTGGAGGAAGAGACTGGGGGATGGAGAGCATGATGTTTTGGAAGGGAGTGTGGGATGTCTGACACCAATGGTGGCTGAGATGCAATAGGTATATGAGAGGTGGTGGGTGCAGATAGACCTACACTCAAGGTGGTTGATAAAGGCATGGTTGACATCGTAGGAGTGACAGACATCAAAGGTGTGACAGATGTCATAGGTGCAACAGATATCGATGATGTAGGGTCAAGCTGGGAAACCACATGTGGTAAGGTGGAAGAGGGTAAGGCCAAGCTAGTAGTAGCTGATGCAGAAGTGGGTGCGAGGGTAGGAGGAATGGACACATGCATGCCATATACAAGCTACCCTGATGAATCATGGGTAGATGAATGAGTGAGATAATACTGCAGAGTGGTGGGGTTGTGATCAAGGAGTCTCACGAACTCCTCATCACCAGTGGGTATGGAAAGAGCCTGATTGGGGTCCATAGGTGATAAGATGGAAGGGGGTGATGGGCTAGGTGGGAGCGGCTGGCGGCTAGTGTGAAACACAAGAGCATTGGCTTGTCTACGAGTCAAAACCATGTGACTGACAATAGAACAGGTATTCTGAGCTTTGCTGATAATGCAGAAACACATAAGGAATGGAGAAAAATGGGTCTAAAATGTGTGATTTGATCGTTGTTCTGATTGAAAAATCAGAACACAGAGACTGATGTTAGTTGGGGTAACTGATGCCGGTATGAAGGGCTAACCACCACCGTTCGGATAGACCGATGTCAGTGACTGTGGGAAAATGTCAGATTGGTAACTCGGCAATAAATGGTGAAAATGAGATAGAACTGGACTTTGAAGGTAATATCAAAGACTCAGAGACTAGTAAGATGACCAAGGAAGTCACAGAAAGAAGTAAAATGAAGATTTGATGCTACTTTGGCAAAAATGACCAAAACAGCCTAAAACTGATGGTGGTTAGTGAACCAATGGCGTAAGATGATGAAACTGATGGCAGTCGTTGGACCAACAATGGTTACTGTGAAATCTGTGAAAGATGGAAAAAGTGAATTTTTGGTGATTTAGGTCAAATAACAAGACCAACTCAAAGACTGAGTATGGCAATGATCAGCCCTAACACACTCAGAAACAGTCGGAATACACCAACTATGATGGTGGAGTGTGTAGGGAGAGAAAAATGAAGAGAACGAACTCGCACCTCAAAACACAAATCAAGCAAAAGCTAGAAAAACATGAAATCCTATGATGTAGATTTTTATGTTGTGGCTTATGCCATTTAGGACTGACTTGTGAATAAAGTAGAGTTTTTGGTTATCGAAGGTGTGCTACAGAAACTGACAACTATGGCTGGTTTCAGGTAAGTTTTGGCATGGGGGATCCTTCTCTGATATGATAACTGGCCAGAAAACTAGCTGGAGCCCACTGTCAATCCTCTGATCATGTGATCATTGACAGCTTCTTCCGGGAAAGATGTTGTTTAAGAAATGTGTAGTTTGTTTTCAATGATTTGGTATAAAGAGTGTGCAAAATGTGAACTACGGTTCAGTTTGTCAACCATCATTTGGGCATGACTTCTAGCATATAGGTTGCCCACAATTTAGATGAGCTAGAATGCAACATACAGAAATGAGATGCAAAGATTTTAAACCCAAATCCACAATGAAATTCGATGAGAGAAATAATGAATAGGCAAGAGTATGTCTTTCACTAATGCAATACAGAATAAAAAGAAGTGTTCTTTTTAATCCAAAATACAAGTTTCACTGAGATCAGTAGGAGAAGAAGAATGTTTTCAAGGGAGAATATTTTAATGTGAACTTTATTTCAAAAAGAAATAAACACACAATGATTCCCTAAGAATGAATAATGCAAAGAACCCCAAATGGGTCCCACCGGGTGTGCCAAAATGTTTCACCAATAAATTTTACGCTTTCTAGGATGAAACAGATAGAAGGTAAATGGTTAAGGAGGAATACCTGTGAGGCAAAGGTGGAAGGTAGAATGTGCGCGTTGTTGATGTTATCCAAGTTGATCGTAGAGAACTCCTTTTTGTCTGGGAAGGACTACATGTAGATGCAAAGCAAGACCACAAAAGAGTATTAAATAGCATATGATAGTGGACTTCCTAGTGTATGCTAGATCAAGGAAGCGTGGTGCTTCCTAGAGAGGTTGTCAATCCACTGTTTAATAACAATTCAATGTGAATAAAAAATTAAAATAAATAGGTCATATTGCAATGTAATGATTTAGGTTTCTCATACACACAATACACTAGATTTTATGCTAGATATCAAAATAACACTAAATCTAATTAGAACCAGGGTTTGTTTAGGTCAGGCAGGTCTGTCAAAGGTCTGGTAAGGGTCTGGGGCTGATTGGTTGAGGTCTGGGTTGGTTTTGGGTGAGTGGGAAGCTTTGTTGGTCTGAGAATATAAAATGACACAGAGACTGATATCGGTCAGGTGACCGATGTCGGTTCAGGGATGAAACCGATGGTGGTAGGGTAAACTGACGTCGGTAGGGGCAATTGGCAATAACTTAATAAAAATGGTTTTTGGGCTTCTCTGTGATTACACAGAGAGTGAGGAGGGTGTGGTTAGGTTCATAATATAACTGAGAAGACTCAGGAATACAGAGGGAGAGGTCACAAAGGGTGAAAGAGCTTGAACTGGTTGGGTTGGTGGATTGGTGAGAAGATGGAGATATCTAGATAATAGTAGAAACTGAAAATAATGGAGGAAAGATATCTGCAATAAAGTAAGCACAAATGATTAATATCGCGTTACTTGCTGCTATGAAGATCTCGTGGTTAGATGGAGGCTGGTGATTGATTGGTGAGGTGGTAGTTGGTTCAGTGTCGCGGCAGTATGACATGTGTGTTCCCTTGAATGCTCCAATGATCTGGAAGGGAATCCTTGGCCTGTGCTGCTCTTTGGTGGTGTGTAGACGTTGTTTGGATGAAGCAATGGCTCTGAGATCCTCACTTGATTGCAATAACACTCTCAAAACTCAAAATGACCAACCAGGGTAAAAGGTTGTAAAGGTGTATATAAAGGAACGATGACAGTTTAGGTAACCGACGTCAACTGAGGAAAAACCGGCGTTGGTTAGGGCGAAACAGTCCTATTTACCAAAAATAGGCAGATCTTCCCAGATTTGGCATGCTTTCCTCATTGAGTGTGCTGAGGAAAGTGGAGTTCATGTGAGAGAAGGCAAGAAGAACTTAGGAGAAGAATACAATCCCTTGTCCCTTGAATGGATGCTAGATGGATGTTTTGATGCTCTTGTAATGCCCAGGTAGGCGCCCCAGGCGCCCCTGACCCTACACAAGCACTCTAGTCGCGACATTCACGAAAGTTTTGCATTTTTCTGAGCTCGATTGCGACACTCTGCTTTCTTGTTTCATCAGTTTTCCAACTCAGCACAGCTTCAAATTTATTGTGAATCACCTAAGTATTTTACCCCCTGTATTGCAACTAGGGTTTCATATTTTTCTAGCTTAGTTGCTTGTGTCAAATCTGTACATTATTGATAAATTATTGTGTTGTAACTTAATTAGAATTTAACATTTATATTTCAATATTTGCTAAATCAGAATCCAACCTGTGAATGCATTAGGATAGGGTTGCATCTCCCACACAACAGAAATCTAAGCAATGCATTATGGGGATGAAAGATGGGTGATATTAAGTTTAAAGGGAAGATGGGTGTGGGGGTCAGAGGAAGGATCCAAACTGAAGGTGCAAGAGATGGGGAAATGATAAGAGAGAATCGTTTCATTGATTGTGGAAACATATGGAAAGGAGAGAAGTGATTTAATAAAAGTACTAACATAGTACCGGTCGACTCTGTTAAGCCTCCTTTGATAGCCACTTTGATTATTTTGGACCACATGAACCAGTTGTTTGATCGTGTATTGGGGCAACCAAAAATAGGGTCAAAGACTCCCAAGGAGTTACGATAACGAAGCCAAGCTAAGAATTCCTCAGAGGTGAGAGGGGAAGCTTGAGGCCGGCTTTGGTCTCTTTTGTGTTCAACTAGGTTAAAATCACCTCCTAAAATCCACTCAATCAGGGGCAAATTTGAACACATCCAATTCCACAAAGTGACATGTTCCGTTGAGGTATTTGGAGCATAGATTGAGCAAAAACCAATGATTCGCTCTCCAACACAGATATTGGACCAAACACATCTATGTTCAGGGCTTCACCTATAACAATGATTTGAGAAGAAAGGGAGTGGGAGAGAAGCAAAGCTGCACCACCTCTTTCATCCTCATGAGAAGTACAAATAGGTGAGAAGTGCTTGAGAATGCAATGAAGGTTGAACAATAAAACACCACTAACTTTAACCTCTTGAAGGAAGATAACCTCATAAGAATGCTCTTGCAGTACCCTTTTGATGTGGAATTTCCGTTTAGGAAGGGTGAGCCCCCGAACAATCCATGAAAATAGAGACAGTTTCATTGGACACCCTTAGAAGGAGACTGCTCAGCCTCATCACTACCAAGCAAAGAAAAGCAATTGGAATCAAAATTGGATAAAGAGAAGGGGGGTGGAGTTCTTCTAGCTCTTTTTCTTGGTCAAGATTTTGGTCTACCATCCTTTTAAGGCTTTAGACACCTTGTGAGAATCCCCAACATCAGTCTTAGGCATTGAATTAGGATTTCGAGTTAATTTTCTGCCTCATGATGTGGATCTAGTTCTCTTACCAACCACCTTCCAATTGTCAAGCAAGTGGATGTCATTTACTTGAGTTTCTGGAACAAAATAAGGGGTTGAGCTATCAAAAAGAATTTGAGTGTCACTAGCTTTCAAGCTATAGGTTAGAGTATTAGACCCAGGGCCCCTCGAGGGTGGAGATGGTGTTTTAGGTGGAATCAAGACCAGATTGGCAGCCTTCTTAGCATCGAGTTCATCCAACCTTTAATCCCTGAGTTTTCGTTTGGGGCAGTCACGGATTAGGTGTCTATCTTCACGGCAATAGAAGCATGCATTAGGTTTGTTTAAACATGAAACATGTTGAAGCTGATAAAATCCTGGACCAAATAACTAAACTGAAGTGGGAAGCGGCTGAGAGAGGTCCATTTCAATGCAAACTCTAGGATGGTTCCGAAGACTTGAGAATTTATCTCTATCTCTTTTACACCAAAGGACGTTGCCCAACTGACTTGCAAGTTCATGTAGAAAATGACTAACAACTAAGTTAAGAAAAGTGAATTCAACCCACATGGGGTATTGTGATTGGGATGGCCCTTCAGGGTGAAATTTGAGCTTCCAACCTTGAAGAAAACATACCTGACCACAAATAACCCATGTTCTATATTACACGGCTGCCCGTGCAAAGTCGGATGAGGCAAAGAGAACATAAACATACCCTTTACCTAACTCGCTTACAAAGTCAATTTTCCACCCTCTAGTTTCCTCTCAGACTTGCCTTGTCCATTTGTAAAACTCACCCTCGGGAGGAATGCCTATAAGGAAAAAAAGAACAATTGTACGTTGGGAAATGTCGGCAAAAATTTCAGCCAACTCATCAGGCAGATGAAATTCAAAAGCCTTACCTTATGTATGGAGATCATTGTTGTTGCATACCGAGGTGTTCATTCTTGGAGGTGGGTTACCCTGCTATGGCGGAGTCATGGGAGAAGGATGAACATCCACGTCCATATCCACACTCAAAGAAAAATATTACTGCCGTTGAAACCCTAGCGCTGCCAGAATAAGGGATCCTCGCAGTGGCCACCTTAAGGCTTTCGCCTTTTCTGTTTACCTTTGTTTTTGCCATAGTTCTTGAAGCTTGGAATACTCTGCTGTTCTTTGTAAACCCTTTCAAACACCTTAAATATAACAGATTTCCACCACTTGTTTCTTACACGAACACGTCAACCTTAAACTCCATGATTCTGCAGTCTCTGTTATTCGTGCTCTTTCAGCAGCAGAGATTTAAAACTTGCTCGGCAGCAACTACCCGGGACCTGCTTGTGCTACCAAGCACAAGCTCTTTCTTCTCTCAGGCACTCACTTTTTCTGACCGTAAATTATAGAATATAAAAACTTTCCACGATGCACTTTTGATTTATCAAAGATTTCTATAATTCAACCAAACACCTAACAAAGAGAGAATATCCTCAAAAGGTTGAAATTACAAGATAAGCCACTTAATTTATGAAATGGAAAAAGATAGATGAAAGCTGATTACTAAATTGATGTTCATATTACATTTTTTATTTATTAAAGTTTCCTTCTATTTTAAAGTTCTATGAAATAGTCTGTAACAGCTAAGGTAAAAAGCTCTTATCTCTTCTTTCTTAAAGAGGCAACTTCTCTGAGAAAAAAAGGATAATGCCAGGAGAATATATATTGAAACGTAGACAGTGAGATGCCTAAATGACCTGATTGAATAAACATGGCATAACAAATGCACACAAACTGTGCATTTAAAGAGCATGTAGTAAGAGAAGTGAACACCCTGCTTGGGAGAATTGTTATCTGCTGTGTCGATCATACGAAACAGCATTCGCACTTCTTTCTTCAATGAATTAACTAACCCTGCAACATGGAATACATTTTTCTATTATAAACAAGGTTTCTTTGACAGGAGTTGAACTTACTGTTTAAAACACAGGAAAATCAACGATGAAAAAAGTTCTCTTCCACCCATTAACTCTGAACTTATCTTTATCTTTACATGCAAGGGAACCAACATTTTACACAACTTGAAAGTTCATATTTATGCAAACGCTACACCCCTGCTAAATCCATAAAACAAACAAATCTAAGTGTAGATTTTGATTCCGATTCTGATAAAAACTCTCATTGGATATGAAAGATTGCTGTACAAACTTTGCCTCAAACCTACATTGTTAATAATTCACAAGAACCGAGCTCAATCTTGGGTTCCCGTAAGGAATAATACCATGGATCCAAAGATGTGAGAGCTCGTTGATGCTTGTTGCAAGGCATATCCATTGAGCATCAACCTTGGGGTAGCTGGAGCCGTGGTCATGATCTTGCATTTCTTCTTGTATAAATATATACAGCTGATTCAAATGAGAAGTCTTCCAAAATGCTAAAAATCACATCAGCCTTGTTGAACGAAAAAATCACAACCTTGTGAACAGAAGACTTTCTAGTATCAACACTCATATCCTTTTTCTTACACTCTAGACATGACCAGATTTCTCAGAGCACCATCTGACTTCACCTTTATCTTGTATGGAATAGCCTCAAAAAAGGTCCGGCTGAGGCTGAGCTTATCGACCATCTGTGGAGGTGAAGGAATCTGCCAAACCTGAAGGTCTAGTGGGAATACTTGATTGGGTATTGTCTGTACTTGTCACAGAACCATCCACATTAGAATCCTCAAAAGCCTGCCATTTTTTCAATGCCTGAGGAAGAGTCATGTCCAAGTCTATTCCATAATAATCATCATTCTGTGCATCAGTTGGTTTCCATTTCTCAACCAAAGGAGAGAGCACATTAACTGCGTGACCCATGTCTGGACGCTGGTAGGGTTCTCGTGCAGTGCAGTGCCCTGCAAGTTCTGCAACAGTACAAATGCTCTTGAGAGTATCCTCCGAAACTTCCAAAGCCCTGTCAATGGCAGTTGTGAATGTTTCTTTGTTGATATGCATTCGTCTAAACCAAGAGACTAGATGCATTCTCTCCTCGGGTTCTGATTCATCGAGAGCTCTTCTTCCTGTGACAAGCTCCATTAGTATCACTCCAAAGCTGAAGACATCAGCCTTTGTTGTTACACGACCGGTGACTGCAAAGCAGCAAATATTTTAGAAGATAAAATTTACTTAGCATGTTGAACTTGTTAATCATGAAATCTCTCCAAACAATAGTCAAAGAAGCATAGGAATATTTATTGAAATCTCACCAAAAAAATAATCCAATAACTACTAAATGAAATCTCACAAAAAACTCTCCAGAATAACTATTTGAATAATTCGGGAGTCTCACCAAAAAAAAGTCAAAAATATGCGAATACTAGGTGAAATCTTAAACAAACAAACAAAAACATGTTTATTCAAAAATTGGTCAGAATATTTGACCATTTCATGAAAACTTAATAAAATCCAAGTCATTCGGAAAAAGTAGTGGCCAGTAATGCTCAATACTCACAAGCGTAAACAGACAGATTTTACCTGCATATTCAGGTGCAAGATAGCCAAAAGTGCCCGCTAGCTTGGTTTCAACAGAACATTTCCCTTCCGGCGCAAGCCTGACAAGCCCGAAGTCTGAGACTTTAGCCCTCATGTCATCCCCCAGGAGTATGTTAGATGGCTTGAGATCTCTATGAATGAAACTCTTGTGTGCCAAACTGTGAAGATACTCAACCCCTCTGGCAACATCCAATGCAATAATAAGTCTACTAGTCCAATCCAACGCTTTGAGATCGTGTTTTTCCCACTCAAACAAATGCCGACTAAGAGGTCCTTGCGGCATGTATTCATAAACGAGAAGCCTCTCGGTCCCCTGAATGCAATAACCAAGCAATGCAACCAGGTGCCTATGACGGACCTTAGTCAGAACACCAATCTCTGCCTGGAATTCATTGAAACCCTTGCTGCTCATAACCCCTGCTGCCTCCATCCTCTTCGCGGCAATCTTGGTCCCGTCATGCAGCTCCCCCTTATACACCACCCCAAATCCCCCACGACCAAGCACATTCTCCTCGTTGAAACTATTGGTAACGCTACGAAGAACCTGAATTGAAATAATCATGTTACGTGCATCCACATTGTGTACATCGCTCGCGCCGCTGATGGACAGATCACCACCACCACTGGTGGTTGAGTTGGAACTTGTCATCTTCGACATCTCCGGATCGGAGCCACAACGATTATGTGCCCTTACATTTGCATTAGGGCTTCTCACCCGCCGAGATCCACATTTTCTCCTTTTATGCAAACACAAGGCTAAACCACCCAACATTATGCCCATGCCAAGAAGCCCAGCTACTACCGAGCCCACAACAGCACCCACAGATGACCAAGTCCTGTTTTTCTCCCATGTATCTCTGGGAGATGCAGGTGCAGCCACGGTTCGAGTCCCGCCAGTGTAAGGTGAGAGCCCTGCAGAAGGCCCGTGAGCAGCAGGATCTGAGACTGACCTTGTCCCCAAGTTCGGATTCCCATCAACCACAACAACGCCAGCTTTGAACTGAGGTACCTTGCCTTTCAAATTGTTGTTACTCACATCCAATTTGTGCAGACTGCGCAACGAGGCCAACTGAGTGGGTATTACGCCAGTTAGGTTATTATTTCCGAAGAGTAAGGTCTTCAGATATCCAAGCTCGGCAAGAGCAGGGGAGATGGTGCCGCTTAGGCTCAGCCCAGCCATGCTTAACACAATTACGTTGCCCGCAGGGTCACATGTGACATAAAGCCAGCCATCACAAGGATTGTTCCCCTTCCAATTGGTAGCAAAAGTGGAAGGATATCCTACGCCCTTTGCAAACTCTAACAAAATATTGACCCTTGCATCGCATTTGCCTGGAGCAGGAAGACAATAACTGTTGGCGTTGGCACCTCCAATCTCTGCAATAACAGTTAATGGAAAAGAGGGATAAGGGCCTTGCAATGCATTGTTGAGCATCGAAATGGTGTGCAAGGAAGGGAGGGTGGTTAAGGTGGAAGGAAAGAGGCCTGTTAGCTGGTTGTCCCGCAGTCGTAGATCCGTGAGAGAGTGCAGCTTGGTGAGGTCCGGAATGGGGCCTGCAAAAGCATTGGAGTGAAGCCACAGTTATGAAAGCGAGGTCATTCCAGCCACGACATCTATTGACCCAGAAAGCTTGGAGGGGCCCAACTGGTTATTCAGCCACAGCGTCACCATACTCGAGGTGGAGAATGTTTGAGGAATGGAACCTGTCAAGTTGTTGAAAGCGAGGCATAACACGTTCAAGCTGCCCAGCGCGTTCCCGAAGAAGCCTGGAATCGAACCCACCACCCCGGCGTTACTAGCAGTAAAGTTTAACAGATTTACAGCTTCTCTCACGCTGTCGGGAATCGACCAGGGGGCGAAGGGGTTGTAATCGAGCGCTATAACCCGCAGACTGGATAACCCCGAGAAAAAGTCTGGGGGAATGGAGGTAAAATTATTGGCATTGAGATAAGCGTATTGAAGGGGCTTGATGCCTTTCAAGGTTGGCAGAGCCCCGCTTAAATGGTTGTTCTGGAACCCAATGTTGGCCAAGGCGCTTAGCTTGTTGAAATCACGAGGAAGGGATCCTGTAACGCCTTTGTTTTGCATCTGAATCGACACTACCCTGCCGCTGGAGCAAGACACGCCTTTCCAAGCACAGGGACCGAATCCATTCCACCCAAGCATGCTTTCTGCCCCCATCAACCCATTTCTCAATTCCTGCATCACCTTCAAGTCTATGGGGTTCGTCGTCTCTGCAAATGCAACTGCAACACTGCAAAGGAGGAGGAGGAGGAGGAGGAGGAGCGAAAGCCGGGAGAATGGAACCTTCCCACACCCAGCCCCCATTGCCTCAAGTGGAAAACACAAGCCTACTTCTCCAGATATAAAGGAATCCACATGGGATGCCCCTCCTCCTCCTCCTCCTCCTCCTCCGCCGTGGGAAGAATTTATGTTTTTCTCGGGGTAGAGTAGTACCCTCGGGGTCCAGTGATCAAATTTGACGAAGAAAAGTATACACTTTCACATGACAAGAATAATTCACGTAGGTATACAAGTCGAATCCAATGCTATCATTTTATAATTAGAGGAGGTGTTAATACAATGTAATAGGTATTGGGATTTCTTATGATTTTTCACCATACCAAGCCTTCTCATCACATTGGCGAGACCCATGCTTGTGCTATGCATTGATATTTCTACCCAGTTTTTAGCATTGAAGTGTGCATGACAGCTTGGACGGACCTAATTAGGTATTAGGACTCTCCATTTCCACATTATCTCCTATTTCATTCTTCACTAAACTGTCAACGAGTAAATTCTTCATATGATTCACTGCATTGTTAATCCAAGTCTATTCCACCTACCTTATATTATGTTTGAAAAAATCACAACTCCCGAGTTAAACATTGGGCAAAAACCCTAGTAAATATTACTTAGTTGTAAACAAAGTTTTAAGCTTCAAATTTAGAGAGCAATTTTACAATCAA
This sequence comes from Taxus chinensis, assembly GCA_019776745.2. NCBI lineage: Eukaryota > Viridiplantae > Streptophyta > Pinopsida > Cupressales > Taxaceae > Taxus > Taxus chinensis. The sequence goes on from CM034154.1 coordinate 473,668,921, forward strand.
CCATTGCATTTAGAAAATTTCCTAATTACTCTAAGAAAGTTGACTTCTAAAGAATTATATAAGATAATGATTTTTGGTAATTAAATATAAATGATGTTTATAGCATTTATTTGTGGTAACTTAAATTATTATTAATTGTTCCTTAAGTAAATTATCAGCACAAGACAGACTATAAATGATTTTTAGAAAACATTCTCCTTTGAGCAATTGGTCTTGCATTTTGCATATTTATAATTATATACATTTTATACTACAAAAGTTATACTTTTGAGTTCTGTGATTTTTTCCTTATACGACATTTTTTTCTCATTTATTGGTTGTTCTCTGGATTTTGGTTAGCCACCAATAAAAGCTAGAGAAAAAATAAAATGAGAATAAACTAGAGAATTTCTTGTACCTATCTACTATTTTCAATTACAATCTATAAAATTTCTTGTACCTATCTACTATTTTCAATTACTATCTACATGTTACAAAGTACAAACAAACTGCAATAACTAGAAAGTAAATGTATATTGTGATCATCGAGGAGTTCTCATTTCTCTTCTAAACAAATAAAGAAAATTAGAATTTACATGTGCCTTCATTGACATGATGCTATGAGTTATGGAGTTCAAAAATTGGGATAATTTCTAACAACGTTGGTATTTGCATGCACTCCAAGATGGTTTACATCCAACACGTGCGAAGTGTTAGAGCTCCACATAGACATACGCAGCTCCTTGTTACCCTCTGTTAGATTTTGATTTTAAAATTGATTTGTTCCATCATTTTTGCCTTCTTTCTATCATTTGGCAATAGAATCATAGGGATAGGATCAGGATATTATAAGTACTAACATGAATTCCCATGATCAGGATCAAGATATTATAAGCACTGACATGATTTGGCAATTGATTTGTTCCATTAAGAAAGATATTATGTTCACTTTTTCAAGCAAATACTAACATGAATTCCCATTCAATTCACATGGGTTACTCAAGTAATGCAACCTCAAAGTCCATATTATATGAACCAAGGGGGATCCTCTGCAAAAACTGGTGAAGCTTCTAGCCAGTAGCGGAACATGATTCCCAAAGTAGAAATGTGAAAGCTCAATGGGAATAATACAATCACGTGGATAAACTAAAGGAACATGATTCCCAAAGTAGAAATGTGAAAATTCAATGGGAATAATACAATCACGTGGATCAACTAAATAGATATTTTTTTAGATATGCATCAAGTTCCAAGTGGACAGAAAGTGGTAACGATGTCCTTAAATATGGAACCAAAATAGTTTATTTGGTATAGATGGATGTGTGAGCAAAAGAGAAAGAAGGGTGTCCCTATTACTTGGTCGATGTTCACTGATGAGATCTAGAATCATTATAGTAATAGTGTTATAGAGAATTATTTTAGCCATATAGCCAAAATATGACATATAAGGAAAATCAAGGATTGTATCCAATAGTTCCAAAATCTATCATTACTAGTGAATGCCATCTCAAAGGACCATATAAATGATATCTTCTTGATTGGACTCAAGTATAACATCTAGCTTGATGTTTACCTTCTGAATCCTGGTTAAATATCAAAATCCATGATAGTTTCTCATCCAATGGAGGAAAGAGATTTGGTCAAATGAAGGGGTCTCAATAATCAAAAGGAATGCATGTTGCCAACATCATCACTTCCCCAACCAACGCGGTTGACTCCTAAAAAATTGAAGATAAGAGAGTAAAAGTTCTTTGGTATAATTATGATAAAAAGTGGAGCAAGGGACACAAATGTTAGGACAGAAGTTATTTTATATTGAGGGTCCTAATGAGGAAGAAGAGAAGAAGAAAGTAGATGATGAAGAGGAAGAGGTTCCTACAATCAAGGTTGAAGAATATCAACTAACTATATATTTCAATTATGGTAGTACCCATAACTTCATCAGTCATATGTTGGCCTTATGCTTAAATTGATATGTTTATCCAACCCCATAGTTTCATATAATGGTTGCAAATGGAGGTAAAGTTAGTTATTTGGGAAAGTTCCATAATATCAAGCTATCCATGGGAGATTACTTGCTAGAGGGACCCATGTATGCCACTTTAATAAGGGGAGCATATATTGTGTTAAGGGCCTAATAGATCACTACCTTGGGCACTGTTGAGATGAAATTTTAGGATTTTTTCATGTGGTTCCTTTATGAAGGGGGTAATTTTGAGCTACATGGGATGAAGGAAAAATCTCCATAATTGGTAAGTTCTCATCAAATGTAGAAAATTATTAAGAAGGGTGTAGATGGGTTCGTGGCACAAGTATTTTCACTAGAATCCCAACCATCAAAATTTCCTATACCATCAGATATAAAAGCAATTGTTAACAAACATTCATTCATTTTTGGGGATATGCCAAAAGGGTTACCTCCCAAAAGAGATCATGGTCATTATATTCATCTAGTACTAAGAATCCAACCTCCCAACACTCAACCTTATAGGTACCCTTATCTATAGAAGAGTGAGATTGAAAAGATGGTACGAGAGATGCTGGAAGCATGTATTATTTTCCATAGAGTGTTTATTCTTCTCTAGTGACAATGGTAATAAATAAGGATAAATTTTAGTGCATGTGCCCAAACTATAGGGAGTTCAACAAATACACAGTGAAATATAAGTATCCTATTCTTGTCATCAAAGATTTGGTAGATGTAATACATGGTGTTGTTTATTTTTAAAAATTAGATATTAGATCAAGATACCACCAAATCCAAATTTGTGATGAAGATATTCATAAAATAATATTTAAAACACATGGGGGCCATTATGAATTTCTAGTAATAACATTTGGCCTTACAAATACACCATCTACTTTCCAGATTTTGATGAATTCAACTTTTTGGCCATTTTTGCGGAAATTTGTCTTGTTATTATTTGATGATATATTAATGATGTTATTATTTGATGATATGTTTGATGATTTATGAAAAAAAATTGCAACTATGTAGACATGGTTTTGGTTGTGCTCTATTGTAGGTTGCACATGTGGTTAAGTATGTTTGACTTTGTCCACCCGGTCTCTTTTTGGGGGGCTTTGCTGCTATTTAGCTTATTTTTTGTAAAGGGTTTTTTTGGGTCCCTTCAAAACCAAAATTTTCTTGCCTTATCTAAAAAATATATATTAATCTATAAAAATAATTGGGAGGAACATTTAAATAATGTCAATAAAGTATCATACACTATTGAACAAAAACACCTTTATGCTAAGCCTTCCAAGTGTGATTTTGGGGTAAATTAGGTAGAATACTCTGGTCATATCATGACTCATGAAGGGGTAAAAGTGGATCCTCATAAGATTCAAGCCATGGTGGATTGGAATATTCCTAAAACCCTTAATAACCTTAGAGGACTTTTTAGGGATTACAAGTTATTATCACAGATTTTTGAAAAATTATGATAGAATTACAACAACACTCACATTGTTATTAAAGAAAGAATATTTTCATTGTCCAATGAGGAAGTAACATAGGAATTTGAATCACTAAAGTAGGCAATGTGTACCACTCCAATTCTAGCTACACCAAATTTCTCCAAAACCTTTATTGTTGAATGTGATGCTTCAGGGTGTAACATAAATGTAGTACTTATACAAGAGGGTAGTCCCATTGCATTTAAGAGTCGTCAACTCAAAGGTAAGAACCTAAAAAAACCAACTTATGAGAAGGAAATGAAGGTTATTCTTCATGTAGTCAAATAGTGGAGACCATGTCTCATGGGTCGTCACTTCAAGGTAAAGAAAGATCATGATAGCTTGAAATACTTCTTAGAGAAAAGACTATCATCGAAAGGAAAAATGGGTCAGTAATATGTTGGGCCATGACTTTGAGATCATTTACAAAAAAGGAAAAGAAAATGTGGTAGTTGATGAATTATCAAGGAGAGATGAGTCCACAAAGACATTTATATATGTCATGTCGATACTATAGGCAGATTGGGTAGATGAGGCAAGATCAGAATGGAAGAATGACACAAGGACCCAAAATCTCATTCATAATATCCAACAAGATCTAAGAATTTTATAATAAAATGTACGGAAGGGGATGTATTGTGGTACAAAGACTGATTGTACTTATGAAAAACCGTACCCTTAAAATTTAGGCTCTTAGAGCTACATGCTTCTCTAATGGGTAGTCATTCAAGATTATTGAAAACTTATCGTAAAATTAAGAAATATTTTTTCAGGGAAAGGTTGAAAGGAGTTGTCCAAAAAATTGCGGTAGAATGTTTGGCGTGTCAGCATAACAAGGGCGAAACTAAACTATTAAGTGTCAAGGACTTTTATAACCTCTATCTATTCCTAGTGATTGGTGGACAGAGGTTTACATGGATTTCATCACATGATTTCTAAATTTTGAAGGGAAAACTGTAATTATGTTGGTTGTAGATAGAATCACTAAATATGCTCATTTTTTTGCCTTTTCACATCCATTTATAGCAAGTACAATGGTCATATATTTTATGGATGCAATTCAAAAGCTACATGGAATACCCAAGATTATAGTCAGTGATCATGATCCTATATTTTACTAGAAATTTTTGGAATGATTTATTCTCGTATTTGGGAACTTGATTGGTTCATATTTCATCATATCATCCCCAATTTGAAGGATAGATGTAGGTAGTAAATAAATGTTTGGAGGAGTATCTACGATTCTTTGCTTCAAATAAGCACTAGAGATGGGTTGATTGGATAACACTTACATAATGGTGGTGTAATACTTCATTTCATACTTCATCCAAAATGTCTCCATTATTGGCATTATACGGCTACCATCCACCATCCCTCACTTCTAACTAAAGGGTCTAACCTAAAGTAAGAGAAGTTGAAAAAAACATTAAGCATCAATAGGAGGTTCTCTCTAGCCTTAAAGAGAACTTGGTCATGACACAAAACCACATGAAGCAACAATTTTATCAACACCATAATGAGAGAAGATTGGAAGATGGAGACTATGTTTATGTATGATTGCATCCATACAAGAAATTCTCCTTAAAACAACATAAAAAGATAACAAGATTTCACCCAAATACTATGACCCTTATTAATTATTACAAAAAATTGGTAGTGTGGCATATAAATTGGAGCTTCCTCAGTCAACTAAAACACATCAAATTTTCCATGTTTCATACGTGAATAAGGTCAATGGGTAGAAGGTGTCTTCTCAATCAATGTTACTAGAGCTTGATGAGTAGGGAAAAATCATATTGGATCTTGAAGGAATCCTAGATATGTGTACTAAGAAGTTGAGGTCAAGGATCATCACCAAGTATTTTATCAAATGGAAGAATTTGAACATTTAAGATGAGAAACATGGGAAGATGAAGCATTTTGGAAGCAGCATCAAAAGATTAACAACATTGGGGACAATTTTCTTTAAAGGGGAGGGGCATGATACACCCTTAATACTAGGTCATATATCGGGTTATGGATAGCCAACATGTAGCTAACATAATCTCTTATCATGTCATATCATATTTATTTATGCTTTCATATGCTTAGTGGGGCATCCTTAGTGTTTTTCATATCATAGTAGGGTATATATATGTGGGTTAGAGAGTAGGATATGATCATCATATTGAGCACTTGAGTCTTATTGTATGGTTTGGAGGTTACCCCCTCAAAGTGTCTAAGTCATTCTACTTGTATATTGTGATCATTTATCTATATTTTAGTGGTCTTTGGTGATACATTATTATTGATATTCATATCTATCTAAGTAATTTTCTTACAAACAATTCCACCACTATGGGCTAAAAATGATATCCATTTCCCTTAGTCTAAAAAATTGTGCAGAATATTTTTCCTGAGTATATGTGAAACTATAAAACAATATTCCATCAACCAATAAAAAATAGAATCCAATGATAAATTAAAAAATAACATAATTAATTGGTAAGTAAATTACCTTGCTATTGAACAGAACTATATTGTTCCCCAAACATTAGTTGTTGAATCTTTGTGGTTTGTTGATGTTGGGAAGCACAATTATGTGGAGAAATTGGATGAGTGTTCAAGGAAGTTGTAAAGGTTAAATGTGCAATGAAAAATTAAATAAATTACAATTTAAATGTGAAAGAATTATGGTTTTTCATTATTCATAGCTTTAATTTATAAATACCAGCAACTAGTGATGAAGTTTGGTGAAATTCCAATCGCAGTTGTGTAATAGAACTCCTCATGAATTTTGTAGACACAAAATCATGCACTTTAGGAATTATTTAGTCTTAGTCTCATACTACTATTTAGAAGGTTTTTGAGTGAAGAAAGTACTAATTAACCCCCATCTTTTGGCCATCTTACTTTGTTTCCTATTGTCATTCCCGACCTCTTACACCCACATGTCCAGTCATATTTTGTCATTTTGAATCATTTCAGCTTTGATTAGGCACCCAGGCTAGTATTGGGGTGCCCATGGGCACCTTAGTCCCACCAGGGGCGCCCCGATCCTTTTTGAACTTTCCCACCACTTTCTGGCCGTTTCAACTTCTTATCTTTTGGTGGTTAGCCATTTCAGGGTTAATTATGAAATTAGATCAAGAGAACTTTATAAAGATAAAGTTATGAGACCATAATGAGGGACTAAGAAATAGTCACTATTATCATCCACCTAGGGTTGTATTCATCTAAGGAATTTCGAGATCATTTGCATTCACTTAGCTCCATAAAAAAGGATAAGGCTACTTCATCTACATCACACAAGCATAAGAGGGGATTCTATTCTATTCCAACCACCATTCTATTACATTTTTAAATCTAGTTATTTCTCGCTACTTCACAAAGTGTGACTAACACAAGAGAACCTAGGGCACATGACACACACACACACACCATAACTACATTTGGGTCTTAAATGTAGTGCAACGCTCAGTTAGTAAGCCCACTGTTGTGGCAGATGAGGTCAATCCGACCCATTCATTTGCATTCATATTTTTTAGGGTTTTGATACTTCTTGTGGTCTCTTGCAGGTCTTTCTTTCATCTTGGATTATCAGCAACACCTAGCGCATTGTAGAGAACCCAATGCAACACACAACAAGGGTTTCAAACCACCTTCTAAACCCGTGAAACTTAGTTTTAAACCTTTTACACAAATCAGGGCACCCATTTTACATACCAGAGTGCCCACAGGCACCCCAGTCCCTTTCCACGTGCTCCAGTCGAAAGAATCATTCTAGATTTGTCCTTTTTAGGACCTCTGGACAGTCATTCCTATTTCTAGATTATTCTATTTATTCTACAACACAGTCCTGCAAGCTCATTAAATCAGCTAAGTCACTTCCATAGTTCTCTTCCATATTAAGGTTTCTACTTTTATTAGATGAGTTGCTTGGGTCACTTTCCATACTTGTTTATTGCATTCATTTACTGTATTTACATGACAATCTAGATTAGATTAACTACACATATTCCCCATTTATAATTAATCATTTTGGTGAGCTCAAATCAATAATTCATGCTTCTAGGTTATTCATTCATTACTTTTCATCCTAGGGTTTGGTCATCATGAGTATTTCAATCAATGATTATTTATTTACGAATATGGATTTACTACATAGAGTCCAACATTTTCTTACTACTACTCGCATTTGTGCTAACTTGCATCTAGAGTTTTATCAAGCATTTGCTGACGCATTCTCTTAACACATTGTATTGAAGTCTAATCTTCTCATTGATATTCATACTTTTGATAATCACCCACCTCTGTATATCATATGCCACATTCATAATGTAATTGTTAAGCGCACTTTGATTGATAATGGATCTGAACTTAACTTGTGTCCTATGTCATTCCTTGAAGTTTTAGGTATTTCCACTCATGATGTTAGTCCATCTAGTATTTCATTGCGTGCTTATGATGGTTATGTCCATCCAGGTCTCAGTCACGTTACATTTTCTATCACTGTTGGTCCAAAGACTGTCCACACTATCTTTTTCGTTGTTTATTTCCCAATCTCCTACAATTGTCTACTTAGTAGGCCATGGCTTCAAGCCATGCAAGTTATTGCCTCTAATGTAAATAATTTTGTAAAATTCTTAAATGAAATTATTGAGTACACCATTTTTCATGACCGCGATCAATTCTAGTATTACAATCAGGCTCCTAATACTGACCTTTTTATTCCACGCATAGATATTACAAATGAACCCCAACCTAGGGAATAACCACCTCACTTACCACCACTAGATTGTACCATTTTTATGATAGATGTAGTCTCTTTTATGCCACCTGCTACTACTACTAATATGATTCCATATCAGGGGCCTGTCTAGTCTATGGACATTGCTCTATGACCCGCACCTTTGCCTACACCACATACATAAACATGCTAACCATTTAATTGCATGATATTCATGAATGAATCCTATTGGGAACATAATCCATTTGATCTTACATGTGGTGACACCATATGTACACATGAGGGTTTGGCTCACCTAGGTTTTACTTTTGAGGATCTCTATCCTGCACCTCATGCTCCTAATCTTTATTATGGCTTTGTTCGCATCACTGCTACTTATTCTTACGTATCTTTCATCTTATGGTTTATCTATTGTGTAATCCTCACTCTTCTCTACTTACATTATGGAAATCATGGCTTGATTATATTTGGGGCACTCTAGATTCGGATCATATAGACATTTCATTTCCTATGTTTTTTGGATGTGTCTTCATCTACAATAACTCTTTCCTAGGATACACACAAAATATCACCCGTTGGTATGCACGTGGTTGTCCACTTCCTCCATTCACCAATGAGGAGTATGTTATGGGCATGTACAAATTACACCTTCAAGGCTCATTACATGATCAACTAGACACTATTACTTATTAGGTATAATGCTTATCCATATGATTTTGACCTTTAAATTAACGATCTCTTATATGACATTACATGATCGGTCCTTTGTTTTCTATAATTATGGGACATAGCATATCACACATCCCCCATCATATTAGAATTAACACATCTCTCATATTTGCATTATCATTCATTCACATCCTTACATAGTACTACATCACACTCTTAGCATTTACACATACCTCATCTTAGCATCATCTCATCTTGCATAGTCATACATACATTATAACATCGACCATTACCCAATGACACACTCTTGTGCTTTGGTTCACACATGACTGTTGAGGGCTTACTGCACATGAACCCCATACACTACACACTAGGTTGCTTCAAACATTTTGCATCATATGTCTTACAACTTACATCATACACTCTACATTTAGTCTATATCATTTTGACATTTGCATCTACAAATCAAACATCATATCAGTAGTCATTATACATGTATCACACTATTAGGGTATACATTATATGCTTCTCATCTCACATACCACACACCTTACAATTTTAGTCTACATACACATCTTGCATTGCGCATTTATGCATCATACATTGTCTACACACCATAATAGTATTTATCATACATATTTCACACTCTTATTGTCCATAAGTATAACATTACTACTCATTCTACATAATACTTTGCGTGAACTCTCACATTATTAGTCCATCTACACATCTTGTATTGCACACTATACATTGAATTTTACACATTCTACTCATCAGATGGTCATCTATTATCATCACACATCTTGCATTATCTTCTACATGCTGAAATCACTACCCTATGACACACTTTAGTTCCTCGATCCATACTCAACTACTGAGGTTTAACAAATCAAATGGACCTTAGATTCATCACACATTCATCACGTGACCTTTCATCATGCAACATTACTAGGTTAATGACATATGTTATAGGATAAATGGTTGTAGACACCAAAATTGGGTCACACTCCCCTTGGTACCTTGTCAAATAACCAGCTCAAGCATACTCATCTAACCATGGCCCCTTCCACCCACATCACCATTAATTTAATTAAATTAATACGTATCCTAACAATATTTAATATCTAATCACCTTAATTTCTACCCCACCACCTCACCTAACCACCTCACCTAGAAACCTCATCCAGCCACCTCACCCTAGACCTATTCTTAGCATGTTTCCATAACCAACAATAACTAAGTGTCACTTGCCTTAATGAGCTAAGATTTGGTGTAACCCTAAAATCAATACCTAGAACCTCTCTAACCACATTCCCGCTCATTATAAGGGAAGTTTCCATTCTAATCTGCGAGAATAAACTAATTAGGCCCAAGAAATTAGAAATATATTCCCATTTTAGTAAAGCTAAGGAATCCCGCCTTAACCGACACCGGTCACCCCTAAACTGATGCCAGTCAACCCGGAACAATCGTCAGTTACTATTTATTCACTCGAACAACCTTGTTTTTGGGTTGGCACATTCTGAGAGAAAGGAAAGGAAATCATAGCTGCATGCAAGCAAAACCAACATCCTTTCACGTATCCAGACATCCAGAGCCATCACCAAGAAAAATATTGAAGCATTGCACCCACGAAATCATTCTAGGAATCACTGCTAAGATATCCAACATTATTCTTCTTATCAATAGCCACCTCCATTCAACCATCAAAATCTACATCACAATAAGTACATCTCTACCAGCATTGTCTATTTCAGCGTAGTTAACTTTTTTCATTCCTGTCATTAGTTTATACTTTGCATGTTCATTCTTCCATTGCTTAATAGCTTGTAATCTCACCATTTCCCTTACCCACACCACCAAATTGCCATTTCAACCTATTATCCATTTTTTAGTGTACTTGAGATCTCCACATACCTTCTTATCCACTCTCCCAACCTCATTTGACCTCATATCAGCCTCTTCCATTTAATCTATTTGAGTTTCTTTTACCTCGACCATAGTGACACTGGTTATCCGTAACCACTGTCGGTTCTACCTAAACCGGCATTGGTCATACCCGACCGACGTCGATCTCTATGTTTTATATCTTGACCAAGAACATACCCAATAATCACCCTCCCAGTTGACCTAAATAACCTAGAATCAGACCATGACCAGTCCCAGTACCTTAACAGACACCTCATCTCTCAGATCTAACTATAGCCTAGCCTGTTGTGATTGGATTTGCTTATTGTACTTGAATGAAATACCTAAATCATATCAACTAGAGTAGGAATTTACTTGTTTCTCACATTAATTTGTTTTAAACAATGGATTGACAACCATCTAGGGAGTATCACACTTCTCGGAACTAGCATACGCTAGGCAATCCACGATAATATATCATTTAACTATCCTCTTGTGGTCTTGTTTTCTATTATAGGTAGTTCCTCCTAGCCAAAAGGAAGCTATCACATTTAGATATGGATCAAGAATTCAGAACACGCACAACAACCATTAGTTAACCATCATTTAATAGGTATTCCTCCTTGGCCCTTACCCTTATCTGTTTCATCATTTCGAAAAGGTAAAGAAAACGGTGAAACATTTTGGCATGCCCGGTGGGACCCGTCAGGGGTTCTTTTGCATTTATTCATTCCTAGGTGAAATTTGTGTGTTTGTTTCCCTTTGAAAAGTTTCCACATTAATTTTCTTCTTTGGAAATCATTCTCCTTTTTTCTATTGTCTAAAAAAAACAATCGTATTTTTGGTGCTTTAAAAAGAACACATATTCCTTTCTTTTGCATTACATTAGTGAAAGAGCTTCCCTCTTCCTGTTCATCACTTTCTATATCGAATATCACACTTCGATTTGGGTTTAAAACACTTGCATTGCATTCTGATTTGTTGCATTATTAGCTCACATTAAAACTAAGGGCAACCTATATGCTGGAAGCCATGACCAGCTGATGGTTGACACAAAGAATCATAGAAAGCACATTCTTCTCTCTCTGCGTGTCTTACCAAAATTACAAAAAATAAAAATATACACATCTTTTTTAAACAACATCTTACCTAGGAACATCTGTCAGTGATCACACGATCCGATTGGTAGGTACTCCCCAGCTCGTTGCCTTTATCGAGTCATCATTTCAGAGGACGGCCTACCCCCGCCATAACATACCTGAAACCTCTCCTTTTAGATATCCTTCTTTGTAGGACACCTTCCTAACCAACAACATCTATTCTAAATACACACAGTCAGTCCTAAATAGCATAAGCTAAACAAACATAAGAAAATCACTATTAGGATCATGCTTTTTCTTAGCGTTCTTCTTGGTTTGTGTTTTGAGGTGTGAGATTACGACTCTCCATTTTTCTTCTTCCTTAAACACTCCACCATCATAGTTGGAGTATTCTGACTTTGTCTGAGTGTCCCAAGGACTCATATCCTCATTCTTAGCTTTTTGAGTTTGATTCTTCACTTAATTTAACTCAAAAAACCAATTTTCTTCATTTATTTCTAATTTCAAAGTCACTGATGTTGGTCCATCGACCATTGTTGGTTCACATCTGACCATCATCGGTTAAACCCTAACCGGTGTCAACTTCTGGATTTCTAGTTACTTTACCTAGAATAGGCTTCATCACTGTTTCTGTTATGTTTCTGGCCCTCAGGGCATCATCATATTTCTCCCCTATTGATACCTACTATCATACACAGTTTTCACAAGTACACATCCAACATTCCTATTTCATTCTTTGAGACTGATTTCTTCCATAATAACTGGTATCAGTTTTAGAAACTGTAATTGATGTTCCCTCAACCATCACCAGTTAGCCTGACCGTCATTAGTTTGGCCTCAACAGTCATTGGTCAACCTGACCGTCTTCAGTTTCCTGTGTTTAATTTTCAAAAATCTAGACATTGACCAGATTCATCTCCTGGAACCCATTATTATTTGTTTCTACTATTTTTGTGTCATCTACAGAATACAGTCTTACTAGGTCAGCACTTGTTCACATGGTGCTGACTCGTAGCCAGACTAACACCCTCATATTCCACGCTAGTCGTTAACCACTCCCACCTAGTCCCTCACCGCCTTCCATCTTGTCACCCATGGATCCAACCTTACCTACCACCATTGCTGCAGGCAACAAAGAGTTTGCAAGACTCCTTGATCAGAATCCCGCGGCCTTACAGTTCTACCTTTCCCACTCTTCCACCTGAGACTCCTTAGGTCAGTTGATATACGACATGCCTGTATCTATCTCTCCTGCCCTTATTCTTGCTGTGGCATCAACCCCTAATAATGCGGTATTACCATCCCCTGCTTCACCCCCGGTAGTTTTGCAGCTAGGACCCATACCCACTATGACCACTATGTTTGTATTTTCACTCGCACCTATCGTATCTGTTGTCCCCTTATCGAACACCCAGACCATAGCACATTCCACACCCATTATCTCAAAAATACCCATTGCAACACAACCTCCCATGGTGTCGGTGACCCCTACTCCATTCCATAATCTCGTCCTCTCCATCCCACAAACACTGCCCCCAATCGCTACCAGAGTCACAACGACCATCCCACCTACATACACCTACTATCAACAACCCCCTATCTCGTCTGTCACCCATTCTAGATATGTGCCTTCTATGTCGGTTCCTTATTCTCAACCTCCCTATCAGGTTCAATATCCACCTCCTTATGCCACAGGAGGTGTCCCTCCATCACAACCTACCAATGACCTCATCAAGTTGATGATGGAAAAGATGCAGACACTAGAAGCATCAGTTTCTGGCTCTTGCAATTCCCTCACCTATGATGAAATTTGTAATGATCCTATTCACCCATCCATTCCTATTCAACCATACCCCGTACATTGGGAAATGCCAAAATTCAACCGCTTCAATAGCAAAGAAGATCCACAACAACATTTGTGGTCCTTTAAACATGGGTGTTACCTGATTGCCCACGATGACACTTTACTTTTGAGGACTTTCCCAATGTCCCTGACAGGACCTGCATTGGACTGGTACAATGGACTACCAAGACACTCCATTTACTCATTTAATCAAGTAGCCCAAGCCTTCCTAGATCACTTCTCCATCAACATTGTTAAGAAGGTTACCATGACTGATCTTTATTCCACACGACAGTATGACAATGAGTCTATCATTGACTTCGTCACTCACTAGCGCAACCTCATTAACCAACTCACATTCCAATTACCTCAAACTAAGCTTATAGAACTATTTACTTGGGCATGTGCTAGACACATCTCACCAACCCTACAGGTGCAAAATTTTCACACTTTCGATGAGGCATTCACCATGGCATGGAAATTGGAAATTTGTGCTATCGAAGAAAAGAAGATTCAACTTCGTAACAAGAACATCACGTTCAAATCAAATGATACTTCTTCATCTTCAAAACCCCAAAACAACTATTCAAAGCCCAAAGGGTCTGCTAATGTCTGTAGTTCTCAAATTCTAGGTCCCCTCATCAATCAAACCCAGCCAAACCCCCTTCTAATCTCTCTCTTGTCCGAGCTTTCCAGTTCAGACGAGAACAATGAAATTACACTTCCCTAGGAGAATCTTATTCTTCCATTTGGGAAAATCTTGTTAAAGCTGGTGCCATTACCCTTCCACCTATAAAACCACATACTAGTTTTGATCCTGAGTGACCCATGCCCGCGTGGTATAGGGAACACAACTTTTGCAACTATCATCGTGTCAAAGGTCACATCAACAATAACTGCATCACCTTCAAGAATATCGTCCAAGAAATGATAGACAATGGAGATCTAGTCTTGGATAACCCGAATGAACCACTTGCTAACCAAAACCTGCATATCTTCAAGAATCCATTCCCTAATCATGCCCCATCTTCCAACCAAGTTGGTGATACCTCAAACAATGATAGCAATGTCCGTGAGGTCCACGCTATTTTCAATGATATACCAGTTGCTTCCTAATTGCCTCATGTTCCTTCCATAGATGAAATCTTAGCTCGTTCTCCCCTACCTGCACTAGAATCTATTTCATCTACTCCTCTACCTACAGAGGAACCCCCTTCATAGTTCCCCTTCACCTGTTGAAGAGCTATAATCAACACGACACCTTTGACCCCTCAAAATTCACGACCCAGTTGTCAGTGACACCTCTCCTACTCATAGAAGATGCAGGTCCACCACCTACACCAATGAGCAAGGAGAGCCCACTTTAGGCTGGCCCATCCTCTCCTCTACCCATGGAGGATACTATAGAAGTACCACTGGGCCTGTAGATCGACCATTCACCATCAGACCTTCAAGATCCCATTGATCTGCTTTCAGCTCTCTTACCCACATAGTCCGAGGCTAGCCATTTCCCTGTAGCTCAAACACATTTTAGGGGGATTACCACTCAATCCACATCATCTCCGCTTACAATAGTACCATTCTCACGCTTAGCCGATCTCCTAGACTATGTCGATAGAGCCTTACTTTGGGGGCGTCTTCTACTTCCTATGTTTCAACACAAATGCAACTATCCACTCGCTAATCACCTCCACTATCTATCCAAAAGTGTTTCGAGAAACCAAACCAAACACAACCACAACTATTGCAATACCTTCCACAACACCACTCATGGCATAACTCACACCTCTACCCATAGCCCATCATGCATCTACACCCAAACCCATGCCTATATCATCTCCCTTGCCTAAACCTATCACTACCTTAGGGGTCATACCAATAGCTAGCCTTACTCACCCACCCATCAAATTAGATTTAGCCACATCTTCCAAAACTAACACCAAAATTAACCTGGACCCTAAAAAGAAGATCCAATATCCTAGATCTCATACCCCAACCTCCCCAACCACACCCTTATCACCTCCACCCTTTCCATCCATCCTAGGACCTCACCCCTCCACCCTATGGCCAAGAAACCCCCACCCATGGAGGTAAACTAAGAATGCAACAACCCATTTCCCCATCACAGACCTCTAATATACCCAAGCGACCCACACAACCTCCACCCTCACCCATAACCTTCTGGCCACCCATACCTCCTAATACCGTCAATAACTTCTTCACTACCACTGACACTTCCTTCTCTTTCACTCATGCCTCATTCCCAACCCACACCACCTACCTCCACAGCACCTTGGTTACCCCCATGGGTAACCCTACCCTCTTCCACTATATGCAATTTTCCCTCGCACATCTCGTGCACCCATATCACCTTTACCCAAAAAGATGCAACCTAAAGCTAAAAATCCTTCCACCCTCCAATAAGGTAGTTAAACCAACTCAAACCTTCCATTGCCAGTTCATGTACCATGCCCCTACCCAAGCATATACGACCAACACCTAAGACCACACCACACACCAAACCAGTAGCCCAACCTACTCCCCCTTTTGTAAAGAATCTTCTTACACAGTCAGCCGCACCTGTACCCAAACCCATATTCACCTCCCATTGTGATCCATTATTAGATATCATACGCCACAAATCCTAACCAACCCTCCTGTAACTTCACCCCTTACTGTCATCACATTCCCAACCTCTTAGACCTTAGGACCCCCTCAAACCCAAACTAAAAGGGTTTGACGAAAACAAAAATTTCACCCTACCATCATGTTCCAGGACACGATGTAGAGAAATGTAAGGATTTGAAAACTCCACTCTTGTCCAATTGTCTTTCCTCCTATAAGAAAACTTATCATGATGATGATCTTCTTGATCTGAGGACCCTTTGGTACCTTCACTCAATTTCCTGAGCATGATGGTACCCACATTTTATACCTGGAGTGAATGACATGTAAAAATCCTCAATTAATGATAAAAGATTACAGGTAATCCATCCTCAAGATTTTCCACCATTCATACATTTTTCGCTATTCTGAAAGAAAAGTGTGCCATTAAGTTGTATACCCAAATGCCAATATACTTATCGGCCTATCAGAGTCAAAGTTTGTCCTTCATATCCTCCACTAGGGAGGTTTTTCCCTCTTCATGAATGTGAAACTACCTTCCAGTTCAGTCTCATGACCGCCTACCCAAGAAGATTAGGGCCAACCATATAAGATTTCCACACCATGCTCAGTTGAAGATAAGGGATCCTAAGGGGAAAGAAAGATGCGCCCATCAATCAATCTGGTACCCAATCATACCAGCTGTATAACCATGCTTTACCCAAACCCACATTCACCTCTCATTGTGATCCATTCGTAGGGTCCTGTACAATGCCAAAATGCCTAACCAATCCCTCCTCACAAAAAGTTTGTTATCAAATTACCACCTCTTAGACCTTCACCCACTCAAACATCAAACCAAAAGGGTCCTTGTGCTGAAACCAAAATTTCCAGTTTACCATCATGTAATTCAGGACATAGATGTAGCCAACATAAGGCTTTAAAGTAGCCTACGTGTCTTGTCCAATTGTGTCCTCTTCAAGAAAACTTTAAGTGATGATGATCTTCTTGATGAGGAACCACATTTCCACCTTGTAGTCAACAACCATATGTTCCATGTTATGTTCTTGGATCCTCATTTCATATTAGAATAGTGGTGAACCAAATCTCCAACCCTGCAGTAACTCTTGCTGGATTCAAATCCCCGAGGTTTCACTCTTTAACATGGTTTGCATAAGAGAGTTGGCCAAAACTACCACCCAAATTGCCAATGTGCCCTACTCATCTCACAAGGCTCGTATCCACCACTAGGGTTTTGTTCCCTCTTGCATGCTATACCTTCCATGACAACACCCTCTTCATCCACCTCCCCTCAGATTAACATGATCAACATTGTCACCCATGCTCAGAAAGACAAGGGAAAGGAGAAATCAAGTGGCCCATCAACCAACCCGGATACCCAATATACCAGCCGCACCCATACCCAAAGTCAAATTCGAGGTCCTACATATCCTATTTCCGATGGTGTCACACATTGCACAATGCTAAAAAAACTACACCAATCCCCCTAAAAATGATCTTTATATGACCTCATCTGAAACCTCAGAGTCACATCGTCAAGCCCTCATGGAGGTCCTTCAATCTATTGAAGTCTTACCAAATGACCCCCACACCCGTAGCCTCCATCATTACCCCTCATTGTTGTGGCCTCTCTCACTAGGTATTTCACCTTCTTCTACACCTCCACCCACTTAAAAACCAAGTGGTTGCGATCATCTTTGTAGATGGCATTAGATCACTCCCTTCCATTCCGATGACCCTTACCCCACTCTTTTCATCTCCATCTTTATCGATAATATACTGCATATGACACGTTATGATTGATGGTGGTGCTAGCATTAACACATCTCCTCCCATGCGTACGACCAAATGCAAATACCTTTCCAATTACATGCATGGTAACCCCATTATGTTGCGTTCCTTCAATGATGCCATGACCTCTACACTAGGTACCATTGTTCTCCATGTCTGTGTAGGACCCCTACACCATCCTAGGAACTTTTCTATGTCCTAGAAGGGGAGTTCCAGTATAACTTGCTACTTGGCTGACCTTGGATCCATGCTATGGGTTGTGTCCCTTCGACGTTACATCGATGCCTCAAATTTGAACATGAGGGACACAATTACACCATCCCTACTGACCCATCACCTTTCAAGACTTGTAACATGCTATATCGACCCAATGATGTGCTTATACCGGTCAAGGCATCTTCTACCACAACCACTTCACCCTCACCCACGAGCCCATCTAACAAAATTTCCACTACTTTTGTTGCATCTAACTCAATCGCTATCCCTAACTGTAGTTGTAGCCTCTACCAATGGCTGCCCCTGTTTCCCCTTCATCTAGTGAGCCATCTATACCCGATATAACGGCACATACCAACTATTGGATCCCTTAGAAGGTGTTTTTCAATTGCCTCACTCTTGGGGAATACCTGCCTATACAATATCAATACCTTCCTCACCCCACAAGAGTATGGGAATCTATGTCAACACCCTAGTTATGACATTTCGCATCGAGTGATTGTTTTCCCTTATGGCCCTCCCCACCTTCACACCAATCTAATGTATGAGGGACTCGATATGGAAACCTATAAACCCAAGCCTCCATCCCAAACCCAACCATTTTCATTTGACCTACACTCCCTTACTAACCACCACTTCACTCACACTTTCCTCCACGGGGAGGTGCGTGGAAAGGATTTGGCTTCACGGCTTTTTATGAACAAGGCCGCCATTTCACTGTCATCTCAATTGTACCTCTCATAAATATAATGACTATAGTGGCATTGGTTTTGATGCTCCATCCTCTAAGAAGGTTCACATCGACCTTATCCAAGATGAGAAATATTCCCCCTCTCATTCACCCACATTACCATCCTCACCCATCGAGTCCATAGATCCTGAATCTATACCTCCTACCTTTTTTTCTTCATAAACACCATTGCCCCTAGGACTGCTGACCTATCAACGTGATGGTGAGGCTCCCTCTTCTCTCCCATTCCTGTATCCTGACATGAGTAATGATGATACACCTTTAATTAACATCGTTCAATGTCAAGACGATGAGTCCATCCTCACCTACCTTGGTGTAGAAGACTCTTATATTCACCGATAGTTACCCTCTGAGATGCAAACCATGTTGAATGAATCGACCATTGAAATCAACATTAATACTTAGGATGACCCACACATTCTAAAGATCGGCCAATCCTTAGACGCTACTGAACAGGAAGCCTTCAACTCTTTCCTGCGGGATCATAACAACACATTTTCCTTGTCCTATGCTGATATGCCTGGTATCGACCCAAAAATCATGGTCCACAGTATCATAACAATTCCTGATGCCAAACCCATCAAACAAAAGCTATGGAAAATGCATTCGTGCATTACTCCTATGGTCAAGGAAGAGCTTTAGCGCCTTCTCTCGATTTCCTTCATCCTACCCATTGATTATCCCCAATTGATTTCTAACATTGTTCCTATCACGAAGGCGACAGGGGAGTCCACATTTACATGGATTTTCGTGACCTCAACCTTGCATATCCCAAAGAACAATTTCCCACTACCAGGCATTGACCAACTATTTGATCATCACCATTGGCCATACAAATGTTAACACTCATGGATGGTTTCTTCAGGCTATAATCGAAAATATTACTAGCTCACAAGGATCAACACAAGACTCCCTTCATCACACCTTGGGGGAATTTCTATTATTGAGTCATGCCTTTGGTCTCAAAAATGCTAGTGCTACATATCAGCTGGCCATGAATTACATATTCCAAGACATCATGCATCACATATTGGAGGATTACGTAGATGATCTTCTTGCCAAATCCAAGCATCAAACCAAACACCTGCCCATTCTTGAGGCCGTCTTTGACCGCCTTATAGAGTATTGTGTTCATTTTTAACCAAAAAGGTGTGTCTTTGTGGTACTTTTCAGGAAAATCCTAGGTTTCATCATTTCTTTGCGTGGCATAGAAGTCAATCCTACTAAAGTCAAGGCTATCCTTGAAATACCACCACCCACTAATCTCCGTCAACTTCACAGCCTACAAGGAAAGTTGCAATCAATTCGTCATTTTATCTCCCAGCTTTCTGACCATTGTAATCAACCATTCCATCATCTTCTCAAGAAAGACGTTTCATTCAAATGGGATGATGAATGCCATAAATCCTTCAAAGCCTTGAAACAATACCTCCTTCAACCACCAGTTCTCATTCCTCCTAAGGATGACCAGCCATTCTACCTATATATTTCCGCCACTAGACCATTCTCTAGGTGCCATGCTCGCTCATCGCGATGACCAACACCGAGAGAAAGCGGTTTATTACATAAGTCATACCCTTCTTGAACTATAAAACTAGATATACCCACGCTGAAAAAAATTTCCTAGCCTTATTTTTCTTTGCCACCAAACTCCTCCATTACCTACTCAACCACAAAACCTTCGTCATTACTAATATAGACCCATTACACTACATGTATGCCAAACCTTATCAAAATCAACGTGTTGCATGCTGTCTTATACTTCTGGCCAACCTTAACCTCAAATTCATCCATCAAAAGTCCATCAAGGGCCAAACTATCACCAAACAATTTGCTGATGCACCTATTTTCAGGGATCAACCCTCTAACTTCAAATTTCTAGATGAGTCTATTGCTACCCTTTCCCTGGACGAACCCACTTACCAAATGACACTCTTCTTCGATGACTCCAAGTGACAGCATGGGGGTGGGGCTGGTTTTATCCTCATTCTTCTTGATGGTGAACCTATGCCTTTTTCTTTCAAACTTGATTTTGATTGTACAAACAATATTGTTGAATACGAAGCACTCATATTGGGTCTCCAGGTTACTTATGCCTTAGATGTTAAGTCAATCAACATCTTTGGTGATTCTCAGTTGGTCATAAACCAAGTCAATGGTATATACCAGTGTCGTAATGAGATACTTCAAAAGTATAAGCATCATGTGGACATACTTTTGACCACCTTTGACCGTTACGCACTTCAAACCACCCCACGTTCTACCAATAAATTTGCAGATACCATGGCCTACTTGTCTTCTCAGATACATGCTTCACCCGCTGACTCTAAAATAGTTTGTCACCATACAAAGACTACAATCACCCTCTTATTTTCCTCGTGAAGTCTACTCTATCAGAACCACTACTCCTAACCCAAGTGACCTTTGGTATAAGTAATATATAGATTATATTTCCCTTTCCATTTTACCCACCGATCTCACTCGTAATGGACAATGTGCCTTTCTTAAAAGTGTCTCCCGTTATGTCATCATGGGTGGTCTTCTTTACAAACGTAGTTTTGACAGCATTCTCTTGTGATGCCTTACAAGTTCTAAAATTCCTTACACCATTAAGAAAAGTCCACAATGGAATTTTTGGAGGCCACTTTAGTGGTCTCGCTGTCGCAAAATGCATTCTTCACCTAGGCTATTACTGGCCAACCCTAAACCGTGACTGTTGTGATTATGTCAAATGCTACATAAAATTCCAGCAACATGCTAATCTCCATCACACCCCTAGTCATGCCTTATAGGTCACGCGAGACCTTTGGCCTTTCTCTCAATGGGGTTTGGATCTTGTCGGTGAGATCAACCCCCATTCTTCACAACACCACCAATGGATCATAACCACTACTGAATATTACACTAAATGGGTAGAAGCCATTCCCCTCATTTCCACCAAAGCTAGGAAAATATGTGAATTCATCAACCATCACATCATCTATCACTTTGGTGTCCCTCACCGCATTATCATGGATAACAGTAAAACAATTCAAAAAAAAACCTATGCAAACTATGCGATGCTTTTGGCATCCAACTCAGTTTTTCATCACCTTATTACCCACAAACCAACGATCAAGCCGAATCAACCAATAAAACCTTGAACAAAATTCTTATGAAGGTAGTCAATGATATTGGGAAGGATTGGCATACACACATTCCTTTCACCTTGTGGGCTTATCGTGCACTAGTATTCACACTTCGACTGCTACCCACCCCCTTTTCTCTGGTCTACGGTAATGAGGCTGTCTTACCTCTCAAAGTCCAGATCCCATCTCTCTACATATCACTACAAGACATGCTAAAAAATGATGACTTTCGCTAGGATCATATGCTGTAACTTGAATTATTAGATGAGCATCATCTCAACGCTCTTGACCATCTCCAAATATACCAAAAATGTATCAAATGTGCCTATGAAAAATGTGTTCACAAACGAACCTTTCAAGTCTGGTGACCTCGTCCTGAAGGAAAATCAACATGTAACCAAAGAGGAGAAAAGTAAATGGGGAAAATTTTCTCCTAATTGGCTTGGACCCTATATCGTCACCCATGCCTATGGATCATGTGCTTATCATTTTGTCTTCACTCGAAGGTAAACCTGAACCTGAGCCCCTTAATGCCTTGCATCTTTGACCATTTTATTGTTAATATCAAGTCCTATATCACTTCCTATGAATTGATCACTCATCCCTTGAGCGCTTTTCACCTTCCATATTACCCATTTTGAGGATCCATGACTAAACAAGAATCATGTGATTACCCATCACCTTTTAGCCTTGTCTTCAATATGAGTACCATGGATCTACTCATAGCATGATTCTCATGGATACTTTTCATCTTCTTCAAGATGGAATCCCATGGTCATTCATCACTCGAAACCACCTCTTTCACAGTTAATCTTTGTGTACTATGATCTTTTATTTTAAAACAAGAACCTAATCATCCTCTATAGTCTTATCCATGACTTAAATGTCTAAAAACAAAAAGGGATATAGGGATATAACTCCTTGAGTCAAACTTCCAACAAAATATGACTCCCTCAAAAGGGGACATCTCTTCTTTATATTCTACAACTATCAATAAATGCTCCCTTGAAGGACAACTATATACAGTTCATTACAAAAATATAATAACTATTCAGAAGCTTCCTGCATCGATCAACTTCACAAAGACCTCAAGGAGATAATATACCCATCCCATATAGACTTCCCACATTGATCAGTCTATTAAACTCAAACAAATAAAGAAAAGATGAAATTTTTGTCATGGACTTGCCTATTTTGGATTCTGGGTTTCTTGTTCTGAAATACACATCATCGTACACTAAGTTACACTAAACCTCCCATTCTCACCTCCTTGCCTTTTTTTCCTAAATTCCTCGTTACTCAAGGGACTAGACACGCAGTATAATGCAACATTTAAATGATCATGTGCTAATTATCCACTTTCTCAATTCACGACATATAGAAAGCACCATATATCCCTCTTAGGGTCATTACAGTTAATTAAGCCCATGTTAATTGTGTACTACGAATCTAATTAATGACCTTCGTTAATAAAACAAGAATTATTATTAATTCAGTCTTCCCCCTTCATTTAACTATAGTCTTGTACATGATTTAGATTCTAAAATATCTAAAAACAAAAAGCTTCTATAATCTTGCATCTCCTATTGAGTCAAAATTCCAGACAATTAAGATGACTCCCTAATTAAAATGGACAACTCTTCTTTATATTCTACGCACTTGATCCATTCCAATAAACTATGCTCCATGAAAAGGGATGTTTCCTTTATCCATTGGCTATATCGAGACTATACCTTTATAATCATTAAAAGAGTAAATGCAAAATATAATAACTATTTAGAATTTTTCCCGCATGAGAGTTCATCACTTCACTGTGAGAAGACCTCAAGGAGAAAATATCACCCATCAGAGGTGTATAGACTTCCCACATTGATCAGCCCTATTCCAGGTTCTTCAAAAAAAAGGAATTTGAAATATTTTTGATGAAATTATGGCGGTCACCTGGACTTGCTCTGTTTTGGATTATGAGGATTTTTCTTAAGTATTCGGAAATCAAACATCGTCGTAGCATCTAACAAAAGTTACACTAGAAAACTTCCCATCCTCACCTCCTTAGTACTTTTTCACATTTAGTATTAGTTTAAAAATCCTCATTACTCAAGGGACTTTCCGTAAAATTGTGCAAACATTTCATGATTATGTGACTTTTATTCACCCTTAGAATAGTCCATTATGCAAGTCCTGTAGGGTCTTACATTCATAAGCCCATCTGGGGTATGGTAGAATCATTAGGGTTCTTATCAATTAGGTTGCTCTTTTACCACCTCTTACCATTTTCATTACTTATTGATTATCTTATATAGGACCAGGTCCTCGACACCTATATTTAAAAATCACTCAACCATTCCTACAACCTAACCTCAATCATGCCTATGACCTACATCACCCATTCCTAACACCTATCAGACTCCATTCCTACTATTTCACCCTAATCTTCCCTAGCTTATGGGAGAACTACATCAGCCTGAGGTCCCTTTTCACCGGGACTATGTAGGCAGCACTCTGAGGGCATGGGGCCCTTGGAGGATAGCTCAACCACTCTCTACCCTAACCAATTCCCTCTTTCCCCTTTCCTAGTCACATTCTACCCTAGTTAGTTTCCTTTTATATCAATAATTGGAAATTAAACCACACAAAACAACAATTGCTTAACATCTTTACCATCATCACTCATACATTCATTTCATCTTGTCTACCATTTCTTTACCATTATCATACATTTTCCTACAAAACATCTTAACATGATCCACACCATCATTAATTGCACAAATTAATGAATTAGAAACTCAACCATACCTAAACCAACCTAAACTCAACCATACCTCCAACCTAACTCAATCCATGCCTTAGTCAACCTGACTCAATCCATGCCTATAACCTGAACTCCATCATGCCTAAGTCAACCTAACTCATCCATGCCTAAACTGACCTGACTCCACCATGCCTACACGACACCTTGAATTTATCATGCACTGACCAATTCACCTAGTTTCCACACACACATCACACACACACACACACACATAACAATGAAAATTAAATCATAATACACCATGTCATACAATAAATATGCATCATCTATAAATCATGAAAGTTTGTGTAAAAATACATGTGAACATATATCGTCAATAATAATCACAATCATCTCAAATCGCTCAGATACATCATCAACATATTTGGCACGCAGACTGATATATCATCAAAATTTCAAAACTCTCATGTACATCCTCACTCTCTTCATCACGCAGGCTGGTATATATAAAAAATAAATAACTATACAAAATAAGAGGTACATAGTGAGCTATCAGATATCACCCTGCTAGATATCCTCCATAGTCTGTCTCACCTATATCCTCCTCCTCCTCTACCACCATACAACATCCATCTAGCATCTCACTACCCATATTCAGTCCTGGTCGGGTCTCTACTAGTACCTCACTTGGGGATGGCCTCCGTGAACTAGTGGCCTCACCCTGAGCCTATCTCGGGGCTCGATGGCCCCCTGTTCTCTCCAGACTATGGGTGTGTGACCTCGTCCTCTCACTCGAGGCCTGCTGCGCTCGTATATTCCCCATAGGATAGAAAATATATCCATGTGGCCATCAAATTATCCTGATAATACGGGACCTTGCCTAAGGCATCTCTCATTCATCCTATCAATACTATCTGTGGTGGTGCCATCAGCCTCGGACCCTGTACCTATCTCTCAGGACCTTGTCCTACTAGTACATGTAAAGAGGGACCCTGTCCCTGTCCTTGTGCCCATCCTAAGGGACCCTGTCTCGCTCCTTCCTATATCTAGGCTTAAGGGCCACAACCTATGCCTATGTAGTGGCCAGATGGCCCAATAAACCTATAATCTTTTCCTGTAGGGCGGCCACCTATACCCCATCTCCATCTCCACCTTGAGTGGGTACCTGTATCTCTGCACTACCCTGGGCCTGTAGCGTGACCACATGTGCCTACAAAATAGGCACATGTGCCTCTAAGCTGTTAACTACCCCTGCCACTATACCCAACTGTGTAATCAAGTTGCCACTTGCCCCTGTAGGGAATCGCTCTAAATTGTGATGGTGGCTAACTCCGGATGCCCCGCTCTCGGCAGTACTACTCGTAAGTGTGCAACCCACCACCATCTGGTATCTATCTGTTAACCCAAAATCATCAATACTATTGGTCTCTCACCTGACTCCTCTTGCCCTGTTCGCACTGTCGGCTATGGTAGAGGTAGAGGCCCTCTCCACGTCATCCCTCTTGTACTGTGGGAAAGGTGGCTAGTATAGGCTAAAGCAGTACCAAACTGCTGTCTAACCCTGTCCACGAGTATCATCTCACGTGCTCTCCTGCATGGCACCCCTCTATCCATCTAAGTAGAATATAATCCATCTAACATCATCAGCCATCTGTCTATATGAGAGGAAAACCCACTTATGGTTCAAATGATGTCCATGCCTATGAACAACCCCTGATAATAAACTTCTATAGTAGGTGACATCATGCGAGTCGCCCTAGGTCACTCGAATCTCTGCAAAATACAGGCACCATTACCTGTAACCCACCCGAACCAAACCTAGCTCAAATGCATCAGCCTGAGGCATACCAACTGGGTACACACACATAATGTGCTCATATGTCCAATAATGAAGTAGGAAAGTGCATCATAAGCTAAACCTCTATAGCCACCCATACGCCCATAACTCCCTGTATAGCTGCACTAGGAATGCTGACACCCATGTAAAACAGGTCTGGTCTATCACCATATCATGTAGGACCCCCTATTAATGATCATGGGAATCTCCCACCCTCTGTATCTGACAGTGCAAAAAGTAGTAGACTACCTCCATCAACAACACTACTAGCCTAGTCTCCTCTGGATGACTTTTCTGGTTGACATCTCTATGTAGCTTGGGATAACACTCATTGTAAGGGGTTAGCCAACCCCTCTGCTGAAGAATATCTAGGCATCAGCTCCTTAGATTCCTTTGAGGAGATTAAATATACATGTGTCCCCTCTATTGATAACCACATGATCTTGTACACATCCTCTAGGGTGACCGTGATCTCACCTATTAGTAGATGGATTGTGTTAGTCATTGAATCCCATCTGTCGATGAGGGAGACCATCAAACTCGGCTGTGGGACTACATGTTGATAGTGTCTGACCCCAATCAAGCCAACCTCTTCAACATGCTGCCAATCCTCGGCTTTCGTGCCTCCTCGAACCGTCACAAGTAGGGGTGGCACCCTATCTCACATCCACAGCTGATCTCTCATTTGTGCATCCAACAAAAACATCACATTAATACACCTTGATCATACTCACAATCATTCTTGACACCTCACCTACACCTATTACGTTCCTCTTTTCCCCCTTGTAACTTACCTTCTTATCACATATTCTATCTACCCACCCCAACCCTCACCCACTATCGATCAAACCCTACCTATTTCAACCTCTTACCCATGCTATGTTTTTCATCAACAACATCTTCTTTGCCCACTATCTATCTCATCATCAACAACATCTTCTTTGCCCACTATCTATCTCACCCACCCACCCTAGAGCTCTTTTGGACCCTTTTTCTCCACATGATGAATGGTACCAATTAATCCTAACTGACCAAGTCTCTCCCAAACTCAGCATCGGTCACCTTATTTGTGACCAATATCGGCTCGACAACACTGACGTCGACCACCCCTTAACCGACCTAAGTCAACTGTCATGCCAAAATCCACTGACACCCCAAACTCTTTCTTCCTAACAACCTCCCTTCTTCTACCTTTCTACCCAACTCCATTCCTACCTAAATATACCCTCAACTCCTCCCCACCCCTTGTTCACCTAATGACACCTCTCCCCAGTCCTATTTTACCCAATTTTCCTTCCCAAATTAAAAATCCCCTTTTCCCCCCAAAATCTATTTTCCTTACCTGACCTATATACCCAAGCTATCTCACAAAATAAGGCAAGGGATTGACTCTTACCTCATCACACTACCATCTCTATGGTGGTATGTCGGGCTGCTACACCGATGGTCCACCCGATCCCTCTCCCGCCTCTTTCATGTCCAATCACCAAATCTAATCCTCCTGACCTCCACCCAATCACAATCAATCCCCCTATGCTCGTGAATCCTTCTACCTAGCTCCTCTAACCAACCAGATCTCTCCACCTCAGCAGGATATTATCTCCTCATCCTTTCCTCCTGAAAAAGCACAACTCATTCAACACTCTGTCATTTTCACAAAAGCCAAGACTTGCAAAGGAATCCGTATTATATAATTTTTTCTTTTTATATACCCATGTCGACCTGACTAATGTCAGTTATACCTAAACCGACATTGATCCTGTGCCCTAGAGCACCGTGCTCGGTTATACCCAAACCAACATCGGTCGTGTACTCCTGAGAAAACCATTGGTCGGTTTACCTAGATTGTCAATGGTTCCATATGACTGACATCGGTTACCTGTCATGCTCCTTCAACTACCCTTTCCCCATTTTTGACCCAACTTAACCAACCCAGCCACCGTTTGGCCTTACCCACCCTTATCGCAACCTACCTCCAAGCCTACATTACCTATACCTATCTTTAATTACATTTAGGGACTTGTTATTTTACCCATACCTTGGCCCTACCCATTCCGTGACCTAGCTACTTGGACCCGAAACATTGTTAATGACCTATGACCTCATGTGCTCATTATACCTTACAACACTGTTACTCGTGTTGTTTGACCTAATGACCTTACCTTGCATATTGCCATGACCGTTTATCTTGACCCAACCTTTGGTGTACCGAAACATACCTAAACATTCTTGCACTTGACCTGGTGATGTGCTTCCACACCATATCCTATACCTTGGATACCGGAATCACCTCAACCTTGTTTGGATAAACCTATCGACCTTAGATGATGTAGAGTTTGCATGCTCTTCAACCTGGTACCATGCCACAATTTATATGTGTGTGTGTGTTTGACTGTTGCTACCTTTGACCTTGGTCCATTACCTGGATTACCCAATTAGACCTTTACCCCATTACCCCCATTGTCCACCTTCCTCTTCATCACATTCACCTTTTATCAAACCACTCATCGATTCTGTCTTCTGCCACATCCATTCCTAGTTTGAGGGGATCACCTTCACCCACACATGGGGCAACCACATCTTATTTTTGTTAGCGTCGCTTACCAAATACAAGCTATGCAACAAAAAGGGGCAAAATGTAGACACCAAAATTGGGTCACACTCCCCTTGGTCCCTTGTCAAATAACCAACTCAAGCATACTCATCTAACCATGGCCCCTTCCACCCCACATCACCATTAATTTAATTAATTAAATTAAATTAATATATATCCTCACAATATTTAATATCTAATTACCTTAATTTCTACCCCACCACCTCACATAGCCACCTCATCTAGCCACCTCACCCTAGACCTATTCTTGGCATGTTTCCATAACCAATAATAACTAAGTCTTACTTGCCTTAATGAGCTAAGATTTGGTCTAACCCTAAAATCAATACTTAAAATCTCTCTAACCACATTCCCTGCTCATTATAAGGGAAGTTTATGTTATAATCCATGAGAATAAACTAATTGGGCCCAAGAAATTATAAAGATCTACCCATTTTAGTAAACCTAGGGAATCCTGACTTCACCAACGCTGGTCACCCCTAAAATGACGCCGGTCAACGCAGAACCATTGTCGGTTACCATTTATTCACCCAAACAGCCTTATTTTTGGGTTGGCACATTTTGAGATTAAAAGAAATGGAGATCAAAGCTGTATGCAAGCAAAAACAACATCCTTTCACGTATCCAAACATCCAGAGCCATCACCAGGACAAATATTGAAGCATTGCACTCACATGGAATCATTCTGGGAACCATTGCTACGATATCCAACACTATTCTTCTGATCAATAGCCACCTCCATTCAGCCATCAAAATTTACATCACAGTAAGTACATCTCTACCAGCATTGTCTATTTCAGCATAGTTAACTTTTTTCATTCCTGTCATTAGTTTATACTTTGCATGTTCATTCCTCCATTGCTTAATAGCTTGTAATCTCACCATTTCCCTTACCCACACCACCAAATTGCCATTCTGACCTAATATCTGTTTTTGAGTGTACTTGAGATCTCCACAGACCTTCTCATCCACTTCTCCTAACCTTATTTGACCTCAGATCAACCTCTGCCATTTAATCTATTTGATTTTATTTTACCTGGACCATAGTGACATTGGTTATCCACAACTAGCCGTCGGTTCTACCTAAACTGGCATCGGTCACACCCGACCGACGTCAGTCTCTGTGTTTTATACCTTGACCAAGAACAAACCCAAACAATCATCCTACTAGTTGACCTAAATAACCCATAATCAAACCCTGACCAGTCCCAGTACCTTGACAGACACCTCATCTCTCAGATCCAACTATAGCCTAGCCTGTTGTGATTGGATTTGCTTATTGTACTTGAATGAAATACCTAAATCATATCAACTATAGTAGGAATTTACTTTTTTCTCACATTAATTTATTTTAAACAGTGGATTGACAGCCATCTAGGGATTATCATACTTCTTGGAACTAGCATAAGCTAGATAGTCCACTATCATATATCATTTAACTATCCTCTTGTGGTCTTGTTTTCTATTACAGGTAGTTCCTCCTAGCCAAAAGGAAGCTCTCACATTCAGCTGTGGATCAAGAAGTCAGAACACACGCAACAACCATCAATCGACTAGAATTTAACAAGTATTCCTCCTTGGCCCTTACCCTTATCTATTTCGTCATTTTAAAAAGGTAAAGAAAACGGTGAAACAATGGTTACATATCCCTTCATCTTGCAGTGGTATACTCTTTAGGCTACATCACCACTCCCTGCTATTCATCTTATCGTGATACAAGCTTTAGAGCTAAATCATCACTCATACATTCATTTTCTCCTTATATACATTTTTGCTATAAGGTTCACACACATCTCTTATATATGTCATATATCATCATCACTACACATACACATTCATCACAACACGTTAGACCATACACATAGTTTGACTAATTCCCAATGACGCACTCTCATTTACCATTCATTTTTTCGTGATATACGCTTCAGTTATAAGGTTCATTCACATCTCTTCTATATGTCACATATCATTATCACTACACATACACATTCATCACAACACGTTAGACCATACACACATTTTGACCAATTCCCAATGACGCACTCTCATTTACTGTTCATTCTTGACTACTGAGGGGGAAAACCAAATGAACCTCACTACATACATTTCCATTCACTCAGGGGGCACGTGGATTTTATCACTCCATTTTGCATTCCATTCCATCCATCCACAACATACTACATATTATGGTTGATTTTTCTCTTGCTTAATTTTTCTTTCTCATGGTTGCTTTATTACACATGCTAGTTATATTACTTTTATGTCATTTATCTATATCATCCACACATGCACGTTCATGTATTTTTCTAGTTGTGATCGCAAATACATGTCCCTTACATGCAACACGTATGCTCACCTTCTACCCTTCCTACACTAATAATTGGGGGAATCCACATTCGTTTCTTCTAGGTGCTATTATTTCATTTCATACTTCGCACTTTACATTACTTGGTTATACATGCTTTTGACATACTAGTTATCTTTATAACATGCTAACAAATGCTTCATGTGTAACATTTGTTATGCAAGGATATTTAATTCCATACTTATTAGTTACATTGCTTGTCTATTGTTTTCTCTTATTTGCTGCCCTTGCCTTATGTTTGTTGTG
Organism: Taxus chinensis; assembly: GCA_019776745.2. NCBI lineage: Eukaryota > Viridiplantae > Streptophyta > Pinopsida > Cupressales > Taxaceae > Taxus > Taxus chinensis. Next base: position 473,700,933 of record CM034154.1, read on the forward strand.
CCCACTTGCTTATTTTTATGCAACCATGATGGCCTTGTGTGTTTTGCAACATTGTGAATTATGTCCCATGTTTGTAGCCCACTTTTTACGGCTCACTTGTCTTCTTGTGTGTTTACATTACTTTACTTGGTAGCTTACACACTATTTTCATAGATTACACACTACCTTATTTTAGTGCCCCGCCTCGGGACACCAAAAGTCACTAAAAATTTGGTAATTTTTTTTTTTAAAATTTATTATTATTATTTTTAATTAATTAATTTATGAACCATTAACACCAATCCTCTTTTAACCCTAAGAATTAACATTGCCTTATTAAACCAAAATATTTTATTTAATAAATTTATTATAGCCCAAGAAATATTTAATCATCCCAAAGGTAATCCCAACACATTAAATGAATTAATTTATATTAATTTAATTTACCCCCAAGCTAGATAAATACTAACCCAATGACGACTCAAATTGTTTATTCTACTAGGTTTAAACTAAGGTCACCAAATTTAAGTTTACACACCTCTTATTATCTTCACCCCACTTTTATTAGTTTTTCCAAATAACCCTCTTTAAAAAATATTCTCCCATTCCCATGGAGTGAATTTGACTTAAGAGTATGTAGGGTCGCATTTGGACCCTTGGATTAACAAAATATTGACCCTTGATCTCTTCAAACCCTAAGGATTCAGCCCTAAATAAATAAATTGTGCCTTCTTTTCCTTGAATCTAATTACCTTCATTTGTATTTCGTTATGCAAGGAGAAATCTACCCCCAGTTTGGAATCGATGGACCCAAATCAAGTTGTTGTCATCCCTTATTTTATGGATTCCCACTTTAAACTACCCAAAGACCAAAGGTAGCTGAATAATGGATGGATTGTAATGTATTTGGGCCCTAAAAGAATAGAATCTCATTCGACTGATTGGAGGGTGGCGGCGGATCTTAGCAGGGTCAAACTTGTGCCCTGAACAGGGGAGGAGTGTGTGTGGTATTCCACACTCATTGGAAGAGGTAAATGGGACTACTTGTGGGGGAGCAGGCCCATTGAAGAGCTATGGGAGCAGTTGGCGGTGTATGGAAGTACCACGGCCTCTGGAGGGAGGGGAAGTGGTGGAGAGAGGGTGGTCCGTATGGAGAGCAATTGGGGTTTGCGTGCAAGGTTGGAGGATGGTGCGGACTCATAACGTTGGGGCCACAGTTGCGCAGGATGAAATACCCAGGCGTGGAGGGGGGGAGGTGGTGGTGCCTTTGAATGGGTGTGCAGGGAGTGGGGGGGGGGTTACACTGCACACTCACACACACAAATCTATTATATATATATATATATATAATATCTCTTTTTTTTTCTTTATTTTAAAACTATACCATGGCTTTATTTCTTTTTAATACAAGAGCTTTTATTTATTTATTATATATGATTGCGGGTTTTAAAATTTTGAATGGATACAAATATCCTGTGTGTGTGTGTGTGTGATGTGTGTGTGTGTGTGTTATACCCTCCCCCATATACTTACCTATATGTTGTTTTAATCCTCCATTATTCAACACATAAATCACCGACATAGAACATAATATATTTATATTATAATAAGTAAACTATAATATATTATATATTTTACAATATATTTATTTAATACATCTATAGTTTATATTATATTGTATATAACATAATACATAAAATATTTTGTATATATGGAACAGCACATATGAATGAAAGTATCATCTACTATTATACTAAAACAAAATCAGTAGTGTAACTACGTAAAAGTGTAACATGGTTCAAGTAACTGTAAGTCAACTCTAATTTAGTATATCTAATATAACTATATTCTATTATTTTATTATTACTATGTAATACAGTTCACATGCCATGTTAAAGGAAACTAGTTCAATGGTAACAAGTTGTAGTACCCTTTGAGGTATGTTAGACATTGATATCTTAGTATGAAACTCATTATACTCATTTCAAATAATAACCATGTTAAGATGAGTTTCTTGATTAAGTTTAAAAAGGGATTGTAGCTTAAGTATAATTGCAACTTGCAAGAAAGCAAACACATACATATATGGAATGTATCCTTATCAAATAAATGCAAGAAGGACTCATTACATGCTCACATGAGGGAGAATCAAGACTAGTCTAATAAAAATCAATAATCTTACAAGTTTCTCATGGAGAGATACCTAGCAAGAAGGATACTTTCATTCCATTCCAAAGATCAACCCTCAAGCACCAAATTAGGACTAGATTTATCTCTTCCAAAGTTCAATGCTATAGAAATAATTCAGATTTATCAACATGAGAGATATTCAATAAGAAGGAATATCCGTTTTTATTGTAAATAACATACTTTATCAATAAACCAACTTTCTTTTCAAAATGGAGCTTCCATCAATTTCATATTAAATGAGATCATTCATTTCAACTATCTTACAAGATTTCATTTTCGAGGAGCTTGAGATCACATTTGCACGCCATGATACCCAAAGTATTTAAAATACATCAAGAGATCAACTTATTACAAGTCCCTTTTTTTTTCAAGAATGAAGGGAAAGTTCTCAAGCTACCAAAATTACTCAGGTTTACAAGTAAGAGAAAACTCCCACATAAGGATTTTCCATAGCCATAAAGTTAAAATTTCTACAGAATTATGTTCTTACAGGTTGCATTTGAGAGACAACAAAGAAGTAGCCAAGATGATCCAGTAAATCCAACCATATCTTCCAGCTTAAGATCCAACTTTGAGTGTTTTTCAAAGAATCCAACTCTAAGGAGAACAATTTTTTTGTTTAACCACCCAACCTTTAGGCATCATTACATGCCTTTCCAAGGTTGGAAGACATGCTAGCCTCCCCCAAGCCCATGGGAGAGAGGATCTAACTTCCACAACTTTGTGCACAACAATTTAGGGAGAAAAAACCACACATGTTTTCACATACAAGACAAGACCAAACTAACTAAGATAAACACCAAATTTTGCAAAGAAGGAAAAGGAGGAGAAACCATATTCTACCTCCAAAATGGGGAAGAGAAGAAAGAGATCTCCAAGTTCCAAAAGTGTAGTCTAACATTGGTTGCACATAAATAAAAATCTTCACAACCTTCTTATTCCTCTAAAGTTATCAAACCCTCCTTATTTCTCCATCCATTCATAGAAATCCTTCTTGGGAGGATTTTCAAACCCAATGGGTTTCCTCTCCAAGAATGGGGAAGGGGGTTCAAACCATATGAACCACCTTCCCCACCTCAAACCATTTGAGGGGAGTAAAAAAATCCTACATGGCTTGCCCATCAAGCCATGAGGTTTGAGAGGAAAAATCCCTCTCTCTTCCCCCACAAACTCCAAAATCCATCATGGCATATGATGGATGGAGAAAAAAATAAAACAAGTATAATCTAACAAATAACCATACCAGGAGCCCACTAAACAACCACATCCAAATTTGAAAATAAAACAACAAACAAAACAAATAGCCACTAAGATCTAACATAAAACATAAAACATAAAATGAGCTCAAGGAGCCTACCTCCAAAAGCTCTCCAACACTCTAACTTTTCCAAACTTCTTTATCCAAGCAAGCTCTAGCTCTAAGATCATCAATCCAATCCAATGCTCCAAAGGCGTAAAAGCTCCCCCAAAAAAGTCCTCTTCTTTCTCCATGAGGAATAATTTGAAGAGAAGCCAATAAAAATCCTCACAAATGAGTGGGTGACATGTGTCAACCCTCTCTTCCCTCAAGGTCAAATATTCTCAAAATAAAATAGAACAAAGATAAAATAGCTTTTAACCCTCTTCTCCTAAATTACCCAAAATGAAAAACAAAAACAAACTAGTGCAACTTTTTACAAAACACACATACCCATCCACCTTACATGGATGTGACCAAAGGGAGGAAAAATGGGAGGGAAACTCCCTCTATGCCTTGGAATTAAGCCCCCCTACCTATTAGGTAGGGTCCAAGGGCCTATTTTCATGCTAAGGGAACTCCCAAACTAAAAAGGGGTCACTTAAAATGCCTAAAATAGCCAAATTTCGGGTTTGGCACATTTGGGCACAAGTGTAGAGGATGTGGGGCCCACCCAAGGGTTCACATGTGACCCTAATCCCCTCTAATTAAATACACCATTACCCAAACACAAAACTTAATGCAAGTGGGGACCATTAAGTCCCCAAATCAAGTTTACAAAGCAAACTAAACATCCTAAACAAGATTAATATTACAAGACATACTACATTACAAATGAGGGTCACTCATGGTGCCCAAAATAATGAAATCTAATACTAAGGCCTCATACAATAAACACGGTTAGGACTTAGCCCCATGGGCTGCTTGTGTAAAATTGTGTAGCTGACTCCTTGAATCCCACGTTCTCCTGTGACCTGTTACCTGCACACTCATTGCACACATTAAACACACCTGTCTGATACAATGTAAATCAACTACTCAATAAGCGATCGATGAAATCTATACTAGCATACCATCATCTTGAATGAAAATGTGACAACATGCATAATTATACACAATTTACCATGAGTTAGTCATAACTATAAATAAAAGTGACATACATCCATAAAATCCAAACACACAACTAAACTGAGTATCCATCATATATAAATAAGGTCCAAACAACATCATATCAGTTAGTATCTGTAACATCATACGATAATGTGTCAACATAGTAATCAAGTCAAATTGGCACTATATGGCCAAATCTCCATACATGTCTAAGGAGGAAAACCAACATATCATAATGTCCAACATATGTCAGAATCCCTGTTAAGTCATAACTATGGGTTAAGAATTCAACAGGTAATTGAGGCTTGAAAATGTGGGCACTACATCCCCCTCTCCTAAAATTAGACTTCCTCCTAGAAGTCATTGGAAGAGATAGGGATAAGATTTTATGAGGTATCACATCGTAGTGTAAGTCCAACATTAAGCTCATTTTTAAAGGAACTAAAATATTTTGTTTTGTCACAACATGTCTCTTTAAGTGTAACAAGGTCCAAGAACAAGTATATCTCAAATAGCAAAATGTTAACCCAAGTGAATTGTATAAGATGAATTCATTTGCCTCATCATCTAACTTTTCTATAAGGATCCAAATAAGAGTATGTACAACATAAGGTCTAAAATTAAAAGAGGAAATAATGATGGGTGAGCGAAGAGAACAAACATGTTGTTTTAAAAGGAATTAATATTTTTTTGTATATTAGTTGCGTACGAACCCGCTCAAGGGAACTATCCAAGGTGTCACAAATACCACTCGATGAGAGAGAAAATTTTTACAAGTTCCGTGTGGTTTCATCTACTAATCTCATCATTACTCTAAATTTTGAAAAGAAATGGTTCACGAGTCCTTTTTTTTTAAATTGTTCAATTATCTGAATTATTCACTATGGCCAAGGACGAAGATTTGCATAATACCAAACACTGTTAAAGGAGTTTCCTTAATTTGGTCATTATTATTATTATTAATTTTTTTTGGTCACTAAATGATTGTTTAAAAAAAATTTGTGGGTGAAATATATATATATATATATATATATATATATAGTCAACTACTAGGTTAGGATTGGTTTCCTAGTTTGGTTTCCAAAGTTTCATAGCATGTACCATGTTTTCTAGAACATTTCAATTCTGGTCCAAAATTGCTTTAGAAGTCTCATAAACGAAAATTGAATTTATCATTGTTTATAATTTTTACATAAGTCCTCACTATGACAAAGCAATTTTAGAACTTTCTACACCCCATACAAGCCACAATTCTTAATGAAACAACAAACCACAAATTTCTAGTTCAATATGATATAAGAAAAGTCTTACTTAAATTTTATCATTTATTAAATACTATAATCAAAAGAAAACATGAATGAGTTACGCAAAAACAAAATCCATCTAAATAGAATGTTTCCCGAATCTTATTAGCATACTTATGAAAATTACAATATACCACCATGATGGAATGCAACAACTTTTCCGTTCGTACTTTCCTCAAGCATACAAGACATCAACACCCATTTTCCTTTAAGGAAAGGTATAGTCTAAATCTTCTCAAGATATCTGACTTACGCTAACTTTTTCTTAACAATTATTTCATCATAATTTGGCTCATTAGGTCGCAAGAGATGTAAGTATAAAATAAATACACTTATTAACTATGGTTGAATCCATATTACACAAAGAAATTTGAATTATACCACCCTATTCGAGTGGTAATAGAAAATAGAACCATGTTTTAAAGGGGACCCCAAAGCAATTCCAATATATATATTATATATATATATATATATATATATATATATATATTTTAAAACTAGAATTTATATTGATTACAAAGGACGTATCTACCCATGGTAGGTGGAAAGACTAGTTAGTCATTAATATAGTTAGTCCTTGCAATAATGGTTTACATCATTTATCTTATAATAACATACTAAGAGTTCTTCTATGTAAATGAAATATTATAAAAGAGTTTCCTAAGAGTCCAATAACCAAAGGCATATCTGATTTGCGAGATCATCGCAATCATTCAATCATTCATATTAACTTCCTCACCTAAAAATTTAGGGAGAGACAAACAATACCTAAGTTACTTACAAAATCCTAACCATCTAGTGTGTAAACCATATGAATATCACAAGACGAAGATTAGAAAACATCACCTATCCCATTGAGCAATAGTTTTAGGATCACCTCTATTTTAGCTTTTTTAAAAGGGGTAACAAGTTTATCCAACCAACGTTGTTTAATTATATATTAGACGAGTTTTTCCAAATTTCATATAATTACATGTTTCTATTGTTGTTTACAAGGTATATGTACACAATTATGCTTATAGATTTATATATAAATATATATTTTTGTGGCTTACGAAACATTACCTTCACCCTTATTGGACCATAAAAATAGTTCTTTCACAATCAACACCATCGTCATTACAACATAATGCCTAACCAAGAAAGTATTCAACACTAATTCATTTTATTTTATTTCCTTTCTGAGAGAGAGAGAATGAAATATCATTTTTATATTTATTATATATATAAAATTTTTGCATGACCATTGTTCTTCTAAGTCCATCGAATTGAGGTTAGAAAGAAGGTGATTCCCTTATTTCTACACGTAAGTAAAAGCATTATAAACATGATTAACTCAGAACATTTTAAATCAACTTGAGGAGAGTTGAAATCACATGTGTAATTACTAAAGTAAGAAGGTTTTAACCAAGTTACCATGCAACAAAACTTAATAAGTGGTTATGGTATAGAGATAGGTTTATCGAACTCCAAAAGGATTAAGAAAATTAACTAGATCATTTCCGAAGTTAACTCTAAAAGTTATACCAAGAGCTTTGATGAGAATTTGGAGTTATGAAAACTAGATTCGTTTAATAATAGCACCATGCATTCCTACGTCATGTGAAGAGGATAATTTAGCTAAAAACTACCACTTCGAGCAACACCAACGAAAAAGAGAGGCACTATCTTTCTTTCCCTTTATCATTTATTGTTTAGAGAGAAGTTAGCAATTATTTTCATCCAATTATAATTAATTTTAAATCACAATTTTGAAAAGGAAAACAACAAGGTCATAAGATCATTTGCTAAATTTCCTTATAAAAGGGTTATAAAACTAAGATTAGCAACATATACCATAGGAGTAGCAATTATTTTAGATTTCATAGTAGTGGAATATCAAAATGTGGAAGACTATTTTATCACACATGGTGGTTCTATACAAGGTACAATTATTTAGCTTACACCCATACCGAAAGGGTTTCATTCGATCAAAAGAGGTGCCTCTAACATGGCGGTTGTGATTCCTAAGAAACAAAGGATCACTAAACAAGAAGCAACCAACACAACGCCATAAACCTATTCCTTATATCAGGGTAACAATTCTACAATCTTATATTTGACCTACTGCTTATTTACAACACCAACAACTAGCCCTTTTTTGATGTCCAAAAAGATCATCCTAACCAAGGCCGTTAGCATTCAAAAATGATTTGTTGCAAAAAATTTATTTTGGGTCTTAGTATTCAACCTAGAAACACGTAGCTAAAAACAATAACCAAATTGTAACATGTTTCACCCTCCAAAGGTGTCCTAAGAAACCTATTTGTTTATTAAGACCTAATTTTCTTGTTCTATGATCTAGAGAAAATGGCTACAAAAGGAGCCTACCAAAACAATTACCTAACACCCAAATGGTGAAACAAAATTTCCAGTCAATTCTCTATTATACATAGAGTCAATCAAGATGTACAATTCTCAAAACTGGTGAATAGATTTCAATTTGGAAGCACCTTCTCGGAGCCAACTATTAGAGTTTTACTATTGCATTTCAACATATTTTTAGTGAAAATTGGCTACAAAATGGGCCTAGAAAAATAACCGATCCCAACTCAAAAATGAGTTTTAACAACTTGAAACCATTCCCCTATATATAGAGAACCCGACGCAACTTACAAGATGAAAAACTGATGACCAAAACTCTAGATATGGCATACTTTCCGAGGCTAAATAATGTTATTTACAAGTTTGTGTTTTGAACAAAAACGTCTAGAGACCCCCTAAACACACTTGGAAAAAAAACTCTCTATTTATTTTTCTCGAATCTAATTGCTGCAGCACATTGACATGGAGAAATACTACATGTTAGAAGTCAAAAATTTTAAATTTCCTACTAACGCTCTCTAATTTACTGGTTCAAACCGAAACGATTTTGCTTAAATTTAAGTTGTTGTCTCGAACAAAAATGCGATTAAATGAGCTCCAAAAATTATTTTAACTATATGATCAAATAGTTTTAAAATTTGGGTTTAAAGGTTGTTGTGACTACCCATGTCACTAGAGAACAAGATTATCCAAATCGGTCACTACCATGGGGACCAAGGAGCCATTCTGTACGTTGTTTACTAACGACTTTCTCTTAACTTTTACTAGTTGTTTTAAACAAATTAGGTGATCAAAATTTGTGTACCACTTATTGTGTTAGCAACCATAATGCTCCATGCAGTTATTTGAGATATACTTGACCCATGGAACAGTTTAGCGAAAACTTAAAAAAAAAAAATTGTTTTACTTTTAATATTATTAAAACATTAATAACCAGTTAAAAGTTTTACCCAGAGCGTCTGTGTGTGCGAACCTCTGCTCTGATACCAAATGTAATGCCCCACCTCGGGACACCAGAAAATACACCAAAAGTCACTAAAAATTTGGGTAATAATTTTTAATTTTTTAATTTTTTTTAATTAATTAATTAATTAATTTATGATTAACACCAATCCTCTCTTAACCCTAAGAATTAAATTGCCTTATTAAACTAAAATATTTTATTTAATAAATTTATTATAGCCCAAGAAATATTTTATCATCCCAAAGGTAATCCCAACACATTAAATAATTAATTTATTCTACATACTTACCTAAGGACAACCACTAATATTTACTTACCCCATTTGAATAAAAACACCCACACTTAAATACAATTACCCATACTTTCATAATTTTCTCCTAAATAAATTCACACACATTTAAATATATATCTCCTTTAAATAAATTCACCCACAATGAAATATAATTACTCATTCTTAAAAAAATTCATCCTCATTAAATCAATTTACCTGTACTTAAATAAATTCACCCCAAATAAATAAATTTACACACATTGCCATTCTTAAATAAATTCACCCCTCATTAAATATATTTACCCACACCCCCTTTTTAATTTAATTTACCATCCCCACTTTAAATCCCATGACTAAAAGAAAAATGTAGGATTCAACATGGGCCCTATTTTATTAAACTAATATTTTAAAGATCTTATCTTGCCCTAAAATTCTCCCTAACACATCTTTATCAATTTTTATTTGAAGATCTTGAATTTGAGCCACATTTAATGCTTGATTTTTTTTTGTGCAATGGAAAAGCATGTTTGATTTTATGAGAGGAGAGAATGGATCATTATTGTTTCCTTATTGGTGGATTTATTCGTGGATTTATTTTGGGTGATTTTGGAACTCATGTGGAGGAAGTTGTTGGGTATATGAAATACCCACATATGTTTTTGGTGTTGAATAAGACAAAATTGTGATGAGGGGGTACACACACTACACACACACAAATTGGGAAGGGTACAACGATGGTATTTTTTTTTTGGAAGGGAGGACAATAATATGTACAAAGGGATGTATCTATCTACAAGTGGAGGGTGGCATAGGTTTGAGGTGACTGCGGTGTTTTCTTTTGAATGGTGGTGGCTGGTGTGGTGCATGGGGGGGAGGGGTTTTACCCTCCCCATATACTTACCTTTTTGCTTTTTAATCCTCCATTAAAATGCAGTTTATTCACCGCATTTTTTGTTGTAGAAAATTGGATTTGGGATTAATTATATATATATATATATATTATATATATATATATGTACCAATATATAATAGTACTATAGTACTTTATATAATAATATATAAAGTTACAATATATATATGAAGCATATACATTTATAATAAAATATGAATAAATACAAATTATAGGTAAATATAAGAAATATGATAAGTAATTTTATGGAAATGTAATTTAGTTATGTAATATAACTATATTAAATAATGAATTTTATTATTATTACTACACTTGTACACAAGGTAAAGGGACTAGTTTAATGGTAACAAGATGGAGTACACTTACTTCTTGACATATTTCTTTGTTAAATGATTTTACTCATTTATGTAATACAATAAAAGTGTTTAGGTAGAATAGTTCAAAAGAGGAAATGCTTTTTCTTATAATTATAACTATTAATATGAAAGCAAACACATACATATATGATTTCCTTATCAAATAAATAAAAACAACTCATTAAATCTCACATGAAGGGAGAATCAAGACTAGTCCCATTCCATTCAATACTATTACAAGAGTTTACAAGGAGAGATACCTAGCAAGAAGGATAATTTTTTCCATACAATGTTAATCCTAAGCTTCATGTTGGGTTAATTTTATTCTTCAAATGCAATGCTAAATAAATATTTCAGATTTATTTATTTTTCCTTTAAATAAGAAGGAAATTTATATCAAATTTTTTTTTGAATCACAATTTTTTTTCAATAAATCAACTTTCCTTCAAAATGGAGCCCCAACAATTCTTATTAAGAGATTTTTTTTTCCAACTTTCTTACAAGCTTTCATTTTCAAGTAGTTTAAGTTCACATTTGCAAAATATACCCAAATACATAACTACTCAAGAAACCTTATTACAAGATTCTTTGCAAGATTGAAGGGAAATTTCTCAAGCAAAAATGACTCAAGTTTACAAGTAATACCAAATACAAAATAAGGGTTTTACAAGATAAAGGAAAATTTCCACATAGCCATGTTCTTAAGGTTGCAATGAGAGGTAACAATGAAGAACCATGATGACAAGTAACTCCAACTATCTTCCACTTGAGCTCCAACTTCAAAACTTTCAAAGAACCAACACAAGGAGAAAAAACTTGTTTAACCACCCAACCTTTAGGCATCATTACATGCCTTTCCAAGGTTGGAAGACATGCTAGCCTCCCCCAAGCCCATGGGAGAGAGAGCTAGCCTCCACAAACTTTGCACAAGATAAAGGGAGACATAACCACATTATACTTTTCACATCAAGACAATCCAAACACTAAGATGAACCCAAATTTTTGCAAAGAAAGGAAAAGGAGGAGAAACCATATTCTACCTCCAAAATGGGGAAGAGAAGAAAGAGATCTCCAAGTGCCAAAAGTGTAGCCAACATTGGTTGCACATAAATAATAATCTCCACAACATCCTTATTCCTCCAAAGTCATCAAACCCTCCTTATTTCTCCACCCATTCACCAAAATCCTTCTTGGGAGGATTTTCAAACCCAATGGGTTTCCTCTCCAAGAATGGGGAAAGGGGGTTCAAACCATATGAACCACCTTCCCACCTCAAACCATTTGAGGGGAGTAACAAAAATCCTACATGGCTTGCCGATCAAGCCATGAGGTTTGACAGAGAATAATACCTCTCTCTTCCCCAACAAACTATAAAATCCATCATGCCATATGATGGATGGAGAAAAATAAAAATAAAAGCATAATCAACAAATAGCCACACACAAAAAGCTACACACATTTTAAACAAAATAAGACTACTATATAACATAATATAAAACATAAAATGAGCTCAAGGATCTTACCTCCAAAATCTCTCCAACACTAAATTTTCCACTTCTTTATCCAAGCAAGCTCTAGCTCAAAAATCCACAAGTCTTCAAGTAAAAGCTCCCAAAAAAAGTTCTCTTCTTTCCCCATGAGGGAGAATTTGAAGAGAAACCAACAAAAATAATCACAAATGAGGGGGTGACATGTGTCACCTCTCTCTTCCCTCAAGGTAAAATATTCTAAAAATAAAAGAGAGAAAAAATAAAATAGTTTTTAACCCTTTTCTCCCAAATTACCCAAAATGAAAAACAAAACAAACTAGTGCAAATTTTTACAAAACACACATACCCGTCCACCTTACATGGATATGACCAAGGGAGGAAAAATGGGAGGGAAACTCCCTCTATGCCTTGGAATTAAAGCCCTCTACCTATTAGGTAGGAACCAAGGGCCTATTTTATGCTATGGGAACTCCCAAACTAAAAAGGGGTCACTTAAAATGCCTGAAATAGCCAAATTTCGGGTTTGGCACATTTGGGCATAAGTGTAGAGGATATGGGGCCCACCCAAGGTTTCACATGTTACCTTAATCCCCTCTAATTAAATACACCATTACCCAAACACAAAACTTAATGCAAGTGGGGACCATTAAGTCCCCAAATCAAGTTTACAAAGCAACTAAACATCCTAAACAAGATGAATATTACATGGCATACTACATTACAAATGAGGGTCACTCATGGTGCCCAACATAATGAATTCTAATACTAAGGCCTCATACAATAAACATGGTTTAGACTTAGCCTCGTGGGCTACTTGTGTAAAATTTATGTAGTTGGCCTGAATCCCATGTTCTCTTGTGACCTATTACCTGCACACTCATTACACACATTTAACACACCTATCCGATACAATGTAAATCAACTACTCAATAAGCGATCAATGAAATCTATGCTAACATATCATCATCTTGAAATAAAAAATGTGACAACATGCATAATTATACACAATTTATCATGACTTAATCATAACTATAAATAAAAGTGACATACATCCATAAAATCCAAACATGTACCTAAAATGAGTATCCATCATTTATAAATAAGATCCAAACAACATCATATCAGTTAGTATTCGTAACATCATACGATAATGTGTCAACATAGTAATCAGGTCAAATTGGTGCTATATGCCCAAATCTTCATACATGTTTAAGGAGGCAAACCAACATATCATAATGTCCATTATATGTCAGAATCCATGTTAATTCATAACTATGGGTTAAGAATTAAATAGGTAATTGAGGCTTGAAAATGTGGGCATTACACTTATACATGCATGTTTTGTTGTACTAACACTCGTATTTGGATAGCCTTCATATTTGTGCATGCCTTGGTTTCTACCAAGCGCATTCCATTCCCCCGGTTGGGAAATTTTTTAGAGTTCATGTGGTTGGTCCTCTTTTGGGGCCACATTCTCCCATTAGCAACGTTGCATGCACCCCTAAAGAGGGGAGCATAATTTGGGTTTTTACATACTACATAATGCATTTACACCGGTTTAGTTTAGTGCACTTTCTACCCTTGGCATTGTGGGTTACATGCAATGAGCAGATTTAGACCAGTCTATGAACCCCATACACAACAGATTTTATAGGACATGATAGTAATTAGCATTCTAGGAAGCAGTTAAAGGTTGGAGGATACAAGAAATTCCACCCTATAATTCTTCGGCTAGTGGTGTCGTGTCACCCAAAAAACTAGGACGTATAAATTTCTCTTCACACACATTCAGGGAAGTAGTTACAGGTTGGAGGATAGAGTGGAATTCTTCCCTACACTTCTTCGGCCTATGATATCAAATCACCCAAAAAAACCTGATAATACAGGATATCATTTTACACTCTCTTTCTTGACATAGATCAGGTGCACATTTTCCATTTATAGTTTTTCATTTATGTATTTTACATTTACATGATTTTTACATTCATATAAATGCATCTTTTACATTGTGTTTTTACACATACATAAATATTTGACTACTCGATCATTTTCTCCTTGTAGGTCTGACCGTATGAGAAACATGAAGTCAAATGGGGGCAACAATAACAAAAATGAAAACAACAACATTAGCAACAATATTCCACGAAACTACATACCATACTAACCATGAAGGTACATCATACACATCAATAGCTACACATGCGTTTTCACCCTAGGTTCACTATCATCACTTTTTCATTTTTAGTTTCCACACTCCATATTTTTGTCATTCCATGCTTTTTCTAGTCCTTCAATGCGTTTTCTACTATAATATTCATGGACATTAGGTACGCATCTCTATGTACTTTATATTACCAAGCTTTCCACTCACCAATATAAACTGGGGCCAGATGTAGACATAAAATCATGCACATTAGGTATTATTTAGTCTCGGTCTCATACTACTATTTAGAAGGTTTTTGAGTGAAGAAAGTACTAATTAACCCCCATCTTTTGGCTATCTTAATTTGTTTTCTTTCGTTATTCCTAACCTCTTTCACCCATATGCCCAAATATCTTTCATCCTTTTATGTCATTTTAGCTTTGACTAGGGCACTCATGGGTGCCCTTGTCCCACCAGGGGCACACTGATCCTTTTTGAACTTTCTCACCACTTTTTGGGCACTTTCTAGCTATTTTAGGGTTAATTACAAAATTAGATCAAGAGAACCCTATAAATATAAAGTTATGATACCATAATGAGGGAATAAGCACTAGTCACTACTATCATCTACCTAGGGTTGCATTCATCTAAGGAATTTGGAGATCATTTGCATTCACTTAGATCCATCAAAAAAGAAAAGGTTAGTTCATCTACATCACACAAACATAGGAGGGGATTCTATTATATTTCATCCACCATTTTATTACATTTTTACATCTAGTTATTACTCACTACTTCAAAAAGTGTGACTGACACAAGAGCACCTAGGGAATATGAAGCACCCACACACACCAAAACTACATTTGGGTCTGAAATGTAGTGCAACACTCACTTAGTAAGCCCACTTTTGTGGAAGATGAGGTCAGTCTGACCCATTCATTTGCATTATTTTTTTAGGGTTTCGATACTTCTTGTTGTCTCTTACAGATCTTTCTTTCATCTAGGATTATCAGCGATACTTGGTGCAATGTAATTAACCTAATGCGATGCATAGTGAGGGTTTCACACCACCTTCCGAACCTGTGAAATGTAACATTCCCATTTTAAGAATTTAGAAACAAGGGATTTTTTTTGAGTAATGTTCTCTGTTCTAAATACGTAATTTAGAACACACATTCCAAAACAACCATTCTTATAATAGATAACCATATGCAATTTTAATGACTCGATAAACTACTGATCTATTCATTTCATGACTTGGTAAACTACCGATATATTCATGTTTAACACTAAGTATTGAATAATTTTTCTATATACTACGTATACTTGGTTCTCTTACCCTGTTCTGGGTATTAAGTGATCTGTCTAATGAACCTAACTGAATAGTTCTTACCAATATTCATCTGCATCACGATCCTTAGACTAGGTGACATAGGACAACGTAACCAGTAGCTTGCGATACTTTGGCCAAATATTTTTAACATACTGTTCGTATTACTTATTCCTTAACGGAGTCCTTGTACATCCGGAATACATATTTCAACCCCAATCTATTGTTATCTAGAATTTCCTTTGCGGACTTCTGTTAGTCCTCTTGCCCAAGGTTTAGCCCTAGTTCTGGTTAACAACATAGTTTATGATAGGAAGGAGCTCACAAAGACTTAGGATAGATTGGCATACTGGGTTGACCTAGGTCAACCCCGTGTGCCAAGATACCCTGAGTCCTAGAGGGCTACTTCGTATCACAACTACGCTACTACCCAGTCCTGGAGAGAAACTAAGTTCAAGTCCAAAAGTGTGTAGATCTAGACGATCAATGCAGAAGGGTGTTGCCATATGTACACTACAGTGTTGTATCCTCGAGAAGATCCCAATCTTCTCGAATGTATAACCCTGTAGTCAGCGTGTGCCAGAATCCTACAGAACAACCTCGTCAAGATATACATACCCTTAGGAGATTATTAAAATTAAATTAATTTGGATTCTTAAAGGTAGATTTCAACAACCCTGCCCCGACTCTAATCCAAATCTCCCTAAGTTTTTTTGCAAATCAGGCTCCATTAACCCTTTCAGAACTTCCTTAAATTAATATTGATTTTGATGTTTACTAACGTTGGCTAAACAAAAAACCACCAAGAATTAAGGACAACAACCTCTTAAGTTTCATTATATGTAACTTAACTATTCAAGAAAGTGTAACAACCACCGAGGTTGTAACTTAGTAGAATTTATTAAATGAAGTCTAATGATTGTATTCATATCTCCCTTTTTGTTTACTTTTTAATAAGAGAGGACGAGTCTTCCTCTTCATGATTAAGTTAAAGGGTTTAAAACATCCTTTATGTCCCTTACAATTTCATAGTTTTCATTATAAGTTATCACACGTTACCTAAGTAATATGAATTATTTAGATAAGAACATTGATTATCTGCAACTTATTTAGTTGCTTCACATTTAGGGACAATACTCTAATTCCCCTTTTTCCTACTTATCCAAGAACACTCATTAAAACATATAATTAACATGAAGAACATCAACTGAATAGGATTCCATTTCTTTTGCAAAAGTAAAAGATAATTTACATAATCCATGCAAGTAAATTCTCACTCTATATTTCCTTTTCAAAACTTACACATTTAAAACTTATGCATTTCAGACATACTGCATGACAACATCCTTCATTCAAAAAAGAATAAATTTTCTTTTTCAATACAACTTAAGAACAAATCATAATTCTTCTCATGAATCAACTTAGATCAGAAAAGGCATCATATAAGTTTTTGCCTTCTTTTATCACTTAAGAAGTCCATCTGCAACAATTGCTAGCATGGGTCAATTCAATGAACTGAGCATGATAAGCACTAAGCCTTAAAACAAATTGCATTCCACTAATTGTTCTAATAAAAACAACCTTTCTTTAATGAACAACAAGTAATTCATACTCCCACAATATAAGTAATATCAATAAAAAGAAGAGAAATACTAAATAGGTTTAACAAAAAGAAGAACAAAATATAGTCTATAATACCTATCCTATAAATTAAAGTATAATTGATTCCATCAATTATCTTTACCAAAAAACAAACATAACATATCATTGTTTTCAATCTACCAAATATAATACAACTCATATCTTTACTATAAGATACAAAAGTATTTACAACATATTCCCTCTTGGATGTTTCATCTAACATTCAAGTAAAAGCAGAGAAAAAATTCCATTTGCCAAAGTAAATAATCATCAGTAAGGCAGAAACAAGTGTGTATATTGATTTAAACTATTCCTTTAAATGTCCTCTATGTTAAAATTCAGCACTTTAATGTATTCATCAACATAGATCCATATGAAATAAATCCAAGAAGAAGTGATGGATTAATTAGTCAACAACAAGCTACAATTTCTTTCTGCCAACCTATCTTCAATCTTTTATACTTCATTTCAGTCAAATGAAAAGTATATAAGACTAATAAAAATTGATTTCCTTTTCCAATAAGAATAAAGATCAGGAGGTTCCAACAAACGAAATTAACCCAACTGCACTAGAAAAAGAGACCTAACATAAAATGATCCCAATTTATAATCATTTCTTTACAAATTAATAAAACATTTTTATTTCCTCTCCTACATATAGTTTAAGTTCATTCAAGAGTTCCAAGGAAAGAGATCAATGACCATTTCAAAGAAAGAGAATACTAAAAACTTTCTTCCTTTCTATACCTTCCCATTATAATGCATGAATTCTACTTACCATTAGGAACAATGAATCAATGAAACTCATACACGGTCCACGACCAGTAATGATTCACAGAGTATTTCTTTAAAGGCTTTACATTCTTTCATTGGACCAGAATAGCCTCAAAATAAGAAGAAAATATTTTAATATTGTTCTTTCTTAGAACCCTATACTATCAACAATGAAGTTCCATCAAACCTTACCATTAACTTTCCCTTTTTAAACTCTAAGACAAAATAGTGAAGTTCAAACACAGTCACAGTCAATTTTGAATCGCAGTTAACCTTCCAAACTTATCATTCATTCATTGGACTCATCAAGAGACAAGTAATCTAAGTAGATACTACACTCAAAGTTTTCCAATCGATAAGGCAGAAATATCTCGACAGTATTCCAATGTATTATTGAAAGAACTACAGAATGTGATTCCAATTAAAAGGACAACCAACAAGCTGATTCCAATCAAAATCTCTAAGATTTTGTCTAAAAAATTATTAAGCCATGCTTCCCATTTTCTTTTATCCGTATAGTTTGTTCAAAAAGGATTTTGAATTTAGAACCACTCCATCCAGTGATAAACTCCATTTAATTGACAAGATCAACATCTAATTAATAATGCACTCAGTCCAGGACTCAAATTACAAATCTGAACACAAAATACAACACATTCTCCCTAAAAGGGTCAAATCATACAAATGCTTCTAACCAAGTTTGGGTAGTAAAATGTTCCCTCTATGGTTTATAAAATAATCAAAAGATTATAATATTTGAACCAAGACTTTGTTCAGGTTACCTTATAAATTACAACTGCCAAGTAACAAAACAATTATACAGGGATGTATCATAATTTCACAATCACAAATCCCTAAATACACCATCATCGTAGAGCTAGATCGAGTAAGAAGATAATTCTTATAAAATATTTCATTTGACGAACAAGTAACTTCCATTTTCAGTTAAGATCCTTTCAAACCCAGTTTCCCATATTGAATGTAAGATACATAACAAAGTTCAGACCAAACGAATACAAAACATGAAAGTTGGGTTCATAACAAACCTACAATATTAGTTAAATAGCCATAAGAAAATAGTTCACATGTACCCTGCCCAAAGTGGCTTCAAACAATAGTACATTCTATAAAAGATAACAAACAAGTTCCAAATTTAATACTGTTCCAAAAACAATCAAGTTTTCGCTGGATGAAATACAAACTAAACCATATACGGTTTTTCCTGTGCATGCAAGTTTCAATATCACTCAATGTTTTATGCATGGTGATACAAAAACAACAAACCATATACGGGTTTATCCATAGTGCATATAAATTTCAATAGCAGTCAATGTTTTTCACAAGAAGAAATACAAAACCCAAACCATATTCGGGTCTATCCATAGTCCATTAAACTATGGATCAAAATGCATGCTTCACAGACCCAAGAATCTCTATTACAGTTCACTCTACCGAAACAAGTTTCCAAATGAAGCTCCAACTTGCATACAAGATTAATAAGACTGGAGTTCCTTATGAGCTTGAAATCATAAGACACAACGAGTTCTCAAAACAATAACCTCAACAACATAGGCAGAACTTAGAGTTATTTTTAAAAAATCAGCTAATATTTCATTGTTAACAAAAGTGGTCAAACCAGACAACAATTTCCAACAACAAAAGAAGCTAAACAAAGTCACCAACTTTGTTTTTGCATGCATAAATCATTTGTGCAACATAATTTTTCAATAGAACCACATGTATCATGAATTCGAAACCCAGAAGGAAAGTATTACAAAACCCATCAATCAATTTATCAGATTAAGCATGAAATGCATAAAACTCATCAGATCAAAGTTGTTTTAATGAAAACACTTAGAGGAAAGCAAGAGATTTTAACAGTTAGGGCCTATCATGCCTGATAGTGTCACTATAAAATCAAAGAATACTTATGGTTGAGCTTGTTTCTTCTCCTCTTCTCCATAAAAGATAAAACAACAAAATACTTCTTCCACAATGCTTCATATACACTCCAAGAAACAAAAATAGATTTGAAACCTTAAAAATAGCCTTGCAGTGCAGTTTAAACTACGGGTTTGAAAAACCAGAGTGCATGTAGAAAGAAAATCGGAGAGAATGTAAAATGAAACAACCAAACAAAAATCTGTTGGCATGCCTACAAAAGCAGTTTGGGCTCGTGATTTTTTTTTATTAATTGCATTAATTCCATATCTCCCACCCAATCTCCCTTGCCACCACCTACAAATTTTGGCAAGTTACAAATAATAAATAAGGGTGTTACATACTTCCCTCCTAAAATAATCATCATCCCGATGATTGTATCGTTTAAAAATTTACATGAAGGACAGTCAATTCCTTCATTTCTCTTATCCTAAGTCAAATATTTCAAAACCTTATAGTTCCAGAAATCAGTATTAAATAAATTTTTATTCAAATCAAGTAAATATCTGCCCAAAAATGGCTTACTTAATGTCATAAAGGATAAATTCATATAATTTTATCAGTCAACAAATTCAATTCTGTTCAAATAGATATGGAAAAGTAGTTATCATATCCTTTAGATTTTCCCAAGTTGCACTCTCCTTGCTAAAATGGTCCCACTGGGCTTTACATTGACTTATTTCTCTATTTCTTAAATGCAACTGGCAATTTTCTAGCACTCGAATGGGCTTAACCATGATTATTCCCGGGTCTTGGATCTGCAAGGAATTCCAATTAAACACATGTGATAAATCTTAAACGTACTTCTTAAGCAAATAATTATGGAAAACATCATCCATTCATGACGAAGCATGTGGTAGTGCTAAACGATAAGCTACCTGGTTGATTACTTCAACTATTTCAAAAGGTCCCACATAACGTGGTGATAACTTGGCAGCCTTGCCAAAAGTTATGGAACTCTTTTTCAGTTTAACCCAAAGAAAAACCTTTTCTCCAAGTTCAAATTTCCTATCAACCCACTTTAAGTCAGCATAACTCTTTTGCGTATTTGTTGCTTCCTTCAAGTGCTCATGAATCATTTTAACTTGTTGTTCCATTTCCATAAGGATTTCAGGTCCAATTACCTCTCTATCCTCAATGCTATCCCAACTAATAGGGGTTTTGAATTTGCTTCTGTAAAGAACCTCAAAAGGTGTCATCTTAAGAGAAGCATGATATGTATTATTGTATGCAAATTCAACTAATGAAAGGTACTCTTCCCACTTATACTGCTAATCCATTCAATACATCCGTAACATATCCTCCAAAACCTGATTTACTCTTTCAGTCTGTCCATCTATTTCTGGATGATACGCATAAATGAAATTCAATTTAGTTCCTAGAGCTGCGTTAAGCATTTGCCAAAACCTTAACATTATTCTAGGGTCTCTATCAAATATGATTAATTCAGGTAATCCATGTAATCTGAAAATTTTGTGTACAAATCTTTTAGCCAAAACAGGAGAATCATCCTTTATATTCTAGTAGTAAAATGAGCTACTTTTGTTAGTTTATCAACTACTACCAAAATAACATCATGCTTATTTCTTGACATAGGCAATCCTTGTACAAAATCCATGCTTATTACCTACCATTTGAACTTCGGTGTGTTTATACAAGTGCATATACTTGAACTCACGGTGTGATTGGATAACATGGGTACTATCTCCAAGTTGTGGGACTTGCTACTTGAGATAGACCTCCAGAGAAAGCTGGTTCTTGCTCCTAAACTACCTGCCACAATCTACTCTAATGCAGGGGAAACTAACTATTCTAATCTAAATTTCCAAGGGACCAGGGAGAGAGAATGCATAAAATGAAATCCTACACTAAAGCGGTGATACACCAGAAAAGGAGGGTGTGAGAGTAGTCTCCAAATGTGTGAAATACAGAGGCAAAGTGCACACTAGAAGAGGTGATGACAGTTCTCCATAATCTAGCAAAATGCATTCACAACAATATTCCAAGCATACACAATGATAATGAATCCCTGCAAGAACATAATAATAGACACAATATTCTTGTAGAAAGATTAAAGGGGCAAGAAGAATGCAAGAAAACACAGCAGGGGAAGATACATCCACAAACTGATATTTTATTGCTTCATGATATGCACAGTTCAATCTATTACAAGATAAGGGCCTGGATCACCATGCAAGGAGTCCACTACAAGGGCCTGCAGCACATTGGCTTCACAAAGCAATTTTGACAGAGCTTTTATGCAATCAAAAACTACCTCCCTTTACAATGAGCCCAACACTCCAATTTATAGAAAAATGAGAAGGGAAAGAGAAGGGAAAATGGAAATCCCGAAATCTGTCCTTCAACCACCTGTAAGAGGCATTAAATGGAGTAAAATGATTATATATTACTTGCAAAAGGCTCCCCATACTGTCCCAGGTGCTGCAGCAGAGAAAGAATGATGACCATGCCTCTTAATTGCACTCCCAACCACCAAATAAAACACTGTTATGAACCCGGACACGTTTTGTTGAAAATATTAATCAATCTCTCATCAAATCTAGAATTTATTGATTTCTATGCATTGGGATCGGAGCCATGATTCCAACGGTACCAATTTTGTGTGATTTCGTTGAGAAATGCAAAAGTTATGGCCTTCTGAGTGCGGGCAGCTATTTTGGGTCTGGCAGGCATTTTCTGTCATTTGACGGGAATGAGCATTAACTGACTGGAGCCGAATATGTTTCTCTTAATTAAATATATCTACCCTCATTAAAAATAATAAATCCAGTTTTTTGTGGCGTAGAGGACGTCGTGCTCGTTCCAGAAAGTCCAATTTTGTGAAAATCGGAGCTCGGAGTCAAAAGTTATGGCCGTTTGAAGTTTCACGGGTCAAACGTTGACTTTTCTTCTTTGCCTTCGGCCGCTTCGGCTTTTCGCGTCCCACGCGTACCTTTGTCCTGGCTGTCCCGGATGAAAATCTCCTGCTTCGGCCGATTCGGGCTCCCTTGTTCCTATTTGCGGAAAAGACACGTGGCGAGATTCCATTCGCTCTCGGCTCTTTCGGCTTTTCGCGTCCTCCGCGTACTTTTGGCCCGGATGTCCCAACGAAAGTCCTCTGTTTTGGCCGAACTGGACCTTTGGTTCAATTTTTCCTCTGCACGGTTCACTTTTGTCCCAACTGTCCCGGACTACCTGGGACAAATTTCTCTGAACCGCCCGAAATGGACTTGACTTGCGCCAAACCGGCCGATCGCGTCCCGCGCGTACCTTTGTCCCAGCTGTCCCAACTGCGTGAAAACAACACTTAGTCAATTTTTTCCACTTTTCGGCCGGTTCACCTTTTCACGTCCCGCGCGTCCCGACGTCCCAACTGTCCCCTTTACTCTGCAGACTGCCTGGCGGCTTTTTGGCCGATTCGCGCCCAGACGTCCCAACTGTCCCGACTGTTGCGAGGACTAGGACTTAGCCGATTTTTCATGATTTTTTGGCCCAAGCTTGGCTTTTGCAATTTTTTCACATTTTTAAAACTTGCTGGGTTTTCCTCTTGGACAGGAGAGTTAGAAAGAAGCCGAGGGGACCCCAGAAACATGATTTTTTGCCTTGAATCAATATAATTGCTTGGGACTAAAGAATTTGATGCATGTTATCAAAATTACCTTGAGGGGTGAATTTTGGATAACAATTTTGGCGACTCAGCGGGGTCATCTGCCTGCTAGATGAAGAACGGCCAGCTGCTTGTAGCAATCCATTGGGCATGGAGTCTGTTTGATAACCTCTCAGCTGATCTGAAATTTGAAAACCTGTGTCCTTGAGCCATTGAAACATTCGTTGAGCTGGTTTTCCTGTGGCTGCAATTCTTTTCCAGGAGCTTGATGAACTGCAAACATGCACATACTAGAAGCAATAGGACATGTGCACAAGCACTTAGGGAAATAAAAACTACTCTAACAGCAGTACAATGTGCATAAGCACTTAGAGGAATGGAAATTCTAAATTAATATTTACAAGGGTGAAAATCTATCTTTCTAGTAGCAACGTTTGAGATAGATCCCATTGACCGGAATCTGCAATTCTTCACCATCCAACTTAGCCAGTCGGAAAGCATTGCTACCTTTGCATTCAATGATCATGTATGGGCCACTCCAGATGGCATCAAACTTGGAGTGCTTTCCTGGTTTTGCACGATCAGCATCCCACTTCAGTACCAAATCTCCAATTTGCAATATCCTGGCCTTAGCTTTCTTGTCAAAACTCTTTTTGACCAATGCTTTATCCTTTTCTATGGTCTGCATTGCGTGCTCTCTTGTCTCTTCTAATTCCATCAGCTTCTGCATACCTGATTTCCATAGGTTCAAACTCAGCTAGTTCCAACTGTTTCATGAGCTCCAACGCTGGCAACTCAAGTGATATAGGTAGAACTGCTTCTTTCCCGTACACAAGCTTGTATGGAGAGCTTCCTGTAGACCTCTTGGGTGTGATCCTATCAGCCCATAGGGCTGATTTGAGCTTTGCGTGCCAAGTTCTTTGATTTTCATCCAGAGTCCTTCTGATGATTCTTAGTAGGTTCTTGTTTGTAGACTCGGCTTGGCCATTACCTTGAGGGTAATAGTTCGATGAAGTGCTGAGATACACACAATTCTTGACAGCCCATTCAGTGATATTTGTGCCAAGGAATGCCAATGCATTGTCAGATATGATAGTGGCAGGGGCACCAAACCTCGTGACTATCCCTTCATAGAAATCTAAGATATTAGATTCATTTGCCTCCTTGAGTGCCACTGCTTCGGTCCACTTGGTGAAATAATCCGTTGCTGTAAGTATCCACTTGTGGCCTTGACTTGAATTGGGATTGATAACCCCAATGAAGTCCAATCCCCATTGCATGAATGGCTGATTTACTGAAATTGGACGAAGGGGCAGCGCTGCTAACCTTTCTTTCCCTGTGAAGAATGCACATTTCCTGCATTTCTTGACCCATGAGTAGCAATCATTGAACACAGTAGGCCAATAGTAACCAGCTTTCATGATTTTGAGAGCTGTCACTCACGGAGCAAAGTGGCCTCATGCTTCCCCGTCATGGAACTCGTGCAAGATCTTCTCAACTTGACCTGTTCCAATGCATCTTAATAGAACACCATGGATGTCTTTCTTGAACAAGATACCATTAATGAGTACATACGGGATAGCTTGTAATCTAAAGTATCTCCTCTTTGCCTTGCTCACTTCTGGAGGGCACAAGCCTATTTGGAGGTAATGCACCAAGTCTTGAGTCCAACATGGAATGAGTGCATCATCAGCTGGTTGTTCTTGATCATTCTGTAGTAGCAGGACAACATCCTCTTCACCTTTTGAGCCGTCTGGTCGTTTGGAAGCGAGCTGCTCACACAAGCCTTTGCCACGAACTAGCTTGGTCACTTTGATTTCAATATCATATTCCATCACCCGAGTGATCCAACCTGCTCTCTTCTCATTTAAATCCTTGTTTAGGAGGAAGTCCTTGACACCAGCATGAGACACCAGCAGTTGAATCTTATTGTTTGAGACCAAATGTCTGAACTTCTTCAAGCTCCTGATGACAGCAAGGACATGCTTTTCGATGAAAGAATACTTTATTTCGTAATCTTCCAAGGTTTGGCTGAAGAATGCTATGGGCTGTTCTGAACCTTCTCTATTCAGCTGTGTCAAGATAGCTGAGATTGTATCTGATCCTCCAAATGCATACAACATGAAGTCCTTTGAAAAGTCTGGGTTGATAAGAGTTGGAGCTTATGATATTGCATGCTTGATGTTTTCAAAACTCTCTTTGCCTTCTGCTGTCCATTTGAATGCCAGACTCTTCTTCAACATCATTGTTAGAGGCTTCACAAGAGTGGCAAAATTAGGCACAAATCTGCGGACAAAGTTTATCCTTCCTAAGAAGCTTTGAAGAGATTTCTTGTGGTGTGGCAATGGAAGTGTTCGGATGGCTTCAACCCTTTCAGGATCAATTGTTAGCCCTTCCCTAGAGACAATGTGGCCCAACAATTTTCCCTCGTGTGCCAAGAATATACATTTCTTTGGATTCAACGACACTCCGAACCTTCTACACCTCTGAAACACTTGTCTGAGGTGAAAGAGATGGTCTGCTGCATTCTTTGAGAAGACAGTAATATCATCTAGGTATACCAGCACTATATTGTTGATTAAGCCTTTGAATGCCATATCCATAGCTCGCTGAAATGTTGCTCCGGCATTTGACAGTCCAAATGGCATCTTCTTGTAAGCATACGTGCCCCATTTTGTAGTGAAGGCCGTCTTGAATTGATCTTCTTCTTTCACCATTATCTGATTATAGCCTGAATATCCATCTAGCAATGAAAACCTTTCTGAACCAGCTACAACCTGCAATATTTGTTCCATTGATGGAAGCGGATAATGATCTTTGAGTGATGCTCTATTTAGATCGCGAAAGTCCACACACAATCTTATTTCTCCATTTCTCTTTCTTACCGGCACCAAGTTTGCAACCCAACTTGAGTGTTTGATGGGGAAGATGATACTGGCCTCAATGAGCTTGCTTAACTCTTTTCTCATGAGAGGTTCGATATGAGGATTTACTGGCCTTTGCTTTTGCCTGACAGGCTTGGATTCCGGATCCAGCTCAATAGTATGTTGTGCCAACTTTGGGTTGAAACCTCTTAAATCTTTGTAAGTCCAAGCAAAGACATCTGGGAATTCTTGACAAAGCTGAACAAAATTAGATTTCTCTTGTGGAGTACTTACTTTGTCAATTTGCAATGTCTTGCCTTCATCTACTAAGATAGGTTCTGAATCTTCACCCTTTACTTGAATGTTCGCTTTCTCCTTCCGGAACTGATCATTCGGGTTGAAGATTGACTCTAAGGTTATGAGGCCTTTTGGTAATTTGTTAGTTCTCAGCTGCACCACTTGGTCACCATACTGCTGCTCCAGCTTGTCTTGATTCCTGGTGGAGAACTCAGCTTCTTCTTGTAGGAAATTAACAATTTGCTGATCATTCTCGAAGACTTGCCAACTTGTGTTGTTATCCGGAATAGCTGGTCTCACAACCACTTTGATATGAGGCTGAGTTTTCTCACTTTTGATATTTTCTACAACATCAAACGCAGCCCCAATTGCTGCCAGCCTGTCAGCGGCTTCATTCTTTTTTCTTGGGATGGAATTGATGCTAAAAGCTTCAAAATCTTCAATGAGATCCCATACCCGATTTTTGTAGTTCTTCAACAGATCATTTTTGGCAGCATTTTTTCCTTTGACTTGGTTTACGATCAGCTCACTATCACCAAATACTTGTAAATTCTTGATGCATTTCTTCTTTGCCCAGTGCAGTCCATGAATTAAGGCTTCATACTCAGCTGTGTTGTTTGAACAGGAAAACTGGAAACGGAAGGCTGAGTAATACCTTATACCTTGTGGTGAAATGAGCATAGCTCCTCCTCCTGCACCTTGTCTACTCCTTGACCCATCAAAGAACAATTGCCATACTTCATTCTTGTCTTTATGATCTGGCTTGGTGATGCTGGGGAGAGGTTGATTCTCTTCATGTAAACAATAAACTCCTAGCTCAGATTCTTCTATTTCTTGATAAGGATCAAAAGCATGCACCTTGCTTGCCCATTCATCAAGAGTCAAATCTGGGATGCTTCCAACCTTGGTGTCAGCTTCATCAGTGCTTGGATAATCTTCTTGATCAAACGCTGAACAGTTGGTATTGATTTGGCTTGGAGTGTAAGGCTCAATGTGAAAGTTTGTGATAGGTTCAGATCTGATTGTGGCCTTAGTTCCATACCTTGTTCTGAACAACATGTGTGACCAATCCACTGAAAGATAGCCTCCAATTTTAGCAGTGAAGTCTCTTGACAAGCACAATGCAAAGAGTGGTGGCAGGTCTATGACTGACACATCTTGTAACACTATTACGTTGGGACATGCGTGCAGTGTGAGGCTCAAACCTTTGATTACTCCAACCGTTGTCACTGCTGTCCCGTCTAATTGCACTACACCCTTGGAGATGACTTCATATTGAAGCCCTAGCTGATCAGCTATTTGCTTGGGCATCACTGAGCTACTTGCCCCGGAATCAATCATGCAATTATGAGCCAATTGGTTTCCAATGATTAATGAAACATAAAATGGAGGGGGCTTCAACATTTTACCTTGCTGTCCTCCATGATTTCCTTCAGGCTGGGCAGCATTTGTGAGTACCTTCTCTTGCATTTGGACCTGTTGATTTGAAGTTGACCAGTCCTTCATGGCAGCTTGTAGCAAATCTCTTTGTCCTGGGATAGATAGTGATTCCCACATTGATATGTTTACATTTGTCTTCTTCATCTGATCAATGATACTGAATGGAGATGAAGTATCCCTCTGCTGTCCCTTGGCCTGCACATTCATTCCTTGCACATGGGCAGCAACAATTGGCATTTGAGTTGGCCTAGGGGCTGTTTTAGGCAATCCTTGCATGCTTGGGATTGCATTTTGTTTGCCAATAGTTTGTGGAGTGACAGAAGGTCGTGAATTACTTGGGGCTAATGGCTGTTCTTCACCCAAATTTCTCCTCTTTGACCTTGTGTTGGCTGCAACACTTTGAGAGGGTATTTGATTCATACCACAGAAATCTTCAGCCTGCCAATTGACAAGAGTAGTTTCGTTCGGAGATGTTCCTTGCTGAGGTGCTTCTTGCTGCTGATCCTCTTCGTGGCTGGACTCTTGCGACCCACCAATGGTTTGCACCATAAGAGCCTGATTTAATGCACCGTTAAAGCACATTGATTGGTTATGTGGCTGACTACACGGGAAACACCAATCATATTCTTGGGCCATGTTATTTTGGACTGGCACTAATGCTTTAGAAGCAGATACGACATTAGGGTTATAGGGCTGAAATGGTCTATTAGCGGGAGGCCTTACTTGGCTTTGATTTTGATTTGCAGCCTGAGTTGGTGACCTATTTTGTTGGTATGGGGGCCTAGCCTGGTACTGCGCTTGAGGCTGATACGGTCTAGCACTTTGAGCTTGCTGTCTTTTGATAGTAACCAGCTCATTTCCCAAATTTTGCAATTGTTTCATGACCTCTTGGAGTTCATTTGAAGCACTAGAGGATGAAGTAGAAGTCTCATTTGAACTTTGATTTCTAGGGGTGGGAATAGGAGCCAAAGTGGGTGCTTGACTAGTGCTTGGATTTTCTAAGTTTGGATACAAGGGCATGGGAGGCCTAGGAGCCAGTTTACCAGCTTGAATAAGACAGTTTTCGGCTCTAATGGCAATGCTATAAGCAGCAGGTAAGGTTGTGCCTCCCATAGATTGAATTAACATAGAAATATCAGAATTCAAAGCTTTAAGGTAATATAGAAAAGCACCTTCTGCTGTTGGCCTGACTGCCACTGGAATCCTATCCCAAGACCTTTGAAATCTGAAGTTGAAGTCAGTCAGCTGCTCGTTGGGGGCTCTCTTGATAGTTGTCAATTGTTCTAGTAGAGACAAATTGTCTCCCTTTTCCCCAAACTGCTCATGGAGAACTATGCATAACTGATTCCAATTTGTGATAGAACCAGCTCCAAGGCTCCTAAACCATTGCAATGCCTTCCCTTTGAATGAAGATGCCAGCAATTTGACAGCCACATCCATTTCATTTATCTCATGGATTGCACAGACGTTAGCAATGTCTTTGACATGATCACCAGGAGTGGTATGATTTTCTCCAGTGAAAAATGGAATGTTCTTCAATGCTGCAATTGGAACTGGATTCTGTGCATTGAGGGCAAGTGGGCTGCTGCCAGTGAAATTGACAAAGGGATTTAGTGGTTGCGCCATTCTGATTGGCCTGAGAACCCTTGTTGATGCGAGAAAAGGTCTACCAGGTGGAGGTGTAGACAAAGTTCTATTAGGTGGAGACGCAGATCTTTGAGCTCTTCTTCCCCTTCTTTCTCTACCTGGAGATAGGTGTAGATAAACAAACAATCCTTCCTCCCTAGTTCTTGACCTGGTCTGTATTCTTCTCATAAATTTTCCAGGCTTGGACTGCAGAAACCAGCGGATTATGCCTCTTTTGGAGTCGCCAGATGTGTGATTTTAAAGCTCCTTCAAAGCTGGAACTTACAACAAGTGCACATCAATCTTGTTGCAATGAAAGTAAAGACCTCTAAGGTCCCACCGGGCGTGCCAGAACTGTTATCACCGAATCACAGCACCCCTGTGTTTATACAAGTGCATATACTTGAACTCACGGTGTGATTGGATAACATGGGTACTATCTCCAAGTTGTGGGACTTGCTACTTGAGATAGACCTCCAGAGAAAGCTGGTTCTTGCTCCTAAACTACCTGCCACAATCTACTCTAATGCAGGGGAAACTAACTATTCTAATCTAAATTTCCAAGGGACCAGGGAGAGAGAATGCATAAAATGAAATCCTACACTAAAGCGGTGATACACCAGAAAAGGAGGGTGTGAGAGTAGTCTCCAAATGTGTGAAATACAGAGGCAAAGTGCACACTAGAAGAGGTGATGACAGTTCTCCATAATCTAGCAAAATGCATTCACAACAATATTCCAAGCATACACAATGATAATGGATCCCTGCAAGAACATAATAATAGACACAATATTCTTGTAGAAAGATTAAAGGGGCAAGAAGAATGCAAGAAAACACAGCAGGGGAAGATACATCCACAAACTGATATTTTATTGCTTCATGATATGCACAGTTCAATCTATTACAAGATAAGGGCCTGGATCACCATGCAAGGAGTCCACTACAAGGGCCTGCAACACATTGGCTTCACAAAGCAATTTTGACAGAGCTTTGCTATCAAAAACTCCCCCTTTACAATGAGCCCAACACTCCAATTTATAGAAAAATGAGAAGGGAAAGAGAAGGGAAAATGGAAATCCCGAAATCTATCCTTCAACCACCTGTAAGAGGCATTAAATGGAGTAAAATGATTATATATTACTTGCAAAAGGCTCCCCATACTATCCCAGGTGCTGCAGCAGAGAAAGAATGATGACCATGCCTCTTAATTGCACTCCCAACCACCAAATGAAACACTGTTATGAACCCGGCCACATTTTCTAAAAAATCTCAATCAATCTCTCATCAAATCTAGAATTTCTTGATTTTTGTGCATTAGGCTCGGAGCCAAAATTCCAACGGTACTAATTTTGTGTGATTTCATTGAGAAATGCAAAAGTTATGGCCTTCTGAGTGCGGGCAGCTATTTTGGGTCTGGCAGGCGTTTTCTGTCATTTGACGGGAATGAGCATTAACTGACTGGAGCCGAACATGTTTCTCTTATTTAAATATATCTACCCTCATTAAAAATAAGAAATCCAGTTTTTGTGGCGTAGAGGACGTCGTGCTCGTTCCAGAAAGTCCAATTTTGTGAAAATCGGAGCTCGGAGTCAAAAGTTATGGCCGTTTGAAGTTTCACGGGTCAAACGTTGACTTTTCTTCTTTGCCTTCGGCCGCTTCGGCTTTTCGCGTCCCTCGCGTCCTGTGCGTACCTTTGTCCCGGCTGTCCCGGATGAAAATCTCCTGCTTCGGCCGATTCGGGCTTCCTTGTTCCTGTTTGCGGTGAAGACACGTGGCGAGATTCCATTCGCTCTCGGCTCTTTCGGCTTTTCGCGTCCTCCGTGTACTTTTGGCCCGGATGTCCCAGTACGCGTCCTCTGTTTCGGCCGAACCGGCCGGTTCGTCCTCCGCACGTACCTTTGTCCTGGATGTCCCAAACTGACAATTTTTTTCTGGGACAAATTTCTCCGAACCGCCCGAACTCCTACTTGACTTGCGCCAAATCGGCCGGTTCGCGTCCTTCGCGTACTTTTGTCCCAGCTGTCCCAAACTACGCGAAACAAGACTTGGCAATTTTTTCCACTTTCGGCCGGTTCGCCTTTTCGCGTCCCGCGCGTCCTTTCGTCCCAACTTCCCGTCTGGACTGCCTGGCGGCTTTTCGGCCGATTCGCGCCCCAGACGTGTCCCAACTGTCCCAACTGACTGCCTAGGACTAGGACTTAGCCGATTTTCTTCATGATTTTTTCTGGCCCAAGCTTGTTTTTGCAATTTTTTCACATTTTTAAAACTTGCTGGGTTTTCCTCTTGGACAGGAGAGTTAGAAAGAAGCCGAGGGGACCCCAGAAACATGATTTTTTTGCCTTGAATCAATATAATTGCTTGGGACTAAAGAATTCCATAACACTTTTTACTTCATCCTTAAACTAAGTTCTTAGTGTTATAAGAGCAGAAATGTGCTTCCTGTGACTTAGAGATTCAGCCACTCTATTCTCTTTTCCTTTAATGTAACTTATGTCAAAATCATACTGAGAAAAAAACTCTAACCACCTTCATTGTCTTGCATTCAGATTTGGCTAAGTAAAAATGTACTTCAATCCAAGATGATCAGTTTTCAACTCAAATGGTTTACCAAGAAGATAATGCCTCCAAAATTGAAGTGCATGAACTATGGCAGTAAGCTCTAAATCATGTGGAGCATAATTCAACTCATGTAACTTAAGTTTTCTACTTTCATAAGCTATGACATGATCATTTTGTAACAAAATACCTCCAAGACCTTCCCCAGATGCATCCGTTACAACCGTGAAATTTCTATTTGGATAAGGTACAACTAAAATAGGTGCTGAAGTCAATTGAATTTTCAAATTTTTAAAAGTAGTTTCACATTTATATTTCCAAACAAATTTCTTATCCTTTTTCTGTAATGAAGTTATTGGTGCAGCCACCTTAGAAAAATCCTTAACAAATTTTCTATAATAAACTGCAAGGCTCATGAAGCTTCTAACTTCATATACATTCTTAGGTGCATGCCACTCAATTATAGCCAAAATTTTAGAAGGATCTACAGCAATCCCATCTTTACTTATAACATGACTCAAATAGTGAACTTCAGTGTCATAGAAAGAACATTTGGACATCTTACCATATAACCGTCTCTTTCTCAAAATTTCCAAAACTATTTTCAAGTGTTCATGATGCTCCTCCACACTTTTAGAATATATGAGAATGTCTTCCAAGAATACAAGCACAAACTTGTCCAAGTATTCTTGAAAGATATTATTCATTAAGTTCATAAAAGCTGCAGGTGCATTCGTTAATCCAAAGGGTAAAACCATGAATTCATAATGTCCATACCTTGTCCTAAAAGCCATTTTATGAATGTCCTCCTCCTTAATTCGTAATTGATGATATCCAGATCAAAGATCTATCTTAGAATATACCGATGCTCCATGCATCTGATCAAATAGGTCATCAATTCTAGGAAGTGGGTATCTATTCTTGATTGTTGCTTTGTTTAACATCCTGTAATCAATGCACAATCTGAGTGTTCCATCCTTCTTTTTCACAAAGATCACTGGTGCTCCCCAAGGTGAAACACTTGGTCTAATCAAACCTTTAGAAAAGATTTCTTGTAACTGAGCTTTAAGCTCTATTAACTCTGTGGTAGTCATTTGATAAGGTGCTTTAGAAATAGGCTCAGTACCTGGTTTGATTTCAATTGTGAAGTCAAACTCCCTTTTAGGTGGTAATCCCAGTAATTCTTCCAGAAACACGTCACCGTAGTTCTGTAATAGTGGATAAAGTTCCATGAAATCACTTTTTTCTTCCGCAGATTCAGAAATTTTTACTGCATATAAGGTACAGCCCTTATTTTTGGCCTTTTTAAGTTGCATAGATGACAATTTCCTAACAGAAATTTCTCGTTTTACAACCTGAATCTCTTTTGTTTTTTGCAGATCATATAAAAAAATAATATGATTTTCAAAATAGTCTACCTTTGATTTATGTTCTGCTAACCAATTTACACCTATGACTATATCATAAGATCCCAAAGGTACTACATAGAGATCAACTTCTGTGGAAAATCTAGGTAAGTCAAGGATTGCTCCAAAAAGACACATATTAATTGTATAAACGGAATTATTACCATAATGTACAATCCATGATTTATCCATTTTTCTAGCTTTTCTTTTAAGTTTTGAAGCAAGTTTACTAGAAATAAAACATTCAGTAGCTCTGTATCAAAAAGAATAGTTACAGGTATGCCGAATAACTTACTAGGAACTTCAATAGGTGTAACTTGCTTTTCAGCTTGCTTGTCAGCTACTGCAGCATGTATCTTGTGCTACTGATTATGATCATCCTTCTTCAAAGGACATTGATTCACGTAATGATCTTTTCCACAGTTATAACAGCCTCTATTGGTCCCTTTTTGGGCTCATAATTATTTCCATCCTTATAGTTATCATTTTGACCTCCATAGGGTTTTCACCCGTTATTATTATTCCTAATAAAATTGTTCTGTGTATTACCAGTAGTCTTATTCATTGTTGTTTTCTTATTAATATCAGTTGGAAACTTACTTTTGTTACCAAAATTTTTCCATGGTCCTTTCTTAGGTGCAAGAGAAGCTGAAGAAGAGTTTGGAACTTTCTTCCGTACTTCTTCCTTGTGAGCAGAAATAGCCTTTAATTTTTGTTCCTACCTTATGGATTTTTCAACAACCCCTTCCATAGTGGTTGGGTTGTGAACATCTACCTCTCCCCCAATAATGGGATTCAACCCCATGATGAATTTCCGTATCCTAAACTTCTCATCAGTTTGGTACTGAGGTACATACTTGAGTAGTTTCGTAAACCGTTCCCAATTCTGAGTTACAGTTAACTTCCCTTGAGATAAGTTCTGAAATTCAGTCATTTTCTAATCATAATAAAGTTGTGGCAGCCATCGTTGCCTAAAATAACCTTTAAATTGATCCCAAGTGATGTTAGTTTCATCAATGTTTAGCTCAGCCTTCTGGCTATCCCACCATGAAGATGCTTCATGGGAAAGCTGATATGCTCCCCAAATAGCTTTGGTCTCTTCTGAGAAGTTCCTTATTGCAAAGTACTTCTCCATCTCACTGAGCCAATTCTCAGCTCCATCACCTAATGTGGTGCCATCAAACTTAGGTGGACTTATCCTTTTTATATAATTAGTGAGTTCAATAGCTAACCTAGCCTTTTTGTTTTCTGGCTGGTTAGGCACATTAACATTGTTATTATCAACACCCATATTGGGGTTGTCCTTAGGAGGTGACTGATCGTTATTACAAGCTTCTTCCTCCTCCTCATTACCCATCACTTGTTGCTCGAGCACATTCAAATGATCTCTTGTGTCCAATAGGGCAGTAAGGATCTCATCAAGTTTTTGGGTTGTTTCTACTCCTTCCTCAGGTGGAGCATTGTTTCACAATGTTTCCTCTTGTTCTAACCATTTTCTGTTACAAGAAAATTCAAGTTTTTATCAGATTATGGACACAATAGGTCCAAGAGCTGCAACCTTCAGCTCTGATACCAAGATGTAACATTCCCATTTTAAGACTTTAGAAACAAGGGAATTTTTTTTTGAGTAATTTTCTCTATTCTAAATATGTAATTTAGAACACACATTCCAAAACAACCATTCTTATAACAGATAACCATATGCAGCTGTAATGACTCGGTAAACTACCGATCTATTCATTTCATGACTTGGTAAACTACCGATCTATTCATGTTTAACACTAAGTATTGAATACTTTTCTGTATACTACATATACTTGGTTTTCTTACCCTGTTCTGGGTATTGAGTGATCTGTCTAAGGAACCTAACTGAATAGTTCTTACCAATATTCATCTGCATCATGATCCTTAGACTAGGTGACATAGGACAACGGAATCAACATCTTGCGATACTTTGGCGAAAGATTTTTAACATACTATTCATATTACTTATTCCTTGATGGAATACTCATCAATCCGGAATACGTCCTTCACCCCAACTCTATTGTTATCTATAATGTCCCTTACTAACTTTTGTCAGTCCACTTGCCCAAGGTTTAACCCTATTTCTAGTTAACAACATAGTTTATGATAGGAAGGAGCTCACAAAGACTTAGGATAGATTGGCATACTGGGTCGACATAAGTCAACCCCGTGTGCCAAGATACCCTGAGTCCTAGAGGGCTACTTTGTATTGCAACTATGCTATTACCCAATCCTGGAGAGAAACTAAGTTCAAGTCCAAAAGTGTGTAGATCTAGATGATCAATGCAGAAGGGTGTTGCCACATGTCAACTACAGTGTTGTATCCTCGAGAAGATCCTAATCTTCTCGAAGGTACAACCCTACAGTTGGCATGTGCCAACATCCTATAGAAAAGCCTCGTCGAGATATACATACCCCTAGGAGATTATTAAAGTTAAATTAATTTGGATTCTTAAAGGTATATTTAAGCAAGCCTATCCCGACTATAATCCAAATCTCCCTAAGTTCTTTTGCAAATTAGGTTCCATTAACCCTTTCAGAACTTCCTTAAATTAAGATTGCTTTCGATGTTTGCTAACGTTGGCTGAACAAACAACCACCAAGAATTAAGGACAACAACCTCTTAAGTTTCATTAATGTGACTTAACTATTCAAGGAAGTGTAACAACCACCAAGGTTGTAACTTAGTAGACTTTATTAAATGAATTCTAATGATTGTATTCATATCTCCCTTTTTGCTTACTTTTTAATAAGAGAGGAAGAGTCTTCCTCTTCGTGGTTAAGTTCTAGGGTTTAACACACCCTTTATGTCCCTTAGAATTTCATAGTTTTCATTGTAAGTTATCACACGTTACCTTAGTAATATGAATTGTTTAGATAAGAACATTGATTATCTGCAACTTATTTAGTTGCTTCACGTTTAGGGAAAATACTCTAATTCCCTTTTTCCTACTTATCCAAGAACACTCATTGAAACATATAATTAACATGAAGAACATCAACATAAATAGTATTCCATTTCTTTTGTAAAAGTACACGATAATTTACTTAATCCATGCAAGTAAATTCTCATTCTATATTTCCTTTTCAAAACTTACACATTTAAAACTTATGCATTTCAGACATACTACATGAAAACAACCTTCATTCAAAAAAGAATAACTTTTCTTTTTCAATACAACTTAAGAACAAATCATAATTCTTCTCAAGAATCAACTTAGATCAGCCAATGCATCATATAAGTTTTTTCCTTCTTTTATCACTTACGAAGTCCATCTGCAAAAATTGCTAGCACGGGTTAGTTCAATGAACTGAGCATGATAAGCACTAATCCTTAAAACAAAGTGAATTCCACTAATTTTTCCAATAAAAACAACCCTTCTTTAATGAAAAACAAGTAATTCATACTCCCAAAGCATAAGTAATATCAATAAAAAGAAGAGCAATACTAAACAGGATTTAAAAAAAGAAGAACATAATATAATCTATAATACCTGTCCTATAAATTAAAGTATAATTTATTCCATCAATTATCTTTACCAAACAAAAAACATAACATATCATTGTTTTCAATCTACCAAATATAATACAACTCATATCTTTACTATAAGATACAAAAGTATTTACATCATATTCCCTCTTGGATGTTTCATCTAACATTCAAGTAAAAGGACAGAAAACATTGCATATGCCAAAGTAAATAATCATCAGTAAGGCAGAAAAAGGTGTATATAATGATTTAAACTATTCCTTTAAAGGTCCTCTATGTTAAAATTCAACACTTTAAGGTATTCATCAACACAGATCCATATGAAAGAAATCCAAGAAGAAGTGATGGATTAATCAGTCAACAACAAGCTACAATTTCTTTCTGCCAACCTATCTTCAATCTTTTCTACTTCATTTCAGTCAAATGACAAGTATAT
The DNA here is from genome assembly GCA_019776745.2 of Taxus chinensis. NCBI lineage: Eukaryota > Viridiplantae > Streptophyta > Pinopsida > Cupressales > Taxaceae > Taxus > Taxus chinensis. The sequence continues at coordinate 473,738,683 of CM034154.1, forward strand.
AAGACTAATAAACATTGATTTCCTTTTCCAATAAGAATAAAAATTAGGAGGTTCCAACAAACGAACTTAACCCAACTGCACTAGAAAAAGAGACCTAACAGAAAATGATCCCAATTTATAATCATTTCTTTACAACTTAATAAAATTTTTTTACTTCCTCTCCTACATACAGTTTAAGTTCATTCAAGAGTTCCAAGGAAAGAGATCAATGACCATTTCAAAGAAAGAGAATACTAAAAACTTTCTTCCTTTCTATACCTTCCCATTATAATGCATGAATTCTACTTACCATTAGGAACAATGTATCAATGAAACTCATACACGGTCCACGACCAGTAAAGATTCACAGAGTATTTCTTTAAAGGCTTTACATTCTTTCATTGGACCAGAATAACCTCAAGATAAGAAGAAAATATTTTAATATTGTTCTTTCTTAGAACCCTATACTATCAACAGTGAAGTTCCATCAAACCTTAGCATTAACTTTCCCTTTTTAAACTCTAAGACAAAATAGTGAAGTTCAAACACAGCTGCAGTCAAGTTTGAATCATAGTTAACCTTCCAAACTTAGCATTCATTCATTTGACCCATCAAGAGACAAGTACTCTGTGTAGATACTACACTCAAAGTTTTCCAATCGTAAGGAAAAAATATCTCGACAGTAGTCCAATGTATTACTGCAAGAACTACAAAATGAGATTCCAATTAAAAGGATAACCAACAAGCTGATTCCAATCAAAATCTCTAAGAGTTTGTCTAACAACTTACTAAGCCATGCTTCCTATTTTCTTTTATGCGTATAGTTTGGTCAAAAAGGATTTTGAATTTAGAACCACTCCATCTCGTGATAAACTCCATTTAAATGACAAGATTGACATCTAATTAATAATGTGCTCAGTCTAGGACTCAAATTACAAATCTGAACACAAAGTACAACACATTCTCCCTAAAAGGGTCAAATCATACAAATGCTTCTAACCAAGTTCAAGCAACAAAATGTTCCCTCTATGGTTTATAAAATAATCAAAAGATTATAATATCTGACCCAACACTTCATTCAAGTTACCTTATAAATTACAAATGCCAAGTAACAAAACAATTGTATAGGGATGTATCATAATTTCACAATCATAAATCCCTAAATACACCAGCATCGTAGAGCTAGATCGAGTAAGAAGAAACTTCTTATAAAACAGTTCCTTCTATGAACAACTAGCTTCCATTTTCCAATTAGGATTCTTTTAAACCCAGTTTCCCATACTGAATTTAAGATACATAACAGAGTTCAGACCAAACGAATACAAAACATGAAAGTTGGGTTCATAACGAACCTACAATATTAGTTAAATTGTCATAAGGAAATAGTTCACAAGCACCCTGCCAAAAGCGGCTTCAAACAATAGTACATTCTATCGAAGATAACAACACAAGTTCCAAATTCAATATTGTTCCAAAAACAATCATGTTTTCGCAGGATGAAATACAAACTAAGCCATATACAGTTTTTTGTGTGTATGCAATTTTGAATATCAGTCAATGTTTTACACATGGTGATAAAAAAACAACAAACCATATACGGGTTTATTCATAATGCATATGAATTTCTATAATAGTCAATGTTTTTCGCAAGAAGAAATACAAAACCCAAACCATATTCGGGTCTATCCACAGTCCATTAAACTATGGATCAAAACGCATGCTTCACAGACCCAAGAATCTCTGTTACAATTCACTCTACCAAAACAAGTTTCCAATGAAGCTCAAACTTTCATACAAGATTAATAAGACTGGAGTTCCTTACCAGCTTGAAATCACAAGACAGAATGATTTCTCGAAACAATAACCTCAACAACATAGGCAGAAATCAGAGTTCTTTTTAAAAACTCAGCTAATATTTCATTGTCAACAAAAGTGGTCAAACCAGACAACAATTTCCAATAACCAAAGAAGATAAACAGATTCACCAACTTTGTTTTGGCATGCATAGATCATTTGTGCAACATAAGTTTTCAACAAAACCACATGTATCATGGATTCGAAACCCAGAAGGCAAGTATTACAAAACCCATCAATCAATTTATCAGATTAAGCATGAAATGCATAAAACTCATCAGAGCAAAGTTGTTTTAATGAAAACACTTAGAGGAAAGAAAGAGATTTTAAAACTTAGGGCCTATCATGCCTAATAGTGTCACTGTAAAATCAAAGAATACTTATGGTTGAGCTTGCTTCTTCTCCTCTTCTCCATAAAAGATAAAACAACAAAATAATTCTTCCACAATGCTTCATATACACTCCACGAAAAAAAATAGATTTGAAACCTTAAAAATAGCCTTGCAGTGTAGTTTAAACTGCAGGTTTGAAAAACTAGAGTGCATGTAGAAAGAAAATTAGAGAGTATGCAAAATGAAACAACCAAACAAAAATCTGTTGGCATGGCTACAAAAGCGGTTTGGGCTTGTGAATTTTTTTTATTAATTACATTAATTTCATATCTCCCGCCCAATCTCCCTTGCCACCGCCTGCCAAGTTTGGCGAGTTACAAATAAAAAATAACATGTGTTCCCATTTCTAGTGATACTTCCACCTAAGCCTCCGCCAAACCAACTAACCCCTGCCAAAGTTGGTAGTCCCGCATGTCCTTTCATCCTTATCAACAACATTAATACCTTAGGAACCGTTTCCCTATACTTGTGACCCCTTAGGTTGTCCTTCATGCCATTAACTTTGGATAGATTACTGGCTTAGGTTAGATCTTAGGTAGAATTAAAGTTTATACCTTAGGATATAACACTAACAACTAACCCCCAACATAGGTCCTTAGAAATTAGGTTAGATAACTCCACATAGGTAAGTAATCAAAAATACAATAGATTTTAGAAACTAGGTTAGATCACCAAATAACCATGTACTGTTAGGTTCTAGTTTTAATACCTAACAACCCTTCTAACTCGTTAGTACCAATTTAGGTTAGAAACAAAATTGTATCAAGTAACATAGCTTAGGTAGGAAATACTTTCACCTAGCTTAGGATTCCGTAAGTCAATCCTCAATAGTGTCCTGGGTATCCCTTATGCCGTGTATAGGCTGCATGCCTATTTTATCAGCGATGACCTGTCTTAGTCGATCTTCAAAGACCCAAGTCAAACAACCTACCGAATGGAAGTACGTTCACACAGAAATCAAAGTACTTGAAACAACAAAGTTCAGTCCAGCGTGTGCCTTAACTCATGGAATGTAAAATTTACCATTCATTCAACAGAGTAGATTTAGAACATTCCTTGGATCACTGAAATTGATCTAAGGATGAATAAGATAAATAGATAAATTTATAACTCTTAAACCAGATTGCAAATCACCTACCAGAACTGAAAAATGGATTCCTAGAAGTCACTCCAGTTCATTCAAAGGATCTTAAGAGCAGAAAAGACGTATCCATATCAAACATGATTTCCAATAATCAGAAGAACATGTCCTTTTAAGGAAAATCACATATCAACACTTGAATGCAAAGGAGGAAAATAACAACAGTCAAGGGTGTTACATACTTCCCTCCTAAAAATAATCATCATCCCAATGATTGTATCTTTTAAAAATTTACATCGAGAGATTTTAACAGTTAGGGCCTATCATGCCTGATAGTGTCATTGTAAAATCAAAGAAGACTTATTGCTGAGATTGCTTCTTCTCCTCTTGTCCACAAAAGATCAAACAACCAAATAATTCTTCCATAATGCTTCATATACACTCCATGAAACAAAAATAGATTTGAAACCTCCAAAATAGCATTGTAGTGCAGTTTAAACTCCTAGTTCGAAAAACTAGAGTGCATGTAGAAAGAAAATAAGGGAGCATGCAAAAAGAAACAACCAAACAAAAATCCGCTGGCATGCCTACCAAAGTGGTTCAAGCTCGTGAAACAAAGTTCATTAATTACATTAATTCCATATCTCCCACCCAATCTCCCTATCCACCACCTACCAAGTCTGGCGAGTTCTAAATCAAAAATAACATGTGTTTCCATTTCTAGTGATACTGCCACCTAAGCCTCCACCAAACCAACTAACCCCTACCAAAGTTGGCATTCCTTGATGTCCTTTCATCCTTATCAACAACATTAATGCTTTAGGAACCATCACCTTATACTTGTGACCCATTAGGTTCCCCTTCATGCCATTAACTTAGGATAGATTACTAGCTTGGGTTAGATCTTAGGTAGAATTAAAGTTTATACCTTAGGATATAACACTAATCACTAACCCCCAATATAGGTCTTTATCAATTAGGTTAGATAACTCCACATAGGCAAGTAATCAAAAATACAATAGCTTTTAGAAACTAGGTTAGATCACCAAATAACCTTGTAAGTGTTAGGTTCTAGTTTTAATACCTAGATACCCTTCTAACTCGTTAGTACCAATTTAGGTTAGAAACAAAATTATATCAATTAACATAGCTCAGGTAGGAAATACTTTCACCTAGCTCAGGATTCCATAAGTCAATCCTCAATAGGGTCCTAGATATCCCTTATGCTGTGTACATGCTGCATGCCTAGTTTATCAGCAATGACCTATCTTGGTCGATCTTCAAAGACCCAAGTCAAACAACCTACCGAATGGAAGTACGTTCACATAGAAATCAAATTACTTGAAACAACAAAGTTCAGTCCAACGTGTGCCTTAACTCATGGAATGTCAATTTTACCATTCATTCAGTAGAGTAGATTTAGAACATTCCTTGGATCACTGAAATTGATCCAAGGATGAATAAGATAAATAGATAAATTTACAACTCTTAAACCAGGTTGCAAATCACCTACCAGGACTGAAAAATGGATTCTTAGAAGTCATTCCAGTTCAGTCAAAGGATCTTAAGAGTAGAAAAGACGTATCCATATCAAGCATGATTTACAATAATCAGAAGAACATATCCTTATAAGGAAAATCACATATCAACACTTGAATGCGAAGGAGGAAAATAAAAACAGTCAAGGGTGTTACTTAGTTCCAAACCTTTTGCATAGACCATGGTGCCCATTTTGTAGACCAAAGCACCCACATTCACCCCAGTCCCTTTCTAGGTGCTCCAGTCTAGAGAATCAGTCCAGATATGTCCTTTTTAAGACCTCTGCATAGTCGTTCCTACTTCCAAATTATTTTGTTTATTATGTGACACAATCCTGCAAGCTCATAAAATCAACTAATTCACTTATATACTTCTCTTGCATATTAGGGTTTCTACTTTCATTAGATTAGTTACTTGGGCCACTTTCCATACTAGTTTATTGCATTCATTTACTGTATTTACATGCCGCCCAAGATTAGATTAACTACACATATTCCCCATTTTTATTTAATCACATTTTTTCTAGGAAGTTGAATAAGAGATGATTGTGCATCCATATATGAATTTGTAGGCCACTCAAGAGTTTGATGCCCTCTTACTGTAGATTATCTTTCTGTAAAGGAAGTGATGGACCTCTTTTGTAATGAGTACATAGAATATTAATTCCATTAATGTAAAATAAATACATGGAATAATTTTTGAATAATTTAATTTAAGATTACCTCCTGGTATGTAATTAAAAGATATTATTTAAATTCATCTTTTGATTATGTGTAGTCAGAATATCAATGCTTTGCAACTCATAAAAGGCTTCATAGTATAACACAAGTACATAATTTAAACATGAAAATATAGCATTTTCATTGTAAATATTATGAAAAATCATATTTAATCATGCTGGATTTTTATGTACTCCAATCATATTGTTGGATATCTAGATAATCGAGGATGTCGCAATAACCCAAAAGGGAATGTCTCTTGGTCTTCTATGCATGACAATTCTTTCCTAAAAAAATTCTATCATGGCCTATAAAATTGTATGTAATAAACCTTACATAGACAATCACCTCTTTGATTGATTCTGGTTAGTTGTATAAAACCAAAAAACTTAATATTGACATTAAAAAGCACAAAAAACCTTAAAAAAATATTAAGAAAAATATTACCTTTGATATGTAAGCTATAGTGGGACTCAAAATATTTTTTCATGATTAAAGAGAAGATTTTATTGCGACAGGGTTCACATTCACATGTGCCAACTCTCTTAAGTTTTGTATGTCTTTTAGGGATACTCTAAATGAAAATTTCTATGATGGGAGGGTCATGATGAACTTTGACTATAAATTTTTATAGTTGGCTTTGAAGAGAAAATTCAATAATACTATATCAATATCATATTGAGGCATATCAACAAGAACTCAAAAACTACATTTCTCCACCCAACCACGTAATGCATCCCTGAGACTGAGTAGGTTGACGATTTGAGGGCACAAGAAAAATTGTATCTTTGGTTGGGAGATTGTTGATGTGGCTACCATTTTTTTGGGAAGGAAAACTTGTACTTGTAGTTTAGGTAGGTATGGTAGGTACAAGAGCTCATTTTATTTTAAAAAGGAGAGAAATAAAGGTATCTACATATATTTATAGGTCAATGTGGACACATGGAACTAGATGAGTGTGTTGAGTGTCTAGAAAGTATAACCAAATGTAGTTCTTGATAAATGGGTGTGCATGTAACTGACCTATCATGTTGATAGCTGGTCATTTTTTTTACAAATGACCGGTTACATTTACAACTGAATGGTTGTGTTTACATTCAAATGGTAACAAGTGCATCTTGATGGATGTTGATGCAACTAGAAAATTGTAAGCACAACTAGATAACTACAAATCTATATGAATATCTATGTTTAAGATGGGAATCTTCACCGCAACCAAACATTTTGGTCATAGTTATCCATCTACAAGAGTAACCAGGTGTCTATGTTTTATTATAGACAGTCATATGAAATTTTGTATGAGTCAACATCAGTGGTTTTTTTATAGATAAGCATCTATGTCACCAAATTTCCTTACCATTTGTTTCATCAAAACAATTACCTGCACTTCTATACAACTTTTCCAGTTATTCGCCAATCCCAATTTCATAGATTCACCATAAAAAATCCAAGGAGAATTTTGATAAGGGCTTTTAAAATTTTCCCTACCTTGGGAGTGTAACACCCTTAGCAATGCTTATATTCCTCCTTTGAATTTCAAGTGTTGACATGTCATTTTGTTGATAAAGGTGTGTTCTTTTGACTGATGAAGATCATGCTTGAAATGGATAAATCAATTATGCTCTTTGATTGAAGGGCTGGTATGCTGTTGCTTGTAATAATCTATTTCACTCTCTTTGGATAAGCTGCAATCTGGTTTTAAGAGTTGCAACTTACCTTTCGCTATTGGATGCGTCCTTGGATCAATTCAATTGATCCAAGGTATGTTTTAAATCTTCTTATCAAAGCTGAATAAAAAAAATGACATTCATTGATTGTGAGGATTAACGGACTGAACTTGTGTTTATGGAAAATTCTTTATTGTCTTGGAAACAGTGCTTGCATTCAATTTTGTGTTGAGATTGAATCTTCTTGGTCGACCCTTGTAGGGTGCTTATGGCATCAAGGGAAATAGGAACCTTGCTTTCAGATTCTTGAGAAAAATAAATTGTTGTGTACCCTAATAAAAATGGGACTCAGGTAAGTTACCTAACTACTGTTACTATACCCCCTTTATGGGTGAGGAAATTCTAACCTAAGTTAGCTTGTAAGGAAGTGACCTAGGGGGATGCTAAGTTATTTCTAAACCTATAGTTTTTGGTTAAAAAATACATCCTATCTTAGGGTGGTAAACTATTATTGGGGATTATATCCTAAGGTTATTTATTTAAACTAACCTAAGATCTGACCTAAGAAAATTCTATCTATCCTAAACTAATGGGATATGAAAGGGGACCTATAGGCCATTGGCAATGGGAACTAAGTGGTGGTTCTAAATTTTTTTATTGGGATTTGATTTGATTTTGTTTTAATGCATGAAGGTACTATTAGTGTGGCAGGGGTTAGTGAAAGTTAGAGGAATGTATGTGGAGGCATATCTAAGTTTGGAAATGCATTGTGAATTGTAATTAGGTCTAGCCAACTATGAATGGTGATGGCAAGGAAAGATAAGTGAGAAAATTAGTTTCAATGGAATTAATGTGCCTCGGGTTTGGCGAGAAAGCCGTCTTGGAAGGCATGCTAGTGGATTTTTTGGGGTTTGTTTAGCTTTGAATGCTTCACAATTTTCACTCCGCATGGAGCTATCTGGTTCTTCGAACCAGCAGTTTGATCTCCACCTTATGGTTATTTTTGAACTCTCTGAGCTATTTTCGGTTTGAGGAATGTATAAGTGGGATTGTGGAAAAATAATATGGTTGTTTGATCTTTTTTGGAGAATAAGAGGTATTGGAAACTCAGATGGAAGTCTTCTTAGAATCAGTAGAGGCAATATCATGAATGATAGGCTCTACCCATTAAGATTTCATGCTTTCTTCTAAATGATTCATTAAAACAATTCTCCTCACTGGAAATTTTATATTTTCTTGATGTATGTGGTTAGTTACTTAGATGTAAGCTTGGAAAATATGTGAGTTTTGGAATGTGAGTCCTTTTCTATTATTGACAGTTTTTTGAAAACTTCTTTGTTCTGGTTGTTAGAGGTTTGCATGTGATTCTTTTGGAACTCTATAATCTGTACTAGAATCTTTTTTTAACTCTGTAACTTGAACTAGTAGTTCTGTTATTGTATTTAAGCTTGTAGCTTGTATTTGAAGCTTGTTTTCTTGCATTTAAAAATAAGTGAAAAGAGATAGATTATTACTTGTTGGGTTTTGAATTCGTTGTTGGGTTCTAAAATCGTTGTTGGGTTATCACGTTTCAATCTGTACTTAAGCTTGTTGAGCTTGAATTAGAAGCTCCTTGGCCGTTTTGAACTGACAGTATTGTTGGATGGCTTAGTATATTTATTTAAGTTTGTGTTCGCGTAGTTGTAATAGCACTCCATGAATATTCTAAACTTGTATCGAAGTTGTGAATAGTTTTAGCTTTACTAGGATCGAGTGGTTGTTTGGACTATGAAGAATTTATTGAAGTTTTGAACCTTAAAACTTTTATACAGTCCTTATGAATCCTAAATTCATTGTTGAGTTATTGGGTTATGCTCTATACTTAAGCTCTTAATGGAGGTTTTATTCTTCCTTAGAAAAAAATGGAAGGCTTGAACCCGTAATAGGGTGTTTGTGTTTTTCTGAGCTTTTATTAGAGCCATATGATTCTATTTTAAATTTGTATTTGAGCTTAATTTGTTTGAAATTGTGATCTGTGCACAAATTTAATGCAACACAGGTATTCCTTGGTGGGCATTTTGATTATGTAAGGGGAAATTGATGAGTTGTATACTTACAGGTATTTCTTTGAATTGAAAACTTTAGTTTCTTTTAGTACTGTATGATGGAAGGGGTCTTGAGAGTTGTTTGGTTAAAGTTGACCATGTAACTTCTTTGAGACCTCATTTGTTTTGACGATTGAAGGAATGGTTGTTTTACTTCTACCTCTAGACTACACTATGTTTTCAAACTTAACGGGGCATGTGAATTTTAGAATGTATTCTATTCATATTTGCTCTGAGTGTATTCTTGTCTTGTGGGAAATCTTGACTGATTTGTTCTTAGAAATAATTGGAATTGGAACTATGTTCCATTAAGGAACATACGTATCAGTTGTAGAGGTTCATGGAAAGAGTTACTTCTTCCTTTCTATCTTTTAAGTGGAACAAACCCTACATGTTGTATGATTTTTAAGGAACTAGAGAGGTCTATGGTTATCTTGTTCAGATGAGTTGGAAGAAGGTAGGACATGACTTGTCTTATTGAATCACTTAAATATTTACTTTTATCTGAGTAGTGGGTTTTGTTGAATTCTAAGCTCAAACCTATTATTCTGTTTGTAGTCCAAAGATTTTCAATAACACTTATATTGATGTTGATAATGTGAATCTTGCTTGGAAATTCAAACTGCCTTCTCATTAACAGTTTGTTGTTAATGTTTTTAATGGTGATTCCGTCTTCATTGTAGTGACTTCCCAATATTTTTCAATTGGAGGACATTTACTCCACTGTTATACTCTTGTTGAACCACATTGTATTAAAGATAGAGAATTATACTCTCTTGCGAGGGGGCAGTCTACAGTTTGAGAATGTACTGTGATTTTCTTCTTAGAATTGATTTGAATTCAAGCTAGGTGATGAAGATAGGTCTTCCTGGGAAGGTTGCATGTAAATGGAAAGTATGCAGACTTGAATGTGCCTTCGGTTTTTAGTTATCTTTTGAAATTAGCATAAAAATCTCCAAGTTTATAATAGATGATGGATTTCATTTCATATTATAAATGAAATGAAATAAGGTTTGGGGTCCTTGTTGGTTTGAGATCATTTTTCTGCTGAATGATAAGTTTATTGATTGAACTTCTCATTATTCGATTTTCTTCTTTGTCTTTTTGAAGGGATGAAACTTACTAATATCAGCTATGTTGTAACTAATCCTTGCAAATTGGGAAAAGTTAAATGTTTTCTTCTATATTTATGAATTTATGAAATAAAAAAATGTTGAGACTTGTTGACTGATCCAAAAGTAAATTGATAGGATCTATTAAGTCTTGTGGTATAATTTTGAAGTTGTAGATTATAAAATTTTTCCCTTGTTTCTAAAGTCTCAAAATGGGAATGTTACATCTTGGTATCAGAGCTGAAGGTTGTAGCTCTTAGACCTATTGTGTCCATAATATGATGAAACTTAATTTTTCTTATAACAAAAAATGGTTAGAACAAGAGGAAATGTTTCAAATAACCCTCAATCTAAGGAAGGGGCAGCAATTTCCCAGAAACTTGATGAGATCCTTGCTGCCCTGTTGGACACAAGAGATTGTCTGACTGTACTTGAACAACAAGTAATGGGAAATGAGGAGGAAGATGATGTTGATAACAACAAATAGCCACCTCCTGGGGATAATGCCAATGTAGGTGTTGATAATAACAATGCAAACATACTTGTTCAACATGAATACAAAAAGGCTAGGCTGGCAGTTGACCTCACTAATGATATAAAAAGGATAAGTCCAACCAAGTTTGATGGAACCACATTAGGGGATGGAGCTAATAAATGGCTCAACAAAATGGAGAAATACTTTGCAATAAGGAATTTCCCAGAAGAAACAAAGGTGATATGGGGAGCATATCATCTTTCTCACGAAACAACTTCATGGTGGGATAGTCAAAAGGATGAGCTAAATATTGATGAAACTAACATCACCTGAGATAAATTTAAAGGTTATTTTAGGTAAGGTTGGCTACCACAAATTCACTATGATAAAAAAATGACTTAATTTCATAACTTAGTTCAGGGGAAGCTAACTGTAACTGAGTATTGGGAATGATTTACAAAACTCCTTAAGTATGTACCTCAGTACCAAACAGATGAGAAGTTCAGGATACAAAAATTCATCATGGGATTGAATCCTATTATAGGAGGAGAGGTGGATATTCACAGCCCAACCATGATGGATGGGGTTGTTGAAAAGGCCATAAGGCAGGAACAAAAATTAAAGGCAATTTTTGCTCACAAGGAGGAAGTAAGGAAGAAAAATCCCAACTCCTTTTCATCATCTCTTGCACCTAAGAAAGGACCATGGAAGAAATTCAGAATGAAAAGTAAGTTTTCATCTGATACTAAGAAGAAAGAAGCAACAAATAAGTTTTCTGGTAATGCACGGAACAACCTTGCTAAGAACAATAATATCAGACAAAAGTCCTATAGGCATCAGAACGATAACTCTAAGGCTAGAAATAAACCCGAGTATAGGAAGGGACCTATAGGAGGCTATTATAACTATGGAAAATATCATTATGAAAATCAATGTCCTTTAATAAAGGATGATCGTAATTAGCAACACAAGATACATGCTGCAGTAGTTGATAAGCAGGCTGAGAAAAAGGCCATGCCTATAGAAGTTCTGGGTAAGTTATTTGGTTTACCTGTAACTATTCTTTTTGATACCAGAGATATTGAATGTTTTATTTCTAATAAATTAGCAGAAAAATTAATAAGAAAAGCTAGAAACATGGATAAAACATGGACTGTATAGTATGGAAACAATGTTGTTCATACAGTTAGTATGTGTCTTTTTGGAGCAGTCCTTGATTTACCTAACTTTTCCACTGAAGTTGATATTTATGTTACACCTTTGGGGTCTTATGATGTAATCATAGGTGTTAATTGGTTATCTGAACATAAGGCTAAAGTGGATTCTTTTGAAAAACACATTAGTTGTGTAGATGACCTGCAGAAAATAACAGAGATTCAGGGTGTAAAACTTGAAATTTCTATTAGAAAACTGTCAGCTATGCAACTTATAAAGGCCAAAAATAAGGGTTGTACCTTATATGCTGTAAAAATTGTTGAAACAACTGAAGAGCAACGATGTTATGGAACAATATCCTCTGTTATGAGAATTCAGTGACGTATTTCTAGAAGAATTTCCAGGTATTCCACCCTAAAGGGAGTTTGATTTCACGATTGAGATCAAACTTGGAATTGAACCTATTTCTAAAGCACCATATTGAATGACTACTATAGAATTAGTAGAGCTTTAGGCTCAGTTACAAGAAATTTTGTCAAAAGGTTTGATCAAACCAAGTGTTTTTAACCTTGGGGAGCACCTGTAATTTTTGTGAAAAAGAAAGATGGAACACTTAGATTGTGCATTGATTACAGAATGTTAAACAAGGAAAAAAAAAACAAAAGATACCCACTCCCTAGGATTGATGATTTATTTGATCAAATGTGTGGAGCATACGTATATTCTAAAATAGATCTTAGATTTGGATATCATCAATTGTGGATTAAGGATGAGGATATCCATACAACAGCTTTTAGGACAAGGTATGGACATTATGAGTTAACAATTTTACCTTTTGGATTAACAAATGCACCTTTAACATTTATGAGTTTAATGAATAATATCTTTCAAGAATACTTGGACAAATTTTTTCTCGTATTCTTGGACGACATTCTCATACATTCTAAAAGTATTGAGGAACACCATGAACATTTGAAGATAGTTTTGGAAATATTAAGAAAGAGACGTTTATTTGGTAAGTTTTCTAAATGTTCTTTCTATGAGACAAAAGTACACTATTTGGGACATGTAATAAGTAAGAATGGAATTGCTGTAGATCCTTCTAAAATTATAGCTATAACTGAGTGGCCTACACCAAAGAATGTACATGAACTTATAAGCTTCATGGGACTTACTGGCTACTATAGGAAATTTGTAAAAGACTTCTCTAAGGTGGCTACACCAATAAATTCTTTACAGAAGAAGGATAAAGAGTTTTTTTGGAATGAGAAATGTGAAATTACATTCAAAAATTTGAAGGAACAGTTAACTTCAACACCTATTCTTGCAGTACCAGATCCTAATGGAGATTTTATGGTGGTAACTGATGCATCTGGTGAAGGTATAGGAGGTATTTTACTGTAAAATAATCATGTAATAGCTTACAAAATTAGAAAAATTAAGTTACATGAGTTTAATTATGCTCCACATGATTTAGAGCTTGCTTCCATTTTTCATGCATTGTAAGTTTGGAGGCATTACCTGCTTGGTAAACCTTTTGAATTGAAAACTAATCATCTTGGGCTAAAATATATCTTCACTCAGCCAAATCTTAATGCAAGACAATGAAGGTGGTTAGAGTTTTTGTCTCAGTATGATTTTGACATCAATTATATCAAGGGTAAAGAAAATAGAGTGGCTGATGCTCTAAGTCATAAGAAGCACATTTCTACTCTTATAACATTGAAAAATCAATTTAAGGATGAAGTAAAAAGTGTTATGGAATCTGATTCTTATTTTTAGCAAGTAAAGACAACACTTGCTGTAGATTCTAGTGATTCGAGATATAAAGGTTTTCACTTCGATAATGAAGGAATCTTATGATTTGAAAATAGAGTATATGTACCTTCGCTAAATGATTTGAGAAAGAAATTGTTAGTAGAATTTCACAATTCACCTTTTTCTTGACACCCTGGTATTACAAAAATGTTTGCTGATATAAAACAACAATATTTCTGGAAGGGAATGAAAAAGGATGTAATAGAATTTGTGACACATTGCCTTGAATGTCAACGTGTTAAAACATAACATATGCACCTATCTGGTTTGTTGTATCTTCATAGCATACCACAATACAAATGGCAAGTGAAATGCATGGAATTTGTACAAGGGTTTCCTATGTCAAGAAATAAACATGATGTTATCTTGGTAGTTGTGGATAAAATAACAAAGGTAGCACATTTTATCACTGGAAATCTGAAGGATGATTCTCCTGTGTTAGCTAAAATATTTGTACACAAAATTTTCAGATTACATGGAGTACCTGAATTAATCATTTCAGATAGAGATCCTAGAATGATGTCAATATTTTTGCAAATGCTTAATGTAGCTTTAGAAACTAAGCTAAATTTTTGTTCTGCGTATCATCTGAAAACAGACGGACAAACTGAAAGAGTTGATCAAGTTTTTGAGGATATGTTATGAATGTATTGTATGGATCAGCAGTATAGGTGGGAACAGTACCTTCCACTGGTTGAGTTTGCATATAATAATACATATCATGCCTCTCTTAAGATGGCACCTTTTGAAGCATTATACAAAATAAAATGTAGGACCCATGTTAGTTGGGACAACATGGAGGATAGAGAGGTAAATGGACATGAAATCCTTACTGAAATGGAACAACAAGCTAAATTGATTCGTGAACACTTAAAAGAAGTAGTAGATAAACAAAAGAGTTATGCTGATTTGAAGTGGGTAGACAAAAAATTTGAACTTGGTGAGAAAGAATTTATTCGCATCAAATCGAAAAAGAGCTCTATAACTTTTGGCAAGGCTGCCAAGTTATCACCTCGTTATGTGGGACCTTTTGAGATAGTTAAAGTAATCAACCCTGTAACTTACCGCTTAGCATTACCTCCTAATTTATCACGAATGCATGATGTTTTCCATATTTCTTTGCTTAAGAAATACATTTCAGATTTATCACATGTGTTAAATTGGAATTCCTTGCAGGTCTAAGAACTAGGAATAATTGTGGTTAAACCCATACGAGTACTAGAAACTCACCAGTTGCATTTGAGAAACCATGAGATAAGTCAATACAAGGTCCAATGGGACTAGTTTAACGAAGAAAGTGTAACCTGGGAAAACCTGGACGGTATAAAAAATTATTTTCCATATCTATTTGAACATAATTGATTCTATTGACTAATATTTTATTTTTTTTGTGATTTTATCTTTATAATACAATAAGTATGCCAGTTTGGGCATATATATATTCATTTGAATAAACAACTAATTAATGCTGATAATTGGAATTTAAAATTTTGATACTATTGCAAACATATGTTAAGAAAGTGAATAAAAATTAATTATCCTAAATGCAATGATTAAAATGAGGTAATCATCAGGACGATGATTCTTTTTAGGAGGGAAGCATGTAACACCCTCGACAATGGTTATATTCCTTCTTTTCATTTAGAGTGGTGACATGTGATTTTATTGATAAAGGTGTGTTCTTTTGACTGCTGAAGATCATGCTTGAAATGGATAAATCAATTATGCTCTTTGATTGAAGGGCTGGTATGCTGTTTCTTGCAATAATCTATTTCACTCTCTTTGGTTAAGCTACAATCTGGTTTTAAGAGTTGTAACTTACCTTTCTCTATTGGACGTGTCCTTAGATCAATTACATTGATCCAAGGTATGTTTTAAATATTCTTATCAAAATTGAATTAAAAAAACTGACATTCATTGATTGCGAGGCTTAATGGAATGAACTTTTGTTTGTGGAAAATTCTTAATTGTCTTGGAAACAATGCTTGTATTCTATTTTTTTTCGATCTCGACTCTTCTTGGTCAACCTTTGCAGGGAACTTATGGCATCAAGGGAAACATGAACCCTGATTTTAGATTCTTGAGAAAAATAGATTGTTGTGTACCCTAATAAATACAGGACTCAGCTAAGTTACCTAACTACTGTTACTATACCCCCTTTACGAGGGATGACATTCTAACGTAAGTTTTTAGATTGTAAGGAAGTGACTTAGGAGGCTGCTAAGTTATTTCTAAACCTATAGTTTTTGGTTAAAAACTACATCCTATCCTAGGGTGGAAAACTAATTTTAGGGGTTATATCCTATTGTTATTTATTTAAACTAACCTAAGAAAATTCTATCTATCCTAAACTAATAGGATATGAAAGGGGGATCTATGGGCCATTGGCAATGGGAACTAAGTAGTGGTTCCAAAGTTTTTTATTGGGATTTAATTTGATTTGGTTTTAATGCATGAAGGTACTACCGGTGTGGCAAGGGTTAGTGAAAGTTAGAGGAATCTACGTGGATGCATCTCTAAGTTTGGAAATGCATTGTGAATTGCAATTAGGTCTCGCCAACTATGAATGGTGGTGGCAAGGAAATATAAATGAGAAAATTGGTTTTAATGACATTAATTTTGCCTCAGGTTTGGTGAGCAAGCCATCTTGGAAGGCATGCTGGCGGATTTGTTGGGGGTTGTTTAGATTTTCATACTTCACAATTTTCACTCCGCATGGAGTTATCTGGTTCTTTGAACCAGCAGTTTGATCTCCACCTTGTGGTTATTTTTGAACTCTCTGAGCTATTTTCAGTTTGAGGAATGTATAAGTGGGATTTTGGAAAAAGAATATGGTTGTTTGATCTTGCTTGGAGAAGAAGAGGTCTTGGAAACTCGGCTGGAAGTATTCTTCAAATTGGCAGAGGAACTATCAGGCATGATAGGCTCTACCCATTAAGATTTCTTGCTTTCTTCTAAATGATTCATTAAAACAATTCTGCTTAATGGAAATTTTATATTTACTTGATGTATGTGGTTATTTACTTACATGTAAGCTTGGAAACTATGTGGGTTTTGGAATGCAAATCATTTGCTGTTATTGACGGTTTTTGGAAAAATTCTTTGTTTTGGTTGTTAGAGGTTTGCATGTGATTGTTTTGGAACTCTGTAATCTATACTAGAAGCTCTTTTGAACTCTGTAACTTGAACTAGTAGTTCTGTTATTGTATTTAAGCTTGTAGCTTGTATTTGAAGCTTGTTTTCTTGTATTTGAAAATAAGTGAAAAGAGTTGGCTTATTAATTGTTGGGTTCTGAAATCATTGTTGGGTTGTCACGTTTTGATCTGTACTTAAGCTTGTTGAGCTTGAATTAGAAGATCCTTATCCATTTTGAACTGACAGTGTTGTTGGATGGCTTAGTATCTCTGTTTAAGTTTGTGTTCAAGTAGTTGTAATAAAACTCCATGAATATTCTAAAATTGTATTGAAGCCGTGAATGGTTTTAGCTTTACTGGGACCGAGTGGTTGTTTGGAGTGCGCAGAACTTATTGAAGTTTTGAACCTTGAAAATTTTATACAGTTCTTATGAATCATGGATTCATTATTGAGTTGTTGCATTGTGCTCTGTACTTAAGCTTTTAATAGAGGTTTTATTCTTCCTTAGAAAAAAATGGAAGGCTTGATCCCGTAATAGGGTGTTGGTATTTTTTTTAGGTTTTATTAGAGCCATGTGATTCCATTTTAAATTTGTATTTGAGCTTGAGTTGTTTGAACTTGTGATCTGTGCATGAATTTAATGCAACACAGGTATTCCTTGTTGGGAATTTTGATTCTGTAAGGGGAAATTGATGAGTTCTATCTTTACAGGTATTTCTCTAAATTGAAAACTTTAGTTTCTTTTAGTACTGTATGATGGAAGGGGTCTTGTGAGTTGTTTGGTCGAAGGGGTCTTGTTGTGTGTCCATAATCTGATGAAACTTATATTTTTTTGTAACAGAAAATGGTTAGAACAAGAGGAAATGTTACAAATAACCCTCTACCCAATGTAGGAGCATCAACTGCCTAGAAAATCAATGATATCCTTGCTGCCCTATTGGACACAAGAGATCATCTGGCTGTACTTGAACAACAAGTAATGGGCAATGAGGAGGAAGATGATGCTGATAAAAACAATCAGCCACCTCCTGGGGACAATGCCAATGTAGGTGTTGATAATAACAATGTGAACATACCTGTTTAGCCTGAAAAAAAAAGGCTAGGCTGGCAACTGAACTCACTAATGATATAAAAAGGATAATTCCACCCAAGTTTGATGGCACCACATTAGGGGATGGAGCTGAGAATTGGCTTAGTGAAATGGAGAAATACTTTGCAATAAGGAATTTCCCAGAAGAAACAAAGGCGATATGTGGAGCATATCAGCTTTCTCACAAAGCATCTTCATGGTGGGATAGTCAGAAGGTTGAGTTAAATATTGATGAAAATAACATCTCCTGGGGTCAATTTAAAGGTTACTTTAGGTAACGTTGACTACCACAACTTTACTATGATCAGAAAATGACTAAATTTCAAATCTTAGTTCAGGGGAAGCTAACTGTAACTGAGTATTGGGAATGATTTACAAAAATCCTTAAGTATGTACCTCAGTACAAAAAAAATGAGAAGTTCAGGATACGAAAATTCATCATGGGATTAAATCCTGTTATAGGAGGAGAGGTGGATGTTCACAACCCAACCATGATGGAAGGGGTTGTTGAAAAGGCCATAAGGAAGGAACAAAAATTAAAGGAAATTTCTACTCACAAGGAGGAAGTAAGGAAGAAAAATCCCAACTCCTCTTCATCATCTCTTGCACCTAAGAAAGGACCATGGAAGAAATTTGGAATGAAAATTAATTTTTCATCTGATACTAATAAGAAAGCAGCAATAAATAAGTTTGCTAGTAATGCATGGAACAACCTTGCTAAGAACAATAATAATGAACAAAAGTCATATGGGCATCAGAACGATAACTATAAGGCTATAAATAAACCTGAGTCTAGGAAGGGACTTGTAGGAGGCTATTATAACTATGGCAAAGATCATTATGTAAATCAATGTCCTTTAAAAAAGGATGATCATAATTAGCAACACAAGATACATGCTACAGTAGCTGATAAGTAGGCTAAGAAATAGGCCACGCCTATAGAAGTTTCGGGTAAGTTATTTGGTTTACCTGTAACTATTCTTTTTGATACTAGAGATACCGAATGTTTTATTTCTAATAAATTAGCAGCAAAATTAATAAGAAAAGCTGGAAACATGGATAAAACATGGACTGTATAGTATGGAAACAATGTTGTTCATATAGTTAGTATGTGTCTTTTTGGAGAAATCCTTGATTTACCTAAATTTTCCATTGAATTTGATCTTTATGTTGCACCTTTGGGGTCTTATGATGTAATCATAGGTGTTAATTGGTTATCTGAACATAAGGCTAAAGTGGATTGTTTTGAAAAACACATTAGTTGTGTAGATGACCTGCAGAAAACAATAGAGATTCAGGGTGTGAAATGTGAAATTTCTGTTAGAAAATTGTCATCTATGTAACTTTAGATGGCCAAAATAAGGGTTGTATCTTATATGCAGTAAAAATGGCTTAAAAACTGAAGAGAACAGCGATGTTATGGAATGATATCCACTGTTATGAGACTTCAGTGATGTATTTCCAGAAGAATTTCTAGGTCACCATATTGAATGACTACTATAGAATTAGTAGAGCTTAAGGCTCAGTTACAAGAAATTTTTTCTAAAGGTTTGATCAGACCAAGTGTTTCACCTTGGGGAGCACCTGTAATTTTTGTGAAAAAGAAATATGGAACACTTAGATTGTGCATTATTTATAGAATGTTAAACAAGGAAACAATAAAAAATAGATACCCACTCCCTAGGATTGATGATTTATTTGATCAGATGTGTGGAGTATCAGTATATTTTAAGATAGATCTTCGATTTGGATATCAAAAATTGTGGATTAAGGATCAGGATATCCATAAAACAACTTTCGGGACAAGGTATGGACATTATGAGTTTATGGTTTTACCTTTTGGATTAACAAATGCACCTGTAACATTTATGATTTTAATGAATAATATCTTTCTAGAATACTTGGACAAATTTGTGCTCATATTCTTGGATGACATTCTCATATATTCCAAAAGTATTGAGGAACACCATGAACATTTGAAGATAGTTTTGGAAATATTAAGAAAGAGACGATTATTTCATAAGTTGTCTAAATGTTCTTTCTATGACACAAAAGTACACTATTTGGGACATGTAATAAGTAAGAATAGAATTTCTGTAGATCCTTCTAAAATTATAGCTATAACTGAGTGTCCTACACCAAAGAATGTACATGAACTTAGAAGCTTCATGGGACTTGTTGGCTACTATAGGAAATTTGTAAAAGACTTCTCTAAGGTGGTTGCACCAATAAGTTCTTTACATAAGAAGGGTAAATAGTTTTTTTGGAATGAAAAATGTTAAATTGCATTCAAAAATTTGAAGGAATAGTTAACTTCAGCACCTATTCTTGCAGTACTAGATCCTAATGGAGATTTTATGGTGGTAAATGATGCATCTAGTGAAGGTCTAGGAGGTATTTTGCTGTAAAATGGTCATGTAATAGCTTACAAAAGTAGAAAACTTAAGTTACATGAGTTAAATTATGCTAGACATGATTTAGATCTTGCTACCATTGTTCATGCATTGCAAGTTTGGATGCATTACCTGCTTGGTAAACCTGTTGAATTGAAAACTGATTATATTGGGCTAAAATATATCTTTACTCAGCCAAATCTTAATGCAAGACAATGAAGGTGGTTAGATTTTTTGTCTCAATATGATTTTGACATCAATTATATCAAGGGTAAAGAAAATAGAGTGGCTGATGCTCTAAGTCAAAGGAAGCACATTTATGCTCTTATAACATTGAGAACTCAATTTAAGGATGACGTAAAAAGTGCTATGGAATGCGATTCTTATTTTCAACAAGTAAAGACAACACTTGCTGCAGATTCTAGTGATTCGAGATATAAAGGTTTTCACTTCGATAATGAAGGAATCTTATGATTTGAAAACAAAGTATATTTACCTTTGCTAAATGATTTGAGAAAGAAATTGTTAGCAGAATTTCACAATTCACCTTTTTCTGGACATCCCGGTATTACCAAAATGCTTGCTGATATAAAATAACAATATTTCTGGAAGGGAATGAAAAAGGATGTAATAGAATTTGTGACACATTGCCTTGAATGTCAACGTGTTAAAGTGGAACATATGTACCCATCTGGTTCATTGTATCCTCATAGCAAACCCTAATACAAATGGCAAGTGATAAGCATGGAATTTGTACAAGGGTTGCCTATGTTAAGAAATAAACATGATATTATCTTGGTAGTTATGGATAAACTAATAAAGGGAGCACATTTTATCACTAGAAATCTGAAGGATGATTCTCTTGTGTTAGCTAAAAGATTTGTAGATGAAATTTTTAGATTACATGGAGTACCTGAATTAATCATTTTAGATAGAGATCCTAGAATGACGTCAAGATTTTGGCAAACACTTAATGCAACTTTAGGAACTAAGCTAAATTTCATTTTTGTGTATCATCCAAAAACGGACGGATAGACTGAAAGAGTTAATCATGTTTTGGAGGAAATGTTATGAATGTATTGTATGGATCAGCAGTACAGGTGGGAAGAGTACCTTCCACTGGTTGAGTTTGCATATAAGAATACATATCATGCCTCTCTTAAGATGGTACCTTTTGAAGCATTATATAGAAGAAAATGCAGGACCCCTGTTAGTTGGGACAACATAGAGGATAGAGAGGTAATTGGACCTGAAATCCTTATTGAAATGGAACAACAAGTTAAATTGATTCGTGAACGCTTGGAAGAATCAGCAGATAGACAAAAGAGTTATGTTGATTTGAAGTGTGTAGACAAAAAAATTGAACTTGGTGAGATAGTCTTTCTTCAGGTCAAACCAAAAAAGAGTTCTATAACTTTTGGCAAGGTTGCCAAGTTATCACCTCGTTATGTGGGATCTTTTGAGATAGTTGAAGTAATCAGCCCTGTAGCTTACCGCTTAGCATTACCTCTTGATTTATCACGAATGTATGATGCTTTCCATATTTATTTACTTAAGAAATACATTTTAGATTTATCACATGTGTTAAATTGGAATTCCTTGGAGGTCCAAGAACTAGGAATAATTGTGGTTAAACCCATACAAGTACTGGAAACTCGCCACTTGTATTTGAAAAACCATGAGATAAGTTAATACAAGGTCTAATGGGACCAGTTTAATGAAGAAATTGTAACCTGGGAAAACTTGGATGATATAAAGACTACTTTTCCATATCTATTTGAACAAAATTGTTTCTGTTGACTAATAATTTTTTTTTTTCGTTATTTTATCTTTATAATACAATAGGTATGCTAGTTTGGGCAGATATATATTTGTTTGAATAAACAACTAATTAATGCTGATTTATGGAATTTAAAATTTTGATACTGTTGCAAACATATGTTAAGAAAGTGAATAAAAATTGATTAATCTAAATGCAATGATTAAAATGAGGTAATCATCGAGACGATGATTCTTTTTAGGAGGGAAGCATGTAACACCCTCGGTAATGGTTATATTCCTCATTTGCATTTTAAGTGTTTACATATGATTTTCTTGATAAAGGTGTGTTCTTTTGACTACTAAAGATCATGCTTGAAATGGATAAATCAATTATGCTCTTTGATTGAAGGGCTGGTATGTTGTTGCTTGTAATAATATATTTCACTCTCTTTGGATAAGATGCAATCTAGTTTTAAGAGTTGCAACTTACCTTTCACTATTGGAATCATCCTTGGATCAATTCCATTGATCCAAGGTATGTTTTAAATCTTCTTATCAAAAATGAATTAAAAAACTAACATTCATTGATTGTGAGGCTTAACAGACTAAACTTATGTTTGTGGCAAATTCTTTATTGTCTCGGAAATAGTGCTTGCATTCTGTTTTGTGTTGAGCTCGGCTCTTCTTGGTCGACCCTTGCAGGGTGCTTATGGCGTAAAGGAAAATAGGAACCCTACTTTCAGATTCTTGAGAAAAATAGATTGTTGTGTACCTTAATAAATATGGGACTCAGGTAAGTTACCAAACTACTGCTACTATACCCCCTTTTCAAGGGATGACATTCTAACATAAGTTTTTAGCTTGTAAGGAAGTGAACTAGGGGGATGCTAAGTTATTTCTAAACCTATAGTTTTTGGTTAAAAACTACATCCTAACCTAGGGTGGAAAAATATTGTTGGGGGTTATATCCTAAGGTTATTTATTTAAACTAACCTAAGATCTAACCTAAGAAAATTCTATCTATCCTAAACTAATGGGATATGAAAGGGGACCTATGGGCCATTGACAATGGGAACTAAGTAGCGGTTCCAAATTTTTTTATTGGGATTTGATTTGATTTGGTTTTAATGCATGAAGGTACTGCCAGTGTCGTAGGGGTTAGTGAAAGTTAGAGGAATATACGTGGAGGAATCTCTAAGTTTGGAAATGCATTGTGAATTTTAATTATGTCTCACCAACTATGAATAGAGGTGGCAAGGAAAGATAAGCGAGAAAATTGGTTTTAATGGCATTAATGTGCCTCGGTTTTGGTGAGCAAGCCATCTTGGAAGGAATGCTAGTGGATTCATTGGGGAATGTTTAGCTTTGCATGCTTCACAATTTTTACTCTGGATGGAGCTATCTGGTTTGTTGAACCAGCTATTTGATCTCCACCTTGTGGTTATTTTTGAACTCTCTGAGCTATTTTCAGTTCGAGGAATGTATAAGTGGGATTGTGGAAAAAGAATATGGTTGTTTGATCTTTCTTGGATAAGAAGAGGTCTTGGAAACTCGATTGGAAGTATTCTTTGAATCGGCAGAGGCACTATCAGGAATTATAGGCTCTACCCATTAATATTTCTTGCTTTCTTCTAAATGATTCATTAAAATAATTCTGATCACTGGAAATTTTATATTTACTTCATGTATGTGGTTATTTACTTGCATGTAAGCTTGGAAAATATGTGGGTTTTTGAATATGAATCCTTTGCTGTTATTGATAGTTTTTGGAAAAATTCTTTGTTTTGGTTGTTAGAGGTTTGCATGTGATTGTTATGGAATTCTGTAATCTATACTAGAAGCTCTTTTGAACTCTATAACTTGAACTAGTAGTTATGTTATTGTATTTAAGTTTGTAGCTTGTATTCAAAGCTTGTTTTCTTGCATTTGAAAATAAGTGAAAAGAGTTGGCTTATTACTTTTTGGGTTCTGAATTCGTTGTTGGGTTCTAAAATCATTGTTAGGTTGTTGCATTTTGATATGTACTTATGATTGTTGAGCTTGAATTAGAAGCTCCTTGGCCATTTTGAACTAACAGTATTGTTGGATGGCTTAGTATCTCTATTTAAGTTTGTGTTCGGGTAGTTGTAATAACACTCCATGCATATTCTAAACTTGTATCGAAGCAGTGAATTGTTTTAGCTTTACTGGGACCGAGTGGTTGTTTGGACTATGCAGAACTTATTGAAGTTTTGAACATTGGAACTTTTATACAGTCCTTATGAATCCTGGATTCATTGTTGGGTTGTTGCGTTGTGCTCTATACTTAAGCTCTTAACGGAGGTTTTATTCTTCCTTAGAAAAAAAAGGAAGCCTTGAACCCGTAATAGGGTGTTGGCATTTTCTGAGCTTTTATGAGAGCCATGTGATTTCATTTTAAATTCATATTTGAGCTTGATTTGTTTGAACTTGTGATCTATGCACGAATTTAATGCAACACAGTTATTCCTTATTGGGAATTTTTATTCTGTAAGGGGAAATTGATGAGTTGTATACTTACAGGTATTTCTTTGAATTGAAAACTTCAGTTTCTTTTAGTACTATATGATGGAAGGGGTCTTGTGAGTTGTTTGGTCGAAGTTGACCATGTAACTTCTTTGAGACCTCCTTTGTTTTGATGATTGAAGGAATGGTTGTTTTACTTCTACCTCTAGACTACACTATTTTTTCAAACTTAACAGGGTGTGTGAATTTTAGAGTGTATTCTATTCATATATGCTCTGAGTGTATTCTTGTCTTGTGGGAAATCTTGACTAATTTATTCTTAGAAATAATTGGAACTAGAACTATGTTCCATTAAGGAACAGACGTATCAGTTGTAGAGGTTCATGGAAAGAGTTACTTTTTCCTTTTTGTCTTTTAAGTGGAACAAACCCTACCTGTCGTATGATTTTTAAGGAACTAGAGAGGTATGTGGTTATCTTGATCAGATGAGTTGGAAGAAGGTAGGACATGACTTGTTATATCGAATCACTTAAATAAGTACTTCCATCTGAGTAGTGGATTTTTTTGAATGCTAAGTTCAAACCTATTATTTTTTTTGTAGTCCGAAAAGTTATAGTACCACTTATATTGATGTTGACAATGTGAATCTTGTTTGGAAATTCAAATTGCCTTCGCATTAACAGTTTGTTGTTAATGTTTGTAATGGTGATTCAGTCTTCATTGTAGTGACTTCCTAATATTTTTTGATTGGAGGAATTTTAATCGACTGTTATACTCTTGTTGAACCACCTTGTATTAAAGAAAGAGAATTATACTCTCTTGGGAGGGGGCAGTCTACAGTTTGAAACTGTACTGTGTTTTTCTTCTTAGAATTGACTTGAATTTGAGCTAGGTGATGAGTATATGTATTCATTGGAAGGTTGCATGAAAATGGGAATTATGCGGACTTGATTGTGCCTTTGGTTTTTAGTTCTATTTGGAAATTATCATAAAAATATCCAAGTTTATAATAGATGACGGATTTCATTTCATATTATAAATAAAATGAAATAAGGTTTGGGGTCCTTGTTGGTTTGAGATCCTTTTTTTGCTAACTGATAAGTTTGCTGATTGAACTTCTCATTATTCACTTCTCTTCTTTGTCTATATTGAGGGATGCAACTTACTAATATCAGTTATGTTGTAACTAACCCTTGCAGATTGGGAAAAGTTAAATGTGTTATTCTATCTTTACGAATTTATGAAATAAATAAATGTTGAGACTTATTGATTGATTCAAAAATAAATTGATAGGATCTATTAAGTCTTGTGGTATAATTTTGAATTTGCAGATTATAAAATGTTCCTTTCTTAAAAGTAAATACAGATTTCTTAATTGTACTTCTTACTTGATGTTAATACTTATGATTGCTTGCATGATGTTTTACAATTGATTCATGAAAGCAAAGTTTTTTAATGAAGCAATTAGTGGAATGTACTTTACTTTAATGCTTAGTGATTATCATGCTCAGTTCATTAAATGACCCGTGCTAGCAATTTTGTAGATGGACATCATAAGTGATTAAATAAGACATGAAATTTCATGTTGTATTGGGTTATTTGATTTTGAACCTTATGTAAAGAGTTTCGATTCATTATTTAATTATATTGAAAAAGAATAATTGTTTTCTTTTTGGATTGTAGGATGTTTGTCATCCAACATGTTTGAAATACTTAGTCTTGTAAATGAAAAAGTTTTAAATGAGGAATTTGAATGTTGGAGATTTAATTGTATTGGTTGTGTAATCTATCTTATATTTATGAAGAAGATGGAATTTCTATCTTGACAACATTATTCATATCTATTATATGTATAATTCAGATAAACTTGATAAGTTAGATAAAAAAGGGAATTAGTTTAATCTCCCTTAATAAGATGCAACTTGTTAAGTTGCATAAGTTATCAATCTTATCTATACAATTCTAATGTAGTATTTAAATGTGTAATGAATATGTGATGGAACGTTAGGGTTTGTGAAAGATAAGAAGGGTTGACAAACCCTAACACTTAATCAAATAGAGGAAGGTTCTTCCTCACTAAATGAAACATAACCCAAAGAAGGGTGCCATGATCGTTCAATGTAGACTTCATTTCTTACAAAGTATACCTTGGTTGAACCTATTTGGTTGCTACACCTTCTTTGAATGATTAAGATGTATGTAATGGAACTTATGATATTGCTGTCCTATTTTGGTTAACTATTGTTAAAATAAATAAACGAATGTGAAAAGTAGTCATGAGTTAAAGGAAGTTATTTAATGCTTAATTGATTGAAGTATAGAATAAGGACTTAAGGAGTGTTTGATTAGGGTTTAGCATAGACGCTGTAATATGTTTTATAATCAAAATTAATTTAACATTAGTAACCTCCTTGGGGTATGTACATCATGACGAGGAAGTTTTTATAGGATGCTAGCACATGCCAAATGCAAGGTTATACCTTCAAGAAGACTTGGGTCTTCTTGAGGATACAACGTTGTAGTTGACATGTGGCAATACCCTTCTACATTGATCATCTAGATCTACACACAATAAGGACTTGAACCTAGTTTTTCTCTAGGTCAAGTTAGTAACATGTTTAGGATAGGGAGTAACTTTCTATAACTCAGGGTACTTTGGCACATCTAGTTGACATAGGTCAACCGAGTATTCCCTTTTAACCTAAGTCATCGAAAGTGTCTTCCTATAATAAGACTATGTTCCTAACCTAGGCTAGGGTTAAACCTTGGACAAGTAGACTGACAGTAATCAATAAAGACCATTCATGCTAACAGAGGAGTGAGGTGAAGGATGTATTCCAAAATGACAAGTATGCCATCTAGGAATAACGACATACACAGTATGTTGTAAATATTTGGCCAAAGTATCGCAAGCTGCTAGGTGCGATGTCCTATGTCACCTAGTTTAAAGCCATGTGATACTAGATGAATATTCGTAATAAATATTTAGGTATGTTCTTTAAACAAGATCACTCAGTATCTGAATTAAGGTGAATACCAAGTATACGATAAGTATTCAATACTTAAAGTGAAACATGAATAAATTGGTAGGTAATTGAGTCATGGAATGAATAGATCAGTGTATCACCGAGTCATTTACAACTGCATATGGTTATCTGTTATGAGATTGATTGGCATTAAATGTGTGTTCTAAATAAAGTTTTATTTAGAATAGAACATTATGTAATTTTTTCCCCTTGTTTCTAAAGTCTCAAAATGGGAATGTTACAGGAAGTTAACGTGCCAATGGTTCCTTCATGCAAGTATCTATAACCTCTCTTATTCCTTTAATTTCATTTTATATTTGGATATTATGGATGTGGTCATGTATATACTAGGATAAGGTAGCATATTCTTTTGTATTGCATTATTTTTAATCGATTCTTAATTTTACAACCTTGTACAACCCTTAATCTTGATTTTCAATCTCTTAGAATTATTTTGTAATTCTTGTGAGTATTTTTTGACAACCTCTTAGACCTCTTATCTCATTACTACTATGATTACAATCATATTCACAACCTTATTATCATCATTTTATGATTAAGAGATAGTTAGATGCCACTACACTATACTACATATTGGAACCCTATATTTGTTTTAAAGTTTGGAGTAAAGCATTCTAAACTCCACATCTAAATCATTTTAAAATCTAAGTGTACATATTTTTTGTAACCCTCTTTGTTGTCCTAGTCTAGAATACCCCATATAAAGAGACAAAATGAATTGTTACTGGGCCACTCTTAAATTTCATACACGCTGGCAAGCCTGAAATGAATCTTACCAAATCTTCCATTTAAGTTGTGTTATCCCAATTTCACCCTTGGGTAAAATTGGTCAAACATGCCCCGTACAGAAAAAAACCTAAGGGTCGGCTCTATCCTGAGAATTCACATTCAAATCTAACAATCGGGTAACAGAGGGACTCTATAATGGAGGAGCAGGGTCTACAAAGGATCAAACGATGCTAAAAGGAACCCAAAGATTAACAGGAAAGAAAATAGGAAAATGCTTGAGGTTTTCAAACTTATCCGCATACGATTCGACTCGGGGCCAAATAACAAACTCACAGAAGGTGCCATGTGTCAGCTCGATGTATTTCTAAAAGATGCATCCAAAGAGAAGCCCATAAATGAGCATGAAGCTTCCACATATCCCAACTCCAAAAGGAGACAGTCGGTAGTTAAAACATCTCATGTCAGTAGAATCCTCCACATGTCTCATCGATGCAACACCAAGGCTAGGTCCAAAGGCAGAAACTCAAACACGCGCTAGCTCTCCATGTGCCTAGGGTCCAACAAAGTCAAAAAATGGTACAGAGTGGGAAAAAAATGACTATGTATAGAGGACCAGAGGAGGGTGCCATGTGTTGCATCAACGTAAATTCAAAGGTGCAACCCAAAGCAAAGAATTAGATGAGCGTGGGCCTTCGACACGTCCTAGGACCAAAAAGGGAGCAAACTCGAATTAGATAAGTACAAAAAGTAAGTGAAAGCCTCCATGTGCCTCATTAGTGTAATTTCAAAAAAAAAAAATCTGGAGGAAACCCTGAAACAAGAGCAGGTTCACCACATGTCCAAAGACCAAAAAGGTAGAAGCAGTCACCGAATTGACTAAGTATAGAAGGGCTAGTGGACAGAGCCATGTGTCAGCCTGACGTAACTCTAAAGGTTAAAACTTAAAGGGTAGACTCAAATGTGCATTGAGCCTCCACGTGTCTAGGGTCAGACTTATGGTCCCGCCAAGAAAAAAAGGGACTTAACTAAAACACAAATATAAAGGGAAAAGCCACAGAAGCCACCATGTGTCTCTTTGGCATAGTTTCAAGACGCGGCCCAAAAGGCAGTACCCAAACGAGTGCCAACCTGCCACATGTATCAGAGTCCAAAAAGGTAAGGTCAGCCATTGAAAAGTACAAGAGTCTGCGGAGGCCTCCATATGTCTTGACCAAACAGCTTCACAAGTACGAAGCCTCCACATGTCTCGGGTTAGACAAAGTGTCTCTGCCAATGGGAGGGACTCAAGAAAAACATAAAGGAACACAGAGGAGCCCGTAGAAGCCACCATGTGTTAGTATGACGCATTTTCAGAAGAAAAAGGTAGGGGCCAAATCTTCAAGGTACGCGAGGCTACCACGTGGGCTTGGTACGGATAAACTCTTTTAAATATTATGCGCTCGCAACCTTGATCTTTAGATGACCATATCTTTTGACTGGAAGCTCAAATTTTGGTAGGAGAAGAATTTTTAGAAAGATCTCAACCTCATCTATGCCATAAAAGACTGAAAATTTAATTTTAATGAGGTTAGGTGGGTGAAAAAATGGAAAACGTCTTTCAAGACATTAATGAAGAATATGATTGCTTCAGCTACCAAATCAGATTTGATCTGATCCACTATTTTTCCTTCTTCAACATGCTAGACAGACATAATAGGCATACTTGAAATATTTGTGGTGGATTCACGGTGGACATTAATGGTTGGTGGTTGGACTTTAGGAACAGAGTTGAGTTTCTCTTCTTTCTCTCTAGTTTTCATCATCTATATATTGTAAGCACTTCTCATTTGAGAGGGAGAGACATTCTAGGATGTGGGAAAACTCTGTCAAAGTTATTTCTCAACTCCATTTTAGCTGTAAGCCTTCTCCTATGTTTGGAAAGCGTATTTGTGCCTCTAAGCACCCATGTAATAGTTTATGCACCTTATAGAGCAATAAAATCTTGTTTTATGGCATCTTTCAACCCTTGGCATTGTTTTGTTGTTTCTCTGTGCCTCTCTATCTCGTGTTTTCTCCTTGTGTATGTATTTCATGTTTGCAGGTGTAAGATGTTGTTCGTCATGGAGTTTTGATGGTAGATTTGGATTTGAGTCTATGTCACTTCTGTCTGACCTTCCTTAGTCCCCTTTTCCTTGTTTCATTCTCCCACAATAGTGTATCTTGAAACTTACTTTTCTAGTGTATCACCACTTAGTGTAGGCTCTCTTTCACCCTATATCTCTCTCTCTCTCTCTCTCTCTCTCTTTGTCTCCTTGGAATGGTTAGATTAGGTTAGATTAGTTTCTTCCTGCACTGGAGTAGCTTGTGGTAGGTAGATTAGGAAGTAGGAACCAACCTTCTCTGGAGGTCCATCTCAAGTTTTGCAAGTCCCACAGCTTGAGAGATGGTCCAATGTTGTGCAATCACATCGAATGCCCCACTCAGATACCAGGCCATTCAGGGGTGTTGTGATTCTACACTAACAGTTTTGGCACACCCAATGGGATAGGTTTGAAGCACCTTACCACTTCATCTTAGTAGGTTGGTGTGTTCCTGTTAAGATTCATCCTTCTGAGGCACATGCAAAGAACATCTGTTGACTCCATCTAGTCAAAAACCCCATCTCTAAAGTTGCATACCTTTTCCATCCATTTCCACCCATCTTCATTCATCTTTCTTTCCACATCTTTCATTTTCTTCCATTTCATGAAGTTGTGCAATCATGACTTCATTCCCCTCATGGAATTCACACCTACAACAGTGCATTCTACCTCAAATTTATATCACGACTCCTATAGATAAGCATTATGATCAGATCCAAGACCATTATGCCTACCCATATGAGCAAGGTCAAAACCAATTTGGCTATGGAGCTTATCAAGAACAAGGGAATGGATATGATGATAATAACTACACGAAAAGTGCTGATTTTCTAGAAAAAGTTCAAGGGATGGAGGCTAGCATGGTGCAGTCTAGGGCTATAACATAGATTAAGGTATTCAGTATTGGTTTTAGGGAACCTTGTCCATGGGGAGTCCCTTTTCCAAGACATTACAGCCCTTAGGGGAATTTTGAATTCATGGTTGAAGTGCTACCTCACCTTGCACAGTGGATTGAGGATATTGAGGCATATGAGCAAAGTGTGAGATAACCTTATCAATGGGAAGCTTGAACTCATGGTTGAAGTGCCACCTCACCTTGCATATTGGATTGAGGATATTGAGGCATATGAGCAAAGTGTGAGATAACCTTATCAATGGTTAATTCCATAACCAACTCCCTATCCTTCATTTTCTCTTTCTCAAGCTTTATCATTTCAAAAGTGTCAAGAGTCAAGTCCCTTAGTTGCTGCCCCAAGTGATGGTTTCTCTTCTCCATCTCCTGATCTTCCATCCCACCTCAGTTCCTATGCCCTTTCCCCTCCCAAGAAATCATTCCCTCCAAACAAAAAAGAAGTTCCACTTCCCTCACCACCACAAAAAATTGCAAATTTGGTTGAAACCCCATCCAACCCTCCTCTTGCCTTCCCGATTCCATGTGGGGAAGAGATTCCAAAGACTAGTAAAGGATAAAAACAAGAGGAGGAACCCAACAAAGAAGAAATGATAGAAGATCTAAAGAGTTGGGCTACCAGATTTAGCTTTATAAAGATCCCCTTGATGGTTAAGCCAGTAGAGGAGGTCAAGGTTGAAGAGCTAGTGGTGGCTGAGGCTGAGTTTGTAGTAGAAGAAGAACAAGAACAAGAAGGAGAAGATCAACAATCTATTTGCTCTTAATGAAGTGTCTATAATGGCACTTTATCTAAAGAGGATGTTGATCTAATCCAAGCTGCACAATCAATCAAGAAGGAAGAAGAAAAATCAACTCCAAGTCCAGTTAAAGAGGAGCATATGGAGGTGACCAAGATAGATTCAGAGGCACTGAGTCATGAGTTGGATGAACAAGAAATTACATACCCCTCTCCCATTGAACCTCTCCAAAATTATGATTTTTTGGAAGAGCCTAAACTCACTAGCTTCATGTTTGAGGTTGAAGCTTCATATGTTGAAAATAACAAAGATTTTAAGATCACCATGCAAGAGGGAGATACCTTGCTACAACAATAAAGTAAAGAGTTTGATTTCCTATCAGACTCAAAAGAATGTTTTGATAAGAAGGAGCCAGTTGAAATTGCAATATTTTCTCCCCCATCATTCATTCTTCAACCATAAGAACCTACTGCCATGGAAGAGAACGTGCAAGCACAAGCTACAGTTTATAACATGCCTCCTGAATCAAAGTTGGAAGATTTTGATCTTCCAAAAGTCAAACCTACTGCAGAGGAAGGGAAAGAGTATGAGGTTATCATCCCTTTCACATCATCTATCTAGGAAGGTCAACAAGAAGACTCCATTCTTGGAGTTGAAAATTAGAGCAAGGGGAAAATTCAAAGGACCAGACCTTGCCCAATCAGATACTTGGCTTCATTGGATCCAAGGGAGAAGCCAAAGCTAGTCATGCCCACTTAAAGGCATGAGGATGAATATCAAAGCACCAAGGGTCACCATAAACAACTCCAAGAGTCCAATACAAATCAGCTGGAGGAGGTATTTTCCATTAATGTTGATACCTTGATGATATGGGTAGAGGATTGAACCCTTGTTAGTTTTTCACTCATACAAGAAGCCATATTCAACATCAAACCATTTACATGGTTGCTACTTTTGAGGAAGGGATGCTATTTCTCCCTGGATGTGGTAGGATTTGCTTAAGCTTTTCTTTATTAGGGTTAGTATAGGTGTATGATTAAATTTTGTTTTCAGTAGAAGAAGTTCTTGTGCACACCCTACATGTCTCATTTGAGGCTTGTATGATTTTATCTTTATACATAAGTTTTGTTCGTATTGTTCTGAAGGTACAGAGGCTAGGCCTTTTAGTATTCATGATAGAGAGACCTATAGTTTCCTATAACAGTTGCTAGTTTCAAATAAAACACATATACAAAGCAACTAAAATTGGATTTAAGACAATCTATTCTCAGGAACAAGTAAAGCCCCAACAGGGTGATGTCAGGATCAACAATATGTAGGAAATCGGGGAGAAGTTTCAAAGTAAAAAGGATCATCATCAGGTTGTCATTCTTGACTCCATGCCCAATGGATGATTCAAGGCCGCTGATCCCTTCATCTAGCAGGTAGATGTCCTCGTGAGTCACCAAATTGTTATCCCAATTTTTCCCCTAGGTAAAATTGGTCAAACACGCCCCCGCATAGAAGAAAACCTAAGGGTCGGCTCTATCCTGAGAACTCACATTAAAATCCAACAATTGGGTAACAACAGGACTCTATAATGGAGGATTAGGGTCTGTGAAGGATCTAACGATGCCAAAAGGAACCCATAGATCGACAGGAAAGAAAATGGGAAAAGGCTCGAGGTTTTCAAACTTAGCCGCATATGAGTCGACTCAGGGCCAAACAACAGACTCATGGAAGGCACCATGTGTCAGCTTGACGCATTTCCAAAAGAAACATCCAAAGATCAGCCCCTAAATGAGTGCAAAGCTTCCATGTGTCCCAAGTCCAAAAGGAGACAATCGATAGTTAAAAAGTCTCAGGTCAGTGGAATCCTCCATGTGTCTCATCGGTGCAACACCAAGTATGGGTCCAAAGGCGGAAACTCAAACACGTGCCAGACCTCCACGTGCCTAGGGTCCAACAGAGTCAAAAAATGGGACAGATGGGGCCCAAAAAAACTAAGTATAGAGGACCGGAGGATGGTGCCACGTGTTGCATCAGCAAAAATTTAAAGGCACGACCCAAAGCAGAGACTTAGACGAGCGCGGGACTTCTATGTTTCCTAGGCCAAAAAATGGAGCATGCTCGAATCAGCTAAGTATGAAAGGTAAGAGAAAGCCTCCACATGCCTCATCGGTGTAATTTAAAAAAAAAAATCTGGAGGTAACCCTAAAATGAGTGCAGGCTCACCACGTTTCTAGAGCCCGAAAAGGTAGAAGTGGTCACCAAATTGACTAAGTATAGAAGGGATAATGAATAAAGCCACGTGTAATCCTGGTGCAACTCCAAAGGTTAAAACTCAAGGGGTAGACTCAAATATGCACTGAGCCTCCAAGTGTCTAGGGTCATACTTATGGTCCCACCAAGTAAAAAAGGGACTTAACCAAAACACAAAGAAAGAGGCCAGAGTTGTGGAAGCTGCCACATGTCTCTTTGGCACAATTTCAAGATGTGGCCTAAAAGGTAGTACCCAAATGAGCGACAACCTACCATGTGTCCTAGAGTCCAAAAAGGTAAGGTCAACTACTAAAAAATCTAAGAGTTTGTGGAGGCCTCCACGTGTCTCGACCACACAACTTCAAAGATAAAAACTGGGGGCATTTTCCAAACAAGCACGAAGCCTCCACATGTCTAATGTCAGACACAATGTCTCCACCAATGGGAGGGACTCAAGAAAAACATAAAGGAACATAGAGGAGCCTGTGTAAGCTACCACATGTCAATACGGTGCATTTTCAAAAGAGAAAGGTAGAGGATGAATCTTCAAGGTGCGCGAGGCTGCCACGTGGGCCCAGTATAGAATTTTTTTTTAAAATATTGCACTCCCATGATCTTGATCTTTAGATAGCCATATATTTTGACTGGAAGCTCAAATTTGTGTGGGAGAAGACTTTTTGGAAAGATCTCAACCTCATCTATGCCATGGGATCTTGAAAATTTAATTTTGACAAGGTTAGGTGGGTGAAAATTAGGAAAATGCATTTAAGGACATTAATGCAGAATCTGATTACTTTAGCTACAAGATCAGATTTGATCTATTCTTCGTTCTTCAACATGCCAAATAGACATAGCAGGAAAAATTTAGAGATTGTGGGTGGATCCACAATGGGCATTGATGGTTGGTGGTTAGACTTTAGGAACTGATTCGAGTTTCTCTTCTTTCCCTCTGAATTTCATCATATATATATTATAAGCACTTCTCATTTGAGAGGGAGAGACATTCTGGGATGTGGGGAAACTCTTTCAAAGTTGTTTCCTGACTCCATTTGAGCTGTAAGCCTTATCCTATTCCTGGTGAGTAAATTTGTGTCTCTGAGCACCCATATAATAGTCTGTGCACCTTATAGAGCAATAAAATCTTGTTTTGTGGCGTCTTTCAACCCTTGGCATTATTTTGTTGTTTCTCTGTGCCTCTCCATCTCATGTTTTCTCCTTGTGTATGTATTTCACATTTGCAGGTGTAAGATGTCGTGCTTTTTGGAGTTTCAATGGTGGATTTGGATTTGAGTCTGTGTCACTTCTGTCTGACCTCCCTTAGTCCCCTTTTCCCTGTTTCATTCTCCCTTAGTAGAGTATCTCGTCACTTCTTTTTCTGGTGTATCACTACTTAGTGTAGGTTCTCTTTCACCCTCTCTCTCTCTCTCTCTTCTTGTCTCCTTGGAATGGCCAGATTAGTTTCTGCCTACACTCGAGTAGCTTGGGACAGGTAGATTAGGAAGTAGGAACCAACCTTCTTTGGAGGTCCATCTCAAGTTTTACATGTCCCACATCTTGAGAGATGGTCCAATGTTGTGTAATCACATTGAATTCCCCACTCAGTTACTAGGCCATTCAGGGGTGCTGTGATTTTGCACTAACAAGTTGTATTCACATTTTCTATAATTTTAAAAATCATTCCTAAATATTCTTAAAATCAAATTATGATCATGTCATCATGTTTTAGGATTTTCTAGCGAGCCTCAACCTATTTAGATTCTATATGGGATGCTCCTTTCTCCCTTCTATATATACTACTAATTCTAATCATTCATATTATACTTTTTCTTAATCACAACCAACACCAGCCATTGAATGCAATATTGTTCAAATAAATGAGTTAGATCTTAGGAATCTATCTAGGAATTCAAATATCAGGTTTTAGTCACTCTTGGAAAAGGATTACTCTCTTATTAAGGTACCTCAAATCTGGATACATGTGGAACTAACTAGTCATGGGATCAATTTATATCCTTTAAAATAAATCTCCTAATACTCTATTGAATAAATTCATTAGGGACCATTTTTCTATTCACAAAAGTCCGTCTAGTCTTAATCCTCCCCTAGTCCTAAAAATACATTTCCAAATAACACCACCAATCCTTCATATTTTATCCACTCTCCCCTAATTAACACCAACTGTCAAGCACAATTATTACCTTAGGTTTTCTTTTCAGTCAAGAAGGTAACCACCTAACTCAAGCTCAGTATGGCGGGGTTTCCAAGATACATGTAGTGTGGACTATGTGATATTATGCACCATGTAGACAGAAAACGAGGCTCGTTCTCCTATAAGTAAGACTACAAGTTAAAGAATTTAAACATGATGATATTAATAAATAAATGGGCAGGTTATGTAGAAAAAGCTAGTTCCCAGAAAGCCCAATGACTTTCCTTGGTGGTTATCAACCTGCTTAGAAACAATTAAGCTTTTATTGATATTAAGATTGTGAAATAATGTGATGAAATGAAAACATGACAAGATAACATAACTTATTTATATGGATATACATATAGATAAGTTCTTAGACACATTAGATCCTACAGAGTCAATTACTTCTTGGTAAGGATATAAGTTCTTAGACACATTAGATCCTACAGAGTCAATTACTTCTTTCTCTTTTCTGGTGGTGTCGAAATTGGGAATAGAAATGTATTCCTCTATAAAGAAATCAATAGATTCCTCTGAGGTGTCAAAAATGTGAACAAGTGTAGTGTCGATACTAGATATGCTGATGTGGCTGTGGGTGTTAACTTCTGAAGCAAGGTGGTAGTCTTCATCTGGGAGGTCAAAACTGGCCTCATAGTTGTGGTCGTATTTTATTAGATCTTCATAGCTTCGTCGTAAGCATTCAAAAAAGATTCAATAGCCTCTTAGATCCGTTGAGTTGATGTGAAGATTGATTCAAGATGGTTGAAGTGTGCGTGCAAGACTGTGTAAAGCTTTAGGTCATGAAGGCGTTCATATTGCTCCTAATAGAGTGGATGGTGAACATCAGGGAAGGAATCAATAATGGGGAAGTCATTACCATCTAATGCCATATGAAATCACCATCTTGGATAGAATATTGGGAAACAATAGAAAAATCAAGAGATATGTTAAGAAGATTAGGAAAAATATGTAGAAAAGAAATATTACATAGGAATTGCTAGCGATTAGGGAAATCGTTAGAGATTATTGTTAATTATAATAGTTTATTAAAATAGGGATGAGAAACTATGATTTAAGATGAATTTGAAGCATTATATGACATAATAAACAAACAAGGTAGATATTACCTGCAAAATCGTGATGAAAAACCAACAATAAAAGATTGATTACCTTGAATAAGGAAATGATTTGACTGAAAGACAAAGGATGATATCCTAACGATGATAATGAGTGGTTTGATGATCAGTCTGACGAATCCGAAGAAGCGTGACGTTGGTGAAAATAATGGAGGATGACTTGAGCTCTAATACATTGGAAATGAGACAAAATGTACCTGTAAAAATGTGAGAATACCTCATGTCCAAAGGAGGTCTGAATACACATATTTATAGATCGTCGATGATTAGGAAAATCCCCAACGATTGCAAAAAATATTAAATAATTTGGTTAGATGGGTGATTTTCCTTCTTTTCAAACTAGATATGATGGATTTTGAAGTAGTTCAGATGAGGAGCAGGTAAGAAAGCATAAAAAAATTCAGTTTAGATGAAGGGGGTTAGATTTTTAAAGAAGATTTAGTTAGTTAGTGATTTATTTGAAGTTAGTTTGTTAGTGATTTTTGGAAGGTAGTTAGTGTTGTGTTATAGTGAGGTATGAGGGTGATAATTTATTTATTTAATTAAATAAATAAATAATTTAGACCTTAGGGATATTTGAGGGGTGTGTGAAATTAATTAATTAAAAGATGATCAAAATGGTGAAGTGTCGCAAATGTGCTGCTTTTGGTTGTGAATGTGTCTGAGTCGAGGGATGCAATTTTTTGGTGTCTACATTTGTCCCTTTTTTTCTGGTGTTTTTTTGGCAAATCATTAGACAAAAACAATAGAGAAGAGTTGTGTTGATATGGGCGAGTCTATTGTAGCATAATACAACGAACACCAGTGTGTTTTTTTTTTAAAAGGCTTTCGCTAATTGAATGCGGTTCAAGGAAAAATGTTAGAGATTAAATTGATAAGGTAGCCAAAGGGCTCGATGCTTGTAGACATATGACACTTACCAGGTAAAGTTGTTGAGTGAGAAAACCATGTGATGGGGGGCAAAGGGCTCATCTCCCATGGACATATGACAACCCCTAATGTTGTGTTTATGTTGTTTTGACAAAATATCCTAAGGGCTAAGACCTTTTTTAGAATCATGGAACACTTGTGGAAAGGGTAAAGTGACATGTTTTTGGGAAATATAGGCATGAAATCCTAAAATAAGGGAATCGTTGGTGATTAGGCATATCGTTAGCAATTGCCTCACGTGGAAAATTGGGGGTATAAATATCCAAAATGTATTGTTTATTTGTCATATTTCCATTGTATGCGATAACGAATTGTCATAAAGGTGACTTCATGAGAAAAACATGTTTGGAGGACAAAAAGACTATCCAGATGGCTTCTTTGAGTCAAAAACAAAAAATCATGCTAGCAAAGGTAAGTTTCTTTACAATTTTGTTTGTTTCTTGTGATTTTTTTTATAATTTTTGGGGATTCAAAGTTGTAATGGGGCACGTGGATGCGCTAGGTTAGATTTATAGGAATAGTTGGTGATTCCTTCAATCGCTAGTGATTGAGGTGAATCGCTAATGATTCAGGTGCAATCAAAATAGTTTGTGTTTTAAGTTAAAAATAATGCTTTTTAATAGATGTTTTGGACTTTGTAGAATGTTTAGGGTTATATTATACCTATTTTGAATGTTAGCCTCATGCTATGAGGGTAAAATGTTTATTTTTCAAAATTCTTACAACGTTATTAATGTTTATTTTTGTGTGTATTTTGCAAGTGGATGCTTAGTTAACAATTCAAGACCGCATTCCCTTGATGCTGGATGAGGTTCAAGAGGACTTATTTGAAGATGATTAGGAGTAATTAGAGGCTATGAGATTTGGTGGGATGATATTTTATAGGAGAGTACACGTATGTTGCAACTTGATTCTAGTTTTGATAGAGAGGTGGAATCCTTCCACCAATACTTTTTGGCTACCCACAGGAGAGATGAACATCACTCTCGAGGATGTTCATCAGATTAATAGATTACTGATTAGGGGGAGCCTGTTTATTGTATTTCGGATGTAGAGAGGGAAAATACTATGCAATGGTTGTATGGGGGCGGGGCTTGAGGTATTAGATACTCATCTATTATTAGAACAATAATATTAAGTGCATCATAATGTTTAGTTTATAGTTAAATAATATAGAATAGTTTATATTATTATTATTTAAATATAAAATTTAGATTAGGTTTGTTAGTTATTAATTAACTAACTATTTATTAAATTGGGGTGTGCCCCATCACTTAATATGGACATAACCCTTCGGGTTATTTAAATATGATTGTAGGTCATATTCATAAGATCACGTGAATCAATGGATTCTGGGTAAATACATGGAGTAGAAGTGAGGCGGGAGTTACTGGACTTGGTTGTAAAATGTTTCTCTATAGTGGATTATTCTTCCTTGGTTTTTTACCCATTTATGGGTTTTCCACGTTATATATAGTGTCATTGTGTAATTTTTTTATTTGCTATTTACTTTTATTATGGAGTGCACATTTATATTTCCACTTATTAATGTATGTTAACCTAACATTTAATTTAGTTGGTAAATATACATTTTCACCCCTCATTCTGACATGGTACCAGAGTGGGTTTAATAAATTAAATATATTCCTAATGTAACCTAAGGACATAATGGTTGGGAAAGTAGTTAATATTTGAAATATTATTTAGTCCCCCCTTCTTGTTCCTCATAGTTGGTTGGATGATTATTCCACAGGTGAAAAGGCATTGTGGATTTTCAACTATTTCAAAATAATTCAACTTCATGAATTACCTAGCCCTGCAAAATCAAGGTAAGAGTTATTAAATATTTTGTATACTTTATATGGTATGAAAGAATACAAGAAATCAAAGTAAACAATTTCAAGTGAACAACAAGTTCACAAGAGATAAGATTAGGGAAAATAGGTCATTTAATTTTTTTCATTGGTTGTGTAAAAACCATTGTCTCCTAGTAATATTGTTTTTACAATTTGAAATGTGAAACCATATTTTACATTTGAAAATGAGTTCCATAATTATTTTATACAAAATATTTATATAGTTTTATAAAATCTTCATATTTTATAAAATATATAATTTTATATAAATCTATATATTACCATGGCTATGGTTTATATAATTATAATAAAATCTAAGGGTAAATGAAAGGACTCCCAGATAGAGACAACTCTCCATGAAAATAACACATTCAATTTTTTTTATTGGTGAAGGAGTTGTCATTTGAAAGGGGACCTGTGTGTGGTAAAATAATAATTTAATCCTAAACTATTGCTTACCCCTTACTACATACCATATTAAATCCTAAACTTTTACATTTATTTATCCATATATATTAAAACATGTTAAACCATGAATTCTTAACCGTACACCATATATTAAATTTGGTGAGGGGCTGTTTTTAATGTAGGCACATTGGTGATTCACACAGCATACATGATGTTTTTTAATTATGTCAATTTTTTAATTCTAGAAAAGCATACGTTCTAGGAATAAATTTTACTCGATATAGATGATACTTATCTTTAGACATTTCCCTTTACAAATTAATTCTAAAGTAAAGTTGTTCTCTTATATATATATATATATATTAATAATAACCACGTCAAAGTTC
The DNA here is from genome assembly GCA_019776745.2 of Taxus chinensis. NCBI lineage: Eukaryota > Viridiplantae > Streptophyta > Pinopsida > Cupressales > Taxaceae > Taxus > Taxus chinensis. The sequence goes on from CM034154.1 coordinate 473,780,112, forward strand.
ATGAACCATAGTTTACTTATGCTCGTTTGACTTAATGTGTCTTGTATATGCACATATTTTTAAAATAAAGTTTAATAAAGCTTTACCTTATATGTGGCCACTCCACCATTATTACTTTCTAGTATGATGGTAGAATACATGTCAATTTGCTAGGTGGTTAGTTAAATTATTTAGCATGTGAATTTCCCAACGATGGTATGTTTATTTTTTTAATCAAGTTGTTAGAATGCTTGATATATATTTATTTATAGTATTTTGCATTTTAGTATGTCAAATTAAATGACACTTAATATATAGTGTGATATATATATATATTAATTGGTTGTTGATTTAAATTGTAAATTAACATTGATTAAATTGGTTCAGTGATAAACTCATTGAGTTGGTGAGTTGATAGAAATACCAACCTAATAAGGAGCAAGAGCTCAATTTTTTTTTTAAATATATGAATTATTTGTTTATTTTTTCTTTCAAAAATATAGAAAAATTATAAAAAATATTTTTGTAAAAATAATAAAATTATCATTTTTTATAACCTTTCAATATTTACGTATCCCGATAAATCAAATAACTTATAGTGTTCAGTGTTCACATTGCATTGTACACATACAATTGCTAGTGATATATTCCTATGTGATAATATTTTTTCGTCATAAGTTGTTGCAAAACTAAAAAAATTTCACTCACATTTCAATTTTATTTTTTGATATCGTTATAATTTTTTCATGTATAGAATTTTTACTTAACAGGACCTCCTTGTGTGGCATAAAATTGATCATGATCAATTACGAGGATTAAAATACAATAGGGGGAATTTCTGTTAAAACTCTTATTTTAATCCTTGTTTATTGATTGTTTTTTGTCTATATTTTACACACAAATGGGGTCTAATCAAATTTTAATTGATAAATCTCAGATGTTGAATGGAAACAACTACAACATTTAGAAAATTTGATTGAAAGCAGAATTTATGGCTTGCAAATTGTGGGCAGTTGTAAATGGAACAGAGAGAGCTCCTACTGGAAGACATATAACTGTTGATAATGTCACCACATATCAACATAAAGTACAAGAGGTGATGTCCATTATCTTGCGAATCGTACAAGATGATTTTCTTCTTCATATCAGAAATCTAGAGAGTCTTAGTGAAGCTTGGACACAATTGGAGTCGATGCATGAAGGTACACGTTTATCAAAAATTATTAACTTGGTTTTAAAGCTTATGACAAATCCCATAAAGGGAGATGAAAAAGTGATTAATTATTTAGAAAAAAAATATTAAGTCACAATTAGATGGATCTGACAGTAATTTGATTCATAATAAATTACTCTATTTTATTATCCAATTAAATATTTATTTTCAATTTTGAATTCAAAGTGTCAATCTGAACAAGACATTCCAAAATGCCAAACCCTTAGTAATCTCCTTGTCCAGGAATTGCAGGTTATGACTAATTTTGATTCAAAATAAAATTCCACATAGGCACTTCTTTCTCAAAAAGAAAAAGCTAAACCTTCTAGGTTTAACAAGAATCAAAAATCAACTTTTAAAACTCCTAATAAAAACAAGAAACCAGGAAATTTAAAAGTCAGTTTTGATGATAAATGTCATAATTGTGGGAAATTTGGACATAAGAAAGAGGATTGTAAATTTAAAAATAATTTAAATTTCAAAAATCAGAAATGGAATTAATCATATCAAAATCAAGATAATGATGATGATAATAATCATAGTGCTAATATAATAGCTTTATGAAAAGTATACCTTCTATTGCTGAAAAAGGAGATGTTTTTTTTCTTCTTTGTTTAACTCAAATGGGTTTGTGAAAAATAAACTAGAAGTAACTACAACTGAAAAACATACACAAAATGACTTATATATGCATTAAATTTTTGCTTCGGTTTTTTTATAGTTTATTCAAAAATGGAACTGTTCATTTTGTGGCATAAAAAATGATCATATATGGCACATCTAAACTTAATTTTTCCTATGAAATGTATTGAATAGTGATTTCATATCATTTTTTGAAGAAAAATCCATAAGAAGTGTCCATAGTCAGTGGATTATGGTTTTAGTGAATACTATGATTATTCTTGTATAACTTGATTATCTGATATGTTATCAAGTCTTATCTCATTTTTAAAGGCTTAAAATAAGATAATGAAGACATATGTGTTTTTTATAAAACATTTCTTAGTATGTAACTAAAATATCATTATATGCATATCAAATGACACTTGGGGACGCCCTTGCATTTGTATTGGAGACGTCCAATACTGATTGCATCTAATATATATTTTATAACAATAATATGTTGAAATTTTTTCAACACATTCTAACATGGTTAGTTGTTAAGCAGATTATTATGTTAGTTGTTTTATAACTTGTATTTAAATTTTACATTTGGTTAAAAGTGAAATCAATAATGATTTATATTATGATTATTATGATGTCTATATGGATATTGTAACTCTAACCATGCTGATGTTATGTTAGATATAAAATATACTGGATATATGTTCAAGTTTTTTGGTGTAGGAACCATTACTTAGAACAACTAAAAACAACCAGAAGTCTCCATTTCTTCTACTAAGGTAGAGAAATAAAATGGAAGTAGTAAAAAATCCATGTGGCTGAAGTGACTATTGGAAGAGATACACATGGAAGTTGAAGGAAATATTCCTTTTCTATGTGGTAGTCAAAAGAGTATTACTCTTTATAAAGAGTCTAGTTCAACATCAAAGAATGAAGAATATTGAAGTTCATATATATGTTATCTGAGAGAAGGTTCTCTAGGGTGATAGAGATCTCCAATTCTACCGGACTTACGATTAATATTGCAGTTATGTTTACGAGACATTGTGTGTTGTAAAATACTGCAAGTGTGTGCAATGCTTGGCATTTTATAGTTTCCATTGAGGGGGAATGTGCATGTAATGTCACCTCCTAATGGTTGGCCGGTTGTTGAATCCTTGTCCTCTATACTTATACTCTGGTTTAAAAGCATTGTAAAAGATCTTGTATGATCTAATGTAAACTGATAGAGTTTACGGGAAAAATATATTCCAGTGTGCATCTGTTTGCAAAGAAGGTCCTTGTGTTATAAAATGCTCCTAGAGATGTGGTATAAGAATATTTCCATGAGAAACGGTGAGATGTTGTCTCACAAATCATGCCTAGCCTAAATCATATGTCTGATTTATGGATTCCAAATCCTTTTGTACCAAAAGGTAAGTTGAGCATGATGAAGGTGTTATAATTCATCCAACCGATATGCTAGCCTAAAACCTTTATGGTTTAAAGATTGTAAATACTGAAGTGTACCACGAGCAGGTAATCTATATGCATATAGATTCCCACTTAATATTAAGGGGGAGTGTTAGAACAATAATATTAAGTGCATCATAATGTTTAGTTTATAGTTAAATAATATAGAATACTTTATATTCTTATTATTTAAATATAAAATTTAGATTAGGTTTGTTAGTTATTAATTAACTAACTATTTATTAAATTGGGGTGTGCCCCGTCACTTAATATGAACATAACCTTTTGGGTTATTTAAATATGACTTTAGGTCATATTCATAAGATCATGTGAATCAATGGATTCCGGTTAAATACATGGAGTAGAAGTGAGGGAGGAGTTACTAGACTGGGTTGTAAAATATTTCTCTATAGTGGATTATTCTTCTATGGTTTTTTACACATTTATGGGTTTTCCATGTTATATACAATGTCACTATGTAATTTTTTTTATTTTCTATTTACTTTTATTATGGAGTGCACATTTATATTTCCACTTATTAATGTATGTTAACCTAAAATTTAATTTAGTTGGTAAATATAACTTTTCACCCCTCGTCTTGACATCTGGAGCCTTTAATACTAGGCCTTATCTGATGCTGGGAGAGATGGCTGTCCGCAGATGACCATGATGATGATGGTATCTCATGTTTTACACTACCAAATTTAGGAGGTGGGAAGGTTCCCATGGATGATGATAGGGGTAGTTGCAGAGATGATGGAGCATGGTATAGTTTGTTAGTGGGCTCTTACCATGTTGGCATAGACATACATAGAGTTTTGGGTTTTGACTTCCCACAAGCTTTACGGGATAGATGTTGGATTTTTATTACAGTGTTGGGCACACAAGCACATTGATATTGCTCATCTATTGGGAGTGCCTAGTGTTATTAAGGTGAGGCATCCAGGTTTTATGACATGGATCAAAATTTGAGGTCAGGCTTGGAAGGCCAAGGGGCCTACTTATTATAGAGAATTGATATGAGGATTATAGGTTCATGATGTGGTGTGGAGACCATATGTGGATTTTACTGATTGGCCTAAGTTTTATGAGGATTTATTATATTTATAGCAAGACATATGGGTTTAGGGCTACAGAGTTAGAGAGGATGAGTTGATACGTTTTAGCTGAGTCATGAGACAATTTGGCCTGGTTCAGAATATACCCGTGGATCTGATTTTGTATAGGCAAGAGGATGGGGACACTGAGACTCTGTAGAATGTTGTGGTAGGGCTTGTAGTCATTTTTGAGCAGCTAGGTGCGATGGGTCTAGATGAGGATGGACATATAGTTGTGATTGATGATGTGGGGGTGACCCTAGATTTTACTACATGACGGTCCTGGTCATTGAGGGCCTTTGAGTGGATGAGGGTAGTAGAGAGAGCTGCACAAGCGGTTAGATGGGTGTGGGCTCGAGTAGAGAGAGGAGCATAAGGAGGAGAAGAGAAGGGTGGTGAGGTTGATGAGGAGAGGGTTGAGCATGTTGTTTTAGCTCTAGATGTTGTGATAGTGACAACCGAGAAGGATGCAATAGATTCAGAGAGAGACATTGCTCAGAGAGAGCATGAAAAATTAGTGGGATTTTGGGATACTCTCATTACAAAGAGAGATGGATTGATAGTAGAGTGGGATAGGCTCCATACACAACTTGTACATGTCTCTTTTGATAGAGATAGGTTCAAGAGTAAGAGAGAGACCTTTAGGAATGCCTTATGGATCATGCGAACTTCTATTTTTAGCACAAATCTATCAACAATGGTTAGATAGAGAGGGGAATCTACATCACCTTCTCCTGACATGATTGTGATATCTCATTACAAGGCTATACGAGCATAGAAGGACTACGATGTGGATATGATCATTAGGAAATACTAGGACGCCACTTTATATGTCGATCATATAACCACCCAAGGGGGAACTACAATAGTGACTAGGCCCAATGATAGTGCAAAGAGCATGGGGAAATGACGTCGAAGACTACCAAGAGGAGGTGATGGCGAGGGAGGAGCCAATGGTGGTGGTCATGTAGTGGGAGGCATTCCTAATCCTAGTTTGATGGAATTTACCATATGATTGTATATAGGCTTGTGGAAGCCCATTTTCTTTATGCATGATGTCATTTTGATTATATAGACACTTGTGTAGTGGATTTTGATATATATATATATATATATATATATATATATGATGGTGATTATTTCTATACTTCTGTTGATAGGCTTATAGAAGCCCTTGAGATTTATATGTAGTTATTTACATTCAAGATCTTATATCTAATGATGATGATGATGATGTGGTATTCATATTTGGTTTTGATATTTGCATGCTGTATGTTATATGTGCTAGATATATTGGTATCTATAAATTTTTATGTTTTGATTACTATTTTTAATGTTTAACTAACTTTGGAAAATGTGAGCAGATCAAAATGTATAAAATGAAAATGTGATTAAATAAAACACAGTAAAAGTGGAAAGAACACCCCACTAAATTTTAATGTGTATAATGAGTTTTGATAACACTTGCACTTTTAGCCTTCCAAGATGTTAAATAATGCTGTCACTAGACAGTTTAGGAAAATCACAATGGATTTGAATAAAATATGTTTTTGCTAGGATAAAAGAGAGAAGGAGACCATGTGGATGCATACCATTACAAGGAAAAAAAGGTTCTCCTTTTCAACGGGTTTATAGGGAATAAATGCCCCAAATTTTATAATATTTTTAAGAAAACTGATCAATGCGGGAAGTTTGCTTTATGATGGGAAAACTGATCGATGTGGGAAACTTTCTTAGATGCTTTGCATTTTGAAATATTGATAGATGCGAGAAAACTTATATATGAGTGACCATCCTTTGAGGGTATGGTCTACATTTTTGATGAATTTTCTTTGAATGACCATCCTTCATGGGATCAGTCAAGATTTAGATAGGTAACTTTCCTTCGAGGGATCAATCTACTCCTTTTTTTGATAGTTTACACTTTTTGAATAGTTGTCCTTTGAGGGATCAGTCTATTAATATTTTAGCATCAAATGGATTTATTTCATTTTGTTAAGCTGAGGGAAGAGAACCCTAAAAAACCATTTTAGAGGAGGGGATAAATGCACATATGACCTACATCTACATGCTCCATGACCAATGTTCATGATACTGATGGATAGGTGTAGTGACTTTTAGGAATTTGGTGTAGTGATAGAATGGATAGGATTTGACTAAAATTGGCGTCATGACGGTCAATTACTTAACAATAAAAGGGTCACAAGTGTAGAGAATTTAAGGGTTCCACCTTAGGTTCCCCATCAAGAGAAGGGAGACAATATTCTCTTGACCCATATTTGTGAGTGGTAACATATGGGCCAATCCAATTGGGGGAAAAATTTCCACGTTTACTCTACTTTAATGTAGTCACATTCTGATTTTATTTAAGGACGAGATCACCAATTTTAAAATCTCATTCTTTAACATGTTTTTTGTATGCCCTAATAATTCATTTTTTATAAACCATGTGATGTTCAAGAGCTACTAGATGTTTTTCATCTAACAATTCCAATTGTGCTAGACAATCCTGGTGATATTCTTCGTCAGGGATGAAATCCTTGAGAGATACACATAGTGATGGAATTTTAAATTTAAGATGCATAATGGCTTTAGATCCATATATGAGTGATTATGGCATTACGTAAGTAGGTGTGTGAATACTGGTTTGATAAGCCCATAGAGAGAACAAGATTTGAGTGTGTCAGTTTCTACCTACATCATTTACAGTTTCATGAGGATTTTTTTGAGTGTTTTGTTAGAGGCCTCTGTTTATCCATTTACTTGAGGGTATTATGGTGAAGAAAAGATAATATTGATGTTTAATGTATCATTAAGATTTTTTAATTCCTTGTTTTTAAAATATTTCCCATTATTTGTGATAAGCTTATGTGGGATGCCAAAGTGACATATAATGTTTTGATATATGAAATTAACGATGGGTCCAAATTTTTTTGAAGTTAAAGGAATTGATTCAAATCAATTAGTGAAGTATTCAATTGTATTTATGATTAAATTATGTTGTTGAGATGATTTTGGATTGATCGAGCCAATGAGGTCAAATCCCCTTTGAGAGAAAGGACAAAAGTCTCATACGGGTTGTAGCGCTTGACTCGAAATATGAATAAGATGAAAATGAAGTTGACATTTAACAAAATTTTTAGGGTACGTACAACAATCCTTGGTGATAGTAGGATAGTAATACCATAACTGTACAATGTGTTTAGTGATGGCATTGCCACTAAAGTGACTACCACATATGCCATCATGCGCCTCTTGAATTACTCTAGTTGAATCATGTGTTTTAAGACATCGAATTAGTATGTTGTCAAAAATTCATTTATAGAGAATACCACCTATAATGATGAAGTAGATGGCACGTTGGAGAAATGATCGTTTAGTGGATTTTGATAGATATGATGGGATTGTGCATTTAGAAAGGTAATCATATATTTACGAGTACCACAGATAAGGTGAGATGTATTCAATGACATTAATGGATGGTAGCTCATTTTGATGTGGCAGATGATTCAATCACTAAATAACTACTGACATCTTAGTGTTATCCTTTGAATTTTTTGTTTGAAAAGGGATGAGAGAGCTGAGAGATGCCATAGTGTTTATAAATCTATTAGAAGACCGTGAAATAGCTTGAATGGTGTAATGGTCGAATGCGCTAAGGAGAAAATCAACAACGGAATTGTACTTCTTAAGGACCTCATTTTTACATTTATATTCTCCTTTGACTTGACTGATGACAAGTTGTGAATCTCCGTAGATTTATAGATCATGGACACCTAGGAGAATAGCGGTAGTAAGGCCCATTATTAAGGCTTCATATTCTTCTATATTATTAGTGCATTAAAAGTTGAGTTTAAATGATAATGGAATGGGAATGTTCCTAGGATGGTACGATAATGACACCGGCACCTCCACCTTATTGAAATTTAACGCCGTCAAAGAAGAGGGTCATTTTGATGGGGGTGAAGTTTTATTCATAGTCATTAGATTCATTAATGTCAATGATGGATTCATCAGGAAAGTATTCATGAGGTTATTTTTCAGAAGAGGCACTTCAATGAGTTGACAAGTAATGACCTCGCCTTTAATATATTTTTGTGGTATAATTTCAAGATCAAATTTAGTCATTAGAATGAGCCATTGAGTTATGAGATAATTATGACATGGTTTAGCATGTATAGCTTTAAGTGGATTAAAACTAGTGACAACATATGTTTTTTGGTTGAGGAGATAATGTTAGAGTTTGGAAGTAGCAAAGTACAATGCATAACATAATTTTTCAGCTTCAGAGTATCGTGTTTCATATTCATGAAGCATGCGACTAATATAGTACATGACGTACTCATGACCTTGATCATTATGGTGGGTAAGCATGGCTCCGAAGGCATGTTCTGAGGTAGAGATGTAGAGATAAAATGACTCTCCTTCACGAGGTGGCGTAAGTATAGGGATGATAGTAAATATTGTTTGATTTCATCAAAGGCCTAGAAGTCAGAATCCCAATGAAACACTATGCCTTTGTGGAGAATATGGTGAAATGGTTGACAGTGGTCGGAGAGATGTGATATGAAACATCAAATGGATTGTAGTTTTCCTTGTACACTCCGTAATTGTTTCAGATTACAAGGAGGAGGCATATAAATGATTTTCATAAATTTTATGGGATTGATTTCAATTACATGAAGATATATGATAAATCCCAAAATATTTCTAGTGAAAACACTAAAAAAACACTTTGCAGGATTCAGGTGAAGACAAAATTGAATAAGACAGATGAAGATTGATTTAAGGAAACTAAGATGATATTTTCATGATTTAGACTTCCCAAGAAGGTCATTAACGTAATATTCCACAATTTTGTGGATAAGATCATGGAAAATGTAGGTCATTGTGCATTGATATGTTTCCCCAACATTTTTGATACAAAATGACATGACATGGTAGAAAAATATCCCCCTAAGGGGTGATAAAAGTGGTTTTATGTTGATCATCGAGGGGTGATAAGAATCTGATTATAACCATAAAAACCATCCATAAGGGAGATAATTTCATGGCTGGATGTGAGGTTGAAAAGTTGATCTATGTTTGGGAGAGGGAAATCATCCTTTAGACAAGCAAGATTGAGATCCCTGAAATCTGTGCAGATGTGAATCTTTCTTGAGGATTTAGTTACTGGGATGATGTTGGAGACCCACTGTGGATATTCAATGGATATGATGATATTGACAAATAATTTTTTTTGCAACTCTTCCTTGAAAAGGAGAGCTATACGTGGGTGTATTTTAATTTTTTTTTGTTTGATAGGTTTAGCATCAGGGTATGTGACTATGTTGTGTAGAACAATTTTGGGATCGATACCAGGCATATCACTATATAACCAAGTGAAGGATTGGTGATATTTTGTTAAGAATGAGGTAAAATCATTAAATTCTTATGGATCAAATGATTGACCGACCTTAACTATACGAGGATCCTAGAGTGTTCCTATGTTTACATCACTAGTAGATTCATTAAGAAGAGTGGGTGTTTTAGATGGTAAGGAATTCTAAAGATAATGATCCTCAACTCCCATGTGAGATAGGATATCCTGGTCATCTTGACATTGAAGGATATCTATGGTAGGTAAATCTTCCTCAACCATTTATGGATGAACAAGTGGTAGTGTTTTAATGGAGTGAATAGATTGATAAGTGAGTGGTCCTAGTGATACAATACTGATTAAAATTTTTTAGGTGGGATGGGTACAATGTCATCCATGTTCATGAGGTTTTCAGGGCTCATTGACAATGATGGTTCTAATTTAGAGATGTTTAGGGATGTAGCAAGTTTAGATTTAGTGGTTTCACACATGTCAGAGGTGGAGATCTTATAACCTACCCCAATTTTCTCATGAGCTTTGAGGGTGTGCAAGATAGGTTGATCATGAATGTATTGTTCATAATGTCCGAGGCCAAAACCTTTCTAGGTGTAGCAATGAAGATACATGTAGGAAAATTTTGGGTTGTCAAGGGATTTAAAGTTTAATGCAAATGACATGACATGATGTGGGTTAACCGGATGGGATGGTGAATTATCGAATCCTCCATAAACTAGGTTTGTTTTGAGATAGGTTGGTCCATAGGAGATAAAATCTCTGACATTGGGGTCATACATGGGCTATTTGTCAGGGTGACTACATATTTTAGGTGAAGGGATGGAATTGAGCATGAGGAGGTGATACTCCCCTAAGGTAAGACACTTTATGACCTCAGTGATAGAGGAGTCATCAGGTAATTCATAAGAAGATATCAATGTGCTAATAGAGGCTTGATCAAATGACTCCAGTGAATATTTAGGTACAACCAAATCATTTGGGCGGTACATCATGTAACAATCAGTGAATGGATTCAGATCAGTAGGGACAGTATAAGTCTTACCTTCATGTTCATATTTAAGAAAATGATGGAGAGTGGAAGGAAAACAACACATTGTGTGTATCCAAGGATTTCCTAACAACATATTATATTGTAACTCTCCTTCTATAATACAAAAGAGTTCAGGTAAAATCTTGACAACAACTTTAAGTTGAAGAATAATTGTACCTAATGTGGGTACGATAATGTCATTAAAAGATAGTATCAGGACTGGGATTTGAGTGAAGAACATGTTGGGAAATTTAAGCTGGAGAAAGGATATGATATTAATGGCCACACCAGTATTGATAATCATCCTCTTAATAGAGATATCATTGATCTGAGTGGTAATGAAGAATGGTAAGTCATGGTCCTATGATCTAAGCAATGGAATTTTAGACGACTTGAATGATATTTAGGTGGATGCTTTCAGAGTGCCCAAAAATTTTGTTAATGGGGTCGGGTCATTGGTTGGTATAGTAATGGATTAGATAGCTACAATCATGGCCTGCTTATGAATAGGTGATGTTTGGATTAGCTCATAAAGTGACATCCAAATGAGAGATTGGTGTAATTTTTTAACAACAACCTCCTGTATGATAGTCGAAGGTGTTGTTGTTGTTTGTATAGAAATTTTGGCTCTCGATGATAATGTTTGATTAGAATCTTCAAAATTTAAGGAAATGGATACATTTTTCTGGTTTAGTGGAGTTGATAACTCAAGGGGTGGAGGTACGGTGATGGAAGTCCTACTTTTCGAAGGCTCAAACAATCCTTTGTCATAACTTTGTGAGTTAGTAGTGATGTGGATGACATAAATTTAGAAAGTCAACATCTCAGGAATAGAATATTCTGGTGATGTTGATGTTGATATTGATGTGATGTTTGATTGAGGAGAAAGGACCGAACTAACAATCTTCAAAAATTTCTCATGAAAAGATTTACATTCCTCTATGGAGTGGCCTCGTGTTCTATGGTAATCACAGAAGGAAGTAAAGTCATACCAGGTTAGTTTCCATCCATGATGATATGAGGGTTTGGGAGATGGTAATTTGGTTAGTGAATCTTGTAATAAGTTATCCAAAATGGTGGCATGACACCCCTTACGTCCGAACGTAGCTGAAGATTCATTTTTCTTAGGAGCAGGTGAAACGGGTTGTTTGGCAATAGATTTTTTACTTGGTAGTCGTGGAGGATTTATAGCTATTGAGATAGGTGAAGAAGTAGGATTTTTTTACAAATGACGACCATGAAGAATAATAGGATTGTGCAAGAGATGGGGAGTAAGAATCAAATATGGATGCCCATAGGGGGATGACAGATGCAGAGTACAAACTCATGGTGGGGGCTTGATGTATGGGTTTTTCCCCTATACTAATGGGGTGATTAACCAGTATGATGAGAGAAGGGTGGTGTAGGATTTCCTAATAATGAAGGCTATGATTTCAAATAATGTTATGTTTAGGGGGTCTCATAGGTCTTGGTTTTTACATGGAAAGAGGATATCTAAAATAAGGTATGATTTTTGGATGAAATGCTAGATAGAAAGATGGAGGGTGATGGAAATGATAGGTCCTATAATAATAAGGAATTCTAAAGACCTGAACTACATCCTACTTATTAGGTCCTTTTGAAACTTTATATGGATTAGGTGTATTCGTTGAGGTTGAAGCTAATGAAGAGGGAGAAGTTTGGACGATGTGGTCTAAATGATTAGAAGGTTTCAGATTTTTTTTTGTGGGTTGAGAATGGCGATAACCCGTAGTTGACTTAGGTGGAGGTGGTTGTGCTAAGAATGTTTCAAGTGGTATCACGGTTAAATTTGTAAACTTAGGTGGTGGTGCTAATGGATTTTTTCTGGAGGAAAGGAGTATGGGCTTAGTAATAGTATGTGGCAAAGATGTGGGAATGTTCTTAGTAGTAAGTGGTGGTTTGGAAATTTCAAGCTTGTCGTATTTTGGTGTGGATTCCGCAAGTGTTAAATTAGTAGGTGTTAAAGACACAAGAAGGATTTGAATGATTATTTCATCAAGGGAAAACTTTGTAGTTGTGGTTTTAGGCTCATTAGGTAGTGATGTCAATTCTACATGTCTTATTTCATAAATTGATAAGGAAGACAAAGAGAGTGGCTCAATTTTAGTTACTGTATTAATGGTTTGAATTGTATTCATTTGTGGTTACTTGGAAGAAGAAGGGTGATTTGGAAAAATAAGTTTAATTATGTCCAGACTCTGATTAGGAGGTGTGTTTGGATTGTCTAAGTGAAGGTCACCTTTGTCAATCAAGTCCTGAAGCACATTGTGAAATGTGTGACACCTTTCAATGTCATGACCATTGACCCTATGGTATTTACAATAATAATTATCTTGATACTAAATGTTTTTGGAAATTGATATATTGATGGGTTGAATGGGGGAAGTGATATCATGTTGGAGGAAAGAAATTTATTAAAAATTACGCCATAATATTTCACTATGGGTGTATAGTTGTGTTGCTAATGGATGCATTCAGTGGTAGGATTTTCTTTAGGAGATGATTTAACTATGATTGCAGTGGATACTGATATAGAATTATCTAAGTTGGGTATTGACTTGGATGGGAATTGTACTTTTGGTTTCTAAGAACGAATCTTTACCCATCCATATTCTAGGGATTGTAACTCTAATTTACAAGCCATGGTAAAGGCCTCATAAAAAATTTGGAAGGTTTAAATTTGTAAATTGGACGAGATATGTTTAGCACAAACAAGAAAAAAGATCTCGATTAGCTCTAGCTGTGGTAGTGTGAATGATAATTGATTGGTAGTGGATTTCCAATGAGTGAAAAAATCAGCAATGGATTCATCTTCAAATTGTCTAATGGTATACAAATCATTGATGGAAATTTTATAGGCTGTTTATGGAGAAGTGGTCTAAGAATAGTTGCGCAAGTTTTGTGAAAAAAAATAATGAGTGTTGTGGAATGTTGTTGTATCATTCTAAGGAAGAGCTAGCAAGGGACATAGGAAATGTCCTTAACATGAGGTCTTGATCATGAGCTATTAGATAACATGCATGACAGAAAACACATATGTATTTTTGGGGATCTTCTTTGATTTAAAAATTAGTAAGTTTAGGAAGTTCCCAATGAGGTGGACATGGTTTATATGATACGGAAGGATGGAAGGGCTCATTACAAAATTGATAATAGGAGGGCACATTCTTGGATGTTGACAAAGTAGCTTCCAAACTGGATATGCAACTCAACAGAGCCTAAAGGGGGTCAATTTGTGTTGATTTATGTAGGGATGAGATGGGTTGATACAAATACTGACTGGGTTGTGAGTATGCTTAGTACTACTATGGGATGTTTTTTTGATAGGAGGTGTTATGCTAAGGGAATTTTTGTTGATATAGAACATTATGCTAATAAGGGTTATTCTGCTTCGGGACATGGTATTGAGGAATGTTTTGTTGAGGTAGGTATTTCTAAGGTATGTGCTTTTGATATGGGACATTTTGTTGGGGGATGTTTTGATTGGTAAGGAATGCTGTGTTGTGGGGTGTTTTGATAGGATGAGGAGCCTTGCTGTGAAGCAGGAGGCTGTGAGGTTTGAACATATTGATACTGCAATGACATTGATGGATGCGTAAGAGGTAGTGAATGTGTATGTGTTTGTTGGAAAGGTATGGTTAAAGTGACAAAGGATTGTGCCTACTATGGTACACTTTATTGTGATATGTTGTATTGTGAGATGTTTTGTTGAGATAAGTTTTTTGGTGTAGAGATAAATAGTTGTGAAGATTATGGTATGTATTGTGAGACATGATGCGTACTAGAAATAATACTAGTGTTAACTAATAGTGTCATTGTGGGGATGGACATAGTGATGTTCTAGATGAGAGTTGTAACCTGTTGGGAAGGCATAACTGTAGAAGGAGAAACAGAACTCAAAGGGGGTGTTAGTACTTATGAGGAGGCTAGAGGAGTTGATGAGGAGGAAAAAGTACTTCTTAGAGGAGGTGCAGATCCTATAGATGGAATCGGAAAGGATGTGGAATTCTAAGCAGATGTGTTTTGAAACAAGATCATAGACGAGAGCTAAAGAGACATCAAGTGTTTCAAAGTGGCTACTGAATAATTATTCATTAGATGTTTCAAAAGGATTAGTAACACTTTTAGAAATCTGGGGTTGACTATTGTTTAGTTTTTTGAGTTAATTTGAAGTGTGGGGATATAACTATTGGACAACATGGTTATGATTTTGATCAATGAGTTGTGTAATGACATATGAAGATTTGTAAGTGTATGGAGTGGATTGGGGTGTGAATGGTTGTATTTGAACATTTCTTGTTGTTAAGTAGGAATTAGGTGTAATGGGATTTGAGTCTAACATTTCTTCAAAGATAGGGTCTCGCTTATTGTAAAAAGGAGGTTCAAATGAGTGTCTTGATTCTAGCGTATAAAGAATTTGTCCTTGATATTGGTGTGGGGAATGGAAGGATAGCTATCCCACTTCATAAATATAAATGGTCTTGGACTTAGTCCAAGTTTGTGTGTTAGAAAAGGGATTGGTTGTGTCTATTTGATAGAGCAATGCTCGTGGTTTTGTTGGTGAGGAATAACCCGTAGGAAGTGGTGTAGTATGAAGTGACACTTGTTTTTGAGGTGAAAATGAAGAGGTAGAAATGTCTTTAGAAGGTTGAGTATATAATTTTTGTCTTGTAAGTACCATGATAGGAAAACACACTCAAATGATCCTAAAAAATGGAAAATAACTAGAGGGGTTGTTTTACAAACAATAGACAAGAATAAGCAAAGAGTTGTTTTATAATTAACTTGATTAATTTTGAAAAGTGAAATGTGTAAGATGGCTAATGAGGGTTATAAGAAATGGCTATCTATGGCTGGTCTCATGTATGTTTAAGGGTGGAGTCCTAAATATACCTAAAGGTATGTGAGGCCCAACTCTGTACTGCTATCGATATGGGCGTGGTATTTGGGCCTACCCCCTCACTTCATAATCCTGATGCGATAAGGGAGTATGGTGCTGAGCTAAAATACACCAATAGGTATATGTTTATAATCATATAGAACACCATGTCGATTTCCCTGTTGGGTGATGAAATCCCAATCAGTTTCACCTAGGTGGGAAATGTTTGAATGCATTTTATATTAATGAGTGGTTTGGTTGTGTGTGAGGGAAGATAAGTGAATGCGATGAATGAAGTCCCCTATTTAATACTAGAAGATCAAAAAATATGAAATGGTTTGTTTTAATGTCCCAAAATGAAATGTTTGATTTCAATGAGAACAAGAAAACAAAGACGCAAAGCAGAAAGTTAAAAATGGTTTTCAAAAACTTATCATGAGAGCATTTTTAATTCATTTTTTATTCTTTCCAAATTTTAGAAATTTTCAGAGCATGTGCTTAGCAAATCTAGAATGTATAATTCTAGAGGAAAAATATCCTATAATCATATTAGAAGAAACAAGAAATAGTTTGTTGATTGATTATGAAATGATAAAAAAAGTAGTACAGGGTAATCGTGAGCGATTGGAATAATCACATGTGATTAGTAGTTAGTGAAAACAATGATCAAATTAATGATAGAATGAAACACTTAAAAAGGGACAAGGCTCCCACTGGGTGTGCACAAATGTCGAGCACAGTTCTTACCTTAGGTTTTCTTGTCATTCAAGAAGGTAACCACCTAACTGAACCTCAGTATGGCAGGGTTTCTAAGATGCCTGCAGTGTGGACTATGTGATATTACACACCATGCAGACAGAAAATGAGACTCGTTCTCCTACAAGTAAGCCTACAAGTCAAAGCATTTAAATGTGATGATATTAGTAAATAAATGAACATGTTATCTGGGAAAACCCAGTTCCGAGAAATCCCAATGACTTTCATTGGTGGTTATCAATCTACTCAGAAAAAATTAAGCTTTTATTAATATTAATATTGCGATACAATGTGATAAAATGAAAACATGACAAGCTAAAATCATTATTTAGATGGATATATATAAATACTAATGACATGAACTAGATCCAAAAATTTGACTCGTGGTCAGGATATAGGTTCCTAGACACATTAGATCCTACAGAGTCAATTACTTCTTTCTCTTCTCTGGTGGTGTCAGAATTGGGAATAGAAATGTATTCCTTTGCGAATAAATCAAAAGATTCCTCTAGGGTGTAAAAAAGGTGAGTAAGTGCAGTGTTGGTACTAGATATGCTAATGTGGTTTTGGGGTTAAGATTTGAAGCAATGCGGTAGCCTTTGTCTGGGAGGTCTAGGATGGCCTCATAGTTGTGCTTGTGTTGTATTATATCTTCATAGCTTCGCTGTAAGAATTCTAGAATGCTTCAGTAGCCTCTTGGATGCACTGAGTTATTGTGAAGATAGCTTCAAGACAATTGAATGGTGCGTGCAAGACTTCCCAAATCTCTAGGTCGTGAAGGAGTTCATATTGCTCCCAATAGAGTGGATGTCGAATAAGAGGGAAGGAATCAACAATGGGGAAGTTATTACCATCTATTACCATCTGAAATCACCATCTTGGACATAATATTAGTAGAAAATAGAAAAAACAAGAGATATATTAAGCATATTAGGAAAAATATGTAAAAAAGCAATATTACATAGGAATCACTAGTGATTGATGTTAATTCTAAGAGTTTATTAAAACAGGGACAAGAAACTATGATTTAAGATAAATTTGAAGCATTATATGACATAATAAACAAACAAGGTAGATATTACCTGCAAAACAATGATTTAAAACCAACAAGAAAGGATTGATTACCTTGAATAACCAAATGATTTTATTGACAGATGAAGGATGATATCCTAACGTTGAGAATGAGTGGTTTGATGATTAGTATGACGACTTCAAAGAAGTGTGATATTGGTGAAAACTAATGGAGGATGGCTTGATCTATGATACATTGGAAATGAGAAAAAATGTACCTATAAAGATGTGAGAATGCTTCCTATCCAAAGGAGGTTCGAATGCACATATTTATAGGTTGCCAATGATTAGGAAAATCACCGACGATTGAGGAAAATATTAACTAAGTTGGTTAGACGGGTGATTTTCCTTCTTTTCAAACTAGATATGGTGGATTTTGAAGTAGTTAAGATGAGGAGTGGGAAAAAAGCATAAACATATTCAGTTTAGATTAAAGGGGTTAGCTTTTTTTAAAAGATTTAGTTAGTGATTTTTTTGAAGTTAGTTTTTTAGTGATTTTTGGAAGTTAGTTTGTTTGTGATTTTTGGAAGTTAGTTTGTTAGTGATTTTTGGAAGGTAGTTTGTTAGTAATTTTTGGAAGGTATTTAGTGAGGTGTCATAGTGAGGTGTGAGGGTGATAATTTATTTAATTAATTAAATAAATAATTAATTTAGACCTTAGGGATTTGTGAGGGGTGTGTGAAATTAATTAATTAAAAGAAGATCGAAATGGTGAAGTGTCATACACTTTTGGTCGTGAATGTGTTTGAGTCGAGGGATGCATATTTTTGGTGTCTAAACCAATCTTGAAATGGTTAAATTTTTTGGGTAAATGGATCGAATGAAAACAATGAAAAAAAAAATGATCCAAATGTATAACTAAATATCACGAATGGCTTCTCAACCTTCTCAAGTTGTTTTAGGTTCTACTATAAATTAATTTACACCCTCATTTCATTTAGACACTTTGGGGAACCTAATACCCCAACCTCCCATTCATAACAAGGTTATTCTATCTTTATAAAATTAATTCCTAACTTCTAACATCGATTTTATTGATATAGGGTGATTTCTCCATCTCTCTCTTATGATGGGACAACTGCTTTGAATATTCACCTTGAAGCTTTCAAAATATCTGCTCAGAATAAATTTAAACCAATAATTATGGAACTAAAAAACTATTTTCTAGAACCCATATTGATCCATAGGGATCTAGAAAAACACACCACTTCATCAGTTCCATCAGCACCAGGAAGGAGAATTGAAGAAAGTGAAGAAAAATGAGGAAAAAGAGGTCCTGTTAGCTTTTAACAAAACTGGCACTTTGCGCAAAGTAGTGGTCATAGAACCACCACCCAACCTAGGTAGTGGTCATGTAACTACTACCCAGATAGGGTGACAATCATGAAACTACCGATCTACAAAGGGTGGTGGTCCTAACACTTTTGATAGAAAAAATAAAATCAAGAATGAACAGTTCCAGAATTCAAAGAGATGGTTGTGTCTCTTCCCTTCCATGCCCTTTCACATCCTCCAATTCACTCAAAGACATGGAAAGGCCTATAAATTCATTGTAGGAGAAAGAGAATGGGCATTCAGAGATCTAAAGAGATCAAAGAGAAAATTTATAAGTTTAATGAGAGCAAGTGAGCAAGATCTTCAGTGCTGGAGTGGAATTGTAGGATCAAGGTGTAGAAATATATCAAACAAGCATATGAATGTAGAGTTTTACATTGTTGTCTCTATTTTCTACTTCTTGTAGTCTGTAATTGTCTATAATTGACCAATAAAAGTGGGAAGAAAGAGCATTTTTCCCTTTCCGAATGGTTTTACTCCATTAGAGTTTTATAAGATAAAACTGTCGGTGTTTGGAGTTTGAATTCTTTCATATTATCTACAATTTAATTTCTATAGTATTAGATAGTCAGTCACTAAATCTCTAATCTTCAAGTAATATGTCATTTTACAAAGTTGAAAGTAGAACAACATAATTGTGTGATTTCGTAGAGTTCCAAAGTAGAAGTTTACAGATCATTTTGGTATTAGAGCTGATTATATATCCAGGACTGTGGTATTTTATTCTTTCTTGTGATTTGTATGAAAATGAAAAGGTCCAAATGTTAATAAGTTTTACCTTGTGAGCTAGATATTTCTACAAAGAAGTGGAAATAGAGAATTAAATCTCAAATAGAGGAAGAGAACTTGGTTTGTAGAGTCGAAATGCTAGAGACCATGATGGATAGGTTGCATAGAAAATAAGAAGATATTTCAAATTTGCAAAATATGGCTTTAGTTAAGAAATATTCCATGGACTCAGTGGTTTGAGAAAAGGGATGAAAAATATTGTATCGTAAAGAGCCACAAAGAAGAAGAATGAGAAGAGTGTGAAGAAGAGATGCCAATTGTAAGAAAGAAGGTAAAATCTGCTCATACACCTTTTAAATTTGAAACGAAAGTAGAAATAAAGAACTTTGATGGATAAGTAAATGAAGAATTTCTTGATAAGTGGATAAAATAGTTGGAAGTCTATTTAGTGTGCATAATGTTACTGAGGCACAAAGGATCACCTTTTCATGTCTCAAAATGGAAGTTCATGTTCTGGTTTGGTGGGAAACCCATCTAGCCACTTATGAGAAGAAGAAACATCCTATTGTCAGTACTTGGAAAGGTTTTAAAGAATTACTTAGAGCTAAATTCTATCGAACAGTCATAAGATTGACATGATGATTAAGTGGTAGTAATTTAGATAGGGAAATAGTCAAAGCACGCAGGACTATACTACAAAGTTTAAGAGACAAGCCATGTTACTTAATATGGACTTGGAGGATGAGAAAATTAAGACCAAGTATTTGGGAAGACTTCAAACTCACCTTCAGAGAAAGGAAATCCCCACTAAGCCCAAGGATCTCAATGAAGCTTGTATAGAAGCATAATACATCGATGATGAGAAGAAGAAAGGAGAAACAAAGCCAAAGGGAGACTAGTCAATAGATCAGAAGGAAAAATAACAAGGGAAGACAAGTGGTAGAGGTAAATGGAAAAGTAAACATGCCACTACTACTTTGCATTCTTATAAAGATCTTAAGAATTTCTGTAAGAATTGTGATATAAATGGACATAATGAAGCCACATGTTGGAAGTTGCATCTAGAATTACACCCAAAGCACTGAACCAAGGATTCTAAGAAATACATGGCTGCTGTGAAGATAAAAGGATATGGGGAGATTGAGGGTGATTCAGATGTAGACAAAAGGCTAGGATGCATGACCACTAACATGTACAGGGGAACATAAGAAGAAGAGATGAGTAAGATTTTCCAAATCAGAATCCAAATTAAGAATACTAAGGTAAACACTTTAGTAGATTTTGGTTCTTAGTAAAATCTAATTTTTTATGCGGTTGTAGAAAAAATTGGCCTAGAGACTTACGTGGATCCACATCCATACCCATTGGGATGGGTGAAGAAATATAGATTAAAAAAAAGTGTAAGTTTCAGTTTGGGATAAATACCCAATATATTGATGTGTTAGAGGTTGATATTATTCTACTTGATGCATTTGATGTTATCTTTAGAAGTCCTTAATTTTATTTCAATGATGATGTATTCACAAGGAGGGAGAACTGATATAGATGGATCAAGGAAAAAGTCAATTTCAACATTTGGGAACACTGAAGAAAATAAAAGAAGGCTATGGTAAGTGTTAACTAAGAACCGAGACTTATTCAGGAAAATCATCAGTTTTGTTTACTTTCATTGGAAGAAAATAAAAATGAATGTGGTAGCACAGATATTTCTAACGAAAGGATGGAGAATTTGGATAGCACTTGTTAGTTTTTGTAGATGATATCACCACATGAACTACTCGTTCAAGGAGAAAAACAAACTTCCGCTATGTAGTCACCGTATCTACCTACGGATTCACCTGACCTAACCGTGGGGTACCAAGGAGAAGAGAAGATACAAGGAACATTGGTGGCTATAGCAGAAACATGCATGGAGAGGATTCAACCAATCCATCTAAAGAGACAAAGAAAATAAAGAAGGACTAAACCACTACAATATGGGACATTCACCATGCTTGAGCAAGTTGGAAAAGAAAACTTCATGCCATACTTTATGCAGATGCACGTCATAGCAAGTTGCAGGATCTCACACCTACTAAAGCCATCTATACATGATAATGAAAGAAACAATAAAAGCTTCCTTCCAAAGAAGATTGTACTTGAGGAAACATGGAGGAGGATGTAGCACTTGAGAAGCAAACCAAAGATCCATAAGAGTCTTGACATGTTGGACGAGAGAAGACACCAAGGCAAACCAAGTGGTAATTGAAGGAGCAAGAGAGGGAGTTGATTCCTATACCACTCCCCCACTAAGATTTTTTGGGACTAAAATCCTCCTAAGAAAGGGAGGTATGATACATATGGATCTGGAAAAACACACCACTTCATCAGTTCCATCAACACCAAGAATGATAATTGAAGAAAGTGAAGAAAAATGAGAAAAAGGAGGTTCTGTCAACTTTTAATAGAACCACCACACTGTGCAGAGTAACATCTGTAGAATCACAACCCAACCTAGGCAGTGGTCTTGTAACCTCCACCCAGATAGGGTGATAGTCCTAAAACTACCGATCTACACAGGGTGGTGGTCCTAACACTTTTGACAAAAGAATAAAATTAGGAACGAATAATTCTAGAATTCAAAGAGATAGTTGTGTCTCTTCCTTTCCACGATCTTTCACATCCTCCAGTACACAAGAGGACATGTGAAGGCATATAAATTCATGGTAGGAGAAAGATAATGGACATTTAGAGATACAAAGAGATAAAAGAGAAAAGTTATAAGTTTATTGAGAGAAAGTGAGCAAGATATTTAGTGCTGGAGTGGAATTATAGGAGCAAGGTGTAAAAATAGAGAAAGTAAGTATAATAAGGGAGAGGTTTACATTTTTTTTTCCATTTTCTACTTCTTGTAGTATGTAATTGTCTATAATTTACCAATAAAAGTGGGAAGAAAGAGTGTTTTCCCATCCCAACAAGTTTTCCCCCATTGGAGGTTTCCAGGATAAAATTGTTGGTGTTTGGAGTTTGAATTCTTTCCTGTTCTCTACAATTTCCTTTCTATAGCACTAGATAATTAGTCACTAAATATCCAATCTTCTAGCAATCTGTCATTTTCCAAAGTTGAAATTAGATAAAACATAATTGTTTTATTTCATAAGAGTTCCAAAGTAGAAGTTTATGGATCACATATAGGCAATACTTTGGAACGGTATAGAAAAATTCCTCACCACTCAATCACTAAAGTAGAAGCTTTAGTCAATCCTCTAATGAAATAAATCCAATAGTTATAACTTCCTTAAAATCCCAATTTAAAGTTTTTTAATCTAAAGAAAAATCCCAATGAGCCTATTTAATATTTCTTAAAGAGATGGAAAATCATGGGAAATAAATATAACCATGCTCTTGAAAAACAACATATTGTATATATCTTTCTTCAAGCCTTGAATCCCTCTCTAAAATATAAGGTTAAATCCTTCTCCACCAATACTTTTAGGATTTATTTTGAACAAACCAAGTGGCTAGAGTAACTTATGCGATAATTTGAGATGCCTTCTAAATCACCTAAAAATCCTTTTGTTTTATAGATAATGTTTAGAAAAAGACTCCAAGGACCATTTACATAACAACTATTACAATAAATCTCATCAATAAATCCTCTTCAATCTACATATAATGTGACCAATTCTTCTTAAAATCAAACCCCTTCTAAGGGTAAATATATCTCTTTTTCTTCTTATCCTTATTTGATCCAAATCCTTCAATAGAATTTGATTCGTGTTTCTTCATTCTAGTAAAAAACTTGTTTTCACCTTTGAGGCCCTCATTTCCCCTATTTTTTTACATCACTTTATGCCCTTGATAGACATGCTAGATTCCAAGTCTTTCCCTCTTCCTTTATATCCTCTTCTCCATCTCTTTTCTAAACATGTTAGCATTGAGAAAAGAATGAGGGTTGAAGAAATTTCCTTTTTCTCTCCCTATGTAAGTATCTTTTTCATTTCTTGGATTTTATGATTTTTTCTCTTGATCGTTTCTATATACTCTCTTGAATTTCTCCTAGTTATATTAGGGATTCTAAATGTTTCATCTTAGTGACATTATTACCTATAGGATTTTTAGTATGGTTGATAACTTTTTCCCCCAATTAGCACCTTACATATTTTATATTTATAGGTCAATTATTTTGACAATATTATCTATTGATTTATATCCTACTTATGACTCACAATCGTGACCTATTCATTCACTCATCCTACCATAAGATCCCCCTTAGAGTAGGGTTTATTACTCATTTATCTAATTGATATTTTAACACTTATTTTTAATTATTGTTGGATTATCATATCTCTTTCTACACTATGATGTTTCAGAATGTAGACCCATTTGTGGGAAGATAAGTATACAAGTAGGTATGCTTTATTTGAGTTTATGATTTCTTTATTTCCATTCTACACATATTTTTTAGTATTTTATTTTAGTGTTGTATATTATTTTCTTGAAGACCATATCATGTGCAATTAATGTGGCACACATTGATCTTTAGTTGGGACATATGTATATATACATATTTTTACTAAATACTAAATATTGTTCTTCACAGTAACCATTGACACATAAAATTCCTCGGAGTGGCATTCTCAGGGATACTACTAGGAGAAGAGAGTAACTAGAAATGGTTTTGGGTTGAATTGGGATGATTAGTAGTGGTATTTTATGATATATATATATATATATATATATATATATATGTAGTATGATTATATAACATATTTAACATGTTTTTATACCATTTGCAATCATATTTTTCATCCTTTATAGTATTCTTGCAATATCACCTTGTTATTCCCTTGTGTTCATTTTCACACCTAGTTTTAACACACACCAAACTTTTTCATTATCTTCCTTAGCACTCCAGAGTCTCACCTTATTAGTTTGACATGCTTTCTTGAATATACCATGCTCATATTTATCTTCCAGAAAACATTGATTGTGGTCGATGTCATTTATGGATAAAATTTTCCCTTTAAATGGTATCAACCATGGTTGATGTTGTTGGGTTAATATTCTATTATAACCTATGAATCAACCACAATTGATATTGTTGGCTAGTGAAAAACATTATTGCATTGATTAAGCTATTTATACTAGATTGTTAAGCATCCATTCCACATCTCATCCATCATACATTTGGTCCAATAGTGCTCTCCAAATTTTTTGTAATAGCTTAAAAGGTCTTGTAGTTGGTCTTATTTTATTTGTTTTGAGTACACACTTGAGACATTGGGTACTTAGGATCTAAAAGTATAAGATTTGTAATTTTCATGGCCTACTAAGCTTTTAGAGGCATAAGAGTCTTCAATCAACAATGTTCATAGGTATTCTTCTTTTTTTGTGGTACACCACATCAACTCTCTATCATAAGGTGTTGCTAACTCTAGGTGAAGTTAATGTAATAATGGTGCCTTCATGAAGGTAAGTATATCTAACCTCCCTTATTCCTTTACTATTATTTAAAATTTATATGTTGTGGGTGTGGTCATGTATAAATTAGGATAAGGTAACATATTCTTGTTTATTTTTTTATTTATCAATTAGTTCTCACATTTAAAAAATTGCACAACCCTTGATATTGTTTTTAAATATCTAGGATCTCTCTTATAATCCTTACAAATGTTCATATCTCATTACTATCATTATTACAATCCTATTTGTAACCTTACTATCGTTATTTCACATTCGAGAACTAGTTAGAAATCACTACTCTATACTAGATCAAGGATTTGGACACCTATACCTCATATAGAGTGTAGAGTGATGCCATCCTAGTTCCAAATATACATCAATTTCCAATCTAATGAATGCATATTTATTGCGATCCTCTTTATTATCCTAGTCTAGAATATCCCCATATAAAGAGATGAAAAGAATTGTTATTTGAAAATTCTTTATATGCATACAAATATGTATACCACATATTTTTTTCTTTATAATATTTGAGAGACATTGAAGATTAAATTTATTTAAATATTCATTTGACATTTTCTTTATGGAAGATTCAAAGATTTTTTTTGATTAGTTGTGTGCCAGTCATTCACTTAGCAGGTGGACTGATAGAGTCATAATTAGTATAATGTGCACATTTTTGATTCCATGTCCCCTTATATTTATTTTCATATTTCCTTTTTCTTCCTCCTTTATTTTTCTGTTATCTAATTTCACCTTTGGGTGAAATTGGATAATAGAGCAAGATTGCATTGAGCGACTCTCATAAAGCTTACATGCATATTTTAGTGTTTAGGGTAGAATCAGGATATTTGAGAGAGTTAAAGGTTACAAGAGGAATTATTAGTCTCTTTGGTATTCATTGAGTTTCAAAGTTTTATTTAATTTAGGAGACCAGATAGTGGGACCCACCTTGCCAGTGTTAAATGGAAAAATCCAGTGATAATCTTAGCATCTCTCACAGTAGCCTCAGGTACATCTGAACGAGTCTAATGAAATGTATTAGGTTTGACTGTGAATTTGAGGGAGTTGAAATGGATTTAAATTTTCTACCAGCTTATATGTTGAATGAGCCAACCGAGCCGACCCCTTGGCAAGACCTGACACTGAGTTTTGTGTTGTGAAGGGGAAGGTTATCATGTTGATTACATCAAGCTCATGCATAAATTAGGTTAGACAAAGCTATGTCATAAAATACCAAGTGAGCTCTGCCAACATTCACCATTGACACCTAAGAAACTTCTAAGAGGAGAATGACCAAGCCACACTGGCTATAAAGAGATCGAGCTATGCATGAATGGAAACCAAGCTATGTTTATGGTGGGTATCGAACTAAAGCAATCCTGTCTTAGCTCGGAATAAGCTACTAGAAATCAAATCGAGATCTTCATTTTAGGTTCACTGAGTAAATCCAGGTCAAAGTTCGTTTCAAGTGAATTCTCGATGAGAGCTAAGGTAGGCTACATGATATGAAGTGAGCCCAACATCCAAAGCTGAGCTTTGCATTAGGAGAGGTTGAATCATTGTCTATAGAAGCTTGAATTGATGGATACTTGCTAAAAGTATGTTCATTATTGGAACTCATAGTTGGAGAGTCCTGTCAATTTAAATTCTGACTAGTCTAATAGAGCAAGTTGATCACATATGATGAGATCTGTTCCACCTAAGTCAAAGCTCATGACAAGTGCAAATGAATCAAGATACATGTTTGCATTGAAGGGAAATTTACAAAGTTAGCTGAGTTCAGTGGCCATCACATAGATTTCTTTGGGATCTAAATATTATACAAACTTGGTATGAATGTGATGGTTTATCTCAGAATCAATGGGAAAGATCATAGAAAATTAGAGCTTAGGGAGGTGGCTCGGTGAGGTGGCCAACACTAAAGGTGAAGATATTTGGGTTGGATTTTTACGTTAGCTCAACTTGGTGAGCCCATAAATTAGAACGTGGGAAGCCTTTGCAGCTGAGACCAATGTGGAATTGTCCCATGAGGGTTGGACTGGGTTTGGGCCTACACATGGGCTAGTTGTGAAAATCCATAGACTCACCATAGAAAACTAATGTGGAGTCATAGGGATGGAAATAGCTCCAAGGAGTTATGTAGGAGTTTCAGAGTGTAAAGAGGGACCAAGTGGCCTCATGGGACACGTAGGAAATTCTGAAAGCTTCACTTCGACATAATGTATTGCGGGTGATGAGCTAGGTAAACGACCCTCACGAAGGTCAATGGGCCAACATGATTTTAGTCATGGGAGTGAATTAGGAGCCTCAACATAGAAGCATGAAGAGGTGGTAGATGGCCGAGAGAGCATTGTAGGTGAGATCAGGAGTAGGATGAGCACTAAATGGCCCAAGCCATAGTGTTGAGTTAAGTGTCCATTACACTGGGTAGGCCTATACCTATAATACAAGGTGGGTTTGATGCCAAACAGAGTGTCCAAGGAAATTTACAAGCGATGTAACGTGAAAGGCGATGTGGTCACGTGGCTAAGGATGAATTAAGGGCTCCATGCAATCGATAAAACACCAAAACCAATGCAAAAGAATGACGTCAATGGTGGGGATGGCCCGGGGATTATCCAAGATGGCACATGGTGAGTGAGTATGGCCCCCTGCCAATTTGGATGCAAGTAGCTTGGGAACATGTGAAGCTGAGCTGTCAAGTGTATAAGAAGACGATGGCTAACATATAAGAGAGGGACTTAGTGGCGGTGACAAGGGTGAGAACCAACTTGGTTGAGTCTACCCTCCAAGATGGCACTAATAAAATTATTCTAAAGCATTCAATACCACCCCCTTCCATATAAAAGCAATAAAGGTTAATAGGTGCCCCCCCAAAAACCATATTCTAAATTCCTGAATCATTATTAAACAAGGCATAGAAACATTTGGATAAAGAGAGTGAAATATTTTAAAAGTCATTTTTTGGCCAACTTCCAAATTAAATACTCAGTCCTGTGGAGTGAAACTATGCCTAGTAAGAGCTCAAATCAGCTGCAGCTCTGCTCAAAAGCTCATAATTTAATAATGTATCTTAAGGGAATTGCAAAAGATTAGTCCTCATTCAAATTATGGTTCCAAGATACCTTCACATAGGGATTGAGAAATTCTAGGAATTTATTGAGGAATTGAGGGGCAAAGTTTGCAAGAATATTAGATCCGATTT
Organism: Taxus chinensis; assembly: GCA_019776745.2. Lineage (NCBI taxonomy): Eukaryota > Viridiplantae > Streptophyta > Pinopsida > Cupressales > Taxaceae > Taxus > Taxus chinensis. The sequence goes on from CM034154.1 coordinate 473,808,325, forward strand.
CCAAACAAGGACCCTCAAAGTGGTTAGGAGTGCAATTAATGGGCATGTGCAACAATTTTCTCTCATTGGAAGTTGTATATCAGTCAAGAGATGACTTTTGAGGATTTTCTATCATGGTTTCTTCCCACTTTGGGTACTTTATAATTAATGAAGGAGGAAAATATCCAAGTATTCTTGTTTCTCTATCTCGTCTCTTTCATTTTCTTTAAATTGAAGTGTTCTCTCATTTTGTAAAGGGGGAGGATAATTCTAGTCCAGACAAAACTATGCCCATTTTTGTTTTGTGAAACTAATGTGCTGCAGGCCTTTGTAGATTACTTCTTGTATGACAATTATGGCCTTTCTCTTGTAATAGAATGATCTGTGCATATCAATGAAGAAATAGATGCAAGTTGTGGATAAATCTTCCCTTGTTATATTTATTTTCATTCTTCTTGCCTCTTTATTCTTGTTGCAGGTGTATTGTGTATGTCTACTCATTGTGCAGGTTTCATTATAGTTGTTCTTCTATGGAAATGAAGTTATGAATGCTTCTTTTATACTATGGAGATCTATTATAACCCTTTCTAGTCCAAATTTTTCTCCCATTTTCACACATTAGAGAGTTGTTCTCACACCCTTCTTTGGTGTATCACCTCTGTTAGAATAATTTCTTTCATTTTCATGATCTTTCTCTCTCCCTAGTACCTTGGAAATTATAGGATAGAGATAGTCAGTAGTTTTCCTTCATTAGAGTTAACTTGGACTAGATTAGAAAGAGGAACCAACCTTCTCTGGAGGTCTATCTCAAGTAGCAAGTCCTAAAAATTGGAGATAGTACCCATGTTACCTAGTCACACTACTTGCCTTAACACACTCACATGCTAAGAAAAAAAAGGGTTTTGTGATTTGGTGATAACAGTTCTATCATGCCCAGTGGGACATCATAGAAGTTAGAGTTTCATCTTTCAAAGGTGTTCCACTATTAAGCACATTCCAACCACCGTACGACCTTCACTGCTTGATAACAATTTTGGCATGCCCGGTGGGACAACAAGAAGTCTTCATCTTTGTTTCAACAAGATTGGTGTGTGTGTTTTTTTTAAAATTTAATCCTTTAAGAGGATTTAAAATTACACATTTGACGAATCTAAAAGGAGGAATTCAGTGGTATTAACATCCCAAGCTTATCAAATTTATGAGAAGGATTCAAACAAGGTATAGAATAAGAGAAGAATGTGTTTTTGAATACTTGCAACTATCTCTAGGAAGATCAAGAAGGGGAAAAATATCTCAAAGGTATCCATCTCCACCAAAAACAACACTATCAACACCTCCACCTGAGAAGCCTTTCATTCAGTCAACTAGAGTTCTCAGAACAATCATGATGGCTCATCAACAACTGCTACCACAACAAAATACTTTTTTCAATTTTATGGGAAATAACCCACTTTCTCTCAATGCACAAAATCCAATACCAGTTGCAGCATTGAAGAACATCCCATATTTCACTGGGGAGAACCATACAACTCTGATTGATCACATGCAAGACATTGAAAATGTTTGTGTAATCCATGAGGTCAATGAAATGGATGTGGTAGTCAAATTGTTGGCTTCTTATTTCAAACTAAAAGCTTTGCATTGGTTTACAAGCTTAGGAGAAGGAACAATTTAGAATTGGGATCAATTGTGCACATACCTCTATGCCTAGTTCATAGAAAAGGGAGATACTCTATCTCTTCTAAAGCAACTGAATACAATCAAGAGAGATCCAAATGATCAGATGGCTTATTTCAATTTCACATTTCAAAGGACATAGGATAGGATTCTACGCGTCGTTAGTCTAGGAGATGAAGGTGGTTTTCTATACTTCCTAAAAGCTTCAAATTCTTATATTTCCATGATGATACAATCTATGGGAGGTACAAATTTACCCACAACATACAACGTTGCTATTAGAGCTGAAAATTGTTTGATTCAAGCTGGTAAACTTGTAGCTAGGCCACCTATGCCTTTTTAATCCAGAATTAGGAAATATAAGCACTAGTTAAGCACCTACACAAGCTCCCATCCCTACTCCAAAAAATCAAAGTTCTAATGATGATTCTAGCCCTTATTTGAACACCTCAAATGAGCTCTAAGAATTCATGATGTAGTTGCAAAAGTTAGGTAATGAGTTGGTGAAAATTCAGAGGCAACAAGCAAAAAATTTTAGATCATACCATCCTCAAGCCCAACCTAATAGACCTCCATATTAGCCTAACAAGCCATCTGCTCAAGTTGAAAATCATAACTAAGTAAGACCTCCTGCCAACATGCCATTTCAGCCTTATAATCCTAATGGTGCATCCACATCTAGAGCCCTGGTACCATTGTAAAATACACTGGCTCAAGAGTATTACTGGTGCTTCCCATGAAATCAACCTCAAAATTAGTCAGCATATTTCAATGGTTCTCTAAATCAAGCATTGATGGTGAGAAAAACTGGTGTGGAACCAAAGACAAATCAAGAAGAGAATCAACAACAGGAAGCCACTCAAGAGTCACCTATAAATGACACCAAACTTGTGAATTGACAAGTTACAAATTTTTATGGAATAAATTAGGCCCCTTCACAAGGAGTGGCAGCCAACACAAAGTCTAAAAAGAGAAATTTGGAGGGAGGGGAGTCATCTAATCCAAGAGCTTATCAACCCTCTATCACTCTACAAGGTGTTAGTAATCAAAGTGAAGTTCTAAATGTGCAAAATGATCCCAAACCACCTTCCAAACCAGCTCATATACCGGTTGTGATAGCCCATGTGAAATAAAGGGTTTTTCCAAAGAAAGGGAAGTAGAAGGATAACTCATCCCAATTCAATATCATAGAGAAAATTAGGAAAAAAAAACTTGAATATCTTAATGTGTGAGTCATTAGCTATTCTGGGCCATAGAGACTTACAAAAAAACTTGGAAAACTAATCTACATCAAATGAATTGTCCAAAAATCTAGAGAAAGTGCTCACTAATGCAGCTCAATGAGAAGGAAATAAAGGAGGTCAACAAGGTAAAAACATGAAGCATCCTCCATTTTATATATCTCTGATCATTGGAAATAATCTTGTACACAAATACATGATTGATTCAAGAGAAAGTAGTTTTGTGTTGCCCTAAAAAATAGCTAACCAACTGGGTCTACAGTATGAATTTATTTCTAAGGGTGTAGTGAAATTAGATGGGAAAACAATAATAATAGTTGGAGTAATCAAAGGATTAAGACTTACATTGCATGCATGCCCAAATGTCACATTCTTACAAGATGACTCAGTTTTTGACTTGCCACCACTTTTTGCATTGTGTTTGTTAAGAGACTTCATAACTAAAATTAGTGGCTATTTGTCTTCTAATTGGTCACATATCCTATTCAAAATGAGGTATGGAGCCAAGAATATAATCATATCTGAAACAATTACAAACTTTCATATCGAGCCTTATACATGAAGTCTAATCAATGTGAATTGTTCAACTTTTGATCAAGAATATTTTGTGAGTACTCCAGAAACAAATATTAAGGCTAGAGGCATTTCAAACTTAACTCTTGATGAATGGGAAAATAAAATGCATGCTTTTGACCCTTATAAAGAAATGGAAGAAGTTGAGTTGGAAATTTATTACTTGCATGAAGAAAATCCACCTCTCCCTAGCATCACCAAATAAAATCATAAAGACGATAATGAATTTTGGTAGCTATTATTTGATGGCTCAAGGATTAGGAAAGGTGTTATAGGAGGGTTTATGCTGGTTTCACCTCAAGGTAAAAAATAGTACTCAAATTTCAATTTTCAGTTTTGTTTCTCAAACAACACAGGCGAGTATGAAGCTTTGATCCATGGGTTGTATTCAGAAAGAAAGAGAGGAATTAAGAAATTATAAGTCTTTGGAGATAGTGAGCTAATTGTGAACCAGGTAAGAGGGAAAAAAACTGCTAAGAATGATCTTCTAAAGAACTACAAGAACTGGGTATGGGATATCATTGAAGATTTTGAAGCTTTTGGTATCAATTTCATTCCAAGGAAGAAGAATGAGGCACTAGACAGACTTACAATAATTAGGGAAACGTTTGATATTGTGGAAAGTATCAAAAATGAGAAAACCTAGTCTCATATCAATATAGTTGTAATACCAGCCATTCTGGATAAAAATACAAGCTGAGAAGTATTTGAAAGTGATCAAGAAATCATTAATTTTTTGCAAGAAAAATTTGAGTTCTCTACTAGAAATTAGGATAAACTAGAGTAGTATTATGGTGACAAAGTGGTTCAACTCAGAACAAAAAAATTTCCGAAGGGTCTTGTGACTTTGGATTCAATCTTCAACCCGAATGATCAATTCCGAAAAGAAAAGGAAAAAAATTAGGTAAAGGGTGAAGAATCAGAACCTATTTCAGTAGGAGAATGAAAGGTATTGCAAATTGGAAAGGTGATTACTCAACAGGAAAAATATGAATTTATCCAACTTTTTGAAGAGTTTCCTGATGTCTTTTCCTGGAATTATAAATATTTGAGAGGCTTAAACCCAAAATTGGCACAACATACTATTAAAGTAGATTTGGAATCCAATCCCATCAGGAAGAAGAAGAGACCAGTAAATCCTCACATTGAACCTCTCATGAGAAAAAAATCAAATAAGATGATAGAGGCAAGCATCATCTTTCCAATCAAGAATTCAAATTGGGTTGCAAATTTGGTGTCGGCAAGGAAGATAAATGGGGAAATTATATTATGTGTGGATTTTCGGGATCTAAATAGAGCATCACTCAAAGACCATTATCCACTCCCTTCAATGGAGCAAATATTACAATTAGTAGCTGGATCCAAAAGGTTCTCATTTCTAGATGGTTACTCAGGTTACAATAAAATCATCATCAAAGAAGAGGATCAATTCAAGACAACCTTCACTACAAAATGTAGTACCTATGTTTACAAGAATATGCCTTTTGGATTTTCAAATTCCGGAGCAACATTTCAGTGAGCTATGGATTTAGAATTCAAGGGTTTGATTAACAAGATATTGCTTATTTATGTAGATGATATCACCATATTCTCAAAGAATGTAGAAGACCATCTCTTTCACCTCAAGAAAGTACTTCAAAGGCACGTAGAAGAATCAAAGTGTTTTTGAATCTGAAAAGTGTATATTCTTGGCACCTGAAGGAAAGCTCTTGGGTCACATTATTTCAAAGCAAGGACTAACAATTGATCTTGAGAGGGTTGAAGAAATACAAAATATATCATTTCCAAGTCATAAGAAGGATATCCAGTGTTTCTTGGGGAGAATAAAATTTGTTCACAGATATGTCCCTGACTTTTCCACCTTGGTGAAACCATTAAAAATGATGTTGAAGAAAACCATGGCATTCAACTAGAGAATAGAAGGAAATAAGAGTTTTAAAGCCATCAAACATGCAATATCTCAATCCCCAACTCTCATTGATCCAAAATTTTCCAAAGATTTCATTCTCTATGCTTATGAAGGTTCAAATACAATCTCAACCATCTTGGTACAACTGAATAAGGAAGGTTTTTAGGAGCCCATAACATTCTTCAGTAAAATCTTGAAAGATTATGAAGTAAGATATTATTTCATTGAAAATAATGTTATTTCTATCATTAAAATACTAAAGAAGTTCAAACACTTGGTCTCAAACAATAAGATCTAATTGTTAGTGTCTTATGCGGGTATTAAGGACTTTATTATAAACAAGGATATGAATGAGAAAAGAGTAGGTTGGATCACTCATGTGATAAAGTATGATATTGATATCAAGGTGACAAAGCTGGTCCATGGTAAAGACCTATGTGAGTAACTAGCTTCCAAACAACATGCTGAGCCAGAAAGTGAAGAAGTTGTTTTGGTACTAAAAAATGATCAAGAACAACTAATTGAAGATGTTCCTACTCCATGTTAGACTCAAGACATGGTGCATTATCTTCAAACAGGTCTATGCCCTCTGAATCTGAGAAAAGAAAAGAGAAGGTACTTAAGATTATAGTCCATTATGTATGTGCTTATTGGTGGTACTGTACACACCCAAAATTTCATGTGCTACATTGTTAGAAAATGGTTACAAAAGTCCCCAATGATGATTTAAGTCTTTTCAAGAAGGTGTTTGAGATCCAAAACCCATTTGAAGTGTATATTTGTAGCCTAGACATCCTTACTTATCCTTCCCATATATTTTTAGCTTCCTACTTATTTCTGTGCATGTTCTGGCCTTTAGTGCCAGGACCATCACCCTTCCTGGGTGGCGGTTCTAAAACTGCCACCCAGGCAAGGCAGCGGTCCTGATTGATTTTTCCAAATTCTGTCATGCGTGTTTTTAACATGCGATGATTAACTTAACTTCACTTTTAGGATGAATCCATGAGACAAATTTTCTAAAAATAGTTTTGATTGCTTGGTTCTCCTTCCCTCTTCTATTTTTGCATGTTCTTTAGTTAGTTGGAACTGCCTCTTCTTAATTTTTTCATGAAGGAACATCCCAACCCAAATCTTATATATTCCATGTTTTTATTCAAGAAAAGGATCTAATAATTTTTGTGTATCTTTCATAGTATTTCTGCCACAATCCTACTGGAAATTACATAGCCAAGCTCGATTCACTTATGCTATCCCTCTTCCACTTGCATTGCAACCACACTGCCTTCAAGATGCCATTACTCAAAGAACCTTCTCCTACTACCACCTTTTGATTCCCAATTCCTTGGACTCACATGGACACATAGAGAAAGAAAGGGAAAAACTAAGGGGACAAACTACTACACAACTGGATTTACCTTTGTTATGTGAATTCCAAGTTGGATTTATTGTTTGATATCCTTTATTCTTGTAATTTATCATTGGTACATAATATTAAATAGAGTAGAAATCAATTTCTTTTCATTTGCAAGTAATTATTTAATTTCCAAGAGGGTTTGAATCTTTCATAGAAACCCTCGGTGAGGGATCCTCTTCTTCCCATCCCTATGGATATGAAGGACAAATTATATGTAGGAGGCTATATACATATCATAGATAATTTGGAAAAGCTATTGTTTTAAGTTAGTTTAGTTTCAATACACTTCAAACAAGTGAATAACCACACCAGGTTATCTCACTTGTTTATTTTTAGTGTAGAAATATTTTAAATATTTAGAATAGAGGTAAATTGTTGTTTGTGATTGTAATATTTATGTTTTGTGATTTGTTTAGATTAGTTTCCTTTCACAAGTAGCATAGATTGTTAGTTTTATCTTAGTTAATTTGGACACTTCAAACTAGATCAACACGTAGATCCAAGTTAGGAAAACAAACCATAGGGAATTTATGCTACATGTTCATAGCCTCTAAATATCCTCTTTGCCAATTCATCTACTGAGAGATCACACTACCATATTTTAGTCACTGATCCTCCTATAGTTAGTCACACACATTCAACATCGTCTGCTCTGGAAAGACCTCGGGGGGTCGAGTGTGGTTGAAGGTTTTTTTTTTGGAATATATTGGGTAAAAGGAGGGTTTTAGAAGGTCCCCCAACCTTATACAAATGAGCCCATCAGGCCAGATTTAGCATTAATAGAATCAGAGTCAAAATACCTGAGTAGATTCCAAAAAAGGAGGAAGAGAAAAAGCAAACAAAGAAAAAGAAACTGAGTGTGGTTGAAGGTTACATGCCAATTTTTATTTGTTTAAATTGATGAAACCGACATGAAATGAACAATTCCTTATTGTTTCCTTTCTTTCATTGCTATTACCACATATTTCCATTTCTTCCCCTATTTTGGTAGGTATTTTATAATTTCTAAAATATGTCTAGAAGAGAGTTTGGTGGGCCATTTAGCCTTGATAAATATTACACCAACATTAAACCAGAACACTCCCCTTCTCTTTCAAGGTGGGGTGGAAATTACACAAGCAATGTTCAAACCTCCCCTAGTTACACTTCAAACCCCATTAGTTATGAAAAGGATAGAGGAGATTGATCAATTGTTAAACATACAATACGGTCAACCCAATGCAAACTATGTTGTTATCACAAATGGAACATGTTCTTACGATAGGGTAGGGTCAATACCTCACATTGCCATGCAATCAACAGAGGATGGTCTATTTGCACGAATAACTAATCCTATTTGCTAGATATATGAGTCTTTGGATAGAATGGAGGCCACAACCTTTGATATTTTGAATACCTATCCCAAGATTCTTACTTCTAAGGAAAAAAATAATTATAACACTGAACAATTCATAACAGGGTATCATAAGCTTTCTTAACCAAGCCCTATGCCATAGGCACCCTGATAAGGGAATCAATCCTCTCCCAAAAATCTTATTTATACTTTAGTAGGGAGGATTAGAAAACTAGAAAGTGCCCAGAATTCACAACCAACACATGTAATAGGGTAGAACACGGGATATCCAGTTGACGAAAAAGGATACATCCCTTCCAATAAGTAACCAACGTAGCATCATGTGAAACAAGGTTATTGGGTTCATTCAAATCTAGGTGATCTTCTCACAGGGTTAGACATGCTAAGGATGGGTCCTCATCCAAGTATCAAACTTATCCTATGTAAGGGATGTCTGGAAGTGCATTCTCGAATGCCACCACAAAAGGTAATGTGGCATTCCCAGGTTTTACACCCATTAGTACATATCTTGGAACTATGCCACCTTACATGCATATGTATTAAAAAACTCCCCAGATGGACCCATATACCTTTCCCACTCTGTACATGCCATATCAAGGGATTCCATATGTTCCCATCAACACTTATAATGCATCTTATCCAATTCCTCCTCCTCTACCTCCTCATCAAGGATATTCAATTGTGGAATCTTACAGAATGAGTACATACACTCAGCACTTAAAGGAGCCTCTTAAATTCACCATACGTGGTGTCATGCTTCCACACCCATTGTAAGATATTCCAAAATTTAAGGGAGAAGGAGACACGAACACTCATATCAAGGCTTACACCAATGCTATTAGGGAATTACTTCCTTGGAATGCTGTAGTGGCTAAGATATTTCAAAATACTCTTGAAGGAATCACACTAGATTGGTATTACTGTATTCCAGAAGCTTTTATACATTCCTTTAAACAAATTGTTTCTGAGTTCATCAAAGCATTTGACATGAGCAAGTTGTTGCGTACAAGGATTAGGGAGTTCCTGCATATTAGATAGGATCAAAATTAATCTACCACCCATTTCATCCATAGATGGTGCCAAGTTCTCTATTCCTCTGTAAGTGCACCCAACATGGAAAAGTTGGAAATTTGTGATCTTTTCCTTCATTTCCTCAATCGAGAGACTAGGGAGGAAGTCGAGAAGTTTCCATTTTGTAGTTAAGAGGAAGTATTGGACAGTGTACTTCGGATTGACCAAGCTGCTATAGACAGTGGGTGTAAGATTTATGGTCCCAATGGGAAATTGGTATTCCCAAATCAAAAAAATGTAAATTATCAAAATAATGGTACCAACAACCAAGGACCTGCTATCAAAAATGAGCCCCCTGCTTATTTTGGCTAACTTACCTTCATTCTTTCCTTCCTTTTTCTTCAACTTCAATTTTTACACATTTTAATCACTCAAAGGATTCTAGAAATGGCTTCATTAGATAGGATTTTTATTCCCCTTTCCAGAAAGGTAAAATTTTCCTCCTAACTCCAAATATTTTGTAAGTTATGGCTCGGTAGAATTTTTTGGGGAATTTTTCCCCTTACAGGCCCGCGACCAATGAAAAGGTGCCATGTGGCGATGGAGGTCAGCCCAGTAGAGTGAAGTTGAAAAATTAAACAAAGTGGGTGAAGGGTGAAAAGGGAAAAAACTAGCCCATAGCCTTGCCAAGGAGAAAGGAAGGAAATTTACAAAGGCCCGTGGCTAATGTGGAAGCAACACGTGTCCCCTTGGTGGTGGAAGTCGGGGCCGAGGAGGAATTTTGGGTTTTTTGCCAAAATTATAAAAAGGGAAAAAGGAAAAAAATAGCCCACAGGCCTACTAAGGAGAAGGAGAATGGTTAGTGGAGGCACAGGGGGAGAAAGGTAATTTGAGCCTGCAGATGAATAAGGGGATGACACGTGGCAGCGAAGGAGTGGGGCGCGGGGGTGTTTGGGGAATTTTTCCCAAAATGAAATCAAAAGAGAAAAAGGTAGGTTTAGCCCACACTCCCATTAGTGACTCAGAGGCTGACACGTGTCCCAGAGTGGTGGAGGTGTGGAGGCTTTTGGGAAAATTTTCCAAAGGGGAAAATTTTAAAGTTTGACCCCGTCGACCTAATTTTGACCCTATTCTTCACCATTTTTTCCCCTAAATATTCAGATTGCCATATCTTTTGATCCAGAGCTCGTTTTTTCATGTTCTTTATATCATTGGAAATCTAGTGAAATTTTCTACACGTTTAAAGGTTCAATTTTGAATTTTGATGGATATTTGTAAGAGAAAATTAGAAAACATCTCTAGCATGCAAAAAATATAGAAATGACATTCAACCATGAATTTTAATGAAGTATGGGTCATTTTTTTGGATCTGTAGAGAAATGTACTTTGGCGTATGGGTTTTTCCATGAGGCCCATCACCTTGTAGGTGAAATTTAATGGATTTGATTGGTAGTTGAACTCATAAATCATTTTTCCCACATTTTTTTCTTTCTCTTCTTCTGCTTTGCCATTAAAAGCCATATTTGGATCATTTGTAAAAGGTTGGATATTCTTGCTTTTGCAAGCTCTTATTTCTTCCTTAGCAGGTGGATTTGAAAGAGTTTTAGACCTCCCATGGACATTGTAACATGTTTTTTTCCTCTTTTCTATTGCAATGTATTGTATCAAATCTGGGCATAATAATGTATGTTTTGTGATCAATTTTCAATCCTCTCATGCAGTTATTATTGTCTTCTGATACTTCATTGCATTCTGGTAATTTGTGCATGCTTTAGTGCCTCATCCTTCATGATCTGTGTCTATTTATGAAAATAAAGGAGTTCAACACTCCTTTGGTGTATCACCTCTCTGTTTTTGCTTAGTTTTGTTTCCATTTCCATATTTCTCTCAACCCTGTCTCCTTGGTAGTTTTAGAATAGGAATTTTGAACTAGAACCTCTACAAAATTGCATGCATACACCTAAATAGAGGAGTAAGAATGAAATTCAATCTTGATAGTTTTCTCACCTTGCAAGCTCCCACACCTTAGAGAAAACTCAATGCTGTGCATTTACACCAGTTGAGTTTGCCTTAGAAAAGTAGATCTATAACTCATTTGGGGGTGATGTGAATTTGCACTAACAGGTTTGGCACACTCGGTGGGAGCTTAGAGGTCTTCCACTTCATCTTTTTTAGGTTGATGTGTTCCTGTGAAGATTTCAGCCTTTGGAGGTAATTGAAAACACATCTGGCAACTCCATCTGGTATCTCTAAGTTGCATACACTCTTTCCATTCATTTTCATTCATTTTTCATCCATTCTTCCTTCCATCTCTTCCATATTATTTCATTTCATGAAGCTGTGCAATCACAACTTCATTTCCATCATGGAATTCACATTTACAACAGTAGTGTATTCCACCTCCAACATGTTTTACAACTCCTTCAAATCAACATTTTTATCAAATTCAAAATCAGTATGCATAGCCATATGAGTAGCAGTGTCAAAATCAATTTGGCTATGGTTCTTTCCAAGAGCACGAGCATGCAAACAATGAATACAATCAAATGGAAGATGCTGATTTTGTGGAGAAGATCCAAAAAATTGAGTTTGGCATGGTGTAATCAAGTGCAACATCTCAAATGAAGGCTTTCAGAATTGGTTGCAGGGCACCTTTTCAATGGGTTGGCCCTTTTCCAAGACACTTTAGCCCTCAGGAGAAGCTGGACTTAATGATGGAGATGCTGCCCCAACTTACACAATGGATAGTGGAGATAGAGGCCTATAAATTTGGTGTTGAGTAACCTTGTCAATGGGTAAGTTCTACACCATCATCTATTTTTTCACCTTCCATTCCTCAAGCAGCACCATCTCATTTTGAATGCCAAATTCTAAATCCAGCCCATGCTGCCCCAAGAGTTGATTTCATTTATCCATCCCCTAGTCTTCCATCCCATCTTAGTTTTTCTTCTCTGTTCTCTTCCAAATCCAAATACCCTCCACAAGAGAAAAAAGAAATACCTTCCACTCCAAGGAAATAAGAAGTTTCAACTCCTCCACCAAAAAAATTTGCAAAATCAATTGAGTTACAACCCACCCCTCCTCTTGCATTCCCAAATCCATGTTAGGAAGAAGAAATTGTAAAAATCAGTCATGAAGGATAGCAAGAGGAAGAACCAAGAAAAGAAGGAAGGATTAAGAGCTTTGTAAGTTTGGATCTTAGATATGGGATTGAGAAAATTCCTTTGTTGGTGAATCCTACAGAGGAGGTAAAGGTTGAAGAACAAGTGGTGGTTAGGACTGATTTTTTTGCAGCAGAAGAAGAGAAAAAAGAAGAGGAAAATCAACAATAAATTTTCTTAGAATGTAGTGTCCATGTTGGCACTCTACTCAAAGATGATGTTGATCCAATTCAAGTTGCACAATCAGCCATGGAAGAGAAAATCTCTAAAAGAAATCTTACAACCCCAACTTGTCCTCTAGAGCAGCAAATTGAAGAGTTTGACTTGACAAACTTCATGCTAGAGGAAGAGTTCAATCAAGAGCAATATTGCCTTTAAGCAGAAAAGGAAGGAGAAGCTACTCCAAATCTAAAAGAAGAGGATTACATTCTTTTTGTGGGGGAGAAAAGTGCAGATCCAAAAGCTTTGAGCATAAAGCAGGCTATAGAAGAACCTTCAGTTCTTCTTTCTACTTCATCTCTCTCGAGTTCTAGTGCTGAAGAAGAGTTTGATCTCTAAAATTCAATGTTGGAGGATGAAACAAACCATGGTGATCAAGTTACAGATCAACAAAACACCATGGTAGAGGTTGAACATTTACATCAAGACAACAATGAGGTAGTTTATTTGTTAGATTTGGAGGACTGTTTTGATGAAAAGGAACCGGTTGAAATCACACCATTTTCTCCTTCATCATCCACATTCCAAACACTTGATTCTATTGTCATGGAGGATAACTTTCATTTGCAGTAGCCTGCATCTTATAATAGCTCTTTGGAATCAAGATTGTAAGATTTAAATCTTCCATGTTCTTCATTAGAGGAAGGAAAACAACAGAAGAGTTCCATCGTTTCTTCCACACCATCCATTCAAGAAGGTCTATAAGAAGACTCCAATTTTGGAGTTGAAAATCAGAGAAATGGGCATATCAAATGGATCAGACCTTGCCTAATAAGGTATTTGGTTTCATTGGAGCCAAAGGAGAAGTCACAACTAGTCATGCTTGCTTCTAAGCATGAAGATGAGCTACAAAGTACCAAGGATCAGCTGTCATACCTCTTCAATCCAAATTCAGAGCAACTAAAAGAAGTATTCAATTTTCTTTTAGTTAACACCTTGCTGATATGGGTAGAAAACTAGTTTCTTATTGATTTTCCACTCATCCAAGCAGCCATACTCAGCTCCAAATCATTTGCATGGCTATCAATTTTGAAGAAAGGAAGCTATTTTACACAACCAATTGCAAGGTTTGTTTAGTCCACCTTTGCTTCTAGTTAGAGTAGAGTAGGTAGGTTTTCTTTTAGTAGAATAAGTGCTTATGCACACTCTACATGTTCCATTTGGAGCATGTATGATTTTTAGTTTTGTACATAGTTGTTTAGTGTTGTTTTGGTAGCTCTTGCATAGTACATTATAGTGGCATTTTGGTGAAGGTCAGCTCCAAGTTCAGTGGGTTTCCAAGTGGCTCAGAGGTCATATTTTCATAGTTCATATTAGAATTTATTATCAGGATTGACTCCATGCCTAATGGATGCTTCAAAGTCCATTGATCAATCATCTAGTAGACAAATGACCCCTAAGAGTCGCCAAATTTTTATCTAAAATGAGCCCACTACTTATTTTGGCTAACTTGCCTTCATTCTTCCCTTCCTTGTTCTTCAACTTCAATTTTCACACATTTAAAGCACTCAAGGATTTTTGGAAATGGCTCCATCAGATAGGATTTTTCTTCCCCCTTTCCAGAAAGGTAAAATTTTCCTTCTAACTCCAAATATTTTGAAATTTATGGCCCGGTGGAGTTTTCTGTGGAAATTTTCCCTTGACAAGCCTGCAGCCAATATGAAGGTGTCATGTGGTAGGGTGGAGTGGTGGATGTCAGGGGAAGTTCAAGTTTTTTGGCACTTTGGTCAAAAGTGCAAAAGGGGAAAAAATTTCCTGCGGGCCCGCAAATGAATGAGGAGCCAACACGTGTCCATTTTACGATAAGAGGCAAGTGGCAGAATGATTTGGGAACTATCCCCCTTAGGCTAAAAGCCCAAATTAAAATTTAGCCCGCAGGCCCACGCAGAAGATGGAGAAAAATTTGCAAAGGCCCACTGAGTGATGAGGGGCTGACACGTGTCATCGAGAGAGTGAGGCGCGGGAAAATTTTGGGAATTTTTCCCAATGGAAAATCAAAAGGGAAAAAATAGCCCACGAGCCCTTTGAGGAGAAGGGTTGGTGGAGGCACAAGGGGAGAAAGGAAATTTGAGCTCGTGGATGAATAAGTGGCCGACACATGGCAGCGGCGGAGTGGGGCATGGGGGTGTTTGGGGAATTTTTCCTAAAATGAAATCAAAAGAGAAAAAGGAAGGTTTAGCCTATGCTCCCATCAATGAATGGGAAAGGGACACATGTCTCAGAGTGGTGGAGGTGCAGAAGTTTTTGGGAAAATTTAAAAGTTTGACCCCTCCGACCTAATTTTGACCCTGTTTTTCACCATTTTTGTCCTAAATCTTTAGAGGGGCATAAATTTTGATCCAGAGTTTTGGAATTTTGCATTCTTGGTGTTATTGGAAAGATATTAAAGTTATCTACATGATGGAGTCTTCAATTTCATTTTTTGGTGGAATCTAGTGGGTAAAAATAAAAAACACCTTTGGCATGAGAAAAAGCATAGAACTGACATTCAACCAACAATTTTAATGTAGTATGGCTTCCATTCTTCTCCAGCATGGTTAAAATTTTTGGGGAATTAAGTTTTAAGGGTACCCATGCCATTTTAAAGAATCTAGTTGGTGAATGAACATTCATTTCAACTTTCCCACATTTCTCCTTCTTGGACTCTTTTTTTTATTGTTAAAAGCTAGATTTGGCTCATTTGTAAAAGGTTGGATGTTCTAGCTTCTGAAATCTCTTCTTTCTTCCTTAGCAGGCAAATTTGAAGGAGTTCCAGACCTCCCATGGAGATTGTAACATGTTTTTTTCCTCTACGCTATTACAATGTATTATATCAAATATGGGCACAATAATGTATGTTTTGTGATCAATTTTCAATCCTCTCATGCCGTTATTATTGTCTTCTGATCCTTCATTACATTCTGGTAATTTGTGCATGTTTTTTTGCTGAAATCTTCATGTTTTATGTCTATTTTTGCAAAGCATGGAGTTCAACACTCATTTTTTGTATCACCTCTAAGTTTTTGCTTAGTTTTGTTTCTATTTCGATGTTTCTCTCAACCATGTCTCCTTGGTAATTTTAGAGTGGGAATTTTGAACCAGAACCTCTGCAAAATAGCATGCATACACCTAAATAGAGGAGTAAGAAACAACTTCAATCTGGAGAGTTTTCTCACCTTGTAAGGCCCCACACCTTGGAGAAAAATCAATGCTGTGCATTCACACTAGATGAGTTTGCCTTAGAAAAGAAGATCTATAACTCATTTGGGGGTGCTATGAATTTGCAATAATAGGACCTAAGGGTGTGAATCAAAATCATTTTTCTACAAAAAATAGTGCTACTGATCAAACCAAGAATGCTAGTTTTTCAAACAATGGAAAACATAAAAATAATAATAACAAAAAATAGGGAAATCAAAGAAGCCTTAACAATGTGTCTTCTGTTAACACAGTTGATGTAAATCATTTTCCACAAAAGAAAAATAAAACCTATGGCCCAAACCAATACCAAAGTTCTGGCCAAGGAGAATCAAACCATGGTTATAAAAATTAGTTCTGAAACAACAATCGAAGTTAAAGTCAACAACAAGAAGATGCTTATCAAAGGCCAAGAGATTATGAACCTAACCTATGCTATGGTTTCGATAAGGTTCAAGGTCATGACGATAGGACTTGCTGTGATTGTAACAAATTTTTGCAAAGACTTCCTAAAAACTAAAGGTAACTCTTTGTAGACATGTTCCTAGAAAATCCTGAAACAAAATCGTAATCTGACTATACAGGACATGTAGCTTCTCAGAATGCTAATGTGAGAATTTTTTGAGATCCACTTCCTACACACCCTAAAAATTTCAAGGTGAATTCACAAAATACAAACAAGGGCATTCCTATAGGAAATAACGACCATGAAGCCTCAACTTATGACAACTCTTGGGTTTCTCCTAATCTTGGTTCAAACAATAATACAAAAATATTAGGATTATTTGAGCTAGATGTTGAGTGTGAAATTAATGCAATAACTCAGATGAGGGAGTACATTTCATAACCCATACCCACTCTTTCCTTCTTGTAGGATGACGTTCCTACAATTGTAAAACTAGTAGGAGCCTATGATTTGATATCAGATTTGAACAAGACCTTTTCTCACATTTCATTTCTAGATCTACTCAAGAATTCACCTACGCATCATTATACATTTCTCAATGCACTAGGTATTTGTCATCTAATCCATGTTACGCCACCTCCTAGTGCTCAAATAAATCATATTGAATTTTACGTACATCCTCTGGGATAGAATGATAGGGATACTAGGTTTGTTTTCGATATAGACAAGATGTCATCTGACACTAAAACTTCTTGAAGAGGTGATCCTACCTTATTTTTACAAGTTTGGGTTTACAACAATTGCATTAAGAGAGCCATGATTGATGATGGGGATTCTATAAATGTTGTTCCCTTATCTTTCTTGTAGAAGATGGGATATGGAGAGACAAATTGTTCCTCTACAAGAAACATGTTATGGGGGTAAAAAAATATTAAAGCGATCTGGATTGGAACCATAGTTATTATAGTCACGGTTGGTCTAAAAACCATCTTGACTAAATTTTACATTATCGATAGGGAAAAAAGTTATAACATGATCCTCGAGAGACCCTGGATACCTAGAATGAAGGCTATCCCTTCTACCCTGTTCCAGGAGATTATATTCCTCCATTTAGGGAACATCTTCATCAATTAAAGGGATCCTAATCCATTCAATATACAATTAGAAAACATCAAGAAGAAGAAAGGAGTTCATACAGAGTATGAAATTCCTGTGAAACAATTGAATAAACCACCTCCAACAAAAGAGTTTTTCCCAGTCACCCCAGACATTCCAAAGGTTGAATTCGTTAACCCAAAAACATTTGAGGTGGAAAATATAGATAAAGGTAAATCAATATCTGTGGAAGTAGTGTCCACTAAGACCACAACTGAGATTATGAAACTCTTAGAGAGTGAGAATTCGATCTTCTTCTTGTTTGAACCATAGGGGATGGGTAGTATTCTTGGTTTAGCATCTCTTCCCTCCAATGACCTAGGTTTAGGTGTAAACACGATATAATTAACAATGGGGAAGAGCAATTTGAGATTGAAATGATTCCCATCAAAACTATCTCTGAGGGTTGTTCTCTTAAAAACCACGGTTTCAACCCATGTGTGTTAGAAACTAAGCTTTCCATATCCATGGGGAAAGTCCTCATCATTCAACAAGAGTTATAAGTAAACACAATGCTCTACATAGGAAACAAGGCTGAGTAACATAGTTATGCTCACCCACCCACCATTCACAAGAACGTGAAAAAGAGGTTCACGAACACCTCTTTAAGATAAATGATTTTAATGATTGGACATATATATTTCTAGGAAAGGGTTGTAATTTTAAACCCAGAATGGTAGGACCTTGTCAAGAGAACGGAAATTTTAATGATCATGGTTCTCCACTTTGTACTTTTAGGGGTGAATAATTTGATATTCGTCAACTTTCTTCACCTTAGTTATCATGACATGTAGTCTTATGTGAATTTCCATATGTATATTACTGCATCCACATTGCATTTTCATTTTCCAATTCATTTCGTAAAATTTGTGATCAAGGGACTTATTCTTATAGTAATAACTAAAAAACTTCTAAAAACATTAGCAAAACGTTCAAATCATGTCTCTACAAATATTCACAGTATCATCAATTATTTCCAAATCATTTCATCAATCTAAGCAAGATAAGAAAAAGCTTTGATAGTAACCATACCAAGGTCTACATACTTGGCTATTGTAGTCACTTTTGCAACCCACCAAGAACAAGGGAACCTCATGCGTGCCGGCCTATCACACAATGGGCACTGGGTGCTCACTTGAGGTGCACAAGAGGGAGACAAGTCTCTCTTTTATGTGAGTCTAATGGAAGGCATAGTTTATGATTCTGACTTAGTGATTTAACAGACATGAAGAAGCTATAGAGCTCAGGATGGCTTCTACGCCCCTTCAGTCATAAAAGAAATAAAGGGTGCAACAGAAATAATAGAACCAAGAGTTTGTAAATAAAAAAATATATTAATCATTATAGTAAGGTCCATGATTATACAAGATCAAAAGTAGAGTAAAAACATGCAGGTAATACAGAAGGATATCTTAATGTAACCATGATGGTAACCTTATCATATTCATTCATAGTCTTGCTACAAAGTATCACAGAGGGGCAGATCGTAGTCATGTGCCATGTCTAGATTCATACATGTATTCTCATGAAACAAAAATTTCATTCCCCATTTCCCCATTACATAATTGCTAGAATCCTTTACCCATTTTCATCCCATAGTTCTCGCAGTAATTCTGCAGAGCTCCACTACCTTACTTCTACCTCTTTATTCTTTTCCAAGGGCGCAGTGTATCAATAGGCCTCTGAGCTCTAACAAACCCCTATGCAGCCTTAGATATGGCCCCTAAGTGTCAAGGTATGGGTCACCCTAGGTGCACGCCTCTCCATGTCATGATTAGCCTTTTGGATCTTTCTATCGCAAGGTATATTCCCTCCAGGATACCTTGTCGCTAGGCTGGAACCTTATCCAAATGGAACATGTTCTTCATGTGTTCTATCCCAAAAGGCTAAAAATGGCTAAGTCCCGAATTGTTCTTCATGTGGTGCAGCGCATCCTGGGTTCTCCAAGAAGCCTTTTGAACTACTGCCTTATGCATGCCTTCACTTGTGCACTTCCTCCGACCATGCGCGCCTACGCACCCTTAAGATTTGGAAGCCTGTTATCTAGGGACCTCAACATGCTATATCATACAGAATGCAGTACAAAATAGAATGCAAGTGACTTGCATTGGAAACCTTTATGGATTGAAAACTTGATCTTTGAAAGCTTGCAAGGATGCTGAAGATTTAGAGTGATGAAATTGACTAACGAAGAAGATCTTTTGAACCTTGTGATCCATTACATAGGCCTTCAATATACTCAAAGCAGTTGACTTCCTTCTATTAATGTTAGGGTTCAACATATCTTGAGGGATAAAATAAAAAATAGGTGCTCACCTCAGGTCGAAAGGTTTGTAACCCATCCCCTTGAAAGTTTTGAAAATTAAGGATCGACAGAACAGTCTCTACTTCGTGAACAGCACGAATGAAGATGTCTTGCAGGGCATACACAACTCTTTTAATAAATCCATTAGATGATATATGTGAAAGCATCTTTCGATAACTGGGTTTTGATTGAGGCCAAACTTGACCAGGTGTAGAAGATTTAGCATTCAGAATTTTACTTCTTATTTGGGGGAGCCATCATTTTGGATGTTTGAGGCTATGTAAAAGACTTAGATGGTTGACTCTGTTGTCCGTACCCATATCTTTGAATTCCTTCATGTGTTGACATCGGAATTGGACCAGATGTTTATGCTTGTCACTTGGTGGCTACTGTACGACGTGATGCAAATCTTACCTAGGCAATTTCCATGTATTCATAATGTAATAAATGAGCGCAATGAACATTCATTTGATCTAATTCACTGTTTCCATAGGTCTTTTTCTACCACCTCTTCAAATGGACTAAAATTGCAAAAATTTGCCTATTACAATAAAATTAGGATGCTCTAAATTCACCAAACCATCTATTTCCCACCTTCATCATGTATCAATCCATACTGTTAAAAATGCTTAGTTCATTGAAAAAACCTACCTGGGTTCTCTACCTTACCTACATAAACCCTTTTCTTATTTCTTGTGTTATGAGCTCCTAAATAGGTAAAATTTGGAACATTTTGCATACCCTTGACCTTGTAATTCCTCCCGATAGATCCTTTCTGTACATGAATGTTGAATAAGGTTATCTCAAGGCTATTAAAATGATTAGTTAACTTCAAAATGTTATTCATTCCTCTTCTCCAATAAGTCCTCCAGGACTCTAGCCCTTAAGTCACTCTTGAGGACAAAGCCTAGCCTGGAACATTCCAAGGTTAGAAGGTTTCATGAGCAAACCCAAAACAAAGTGATAACATCCCTAATAGTTACCCTTAAGTGCCTTTATAATGGTGTTGTCCTCCAATTACATCATCAAACTCCTTCAGATCTTCTCCCTTAAAACCACTCCTTGGTTACTTTCCTAGTACAATCAAGCTCAAACTAGCCCTGGGTGTCGAGAGCTTTCCCATGCATAAAATCTTCCTTGTTGAAGTGAATCAATAAACAAGATGATCAACCTTTTCCAATGGACGATGAGGTCTATTTATGGGCAGTGTGTAAATTTTCAAGACATGTATGCAAAAATTCTATTCACCTACTTCAATGTAACCCATAACTGATTCTTTCTCCATCCATGTATGTGACATCTTGTAGGACATGTCTTTAGAAAACTTTCAGTAAACAACTCATATTATAACCATTGTTTCTTTAAGATTATTTCAAAATCATCTTGTTAGGCTCTGTCCCCTTCTCAAATCCAAATTTTCAAGCTCAAAAATAGCTCTTTGAAGGGCTTCAACTTCAAAATCTTCGACTAAAACCCTAACTGTAGCATTAGGGTTCTCTGCCTAAAAAAAGGGTATTCACATATAAAATGAGATAAATGTCCTCTTGGAATCACAAAATTTGGGAATTTATGTCTAGCAAAATCCTTTTTTTTGCATTCAACCTAACAATAAGCTCAAATAAATCCTAACATTCAATTTTTATCATATGGGTTCTCTTTCCCCAAAACTATGTAAACCAAAGTACCTAAGGCATCTATTCATCATCACTCTGACTGATCCTATCCCATGAAATCATGGAAAGGTTTCTTACTTGGTTGATCTTTATCCGCCTCTAGAATCATTCCTTTTGTGATCTATTTGTTATTATTTATTATTTTCTAGATGAAATATAAACAGGTTATCTAGACCTCAAGACACTAAGAAGTAGATACAGTTAAGTCCTCTTTAACTTGTTCCAAGCATGTAATAAAAGATCACAAAAGCTTAACCTCAAGTCCCAAAAATATCCCTCAAAATTTTAGGTTCAACTGAAGGTACATCATGTGTTGAATGGCTAACATAGGAAATGGGGTCTTCTCCCTAACCACCGATTCACATTTATAAAGTATCCACACGTAAGTACACGTTCAGAGTCCCCTGCAGTATCAATTTTCATACATGCAATAAATAATATCATACCCATCACTTTGTTAATCCTCATAATGATACTTCTCCTTCATGCACCATGACACTTTTTCACTGAAGGAATTCTTCCAAATTTCAATGGCATAAATCTGGGATGGATCATTTCAAAACACTACCTTCGCATTCTTGTCTTCTCACACACATTAGTCCATACAAAATCTGTAGGTAGATTCACTTAAAACAAAGAACTTAGTCATGTGTAAGGTCAATGATCCTTACGATGTCCTACAATATTCTAATCATGTACCTTTCAACATACGCGTGCAAATCCTCGAATAAAACCAATGTTATTTGTAATGCACATAACTCACAAAGACAGTATTATAAAGTACTGAACCAAAATGACACTTATATGTATATATATGTGTTTTATTACAAAAGTGGTAGTTATCCTCTTCTGTAGTGCCCACTTTCGTTCCACACTTTCATTCTGAGCATGATACTCTAGACTATACTGATGGACATTCTTATAGTTTGGATCCTTAGTATGGTGATTAGATGTTAGATCCTATGGATTATTGCATTGAATCTGGATTCATATATGATGCATGATGATTATTGGAGACATTATTATATATTATGTGGATGATGCCATACTTGTCGGACATGTGATATTTTATTGATTTTGATTTTAGACCTGTGAAAATGGAAATTATTTGAATGATCACATAGTTGTAGAGATATAAATTGTATGATGATATAGTTACAAATTGAATTTGCCTTGATGATTGTTGTGATCTTCATATTGTATAGATGATTTTGTGATTATAATGTACATATATTCATTTTAGATGTTCTGATATGGCCATGAGGCCGAAGGAGGCATTTGTGCATTTTGCATAGGTTAAAATATCACTAAAAACATTCAGGGGATTGGAGACCAACCAAAATGGAATCCTAGTGTGAATTTGACAAGGGTCACCATGACAACTGTGTTTGATTGTGTTGTGCTGTGTTGTTGTTAGGGATTTCCCATGGGGGGGATCACCTTTATATGTGACCATGGGGCATATTTGTGTATTTCATTAATGTGGTTAGATTTTTATTTATTGTTGTATGTATTTTATTAGTGATGTGTTCCTTTATTTATTTAATTATGTCTAAGGTGGTAGATTAAATGTGAGAAATCATATAGCTTAAGATTTTAAATAAGTCAAATTGGGAGGTGGAATGTAAGGAAATAATATTATTGTCTTGATTAACGATTAAATTTGATTTATATTATGTATAACCATATGATAGATAAATAAATATTTATGTCAAAACATGTAATAAATAAAGTCATAGACATTAATGCACGTGTAAGAGGATGTAAGAGTTGTGTAAGTGAAATGATGGATTGTTTAAGTCAGATTTTGGAGGTATAGAAACACTCCATCCTCCTTGGAAATTCGAATTTGGTCCTTGGGAGGATATTTTTGGAGGCTTGTGGGACAAGTAAAACTTGTCCCATACCTCTCAAATTTAACTTTACCAACCATACTTATGGTTGGATGAGGTAAATTTTAGATCTATTTTATAATGCATTTTGATATAATCATGTTGGGCAAGTTTTGATTGCACTTCTCTTACAAATTTTATTTAATTTACAGTCCTTTTGGGGTGTGGGCTACATTTTGGAGTGTGCAAGTAATTTTGTCATATTTTCACCCACCTCTTTATTGTGCTTGGGAGATTTCCTTGATGTTGAATTTTATGTTGGAGTTGAGGAATGTGTGATGTGGCATCCTACATGGAATCCACATCATCCTCTTCTCTTCCCTCTTCCTTTAAGTTCAAATTGGACTTTGCCTCCTCATTTGAGGTTGTTGAATCATTTTGCAGACTTCACTCTTGGGGGAACATTTTTCTTGAATTGTTGGAGCTCTTGCTTGGTGGAAGGAGCTTGGAGAAAGCTTGTGCATGAATTGCGAGATCTTGCTGATTTTAGGATTGTGTTTTGGGCATTGAATATTGCTACTGTTTTGGAAACAAAAACTACCATAATGGAAAGGTAGGAGCTTATCCTTGTTAACTGTTGTTTTTTCCTCCTTCTTGAATGCAAGTGATTGCATGGTTTTGATGGTTACATTGTTGGCTGGCATGGGTAGATTTCCATAGGGTATGGTGTAGGAGAGAGGACTATGAGGTTTATCCATGTGGGGGGCATAAGGGGAATGCCATTGGCATCATAATTGTTCTTAGGAGGGAATTTTGGGTTTGGGATCCAGCATAGGAAAAGAAATAGATTGCATTTCTTACTCTGTGGGGAGGCATAAGGGATAAATCTATGGAGGGTGTAAGGAGGGATTTGTGAGAGGGAATAAGGATGTGTGTGTGATTGTTATTATTTTGGCGGTTTGCTTCTGGTGGATGACCAAAATTCCTAAATTGGGAGGCATAAGCAGCTTCCCCCATAGACCTTGCTCTTGTTTGGCTTGCTTACTTGTTCAAGCCTGAGCCTTTTGTTTGAATGTTTGAAATTTATTTTTGTAGTTCTAGAACTGTTGTCTTCTGTTGGACAATGTTTTATACTCTAATTATGCACATGTGAAAGAATGTCTGTGTGTTGTGAAGAAGCTAGTTGTTGCCATGGGTTGAATCATCACCTATTCCATTGTATTATGGTTGGGGCTCGAGGGCCAATGATGAAGGATGGATTCTCCTTTCCCATTAGATTTCTTGGTTGGGTGGAGAGCGTTTCCTTTCCCCCACTTCCTTGTTGTGATTCAAAGTTAAAGGATGAATGAGAATTAATGCATGTTGCTATCCTGGAGCTTGAGAAAAGAAGGCAGTTTTGACAGTCATTCCTTGTAAAATAAAATCCCTTGTAATGTAACCCTTCCCACTTTGAAGTGGATGAAATTGTAATGTGATTTTGATGAAGATAAGATGTTTGTACCTTGGTTATTGAGAGATGTAATGCATATTTGAGGAATGTAGATAAGATATTGTATATTCTCTGTTCTGTACATTTGTAAGGAAATGAAAGTGAAATGATATACTTGTATTACTTTTGAAAATTGAAAATTGAAAATCCAATCAATTGTAAGGGAGTTAATTTGTAATGTGTCTGTTTGATAATTAATGAAAGGATTGCAATATCCTTCTCATCATTTGCATTGTTGTATTAGGAATTTGACATTTTTTTTATATGTAATACAAATCTCTATTTTAGAAAGGGAGAAATGTACGTATGGAACTAATGACAGATATTTTGTATCTTTTTGAAATGTGTAAAAAAAATTGAATTCATTATTGCTTCTTGCATCTTTAATGGTTTAATCTGAGGAACAACTAAGGTATTAGACTAGAATAGATATGAAATTTCATATCATGGAAGATGAAATTGTTAAATAGATCCTCTTAGAGGAATTGACTCTCTATTCATAAAGTTTTAAAACTGGTAAAATACATTTGAATTAAAATGCAGAAGTTCGGGCCTGCACATTTATAATTCTTACATGGAAGCATTAAAATTTAACATGATACAATATCCAATGAACTCATTTGGACTAAAAACAAATTAAGGAAAACATTGAAACATCGAGGCAACAATCCAGACCAATTCAAACCTTTGAATCAATTCCATTTGTAAGTCATTTTTCTGTCCATTGCTGGTTCGAAAAATTCAAATTGGAAATCAATTGATGCAAAATTGACACCTTCCAAAAACATCTCTAAATCCTTCCCTAGAGTTGATCCTCCATGTCTTTTTGGCATGTTAAGTGAAGGAAGGAGATTCAAATTGATACAAAATGGATAAGTTTAAAATACTACCAGTTGTCAATGTTATAAACCCTGCATATCAGAATGTTTTCTTAAAATTGACCCCTCAAAACTTTATCAAAATCTAAAATTTATGATTTTTTGTGCAACAGAGGGCGTCCAAGAGATTTCCAGAAAGTCCTCATTTTCCTAAAATGGAGCTTCCTATCAAATGTTATGGCCATTTGAAGTTTTACTTCAAAATGGCCATCCCAAACCTAAAATGAAATAATTTGACCTTAGAAAAAAATTTAAATGTTGAACTTTAGAAAAATTTCTTAAAAAGTTCCGCATCCCCCACCACCCTCTCATCCTATCAAAAGTCACCACTTGGCACCTTGGAGGGGTGGACCCTTAGTAAAACTTAACATTTTTAAAATTTTGCCTTGGGAAAATTTTCCCAATTTTCCCCACAACCTCGTGGCTCCCAACCAATCACGTACTAACACATGGTAGGGGTGTGCATAGATCAAAATGGAAAACTTAACCATTTTTTTGCTTTTGGAAAAATTTCACTTTTTCCTCTACCGACCTGCATCCCTCCAACCAATAGGGTGTTGAAACTTATCCCCATGGGTGTGCGGGTCTACGTAATTCTTTTAACCTTTTAACCCCTTGGGTGAAAAATCCAAATTCACTCTGTTGGCCCGTGGCCAATCAAAATGTGCCTCATGGCCATTTGGGCAAGTGTGGAGGCACAGAGGAAAATTTTCTTTCAGAAAATTGAAAACTTGGTTTTGGGAAAAATTTCATGTTTTTCCCCCGTGACCCACCGGCCTAGACCAATCACGTGATGACATGTGGCATTTGGGGGGCGTCGGCAGGGGCTCGAAGGCATTTTCTCCCTAACCCCGTGGACTTCTAAGGGAAAAGTTTCCCCTAAAACCCCACCCAGCCATAACTTGAGTTTTACTAGGAGTTAGGAGGACTTCTTTATATGGTTAGAATGGTGAGGAAATTTTCTATCCAATGAGCTGAGTTTAGGAAAGTTTTGATAACCCTAAGTGTGTGAAAAATCTAGTTGAAGTTTAGGGATTTTTAGAGAGCAGGCCTTGGAATAAATTTCTCCCCGAACCTTAGTAAAATTTGTAACCTCCAAATTGAAACCTTGTAAAATTGTTATAAGATATAAAATGGAAATATTTGGTTTGGTTAATCAAAATCTATTCCGAAACCTATTTAGTTTCAAACTAGTATCTTGCTACTTGTTTGTAGACCCTTCTTATAAAAAAAATTATTCCTTAATTTTCCTAGTTTGTTTCTTGGTCTCAAGTGTTAGTCGAAGCTGGCACTACAAGCTTCTTTCTTATCTCTCTGTGTTCACTGTCAAGGGTGGACAGGTCAAGTTTTAATTTCTTCGACTCCTTATACCTGTTCACTCCCGCTTGGAAAAATTGGGTAGTAAATGAGAAGAGGAGTTTGCACCAGGGACTCCAACTGCCATCCACCAAGATGAATCTGCCAATGTAGAAGTGATGGTATACCGTGAACTTAGCTTCTCCTTCAGCCGCTATGGGGAGTTTTTTTGGGATCCGTCATTTATCCAAGCACACCTTGTGCAACCCTATCATTGACTCACAAGTATACTTCTGGAACCTGTCCGTAGGTGAAGGGTCTTCATTGGGGTACTCCCATATGAACTTATTAGATGCATCTGGCACCCCAATTTTTGAGAACACAATGGTTGATAAAATGTTCCCAAATAATTTCTTTTCTTTGTTCTCAGTGCTACTTATGATCTTATCTGCTATGTACTAGGAGATATTATATACGGTGCCCTTCGTGACCTTCTTATAGACATTCAACCAGAGCTTGTTCACCTGGGTCCACCTCTCTTGTCCATTTAGCTTCGAAATGAGGTGTGTGGCCATTTTCATCACTGGATCGCTGATATCCGCGATGTCATAGTATCTTGATCCCTTCTTATAATCTTGGGATGCAATGGTTTCTTTAATTTCCTCCTCATCCTGAAGGTCATCTATGATTGCGTCCCCTTTACAACTTAGGCCTGTAAAGTGTGAGATTAACTGGGGAGTTATGCGCATTTTGTGCCCTATGAAGCAGAAGAAATCTTCATGTACAAGCGTCATTAACCATTGGTACAGGCGCTTGGGCTTCCCGAAGTATGGCAACTCATAAAGTTGGAGAAGCCCTGACTTCTCCATTTTCACCTTGACTACGTCGTTGTAGATTGGCATCCTGTCAAGTGTTCATTTTTTTGTAGGGCACACCAGCTCCAGTGCCATTTCCTTCATGATTATACTCGACCGATGATTGTAATCAATCATGGTCATCTGTCTGATGTGGGACTCCCACTCTTGCCCTAGAAAAACCCTATCTGGGTATTGCATCTTTGAGTACCATTCCTCATTGGTATCCAAGGGTATTTCTTCTTCTTTCTTCTTTCCTTTTCCCTTACCCTTTCCCTTCTTGGATTGTACTATATTCTTATTAATTGGTTTTGTGGCCATCATTTTACCCTTTTCTTTCATTTCCTGGTTACTTTCGAGTTGTGTGAGATTTTTCTTCACGTGCCCCGTGCCCTTGAGCACAAACCCTAATCTCTGATTTTCTTCCTTTGATCATGGAAATCTTTCACAATGTTCCTCACACCCGTGAATCACTTCTGCTCTAGTTTTTAGATCTAACAGATTGATTACGCATGAGTTTTTGATATTTCCTTTGCACAAGTTAGCTCTTGAAACCCTAGCTCTTGAAAGAAAATCGTTCTCCTTGTTTTTGCAAAGTAAAATAATGAACTTCCCATATTTGTCTTTATAGCTTTTCTTACTTTTATGCATTAAAGAATAAGCTACCTACCACCGTACGATAATATTTACTGTGGCTTTAAAAAAAAAACCTGACTTCGACACTTTTCCTTACGTGCCCAATCTTTGCGCGAAATGTTTTTCACCCATGCCTAATCCTTGGGCGAAAGCATTTTCCAACCTTCTAGCATGCCAACAATCCATCCTAATAGAAGAATCTTGCATGCATGTTACCAGTGCCAAAGGCACCTCTTCCATCCTTATGATGCTTTCTTTCACCTACCTCATGTTTTTGCGCTCTCTCCTTTGTACGTGGATTTCTAATGTAACCTTATTTTTCCACCCATATGCCTTCTTTTCTCTTAATGCATCTTTTCAACATGGCCAGTTCAAACGGTCTACCAACCCAATCTTCTTGGTAGAATAACTTCATGCCTCTTTTTATCACCTCACCCCACACTAAATCAATGCGTGGTCCTCTGTGCAATCATAAGTCTAAAAAAAATGAATAAGGTTACCAACGCCCAAGGCAAGAAACAAGACAACAATGTGAAAAGGGAAAACAAGAAAGGAAAAGCATAAAAGGAAATGCTAAACTAATTGGTAGAAATACCTTATTTATAAACACCAAGAAGCATTATTTATAGTAGAGATTCAACCTACCCCGATTGAAGTGTTCAGGTAATTTTGTTCCATCCAGCGCTTGTAACTAACACACGCCCAAATCAAGGATGTATGAAATTACATAAGGACCCAACCAATGCACCTTCAAATTTTCAGGATGGCGTAGAAATTTTGAATCATATAGCAATACCATCTGGCCAACCTCAAACTGTTTATTTTTAATGTGGTGGTCATGCCATGCATTTTGCCTAGCTTTCTCAGTTGTTTGGCTCCATCTTGCTAGTGAGCACCTTTCATCCAACTTTATCAATTCATCAATTCTCTCTTCCAACACTTGTTCATCGTCCAACCCTCCTGCGCGTGTTATACGCAGAGATGGTAACATGAATTCTATTGGTAAAACTACTTCCGTGCCAAACACCAGTTAAAATGGTGTGGCCTTGTTCAACCTTTTATTCATTGTTCTGTATGCCCAAAGAACTACTGATACTTTTTCATCCCAATCCTACCTACCCACATCACATATCTTAGTCAATGTGTGACTAAGGATTTTTTTGAATGCCTCTACAGTCCCATTTGCCTGAGGGTGATAAGGCATAGTCTTGTGATGGGCTACCATGAATTCTTCTAATAAAAACCTGATTGTTTCATTTAAGAAGTGAGTGCCCCTATCACTTGTTAAACTTAATGGGCACCCAAACCTGTTGATAATGTTCTCCCACAAAAATATAATAGCTGTGGATATGGTGCAATGTTTAGTGGGTATGGCCTCTACCCACCTTGTCAGATAATCAGTACAGGTAATAATATACCGTGAGTTAGTCCTCCACGTAGTTGGTGAGATTGGTCTTACAAAATCTATTGCCCACTTTTCAAAAGGTTCTGCGCTGGAGATGGGGAGAAAGGGAATCTCATCCCTTTTCCCAAGTTTTCCAAGGTGTTGGCAGTGGTCACAGGTCTTGCAAAACTCAATACAATCCTAGTGAATCGTCTCCCACCATAGTACAGTGACTAGGATCTTGTGCATGGTCGCATTCCCCACATAGTGTCCTCTAGAAATCCCACCATGGGATTCTTCTATTATAGCTACGCACTCATGTTCTAATACACACCGGCACAAAACCTCATCACGGTCCATTTTATACAAATTCCCATTGATCAACATTAAGGGCGTGGCATGTATGGCTAACCTTTTCCTCTCTAGAGCATTCATCCCTTTGGGTGCCACACCTCCCTTGAGAAAAATAACAATGTATTCTAATTCTGAGGGTGTGTGCCACAACTTGAATAGTTGTGTGTCTGGTATGGTTTCCTCAATAATTTGCGTGTCCTCTCCTGAATCAATCGTTGATAAATGATCTGTCCCACAATTATTCTTTCTCAGTTTTACCACCACTTTGAATTCAAATTCCTGAAATAAAAGTACCCAATGACATATGTGCCCTTGCAACACTGCTTTATTTACTAGATACTTCAAGGCCATATGGTTAGTGTAGACTATGAAGGGAGTTGCCAACAGATATTTTCTAAATTTGTGGAGTGTGTAGATCATTGAAAATGCCTCGCGCTCAGTCGTTGTATAATCCTTTTCTGTTGGTGTCAAATTCCTACTTGTAAAAAACAAGGGATGATCAACAATCCCCTCTCTTGGTTGAGTAAGGATGGCTCCCAATACTGTAGCAGAGGCATCCACGTGGACATGGAAAGGTTTATCCCAGGATGGGAATCATAGAATAGGTACAGTGATAAGCCTTTCTTTTAGAGTGTCAAATGCCCTTTGTTGTGCCTCTCCCCACCGAAAGGCACTCTTTTGTATGATCAATAGTTCTAAAGGTGTGGTGATATTAGCGTATCCCTTAATGAACTTTCTGTAGTACCCAGTGTGTCCAAGAAATCTATGCACGATGCTTTGGCTGGTAGGCTCCCCTAACCCCACAATAACTACAACTTTCATGGGATCCACCAATAATCCCTCTTTGCATATGATATGCCCCAACAACATTCCAAAAGGAGTTGCAAAGATACATTTCTTGATGTTGAGGGAGATCCTCAACTGCCGGCATCTTTCAAACATCAAACTTAAGTTATCACAATGGTCCCTGACCAGTCCATAGACTATCTAATCATCCAAATATACTTGAAGGAACCTGTGGATGAAGTCCTTAAATCCTTATACCACTATGCGTGAAAATACAATGGGCACAGTCTTCATCCCAAAGGGCATGACCGTGTATGAAAAGATTCCCCACTTAGTGGCAAAATTTGTCTTCTCTTGGTCTTCCTTGGCAATCCTTACTGGTGATATCCCGAGAATCCATTCGTAAAGGAATAGACCTCGTGCCCAGCAAATCCTTCCAAAATCTCTTCAGTAAAGGGGGTGGGAAAAGGATCTACGATGCAAATAGCATTTAATTCCTTGTAATCCACACATATCCTAATCCTCCCATCCTTCTTTATGTTGATCACCATTGGACTTATCCACTCTGATTCCTCCACAACCTCAATGATACTGGATGTTATTATCTTGTCTAGCTCTTCTTTAACCCTTACACACATGTTGGGATTCATCCTATAAGGTCTCTTCCTAATCAAGCGCGCACCATATTTCAACTTTATCTACATTTACCCTAGTGAATGGTGGATGCCTTTCAACTCATGGTATCCGCATGGGAATAAATCCTCAAATTCATGTAAGAGATCAATGATATTTGATACTTCCTTGTCCGACCAGTAGTCCCCAATGATAGCTTCCTTGGGCTCCTCTTCCAAGCCGATGTTAAATTTCTTGGTTTTGAGTGGTTCATGGTACGTGTGCACACATGCATCCGCACTATCAACTACTTCATGCACCCCAACTGAATGGTTAACATTCAGGATTTCCATCTCCTCTCCATCAACAATGTATACCATCTTTCCTTTCTCCTTTTCAACACACGCGCACTTGAATTGTATGTATTCTGGTTCCTCCTCTTCAAACCATGATTCTAAGATAGGTCCACCAAGTGAGTTTACTAATCTATCTTCCACCATGGTGCAATCCCCTAGAGTGAGGTGCTTGATAGTCTGAAACACCTCATCAACTGGTTGCTTAGTAATTCGGTACTCAAATGTGTGAACCAAGTCAGCCGTTAATTCCTACCAACTTCCTGTTTGGTGGCGTGTTTCAGAATGGATATACCAAGTGCGTAAACAACCTTGTAGTGTTGAATATAGCTTGTGCACCCAAAGGGAGGGTGGTAAAGCTTCTGTGCCTTCCCCCCAGAACCTCTCACATGCCTGGATGTGGGAAGAGGTGGGTCCATTGCCATTGTAATCCTTGGTAGTGGTCGGTATGTTGCTTTTCAAGAATCAGACAATGAGTGTAATTATAACTTCACACCACTCCAACAATTTTTCACTATGTGTGGCCCACCATCTAGCTATTGTTCCTATCAAAACATAACCTAGAATATTTCATCGCTCATCCTCCCTCCATTAAGCTTCCATTTCTCTCGAAAACACCTCAGGGTATGTATCCCCAAAATACTTGGTTATTGCCTTTCCTCCCAGGTGCTGAACTGTATGTGCCATGGTTACCTTGGTCATCGATCCTTTCAAATTTCACCCAATAAATTCATAAGTCCCATGCGCCCAATTATTGCATGCTATACTGGTAGTATCACCGACAGATTGAGCATCATCAAACTGGATGACTCCTACTATAGGGTGGATGGTCTCTGGATCTCTTATGGAGTGCACATATATTCTATCCAGGACCTCCTCTCTAAGGGGTTAAGTATAGGGGGTGGAATTCCCATCAACAAGTGGTATAACTACCCTCTCTTCCTTGTTTTCAAAGCTTATGTACTACTTGTTAAACCAGAGATATGTATTATTTTTATAACACCACGGGTGCCCAAGTAGTGCTGGGAAATTATCTACCTCAGTAAGCACCAAGATTTCAAAATCCCTAGTGAACCTAGTCCCCTAAATGGTAATGGTTGCATCCTTCAAGAGACCTATGGGCATTTTCTTTGTCTTATTTTCCATATACAACACATTTGAAGATGGCTGTAATGTAGGTCTTCCCATTTGATGCCAGGAATCCAGAGTGAGAACATTAACCTCCGCGCTTGTGTCAATGAGGATGTTGTTAAGTAACCATCCATCCACCACTGTGTTCAAGGTAATCTCTTTGTCATAATCAAGGTTGTGAGGTGGGAGGTTTGCATTCAGGATCTACCTTTCATGTTTTCCCTCGGTGTGTGGCACCTTTTCTCTCAACCATGCCCCTAGCAGGGGAATAATATTCTCCTGCCTCAACAATTTACACACCTCCTTAACCTCATCCAAGTCATCCCTTGGTGCTTCTGCTAGTCTCCTTTGCTCATCTTTTCTAGTTTTCTCTTTTAAGTATTGGATCTCCACTTATAAGCTTCGAATTATGTCCATGGTTTCCTGGAAGACTTCTTTCTAGTGAGTTGAGTTTGGATACTTCCCGTGTACTAATTCTTCTCTCAAAACAAGAGGTCTCTACCTAGGCACCTCCTTTGCATGCGTGGATTCCACCCTTGTTTTTACCATAATAGGATCTAGTTTTGATTCATGTATTACTCGCGGGAGGCATTGCACATCAGCCTTCTTAATACTCACCATGGAAGTGCCCTTATCCTTTTGGTATTTTTGAATCATATGTTCGTATACCTCTGGGCACTCTTCGTACTTATGTTTTTTTCCACACTAGGAGCATTGTAGAAGATCTGGGCATTCACGCTTATAATGGTCTGTGGCTCCACAATTAAAAAACATCCCACACAGGAACTCACTTCTTCCTCTACTGTTACCACGACCATGAAATCCTCCATGAAACCTTCTTCTGCACACATCTCCATCTCTATGCTCTCCATACCCATGGTAATCTTCTTTGGAACTGCTGATAATGCTAGTCTGGTGCACACCAAGATCAATTGCCTCACGATTCTAGTCAATCAATCTACAATCCTTTGTGTCATGTGTGGTTGAGGTACATATCTTATAATAACAAGATACATTTTTGTGGATCACACACTATAACAGGGGCACCTACTTGCATCATGGTCCTCGTGACATATTTTACAGTTTATTGCTATGGCGCGTACCTCCTTCTGAGTACATATCCCACCATTATCCTTTGTGTGCCCTTCTACGTTACAATCTATGCACCACATCCCTCCACAAATCTCTAGAACTGTGTTAGCAAATAATTTCTCCAATTGCTTAGCCATGGCAGTAATCTGAGCCTCCAGAATTGGGCTAACACTAGTGTCAACACTATCAACTGCCTCAGTGCGTAAAGTAGCTTCCAACGCTTTGTGTGGGTCCGTGAATGTTTTATGAGATAAAGCCCTCCTAAAGGGTGTGATCAATCCTCCGACAAACCACTGAGCATGTTATGAAGGGTGGATATCATAAGACAGTTTAGACAATAGAGTTTTAAAACACACATCATATTCCCGCATGCTCTCTACCATACCCTGCTAGATTTCCTTGAGAGAGCCAATACTCTATTGTTCAAACTTAGGTATGTGGAATTCTACCAAGAATGCATTTCTCAACACGTTATAATCCACAACAATCTAATGAGGGTCATACTTTCTATACCAACTATGTGCACATCCTTGCAAGGTCATCACAAATTGACTGCCCTTTCGATCCTCAGTCGTGATTCCCATTGTGCACCATATCATCTCACACTTATGCACATGCTTCGCGGCATCTTCTATCCCACTATAATCTGGTAAGTGTAGAGACATCTTGAAAAATACTTCAGGAGGTTGTTGAGGACCTTTCCCTCCCGATCTAGTCCCTTGGTTCCCTCTGGTGTTTCCTCCTTCATCGGATCCACTATATCCTGAGCCACCAGCTCCACCACTTCTAGCTATAGATCCTCATGTGTTAGGTACAGGGCCTATGTTTGTTATGCTGAACACTCTCATCATCCCACTGAATTGTGCACTGATAGTTTATGAACTAGTACCACTCCCAGTAGTAGTTCCTCCACCACTTCCTAACACGCTTCCAAAACTAGCTGTATACGTGCCTTGTCCAAACATTCCACCAAATATGGGAATAGTGTGTGAAGCCATAGAAGTCCCAAATGAGAAACTATATCTTCTAGGTGCTGATTGGTTACTTCCACTGATATCAAATGGATCAATTTTACTTTTCCCTCATTTGAAAAAACCAAGTGCCAAGGTTCGATCACTAGGTGGGGTCAGATGCGTGCCAACGACTCTTCTGTCTCTACACAATGGAATCTCATTGGAAGCCATAAGGTTTTCTCTCACATGCTTACCAAGATGGGGTACCACAGATTGTTCAGGTTCCACATCCTCTGCGTGAACCTTGACTCCTTTCCACCATGTCTGGCTCCATAACCCACTTATAATCCCACATTGTCTATCGATCTCCTTTTCACATGCTTTGTTATACTTGAGCTGTCTCTCCTCCCTTTCCTATTCAGTCATCATATCAACCATCCTTCCCCAACCTAGCTTCCTCACCTAGCGCTTAGGGTGGTTTAGCTGGCCATAGGAAATGCCTCTAAACCCATGGTTACCATCAAGATTTTGATCACAAGGGGAATAACATGTAGAAATGACCCCTTGGGCTCTCACAAGAACTCAAACTCAGCAACTTCTGGATAAGAATACATGGAAATGGCGTATTCCAGAGTGTAGCGTATTCGAAAGTGATATTCAATGAAGCAAAAGAGATGACTTTCACTAATGCGAAACCAGGAAAGCAAGACAAATTCTTTACTAAAATATATAACAAAAACAGCAACAGCAAATATGCTTCCTAAAATGAAAATAAGCAAGAGAAAGAAACCCAAAATGGGTCCCACCGGGCGTGCCAAAATGTTTCACTCGGAAATGCTTCGTTCCTTATAGAAACAGATAAGGTTAGGGTTAGGAGGAATACCTGTAGAATGTCGAGATGATGTGCGCGTACCATAGAGAAAGATCAGGCTGACTGCGAAGAACTCCTTTTTGTCTTGGAAGGACTACCTGCAAATAGGAACACAAGACCACAAGATTTTGATTAGATAGTAAATGAGGGAACTGCCTTGGGCCCAGGAAATATGAAACCTCCTTTCGAAGGTGGTCAGTTCCCCTGCCGATATGAGTTAACACAAAATACTATAAAATATCAATTAAATTGCTTGGCTGAACTGGGTAGGGGAAAGGCTGTTTTTCCTGGTTTTGATCAAAGGAACCGATGCCGGTTACCTATAACCGATGGCGGTTACTGCTAACCGATACCGGTGGGTTCTAGGATCTTCTGGGCTGGTTGTGGAGTTTGTAATGGCTGATTTTTGGATAGTTTTTGGGAAAGGGGATGGTTAGAAACAAAAGAATGACAGCTAGAGGCAATGGTATGTTGGATAATGGATCCAGAAACGGATTTGGGAGGACTGTAATTCCAAAAGCATAAGAAATGTTATAATGGAGGACATGCAAGATGTAACTTACTGGTTTTTGACGAAGATGCTAGTTGATCTCCTTGGCTGCCAACTCTTCTGGTTTCTTCACTCGTCTCTGCTTGGTCAAGTGAAGTTCTGGACTCTGCTAATCGCTTTGGACTCTCCTTTGATTCAAAAATCCTTCGACTGATCTCCCAAAAATGAAATTCCGATCCGTTGTTTTGGTTTGGGGAGCCCATTTACAGGGAACCGATGGCGGTTACGTAACCGACGGCGGTCGAGTAGGAACCGACATCGGTTAGGAAAAAGCAGGCTATTTTTAGTAAAATAGCCCACCTTCCCTGCTTTTCTCCCGAGAGATCAGTTGCGGGCTTGGTCAAGTGGCTAGAAGGTCGGCTTTGGGTGCGAGTAAGGAGGCATTAGTTATGGATGTGAGTCTAGACCAAGTCATGGGTCCTAATTAGGTTAGTTTAGGGTTAGGGCTAAGTCATGGTGAGGTGGGCAAGTGAGGTGGCGGGTAAGGCGATGTGGATTTATCAATTATGAGGTAATTAATAAATAATTGTGTAAGGTTTAGGTGATGAGTTTAGGTTGCGAGATGAGATGTGGGTCACAAGGGATCGTAAGACACGAATTTGGTGTCTACACATATCATAATGTATGCCATGTTCCACTACAACTTCGGAAAGAGGTCTTGGCAGCGGAACCAAGATGTAGTGATTTTTGCACCCCACCAAGAACAAGGGAACCTCATGCACACCGTCTTATCACCCAAGCCGCGTGAGAGGGAGTTGAGTCTCTCTTTTATGTGAGTCTAGTGGAAGGCATAGTTCATGATTCTGACTTAGTGATTTAATAGACATGAAGAATCTATAGAGCTCAGGATGAATTCTACGCCCCTTCAGTCATAAAAGAAACAAAGTGCACAATGGAAATAATAGAACCAAGAGTTTGTAAATCCACAAATATACTTAATCATTCATGTAAGGTCCATGATTATACAAGATCAAAAGTAGAGTAAAAACATGCAGATAATACAGAAGGAGATCTTAATGTAACCATGATGGTAACCTTATCATATTCATTCATAGTCTTGCTAAAAAGTATCAAAAAAGGGTAAACTGTAGTCATGCGACATGTTTGGATTCATATATGTATTCTCACGAAACAAAAATTTCATTCCCCATTTCCCCATTACATCCTTACTGGAATCCTTTACCCATTTTCATCTCATAGTTCTCACAGTAATTCTACAGAGCTCCGCTACCTCACTTCTGTATCTATTCTTTGCCAAGGGCGTGCGTATAAATAGGCATCTGAGCTCTAACAAACTCCTATCTAGCCTCAGATTTGGCCCCAAGTGTCAAGGTGTGGGTCGCCCCAAGCACATGTCTCTCCATGTCATGATTAAATTTTTAAATCTTTCTATCGCAAGGTATATTCCTTCCAGGACACCATGTCACTAGGCTGGAACCTTATCCAAATGGAACATGTTCTTCATGTGTTCTACACAAAAGGCCAAAAGTGGCTAAGTCTTGAATTGTTCTTCACGCGGCACACATGCCCTGGGTTCTCCAAGAAACCTTTTGAATACTACCTTGCGTGCCTTCACTTGTGTGCTTCCTCTGGCCATGCACGCCTATGTGCGCTTAAGATTTGGAAGCTATAATAGGGGCCCAACAGTTCTACTTATAGTTTTGTTTTCAAGATTAGGTGTCTTTGCTTATAGTATGTTTTAGAAGATTCATGGTGTCACATCTATCTCGTATAGATATCTTTGGAAATAAGAACATTCTAGACATTTTTCCCAAATAAATAAATCAAATGAAAATCCAACTAAAATTTTATTTTGCACATTTATTTTCCCTACCAACCTTCAGTGTTGAGCCTGCATCCTTTATTAGTGATGTAGGGTTGGGGAAGGTGAGAAGTGCCCTTACTCACCTATGCCTTGTCCATGGTAATGAGCCCATACTTCCTATTGGTAGCATGGGGTAAGTTGTAGGGGGTATCTTTGACAAAATTTAAATTTAGAAACAATACATTCAAGTATTGTGAAATCATAAGTCAAAACAAAGTGAATTAGATGTTCAAAATTCCAAAATATTTTTAAACCTCAAAACCAGATTTTGTTAACCAAGTGGCCATCTACAGATCTAATTATAGATAAAATGGAAAGTAATTCACATTATAAACTATGAAGTAACTTGAGTAGAGTGAGGTTATATCATCTCAATTTGGTTTTTCCAAATCATTGTTTTTCTATCATCACTACCATTCAAAAAAAATTATATCTTATGCCCTTTCTGGCTCTTGGTGTTGAGCCCTCACATCCTACTAGTTGTGTGGGGTTAGGAGTGGGGAAAGTTCTTTTGCTTATCATATCACTGTATCACCACATCTTGCCAAAACAATACAAAGTACACAAAGTTTTTTAAGGAAACCAAAGTTCAACATTACAATGTGTTTGCATTATCATATATCAGCATTACAAAATACAAAAAAAGAGATCATTTTGTTAGCATTCATATCCACTACATACATTCTGAAAAGCATAGAAAAATAGAAGTTCTAAATAGCTAAGAGTACACACATGAATCAAATCATAAACGCAAGTCAACTATATGTAAGGAATAACCAAGCCAAAAAGAGATATCTATATATATCATGTTGTGTTATATTTTTATACAATGTCATCACACACTGGGTGTGGTCAAAATGCTCGCAATGAGAATGAAATACCAAAACATAATATATGCGTCATAAAATGGAGACTAAGAAATAAAGGAACTCTACCTATCTACCTCTTTGAGGCCCCTTATGACCACCCTAGCTACGAATTTCTTAGGAGTTCTTCTCAAAAGCATTTAAACAACAAAGGGCCAAGCCTAACTCAAAATACCATTCCCAAATCCATTCCAATTTAACCATACTAAAAAATGGAGATGGTCACCATGAGTTTAGAGCTCTAAATTCACCAAATTGAATATGCACAAATGAATTGAAAAATGACTTGTTTTGATATATATATATATATATATATATATATATATATATATGATGTTTTAACCTTGTTTTGAGTGTATGGTTCACAAGAATGGAGCGTTGGTGAAGGTATATCTTTATATCCCCACAAAAATGGTAATTCCTCTTTTTCATTTTAATTTAGTGTTTATTTTTGATACATTATCTATATGCACTTGAGTCTTCTCTTCCTCTTGCAGGTATCAAGAGCTTGGACAGTGACGTTTTGACACACGGGTGTGTCAGGTATAGCTTCTAACTACTCATTTTAGGAATGCCATACTCAGACTCTAAATTTTATGCCTCTTCATGGGTAAGACACTTATCTAAGGGGGAAATATGTACACACCCAAAATTACATGTGCTACATTATCGAAAAATGGTTACAAAAATCCCCAATAATGATTCAAGTCTTTTCAAGAAGGTGTTCGAGCTCCAAAACCCATTCGTAGTGTATATTTTTAGCCTAAACATCCTTACTTATCCTTCCCACACTTTTTTCAGCTTCTTGCTTCTTTATGTGCATGTTCTAGCCTTTAGTGATAAGACCACAGCCCTGCCTAGGTGGTAGTTCTGAAACCATCCCTAAGGCAGGGTAGCGGTCATGACTGATTTTTCTAGATTCTATCTTGCATGTTTTTAACATATGATGTTTCACTTAACTTCACTTTTAGGATGAATTAGTGAGCCAAATTATCTACAAATAGTTTTGATTGCTTGGTTCTCCTTCCTTTTTCTATTTTTACATATGCTTTAGTTAGTTGGAACTATCTCTTCTTGCCTTGTGCATGAAGGCACATCCCAACCCAAATCTTATGTATTCCATGCTTGTATTCAAGCAAAGGGCCTGAGAATTTTTATGTATATTGCATGGTATTGCTACCACAATCCTTCTAGAAATTTCATAGCCAAGATTTGTTGAATTGTGATATCTCTCTTCCACTTGCATTGTAACTAGAATACCTTCAAGCTACCATTTCTCAAAGCGCCTTCTTCTACTGTTGCCTTTGCATTCCCAATTCCTTGGACTCACATGGCCACACATAGAAAGAAAGGGATAAA
The DNA here is from genome assembly GCA_019776745.2 of Taxus chinensis. Lineage (NCBI taxonomy): Eukaryota > Viridiplantae > Streptophyta > Pinopsida > Cupressales > Taxaceae > Taxus > Taxus chinensis. The sequence goes on from CM034154.1 coordinate 473,848,700, forward strand.
CTAAGGGGACAAACTACTTCACAACTAGATTTACCTCTGGTATGTGAATTCTAGGTTAGATTTGTTGTTTGATTTCCTTCATTGTTGCAATTTATCATTGTTACATCATATCAAATAGAGTAGAAATCAATTTCTTTTCATTTGCAAGTAATTAGTTAATTTCCAAGAGCGTTTGAATCTTTCATAGCAAGCCCCGGTGATGGATTCTCTTCTTCCCATCCTTGTGGTTATGAAGGAGAAAATATCTGTAGGATGTTATCTACATATCATATATCATTTGGAAAAGTTTTTATTTTAAGTTTGTTTAGTTTCAATACACTCAACACAGGTGAATAACAACACTGAGCTATCTCACTTATTTAGTTTTAGTGTAGAAATATTTTAATTATTTAGAATAGAGGAAAATTGTTGTTTGTGATTGTAATATTTCAGTTTTATGATATTTTTAGATTAGTTTCCTTGTAGCAGTAACATAGATTGTTAGTTTAATCTTAGTTAATTTGGACACTTCAAACTAGATAAAAACTTATATCCAAGTTAGGAAAAAAAACCATAGGGAAATTACACTACCCATTCATAGCCTCTGAATCTCCTATGTGCCAACTCAGCTACTAGGAGATCACACTACCAGATCTTAGTCACTAATCCTCCTATAGTTATACACAAGCATTCAAAATTGACTTCTCTGGCATGACCTCAAGGGTCGAGTGTGGTTGATAGTTGCATGTAAATTTTCATTCGTACAGGTACCTTATTCAAGAGGGAAGTGAATGGAGTTATCCTAAGGTGTGTCTCGACACATCAAATTGAGAGAGTGTTGTATAAGTTCTATGATGGAGAGGTGGGAGGTCACTTTTCCCCATAAGTAATAACTCTCAAGATCATGAAGGATGGTTACTATTGGCCTACATTGTTTAGTGATTTTTACTCATGGATTAAAAAGTGCAAAAAATGTGCATTCTTCATGGGAAAATAAAAATTAGCAGCGTTGCCACTTCTCCCAATCTCACTGGATCAACCATTCATGCAATGGGGATTGGACATCATTGGAGTCATCAACCCAAATTTAAGCCAAAGCCATAAGTAGACACTCATAGAAATGGATTATTTCACCAAATGGATTGAAGCGGTGGTACTCAAGGAAGAAATTAGATCTAGCATCTTTGACTTCTATGAGGGGATAATGACCAGATTTGGTGTACCTGCTACTATCATATTAGACAATGAATTGCATTTTACTAGAAAAAATATCATTGAATGGGATGTTAAAAATGGAATTTATCTCAACACTTCTTCTAAATATTACCCTCAGCGTAATGGGAAAGTAGAGTCCACAAACAAGAACTTACTAACAATCATAAGGACTCTTGATGAAAATTAGCGGACATGGTATACCAAGCTCAAGTCATCTTTGTGGGTTGATAGAATCACCTGAAGAGATTTACAGGAAGCTCTCAATATAAGATAGTATATGGAAAAGAAGAAGTGTGACCTATATCAGCCAAGTTTCCAACCTTGGAGCTCATGAAGCAGCTGGAACTAGTTGAGTTTTAACCCATGGAGATTAGGTATGCATGATTGATGGAATTGGAAGAAACAAGAGAGCATGTAATGTAAACCATGGAGAAAGATCAAGCACTGATCAAGAGGAGATTTGACAAGAAAGCTAAGGCCAAGAAATTCCAATATGGAGATTTGGTGCTAAAATGGGATGTTGGTCGAGAAAAATCAGGAAAACATTCCAAGTTTGATGTAATATGGAATGGTCCCTACATGATCATAGAGTGTAAAAGTAATAATGCCTTGTATCTGTCTAAGTTGGATATTGAAGAATTACAAATTCCAATAAAAGGAATTTACCTCAAACATTTCTACTAGAAGGAATATTTCTCACCCTTGTATATATTAGTTTAGGATTTTTTATTCCTTTAAGTGCTAGTGCACATGTTCTATTACTTCTAGTGTTATTCCTATGTAGTTCACCATGCTTCTAGAAGAGAAAGTGCAACAAAGAAAATCACAGTTGCAAGCAACCATTTCTGTCCTCAAGAAAATTCAAATGCAGAGTAACTAAAATCAAATAAAGAGGAAAATTTTACTATTTTCTTTTCTTGCTTCTTCAAGATCAGCAATTGAGCTTCCCTTTCCATACGCAAAATCAGAAATATCATTTTGGGGTAGCTTGTAGTAGAAACTAGTAGTGTTCTGAATTATAGAAGCCAAACTTGTGTGTGAGAAGCTCTACCCATCAACACTCCATGAAACATGTCAGAGATGGGCATTCAGAGAAAGGAAGAAAATCAAAACTTAATAGAGTTTGATGATGTTCAAAGCCAGAAGTTGTTTCACTCTAGACTTTATAGTGTGCCATAGCTACTAAGAATTTAGACATTGGGGTAGTAGTTATAGGTGTCATCCTTCAACCTCCCAGATTGCAGTTGTAGGGAATGGATGAAATTCAAGTTTGAAGACAATTTTCCACTCTCACAAACTATTTTTTCAAGGTTTTCTTACAAGAGTTGGAAAATTCGATCAGTGGAATGTAGTCCTAGATTCAAGCGACAACATCCCAAGTGATATGAGGTACATGTTTTTAGTTCAAATCAGCTTGAGATGGTCAGCAAGAGACTCCATACCCAATAGACACTTCAAGGCAACTGGTCATACTTCATCTAGCGGGTATATGGCCTCACGAGTCACCAAATTGTTATCCAATTTCACTCCTTGGTGAATTTGGAAAATAGATTAGGTTTGCATTGAGGGACTCTCATAGCTAATTAAGAACTTACATGTAGATTTCAGTGTTCAGAGAAGAATCATGATCTTTGAGAGAGTTGAAGGTTATAAGATGAATTTTTCCTCTTCTTGGTCTTCATTGAGTTTAAAATTTTTATTCAATTTAAGAGACTGATACTGGGGCCCATTTGTGGTATTAAATGATGAAATTCAATGTTCATATATCTCTTCGGTGCTAAGAAGATCCAACGTGTTCATGAAATCTGAGGGGAATTATAAAAGTTGAAGGATTTGCATTTTGGACCTTATGTGTTGATTAAGTCATGGTCCGAGATGTTTAGACCTCCCACCGAGCATGTTGTAACAGATGGCAAGCTCTTGGACATCGAGCTATTTTCATTAGAATCAAGCTCATGTATATATTGGGGAAATGAGCTATCACAAGGGACCGAGCTCTGTCAAATTCACTGAGCCACCTCAGTTGTAAGAGGAGAATGATCTCAGACATTACAGAGCTATCATAAAGGACTCACCATGTTTATGACGGGGTTTGATGAAGTAATGAGGTTAGCTTAGTATGGACAACTAATAAACCAAGCTAGTTTTGATCTCCAAATACAAATAGAGATTTGTTGAATGCTCAAAGGGTCTAACAAGCCACTATTCAAGAAATCCCAATGTCCAAAGAAAATATTTGATGGAGCAAGGATGGACCAACACGAGATCATGAGCATTGCAAAATTAAACTAGACTTAATAGAAGTAGAGAGCTCACCAACTTGAGGGAGAGAATGAGCACAAATCATCTAGTGAGTCAAGGCTCAGAAAAGTGTAAAGGAATCAAATCATTTTGTAATGGCAATGAGGTTGATCTCGATGTCAATGCAAATCCCATGAATGTGATGGTATAGCCAAGAACCAATGGGTAAGCTCATGCAAAACCAAATTCAGGCGGATGACTTAGAACGAAAAGGTGAAGAATTTGGGTTAGCTCGCTGAGCCAACTTGATTAGTCCACAAGTTAAAATGGCCTCGATGAGACCAATGCACAAATGGTAGGGTTGTAGGGCTCAAGTTGCATTTGGGCTAGTTATGTGTTGTAGATCTTAAAATTATGTGAGTCTACATAGTGTGATAAAGGTGGGGAATCGGGACTCGGGTGGCCCAAGTGAAATAGGTCCTCGTGGGATGCTAATGTATGAAATTACCAACGCAATGTATTATGAGTGATGAGCTAGGTCAACAACCCTTGTAGAGGTCAATGGGCCAAAGGGAACACCTTACATCTGAGGGAGTGAATGAGGATCCTGAATCAAGTGATGTGGAGCCAACACAGTCGAGTGAGAATTGCAGGTGGATTGGAGTAGGAAAGCCCAATTGGCCTGGGCCATGTTGAGAGGTGTTCAACACATTGGGTTTAAACCTACATTGAATAGGGTGTGGTAATCATGTTCGACAAAATGACAAATGAGTGAGTTAGTGGGGCCTCATTGCATGACTAGGGAGGAAAGAATGGCTTGGGAGTTGATGTAATGTGAACCATGCCAACTAGATAGGACAAGTGAGGATGGCCCAAGGATTATCCAAGATCGCTAGTGGATGGTGATTGGAAGGCCAACCTGGCTAGAGTGATTAGGAACAAGGAGTTTGGTGCAATGACAAACATGTTGCACATGAAAATGACTCAATGATGTATAAGGAGGGAAGATCGGTGAGTCACCCACTGAGATAACACTAATACAAAGATTAAAAAACATTCAATACCACCCCTCTCCCATCTAAAAGTGATCAAATATAGGTGCCCCCCCATAGACCATTTTAAATGCAAAAGATTGTTAAATCATGCAGAAAACATTTGAGAAGGATGGAAATATTAAAAATATTTGCTTCCAACTGCCAAATTAATACACATCCCCGTGGAATGAAAGTAAGCTTGGTAAAATCTCAAAATAGATGCCTTTTCTCAGAAGCTCATAACTTGAGTGTTTCTCAATGTATTTACAAAAAAATGGTCTCATTGGAATCATGGCTCCAATAAATTTGCACCGAGATCAAGAAATCTAGGAATTGATGGGATTTTGGGCTTGAATTTTTATAGAAAACGAATCCAGTTCCAAACAAGAACCTTCGAAGTGGTTGGGAGTAAAATTAATGGACATGGGCAGAAATTTTCTCTCACTATAAGTTGTATATCAATCAGAGACGAGTTTTGAATATTTTCTATCATGATTTCTACCCACTTTGGGTACTTTTTAATTGGTGCAGGAGGAAAATCTGAGCTTTCTTGTCTCTCTCTCTCTCTCATTCAATTTCTATAAATTTAAGTGTTCTCTCATTTGTAAAGGGGATAAAATTCTAATAGAAAAACTATAACCATTTTGTTTTGTGTAGCCAATGTGATGCCATAATTTGTAGAGGAATTCTCACATGATGATCCTCACCTTTATCTTGTAATAGAATGATCTGTGCATATCGATGAAGAAATAGATGCAAGTTGTGGATGTATCTTCCCTTGTGTTTATTTGTATTCTTCTTACCTCCTTATTCTTGTTACATGTGTATTGTGTCTCTCTACTCATTGTGTAAAGCTCATTTTAGATGTGTTTCTATGAAGATGTTGTTTCGAATGTTTTTGTTATAATGTGGAGAACTGTCATCACACTTTCTAATATGCATTTTGCTACCATTTTCACACATTGGAGAGTTGTTCTCACACCCTTCGTTTGGTTCATCACCTATGTAGGGTAGATTTATTTTACTTCATATGTTATTTCTCTCTCCCTGGTCCCTTGGAAATGGTAGGATAGATATAGTCAGGAGTTTTATTTTATTAGAGTTAACTTACACTAGATTAGGAAGAGGAACCAACCTTCTCTGGAGGTCTATCTCTGGTAACAAGTCCCATAACTTGGAGATAGTACCCATGTTACCCAGTCACACTGCTTTCCTTAACACACTCACATGATAAGGAAATAGAGGGTTTTGTGATTTAGTGATAACATGGTCATTACACCTTAGAGTGCAATTTTTAGTATATTATTCCTTACAAGCCTATATTCTGCTTCTAAAGTGTTAATTTTTACTACCCAAATTTCCTCTCTCCTCTTTTATGGTTTTGAAAATTCAAAACAAATTGTAAACTTGTATCTAATTAAATTCCTTACTATGTAAGTCAAATATTCCTCTTTAGTACATCTTGAAATTGTTTATATGACTCAAAAAATACTCCTTTTTATTCCTAACATAACTATGCAATGTTTCATATTTGTAACCCCCCTTTTCTTATCTTGAACCCTTGCAAATATCATCAATTAACTAAATGCACCAGAAAAACAACTCTTTGTCTACCCCTTTACATCTCTAAATATTATTCAAATGTTAAAAATATAATTTCCCCTCTCTTTTATTACCATAATTATAGTTGTATGGATTTGGTTTCCTTTTCATGGGCTCTTATAACCAAGACTTAGTGCCTCAAGATATTGGAGTATGTTTCTTGAACTTTTTAAATTGTTGTGTCAGGTTCTAATTTTATTTTAATAAGTATATAAATAGATAAGTGCATTTAGAAAGTGACAAAAGCACCAATCACAAGTGAATTAAAGTGAAGTTTTGCGAACACAAAGTTTATTTATTTATTACTAGTCATCGAATAATATTATGTCACACTTTTTCCACTTTAAATACACCAAAATAGGGTACTTTCATACATTTTTCAAAATTCATGTTAAATTGACACCAAATCATATAAATTTTGTATATAAAATAAAATATTAAATTTTTTTGTTTTAAGTGTAGATTATATTAAAAAAATTAGTTTTTATTAAATCTTTTCAAAGGGTGTATGTTTTATGTATACAAATTTATATAGATTGAGAGTTTTCTCACAACCAAAACTTTTCCAAAGTTTAATATTTTCTTGAGATTTTATTGATATATAATCTTGACTTTAAGGACAAGAAATTGGATTTTTTTATAATTTTAATCAATATTTTTTTATTAAATAATACATTAGATTATATATATATATTATTAAATAATACATTAGATATATATATATATATATATATATATATTATATATATATATGATTCCTCCCACACTCTGAACCTTTAGTGATTTTCGTGACTCTATTTGAGTTTTAGTTCATACTAAACGCATTAGGTTATGGTTAATATAAACTCCTATCATTTTTATTTTTTCGTAAAGCGCGTAAAATCCCCAGAAAACCTTTTTTTTACCCTTCCATTTCATTTTAAATTTTTTGTTGGGAACATAGTAGGATAAAGTTAGTTTAAATTAGCTTTAGGATAAATTGCATCACATTTCATCTACTTCACCACTTGGTTATTACAAGAAAAATACTCATCAACTAGTGCACAAGATCAATTCCTCATATTTTAAAACAAGTTAATATAATCTTATCTCTAGAAGGATCATCATTGGGGGTGAAATAAAATCACATAAAGATAAAAATTTGATATAGGTTCCTCCATCCTTGACCACATGGAATGAAATCCGTGTCCTAACCCTTAAAAGTATCCCATATTTCAATGAAAAAAGTGCTCTTACTCCTATTGAGAACATAAATTAAAATGATAAATTCTACTCTATGCACCATATTATTCATGATGATATAGTGTTCGATTATTACATTATTTTTTAAGAGGAAAGTATCTAGAATAGTAAAAAGGTTTACCTCTTGATTCCATTAATACTTGGGATGATCTTTGAGAGAATTTGTGCAATAATTTTCAAGAAACGACTGACAACTTATCAATGAGGGATTAATTGACCACTATTAAAAGAGCACCAATCAAGGTAATATCTTACTTCAATTATATATTTCAAAATAATTGAGATGAAATACCACTTATTGTTAGGAAATATAATTTATTAGTGCTCCATTATTATAATTATGTGAGTAATTATTCACATATTTGGCTGTATTATTTGATAGTTGTGATATTGTTGTGAGTTAAAACAATATCACGTATATAGGTGTTGAGAGAGAGATTTGAGGGAGTGTTGTTGAACAGCCTCCTTGTTTTTAGGAATACATATTCCTATATATGTGTAACCTGCTCTGCATGAAATTGAATCAAAAAATTATTATTATGTGTTAGTCTGTTGCTGCACTTACCTGCAGTTACATTTGGTATCAGAGCAATTGGTTTACCACAAACCGAGAATGGTGGTTTCGCAATTGGTTTACCACAAACCACAAAGTGATGGTTTTGCACATGGATTACCAACAACCAAGACTGGTGGTTTTGCTATTGGTTTACCACAAACCACAAATGAAGGTTTTCAAGTGGTTTACCTACAACCACATCATGATATGCAAAGTACTATTCTCAGCCCTCGTCACATCTCACTGCAGGGAATAACATAGGAAATTCTGCTGAAATCTGTTGCTCATACATACATAGAAAAAAGCTGACATACTGGAAATGGAACATTGGATCATGTTCCCCCCCTTAATGTGAAATTTCCACTTATTGAAAATAGGATCACTGCAAACTGAGGCACACCACACTGGAAGCACTAAAATCAAAACTACACACACACCTGTCACCAAAGCTGATATGCGGCCCTGTCGTTGGCGACTGACGAGAGGTCGCTGAATGACCTCCAACCTCCGATGCCTCCTGCCTCCGATGTTCTGCTACTTACTTAGCGGATATGGAAATGAGGCTCATTTACAAACTACTAGGTGTCATTTTCCACCGAAAATGCACCACCCCACTTGGACGTCACGTACAAGCGATAATGCATCCAATAGTTGAAACGTGAGGCAATTTTTTTTTTATTTTTACAATATTTTTTGACAATTTTCCTAATAATCACCTAAATGACGATAAAAAACTGACACAAATATATTTTTGACACTTTGACTCTGACTATTTTGACATATATATAATACTTGGATGAATTGACACTTAACATGACTTCAAATTTTACTTTGGATAGGAATATAGACCTAAAAGATACACGACACGATTAATTAACAATATTTTAAAAAGTAATTCTAATAATTACTTTTTAAAATATTGTTAATTAATCGTGTCGTGTATCTTTTAGGTCTATATTCCTATCCAAAGTAAATTTTGAAGTCATGTTAAGTGTCAATTCGTCCAAGTATTATATATATGTCAAAATAGTCAGAGTCAAAGTGTCAAAAATATATTTGTGTCAGTTTTTTATCGTCATTTAGGTGATTATTAGGAAAATTGTCAAAAAATATTGTAAAAATAAAAAAAAATTTGCCTCACGTTTCAACTATTGGACGCATTATTGCTTGTACGCGACGTCCAAGTGGGGGGGTGCATTTTCGGTGGAAAACGACACCTAGTAGTTTGTAAATGAGCCTCATTTCCATATCCGCTAAGTAAGTAGCAGAACACCGGAGGCAGGAGGCATCGGAGGTTGGAGGTCATTCAGCGACCTCTAGTCAGTTTCCAATGACGAGGCCGCATATCAATTTTGGTGACAGGTGTGTGTGCAGTTTAATTTTAGTGCTTCCAGTGTGGTGTGCCTCAGTTTGCAATAATCTTGTTTTCAATAAGTGGAAATTTCACATTGAGGGGGGGAACATCATTCCAATGTTCCATTTCCAGTATGTCAGTTTTTCTATGTATGTATGAGCAACAGATAGTAGAATTTCCTATGTTATTCCCTAAAGTGAAATGTGATGAGGGCCGATGATAATACTTGGCACATCATGATGTGGTTGTAGGTAAACCACTTGAACACCTTCATTTGTGGTTTGTGGTAAACCAATAGCAAAACCACCATTCTTGGTTGTTGGTAATCCATTTGCAAAACCATCACTTTGTGTTTTGTGGTAAGCCAATTGCAAAACCACCATTCTCAGTTTTTGGTCAACCATTTGCAAAACCATCCTTGAGGTTTGTGATCATCCTGTGAAAATCACCAGATCATGAGCAGGTGCAAGTACAAAGGCAGGTTTTCCCCATGTTCGCACTTAGGGGGGGAATGTTACGAAATATAATTTATTAGTGCTCCATTATTATTGATACTATAAAGAGAATAATTATGTGAGTAATTATTCACATATTTGGTTGTATTATTTGATAGTTGTGATATTGTTGTGAGTTACAACAATATCATGGATATAGGTGTTGAGAGAGAGATTTGAGTTAGTGTTGTTGGAGCAACTTCCTAGAATATAGGAATTACTTCTTCATGTATATATTGTATGATCTGGAACAAATTGAATAATGAAAAAGTATTATTTCCTATGTAAATATGTTGCTATACATACAGAATAGTGCTACTAATGCTAAGGCCATAGAATGCATAGTTCCTTCCTTTGCTAACATACAATCAATAAAAATAATAAAAAATATTTTCATTCTCAAATATGTGGGCCCTATATCACTACATGATGTCATATGTCAAGATAAGTTTACGCTAAACCATCCCTCTCAAAAGAAATATCAAACCCAAGTTCCTAATACCAGTCGCAAAACTCTTGGCTACAGGGGAAGAACCCCTCATGGTTATAGAATCATCCTACACCTTTAAAAACTAGGACCGAGGTTAGTTACGACCCTAACCTATACTTTGGTTTCTATAAGGTTTGAGTTAATGATGATATTACTTCACGATTGTAACAATTTTATGCATAATGAACTTCCTGAAATTTCATGAGGTAAATCTTTGTAAGCTATGTTCCTATGCCATATAATTCCTGAAACAAACTCATAATCTAACTTTAGTAGAACTTGTAGCTCCTGCTAGAACGCTAATGTGTAGCATATTACCGAGATCTATTCCCTACACATCCTAATATGATTGTTGTCCAAGGTGACATAACACCCTATCAAACATAAATACAAGGGCTATACCTTATAGGGAACAAAAATCACATGAAGCCTCACACTTATGACAATTAATCGGAAGTTTCGGACTAAGCACTAATGGTTCAAAGGATTCAAGTTACAAAATTCAACTCGGGGTCAGTCCAAGCTAGTCATTTGAACTAGAGAACCTAATACAACTTGAAAAAAGGAGTGATGTTTCACATACCCCTATCCAGATAAAGGAATCCTAACTAGACCCACAAGAGTAGTCTAATTCCTATAACAGACAAAAGCAGTAGTAGCTCTATAGATTTAATAGTGGATCTTGAAAATCAAGACCCAATTATGCACATCATCAAATTTTTAGTATCCATGCTACATAAGAATTCACCAAATAAAATCATTTTGTGTTTCTCAGATGCACTAGGTATTGGTCATCTAATCTAATGTTATGTCCACCTTCCTATGACTGAAAATCCAAATAAATCATATTGACTTTGACATACATCCTCCAAGACATAATGATAAGGATACTGGGTTTGTTTTCGATATAGACAAGATGCCATCTGATGCTGAAATTTCTCAAAGAGATGATCCTACCTTATTTTTACAATTATGGTTTTATAATAATTGCATTAAGAGAGCCATGATTGATAGATTAGGGATATTTTAGAATCTCAAAAGAAGGAAATCCTTTCAACTTTCTTTCAATAAGTTGGGATATGGAGAGATCAAATTGTTCCTTTACAAGTAATTACACGTTATCGGGGGTACGATAGTCCATTATATATGTCACCTCATCATTAGGAGACCATAGTTATTCCAGTCACACTTTGTCCAAAAACCATTCTTGATGGATTTTTACATTATGTTATAGGGAAACAAGTTACTAACATGTATCCTTGAAAGAAATAGACCCTGGATTAATCTAATGAATAGCTATCCCTTGATGGACCCTATTGTTAGGAGATATATAATTCCTCAAATTTGGTTTGAAGGTCTTCATCACTCAAGGGGATTCCTAAGCCCTATTGATCATAATACTTATAACAAATCTTAGTTTTTTACTTTCCAATGTGTTTGCTTTCTGCTTACTCAAATATTTTATAAAAAATAAAAAAATATTATATAACCTCATATCGGTCTCATATGCTCTTTTCGAATAGATAAAACATCAAGGTATATCCCATATCCAACTTCCTTGTCAAGTATTAGGATCCCAAAATTGTTGAAGTAAAATATGTCATCCATGCTAAGATTGAATAAGTGATTGATCCCCAGCCTCGTGAACCTAGAGAGAAGGTTATATATGAAGAGTTAGGTGATTGATCTCAAAAAATGGAATTTTAATCCTTATAAAAACTTTGAAGAGACTAGAGTTGGCATGTATTATATTCAAGAGTAAAAAATTTAAATTCCTATCTTGTTTAAGGAAAAGGAATACCTATACAGTATATCTAGGAGTTATAATTTGATGTATCTAACTATAAATTTTGTGCTAGTACAAGAGTAGTGCTGATCTTACCAAGAAATGAGAATAATTTATTTGTATATAGGATCCAATTTAATTATATTAAAAATGTGCTAGAGTATGAGGACCTAATCTAAGCAGTCTTGAATTTTTTTTTGGAGATACATATATGGTCATATATCAAACAATGTCACAATGTTCTTCCAAGAAAGCCCCACTCAAATCCTATAATTATAAAATATGATATATTTTAGAATATTTCACAATAATCAACCTCCAAGTAATTCTAAAGAATAAAAAATGCAAAATATGACATGATGATATTCATTGGAGATTAATTTTATTCCCCTATATATCATCTAAAAAATAGATTAGCATGTGATGATGATAATTAGACCAAAAGTTCATGATAATGATTATTATTGGTAATTTTTGAAAATGGAAAGTAGATTTCCAAATTCATATAACAGGAATTATAATTTTCTCAAGATCTTTAACTAAAAGTTGTTAGAGAGTTATGGTGATCGTCCAATTGAAAACAAACAATATCCTCAAAGGGTTAATCACTTTAGAAAGTATCTTTACCGTTGATGATCAATACATGGGGGAGAGATTAAACATGAAGATTAAAGAGGAAGAATACATAGGAGTTTAGAATTTCTATAGGAAAACATTTCAAACTAGATAATGTATGTATTTTGGAAGAACAACAAGCATTTGTTGAGTTATATTAGAAAAATGATGATGTTATTGTTTAGAATTATGAATATCTTCATGGTCATAATTCTAAAATTATTCAACACACTATTTATCTCTCTTCTAATGCTAGATATATAATATAAATGAAAATACATGTTGATCCCAACATTGAAAACGTAATGAGGAGAGCAATAACTAAGTTGTTAGGAATAATCCTTGGATTAGTGCTCACATTAGTGTTTGTATTAGTTAAATGTAATATTAATATATTACATTAGTTAGTGATTTAATAAGATATTAATATCATATTTGTGTGAGGAAAATATAATATTGTAACATTATTAATATGAGTTATGAAATAACTCATTATTAATAATATAGGATTAATTGTATTAGTTGTGAGTATGTTGAATAAAAAACTTATGTAGCTATTTGAGAGTTGTGTGAGAGACTGATGGATTTGGGAGTGATTCTAAGAGAGATATGAGGGTATATTGTGGGATTGAATATTGGAGTTGAATCTTTGTATTAAGGAGATCATTCCCTTATATATTATAAGCTCTCTCACCATGTAATTGGCTCTAGAATTATTCAATCAATAATATAGCGTGTTTATTATATATTTGTGTTATGTAATTATGTATCATAATTCTATAACATTGTATCTTATGGATTTCTTAAATTATATAATGTAATTTTTTCATATTTAGATTAGATAAGATTTTAATTTCATATCATTTGGTATCAGAGTAGGCTAGGTCAAGCTATGAGAGTCATTATAGGACAAAACCATGGCCTCTAGGATGTAGATCTAAGAATTTTTAAGCTTCTGTCACCATTTTCAGAATTCTAGATTTGTGAAACAAGGATAAATATTGATTCCTTTGATTTCCATCGATTCTGATCAAATTACCATCGATTCTACTGATAAGTGACGACTCTTCCTGTAGATTGAAAAATTGTGAATTACCTATAATCATGTTTCTGGTCATCAAAAACTTGCTCCAGTAGCCAATGACTCTGCTAATCACTAAATATTTTGTTTCTACTCTCTAACTATTCACTATGGTCACCATCGACCACTATGGTAAACTTGACAATAAGATATTTTCTATATTTTCATTAAAATTTTCAAGCTTTATATTCTACATTGAGGGGTGAATTTTCAAACTAAGCTCCAATTTTAAATTTTATGAGTAACTAAAGCAACATTAGTTAGAGGAAGGAGGTAATAGAGGAAGGAGGTTAATCAAAAACCTCTTTCCATCCGCAAGTGAAGGGGCTGCACAATTAATTTTTGGCATTTTATTTTTTGGTGTGTATTAATTTACGTTGTATGTAAATAAAAATAGATGGATCATACCTGTTCAATTATTGTAATGTGTGAGAAATTTATTATATTTTACCTTGAATGTAAAAATATGAGTGGGGAAACATGTACGTTGCTATAAAGTGGTTGGTGGTTCCACTATAAAACCAATTTGAGAGTTAATGGATCTCTTAGAAAAACACATATAGAGTGGTTAATGGTTCCAATAGAAAACCTTTTAGAGATGATGGCACTCTTTAAAAACCATTGTTTTGTAGAACATGAAAAGGTACTAGATAGAGCTCATCCATGCTCACACTAAGGAGGGGAATTTTAGGAATAATCCTTGGATTAGTGCTCACATTATTGTTTGTAATAGTTAAATGTAATATTCATATATTACATTTGTAAGTTAGCGAGTTATTAAGATATTAATATTTTGATATTAATATCATATTTGTGTGAGGAAAATATAATATTATAATATTATTAATATGATTTATGAAACAATTCATTATTTTTTATATTTAAAAAATAAATAAAAAGAAACAACTCATTAATAATATAGGATAAATTCTATTAGTTGTGAATTTGTTGAATAAACAACTCACGTAGCTATTTGAGATTTGTGTGAGAGATTGATGGATTTGGGAGTGATTCTAGGATAGATAAGAGAGTATATTGTGGTATTTAAGATTGGAGTTGAATCCTTGTATTATGTAGATCATTCTCCTATATATTGTAAGCTCTCTCACGATGTAATTGGCTCCAGAATTATTCAATAAATAATATAGTGTGTTTATTATATATTTGTGCTCTGTAATTGTGTACCATCATTCTACAACATTGTCTCTTATGGATTTATTAAATTATTAAATGTAATTTTTGTATATTTAGATTAGATAAGATTTCAATTTCATATCATAAGATGATTAATTTCATAATCATTTACTGTATCTAGTATTCCATTTGGGTATTTAATATTGTCCCTATAAGGAAAATGAATGGTGAAATATTTTTTTAAAGAATTATCCTCTCTTAAATTTAATTTTACCTTGTTCTCTATGGACCACATTTTACACAAAAAAGGGGATGAAAGGTTCTTTCTCCTAAATGGATTTTTAAGGATACAATCAGATTTATATCCAAGATTATAATCATTAAAAAATAAGATTCACCACTAAATGAGAACCCATGCTTATAGTGAAATACATATTGGGTTATATAATTATGGTGCCACCTTCTAAATAGGAATTTTTTTTATTTTAAAGGTTTGATAAATGATATCATCCTATTCTATTTATGTCGTATCATTTTCTTCATTTTATTTTCTAGAAAATAAGAGGACCACTTGGATCACCTTGAGAGTACCTTTAGTAGATGTAGAGAGCTTTGCGTATCCCTTAACCCCCCAAAATTATTTTGATTATTCATGAGGGAAAAATACTAGGAAATGTTTCTTTGAGGAATGGATTATCCATATATATATAGATATATTCACATTCATCCTTTCCCTATCTCTCCCTACTCGAAAAAGGAACGCCTACCATTTCTTGGATTTTTTTTCAGGAAACTTATAGCTAACTATTTAGGATTGGTGAGACCCATATATTTTATCTTAAATAGGGGTCATGCTTTCAAGTGGAAAAAATAAGGGAAATATATTTTCACAAAGCAAAAAATCCATATCTTAAGCCCCCATCACAGACACTCAAATTTGGTATCTTATCGTTTGGCAATGATAAGTTTGGACTTGTTCCTATACTAATAAAAATTCTCACATTCTAAGTTCAATTAGGATATCCTTCCATCTCCAACATGAATTTATAATATTGAAACATTGATTCTTTGTTCATCCATGCAATATTAATTATTCAAAGCAAGAATTTATCCCTAGGAATATTTCACATATGTTGGCTATGATATCACTAATTTCCTATCTAGGACCATACCAATTACAAAATAGGACCAGACCCTACTATAGTTTGGGAAGACTTTTATGAACCCATGAAATTTTATTTAATGACTCTTTTTATAATTTTATAATCTTATTCATGTTAATTCATATTCCTTACGCTTTCTAAAATGTAAATATCTAACCTACAAAATCCTTTATAAGAAATTCAAATGCACTTTATAACTCACATGACATTCTCAAGAAATCCTATTGCAAATATAAAAACTAAATCACTTAAATATCTCATAAATATTCCTAAAGTAGTTACACATCCTTTATAACAACACTAAAAATGTTTGAATTATTCAAACTATGTTAAAGAGTCTAGCATCTTCCATTTCTAATAATTTAAATTTCCAAGAGCTATGTCTTATTAAGAGAATATCATTCCTAGCATTACCAAAGGTCTTCAAGAGATAAATGGGATTATTTTTAGCATATAAATCATACCACATCATGTTATTATTGTACTGGGTATATTTTTCTCTATATTTATCCTATTATCTTTGTATTAAGACACATGATGGCATATATAGGTAATTATCTTAGATTACATACACCACTTGCACCTATACTAGGATAAGTATATGAGGATTAATACCACTCAAGGGAATCTAGTGTTACACATTAATTTAGTAATATGGGGTTGACTATTTTAGTTAGTCTAGGCTCATCAACACAAGGATTAATATCCTTATGTTATCTAATTACTTCATGAATTTTTCTTCAGGTATCTACAATTTATATTTTTTGTAGGTCATTATAAGTGGTGCCAAAGTTGTGTGAGACCTAGCAATATATAGAAAAAACCATTTCCAAACTAATTATGGGCATGAAAAGCTACATAAACCTACTCAGCATAGGTCTAAAACCATCAAAGAAGGTAAAAAGTATACTATGCTTTGGACTAAGCTGACAGTTCCATATAGGAGTCTTTGAGAACCATGATTCCAAAGATGAACTATTTCTATATTCAGATTATCCTTTTCACCCAATCTACACACCCAAATCAATTTTGTACTAATCCAAAAAGTAAAGTATCTATCCATTCTTATGTTTCAAGAAATATTTATATCAATTTAGCATAATACAAAGTATTAAAAACTTTATTCATGATTATATAGTTAATATTTGTTAGTTTATTAAGAACATTCAATGTATAACATATCATTTACACTCCTAATTTACCATTCATCTATTAATTATTTTTAAAACATTTGGTGAACACATATAATACCATGTTTCATTGAAAACCTACTTTTAAAGGAAAATATAATGATACCAAGAGTGATGTTGAAACTATTTTTGATGTTGTATCTCAAACCATAACTCTTTAGTTACAAGCCCATATATGAAAATTCACATGATTTATTTATTCATCTTGATGTAGGAGCATCAATCCTAAGGATATCTTAGGCATATAATGAAAAAGTTTGGTTTGATTAAGTCCTTATATGTCTTAGGAGTCATCTTAAATTGTTTTGGTGTGTCCAATAATTCAAAAATTCAAATTATGAATTTTCCCTTCATTTTTCATATTTCAAAATTCAAAACTTGTTGGAGCCATTTTTGGCTTGGTTATATAGTGAAATTAGTTTTTAGGGTCTTAATAGGTTCTTTATGGAATTTTTGGGTCATAATGAGGTCTTGGAGTCTCACCATGATATTATATTGGGTTTTGTAACTCATAATGTTGATCTTAGCTCTTGAAATGTATCTCACACATAAATTTAGTCTTATGCCCATAGAAGTTAGTTATAGGAAGAATACTCAAAGAAGGAGATGTATAAAACCTTTATTTGTAATATTTCACATGATTCATGTTAAAGTTTGTTAGTTTATTAAGAATATTCAATGTATAACATATCGTTTACATTCCTAATTTCCCATTCATCTATTATTATTTTAAATAACATTTGGAAAACACATCTAATCCCAAGTTTCATTAAAAACCCACTTTCAAAGGAAAATATAATTATAGCAAGAGTGATGTTGAAACTATTGTTAATGTTATATCTCAAACTGTAAATATTTAGTTATAAGCCCCTATATAACAATTCAAATGATTTATTTATACACCATGATGTAGGAGAATCACTCCCGAAGCTAACTTAGGAATGCCATGTAAATTTTTGGTTTGATTAAGTCATTAGGTGTCTTAGGAGTCAAATTAACATGTTTTTGTGTGTCCAAAAATTTAAAAATTCAACTTATGGAGTTTCTCTCCATTTTGCATATTTGGAAATTTGAAACTTGTTGAAGCCAATTTTGGCTAGGCTACATAATGAAAGTAGTTTTTAGAGTCTCAATAGGTTATTTAGGGATTTTTGGGGTCATAATGAGGTCTTGGAGTCTCACCATGATATTATATTGGGTTTTTTAACTCATAATATTGATCTTAGCTCCTTCTTAAAATGTAACTTACACATAATTTTTGTCTTATGCCCATAGAATTCAGTTATAGGAAGAAGACACGAAGAAGGAGAGGTATAAAAACTTGGTTTGTAACAGTTTGAAATCATTAATTATTTCAAATGGTTTGGATCCTATTACTTTACAAAAGTTTGTGGATGATACTTTTCTCTTGGGAAAGGCAACTATTTCAGAAGCTATGGCTTTCAAGGATATTCTTCAATACTTTGAGGAAGTCACAAGTTAGCTTATTAATTTTTGAAAAATTTCTATTATCTTTTTGAATGTGGATGAGGAAATTCAAAATAGAATTGCTATTTTTTTGGAGTTCCCTATCATTTTTTTCCCTCTTCTTATTTGGGTATGCCCCTGTTTAAGGGGAGAGGGTTTTTAGATAGTTTGAATGCACTTGTCAGTAGATTTCAAAAAACATTAACAACCTAGAAAGGGACTTTACTATCACAAGATGGAAAATTACATTTTCTTCAAAGTTTATTACAGAGTCTTCCAATATATCTTATGTCAATTTTTAAAATACTAGTAAAGATAAGAACTGTTATTATCTAGATTAAACCTAGATTTCTTTGGTCGGGTACTAAATCAAATGATATAATCCCTCTTGTGGCCTATGATAGAGTCACTCTTCTTAAGAGTGAGGGATTCCTGGATTTGAAGGACTTAAAAAGTATAAATTTGAATTTAATGGCTAAAGTTGGATGGAGGCTTAAGCGTGATGATGGATTGTGGGCTAAGATTCTCAAAGCAAAATATATGTATGATGATCATATCTCTTTTATTTCAAATGAAATCATTCCTGAAGGTTCATGATTTTGGAATGTTCTGGGTAAGTGTAGGGGTCTACTGATGAAATTAAGTAAATGGGAAATTGGTGATGGAAATCAGATTAATTTTTGGTAGGATTGGTATAGCTATGAAGAACCTCTTATTAAATAGGTTCTGTGGAGAAATGTTGCAAACCACTTAATTTACAATATAGGAATACTTTTGATAAATTATTGGATTAGAAATGATTGAGGCTGGTCTTAGAGACCTCTTTAATGGGAAGGTGAAGACAAGGGTATCAAGGAGGTAATTAAAAATCTTAATACAAATCTGTGTGGGGTGTATATCCCGTCAAGACCTAAACTGGATTCTCTTATTTGGGCAGGGACTAAGGATGTCAAGCACAATGTTATAATTATCTATTCTATTGCCAGTAATGTTCCTCATCTAATTCCTTGGTGGAAATATCTTTGGGACAATGCTCTTATCCCAAAGGTGAATTTATTTTTGTGGCATGCTATTCAAAATAAAATTATTACTATTGATAATTTATAGGATAAAGGTATGATGATACCAAATAGGTTCATTTTGTGTAAGTATGAAAGTGAAATTGTTCAACATTTGTTCCTTCAATGTCCCTTCTCTAAAAAAGAGTTCTCAAAATTTTAGAGATTATTTTAGGTCTCTTGGGTATTTCCGGAGACTTTTGCTGACTGGTATGAACAATGGAAATGTTATTTTTCCTCTCAGTGTTTGTCAAAACCATGGAAGTTTGTAGTTCCCCATTTTCTCTGGGGAATATGGATGGAAAGAAATCATAAATTTTTTTAGGAAAAACAAAAAAGTTCAGTTGGGGTGGGGAATATGATTATGGGAGATTTGATTAGTAACCTTTCTATTATTAGATTTAAGGAAGAAGGAAGCATTCCTCAGAGTGAAAATGAAATCATTCAAGATTTGGGCATTGGGAAGGGTACTCAGTGGGGCTCTTTATGGAAGAATAATATTAGGGTTAATGTGAAGTGGGAAAAGCCTATGATTAGATGGATGAAGCTTAATTTTTATGGTGCAGTGAAAAGCAGTTTGGGATTAGCTGGTGTGGGTGGTATTATTAGGAATGAAAATGGTTCCTTCTATTTTTCCTATGCTATGCCTATTGGTAATAAAACTAATAATTATGTTGAGGCCTATGTGGTGCTATATGGTTTAAAGTGGGATAATCATTATCAATTAAGGAAACTTTATGTGGAAGGGGAATCTTTGTACATTATTAATACTATTAAGGGAGAATAAAAACATCAACCTAATATAAATGCCATTATGGAAGATATAAGGGCATTATTATCAAATTTTGAGGAGATTCAAATTGAACATGTGCATTGCGAAGTGAATGCTTGTGTGGACACGTTGGATAGTTACAGATTATGAGCTCATAATAATCATATATGAAAAGATGATGTGGAACTGCCTCCATCTACTAGGGTTATCCTTAATGCTGAAAAGTGAATTTAATATCAAGTGTGGGATTTGGATCTACGTAATCCTTGTTTTCATTATCATTTGTGTGGGTCCGAAGATCCATTATTTTAATTCCAGTTTAGCTTTATGTGGGTGAAATATTGTTGTTTAAGGTTTTTTGCATGTTTTGAATATTTCTTCCATCATGGGTGGTAACAGAGTTAGGGTAGAACCTTTTTCCTGTTCGGCTTTGGAAAGGGATTCAATAATTTGGGATATCTTTAAAAATGGGGGTATTACCAACTTTTTCCAGAGGCTTAAGGAATATGATGAGAATTTATCAAAGGAGTTTGTACAGGTTTGTGATAAAGGGGTTGTGACAATGCGTAGTGCGAGCCTTCTGGTTTTAGAGGAATTGATTAGAAATATTACAGACATGGACTACACCGAGTGTAAGGTTTTTAGAGATAGAAAGAGGTTTCAGGAGGAAGTATTCAATTTCCTAGATATTGATGATTATATTGTGCACATGGAAGATGGTATAGCTCGCATCTCTCTCATGTGGTGTTGGCCTAAGGATTGTTTGATTATTATGAAGTATTTTACTCTTGATAGGAAGTATAGAAAGCTCCATACCCAACATTTCATGTTGTTAAACCAATTTATAAGAAATAGAAAGATGAGCATTCCTTTCTACCTCTTCAACTCACTTCAAGGGCCAGTGATTGATTTCAAATCTAAGAGGTTGTAGGTTCCTTTGCATCAAGGATTAATACTTTTTCTGTTCAAAGATAGAAATATGATACCTAAAACTAAAAGTGTTGGGATTAGGTATGGTGAATATTGGGAAGAACACTTGAATTTAGCTGACATGTATAGGCTTAATGTTTTGAAGGAGAAGGCTACGAAGAAACTGGATGTGGTGGCAGCTATTCAATTTTTAGCTTAGCCTTTTACAAATTTTATCTATAAAAAAATAGTTTCAAATCATTTATTCGAATGTAATAATAATTTTGAGAGCTCTAAGAATGTGTATGAGAGAAATTTTTTGTTTGTAAACAATGTAGGATAGTTATTATTGAGAAACACAGTAAACAAAGGATTACTTAGATGAATGTTCATAGAATCTCTATTTTTGATCAATTGATTTTTGGTGAGTGAAAGTACATTTGGATAAGCTAGGGATAATTTTAGTGGTGAATATTCGTAATATGGTGAAAATTTAATTTTAGGGAAATTTTAAAAGGTGATTTTTTCGAAGCGGGTTGGTGTCCTGTTTGCCTAAAATTTACAGTATTATTTTTTGGGGTCGGCTTTGCCTACATTTGAAAAAATATCCTATAAAAACCTAGGTGATTTTTTAGGTAGTATACTATGGTACTACCACCAGTACCTTACAAATACCGTGAACTCACATACTCTAAGCACAGTGACCAGAAATTGTTGACGTGTGACAAAGGGGTTAGCTGTTGACGTGTGACAAGGAGGTTATTTGTTGATTCCTAAAACTTACACATAGTTGGTGTGCGACAAGGAGGTACTACAGACACGTGATAAGGGAATAAGTTGTTGACACGTGACAAGAGGGTATTGTAGATGTGTGACAAGGGGGTTTGTTGTTGACAAACGACATTGACACATATTTGATGCCCAAAAATAAGTTATAACAGATGCACAACAAGAGGTAAGTTTTTGACGTGTGACAAAGAGGTAGTGTTGACGCACGACAAGGAGGTATTGTAGATCCATGACCAGGAGGTATTGTAGACGTGTGACAAGGATATTGTCTCTGACACCTAACTTGGTTCTTTTGCTGATGCAGGATTCTGTTTAGAAAAATGGAAGGTGTTAGTCCTTAGAATGTGAAGACCCAAAAAGTAACTAAGAAATCTCAGAAGTCCCTGTTAAAGTATTTTGGAAACTCTATTGATAAAGATATTACAACTACCAATAACCATATAGCTTCCACCAGAAAGAATTAGAATATTGATTGTGTGGAAGGTAATATTGAGGTGGAAATGAATTCTACACAGTATCAAACAAATGAAACCTATGATAATATGCCAAATCTTGAAGATATAGCTGTTGAGATGCTAGATCATGAAGATATTCTTCCTATTGGGGTGCAACCAGGAGTGCATCAAGATATCACACATACAAATACTCAGCAAAATAGAACACATAAATCAAATTCAAATTTTGGTTCATGAAAGAGGAAATCCGATGATTGTGATATTGCTAAAAATTCTACTCAAAAAAGTAAAACATTGAAAATGTGGACCATTGGGAGGACATATAAGTTTGATTGGGCTACCAAATTTCCATTTATCGAACCTATACAATCATCTAATTCAGAAGAGATCCCATTTGAATGTACATGTATAATATGTACGTGGAAATTAGGAAAGCAATAAAAAATGCAAATGAAGCTAGACACTATAGAAAAACATTGTGCAAAACAATATTTGATTGTAATGGGGAAAGATGGCTAGAAAATAAAAACACACAGGTGGAAAACTAAAAAAAATGCATGCATGTTAAATACGTAGCGGATTATGAAGCGGAGTAGAAAAAACACAGACATCTCATGGAAAGGGAGGAACGATCACATTGCAAATTGGTAAGATGAATCAGACAAATCTACATGATAAAATCATGCAGTTCTCTACTTTATTTCACATACTAAAGAAAGGAAGACCTATTTCAGATTTCCTCGATTTGAAAGTTTTGTATCAATATAATGGAATGCCAAACGTTGTATGAAAGTAGTGGATGGGAAATGGAAAAATGCCTTTCGATGATAGAGACAGAATATTTGAAAGAAAATGTAAAAAAAGCAAAGTTTATCTCTCTTTAAATTGGTGAAGTGACAATGGTTGACAACACTGCATGGGTATGTATCCATGTCTATACTTTAGAAAATCATATAAGGACACCTCATCTGTTGGGTGTTATGAAAATGGTTGAAAACTGTAATGCCGAAAACCTACATAAAATAGTTGTTTCTCATTTGAAAGATATTGCTGGAATGAATGATAATGAAATTGCTAAGAATTTGATATGCATCGGAGCAGACATTACATCTGTCATGTAGGGTCACCAAACAAGGTTGTGTGTTAGATTATAAACAAAAATGGCCCCATATATGCTACCAATTCACTGTATGGCTCACATAATGAATTTAGTGTATAAAATGGTAACCAACTACGAAAATGTTGCTAAATTATAAGACCTTATACGAGAACTTCATTTCTATATGGCAAGCAGCCCAAAGTGATTTCTTGAGTTATAGAAATTTGCAATTGGAATTACAGATGGAAAAAAACTTCTGAAAGATGTTGAGATGAGATGGATCTCTTTGTATGAACATGCATACAGAGTTCATGAGGAGTATCCTTTGTTGGTTGGTTTCATGCAAAAATATCATCATGAATTTGATAGGGCGAGGGACTTGTTGTTCCATTTAACTAATTTGGAAACATTGCTCACATTGGTTGGTATTCTTCTAATGTTACAGGAGATCAATACACTGATGAAGCATGCACAACGGAGATTAATCTATATTGTGGATTTTATACGAATGAGAAAAATGGTATGTCAAAATCTTTATATCTTGTACTTTTCCCAAGATAGTATTGATACACCTATTTTTGAGAATTGGAAAGCTTTATTAGATCTTAAAAAATCCCAATAACTATTTGAGATTTAATATCCATGATCACCTCTGCATCACTGTTAATGGGAGGGACATACCACTGCACATTCTGTAAAAACATCAAGATATTAAAGGATTGGAGCGGGAAGATATTCCTGTGACATGTAATCTTTTTGAGTCTGTTATAGTTAAAACAATACTAAAGCTTAAATTTTTTTTAGAATCCTTATAATAAAAAATTAGAGAACATTTCTCCAAATATAAAATTCTTGAAGCAATGGGTGTGATGAATCCTAATTTTTGGAATACTGAAGGTGGTCGTGTAGACTTTTTAAGAAATCATTTCCATAAATCCATGGGTACAATAATCAAACATTTCACAAAGACTTCAGAGTTCAAGGGTATGGAAATCAAAGGTATACTGAATGCTGATTTATTAAAGTTTCAATCAACAAATTTTGCAACAAAAATGAGGAACCAATATAAAAATTTAGATGAACCTTTAGAAAGTGGTGCTATTATAAGGATGTGGTGAGGAATATATAAAAGTTCTATCTTACAAGAAGACATCAGTGAATATTTCAGATTATATGAGTTATGCCAAAAAATGATTTTGGGGTCTATGGAGGACGAAATGGTTTTCATTGCTTTATCATTTATGAAATAAAAAACTGAGAAACAAATTGGATAAAAATATGGAAATTTGCATGAGGTGTTATGTATCTCGCTACTCCATGGAAACCTTTCCTTTTGACAGAGTAATTGTGCATTAGAATTACCTTTGCAAAATAAGAGGTGTGAATAATATAGCTACAAATACAACTATTTCCAATGATGAGAGTGGAATTGGCGTATCGTCACACTCTACAGAAGAGAACATCTAGTTTGAAGAAGCTATTGATAATTGATTATTTCAACTTTAAATAGGTATCTCCTTGACCTTACTTTTATTGTTTGTCACCTTACATTTTAACTGTGATTATTAATTCAATTTAATATTAACTCTACAGATGCAAATATTGATTGAGGCTTTTTATCAACTTTTCTTTTAGCTCTTGTTATCATTAAATGTGTTACAAGTATATATATTTACATTTATTTATATATAATTATTTCATTTTTTTTTTTGAAAACATGAGTTGACATCCATCCGAGGAAGCTCACACTTCTCGGGACTAAAAATGTCAGGAAACTCAACAATCTATCTACTAATCCATTTCTCATGTTGAGTTTTCTTAAATAAAAGATCTAGCACACTATGAAGGATGATTTCACAGTCATCTAAAACACAAGAGGTAAGTTGGTAACTTAAACCCTATCATATGACATTTCTTGATATTTTACAATTATGTATAATTTATTTTTATATTTACAAAATGCTTTGATATATTTTTTAAACTGTGGTATAAAATCTCACAATCTAATTTTACAAAGAGGATTTTTCGATAATATAAAATTCATCATCCATGATCCATTATACAATTCATCATCCATGATCGTGCTTGAAGCTAAATCTACATCCACATAAAATTCACCATCATCCATATAATGTCATCATCCACATATAATGTTATCATATCATTATTATAATCCCGACACTCTAATTATTATTAAAATAATTATTTATCTATTTTAAATGTGCATAAACGTCTCTATCCTAACACATTCCATTTTTTAAAACAATTATCCATTATCATCATTCATCATCATCTATATCGATTCTAATGTCATCATATCATTACAATTATAGAGAAGAATATTATGAGAACGTTCAAATGTCTCTATCGTACTACATTCCAAATTTTATTACAATAATTATTCATTATCATCAATGGTTCATCATGCAAATTCCATGATCATGCTTGAAGATAAATCTATGTCCACATACAATTCATGATAATCCATATCTATGAGACTATGATTCTATTCTAATGTCATAATCCACATCTAATGCAATCATCATTAACAATAGAGAAGAAACATAAACACCATCAAAAGCTATCAAATTTCAAGTTTCAAATTTCAAATCTAGATAATAAATTTCAAATTCCATGACCGTCACATTCAATGTTTCAAAATTTAAAATAAAGATTATAAAGTATTTCAAACTTGCAAATTTAAAGATTTTATTTTTCAAGTTTCTAGAACTCACCCTCAATTTCAACCCTCAATTTTCTTTAACCCTTTCCTCATTGGCTTCCACTCTTGTACTCCTTTCCCCAATGGATACCCCTATTGTACCCCTTTCCCAAATGGCTTGAATAATCCTAGAACTAATAAAATCTTCTGCAACACTGTCTAGATTCTTTACAATTCTTTATTCTTCCTTTGTCACGTATCCAAGGGATAAAAAATTGGATCTACAGCTGCCTTGGTTTTGAATATAATTTTAGGGTTGAAGCCATTCTCTTTAATCATCCGCTTCAGTTTATTGTTTTGTCTATTAACCAAAACAATATTTTCCTTCAAATTCTTTGCTGCAGATAAACTATTCTTCACGGTTTCCAAGTGAACTTGGAAAACCTTTGCTTGAATCTTAAATATTTCATATTTCAACTGCACAAAAAAATTGATTGTCATTTAAAAATATAACTAAAATTAAAAAACTTCAAATTAAAAAAAATTGTTTGAAAGTGATCATACTTATGACTGCTCTATCTCTCTCGGCATTTACTACTGCTACGAGATCCTTTTCCTTAGACCATATGTTAAAATATTCCTCAGCGTTAGCACTAATATTTTCAAATTTGTTTAATGCTTTATCTAAAATATCATCTTTATAATTGTTTTTATACATGACAGTCCCACTTCTTACTTGGGTAAGTAAGGAATCCATTTTCACAGGTTGATTCTAGACTGCAGCGTATAAACTATCCCTTCGCTAGTAATTTTCAAAATGACTTATTATTTCATTGATTAGTAATTTATCCCTTCTCTCCCATTCTATGAGATGACTGATATGAGGTAGAATAAAATCATCGACATGGGATTGAAAATCATAACCAATTAAGTTCTCTAAAGGAAAAGGTAGCAACTGTTCACCATCTGTATCTGAAGAAGATGATCTTCCTGGAGAGGTATGGGGACTTTTGGATTGATCATCGACTGCTACTTGTTTTTTCATTTGGGTGGCCTGATCTTGTTTGTGATAAAATAAATCAATATTCAAACAAAAAAATCTAAAGTGAAATGTAACGAAACTGAAATTTGAATAAATTATGTTAAAATAGAAGTATACCTGTTGGCCTTGAATCATCTCATGTGTATTGAAAAATCCTGTTGGGTCATTTCTATCAATGCCCAAGTAATCTTCATCTAAATTTATATTATTTAAAACTGATATTCCCATTGTGGTGGTCAAGCCACCAAGAGAGAGGGTTGGAATTCAAAACGAGGATGCAATGTTTAGTGTCCCACTAGGGGCCGAAGGAATTGGCATGCATTTACTAATGTTCTTTTTTCCTGATCCCTAGGTTGGCATTTTGAATATTATTGGTTGAGGGGGAAGTGCCACTATTTGTACAAAAGGAGGACTACAATGTGCTAAAAAATTAAAGAAAAATCATATGAAAATTAAAAAGCGTTAAACTATGCAATAACTATGAAATTTAATGAAGTACTATTCCAAAGTTGTACCTTGTTGTTGAGGGGTAGCTTGTCACGGTACTTGAGGTGGCTATGTTGGTGTAGTAACTGGTGGTTTCTGAGCTGTCTGTTGTAAGGATTACTGAGGTGGTTGATGAGAAGAGACAATTACATGTGACTGAACTAAATGGGTTGGGGAAGATGATTGACTTTTAGATGCACGCGTATGGTCCAAATCCCTTGTAATATCATCGACATATGAATTACTAAATAATACTAATTTAAATTTAAATGGAAAAATGAAAATACAAATTTGGAATTTGTAAATAATATATGCAAGGGTATCCGTATTAATTCTCTAGCGTTTAACAAATTCATATGGTTGGTGGTTTGGGGATGAATGACCTTCCATTTCAGATTGTGAATGTCCCGATGCCTCACCGTGTTGTTGGCCTCTTCCTCTTGATGCCACCTTTTTTCAGGGAAGGGCCTCCAAAAATATTCTCTACAAATAGTAAATAGTTAATACATGTTGTCACTTGTCAGTAAATAGTTAATAGTTAATACAAACTTTATAGTTTTTACCTGTTGTTCTTCAAATGGAATTGAAAAATTAGTCAACGCATTGTCCGTGCAAGTGGGAATGTGTTTTTATTTTAAATTTAAAAGATCCTCGTAATACAGGCCAAGGAGATAGTTTGTGGTTTGAATGACTATTTTTTCTGAAAGCTTTACATTTGTAATGTCTATTCATATTTTTTTATAAGAACATGCACCAATAAAATTTTTGCTTTACGATAGTTGAAAGAATGTATGCAATGGCCCAATATGGTATATCTGTTTTCCAACCCTACATAACTATTCTATCTTGGAAAAAGGAAATCATAACAGAAAGAAATTGGTTTCTAATTCCTTGTGTATCCACACCATGTTTGGATTTATTAACATGAGCTGAAAATGCCAAAAAATAGTCAGAATTAATATAAATTTGAATTTATCTAAATCAGAAACTAAATACAAAATGATGAATGAAAACAGTTATACTTACAATCAACATGGAAACCAAAATTTGATTCAAGGTATTTCTTATCATCCTTGATGAGTGTTTCCTTCGATGTAACAAATGGTAAATTTTTGAATGGGAGACTTTTAAATCGATGAATATCAGCTGGGTTGCTACCAAATTGAAACATTCAACTGTCATCCACAGAAACATAAAACAAGTCATCCTCTGTATTATATGAGGAGATAAGGTAGTTAAAAATATCAGTGTCTTTTTTGAAATGGGCCATCCTAATGAGCCCACAAAACTCACATGCATCGATCAAATCCTTGTATTCAGAATTCATTTGTAAAATAGTCTGGATGTGAGGGCACAAAGGGTTCCTGTAGAGTATCTTTCCTGTGGTTTGGGAATTTGGGTTGACTGGATTTTCCTCTTGAATTTTGTCTTGAGCTTGCAATGCACTTGTAGTCGCCATTGTAGTTATCCTTGAGCTTGATTGTTCCTAACCTGGAATCCTGTAAACAAGAAAATTCAAGAGCTAGAAAGTGTAAATGTGAAAATGACCGGTAGGAGGTTATTTATAGGGAAAAACCAGAGTTTCCAAGGTTAAAAAGCATGACAATGAGACTTCTTGACATGCGTCAACAAGGCTTCTTGACGCACATCAACAAACTTTATTGTCAAGTGAGCATAATCCTTGTTGTCACGTGACAGATAGCCTTATTGTCATGTAACTATTTCACCTGATTCTAGATTGTTTCTTCGAATGTTGATGAAATAAATAAGGGTAATGGGCTAGGAGGAATCCCTGTTAAAATGCTGGTCATAGGTTGTTGTGCACATCAGGCTAGGCTATGATTGAATCTGAAGGTCAAGGTCACTTTCAGGATACTGGTATTGGTGAGGGTTAGGTTCTGGGTAGTTAAGGGTACTTGGTGGAGGTTTTAGGCTCTGATCTAGGTTTCTGGTAAAAGACACAGAGACCAATGTCAGTTTAGGTTAACTGGTGACGGTTATGGGCGACCAGCGTTGGTATGGTCGGGGTATAGGAAAGTTAATAAAACTTGGTTGGGTGATAGATCTGAGGTTAGATGAAGTTGGAAGGGAAATGGTGAGATTTGTATGGATCTGAGGTATGCAAAAGAATGATTTAGGTCCAGATATGGGCAATGTAGGGGTGTGGATAGAAATATAGTCAATTTTGCATGGAGGTAAAATGGTGGGGAATGGGAATGGGAACAGAAACTAACAAAAGTGAAAGGATCTTCTCAAATGAAAATGAACCAGTGCCGGTTAACAAAACTTATTATTTATATGAGCTTGATGCCTGGTTGGTAATGGTGGGTGATCAAATGGAATGAACTTGATGTAGTGCTGGTCCTTCCTTAGATGCTCTTGTGAAGAAAAATGGCTTCGTGGTTGCTTCAGATGCTAGCTATGGGTGTTCTGAAACTTGTACAGATGCTAGTTCTACTTGTATGTAGCTATGGTTTCATTACTTGTTCTTAGAAGATGTATCTCTCTCAGAAAATGTGCCAACCTTGAAATAAGGTTGTTTTTGGGATTAAATGGTAACCGATGGTGGTTAAGGGTAACCGATGTTGGTTAGGTTGGGATTTCTTAGATTTACTAAACTAAGAAGATCCCCTTGATTTTCTGGGATCTCATTTCATTTTGCTCCACAGATTAGATTGGAATATTCCTTCTAGCGGGTGGGAATATGGTTAGAGGTAATGTAGGAACTGATGTTTAGGGTTTGGGTAGGTCTTAGTTAGTTATGACAACTTACTAAGAATAGGTCTTAGGGTGAGGTGGCTAGATGAGGTGTCTAAGTGAGGTAGATATGTGGGCATTATCCCAATTAGGATATTTAAATAAAAAATATGGTGAGGATAATGAATTAATTTAATTAAATTAATATTATAGTGGGGTAAAGGGGGCCATGGCTAGGTGGATGTGTTTAAGGTATTTATTTATTGAGGGACTAAGGGGAGTGTGACCCAATTTTAGTGTCTACATTTTCCCCCTTTTTGTTGTGTAGCTTGTATTGGTAAGTGACACTGACAAAAATAAGATGTGGTTGCCCCATGTGTGGGTGAAGGTGATCCCCCTCAAAATAGGAATTGACGAGGTAGAAGGTAAAAGTGGTGAGTGGTTTGATAAAAGGTGAATGTGATGAAGAGGAAGGTGTGTAACAAGGGAAAAAAGGAAAAAAAAGTCTACTCGGATAATCTAGGTAATGGGTTAGGGTCAAAGGTAGTAACAGTCAAACACATGCACACGTATAAACAGTAGCACGGTATAAAGTTGAAAAGTAGGAAAAATTTACGTTGTCTAAGGTCGATAGGCTTATCCAAATAAGGTTGAGGTGATTCTAGTATCCAAGGTATAGGATATGGTCAGGAAACATGATGCATGTTAGGTTTAGGAATGTTTAGGTATGTTTTGGTACACCGAGGGTTGGGTCAGGATAAATGGTCACGGAAAGAGGCAAGGTAAGGTCATTACGTCAATCAACACAGGTAACAGTACCACCAGGTTATAGAAAACACATGAGGTCAAAGGTCACTAGCGATGTTCCAGGTCCAAGAGTCTAGGTTGGGGAATGGGTAGGGCTGGGGTATGGGTAAAATAATGAGTCCTTAAATGAGGATGAGGTTAGGTAGTAAATGATGAGGTTAGGAGAGTGAGGTGAATGGTCAGGGTAAGCCTTGGGTAAGGGAAAAAAGAGTGATGAGTAGGGTAAATTAGACGTAAAGGTTGGTAAGAATACTGTGCAAGGTAACCGACATCGGTCATGATCAACCAAGGTCGATCTAGAAGCACTGACGGTGGTCATCTAGGGCACCCGACCATTTTCGGTCAAGGGGAAACCATCGTCGGTCAAGTCGGGAGGGTTATAAAAAAAAGGCCATGCTTTTGAAAGTCATTTGTGATTTTTAAAAGAGTAGAAAATGACAAGAGAGAGAAAAGGAAGAGGAAAATGACAAAGTACCTTAGAGAGTTGAGTTGGCTAGCCATGTAGGTAGTGAGTGTGGATTGATAGGCAAGGCCATGAGATCGGGGAGAGAGAATTGATTGGTTTGAGATCTTGCGGGTAGTTGGTGATGGAAAAGGTAGGAAAGGGATCGGGTGGACCAGTGTAGTGGCCTGAGGTGCCACCACAGTGATGGCAATGGGATGAGGTAGGAGTGAAAGCCTATTATTGTTTGTTTTGTTAAATTGGGAAGAATTTTGGGAGGGAGGAAATGGTGTTTTGGGGGAGGTAATTTAAAGTTGAATTTGGAAAGAAAATTGATGAAATGTGAAGGGAGAAGGGTAGAAGATAGGTAAAGGAGGGGTGGGAAGTGGTCTGAGGGGTTTGGGGGAGGAATGGGTGGGTAGAACGAAGACTATGGAGAGAAAGGGGGTTTGGGGTTGCAGTAGTCACCGCGATAGTGACCAACATCAGTTCCACAGTGGTCGACGTTGGTGGGTACAAACCGGTATCGGTCATAAGGGAGGTGACCAATGTTGGTCATAGTGAGACCTTGGTCAGTCAAGGTTAGACCGGGGTTGATCAATGTTGACTGGCGATGGTCCCCATGGGGATAAACAAGGTAAGTTTAGTGGGTAGGGGGAGATAGGAAATGGTAGAATATAATAGAAATGTGATAGAAAGGTTGGTTGGGAAGAAATAAAGAGGTGAGATAGTGGGTATAAGTAAGGTGTTGAGGGTGAGATTCTAGGTGGTTTTGGGTATTTGGTAGAGAGAAATTAATTTGATGTGTGAATTGGATGTAGGGGAGAGATCAGCTATGGATAAGAGATAGGGTGTCACCCCTTCTCTTGAGAGTGCGAGGCATGGAAAAATATGAGGAGTGGGGGCACATGGTGGAGGTGGGCCTGATTGGGGTCTGATGTTATCGAAATGTAGTCTGGAAGCCAAGTCTGATGTTCAATCTCACCGATAGATGGGATTCAACGACCAACATGTTTCACCTACCGATGGGTGAGATGACAGTCACCCTAGAGGACATGTTTAGGATCATGTGGTTACCAATACTAGGGATGCAGGTGCACTCAATCCCCTCCAAGGCCTCAAAGGAGTTGATGCTAATGGTGTTTGGGGAGGTACTGGCTGACATGATGTTCCATAATGCCAACTTGAGTTACGGAGGGATGTACACATCTCATCCATAGGAGATGAGGCTAGTTATTTTATTGATGGAGGTAGTGTGTTATTTTGCACTGCCAAATGTAGAGGGAGCTAGATTTCCCATCTCGTTGATGGGGGTAATACATGACATGGTGATGGATCAGACCTATTTTTCCTGGCTACCAGCATTCCTGGTGCAGCTATACAGAGAATTATGGGTGTATGGGCATCTGTGCAGGTTTAGCCTATGTTGCACCTTTTTACTACGCTGCTGGGCCTATGAGCACATAGTTTGTATGCACCCAGTGGGTATGCCTTGAGCATATGCATTTCCACCGATATTGGTGTGGGTGGGGTACAAGAAAAGGGTACCCGTGATTGGAAAGTGGTGATTAGACAGGGCTACACATGATGTAACATACTATAGGTGGCTATTGGAGGGCTTATCCGAAGTAGAAATCATAAGGAGACCGTATGTGGGTTATCCCTCATACAGGCAGATGCATAATAAGCTAGAGGGCCTACAACTGCTGGGATGGATAGAGGGTCGTTGTTCTAGGGAGCATGAGATGATCCCAATTGAAAGGGTTAGACACCAGTTTGAACTACTACAGGACATACCTCCACCCTTCCTGTAGTGCAAGAGAGATGACATGGAGAGGCCATTACCTCTACCACAATCAACATTACCCACAGGGTAGGAGGAGAAGGTGGTAGATTGGTGGATCGATGATGCTAGAGTGATAGACAGATATAGATAGTGGTGGGCAGCTCATTTACGAGCAGTACCACCCAGACTAGGGCAGCCGGATTTAGCCACTATCATGGTGTAAAGAGACACCCTACAAGGGTAGGTGGTGACCCTGTTTACCTAGTTGGGTATGGTGCAGGGAAAGTTAGCTAGTTCACAGGCAGAGGTGGCCGAGTTACATAGACATGTGGCCAGTCTTCAGGCCCAAATGGCCCACAGTGGAGATGGAGATGTAGATGGTGATGATGGTTAGGTGGGCACCCTACAGGCATAGGTGATAGGGTTATAGGGCTAGTTAGCCACAACACAGGCACAAATTGGGGATTTACAGGCCCAGATATAAGCACAGGGGCAAGTTCCAATGACATCACCATAAGCACCAGGATAGGGTTTTAGTTTATAGGAAGGGGTGGGACAGGGTCCCACAGGACAAGTATCGGGTCAGAGGCTGATGGGGCCACCAAAGATAGTGCCCCTATTCAGGTTGCGGGAGATGAGAGAGAAGACCAGGTACTGTCAGGATTGGCTGACGGTGGAAGGGATAAATTGTCTATCATATGCCGAGTACAAGGCATAGGAGGTCTCTAGCAAGAGGATTAGATCACACACCCATAGCATGGAGAGCATAGCGGGCCATCGAGCCCTAAGACATGGTCAAGGTGAGGCCATCAGTTCATAGAGGCTAGTTCTAGTTGATGTACTAGTAGGGACACAACCACCACCTATGATGGGTGGGGAGATGTTAGCAGGTCACCAGACATGGGCCGAGGAGGTAGAGGGGACAGGTGAGATAGATATGGAGGATTTCTGCTGCGATGATGTCTGATATATGGACCTCGATTTTGATGTAGTTTTTATTTTTGATGTATACCAGCATGCGTGTCAAAAATGGTGAGGATGTATATGAGATTTTTGAGAGACAAGATTATATACACCAGCCTACATGCTGAAGATATTTGATAGTTATGTATATGGATATTGTATTTATATAGATGATGATGATTATGGGAATTATGGGTTTGTGTTGATAACATTTTATTATTATGCATAGATGGAATTATGGGAGGTGTGTTAGGCATGGATTGAGTCAGGTCATGCATTTAGGCATGATGGTGTCAGGTTGTGGTTTTAGGCATGGAGTCAGGTCATAGGCATGGATCAAATTAGGTTATAGGCATGGTTGAGTTAGGTTTCGGTCTAGGCATGGATTGAGTTAGGTTTTGGGCATGGTTGAGTCAGGTTGTATGCATGGTTGAATCAAATTTTGTTTTAGGCATGGTTAAGTTAGGTTGTAGGCATGGTTGAATCAGGTTTTGTTTTAGGCATGGAAGAAGTTAGGTTTTAGGCATGGATTGAGTCAAGTTTTGGGCATGGTTGAGTTAGGTTTTGGTTTAGGCATGGTTGAGTTTAATAGTGTTTGAGGTTGTAATTCATTAATTTGTGCAATGAATGAGGATATGGGTCATACTTAAGATGTTTTATAATACATGCATGATGTTGGAAAATAAATGGTAATCAAAATAAATGTCTATTTTGACGATAAAAATGTGAAGCAATTTGTTGTTTGTTTGGTTTAATTTCCAATTTTTGATATAAAAAGGAAACTAAGTAGGGTAGAATGTGATTTAGGAAAATGAAAGATGAATTGGTTAGGGTAGAGAGTGGCTGAGCTAACCTCCAAGGGCCCCATGCCCTAGGAGTGCTACTTGTTGGTTGGATATTTTATCAAACCAAAATATGAGGTTCAACCACAGTATATGAGATTAAATCTCTCCTCAAAGGCAAGTAAGGCTGCCTGCTTATTGCTAATCTAAAACACAGTAAAAAAGATATATACAATATTCACACTAATCTAACCATTGGGGGTGGGATGGAATCCCGAAATCCACATTCACACGATTCAAGGATATTTCTTTCGTAAATGAACTGGGTTAGAAATTGTTACAATGAAAGAAGCACAGTAGAAAGGAAATGAGAGAAATGTATTTTCTTTCGAGTAAACACAGAGCACGAAATAATCATACGAGATTTAGATCACAGATATAATGTCTGAAATAATCAGAAACACTAAGATGCTATGCAAAGAATAGCTTAAGATCATGAACATAAGAACACTGTCTTAAGTAAGATATATTCCACAACACAAAGTCTGTAAAATGATATCAACTCCTATTCTTCAAAATGATTGAATGAAAACACAAAGTTTTTCTTCTTTCCAATAGACCCCAAATATTCCAAAAAATATCGACCCTTTGGAATGCATAAGCATTCCTTATTTATAACAAAAGAAGTAGAGATAAAATAGGGCAGATCCTAAAAAATAGCTTTTTAACAAGAGTTCTGTTTTGCTTGATTCTCACGCAGGAGATCAAGTCAAAATATGATTAAAAAATGTGACGAAACAGAAATGAAAAAGACATGTCGATTTCAAGATTGAAATGACATGAAACGTTGAGACTTAATCTGAATCATCATCCTTTGCTCCTTCCTCTTTTTCTTCCTCCAACTGAGACTGTTTTCTCTGAAATTCCTGGAACTTCCGAATTATGACTTGCATTTCATTTTCATCAGGTGCAGTGGAATGATCATTCCAAATTTCGCAAGTTTCATGAGTATCGCTGGTATTGCCGGGAAGCTTTTTCAATCCTTTGCTGAGCTTTCTTAAGGCCTCCAAAGAATGTTCAACCCTTACCAACTGATCCATGATCTCAAGGTCAAATTTTCTTATTGGTTCATGCTGAACAGACTCTTCGATTTTCTTGAAGAGATCATCTATTGATAGGATACCTGAGTTCCCAACTGACACCTTTGGACAAATCTTCAGCAATTCTTCTTCCAGATCACTTTTCCCATTAATCAATTTATCCCTTAATTCTCTCAACATACTGCAGGCTTCATTGAGAATCTTTATTCTGAACCTGATGGCCTTGGTTAGCTGGAAATGCTTATCTGTATGTGGGAGAATACCTTCTTCCACCAAGAGATGTGCTGGTATTTGCTTTAATACCTGAAAAGCTTCAAAAGTCATATCAAGATGTCTAATTTCCTGAGAGAATTCTTCATCCATCTTCTCTCCATCCTTCTGAATGTCTCCCAAGGACTGATGAACTTGCACCACGTCTTGAATTACTTCCTTCCCCTGTAGGAGCAACCTTTGAATCCATTCATCAACCACCCTTCCTTTTTTAGCAATCTTCTCAATCGTAGGTACTGATGAGAAATCGAATCTGACAGAGATAGAAGAAGGTGGTATGGATTCAAGAGGTTTTGAGAGTTTAATCAAAACCTCTGTAAACTGCTCCACTTTTTCCTTAAGCTCATCTCTGCTGTCCTTCGTTTCTTTCAACTTTTGGCACAATACGTTTATGGAATCCCATGCATCTTGTTGCGCCCCTTCTGCTGTCACTTTCCCTAGAGCCACCCTGGTTACCTGATAATCAGAGGCTGTTATATCCTCTCTAGTTTTGTCAGCCAAGGGAGTGGCAATCTCTGCGAACTTATCTCCTGAAACATCCACCAAAACCCTTGAAACTGTTTTGGGTTTCTTGGCTGATTTCGCATTAGGAGCCTTGAGTGAGCTGAAATCAAAGGCTGGTAGGGGCAAAATCACCTTCCTCTTCCTCAGAGTTTTCTCGAGTAGCCATTGCAGCGTATCAGAGGGAGTTGCCATGGTTGCAGAAGCTGGTATCATACCCTCAAGGGGAGAAGATTCTACTAGTGGAGGAGGAATAGTTACCAACGTGGTAGTAGATCCAATAAAAAGAGGCACAGGAGGGGGCGTGTTAGTGATCACTTGGGTACCAGCAGAGAGGGGTGAAAGTCCAGAGTAAATACTTGCCATTACTGAAGAAGTTGATGGAGAATAAGGAGGTAGGAGTTGCTGTGAGGAAAGAGGCACAGATCCAGACTCTAAAGCCTTGGATGCAAGAGATAAGGTCTCTTCAGTTGAGCAATCAGCAAATGGTGAAACCAGAAGCTGGCTTCCTCCTTCTTCCAAATTAATTTCTCCTATTTTTGGTGGTGTTGGTGATTCTGGAACATTCACCGTTTCTACTGGAGAAACAATTGAAGAGATTTCTCTTTCTTTCCTCTTTTTGACAATCTTTACCTTTATAGGCTCCCTAGAAGATTTTCTGTCCTTTTCCTTTTTGGAGGGCCCCGCCTCTGAAGTAGCCAACTTTGAAAACTTATCATCTTTAAAATTCATTCCCCAAGAGGAGAGCCATGCTTTGGTGCGAGCAAGGATTAGAGCCGACCTATCTGTAATAGAGGCTTTTTCGCTGACTGACCAATCAATAGGTGGGAAAACATATTAATCCTCCTTTAGTCCATCATAGGAAAGATCCAAAACACTTTCATTGTCACCCGTACCTTATGGTAAATCAGCAAGCTCCAGTGTTTGAATCTTAGCAATAGTCAATATGCTATTATCCTTTTTGTGAACAGCAACCTCATTACACAGATCCACCCAAATATCTTCTATGTTTGGCCTGTGCAGATGCTGGGTTCCATATGCTCTGAGCACTCCTCGGATATCAAAACTGTCTCGAGGCTTCATATTCTTTTTCAATTTGTCCTGAAGTTCATGGACAACATTTTTGGCTTTCACTACTGTTGAGCAAGTATATCTCCAATAGAAATTGGGAAGGATACAGCAACCTTATGTTTGCTTTGTTGGAATTTATGGAAATCCAACAGCTGCCTAACCAACTCCATCAATATCAGTCTATCCCCTAGATATCGGGGTAGGCGAAAAGGATCTCCCGAGTACATGACCACCCGAAGATATGTAAACTTCTTGAATTGTAAGAAGATACATCCCCATTTAGAAACTTCAGCCCAAGCCTCATCTGAGACTCTTGTCTTCCTCAGCTCAGGGTTTATCCTGCAGATATTTTCATAGAAGAAGGCATCATTCACCCTCCTAAAATGGTCTTTGGACCCCTTCTTTGTCAATTGAGGGAAGTATTGATACACCTGGTTCACCGTTCTGCTTCCCTTGGTATCCAGCCCGGGATAGTTCCTCATCCCGGCGGCTGCGTATGTGACATATGAAGACATATAAAATTTCCCAGTTGACAAGACCGTTATGATTTGGGAATCAATCTCATTGTTGATGAGAGTACCCCAGTCGATCCCTTGCTAATTCTTCTTGATGGTGATCATAAATTGATACATCCATCCTTGAAATACATTCAATTCGGGCAAACCAAAAACCTGACTCAGCAGGGTGATGATGTCATTGATTTCTTGGATGAAATCACTCCTGGGGATAATCCTTGGAAATCTGGAGACAGTTGGTTTGGGCTTGATCAGGAACTTCTTGTTCACATGTTTGATGCAGTCTTCCTGATCGTTGTCCCAGGATTTCTGAGCTAACTTGATGTCCAACTCTCCATACTTGTCAAAATTGGGCAGTTTTAGGAGATCATCAAAGTAACCTCCATCCAATTTGATCACTACTTCACCTGATTGACTTCTCACGGAATGAGACACCGAGTCATAACTGGATGCACAAGCCAAGATGAATTCTAGACACTGAGCAGACATGGGAAGACCCGCTGCGAGAGGCAAGCCACTATCAGCTATAGTTTTCATCCATGGAGTTTGGGAGGAACTCCTCACCCTACTCCAGAAATCCTTAATGTCTATATTTCCGAGTTTGGTGTCTCAGATGTCGTAGTTGCAATCAATATACGATGGAGATTCCAGCTTTTTAAACTTGTATTTCATTCTGCCTGACTTCTCGGTATTTTCCTGAGATGGACCAGGGTCCGACATGAAGGACGTCGAAGGAAGAAAGTTTCGAAGCTCAGAAGATGCTTCTCACTATGAGAATTCTGACCTGCTGGATATTCCAGAAGAATGGAAGAGTCTGACACTGCCGATGATGTTAGAAACGGAAGAAATCCTGACACTTGTGTTGATGCCGGGAACTCTGGAAAGTCTGACACGCCAAGCCTTCAATATACTTCAGGTCTTCGACACTGCATAACAGCCTTCAAAACCCGAGAAGAGAAAAATAGGGTTTTTTGTTGAATTTCAAACATGAAATCTCCTTTTAACCATTCATGTACCAGACACATAATAAAATTTTGAGGAAATAGCACCAAATGGTAATTTAGAAGAGATAAACCCTAAAACCTAAACCCCTTTTTTCAAAAGAACTCTAGAAAGAAGAAGAATAAAAATATTTCAAAACCCAGTAAGAAAATGGGAATAATTTACGCGCAATCAATCCATAAAAACCCGAAACAAAGAGTGGAGAGAGAAATACCTTCAACCAAAGAAAGGGAAGATCGAAAAATGGCGATTCAATCGGGCACAGGTGAGCTTTCGGGTTTCGAGGTTGGAAGGGCATGTACGAAAAATCCATGAGTTAAAAATACGTCTGGTAAAAATGATGTGGAAATCCGCGTATTTATAAGAAAAATTGTAATTAATACACTTCAGCTCGGCACGTGCCAACTCACCGACAACTCGGCATGAATGCCATGTCAGCATGTTTGAGAGGTCCGAAAACCCGACACAAGGGGGCTTAGTGCAATTCGGGTTTTGGGTTTCGGGAAACATGAGACATAAAGCATGAGATGTTTAGATGCTTCACATCTCTAAAAACCCGATACAAAGGACTAAATCAGACTTCGGGTATCGGGGAACAAGTGACACAAAACATGTTTTGAATAGGTCATGTTCCGATGCGCCGGAGGTCTGAAAATCTGATTTACTCAATATGAAGTGGGTTTCGGGTTTCAGAAAACAGGCGACACAAAGCATGTTAAAACTCATGTCAAACTGTTGGACAAACCCAAAAACCTGAATTTCTCAAAAAGAGGCCATTAGGCAAAATCAACTCCAAAAATTTCATAGGGGTTATCTAATCGTTTTGTCGTGAACTCAAAACGGAGATAACAGCTGGCTCCAGCTGGGGACTTTCTTTGTAATACCAAATGAAGAGAACTCAGAATCTCTAGTCTCGTGGACTATAGCCTTATCCATTGGGCTACGGAGTCAAGAAGAAAACCAAAACAAAACGAAATGAAGAAAGAAAGAAAACCAAAAGCAAACACACAACAAAACAAAGTAAAATATGTACAATGCAAGAGAGCATCTTGCATTAATTGTGGAACAGCTTTAGATGTTGTCCACTGAAAGGCAATGGGAGTAGTCCTCCATCCACATATGATAGTAGAAAACTATTTTTGCCATTCAGCTCATGGATTTTGAAAGGTCCTTTCCACAAAGAATCAAACTTCCCGTGCATTCCTTTTTGTTCTCTTCTCTTATCCTAAAGCAACACCAAATCTCCAATCTGGAAGTTACGCTGCTTTGATTTTTTGTCAAAAATTTTCTTCACTCTGCTTTGATGATCTGCTATGCGATCAACCACCTTTATTCATTCGTCTTCTAGCCTGGCTAGGTACATAACCCTCTTCTCGATAGAATTCTGAAAAGCCGCATCTTCAACCGATTTTGCCAACTGCAAGGCCAGCAATTCTACTGAGATAGGAATTTCAGCATCAATCCCGTATAGCAATTGGAAAGGAGACATCCCTATGGATCACTTTGGAGTGATTCGATCAGCCCACAATGCATCATACAATGCTTTGTGCCATGTCCTTTGGTTTGCATCCACTAGTTTTCTAATTATGGTAACCAGGTTCTTATTGCTGGACTCAGCTTGCCCATTACCTTGGGGATAATAATCAGATGAGTGAGCCAGAGTGATGCCAAATCCATAGCAAAATTCTGTCAACTCATGTGACGAGAAATTAGAGGCATTATCAGCTACAATCTTATGAGGCACACCGAATCTGACAATTATATTTTCTTTAAGGAACTTGCAAACAGCTTTAGAAGTTACTTGCTTGATTGGTGCGGCTTCTACCCACTTGGTAAAATAGTCTGTAGCAGTCAGCACGTAGTTATGTCCGGCACTAGAAGTAGGATTCAATGTTCCAATGAAATCAATCCCCCATTGGTGAAAAGGTTCTTCAATCACTACAGGCTTCAGAGGAAGAGCTGCTAACTTGGGGCGACCAACGAAATGTTGACAAGCTTCACATTTGGACACCCACTCTGCTGAATCCCAGAAGAGAGTAGGCCAATAGTACCTAGCCCGTAGGATCTTATACGCTGTTACAGAGGATGAAAAATTTACTCCACATGCTAGGCTATGAAAGGATTCTAATAACTTTTCCTGTTGTGATTTATCAACACAACGCAGGAAAACACCATCAATACCTTTCTTGTATATTGCATTATTCCGCAAAAGGTATTTTTCAGATCTCAAATTGACGGTCCTCTTCTCCTTTTGATTTAAATGTGGGGGGCATTCACCATAAGTTAGGAAGAAAGTAATGTCCATGTACCTTTCATCAGTCGTACTCACGAAAAGTACCATGGGCAGCTCTGAAGAAGTGTCTTGAGTCTTTTCATACTCCGCTTCGGCATGATTTTCTGCAATTAATTGGCACAGGCCCCTTCCTCATACCAACTTGGTAGGCCTGATGTCTAAATCATACTCCTGAACCTTAGCTATCCAAGTACCTCGTTGACTTCCCAGCTCTTGTTGAGTCAGAATGGATTTAACAGCAGTATCAGGAATGAGAACGAGAGTATGGGAATTCAACACATAGTACCTAAAATGTTTTACTGCTCATACCACTGCGTAAGCATGCTTTTCAATCTGTGACATCTTCAATTCATGTTCTTTCAATGGACAGATCATGAATGCGATGGGAGCTTTGATGCCTTCCCCATTTTCCTACATCAGGATGGCTGACACTGTGTGGGCAGAGGTGTAGCTGTACATGATGAAATTTTTCTTGAAGTCTGGACATACTAAGATAGGAGTGCAAGCAACTGCCCTTTTGATTTCTTCGAATGCAAGCTTCCCTTCTGTACTCCATCAAAATGGAACTTTGCCTTTCATCATTCCAAGGACATCCTTGGTTTTGTCAGCGAAATCAGGAACAAATCTTCTCAAGAAATTAACCTTTCCGAAGAAAGAATGAACTCCGGTTTTACTTGTGGGTAAGGTAAGGCTCTGAATAGCCTTTACCCTTTCTGGGTCAATTTTGGTTCCTTCTTTAGTCACAATATGACCCAACAGCTTTCCTTCGGTCACCTCGAACATGGACTTCTTGGGATTCAATGAAATCCCGTGACGCCTGCGT
Source organism: Taxus chinensis (assembly GCA_019776745.2). NCBI lineage: Eukaryota > Viridiplantae > Streptophyta > Pinopsida > Cupressales > Taxaceae > Taxus > Taxus chinensis. The sequence continues at coordinate 473,891,667 of CM034154.1, forward strand.
CTCAAAAGTACTTGTTCTAAATGATCATAATGATCACTCCATTTTTTAGAGAAAATGGTCAAGTCATCCAAATACACAACTATGACCTTGCCCATCAAATCTCTGAATGCCAAGTCCATAGCTCTCTGAAAAGTGGCTCCGGCGTTGATCAAGCCGAAAGGCATCCTCCTGTAAGCAAAGGTACCCCATGGGGTCGTGAAGGCCGTCTTGTGTTGATCCTCTGGTATTACCTTGACCTGGTTATATCCTGAAAATCCATCGAGCATGGAAAGCATTTCTGATCCAGTAACAGTTTGTAATACCTGATCCATGATAGGCAAGGGATAGTTATCCTTCAGTGAGGACTGATTCAAGTTCCAGAAGTCAACACAGATCCGGATTTCGCCATTCTTCTTCCTGACAGGAACAATGTTAGCAATCCAAGTGGAGTGATGGATTGGGAAAATAATTCTAGCATCTAACATCTTCTGAATTTCTGCCAGGATAGTTCCTGAGATCTTAGGATTGTAATGTATTTGTTTTTGTCTGTACGGCTTCACATCAGGCTTTAAAGGGATACTGTGCTGTACATCTTTGGGCTTGAAGGATTTTAAATCTGCATAAGACCAGGCCAACACATCGATGTATTTCTTTAAAAGCGAAGTAAATCTTGCCTTCTCTTCAAGAGAACAACATTTCCCAATATTCACCATCCGAGGTTGATCAGACAAACCTAGATTGATTTGATCTACTTCAGAGGAAGAAACTCCTTCGACTTGCCTTTTCTTTTGGATAAAACGATCATGCTTATCAAACAAGCCCTCCAAAGAAACCAAACCTTTAGGTATCTTGTTGCCTTTCAGCTAGATAAATTCACCATCAACCTCCTGATATGGATCTGAAATAGTTTCATGGAAGGTGGATTCTGAACCTTCAAAATATAACTCACTTAAATTGTCATCCTTTTCTAGAAAAGCCAACACCTGTTGATCATCATTGAACACTTGCCAATGAGTTACATTATCTAGAATACTGGGACGGTAGAAAATCTCGATAGAGTATGTATCTTTCTTGAACTGAGGATGAGGGAGAAGAAGGGATGCAGATACGGCCAAAGAATCAGCCTTGTCATTATAATCTCTCAAAATTGCCCTAATAGAAAATGCATCAAAGCATTCTATACTATCCCAAACTTTATTTCGGTAATGTTTCAACCGATCATTTTTCACCTGATATATACCCCTGACCTGATTGACAATCAGCTCCGCATCTCCCTGAACCTTGATATTTCAGATTCCCTTCTGTCTGGCCATTTCTAATCCTAATAATAGGGCTTCATATTCGGCCGTGTTGTTAGTATTATCAAATTGCAACTTGTAAGCTGATGGGAAAATCTCGGAGCTAGGAGATATAAGAACAACACCGGCGCCTGATCCAGAAGTTGAGCAGCTACCATCAAATTCGAGCATCCAAATAGCATTGGGATATTCTTCTTCAACATCTACAATGGGTATCTCTGAAGTCATGAAATAATTCCCAAAGATAGCATCTTCGAAAAGAATCTGAGATTTTGGATCATCTAATTTGGTCACCAAATACTTTACCTGTGGTTCAGGATGAAGAACCTGATGAACCCCATTGATCGGGATCTTAGCTTTGGTCCAATCCATATTAATCTCTCCTCCGACGTCTTTACAAAATCCTCTACCCAAGAGGATACCATAAGCTGCAGGAATGTCGGCAAACAGAATAGTCATTTTCACTATCTTCTTAGGGAAGGGAACAAATGCAAACTGTGCGTCCTTGATTTGACCAATCAAAGGGACTTGTTTAGTTTCCATGGAGTAGCACCATCCATATGACTTAGTCAAAGTAAGTCCAAGGGCATGGGACACTTTTGTAGGCATAACATTATCAGAGGCTCCTGAGTCGATGATGCAATTGCTGAGTTTAAACCCATTTATAAGTAGAGACAAATAGAATGGTTCAATTTTTCCTGAGGAATAAGTAGAGGTCAGATTGTTCTGTGGTGGGAGTTGAGTAGGATTTGGAAGGATACCTTTTGAAGGTGATGGAACAACCACTTTACTTCTGATGAACTTGGCCAGCTTTTCAAACTATTCAGGATTCGACTGAAGGTATTCTGCTTCTGAAATTTGAATTTTGGTTCTCTTTGCATGATCAATAATGTCAAAAGAAGTATAAGAAGGAATGATGGTAGGCTCAGATCTAATTACATGAGCTTGTTCTGAGGCACTGATCTTAGGAGAAGGAGAATAAGGAGCAGCTACCTTTTTGGTAACCTCTCTTTTAGTTTGCGCCGAAATAGGGGTACCCCTCTTAACTATGGATATGGGAGGTTCCTTATTCTTCTCCTTAGTGTTTTCAAGAGGTTTTCTAGGATTCTGAGATTGGGACCGAGTGAAGACAGCAAATGACTGACCATCTGGCGAGCATTCATCTTCATCGTATTCCAAATACCCAATGCTGGAGTCGCCAGCTGACTCATCATAAGACTCATCAGCATATCCTGAAGCTTTGAAAGCATCACGGGAATCTTGTTCTTCTCCTTCATCGTCTTCTTCAATTATTTCTACTGCTGCATTGACGAGAGGAGCCTCAATTGCTAGTCTCGATTGAGCAGGAGTTAATCGTGGCCTATCTCTGATAGGTGCACCATTGTTGTTATTGAAATTCCATCTAGGGATATCCCGATACGGAACATTGCTCACCTGTTGGGACATTTGCTTTTTTAAAGCAATCAAATCGTTAGCCATTTTTTGAAACATAGGATCAGTGTTACCTTGAGAAGAACCTTGATTTTTGAGTTTGGGTATGTCTTTCTTGATCCTTCCGGCCAAGATGAGATCATCCTCTATTTCAGTAGCTGTTGACTGAGCAATAGCCAAATCTGGGATAACCGACCTTCTTAATAAAAAGCTTATATCAGGAGGTTGAGCATTAATGAAGAAGCATTTTTGATTTTCCAGAGTAGGTACAACTATTTCTGGAATCTTCTTGATCAGCTTGTTGAACTTTGCCACAAATTCCCGCATAGGTTCATGTGATTCCTTCTTCATATGCATGAGCTGAGCTAACAAAGCATGGGAATCTTCGGCTGGTTTGAAACGTGCTTCAAACTTAGTCTGCATGGTAGCCCAGTTTGCGATGCATGCATTCGGGAGGTGATAAAACCATCCAGCTGCTGCACCCTGCAACGTTTCAACAAAGAGTTGGATGGAGACATCTTCGTGGGCTACTCTAAGAACACCGCATGCAACAAAGAAAGATGCTATGTGCTTGTCATGATGCTACTTCCCATCCCCATTGAACTTGGGAATGTTTTTATGCGATCCACGTGGTAACTCATTCAATGGAGGAGTCAAAGAAAGACGACCAATAACTGCACCCCAAGGCACAGGTTGAACCGCCATCCTTCTAAAAAGAGTGCGTATAGGGATCCGAGTATCAGACAAGAGTAGTGCACAACAAGTTGCAGATGCTTCCCGTTCCATAAGGATTCAGTTTCTCCAAACAGGCGAAGAACTTCTGGTTCGGTTAGAGACAATGCTGTTGGGAGAAAGACTGAAATTGTGTTGTTGCAGTAACTCAAAGAGCGGATCAATTTCACCGTGAGCTCGGCGGGACTGAGCGAAGATATTCCTGGCCAGCTTGAACTGAAAGGAGATCTTGTTGAAAATAAGGCAAATATGGAGTCGCCAGACACCGAGAGGATAAGCTTTATACTATAGATCCGTATTCCCTAGCGGAGTCGCCAAAAAATGTTGGTTGGATATTTTGTCAAACCAAAATATGAGGTTCAACCACATTATATGAGATTAAATCTCTCCTCAAAGACAGGTGAGGCTGCCTGCTTATTGCTAATCTAAAACATAGTAAAAATGATATATACATTATTCACACTAATCTAACCATTGGGGGTGGGATGGAATCCCGAAATCCACATTCACACGATTCAAGGATATTTCTTTCGTAAATGAACTGGGTTAGAAATTGTTACAATGAAAGAATCACATTAGAAAGGAAATGAGAGAAACGTATTTTCTTTCGAGTAAACACAGAGCACGAAATAATCATACGAGCTTTAGATCACAGATATAATGTCTGAAATAATCAGAAACACTAAGATGCTATGCAAAGAATAGCTTAAGATCATGAACATAAGAACACTATCTTAAGTAAGATATATTCCACAACGCAAAGTCTATAAAATGATATCAACTCCTATTCTTTAAAATGATTGAATGAAAACACAAAGTTTTTCTTTTTTCTAATAGCCCCCAAATATTCCAAAAAATCTCGACCCTTTGGAATGCATAAGCATTCCTTATTTATAACAAAAGAAGTAGAGATAAAATAGGGCAGATCCTAAAAAATAGCGTTTTAACAAGAGTTCTGTTTTGCTTGATTCTCACGTAGGAGATCAAGTCAAAATATGATTAAAAAATGTGACGAAACAGAAATGAAAAAGACATGTCGATTTCAAGATTGAAATGACATGAAATGTTGAGACTTAATCCGAATCATCATCCTTTGCTCCTTCCTCTTTTTCTTCCTCCAGCTGAGACTTTTTTCTCTGAAATTCCTGGAACTTCTGAATTATGCCTTGCATTTCATTTTCATCAGGTGCAGTGGAATGATCATTCCAAATTTCGCAAGTTTCATGAGTATCGCTGGTATTGCCGGGAAGCTTTTTCAATCCTTTGCTGAGCTTTCTTAAGGCCTCCAAAGAATGTTCAACCCTTACCAACCGATCCATGATCTCAAGGTAAAATCCGCTTATTGGTTCATGCTGAACAGACTCTTGGATTTGCTTGAAGAGATCATCTGCTAATAGGATACCTGAGTTCCCAATTGACACCTTTGGACAAATCTTCAACAATTCTTCTTCCAGATCACTTTTCCCATCAATCAATTTATCCCTTGATTCTCTCAACTTACTGCAGGCTTCATTGAGAATCTTTATTCTGAACCTGATGGCCTTGGTCAGCTGGAAATGCTTATCTGTATGTGGGAGAATACCTTCTTCCACCAAGAGATGTGCTGGTATTTGCTTTAACACTTGGAGAGCTTCAAAAGTCAAATCAAGATGTCCAATTTCCTGAGAGAATTCTTCATCCATCTTCTCTCCATCCTTCTGAATGTCTCCCAAGGACTGATGAACTTGCACCATGTCTTGAATTACTTCCTTCCCCTATTGGAGCAACCTTTGGATCCATTCATCAACCACCCTTCCTTTTTTAGCAATCTTCTCAATCGTAGGTACTGATGAGAAATTGAATCCGATAGAGACAGAAGAAGGTGGTATGGATTCAAGGGGTTTTGAGAGTTTAATCAAAACCTCTGTCAACTGCTCCACTTTTTCCTTAAGCTCATCTCTGCTGTCCTTTGTTTCTTTCAACTTTTGGCACAATACGTTTATGGAATCCCGTGCATCTTCTTGCGCCCCTTCTGCTGTCACTTTCCCTAGAGCCACCCTGGTTACTTGATAATCAGAGGCTGTTATATCCTCTCTAGTTTTGTCAGCCGAGGGAGTGGCAATCTCTGTGAACTTATCTCCTGAAGCATCCACCAAAACCCTTGAAACTGTTTTGGGTTTCTTGGCTGATTTCGCAGTAGGAGCCTTGAGTGAGCTGAAATCAAAGGCTGGTAGGGGCACAATCACCTTCCTCTTCCTTAGAGTTTTCTTGAGTAGCCATTGCAGCGTATCAGAGGGATTTTCCATGGTTACAGAAGCTGGTATCATACCTCAAGGGGAGAAGATTCTACTAGTGGAGGAGGAATAGTTACCAACGTGGTAGTAGATCCAATAAAAAGAGGCACAGGAGGGGGCGTGTTGGTGATCACTTGGGTACCAGTAGAGAGGGGTGAAAGTCCAGAGTAAATACTGGCCATTACTGAAGAAGTTGATGGAGAATAAGGAGGTAGGAGTTGCTGTGAGGAAAGAGGCACAGATCCAGACTCCAAAGCCTTGGATGCAAGAGATAAGGTCTCTTCAGTTGAGCAATCAGCAAATGGTGAAACCAGAAGCTGGCTTCCTCCTTCCAAATTAATTTCTCCTATTTCTGGTGGTGTTGGTGATTCTGGCACATTCACCATTTCTACTGGAGAAACAATTGAAGAGATTTCTTCTTTCTTTCCTCTTTTTGACAATCTTGACCTTTATAGGCTCCCCTAGAAGATTTTCTGTCCTTTTCCTTTTTGGAGGGCCCCGCCTCTGAAGCAGCCAACTTTGAAAACTTATCATCTTTAAAATTCATTCCCCAAGAGGAGAGCCATGCTTTGGTGCGAGCAAGGATTAGAGCCGACCTATCTGTAATAGAGGCTTTTTCGCTGGCTGACCAATCAATAGGTGGGAAAACATATTGATCCTCCTTTAGTCCATCATAGGAAAGATCCAAAACACTTTCATTGTCACCCGTACCTTCTGGTAAATCAGCAAGCTCCAGTGTTTGAATCTCAGCAATAGTCAATCTGTTATTATCCTTTCTGCGAATAACAACCTCATTACGCAAATCCACCCAAATATCTTCTATGTTTGGCCTGTGCAGATGCTGGGTTCCATATGATCTGATCACTCCTCAGATATCAAAACCATCTCGAGGCTTCATATGCTTTTTCAATTTGTTCTGAAGTTCAAGGACAACATTTTTGGCTTTCACTACTGTTGAGCAAGTATATCTCCCAATAGAAATTGGGAAGGATACAGCAGCCTTATGTTTTCTTTGTTGGAATTTATGGAAATCCAACAGCTGCCTAACCAACTCCATCAATATCAGTCTATCCCCTGGATATCGGGGCAGGCGAAAAGGATCTCCCGAGTACATGACCACCCGAAGATATGTAAACTTCTTGAATTGTAAGAAGATACATCCCCATTTAGAAACTTCAGCCCAAGCCTCATCTGAGACTCTTGTCTTCCTCAGCTCAGGGTTTATCCTGCAGATATTTTCATAGAAGAAGGCATCATTCACCCTCCTGAAATGGTCTTTGGACCCCTTCTTTGTCAATTGAGGGAAGTATTGATACACCTGGTTCACCGTTCTGCTTCCCTTGGTATCCAGCCCGGGATAGTTCCTCATCCCGGCGGCTGCGTATGTGACATATGAAGACATATAAAATTTCCCAGTTGACAAGACCGTTGTCATTTGGGAATCAATCTCATTGCTGATGAGAGTACCCCAGTCGATCCCTTGCTGATTCTTCTTGATGGTGATCATAAATTGATACATCCATCCTTGAAATACATTTGATTCGGGTAAACCAAAAACCTGACTCAACAGGGTGATGATGTCATTGATTTCTTGGATGAAATCACTCCTGGGGATAATCCTTGGAAATCTAGAGACAGCTGGTTTGGGCTTGATCAGGAACTTCTTGTTCACATGTTTAATGTAGTCTTCCTGATCGTTGTCCCAGGATTTCTGAGCTGACTTGATGTCCAGCTCTCCATACTCTTCAAAATTGGGTAGTTTTAGGAGATCATCAAAGTAACCTCCATCCAATTTGATCACTACTTCACCTGATTGACTTCTCATAGAATGAGACGCCGAGTCATAACTGGATGCACAAGCCAAGATGAATTTTGGACACTAGCAGACATGGGAAGACCCACTGCGAGAGGAAAGCCACTATCAGCTATAGTTTTCATCCATGGAGTTTGGGAGGAACTCGTCACCCTACTCCATAAATATTCAATCTCTATATTTCCAAGTTCGGTGTCTCGGATGTCGTAGTTGCAATCAATATACGATGGAGATTCTAGCTTTTTAAACTTGTATTTCATTCTACCTGACTTCTCGGTCTTTTCCTGAGATGGACCAAGGTCCGACATGAAGAATGTCAAAGGAAGGAACGAGACTCAGGAGATGGAACTGTGAAAACCTGATTTCGATATGCGGAAGAATGGAAGAGTCCTACACTGGCGAGAATCCAGGAAAACCTGACCTGCTTGATATGCTAGAAGAACGGAAGAGTCCGACATTGCCGATGATGTCAGAAATGGAAGAAATCCCGACACTTGTGTTGATGCCAGGAACTCTAGAAAGTCTGATATGCCAAGCCTTCAATATACTTCGGGTCTTCGACACTGCATAACAGCCTTCAAAACCCGAGAAGAGAAAAATAGGGTTTTTTTGTTGAATTTCAAACATGCAATCTCCTTTTAACCATTCATGTACCAGGAACATAATAAAATTTTGAGGAAATAGCACCAAATGGTAATTTAGAAGAGATAAACCCTAAAACCTAAACCCCTTTTTTCAAAAGAACTCTAGAAAGAAGAAGAATAAAAATCTTTCAAAACCCAACAAGAAAATGGGAAGAATTTACGCGCAATCAATCCATAAAAGCCCGAAACAAAGAGTGGAGAGAGAAATACCTTCAACCAGAGAAAGGGAAGATAAAAAAATGGCGATTCAATCGGGCACAGGCGAGCTTTTGGGTTTCGAGGTTGGAAGAGCATGTATGAAAAATCCACAAGTTAAAAATACGTCCGGTAAAAATGACGTGGAAATCCGCGTATTTATAAGAAAATTGTAATTAATACACTTCAGCTCGGCACGTGCCAACTCACCGACAACTCGGCATGAATGCCATGTCAGCATGTTTGAGAGGTCCGAAAACCCGACACAAGGAGACTTAGTGCAATTCGGGTTTCAGGTTTCGGGAAACACGAGACATAAAGCATGAGATGTTTAGATGCTTCACAGCTCCGAAAACCCGATACAAAGGACTAAATCAGACTTCGGGTATCGGGGAACAGGTGACACAAAACATGTTTTGAATAGGTCATGTTCCAATGCGCCGGAGGTCCGAAAACCCGATTTACTCAATATGAAGCGGGTTTTGGGTTTCGGAAAATAGGTGACAGAAAGCATGTTAAAACTCATGTTGAACTGTCGGACAACCTCGAAAACCTGAATTTCTCAAAAAGAGGCCATTAGGCAAAATCAACTCCAAAAATTTCGTAGGGGTTATCTAATCGTTTTGTCGTGAACTCAAAACAGAGATAACACTACCTACATAGTCTCAGTGAAAAGGGACCTTAGGACAATGTAGTTCTCCCATGAGCTAGGGAAGAATATGAGGAGGTATTAGAATGAGTTGGTAGGTTTTAGGCATTATTTGAGTTTAGGTCTGCTAGGTCTGGGTGAGTTGTGGGAAAATTGGTATAGGTGATTTTGATTGTGGTGGAAGAAGAGGATTACCCCAAAGGTAAGCATCAATGACCAAGTCCTATATAAGGTAATCAATACGTAATAAAGAAGTTCAAAAGATAAGAGGGGGGAAAGAAATCCAATTGATTGGTTAGGATCATATCGAGTAGGTCATACCTTGGAGGAGGTGATGAACGTAAGACATTAGAGATATTGCATGATTGATAATTGTAGGGGTGAAAAGTAGTCACATGATCACAAAATTTCATGGTTTCCAAGAGGTCCCTTGAGGCAGTAGGTAATGGGAGTGCAAATGGTAAGAGGGGTGAAAGGTGGTTAATTTTCATATGATATAAGGTAGCATGCTCTTTAGGCAAGAGATCCAAGGTCACAATGGGAAAGTCCATGACTAAAAGGCTTTATGTGTTGACTGATATTTGAGATAGAATGATTGATGTGGGAAGTCTATATGGGATGAGGAAATTAATTCCTTGAGGTCTTCGTGAAGTTGATCGATGCGGGAAGCTTCAAATTCTCTCGCTTCTTCTCTTTTTTCCAAAGAGCTTTACATAACTGTCCTTCAAGGGAGCAATCTATTTATAGTAGTGATTGCAGAGAGGAAGATATCCTTTTGAGGTAGACATCTTTTTATTGGAAGTTTGACTCAAGGAGTTAGATCCCATGTGAGGGATTTGAAGTCATGAACAAGACCAAGGTGAAGAATAGGATTCTTGTTCAGAAAGCAGGGTTAAATGACCATGGGATATCATCTAAAGGTAGATGAAAAGTATCCATGAGAATTATGCTATGTGCAACACCATGGTAAAAATATTCAAGAGAAGATAACAAGTGTCAGATACACACATGATTCTTATTTATTCATTGGTGATGGCATAGGGTGTGGATAACATGAACATGGAAAGAGGCACAAAGTGAGGTAGGACTAAAATTCAATAGTAGAATGGTCAAAGATGCAAGGTGTTAAGGGGCTTAGGTTTGGGTTTACCATTGAGTGAAGATAAATGATAAGCACCTGATCCATAAGCATGGGTCACAATGTATGGTCCAAGCCAATTAGGAGAAAATTTTCCCCATTTACTTTTTTCTACTTTAGTTACATGTTGATTTTCTTTCAGGACAAGGTCACCGACTTGGAAGGTTCATTCATGGATGCATTTATCATATGCACGTTTGATGCATTTTTGGTAAAATTGAAGGTGGTCAAGAGCATTTAGATGATGTTCATCTAATAACTTAAGCTGTGTTAAATGGTCCTGATGAAATTCATCATCATTGAGCATGTCATGGAGAGAAATGCATAGTGAGGGAATCTAGACTTCAAGAGGTAGAATAGCCTCTGTACCGTAGACTAGAGAAAAGGGTGTGGTAGTAGTGGAAGTACAGATACTAGTATGGTATGCTCAAAGGGTGAAAGGCATGTGTGTATGCTAGTCCTTCCCAGTATCATTAACCACTTTCATGAGAATTTTGTTTAAGGTTTTGTTAGTGGATTTGGCTTGGCCGTTGGTCTGTGGGTAATAAGGTGATGATAAACTTAGCTGAATTCCGAAGGCATCGCAAATTTTTCATAATGTTTTATTTTGGAATTGTTTTCCATTATTAGTGATGAGGCGATGAGGAACACCGAAGAAACAAATGATGTGATGAGTGATGAACTCACATATTTTCTCAGCTTTTGTGGAGATGAGTGGTATGGCTTCAACCCATTTTGTGTAGTATTCGGTAGCGATGATGATCCATTGATGTCATTGGGAAGAATGGGGATTGATCTCTCTGACAAGATCCAAACCCCATTGAGAAAAGGGCCAAAGGTCATGGGTGACCTGTAAGGTGTGACTGGGTATATGATGAATGTTGGCATGTTGTTGGAATTTTACACAACGCTTGACGTAGTCATAACAATCATGGTTAAGGTTCAACCAGTAATAGCCTAGGCAAAGAATATGCTTAGCAATAGTAAGGCCACTGAAGTGACCTCCACATATGCCATCATGAACTTCCTTAATGGTATAAGGAATTTTAGAACTCATGAGGCATCATAAGAGAATACCATCAAAGCCGCGCTTATAGAGGAGCCCCCCATGATGACATAATGAGAGACCTTTTTAAGGAAGGTGCGTTGTCCATTACGGGTGAGATCAGGAGGTAAGATGGAGAGAGAAAGATAGTTGGAGTATTGTTTATACCAAAGGTCGCTCGGGTCTAGGGTGATGGTTTTGATGGAGTAAACATCATGAGGTAAATAAGAGGGTGATTGGAGTCATTGTATGGTGACAAAGGTTTTAGAATCAGCAGGTGAAGTGGGTATTTGAGAAGCCAAGTAGGCCATGGTATCCATAAATTTATTAGTTAAATTAGGGACAGTTTGAAGGGCGTAATAGTCAAAGGTGGTTAAAAGTATGTCTACATGATGTTTATACTTTTGAAGTATCTCATTGCGACATTAGTATCTACCATTGACTTGGTTTATGACCAATTGAGAATCACCAAAGATGTTGATTGATTTGACATCTATGGCGTAGGTAGCTTGGAGACCTAATACAAGTGCTTCGTACTCAGAAATATTGTTTGTACAATAAAAATTGAGTTTGAAAGACAATGGAATGGGCTCACCATCAAGATGAATGAGGATAAAACCAGCCCCACCCCCACACTAACAATTGGAACCATCAAATAAGAGTGTCATTTGATAAGTGGGTTCGTTCGAGGAAAGGGTAGCAATTGACTCATCTGGAAAGTCAAAATTAATGGGTTGATCCCCAGAAGTAGGTGCATTGGCCAATTGGTCAGCGATAGCTTGGCCCTTGATGGACTTTTGATGAATGCATTCAAGGTCGAGGTAAGCCAAAAGCATAAGCCAGCATGCGGCACGCTGATTTTGATAAGGTTTGGCATACATGAAGTGTAAGTAGTCAGTGTTGGTCACAACATAGGTTTTGTGGTTGAGTAGATAATGGTGGAGTTTTGTGGCAATGAAAACTAAGGCTAAGAAATTTTTTTCGAGATGGGTGTATTGAGTTTCGTAGTCCAAAATAGTATAGCTTATGTAATAAACTGCCTGCTCCCTATGTTGTTCATCATGATGAGTGAGCATGGCCCCCAAAGAGTGGTCGGTAGCTAAGATGTATAAGTAGAAAGATTGATCATCTTTAGGTGGAATGAGTACAAGTGGTTAAAGAAGGTATTGTTTTAAGGCCTGAAAAGCTTTGTGGTAATCATCATCCCATTTAAAGGAGACATCCTTCTTAAGAAGGTGATGAAATGGTTGACACCGATCAGACAATTGTGAAATTAAATGAAAAATAGACTGTAACTTACCTTGTAGGCTACGGAGTTTTCTAAGGTTAGTGGGTAGAGGCATTTCCAGAATGGCCTTGAATTTAGCAAGGTCAACTTCTATACCACATAGGGAAACAATAAATCCCAAGATTTTTCCTGAGAGGATTGTGAAGACGTACTTCTTGGGCTAAAGGTGAACATAATATTTAATGAGGCGGTCAAAGATGGTTTTTAGGACAGTGACATGCTCAGAGCGGCGTTTAGATTTGGCCAGGAGATCTTCCACATAATCTTCCAATATAGGATTCATGATGTCATGGAAGATATAAGTCATAGCCCACTGCTATGTGGCACCAACATTTTAAAGGCCAAATGGCATGAATCAATAGTAGAAGGTCCCCCAAGGGGTGATGAATGTGGTTTATGTTGATCTTATGGGGAAAGGAAGATTTGGTTATAACCTGAGAAACCATCCATGAGTCATAACATCTTGTGACTAGTGGTAAGGTTAACTAGTTGGTCAATACCGGGTAGAGGGAAGTCATCTTATGGGTAGGCTAGGTTGAGGTCACATAAATCTATGCAAATGCAGAGTCCCCTTGTTGCCTTAGTGACAGGGAAAATGTTAGAAATCCAATGAGGATAATCAATGGGTAAGATGAAGGAAATGGAAAGAAGGTGTTGAAGTTCTTCTTTGATGAGAAGGGCAATGCGAGGGTGCATTTTCCTCAGTTTTTGTTTGACGGGTTTGGCATCGGGAACAGTTATGATATTGTGGACCACTATAGTGGGGTCAATACTGAGCATGTCTGCATAAGACCAAGAAAAAACATGGTTATGATCTTTGAGAAAAGAAGTGATGGCTTCCTATTTAACAACATCTAAAGATTGACTGATCTTTAGGATGTGCGGGTCATCCTGAGTATGAATGTTGATCTTGATAGTCGATTCATTTAACATGGTTTACATCTCAGAGGGTAATGACTGATGAATATATGAGTCTTCTACACCAAGGTAGGTGAGTATAAATTCATCATCCTGACATTGAATGACATTAATTCAAGGTGTATAGTCATCGATCATTTTAGGATACAGGAAGGGAAGAGAAGAAGAAGCCTCGCCCTCACATTGATAAGTCAGAGGCCCCAAGGAGACGGTATTTATGAAAAAAAAAGTTAGGAGGGATGGATTCTAGATACATCGACTATGTCGGCGAAGGCGATGATGGTGGTGAAGAAGGTGGAGAAGGGCTGATGTCTTCAATGAGATCAACGTGGGCCTTCTTGGTAAGTTGTTCAGCAAATCCAATACCACTACAGTCATTATGTTTGCGGGTAGTACATGGAATAACAGTATGGTGGCCTTGCTTGTAAAATCCAAAACCAAAACCCTTTCATGCACATCAGTGTAGGAAGGTGTGGGCGAAACGACGATTGGTGAGTGAATGGAAGTCAACGGAAAATGGGTGGGTTTGTGACGGTGGTTCAGGTGTGTAAGTGGTAGTATCAAGTCCCCCATAGGTGAGACTAGTACGAAGGTGAGGAGGACCATAAAGGAGGTTTTCTCCTATGCGGTGATCATAGCGAGGGTGTTGGTGAAGACTTCCATACTCTTGTGGAGTAAGGAATGTGTTGACACTATATAGGTGATACTCCCCCAGAGTGAGGTGTTGAAAATGCCTTCCAAGGGATTGGTTGTTGGTATGTGGGTAGCTGGAATAGATGATGTGTTAGAGGTCAAAACAGAGGTGGAGCTAATAGACTAGGACGCTGATGGTTTGGCCATGGAGGTTGTGGCAGCAGTAGGAATGGAGGAGGCATGTGCGGTTGAGGTAGCGACTGTACTGGTAAGCAGAGGTGTAGGTGAAGTGGTAGTGGTTGTGGAGGTAGATGCCTTAATGGGTATAAGCATGCCATTGGGTTGGTAAAGCATGTTGCATGTTTTGAAAGGTGATGGGTCAGCTAGAATGGTATAGGTGTGTCCTTCATGTTCAAACTTTACACAACGATGCAAAGTGGAAGGAACACAACCCATGACATGAATCTAGGGTCTATTAAGAAACATGTTATATTGAAATTCCCCCTCCAAGACATAAAATAACTCTGGAATAGTGTGGGGGCCCATGCAAACATGGAGGATGATAATGCCTAGTGTAGAGGTGATAGCATCATTGAATGAATGCAACATGATAGGATGTTTATGCATTCAATTGTCAGGTATGCGCATTTGAGAAAATGCATGGGATGAAATGATATTAATGATAGCGCCCCCATTGATCATAACATGATGTACACATATATCATCAATGTGGACAGAGATGAAGAGAGCTGGGTATGGGTCATCAGTTTGGTGTAGTGTGATCTCTTCCTCTGAGAAGCTAAGGGAGGATACTTGGTGAGTAGGTTGAGGTGTGGATAAAGGTGGAAATTTGGTGAGAGAGGCTACATGATGGGGTGTGATAATGGAGGCTATGGGTGTAGGGTCATTGGGTAAAACCTCAATAGATTGCAGGACCTCCATGAGAGTTTGATGATGGGATTCTGAGGTTTGGAATAGGTCATATAAGGAAATTTTGAGGGGGGATTGGTGTAGTTGTTTGAGCATTGCGTGGTGTGTGACCCCATTAGAAATAGGATATGTGGGGCTGCGGATAGTGATTTTAGGTGTGGGTGCAGATGGTATGTTGGGCATAGGATTGGTTGGTGAGTCATTTTCTTTTTCCTTTCCTTTGTCCTTCTAAAAATGAGTAGTAACGTGGTTCATGTTGATCTGAGGTAGGGAGGTAGGTGAGGTAGGTTAGCCATGAAAGGTATAACAATATGAAGGGAAAAATCCCAGTGGTGAGAAGGCACCTTGTGGGATGAGTTGGGCACATTGACATTTGGGTGGAGGTTTAGCGAGGTCAGTGATGCAAACCATGCTAATTTCAAATATCAAGGGTGGTTCTAGGAGCTATTGGGGTGGAGGTCATGGTTTTTCATTAAGAAATGAGGGAAAGACTATGGGAATGGGTGCTGGTGAAATAAGGTCCTCATCGAGAAGGTCGTCATCATCAAAGTTTACTTTGGGAGGACACAACTGGATAAGGATGGTTTTCAAAGCCTTGCAGTTCTCCACATCATGTCCTGGCACATGATGGTAGGTGTAAATTTTAGTGCCATCAAACCCTTTTGGCTTAGGTTTGAGAGGGTCATAAGGTCTGAGTGGCGGTAATGTGATGATAAAAGTCTTAAGGAGGATGGTCAAGATCGTGGCATAGGACCCTGCTAGTGGGTCATAATGGGTAGTGAAAGTGGATTTGGGCGTAGGTGTGGCTGATTGTTGAGGAATGGTATTTACAGAAGGGGGAGTGGGTTGAGCTATATTTTTGGGTGCTGGCATGGTCTTGGGTGTTGGTTTTGTTCGCTTGGGTAGGGGTATGGTAGATGAATTAACATGAGGGTGTGTAGTTGTTTTTACTACCTTATTGGAGGGTAACAGATTTTTGTCTTTGGGTTGCACCTTCTTGGGTAAAGGTGATATGGGTGTACAAGATATAGAGGGAAAAGTGGATGGGGGCAGAGGGTGAGTTACCCATGGGGATAATAGAGGTGCTGTGAAGGTAGATGACACAGGTTGTGCAGGGGGTGTTGGGGATAGAGATTGAAGGTAGTGGGTAGTGAAGAAGTTGCTGAGGGTATTTTAGGTATGGGTGGTAAAGATCCTGTTGGTGTGGGTGTAAGTCATTTCAGGCACCTGGGTATGTTGTAGGTTTGCATTGAAGGAATGGGTTGTTGTGTTCTTGGTTTATTGACGGTTGGAGGTTTCTTGACCACGCTGGGAGGTTGAGGTCCTAAGATAGACCTAAAGGGTGAAGGTGATGAAGGTGTAACTGATGCAGCTGGAGAATGATTTCTATGGGCTTGGTTCTTCGGTTTGGGTGCTGGAGTAGGTTTGGTGTTGACATTAGAGGATGCAGCTAAATCTAGTATGATAGGTGGATGAATAAGGCTGGTGGTTGGGGTGACCCCTAAGGTAATAATAGGTTTAGTCGAGGAAGATGATGTAGGTGTAGGTTTGGATTTAGATGTATGTTGGGTTATGGGTAAGGGTGTGTGTTGAGCTATGATGGGTGTCGTGGAAGAAGTTGTCATAGAGGTGGTTGTGCTCGGTTTGATTGGTCAAAATATTTTTGGGTAGATAGTGGAAGTGTCAGCAAGTGACATCTACATTTGCATTGAGACAGGAAGCAAAAGACACCCCCAAAGTAAGGCTCTATCCACATAATCTAAGCGATCGAATAAACATGAAAATGACATGGCTGTAGGTGAGGTTGATGTTGACCTAATGGAAATTCCCATAAAATGTGTCTGAGAGACATGGAATTTTCTAGCTTCAACATCCATAGGTAAGAGAGCCGAAAGTAGGTTTGAAAGATCTTGTGTAGCTAATGGATAATGGTCACCAAGAGGTAAAGGTATCTCTACTGGATCCTTGATAGGTGGAGGAGAAAATGGGTTCTCCTCTGTAGGTGGAGGAGATGATGGGTGCTCCTCTATAGGTGGGTGAGATGATGGGTGCTCCTCTATGGGTGGAGGATATAAATAAGTATCCTCCATGGACTGAAGAAGTACTGTGGGTGACGGTTTTCTAGGTGGAGAAGCTGAAGGTGAAATGCTCTTGATGTTAATGGAAGGCTCCTTAACGGGTAAGAAAGGAGGTGAAGGGTGTTCCTCTGTGGGTGGAGGATATGAAAGGTGTTCCTCTATGGGTGGAGGAATAGGTGAAGTGAGTTCAAGTGTAGGTGGATGAATTCAGGCTAGGATTTCCTTGATGGAAGGAATATGAGGTAATTAGGAAGCAATGGGTACATCGCCAAAAATAGTGTGGACCTCGTGGGTATGGCTATCATGAGTTGAGCTATCTCTGATTTGATCAGTAGAACGGGCATGATTAGGAAAGTGTTTCTTGAATATGTGTAGGTTTTGATTGGCAGGTGTGTTAGGATTATCCATGGTTAACTCACCTTTCTCGAGCATTTCTTGGACAATATTTTTGAAAGTGATGCAATTTCTGTCACTATGACCCTTTACATTGATAATTACAAAAATCGTGCTCTTTATACCATGCAGGTGTGGGGCGAGCATGGTCAAAACAAGTGTGTGGTTTCATGGGAGGAAGGGTGATGGCCCCATCTTTGATGAGATTTTCTAAGACAGAAGAATAAGGTTCCCCGATTGGGGTATATTTCCGTTGTTCTTGTTTGAATTGAAAAGTCTGAATGGGTGAGAGATTAGATGAGGGGCTAGCCTGATTTGATGGATGAGCTGGGCCTACTTTGAGTACCATTGCATTAGTGGTCCCCTTGGCCTTTGAATAATTGTTCTGTGGTTTTGAAGAAGAAGAGGTATCATTCGACTTGAATGCCAAGTTCTTATTACGTAATTGGATTTTCTTCTCTTCAATGGCCCGAATCTCTAGCTTCCATGCCATGGTGAATGCTTCATCGAAGGTTCAAGAAATTTTGGACCTTGTAGGGTTGGTGAGATATGTCTAGCATAATCCCATGTGAAGAGTTCGATGAGTTCGATTTGTGGTAGTTGGAATGTGAGTTGATTGATCAGGCTACGCCAGTGAGCAACAAAATCTGTGATAGATTCATCATCATACTGACGTGTGGAGTATAGGTTAGTCATGGTAACCTTCTTAATGATATTAATGGAGAAGTGATCCAAGAAGGCTTGGGCTACTTGATTAAATGAGAATATAGAGTGTCTAGGTAACCCACTATACCAATCTAATGCGGGTCCAGTCAGAGACATGGGAAAGGTCCTCAGGAGCAAAGCATCATCATGGGTGATCAGATAACACCCGTGTTTGCAAGACCACAAATGATGTTGTGGGTCTTCTTTGCTATTGAGATATTTGAATTTAGCGCATTTCCGAATGCATGCGATATGGGTGGATAGGAATGGACGGGTGCATAGGCTCATTAAAAATCTCATCGTAGGTGAGAGTGTTGTGGGAGCTAGAAACTGATGCTTCTAATGTCTGCATCTTGTCCATCATTAACTTGATTAGGTCATTGGTAGGTTGTGATGGATGGGTGCCTCCTGTAGCATAAGAGGGTTGGTGTTGGGCATGTAACAAGGGTGGAATTCCAGTATATGGTGCTTCTGTATAGGTAGATTGAGAAGAAGGTAGTGAAATAGGGGGTACGTACCCAGAGTGAATAATAGATGAAACATGAGGCTACTGATAGTACATATATGGAGGTGGAAGGGTCACGGTGACCCTAGTGGCAATGGGGGCTAAAGAATGCGGAATAGAAAGGATGAAATTTTGAAAAGGAGTAGCGGTCACCGACACCGTAGGTGGTTGTGTAGCTATGGGTATATGTGAGACAATAGGGGTGGATGAGGTTGTGTTTTGGGTGGTTGGCGAAGGTATAGTGGATGTGGCAGTCATTACAGGTATAGGGCCTAGCTACGAAACGACAAGTGGCAAAGTAGGCGAGGGTAGCGCAAAGCCAAATGGGGCCAATGCAAGAGTGGGAATGAGAGTCAGGGGATAGATACGGGCATGCCGTATATCAACTGACCTGAGGCATCTCGAGTGGACGAGTGGGAAAGATAAAAATACACGGTGACAAGATTTTGGTCAAGGAGTCATGTAAACTCCTCATCACCTGTGGCAATAGCGATAGGTTGGGTAGGATCCTTGGGTGATAAAATAGAAGGTGGTGAAGGACTAGGGGGAGTGGTTAATGACTGGCGTGAAATATGAGGGCGTTTTCTTGGCTTTGGGTCAACACCATGTGAACAGGTACTGATCAGGTTGGACTATTTTCTGTAAATGACATAAAATACAATAGAAAATAGGAGAGACAGGTGGTAGTAGGTGGATTAGGTACCAAATGTTAGCTAGAAAATTACACAGTATAATCGATGCCGGTTAGGGTAAATCGACGCCGGTCATAGGTAACCGCGGTTGGTCACTGTGGAAAGTGGACAGGTGGTCAAAATAAGGTAAAAGGCCAATAATTTTCCCAATATGTAAGATGTTAATGGGACTTGCTAGGTCAATGAATATGATAAGAGCGGCATAGACTTTGAATAGTCAAAGAAGGTGAATTGGTGTCCTTTTGGGTAGGTTAACCAAAAGAACAGGGAACTGATGCCAATTGGGTGAAACCGATGATGGTCAGAGGGTAACCAATGATGGTCACTAGACTGACACCGGTTACTGTGAAATTGAAACAACAATGAAGAAATTGTGGTTATGAGTTAAAATTAATGTGGAATCAAACCCAGAATCCTAATAATGATGAGAATATGGTCCAAGCACACTCATATGAAGCTGGAATACACCAACTGTGATGGAAAGCGTGCAAGGAGAAATAAGAAAAATGAAGAGCGTGACCTCTCACCTCAAAACACAAGCCAAGTAGAAACACTAAGAAAAATAGGATCCTAAGAGTGCTTTTTCTATTATGTTTGTTTAGCTTATGATATTTAAGGACTGACTCATGAATTATAGAATAGAGTTTTTTTGGTGAGGATAGCTTCCTATGAAGAAGTATATCTACAAGGAGTGGTTTCAGGTATGTTATGGTGGGGGTAGGCCATCCTCTGATGGGGTACTAGACAGAGATAACCAACGGGGTGCCCATTGTGTCGTGATTGTGTGATCACCTACAACTTCTTCTAGGTGAGATGTTGTTTAAGAATGTGTATATTTTTTATTTTATTTTGTGGTGTTTGGATAAGACTCGGAGAGAGAGAAAGAGAAAGAAAGTGCTTTCTACAATTTGTTTATCAACCATCAGATGGGAATGACTTCCAGCGTAATTGTTGCCCTAAATTAATGTGAGCTAATGCGGAAAATCAGAATGAAATGCAATGATTTTTAAACCCCAAATCGAAATCTAGAATTCGATGCCATAAATAGATGAACATGAGAAGGGATGCTCTTTCACTAATGTGATACTACTAAAAGGGAATAAATGTTCATTTTAAGCACCAAAATACGATTGCTTTTAGAGAATAGAATAGAAGAAGATTCCAGGGGAGAAAGTTTAATGTAAGAACTTTTTAGAAAAGAAACAAGCATGCAACATTTTTCACCTAGGAATGAAAGAATGTAAAGAACCCTGAATGGGTCCCATCGGGCGTGCCAAAATATTTCACCTGATTCTAGAGTCATTTCTTTGAATGTTGACGAAACAAATAAGGATAATGGGTTAGGAGGAATACCTGTTGAAATGTTTGTTGTGGGTTGTTACACACGTATGACTTCTGAATCCACAACTGATCGTGAGAGCTTCCTTTTTTCTTGGAGGAACTACCTGAAATGGAACACAAGACCACCAAATAAAAGTTAAATAGTATATGCAGTGGATTGCCTAGCATGTGCTAAATCTAGGAAGTGTGATACTTCCTAGACGGCTATTAATCCACTGTTTAAAACAACTTAATGTTGATAATAAAGTAAATCCTACTGTAGTTAAAATGCATTAGGTATCTCATTCATCTACAATAAGTAAATTCATTCACAACAAGCTAGGCTATGATTGAATTTAAAGGTTAAGGTCACTGTCATCGTCTACAATAATAAAATTTGTTCACAACAGGATAGGCTATGATTGAATCTGAAGGTCAAGGTCACTGTCAGGATACTGGTATTGGTCAGGGTCAGATTCTGGGCAATTTAGGGTAGTTGGTGGAGGTTTTAGGGTCTGATATGGGTTTCTGGTAAAAGACACTGAGACCGACATCGGTCGGGTATGACCGGTATCGGTTTAGGCTAATTGACGACGGTTGTGGGTAATTGGCGTCAGTATGGTCAGGGTACAGGAAACTCAATAAAACCTGGTTGGGTGATATATATGATGATTAGATGAAGATGGAAGGGAAATGGCAAGATTCGTATGGATCTGAGGTATGCACAAGGAATGATTTAAGGATCCAGGTATGGGCAATGCAGGGGGTGTGGATAAAAATATGGTCAAGTTTGCATGGAGGTAAATGATGGCAGGGAATGGAAATGAGAGTAGAAACTAGTAACAGATGTGAAAGGATTTGTCTACCAATGATAAATGGACTAAGTGCTAGGTTAACAAAACTTACTGTTTCTACGAGTTTGATGCCTGGTTGGTACTGGTGGGTGATGAAATGGAATGAAATTGATTTAGTGATGGTGCTTCCCTAGATGCTCCCATGAAGAAAAATGGGTTCATGGTTGCTTCACGTGTTGGCTTTGGGTGTTTTTATGCTTGTACGGATGTTGGTTCTACTTGCATGCATCTCTGGTTTCATCACTTGTTCTCAGAAGATGTCTCTCTCTCAGAAAATTTGCCAACCTCAAAATAAGATTGTTTTTGTTATTAAATGGTAACCGAAAATGGTTCCAGCTTAATCGGTGGAAGTTAAGGGTAACCGGCGTTGATTAGGGTGGGATTTCCTAGGTTTACTAAACTAGGCAAATCCCCTTGATTTTTTTGGGATTTAATTTCATTTTACTCCACGGATTAGACTGGAAGATTCCTTCTAATGAGTGGGAATGTGGTTAGAGAGAATGTAGGAATTTATGTTTAGGGTTTGGGTAGGTCTTAATTAGTTCTGAGAACTTACTAAGAATAGGTCTTAGGGTGAGGTGGCTAGATGAGGTGTCTGGGTGAGGTGGAGATGTGGGAATTATCCCAATTAGGATATTAAATAATAAATATGGTGAGAATAATGAATTAATTTAATTAAATTAATTAAATTAATATTATAGTGGGGTGAAGGGGGCCATGGCTAGGTTGATGTGTTCAAGGTATTTATTTATCGAGGGACCAAGGGGAGTGTTACCCAATTTTGGTGTCTAAAGCAACAACAAGCCTAGTTGTCACGTGATAGTAAGTCTTATTGTTGCACAAAAACAAGTCTTACTATCATGTGAAAACAAGACTTGTTTTCATTTGACACCTATGCGATAGTGTCTGTGTCTTTGTAGTTTATTTCACTCAAAAAAGGTTGGTAAAAATTTAGTTTTGAAAAAAATGGTAAATTTTCTTTTCAGTGAAACCGGTTCCGGGGATATTCGCTAGGTATTTTCCACCTCTGATTTCCTATAGGTATCTTAAAATGAACCCTGGGATAAGCTTGAACATTTGGAGGTGAGAATAATGTTGTCAAATATTCTAACATTTTCATAGATGAGAATCTCTATTTTGTAGGATGAAGAGTTAGATTTCTAAGAGTTTTGAGCACTTTTTTTGTCAAGATCTATTTGGAAAATGTGAATAGGAATTAAGAGTGATTGTATAAGGGTCTACATACATGCATAGAAATCTTGAGGTTCTAAAAGGTAAATATTTAAATATTCTTTTGAACTTACATGTTTAAACAGTTGAGAAAACCTTATTGAAGAGGGAAAAACATGAGAGTTTCCTGACATTATCATATTTTAATGAACATTGGAAGCATACTATCAAGGCCATAGGATAAATAAATTAGGCACATATCCTAAGAAAGAGGTTTTAGGATTTATAATAATGTAAGAAAAAAACTATGTCATTTTTTTTCCTATCAGATTCATAGAGAAACCCTCTTAGGGTTTATACTTCAGAAGTTGTTTCAAGGTCTTACACTCATTCTTAAGAGTTGCAAGTTTGTCAAAATTTTCTAGAGGCCTCAAGTTAACATAATTTCATAGTTTTAAGGTGTGGATGTTCTCTAATACTCTACAATCTTTGATAGTTGGGTTGTATACCTATGTGGAAGCTTGGCAGACCTATTTGAAGTTTGAGAATTGAGATTTTGGAGTTTTTTTTGCAAAAGAAGCTATGGTGAAACCTTACACACTAATAAAATTTCCAAATTGGTGTACTTAAATATGATTTGTTTGTTAATTGAACCTCTATATCAAAATTTAGAATGGAAAAAATATTATAGCGGGGCTAGAAAGGAAGACTTAAGCCTAGAAGGAGAGATAGTGAGAAAAGGCATATACCTTGGGAGTTGAGCCAAAAAATTTAGTCCACAACTATAGGAGGGAAAACGGTACTTAAATATGTTTTTATTTTCTTCTGGGGGTTGGTATATTTCCCAAACCATGAAATCACCTTAAGCATTGCTCTTAAGAGATAAGAAAGGCAATTTTACAAAATGAGGAAATTTTTTACTATTTCTTGCAATTCCAATCATCTTGATGATTATCTTAGCATGGTTAGAGGATAGTGAAATTTTTTCAAGAATTTCACAATTTATATTGATAATATAGAGAAAAATTTCATGTTTGAAGGCTTTCATAGTGTTGAGAAAGATGTCATTTTTTCAAGTTGAGATCTAAGTTGAAGTTATTTAATCAATCTAACCTATTTGAGTGAGTGTTTGTGTGATATGATCTACATAATTTGGTATCAGAGAAAAATATAAGGAGTAAAATTGATAAGAGGGAAGATTGTAAAAATTCCACCTAAAAGCATGGTCAGAGGAGGAAATAGAGAGTAGGAAAGGGACAATGAATTCATTTTCATGTTGAGAAACATACATGATAGATTGTGAGCATTCAAATTTTATCAGAGAATAGGGAAGGTATTGAATGAAGATAGTGAAATGTAAGAAGAGAAAAAAAGAGAGATAGTAGTGGAAAGAGAACATGAGGAAGAAGGAATAGAAGTAAGGATCATGAAATCACTCATGGGAGAAGGTACTAAGCCAAATATGAAGGTACAAGGGTATGGTGGAATCATGCATTCAGAAGAGATGATAGACTAGATAGAAAAATTGGATAATTGTTTTTATTTAAAAAAAATAGCAGATGATAAGAAGGTAAAGTTTTTATGTATAAAAATTATAGAGCATGTTATTTTTTGGGATTTTATGCAAGAGGAAAGAGTAAATAGGGGAAAGGATAAGATCATTGGGACAATATGGTGTCAAAGCTAAAAGGTAAGTTTATCCCTTATGATTATCAGACTAGCTTGTTTAAAAAGTTGCAAAATTTGAGGCAAAGGGAAATGAATGTGGATGACTATATTAAAGAGTTTTATAAATTGGCAATGAGATCTGGTCACATAGAAGATTATGTTGAAGAGGTAGTGTTATGTCAAAAAAGTAGCACGTTGGGATTATGTGTTATAGATCGCTACTTTTTTATAACATGGGACCATCTCCCAAGTTTTGGTACTTGCTTCTTGAGATGGACCTCCAGAGAAGTTCTGATTCCTCTACCTAATTGTACTGCTAACACTGATCCTAATGCCGAAATGCAAAATAACTAACTCTAAAATAACAATTCCAAGGAAGAAGGGAGAGAGAAAAGGGTTAGAAATATGCAAAAAAGGGAAATCCTAAGATAAAAGGTGGTGATAGCATCAAAAAAGAGTGAGAGATTTCCAAAAGGGGAAGGATAGTGAGAAAACATGGGAGAGAGGACAAACAAATGTCTCACAAACAAGAACCAAGTAGATTGAACCTTGCTTCACATTTACAACATAAGAAAAAATGATAACTACAAGTAGGGAATACACACAACATGCCAAAAGATGAAAAGGAGAGGTAAGACTGTAAATAAAATGAGTTAGGGTGGAAAACATGTGCCACAAAACAAAATATATCACTTAAAATATGCACAAACCATTACATTCATGGCATAAGGTGAGAATAGATTACAA
This sequence comes from Taxus chinensis, assembly GCA_019776745.2. NCBI lineage: Eukaryota > Viridiplantae > Streptophyta > Pinopsida > Cupressales > Taxaceae > Taxus > Taxus chinensis. The sequence continues at coordinate 473,916,765 of CM034154.1, forward strand.
ACACTGAATTAAAAGTCTAGCACTCGTGGAAATTTAACCACCATTTTGACATGGTTCTGTTACAACAAAGAGCCTTCATTAGAAAATTGAAACATTTTACATTATATAGAACAAGGAAGAGAGAGAAAAGGAAAACATATCAGATTTGATCTTTTCATTAATGAAGATCTGTTTTTCCCTGGAACACAACATGTCAAGTGCATCCCCTAAGTTTTTTTGGCTTGTAGAAGAAAGAAGAGCCCATACTTCATTAATTTAAGTTGTTGAGCTGTTTAATTCTACATATTAATGGCCCAAACTATATTTCCCCTTTTTTCCCACCAAATTCCTTCAAAACTCAAGTCTGATTACATTAAATTGAAGGGATTGAGGAGACCTTTCCAACGATATAAATTTTTTTATATTTGGAGCTTAGAGTCGAAAGATATGGCCATTTGAAATTTTTCATGTTGGGGAACACATGAATTTGACAAGTGGTAGCCTTTGATTGGCCTCAGATATTCCCTCTTTCTACATGTGCAGTGTTTTTCCTTTTTCCACTTGTTCACCTTTAATTGGTTGTGGGGTTGGGTGGACCCAAAATTCTTTGAAATCTAGCTCATTCTAGGGACTTTGTGTCTGTAGGAGACATCCACTTAAAAGGTCACTAGAATGGTGACACACATCCCCTGTTGGTCATTGATCTTACGCCACTTGTCATCCCTAGCTCTTTCATGTTTCCTTATTGACCTACCTTGACATAAGCTCATACCCGAATGATTATTAAGCTTGGTTGATTCTGTGGGCTTCACATATATCGGGTGCATATGCCTTGAGAAATTTTGGAAAACCACCACGTGTCCTCCTTGGACCACATCAGGTGCCATCTATCATTTCCACCATCTTCCGAGTGTCTTTTGACCTTCTTTGACCTAGACTAGGACCCAGAACACTATCCATTCCAATTAATTATGTGGACTTCACATCCACTGGGCACATCAACATTAGAGTGTGATAAAATTATGCCATGTGTCTTCCTTAGACCATTGAATAGGTACCATCTGTCAGCCTTAAACTCTACCATGTGTTCGCCGACCGCCTTTGACCAAAACTGGACTCAACGCCATTTATCCATTCCAACTTATCCTAGGGAATTGAGGTCCGCCGGGGTCCATTGCCTTGAGCTTCACCAGAATGATGACACACGTCCTCTTTAGATAATTGATTTTCTATTGCATGGCCCCTTCTGCTTGAGCCACCATTCCTGTTTGACCTCTTTTGACCTTAAATTCCATCACAGACCCAAAAGTATATCCAAAACAATTATTTCCACTTACCTGAGGTCCATAGAATGCTTGGACTGTGAGGAGCACCAAAATTGTGCAACGTGGTTTGATGCTTGATGTTTAAAGTTGAAATTAATGACCAAATGAACATCAAATGGACTTTAAATATAACCCACTAATTATTTGAACCTTATCTTACCTCGGGTTTTTAAATGCCAATGGTCATTGATTTAGAGAGGTAGAATTTGACTGCCATTTAAAATTACTAGGTTTTTTTAAATGGCTTAGTCCATTTTAAATGATAGGTTATCCAAATTTAACCCAAAGGGAAATTTGGGATAACAGTTTGGCAACATCTAGGGGTAATATGCTTGCTAGATTAGATCAGTGGCATTTTGTAATCCATTAGGCATGGAGTCAAGCCCAAAACTTAAAAAAACTAATTTTAACTTGAAATTTTCTTACCCTTGAGCCGTATGAAGCATGAATGGACTTAACACGATATGTGGAGATTTGAAACTACTCCAACTATCTGTTTCCACCATGAAACCTCCTTAGATTGATCTAGGGATGCCTTGGTTTTCTCTTGAAGTTAATTGCTTGGGAGTTTTGAATTAAAACCTTACAAATTGTCCCAAAACTAAATTTATCACTAAGAAAGAGATACAATGAGCTTTAAAATGAAATTGATCTTAGGGAATGAAGAATAAACTCTGAAAACTGCCCCATATCTGATTTTAGCCATGGAAACTACTATGAACTAAACTGGAATGTGCAAACAGTAACAAAATCCCACAAAAGATATGTACAAAAGGGAAATCATACATATTCCAAGTGGAAATAGGCAGAGTGTGTACAATGCACTTATTTTACTGAAGGAAAACCTACTCTACCCTACTCTAACCAAATAAATGAGAATCTAAAAAAATCTTAAAACAGGTAGGGAGAAATAACTTCCCTTTCTTACAATTTTAGATGATGTAATTGATTTGGCAGTGAACATGGCCTTAAGTAAGAGTGAAAAATTGGTTTGCAGCTAGTTTTCTACCCTTCTCCTCAAAGTATCAACAACAAACAAAATTATTACCTCCTTTAGTTATTCTAAATTTGGCAAAAGGCATTGTTGTGGACCTTTGGTACTTTGAAGATCATCCTCGTGCTCTGAAATGAGCATGAGTGGTTACAAATTTGTCTTTGGATCCAAACTAGCCAAATACCTGATTGGAAAAGTGGCTTTGGGAACCAATGGACCAATCCATGTAATTTTCCCATTCTTTTGAAGCCCAATCCCACATATGGGATCATCTTGCAAAATTTCCTCATGAAGGAGGGTGTTTGTAGGCTAGTCTAAACTTTTTGGTTTTTCTATAAAAAAAATTTCTTCTTCCAAAAGAACATCCTTAGATTCAAAGTAAATACCTTTTGAAGTGGTTTCCCTCTTTGGTTTCCCTCTTTTGTTCACTTTATGCAATTTCATCTTCCCAATCAGATTCATACCATTCTTCAATGGTTCTACAATCATCATACATGATAGGATTGGTTGGGGATGACACATGAGTGAGGGGCTACTGATTTATAATATAGTTAGACAAAGGGGTTGTGGAAGAAGATAAAATAAGGAAGAAATGGTAATGAATTTCCTTTCACTAGCCTGAATAATAATCTTCTCAGCTAATATGGAAATTTCAAATGCCTGAGGAAGATCTTTTCCTCCCAATTCTTGGATCAATATAGCCAAATCAGAATCAAGGGCCTTCAAATAAAACAAGAATTCTATACCTTGTGAGAGTTTGAATTCTATAGGAATTATGTGCCAAGTCCTCTCAAATATAATGTTGAAGTCTGAGTTATAATCCATTAAATCCCATTATATTTTGATGAGATGTTCCATGAGGACCATTACATCTGTATTCTCCTTGATTCGGTTGTAAAATTATTCTCCCAGCTTATTCCAAGTGAAAATGGATTATGGAGCCAAAATGTTGTACCAATATTTTTCTTTTCCTCTAAATGATAGAGCAAGAAGTCTGAGGAAATCATTTTCTTTAATAGCATTTTGAATGGAAAAATGGTTGGCTATGTCTTGGATACGATCAATAGGAGATTCGTCTCCATTTCCATGAAAGAGAGGGAAGTTTATCTGGGCTATTTTGGGGAAATCATCCCATTGCTGCAAATGGAGGGGATAAGAACTGAAATGAGAGAGTGAAATATCTCTTTAGAGATCCATAGATGAAGTGAAAACATGAAAATGAATGGAACGATGAAAGGAAAGGAGGAAAAAGATGGAAGTAATGAAGGGAAAGGTCTTCAACTGAGATGATGGGTTTGTTGAATTAGTGGAGTCACAAGATGTGCATGAAAATTCCTCCAAAGGTTGAATATCACCAAGAACACATAAAATTGGTGAAATGAAGTTTTAAATCTCTTCAAACTTGTCCCACTGGGCATGCCTAAATTTTATGTCAAAAAAGTAGCACCCTGGGATTATGTATTGTAGATCCCTACTTTTTTATTACATGGGACCATATCTCAAGTTGTGGGACCTGATACTTGAGATGGAACTCCGGAGAAGGCCAAATTTCTCTACCTAATTACACTACTAACATTACTAATGCTGAAATGCAAAATAACTAATCCTAAACTAAAAATTCTAAGGACTAGGGAAAGAGAAAAGGGTTAAAAATATGTAGAAAAGGGAAATTCTAAGCTAAAAGGCTGTGATAACACAAGAAAAGGGTGAGATATCTCCACTAGGGGAAGGAGAGTGAGAAAACATGGGAGCGAGGACAAACAAATGTGTCACAAACAAGAACCATGTAGACTGAACCTTGCCTCACATTTACAACACAACAAAAAATGAAAACTGCAAGTAGGGAATACACACAACATGCCAAAAGATGAAAAATAGAGGCAAGAATACAAATAAAATGAGTTAGGGCAGACAAAATGTGCCACAAAACAAATTCTATTGCTTAAAATATACATAGACAATTGCATTCATGACAGAAGGTGAGATACATTACAAAAACCAAATTAGAGATCTGGAACTCGTGGCAAGTCGGCTACCATTTTGAAATAGTGTTGTTACACCAAAGAACCATCATTAAAAAATAGAAATATTTTACATTATATAGAACAAGGAGGAGAGAGAAGAGGAAAAATATCAGATTTGATCTCGTTATTAATGAAGATCAATTTTTTCCTATAATACGGCATGTAAAGTGTGTTTTCCAAGTTTGTTTAGCTTGTTGAATAAGGAAGAGCCCCTACTTCATTAATTCGAGTGGTTGAGCCATATAATTATACTATTATAGAAACCATTTATATTAAAATAATAAAAGAGAGCTACATAGTAAGGGGTGACCAGATAACACATGGTCCCAAAAAACTCCATGAGGGAACCAGATCAAAAAAAATGTCACAAAGTCTTACATTAAAATTCCCTAATGACAATTAGAGAGAAGAAAACAAGCAAAAAATTCAAGCACACACTGCCACTGCACCTAGACGAGGGGGAGGATCATCCCGAGGAGGGATGAAGGTTTCACTATTAGGCTTCGTGGACAAAGGATCCACCTGCCAATTATCATGATCAGGATACTACAGTTGAAGAGGCACCATAATTCCCCACCTTGGGGGTGGATATCCAATAGGAATCTATATGGAAGGTGGAAAATATCCCCATCGTGAAGTGCTGATAACCCCTTTCCCTATTAGGGGTAGGCTCCAACCTAGCCCATAAGAGGAAGGGGTAGAAGGACGGCCCTAGAGGGAGGTGGAACAGGGGCTGCGTGAGTGGATCCTCCGACGTGGACCCATAAAAGGTGGCCATTAGGGAGACAAAGGCCAAGGTAGTGGCAACTCAGGATCCGATGGAAACCAACTCATACTACATGGTGCACTCCTCTAGTGATCAAGAAGCTCCTACAGATGAGAAAAATCCAAGGAAACCTTGATAGCTTGAGCTTGAATCTATATGCCAATAATAGTCATAATAAAAAACTTATCATTAAATGGAAAAACATATAAAAGAATGATCTTTCTTAAAAATTAAATCATTTCAATATTGATAAATATAAAAAAGATTACAAACATGAAAAAATTGCCACAAATTAACAATACAACTAGGCCATAGCCAAAAGTCACCAAATAAAGCTAGATTCCATGGAAAGAATTCAGGGTGATATGGTTAGAACAAAGAATGAATCCACCTCTATATTGATTGAGCATGGGAATAAGACCAGAAGGGGTGTATGAATGACTTGGGAATGGAACAGAAAGGGGAATGCAGAATAGGAATAGAAATACGACTAATCATTGCACCTATAGGAAGACCATGGTAGACAAGTCACCACATAAAATGGTTAATTTTAGGCTCCAGAAGAGGATTCCAAGTACAAGAAAGCCAACGAAAGTAAATGGTCTATGTAGAGTCCAACCCCCATTGATCATTGAGCTTATCAATGATTGGTGAGAGAGGACATAAAAACTAATAAATGGTTTGATTTTTGTATTGGAGGAAATCAATTTCATGATTCCACTACTAATCATGCCACCACACAGCTAGAGGATGAATCCCCAACTTATGAAGCATAACATCTAGAAGGAAATCCTGAATTTGTAGATAGATTGGAAGTTTGATTTATTTAGGTTGAATTTAACTTTGAGCTCAGGAAAAGGAATCTAATCTCTACGATGCAAAATATCTTGAATGGTATGAATTCCCTTGCGGTAAATCTGAATGGATTTGATGCCTAGGGTTTTTATGCCTTCAGTGATAATAGGAGACCACCAAATGTTCTGTGAATTAAAAGAAAGGCCAGTGAAAAAACCATCACCAATCCACCTCATTAAAGGCTTCACCTGCTCAAATTATTTTCAAATACTCTTGGAGACAAAGGTACAAGTGATTTTGACAGAAGTAGAAGTGGTAATAAGAGAATGCAATCCAATTCTTCTCTAACACTTCTTGCGGAAAGGGGCTCTAGATTAAATACAATGCCACAGAAGAATTTTCTAGGTCTGTTTACCAGAAAGACACTGGATAACCCATTTGGCACATAAAGTCACACTCTGCCAATAAAAATCAATAAATTTCATACCTCCTAGATCACAAGGAAGAAAACAAACATCTTAGGAAACTATGTGAAAGCCAACTAAACTAGAACGTTTACACCATTAAAAGTCCTAAAGTAGATTTGCAAGCCGATTAAACAAATTGTGAGAAGGACACCAACAACAGGAATAATAAACATGAGTAGCAACAAGGATTTTGGCACAAATTTAGAATTTTCCAGCCAAAGATAATGGTTTAGAAGACCACTTGGTAACTTTCTACTCCACTCTATTAAGAACAAAATTCCATAATCTAGCAGAATCACTGTCAAAAGTAAAGGGAATGCCTATAAATTTGAATTTATCTCCATGAGAAATCCATTTCTAGGGGTAAGCATTTAACTAGTATGGAGGAGGTAAACAGCTCTACCAATAGCCCAATTTTTTAGCTATTTGAATATTAGGACATAAAGCCAAGAAAAAAGTGTCCAAATATTCAAATACCATAACAAAATTCTGTTATGACTTGATGAGAATAAGAAAGGAATCATCAACAAAGTTTCCATTGATAAGTTACGTCTCATGATCTGAAAGAACAATTACCTGAAGATGTCCCTGAGCATCTTGATGGGAAATTAAATATCTTAGGGCATCAACAACAAGCACAAATAGTGCTGGCGTAAGAGGGAACCCCTATCCAATAGAGAAGAAGAGGAAAATGGTAGTATATTAGTGACCATTGATGGAAATATGGGAAGAATCATTAGAGAAAAGCATTCTAACAACTGTCTCAAAGAAATCACCAAAACCCAAGGATTTAACTATAGTCAAAATGAAGGGCCATTCATTTAATGTGATTGTAAGATTTCTCGAAATATATCTGAAGGAAAAGAGTATTTTGTAATGAAACCCGAACCCACTCCATGCCTTCCTATATAGTAATAAGGTTATACACGATTTATCGGCCTTTGAAAAAACTAGTTTGTTTAGGTTGAATAATCTTAGGCAGAATATCAGCAATGTAGAGAGCCAAAGCTTTAGCAAGAATTTTATAAGAAACATTCAACAAGGTGATCAGCCACCAATTATACATATGTCCAGGATTGCCTTATTTAGGAATGAAATTGATGTTTCCTTGATTAATGAAACTCCCAAGAGAGTGAGTTTGAAGGGATTAATTATACACCTGAAGCAGATCATGTCTAATAAAGGACCAAGTTTCTTTATAAAACTCTCAAGGGAAGCCATCCAGACCCAGAGAATTGTCATCTACAAGACATAACAAGGCTTCATAAAGTTACTCTAAAGTGAGATGGGAATCACAACGGACATGATATCTAGGTGTAATTTGAGTAGGAACAACATCAATAAGCACACTCAATTGAATCCTCCTGAGTTTGAATCACCAGATGGTAGTGCTTGAAGAAAAACATCAGTGATATTTGATAGCTCTGTAACCTGTTGGTGAGAATCATAAATAGATTTGATTTTTTGTTGAGCATGCTTTGCCCATAGGGATTTTAAAAATATTTTGGAGGCTTTATATCATACCCTAAGCCAATGTATTCATGGATGAATTTACGCACCATGGGCTAAATGAGATTTAATTAGTTTAAGACTATGATGAATATCAGCCGCATAGGTTTGAAGGTGAGAGTCAAAATGCTTGGCTTCGAGAAGTAGAGTGACTCTTATGAATTATTTTTGCAGAGTCAAGTCGGCTCATCTTCAAACCTAGGTAACATGTTTTCCAAATTGGTAGAGGAACTTGGTGTTGTGATGAATAGCCACCTCCCAACATGAAATATAGCTCGAAGAAAAGGGCAGACATGATGCCATTTTATAGATCTTGGCAATGAGTGGGATCACTTCAGGATGACTCAACAGAGAAACATTAAGAAATAATTGAGTAGTGGGCACCTTGGGAGGGCCCCCCTACCAAACAACCTTAAATATGATGGGATGGTGGTCTGACAAAAGCACCTCTATATAAATCTTGATAATGGAGGATCCTTGTGTGTTAAAATCAAAATAGGGAAGTTATGAAAGAAAATCATGGTTGAGGCATTTTAATATGCAATCATATACTTCTCAAAGATTGGTCCAAGTGAACCAAGCTTGGTCTTTAAATTCCTGTTGAAGTTTGAGAAACAGATCAGAAAGGCCCAAATTTGTTTTAAAGTAATACCAAGATGCACGTTTGTCAAGACACTAACGTATAGAAAGGGCTCCATGTTTATCATCTATGTGCTCCACCATATTAAAGTCACCACACAACAACCAATAAGTAATGAGTAAGGTGTCACCTAATCATTTATATAATAATGTTCTTTTGGGACCTTCATTAGAGGCATAAAAAATTAGAATACCAAAAGAAATATCATTAATACTCATAATCACCCACACATACCTATTACAGGGGTCTTGGCTCAAGGAAATAATTAATGTCAAAAAATTTAGTGTAATGGAAATGCTAGTATTCCATCAACATGCAAAGTATGGAAATGCGAAAAATCAGGGGCAATACATGTCAAAGTAGTTTGAAGAAAAATACTAGAAATCTTGATTTCCTGTAAACAAACAACATCTAAATTGATAATTAACTTGAAATCCATATGAACAGAGAATTTTCGTGAGGGATATGTTAGACCCAAAACATTCTATGAAAATTTAGACATCAAATTCCCCCTTCTCGTCAAGAATTTCATCCTCAGAGCCAAGAATAGAAAAGTTTTTGGCAAGAAGAAGATTGTCCAAATTGATATTGTCAACATGAATAGAGGTGTGTTTAGCCCCATTTACTCCTTGCGTGTCATGTGAAACCTCTCAAGGTGGATTACATGAATGGAACAAAGGAAGAAAGGTTGAAACAACATTCCCATCATTCTCTGTATTAGTTTGGACAACTTGGCTCTGCAAGGTCTTGGAAGGAATAGGAACCAAAGGACTAGGTTGTACCACTCTAGGATCATCCCTGGATAGTGGAGGGGAAGAATAAATTTGACAAAAGGTATCTCCCCTGAGTTCTTATTGGAACTTACCACCTTTTAACCATCATTCAGAAGGGTAAACCTAGAATTCGGTATTGTGGGTTGAGCATGTGCAGGATTGGAACGTGTTAGAAGAAAACAATCCTGAATGTGACGGTTTCGGGCCTGATAATGAAATCACATGTTAGGGAGGTTAAAGGAAACCACCTTTTGAGATATTCAAAGGGACCCAATTTGAATATTCAGATGGTTTTGTAGATATTTTTCTAGGTCCACTTCGACACACACTCACTTGTTAGGACAAACAAATAAAAAATGCTCCTATTCATGGTAAACCACCCTTCCAATGGGCTTGAAAATATCTATTCAAAAGGACTAGAGGAAAACTGGAAGACTAGGTAGCTCAATATAAATAGGGATTTTGATTGAGGCTTGGCTACTCAGAATAAATTCCTGAGTCCATGGGGATATAACAAGAAAGGTATTTCCTAAGTACTGACATGAAACCTTAAGAAGAAGGGATTGAATCTAAGAAGGATATCTAAACATAAACAAATAAAAACCCTTGGTGAGGTTAAAGACCCTAGAAATGAGGATACCATTAGAATCCCAGTGTTTTTTCATCCATTTATCGAGTAGGTTTCAAATGGGATACAACCACATAAATAGGCAATAAGATAATTGTTTTGATACCACTTGCCAACAATACTAGGCATTCATTCGAAAGTATGAACTCCGAAGAGGGTTCAAAGTCAATACCTTGTCACAAAATTTTAGGTCAAACTTCCTCACACGCTTGGGAGCCATTTCCACTAGTTGTAACAGTCATTTCAAAAGAAGGAGAGTTTTCCATTTATAGACGTGATACCACCATAAAGACATCGAAAAATCTGGAAGACACTATGATAGGACCAAGGGGAAACTGCAAGACAGGTTAAGGATGTACAATTTTCGTAACAAATCAAGGCAAGAAAAAGCATGAGAAACCTAGCAAAGTTGAGTGTACATCCATCTTCTTTTATATATTAAAGTCCCAAAAATTTTATCCTTTTAACCATCCAAATGCCTTCAAAACTCAAATATGATTACATAAAATTAAAGGGCTCGAGCATACCTTTCCAACGATATAAATTTTGTAAGATTTGGAGCTCAGAGTCAATATATATGGCCATTTGAAATTTTCCATGTCAAGGAACACATGAAGTTAACAAGTTGAAACCTTTTATTGGCCTTAGAAATTTCCTTTATCTATGTGTATACCACTTTAAATTTTTCCATGTGTTCACCTTTCATTAATTGTGGGGTTGGGCAGACCTGAAGGTTTTTGAAATATGACTTATTATGGAGACTTTACGTCTATGAGATCCCATCACCTAAAAGGTCACTACAATGGTGACACGTGTCCCCTACATGTCATCAATCTTGCACCACTTGTCATCCCTAGCTCTTCCATGTGTCCTTGTTGACCTACCTTGACCTAAGCCTAGACCTGAAAGATTATCAACCCCAGTTGATTTTGTGGGCTTTACATTCGTCAGATGCAACTTCCTTGAAGACTTCTAGAATTATTCCATGTATTAACCTTGGACCGTCAATCAGGTGCCATTTGTCATTGCCTCTACCTGCTAAGTGTCCTTTGAACTTCCTTGACTTAGACCAAGAGCCAAAACTATATCCCTTCTAATCAATTTCGTGGACTTCATGTCTTTTGGGTGTATCTTCCTTAGAGTGTGATAGAATACCACCACATGTCCACCTTGGACCGTCAATTTGGTGCCATTTTTTAGCCTTAAAATCCTCCATGTGTTTGTTGACTGCCTTTGACCAAAAATGGACCCGACTTCCTTTATCCATTCCTACTTATCTCGGGGACTTGATATCCTCCGGGGTCTATCACCTTGATATTTTTTCCTAATGGAAACGCATTTCCTCCTTGGAGCGTTGATTTTCTACCATGTGGCCCCTTTTGTTTGTGCCACCTATCATCTTTGACCGCCTTTAACTTATGGATTTTTCACAAACCCAAAAGTATATCCAACACAATTAATTCTATGGACTTGAGGTTCAGAAAATTCTTGGATTGTGAGGAGCACTGGAATTCTGTCACGTGGCTTGCTGCTTGAAGGTTGGATTTGAAATTGACAGGCAAAAGAACATCACATGGCCTTTAAATATAACCTAGAAATTATTTAAACCTTAGCCTCTCAATGGTTTTTAAATGCTAATGACTAGTGGTTTAGAGAGGTGGAATTTGATGGCCGTTTAAACTTCCAAGGCTTGTTTAAATGGCGAAGTACATTTTAAATGATAGGCTATCCAAATTTAACTAGAGGGGATAAATTTGGGATAACAGGTAGCTAGATATGTAATGGTGTGAGTCTTCATCTATAGGATGAGATAAACTTGTTTAATCTAAGGACAATGGAAGAAGCATACCAAACAACTTTGAAGCTAAAAGATAAGTTTTCTGGAAAAAATACACCATACTTTAGAGGTAGAGGAAGAGGAATGAGAGGAAGAGAAAAATAGTCAAAGAGAGAACAATAATAAAAAAAAACACATGAGGAAGAGGTAAGAAACTCAAAAAAAAAAGAATACATATAGAGGTGGTTATTCATACAAAGGTAGAGGTTGATTTGAGTTAGACCCCTAAAATAGCTAAGTATTTAAGGCGTAAAGCTTTGTGGCACACAAAGGTAGGGTGTGAAGGCACATGTGAAAGTATTTGTTGAAGAGGCATGAAAGATCATGCACGGGAAGTTGGATTTGGGAATTAGTGAGTTTTGGACAAAAAGAAACGATGCTCATAGGGAGAAAATAGAAAAGAGACCAAATACATATGTGGATAAGCTATGGAGACTTGCATCTCAAGGAAAGGATATTCTAGGGTATCAATATGGTTATCATGAGTGGTTAAGGAGTCAAGGTTATTATGGGTGAGATGGTACATGCATGCTAAAGAAAATCAATTGAGGGAAACACATGATGACATCTGGCATATTCCTGGGTAGTGGTACAATAATTATGGAGGATTCCTTTAGGTGTTCCCATGTAATGATGAGTGGTTAAGAGAAGATTCCTTCTATTTCCTCGTATGGATGATTTTTAGGAGAGTTTGGAGGGAGATGAGTGAGAAAATGGGTAGAGGTATGCACACATGAGAGTAAGAGATGTTATGGAGATATGTAATATGTAATGATGAGCTCTGTGATGTATGAAAGATCTGCTACTGTCAACATTCCCAAGGATGAAACTCTTTTTGATGTAATCTAGGCTACTATATTTTGAATAATGAAGTGATTTTGAAATACTTATGTAATAGATCTTGAAATTTATATTTTCCTTTGTATGTGCATGGGTGTGTTACTAGTTTCCTTGATGATAATCGTGATTTATCTCTACTTTCATTATAATATGATCATGTTATCTTATGTTCTGGTGAACTAGATTAGGAGTTAGTGCTTACACTTGGATATCAAGAATGGGTGCTCTTATTTTCTGGTTGTATAACATCCTTGTGTTAAGAGAGAAAATTATCACAAAGGTCACTTAAAGGAGGGGATTGGCACCTACACACACCTTAGGTGATCTTCCATACTAGTATCAATTATGTGCCGACGCATTTAGAGTTGGTGGTTAAAGCAATAAATAATTAGAGACTAAATTTTGGTTTTGTTGCTAGGACCTCTTTCCGAAGTTTTTGTGAGAATGGTACATGATGAAAGAATTCTTGACCTTGGAAAATGTTGAAGCATAGTTTAAAATTACAGAGGATGAGTTTTCTAAGATATTTAATATTGGATCGGAGTTTGATGCATATAAATGGGTAGAAGAACACCTATATCATGACCTATATGAGAACATATTTTGTTTCTTTTCAATGGAGTTGTATGAATGGATCTCAACATATACATCTAGATCAAGTTGGTACTATAGACCCCGTGTTTGGACCCAAGATGATTATCATAAGCTACATGATGTTGGTTTGACCTGGACCCATGTTGTTGATCACTGGTGGCAAAGAGTGTTGAATAGTTATACCCTAGAATATGTTGTTTATACGTATTCTTGTCTAGAGATTGCTGATTTTGAGTTATCAAGGGATCATAGAGGATCATTTTTTCATGATATCCCCTTATCTATCAAGATACTGGTGATTAATTTGATTTCGAGAGATTTTCCTATGGCTGGAAAAACTCCTATTAGGCGTAGGGTGCAGAAGCTAGTGTGGTGAAAGATGGCAGATCATACAGTGGAGAAGGAGAGATAAGAGAGGCGAATCAAGTATGATGAAGCAAGAGAGAGGGAGTTAGTGAGATGATGTGAGGATTCTAGAGTGATGGATATATGAAGACATACATTGCAGGAAGGATTTGAGGTTTTCCCCGATGGCATGAGATCCAAGCAGTTTGTGCTACCCCATATTGGAAAGCATGATAGAGTTACCCCCTTGGCTTATGGTGAAAGTTAATCACGTGAAGAAAAGAGTATCGTAGGCACACATCTTGGTCCACCTTGTGATCAGACCCTAGCACTTAGCCTTCTAGTCCCTGAGGAAAAAATTTATCATTCAATTATTAGAGGTATTGACATCACTGGTCAATCAACACCTAGGAGGTATAAATTTTCATTCCTATCTATGGCCGCACAGTATTTTCCTATGTTTAGAGGTATTTTATCTAGAAAAACATTTGGGAAAGGTCAATGGTCACATAGTTTGGGCATCATGTCAAGATTTGGCATGGGAAACACTTCTTGAAGTGGTTTAGTATCACAAACCATTGGCATGCAATTTAGCGTGATGGTGGGGACGCAAGGCACCAACACTTCAGGCCCTTTTCCTACTGTGGGAGGAGGATCTAGTAGATCCAAAGGAATGAGAGCTGGTGGATCAAGTGGAATGGGTGGTAGAGGCTATCAAGGCCCCAAATATGAAGGGGAAGTACCTCAACCACCTCAATAGGTGATTTACAAGATGTCCCTAAACTTTCCTTATTACAAGGGTGTGTAGGATGATGCAGAACATGTGCATAAGTGTGAGATACTATGGCGTACAACAGTAATCATTGCCTTAGAAAGGAAATCAAGTCAGTTTGAAACCACATTACAAGGGTGCACACATATCTAGTACCCTAAATATGACCCACACTAGACAATGATGGATTATAATGCACTATGTGATGTATTATTGGTAGAGTTCCACATTCCTGAGTTTGAGTAGAAAAGCATCAGTACATTGAAAGAAACTAAGCAAGAGATGGTAGAGAGTGTACAAGAGTATGATACATGCTTTAAGACTCTCTTATCAAAATTATCTTATTATATTAATCCTTATAAACATGCTCATTGGTTCATTGGCGGGTTAATCACACCTTTCAGGAGAGAAATTTCACATAAGACCTTCATAGACCTGCACAAGGACTTGGAATATGCCTTACATGCTGAGGCTGTAGGAAGCATGGAGACAATAGTCAGTCATTTTCTTGAAGACCATATCACTTCCATGGAAAAAAAACTAGAGAAACTATCTGTGAACTCAACACATGAGAATCATGGTGGACTATGGTGCACAGACTTTGAAATAGAGGGTCATACGAAGGATAGTTTTCCATGAAGATCACTATGTGCCATAATGGTGGGATATGAAATTTTCCATGGAGACCATGATGTAAGTAGGTGACCTCTACTACAGTGTGTGATCTATAAGAATGTGTATTGCTACTACAGAATTTTCACTTCCACTAGTCATGACACTAAGGGCTGTAGATTGATTGATCAAATACATGATGCCATTGATACCGGTGTGCACAAGACTAGTATTACAAGAAGTTATAAGGAATATGGTCACCATTATGAATGGTACATATATGGATTTAGAGGTAATGGTAACCACAGAGGTGGAAGAAGTGAGTTCCCTCGTGGAACTTGTTAAAACTTTGGGTCTATAGAACACTATAAGCATGAATGTCCTGATCTGTTATAGTGCTCTTGGTGTGGAAAGAAGCAAAAGTATGATGAGTGCCCAGAATAATTTAAGCACATGAGCCAACAAAAATTTAAGGATAAAGGTAATGGGATGGTAAGTGTGAAGATGTATGACTCATAGTAGATGCTAATGGTGGCACGTGAATCAAAGTTGGAACTTGTCATGGTAACAATGCGAGCTGAGGTTGCGCATATGAGGGAGACACCAAATTAGAGGCCACTGGTTACTAGAGAAGAGGTGGTACATGGGAAGTACCTATACCCTGCTAATCAGAAAGAGTTCTATGAGGGGACCATGGATGTGATTTGAATCCTATAAGGATAGATCTAGTGCCTAAAGGAGAAATGGAAGAAGTTAGAGAAAAAGAAGAGCATTTAGGATCCAAAGAAGGATCTAGATGAAGTCAAAGAGGTATGAAAAATGTTGAGGCAAGATAATATTATCCCTCTGCTAGGAGAATGGTTATGGGAGAAAGTAACGCATGTTAGAGGAGAGTGTGAGTGACAGGTATTGCATGCTAACCTCCCCCCTCACACCATATACTATGATAAGGAGATTACCTTGAATGTAATAGTCGATTGATGGCTCCTGAGAAATATTCTGATGTAAACGGGTGTGGAGGTTAATTTTCTCACCCTAGACGTGTGGAATCAAATGGGAAGGCCCCCATTACAACCATCCTCTAATGTGTTGTATATAGCTAACAGGACAAAGAGGATTCCCATTGGAGTCTTGAAGGACATTACTATCACTATTCAAGGGAAAAATTCACTGGGGAATTCAAAGTCTTGGCACTTACTGAGGCAGACAACTTTCCAATGTTACTTGGGTTGGTTCTATAAGAACAATTCTGACCTATGGTTCAATAAGTGATACATAAGTTTTGAGAACAAAGAGGAACGTGTTATCATCCCTTTGACAGATGGAAATTAAACACCGTATACTAAGCCCTTAGGAGAAGAAGTCCTCAATAGAATCTATGTGAACACTATCAGATACCTTGAGGTGGTACACCCAACATAAGGAGTTATTTAGTGGGAAGATGCTCAATCTATGAGTGATACCACTAGTGTAGCATGTGACAATTGGGTGAAAGGGACATATGAGTTAATTGGACTGAAATTGAGAGGCTCTATTACAAGGGCAATGAAGGAACACCCACGTAGGAACCTAAGAGGAAAGTAGTTGCTAAGCTACACTAGGGAAGGAAAGCCTAACATTTTCTTGTGATCCATGGAAGCCCAGTGGAGATGCAAGATCGAAAGAAGGAGCATGATTGTATACACTTTACACTGGACTGAAACATGATGGTGGGTGGTGCAGCAGGACAATCTTCTAGAATGACATGAGGTGAGGATTGCATTCTCTATTAGATTCTTCTAGAGCAACGTAACCACTAAAATTTGTGGCTATGTTGGAAGGGCATCCACCTTAGAGCATGTTTAGAAATGTGATGAGATGTGGATGGGAGGAAATAAAATATTTACCCTCTTCCCTCTAAGTGCAAAATTTTTATTCCACACTATAGGGCTATGTGCGCACATGGTACATTCATTTGGAATTACATCGTTAGACAAGGAACTAGCAGTAGTTAGAAAATGACTTGATACAAACCTTTGCGTATAAAAGTATTAAGCCATTAGTGAATGAGGCATTACATGTTGTATAACACCTAACTATGGGAGACAATGCCATGGCTGAGGATAAAATTTTGGGATTGTTGGGAGAACCTGATTTGGAGGCACCTTTTGAAGTGGAGGAGCCAGAGGAAGTACAACTTGAGTGTGCCTACATGGAGAAAGAGAAGGGAAAGTTAACCTATGTGATAAATCGCAAGGAAGTGGAGAACTTAGATGTTAACTATACTATGGGTATGCACGATGTGATGGATAGTGCTGATGAGAAAGCACGCACCTACCATGAACCTATCAAAATGAAGAAAGTTAACATTGGCTCAGATTTGGAACCTAAGGAGGCTACTATCAAGGATCATTGGTCAGAAAAGGAGGTTTCAAAGATCATTGATCTGTTACGTGAGTTTCAGGATTTATTTCCACATGGGTACCATGAGATTAAGGGAGTTCACCATTCTTTATGGGAGATGTAGATAAAAATAAAGGAGGGAGCGCACCCGATCCCAAAGAGAACTTACCGAATGAATCCAAATCTACACATCTGGGTTAAGGAAGAGATAGAAAAAATGATCCAATCAGGCATCATTGAAGCTATTGAGGAGTTGAAATGGAAAATCCCAATGGTCATTAGTATTAAGAAGGATGAGAGGATAATGATTTATGTTGATTATAAATATTTGAATGCATTATGTGTCATTGACCCCTTTCCAACCCCTTTCACTGAGGAGATCCTAGAAGGAGTAGTTGGGTGTGAGATCTATTCATTCATGGATGGCTTCTCAGGATATCATCATGTTAGAATTACGAAGGAGGACCATGAAAAGGAAAGTTTCTCCACTGAATGTGGAATTTTTTCCTACACAGTCATGCCTTTTGAGCTGAAGAATGTGCCTATTGTGTTTTTATACATTGTGGTCTAGGAATTTCAGGACTTCATCCATTAATTTCTTCAAGAATACCTTGATGACTAGACAATGTATGGACTAGTGAAAGACCATTACAACAATCTGCGATTGATGTTCGAGAGATAATGGTAGCTGTACATATCTCTTAACCTAAAAAAATGTGTCTTTGCTACTCCATTTAGAGCCCTATTAGGGCATATTATATGTAAGGAATTCTTACTAGTGGATCCTACCAAATTTGGGGGAACCTATCAGCCAGAGTGTGGTGCACAGATTCCTTAAGCATATGAGGTACTACTGAAAGTTTTTTAGGGGATATTCCAAAATTTTCACACCATTAGAGGGATTGTTGAAGAATGGATGTAAATTTCATTAGGGAGAGGTGAAAGAGACAAAATTTGATACATTATAGAATATGTTTATCATTGTGCCCATATTACACTTCCCTTCCTAGGATAAGCCTTTCCATGTATATGTTGATGCCTCAAGGATGGCGATTGGATAAGTGTTAGCACAACCTGGTGAGGGGACTGTTGACCACCCTCTTTCTTTTGCAAGTAGGAAGTTGACACCAACAGAAAAGAACTATACTACTACCGAGCATGAGGAATTTTCGATGATCTACGTGCTGCATAAATTTAGGAAGTATACGCTGGCAACACCCTTTATATTCTACACAAACCACATGACATTGAAGTACTTGGTAAACAAGACCATTTTACAAGGGTGCATATGTAAATGGGTCCTATTATTTCAAGAATTTGAGTTTACAGTTGTTGTAAAACTAGGTAAGAGTAACATGGTACTAGACCATTTATCAAGGATTGACTCAGTGGAGGATGCACAAAACATTGAAGATACAATTCCAGATGCACAACTATTTAGGATGTGGCACGCAACCTCTGAATTAGAAGATATTGCCATGTTTATCAAAATGGGTATGGTACCATAGGAAATGAAAAATTTCAATAGAAAATATTTAGCTATATGTGCCACACCATACATGTTAATTGGTGGAGACTTATACAAGCTAGGCAATGATGTTGTAATGTTGGTGTGTGTTAGAACATGAGGGTGTTGTAATCATGGAAGAAGCACATAATGGAATTGTGGTAGGACACTATGTAGGGAATTCCACCGTATGGAATATTTTACTAGTATGAATTTGGTGGGAAAGCATCTACCAAGATTGTATCATATTTTGCAAGGCCTGTGATAATTTCCAGCACTTTGGCAAGCCAGAAAGAAGAGATGAAATTCCCTTGAGGTTGATAGCTAGTGCATAAACATTTAAGAAGTGGGCAATTGGTTTTGTAGGACCTATTTCACCTACCACACTATATCATCACTTGTACTGATTACTTGAAAAGATGAGCAGAGGCACGTCTACGAAGGATTGTACATCAACAACAATAATAAGGTTCCTATGGGAAAACATAATCAACAGGCATGGTTGTCCTTAAAGCTTGACTAGTGACACAGGTACACATTTTTAAAATGAGATGGTAAAGATTTTGTTGTCAAATTTCATGGTGGCCCATCAGAAGACTACCCATTATCATTCTCAAGCTAATGGAACTGCTGAGGCATATAACAAAATACTCAGTCACACACTAACCAAAGTTTGTGATGTTAGGAGATAATATTGGGATGAAAATTTCTAAGTCGTACTATGGGTGCATAAGAAAACCTACAAGAGATTAAATAAGGCCACACCATTTCAATTAATGTTTGGTGTGGAAGTTTTTTTACCAGTAGAATTCATGCTGCCCTCTTTGTGTATTGTGCATGTATGAGGATTATCCAACAAAAAAACACTATAAGAGTGCATGGAAAACTTAATGCAGTTGGATGAAAGGTGATCACTTGCTAGGTGGAGTCAGAATACTTAGAAGGTGCGACAAAAAGTATGAAAATATTGTCATATTAAAAATAAACAATTCAAGGTTTGGCAGATGGTGTTGCTTCATTACTCTAAATTTTTGCACCATCTTAGGAAACTAAAATTCCATTAGTTAGGACCATACATCATCTCATACATCCTTGATTCAAGCACATGCCAATTATAAGAGCTAGATGGGATGAGGTTATCAAGTTACTCCAATGGGTGTAGGATGAAGCCCTACTATAAATAAGGCTTCCATATGATTGAAAATAAGGCAGTATTTCCAATTAGATTAGATTTCCTTTAATGCTCTTCCATTTTTGGTTGTTTCCTTTGTCGTTGTTTTGGTTTTGTGTTGTGTGTTGGTGTGACGGTAGCTAATTACATTGTAAGAGGTTCTATGCATATAGGAAAACACATACATTTTTGTATGGGGTGAAGTAGAAGATATGTTGAAAAATTCCTTCGAAGCTAGAGAATGGGAAAATATTAATGTAAAGGTAGAATAATGAGCAACATGATGGCTTAGGTGTAGGAATTCATGCGGTTATAAAGGTTTGGTGATAGAAGTTTAAATACCACGAAGAAGGGAAATATCACACGGTATAACATAAGGTAGGAAGCACCATGGAGAACTACTCAGTGGATGATGTAGAGATTATATACTTCAGCATGGTGACGCGTGCAAAGGAGGTCTATGGCTGTAAAGTAGTATTGGAGTGCCATAAGATTATAGTTACAACGTGGAAGGATAAGTTGCAAAAGTTGATTTAAGTGAAATAAAGTAATTTTTAAAAAATAAATGTTAAGACATGTGGTTGTGAGATTTGGGGCCCTGATCTTCAGCACAGTAGTTGGGTTCATGTTGATAGAGTAATCGTCTCCATGCTATCCAGGACTCTTTGGGAAAAATGATCTGTTCCACATGCAATCATCTTGGTTGAGTTTGGCACGCACCCTCTCTAAATCTCAACTATGTTCCATCTTGTGATGCTACTCCATAGACTAAGATGTATGGCAGATACACCAATTGGGAAAAATAGATACCCCTTCAAGGCTCTCCAATAATCCATGAGGCTACGGGAGTTGGGGATCCAAACCACTTGGTATGCACATTGTACAACTTTCTTCCAAAGCATTAGATTTGATATTGATTTCCTTCCTCCTCTCACATTCTCTATTAATCCTCCCCACATGCGTAAAAGGTAAATTCATAGAGGAATTAGAGAGGAGATCTAGAAATCTTACATAAAATCAACATGGATTGAACCATTAGAACCATTGCCAAAAAAAATGCACCACTATTTGGAGCATTATCTCCAAATTGATGAGGGGTGTGTCATTCCCCCCAAATACATTAGGTTCCCACTTGGTTTGAGATTCCCCTTGGGTCAAGTATGAGTTTTATCTCATCAACTTCACATGGAGACAGAGCACTACATTCCTAGAGACCAACGCAATTGCACACTTTACAAAAATGAACCTAAATAAGAGGTGCACTTTATATTTCATTGTCCTATGTACTATTAAATCTATGGCAGGTACTATTGTCTCTTTCGAGAAACTCAAAGCTCATTACGTGCTCTTATTCATTATGATGAGTAGAGGTGTGTAGCTTTATTTATCAGGGAGATGACCCAACATAGGTATGGGCTCCTCAAACATCATCATGGAAGCCTTGGGTACCAGAATATTGGTACATTCCTTTAGCCTTCTACACAACACTGGAGGCATAAATGGGCACATGACTTCACACATCAGTCATGATCTATTAGGTGCAGAACCTCTTAAGCATGGCACTTGTTGCATCGTATGTCTTTCCTGTTGCTTCTTGTATTTTTTTTCTTTCTTTCTTCCTTCCTACATCATCTTGTTCTCTTTGCACCTCTTGTAGTCCCTTTAACTTTTTTGTTTACTTCTAGACAATAATTTTTAAATTAAATTAAATTAAATTAAGGAATAAAAAAAGTATAAATAAGAGGTAACAATAGTCATTTCAACTATTTTTCCTAAGATAATTTCTTTTGTGATCCCAAGCTCGAAGTGTGATGAGGGTTTTATAAATAAGAGTGATGTGAAGTAATATCGCAAACTAGTCAAATTGTGCAGGCTGTAGTGTAATATTGTGATGTAGCAAGGATGAAAGAAGACAACAAAATATGAAGTAGGTTCTGTGAGAGATAACCGGGAAATTTTTCAAGTTCGGGAAGACAAAGGAAAGGATTAGAGAACTTAGGTCATGAAGGAAAGAATAAAGAGGACGATAGCACCCAAGAAGGCTTGAACAAAGAAACCAGTGGTGGAGAAGGAGGACCTCGTGGGGTAAGTGCAGGAAGTTGATGGACAAATATAGGGTCATCCGTGGACATCATATTGCAAATAACAACATAATATCAACTTGTAGGGATTATTAGCAATACATACACTCAAAATTTGACAAAATTATATTAATATGAATCGTAGCATCCAGAATCTAGTTTTTAAAATACTAATTTTTGTAAAAAATGGACAAGATTACCTGTATTAAACACTCAAAATTCAATGACTTGGTATTTTTTTAAAAAACGCCGATAAGATTATAGTTTGTTTGCCCACAATTTGGATGACCAAAAATTGATATATATATTTTTCCTTTAGTGAGAAGTTATATGCCACTATCTATCTTGGGATGGATTTTATTTGTTATTTTTTTGAGTAATATTTTATTTTTTATGATTTTTTTCGTGAAAGTGGTATGAAAACAGAAAGAAAACAGAGCACTTTCCGTTTGCCCGCCATAACTTCATAAAAAAATATTGAAATCAAATAATTTTTTTTTGAACATGTATATAATTTCACCACAGTTGGGATGGTATAATTTTTATCACATTTTGATGAGTGAAACAAATTTTGCAGTCTTAAACGTAGACATAAACATTCACAGGAAAAAGTGTCTTAAAGACCTACTATTAGTAAAAAATTATAAAATGATATTTATCCTCTTCTATTCACTTTCTACAAAGCTAATAGTCTCCCCTACGTAATGGTACCATTTTTATGACATAGTTTTTACTTTTCGGCATGGTTCAAGTCCACGGAAGACTAAATTTGATGTTTTGCTGTTTTTAATGTAAATTTCAGGATTTGATGTCCACTTAATTGTCCCCCAACTTGGTGCACTTACCCCGACATGGAAATCTACTAAAAAATGTAATACCCTCTAGGGGTTATCAAAGTAGAAAAGTGGAGTTCAAAGTTATACAAATGTAAGATCAATGAGTATAACCACATGAAAATTAATGATGAAAAGATGATACAGGTAGACCTAGCATCATAAATCAAACTATAGATGAGATAGGAAACCCTAAGGTTGACAACTCCATGCAACATAAGCTGTAAAATACTAGACTTTTGCAGCTATAGGAGAAGTTGTTATTTTCCAAACCTGCCCTATTGTTTAGGGGGTTGATGTCACGAGTGCACTTGTTCTACTCCACAGGAAGAAGAAAGAGGATCATAGGCCATTTGATTCAGATGGTTATAGTCTTGCGCAATACTAGAGAGGATATGACACTTTATTTGTGTGCCACTGCAAAGATTGAAGAGCTAGTAAATAAAATGAACTATGAGAAGGGAGGTAGGGCATAGGTGATTACGGATCTCCTATACCCAACATTGAGAGTCACCTCCTAACTCATTAGCTATAAATTGGGCACATTAGAGAGGTGGACGAACATTAATAAGAGATTCTTATATAGAGCCTATAGAGTGTCCAAGAGGGCACACTATAACTTTGCCCAGTTTATTGCAGATGACATTGTTGAAGAAGTGTGAGTGTAGAATGTGGTAGGGAAAAAGATCACATGGGGCTCCACCCTGCTATTGATCATGTTCTAGGAGATTAGTTTCCCATAAGGACCATATGGGAGATTTTGGGTTCATCTACCCATGTACGCATCCCTTGCAGTCAAATTTACGAAGTTCACCTACTATATGAACATCTCGAGCGCTTACAAGGATATGATAAACACACGGTTTGAGTGATTGTGTGAATCTTTTGGGAACGAGTGGTGCATTCCACATGAGTTACCACAAGTTTTTGGGGACTTGGTAAAATTTTTCATTACACAACATTTTTTTCTAGAAAATTCTATGATGACCAAGGGAGAGATGGGGCCATGGTGCAAGCTCCCCTTTGCAGTTAGTACTAAATATATGAAGTGCATCATCAAACAGATGAAGGAAGTATAAAACATAGTTTTATATGAAAACAAGGTGGATGTTGGAGTCCACAAATTGTGTGTGATGTAAAAATATGACACTTAACCTACTTACATCAAATTTTTGGATCCAATGTAAACTTACACCCTCAAATTAGTGTTACCATCAAGGGGTATGTCCATTAGGTATTCATGTAGCTGTGCCCAAAAAAAGGGGGGGATTGAGGTGGAGGTTATATAATCTCCCTTTCTAAAGCCATGGGAGACGTCAATCCCACAAATGAAAGCAATGTAGGAAGAAGAGGAAGAAGAAGAACATCGTGATGAGGGGAAGTTGGATACTTATAGGAAAAGGAAGTACTACACATGCTAGAATGGTAACAAGGGTGCCAACACTTTGTTATAGGGTGGCATCAAGGCCTCATTGTTAGGGCACGAGGAAGAGAAGGAAGGGAATGAAGAGAAGGAAGAGGAGGATCTTGATGAAAAGAAGCGAAAATAACACGATGTATCGATCCCCATAACAAGCTTGGAGGAAGGAAAAGAAGAAGACCCCACTACCTTCAAAGAATAATTATAAGTAGAGTTGGAGGTGTAGGAAGCTGAGGTGGAGGCCACAAATGTGGGTGACGAATGAGAAGAAAAGGAAAATTCTGTAGGGGATAAGAATATTCCAACATGTGAGTCCTTCCCAATTTAGACTACCATCCCAAAGGGAGATAAGGGGGAATACTTTACTATAAAGGAGTACAAAGGATTCACCACTAGGCCAAAGAAGCAGAGGATAAAACACAAAGATATAAGGAAGAAGTGGATACCCATGTCCCCACATATGGACTTCATCGATAACCCCACAAAGGTTTTGCGTGTAAGATTCTAGGCCACCCTTCCACTAGAAAATTTATATGGATGGGATTTGATGGACCAAGATAGGGGTGTTCCAAGAACTAGGAAGTTGCTCAGCTAGAACATACACTATCACTCCGAAGAGCCTGGTTTCAAGGTCAATGGTCATGTGATTGAGAAAATACATTTGAATAAAAAATGAGGAGATACATACATGGTGGTGGATCCTAACCATATGAAAGACAAGAAACCATGTAATGCATTATGATAGATTTATTCAGAGGTAATCTAGTTCTATTTGAATGTAGGGGCCACTGTTTGGAAAATGATTTTGGAGAAGAAAAAAAGGAAAAGTAAATAGATAGATTGTGCCAGGTGTTAAGAGGATAACATGTGTGAATAAAGGATGCATATGACCAAGATGGCACCCTGGTAAAGAGAATTTTGGGACAATGTCCAACATTGGTAAGCCAGGCCAGGACCGACTACAAGGATGAAATGGAGTACCTCAAGGACCTTATGGGGATGTTACTCATTAACATCAAGGATGGTGTGGGGCCCATAACTATAGAGCTCGTGAAGGGTAAAGAGGAGAACAAGGTATCTGTTGAAGCCCAAATCAATGAGTTGGAGGAATTTCTCACCTAACTCAAGGAAGCAAATATACTAGTAGATAAGGGCTTCAACAACTGTAGAAAATGTGAGCCAATTATTGATGCGCAGGTGAAAAAGGAGGAGGTATTTGTTAATGTTTTGTAGGAGACCATCCCCACTAACAAGGCCGAGCACACATAACCGGTTGTTAAAACCACGACCCAGAAGGATAAAGTGAAAACAAAGCGTGAAAAACTAGACTTCATGATCAATGAACTTCAAGACTCCATCACTGAGTGGATGGATGAGTTCGAAGGTTTTTGCATAGAGTTGGGGGTGGTTGTCAATGTGTTGAAGGGAAAGTTGGAAAAAAACACTCTAGACTATGTTCCCAACATCTTAGGAGAAGCGCCAAGGAAGACATTATAAAAATTGAAGGCCTAGGAGAAATTAAAGGATGAGATAGACACAGAGTTCCCTGAACTCTTCTAATTGGTAGCATAGCGTTTCTCCCCAATTTTTCAATTATTAATCTCAGATTCTTCCAAAACCACTATTCTTTATTCTTTGGAGCAACATTCTTGCCTTATCAGTAATTGGTCGTTAGGACTTTATTCAGGAAGCACAAGGGATTTTCAAGGCGACAACCATTTTAGTGTGGGGTGATGTTGGACCCCTAAAATAACTAACTAAATAAGGCACAAATCCTTGTAGCATGTGGAGGCATGGTGTGAAGGCACGTGTGAAAGTATTTCTTCAAGAGGTGCAAAGGCTCATGCCTAGGAAGTTGGATTAAGGACTTAGTGAGTTTTCAACACTGAGAAAAGACATGCGTAGGGAGTAAATGGAAAAGTGACCAGATACATATGTGGATAAGGTATGGAGACTTGCAACTCAAGGAAAAGATATTCCAGGGTATGAATACAGTTATCATGAGTGGATAACGAGTCAAGTTTGTTATGGGTGAGCTTGCACATGCATGTTGAAGACACTTCATTGAGGGAAATGCATGATGACATCGGGTTTATTACTAGGTAGTGGTAGGAAAATTATGAAGGATTCCTATAGGTGTTCCCATGGAATGATCAGCGATTAAGAGAATATTCCTTCTAGTTCCTCATATTAATTATTTTTAGGAGAGTTTGGAGTTAGATGAGAGATAAAATGGGTAGAGGTATGCAAACATGATATCAAGATATGTTATGGAGATATGTAATATGTAATGAAGAGCTCTGTAATGTATGAAAGCTATGCTACCATGAACATTCCTAGATATGGAACTCTTTTTGATGTAATCTTGGCTATTGTATTTTGACTAATGAATATAATGAAGTGATTCTGAAATACTTATGTAATGGATCTTTAACTATACATTTTCCTTTATAAGTTCATGGGTGTGTTACTATTTTCCTTGATGATAATCATGATTTAGCTCTACTTCCATTATAATATGATCATGTTATCTTATCTTCTGGTGCACTAGATGAGGATTTAGTACTTACATGTGGCTATCAAAAATGGGTTCACTTATTTTCTGGTTGTAGAACATCCTCATGTTAGGAGATAAAATTCTCACAAAGCTCACATAAAGGAGGGTCTCGGTGCCTATGCACACCTTGGGTGAGCTTCCAGACTAATCTAGATGATGTGCTAGCATGTTTGGGGTTGATTGTAAAAGAAATAGGTAACTAGTGACTACAATGTAGAAGAGGAATACTTGAGTTCATAGGAAGATGTTTTAAATACAATAAGTTTGATGGTCATAGGTCATTTTAATGTACAGAGTATCCATAAGAAAACAACTATAGGGTGAATGAAGATAGAAATTAGATTGCACATGTTGATGAGGAAGAAAGTGTGGCATCACCATTACTAGTGGAAGAATCAGAAACATGTGAAGCATTGATGATGAGGAGAGTACTGATGAGTGAAAAGAAGAAGAAGGAAGAACTAGCTCAAAGAAGGACATTATTTAGAACCATATGCAAAGCAAGTGGTAAATGTTGCAAACTCATAATTAATAGTGGTAGCGTAGATAAATTAGTCTCTTTTGAGATGGTTGAGAATTTGAATTTTAAAAGACTGAGACATCCTAACCCATAAAAGTTTTATTGGCTTTAGAGAGATAATCAGGTGTTAGTCAACAGTGTATAGTCAATTTTCAAATTATTAGACATCATGATCAGGTTCTATGTGATGCATTGCTTATGGACGCATGCCATCTTTTTCTAGGTAGGGCATGTCAATTTGATAGGAAAGCCATTCATGATGGTTGGGAAAATACTTACACTTTTGTGAAAAATAGAGTTAGGCACACCTTAAATCCACTAAAGGATAGGAAATCATGACATGCAGATTATCCTATAGTGATGTTAATGGGATTGAAAACATTCTTTCAGAAAAGAGAGGAGGATGACGTGAAAGAAAAAATAGTTGGTATAGTTAAGAGAATGTGGAAATGGTTAAATGGAGAGTAACATGCAAAGGAGAATGAGTAAAAAAGGTGAAGAAGATGGATCTACATACCATACTAAGAACATGGAAAAATATGATTTTTTAGAGGAAAACAAGGAAATACATAACTCAGACCATGAGGAAGACAAGAAGCAATCTTACATTGAAAGGACTAAAAAAAGTCAAGAAAAGTGTGAAAAAACAACTTAAGAAAACAATATAGTGGAAGAACAAGGAGAGAGCAAGCATGATAAAGACATGGAGGTCAAGAATGAAGAATAAAATTATATTTTTGAATCTAATATTTCTTTGGATTCTATGTATATAGGTTTCGTACTTGAAACAATAAAGGAATAATAAAATTTGGATGAATATTTCCAGCACAAACTACAATTTTTCAGTTTTAAAGATGAGATGAGACATGAAGAGAAAAAATAAGATGCAAAATTCAGTGCGAAAGTCAAAGATCATAAAGAAACATCACATATGAAGATGTATCAGGAGTATAATCTTATCCAAGAGGTGAAGGAAATCATATACAACCCTAAAACCATCATTTTTCTCAATAGTATGGTCACTCCAAAGGATAAAGAGCTTGAGAGGATAATGGTATAATTAAGAGAGATGAAAATAACATGGAACTAATGGAGGATCACTTTCAAAATCCCATGTGCAATTGGAAGCAAAGAAAGAACAATAAAATCAGCTTGCAAGCAAGACATCATGGGAAGACTACACATCAAAAATTCAAATTATGGAGTTTCCCTCCATTTTTCATATTTGGAAATTTGAAACTTGTTGGAACCAATTTTGAATTGGTTATATAATGAAAGTAGTATTTAGGGTCTTAATAGGTTCTTTAGGGATTTTTGGGGTCAGAATTGTTAATGTTTTAATCTACCTTGAGAGAAGGATCTCGAAAGTAATCAGACAAATTTTTTGAAAAAAATCCTTTGTATAGAAGTGTTTTGCAATGTGAATCGAAAATTCTCCAAGTCTTGAAGTCCAAAAAATTTGGATTTCAGATTTTAGAGATTTTTCTCTTTTGGAGTTTAATGGTGTGAGTTTGAAATTATGTTTTCAAAGTTTTGAATTCCGAAAACCCGAAAGTCTAAAATTTTAGACTTTCAGGCTTTCGGGGTTCAGAGTTTTTTGCTTAACGATTGACCATTTTTAATTCGAAGTTTTGAAGTCTGAAACCCCAAAAGTCCAAAATTTCACACTTTCAAGGTTCAGAACTTTTGGTTGTACTTTCGGTAAAATCTCTTTCGGATTTCTGAATTCTGAAAGTTTGAAAGTCTGAAATTTCGGGCTTTTAGGATTTCAGGTTTTGAAACTCTCTGGGTCATTTTTTATTTTTCACTTTCAGACTTCTGAAGTCCGAAAGTCTGAAATTTTGGACTTTTAGGCTTTTGGGTGTCGGAACTTTCCATTTCCATTTCACATTTTTCATCTCCAAATATCCAAAGTCTGAAACCCGGAAATTCCAAAATTTCAAAATTTTGAGCTTTCGGGTTTCATATTTTTTGGAGTCTTTCATGTGATTAATTTTTTACCTACCTTCGTAGGGATCAAAAATTTTCCATTAATATCAGGTTTCCTATTTAAACTTGCATTTTCAATTGTCATTTTCACTTGATACTTTTCTCTGACATTCCATTTTCTTATACTTTTGGTTTCATTTTTGAGGTATTTTTAACTTGGTTATTTTAATTTTGGTTTAAGATATTTTATTTTGTTTCCTCCTTATTTTTCTCTGTTTGGTTCCTCATTTATATAACTTTTGAAAAGACAAACTCATTGCCCACCATGCTCTACATTTTGAGTTTCCACAGGCATTTAGAGTTTTCAAAGGATCCTCTAGATTTTTCCAATTCTCCCTCTCAGAACATCACATTTTTTTAGGATTTGGAGATTAGCATTGTTTGGTAAACCTTCTTCTCAGATTTCATAGATTTGGCAGTTCATCACTATTTTGGGACCTGTCATTTTAGAGTATTACACTTTGGAATTTTTTCTTTCATAACTTTAGAAATTTCGTTTTCAGGATTTTGGAGGTCAGGTTTTCAGAATTTCATACTTCTCCATTTCAGAGGTTTCCACTTTAGAGTTTTGGAGGTTTCGATTTTGGGTTTTCATATTTCTCTTTTTTGGAAGTCTCCTCTTTGGAAATTTGGAACTCTCCTCTTTGAAACTCTCATCTTCGGAACTTCAGGGTTTTTCAGTTCAAGCTTTTAGAAGTTGATGATTTTTAGGATTTTGGGACCTTTCATTTTGGAGTATTGCATTTTAAGATGTTTAAACTTCATCTTTTGGGAATCGAAAAGTCATCAAGTTCTAAAATACATAGCTTAATGTCTACTTCCACATCAAATGGAAACGAAAATATGAAGTATTCATTTCTTAGAGTTTCTCTTCACTCTTTCTTGTCTTCTGACTGTGGAAATAAAGGAGACACTGACCTAGGGTAGATTAATTTTATGGATTTTTTGGAAAGGGTAAAGGATCTAAACAAAAAAACATAGGTGCAGGCCATATACGAAATTGGGCTTGTCCTTACTTCTGGTTTCCTCACATCCATGTATTTCCTGGAGTTTGTTTTAGCCACAATAGCTCACTTTGATGAAGAATCTATGACAGGTAAAGATCCTAATGATAAGGTGGTAATCCGTTTGGACCCAAAATTCTTTGAAGATCTGATCAAACTTCCGTATGTTGAAGATTATGCCACAATTTTTCCAGAGTCACCAGTAGAACATTGGGACAAGGAGGTGGAAATATGCACAAAAGTCACAATGAAAAGCTATTTGGTAGAAAACGTCACTAAATTACCAAAAACCATGTATAGGGAAGACTTCATTCAGGAGGTCAACGACAACATTGTGCTATTAAGTAGAATTTCAAGTCTTCCCTCTGAAAAGGAATTCTAGGAATGGATGTTCTTGTAAATCACTACCATCAAGAAAAATAAGGAATTTATTCAATGGGGGGAGCATACAATAGCTCCATTTGCTATCAGTTGAGCAAGGTACTTTCTATATAGAATTTATATATGACATCCTTTTTGGTTTATGCGGCCGGTGCTATGGAAAATTTCATTGGGTTGAATACTAAAGGTATTTGTAACACCTCCCAAATCTATGATTTCTATCCTCAGATCACATTGAATGAGGGGAGCAGGCATTTTCTTAGGGTCAATAATGCCTTCTTTGTGGTTATCCTCTACTATTTTGATAAGGAGTTATACAATCAGAGGATTTTTTAGAAAGCCTTCAAGGAACTACGAGAATGGGGTGATATCTACCTTCAATTTCCCACATTTACTTACATTCAGATTCTCAGCTTCATAGGTGCTCCCAACAAATTGCTAAGATGTCCTACTAATAAATGAGTTCTCCTTGAATTGGTTCAACAAATGTTGGATTATCATAAAATTTAGAACAAATTCTATGAAGCCGGAATGTAATGCCCTATTTTAATTGGCAGATATACCTTCTCGAATATTCATAAGGCCAAAAATGTGGATGCAAAAATGGCTGAAGTAACCTTACCAACATTTCGTCCACAGACCAACTTCAATTATTGGGGTAAAATCGGTGAAACAGGTCCGTCCAGTTCCCATGTGCCCCAATTGGAGGATATCTGGATTCATTGTCGAGATGAATACATCATCCAACAAAGGGGTTATGAGAGGTTGATATTGTATGAAGTTTGACAGTTTGGTATAGCCAATGTTACAAAAAATATGCAAGATAATGATGAGGTTTTGGATGTAGCTTATCAAAATGATAATATTGCCAATCAACCATTTCCATGGATTGATTAGTATGTAGAGTTATGATGCAATACAAATGAGAATTTTGGGACCATTCTGCAAAGAACTTATAGTTGGTTGGTTGCCTTGGGAATCTCACCTAAAGGGGTAAAGCAACCAACAAATATAGAGACCCCACCAACCATAAGCCAATCAGCACCCACAAAGGGGAAAAGGTCAACCCAAAAAACCCATATAGTTCCAAAAAGGATTTCATTTGTTGTTGGTGGCTCATCTCTCTCTTAGGCTTCTATTTCCAAGGCCATGTTTCCTACAACACCTATGATAAAAGTGGTTGAAGTCAGTGACTCTCCTAGTATCTCACAAGATCCATCATATCTTCCTCCTCTTCCATTATCACTTCCAATATTAGTTCCTTCCACCTCCACAATCATTTCTTCCTTCCCATCTCATTATATGGCCCAAGTATTATCACCCCTTCTAGTTCTCTCTCAGTTAGAGAAACTATCGGGTCACCCATTTCTTCTTCACTTCCCTTAACACTTCCATTTCCCTCCATCTCATCCCCTAACATTATTGTATCAAATTATATGGAAGTCCTCACATCCACCCCATCCATCACTACCACTACCATTCAAATGCCAACTAATGTTACTGGTACTCTTGTGGTGGCTAGTGTTTCAGGTACTGAGTCAACTATGCTATCTTCATCAGCATTAGCCATTCTAGAATGGTTGTTTCGATAAAAATCCAAATTATAAGAAGAAGGTTCCTCTAGGAGATGTCATAGATCTCAGTATATTAGAGCATACACTGAAAAGACAAGCCAAGAGGCCAAGGAGTGTTTCAAGTCTAACAGTGAATCCATCTAGGGAGAAAATTATAGAGGCTGTTACTCCCATTGAGGGAAAAACTAAGGAAACAATTACAACTTCATATTATCAGATCTCTAGATTTTCATTGGGAAAAACCACTCACGAAGGAGCAAAACAATATGTAATTGTAATTGTAATTCATCAAGGTATGTACCTCGTATTTGGTTTTGGGTCATGTGTATTCAACTCATCTCCTAATCTGGCTTCTCATTTTGTAAAAGTTTAGGGTTAATCACCCCAATCCTTTAACATCTCAAATATAATTAGAATCTTGAAGCACAATAGAAATAGGTTCTTCTCCCTCCACAAAAATAACAAGTGTATTTATTCTTATATTTTGAATATCTTTATTTAACTATGCACAATTTCAAATTTATAAGGTTACAACAATTATTTACATTTGAATTACAATTCAATTTTTTCTATGGACATTGACTACACTTGTAGATTTCACGATAGGGTGCACCAACACCAATGCAAAGGACAATAATTATAGAGAAAAGATAAATATTACATGCACACTAAGGTAATTTTTTTCTTTAATTATGTATTCTTTCAATTCTACTCATAAACGGGGGCTAACATGTAGACACGTAGATTTGGTAAATTATCCTTTAGAAATGATAAGTTTGGCATTTTTCCTATTCCAAGAAAAATTCCCATATTCTAATCTCAATTGATATATTATTCCCTCTCCTGCGTGACTTTATAATATCTACATAGTGCTTTCTTGTTCATCCATTCAATATTAATTATTTAAAGCATAAATCTATCCCTTGTTATCAATAAATTTCTATCTAGGACCATATAAATAAAGACCAAGCCATACTATGGTCTAGTCCAACCTTGTAAAATCCCTTACCCCTTTATATAATGACTCTTTTTTAGTTTTAAAACCTTATATATGTCATTTTATATTTCCTAGGTCAGCCATAAAATAAATATCTAGCTTATGGATGCCTATATAAGTAATTCAAATGCACTTTATTACTCACATGACATTATTAAGCACTACTTTTTCAAATATCAACATGAAAGCACTCAATGCTATACTAATTTTTCCTAAAGTATTTTCATATCATTTAGAGCATAAATGATATAAGTCTAAAACAATCAAATTAGTTTAAAGAGTTTAGATTCCTCCACTCCCAAACATCCAAAGGTCCTAGAGCCATATATGAGCAAGATCATGTCACTCTTAACATTGTAAAAGGTATTAAAGGGACAAAGGGGATTACTATTAGTAGATAAAGCAAACCACATCATGCTACTACTATACTAGGTATATTGTCTACTCTATAATTTTAACATGTTATATTTGTGTTAAGAGACACGAGGGCACACATAGGGGTTGATTTAAATTGTATACATCACTTACACATACACTCTGAGAAATACATAAAGATTGATCTTTCTTGAGGGGATGTTGGTTAAACATGTGTTGACTACCATGGTTAATGCACTGTCACCCACACAAATATTTATCTTTTTATTATCTAACCACTTCATGAAGTTTTTTATAGGTATCTAGGGTTTTTTAAATTTTTTTGTAGATAATTATACTTGGTTTCAAATTTATGAAATCCCTATAAATATAAAACAAAAATGATTTCCTAACTAGTGATGGGAAATGAATTTTTAGAACCTTATTGTGCATTGGTCTAAAACCTTACAAAGAAGGTTCATATTATACCATATGCTAAAATGAGTTGCACAGTTCATAAAGGATAATTTTATAGGAACAATTCTAATGAAAAATAATTTATAGATTCAAATTATCCTTTCACCCAATTTATACACCCATATTACTATTGCAGTACCTCATGCACTCTTGTAGTATCTTGTGCAACTAGTTATATTCATCCCTTCTTTTGTTTCAAGCAACACACACACACACACACACACACACACCATTCTATCATAGTAAAAAGTATTGAATTATTTAATATTAATTATATGATTAATTTTTATTAAATCATTTAGAGTATTAAACCTATAACATATCATTTGTATTCCTAATCCCCCATTCATATTTTTGATATTTGTAAAAAACACCTAATTTGATCAAATCTAATTTTGAAAAAGACTTCATTCTCAATGTTTTTGAAAAAGGCTTCACCAGCTTTGTTGAAAGAGTGCAAGGACATGATCAAAGTATTTCAGTACACTTTGCTAAGGAGTGGAAAGAGAGGACTGTCGACTATGGGGGACAGAAAATTCTTGTCAATGAAGAACTCATTGCTGAAGTGACCGGTCTCAGCCTGGATGGGTACCGCTTCTTCAACAAAAGGGTTATCGAAGAAACTGAAGAAAGAAGATTTGTGGAGGAAGATGAGAAGCTTATTTTTAGCATAGTGGGTCTGCTTGTAAGCTCAATTCCATCACCGTTTGATGAAGTCACTCGCATGATGATTCATTTCATCTCCTTGGAAGGTAGGTTTGTTACTGTCCCAGCTAAGCATCTCATCTTTTTAAACCACTTCCGTAGGAATAGATTGGTTTGCTTCCCTCATTATCTTTTAAACTCTCTTGAGCACTCCATTTTGGAATTCCAGAAGCATACCCGGGCGGTTCCCTTGCATCAAGGACTTATTTTGCTAATTCAAAAATACTGCCTTCTCAAGTACCCCGGTCTTCCTTCCTCTCCTAGCCCGGCTCTGATGGGCTCCACTGCTGCCAGTCCTGCTTCTCCTACTGCCTTTGCTGCCCTTGCTGCTGCCCCTGCCACCGGTGCTGCGACCCCCATGTCAGCTGCACATGTCTCTCCTTCTATTCCTCCTACTGCTCCTCCTGCCACCCACCTCACCTCTACCTCTAAACGTCCACTCACCAGGGCTTCTAGGAGACTCAACCTTGAGACTCTTGCAGCAGGGAAAGAGCCTCTTGATCTTGACATTGCACGTGACCTGCTAAACATAAGTAGTGCCAGTCCCCGGGAAGCACAGATGGATAACCCTTCCAAGATACTGGAGGCCTTAGAGGCTGAGATAAAAATGCTGAAGGATGAGGTCAAAAACCTAGCTAAGCAAAAAGGTAAGAAAAGCATGGAGGGGGAAGGGAGCATTGACAATAGTCAGATTGAAGACATATACAAAAAGATGACCTCCTTGGACTCCCGCCTTGGGAAGGCTAAGACTAGGCATGATTACAACATTTCCGCCTTTAGGGCCATTGAGGAATTCATCGTGGGGCATGCCAAAAGTGTTTCCAACCTCAGTGGTGTCCCGGCTGCACTTTGGGGCAATGAAAAAGAGAGCAAAAGAACCATAGAGGAGCTCGATAAGATGGATGCTGCCCACATGACCGCTTTGGGTATGTTTCATGCTTGGAAAAAAGTCAAGATCAGTGTTGATCAAGTAGCCAAGAAGTAGTCCTGCATGCTTCTACTGCACTCTTTTGTTATTCTTACTGTTTCTTGGCTGTCGGGTTACTGTTTTTTGGCTGATGTTTTGCTGTTAAGTCTCGCTTGTGTAGCTATTTCTGGGCTACGTGGAATTTCATTATATTACCTGGAATTGGTTAGTCCTGCTATGTTTCTCACTCTTATTCCGGCTTAAAGGCCTTATTTTGTATTCAAGGGTATAGTCCCTTTCAAAAAACTATTTGCCATTATTAAAAAAAAAATGTTTTTGGGGGAGAAAATAATATTGTTAGTGACTTAATGTAGGAGATTAAATAAGGTATGGAAAAAACCATAAAGTTTTCTAAATAGAAACTTAGAGAATATGAGATGAGATACAATTTTATTTAAAAAATATCTATTTTATGTGTATAGATCTCAATAAATTTAGGAATTTTGTGTCTAATAAAAAAATTAGGGTTTTTGTCTCCCAACCTAGCATCAAATAATGTATCTTGAGTATATAAATAAGTGAGAAATGAGTTTATCAAATCAGTAAGATCATTAATTTTGATGTTGAAATAAATTCTACCAAGATGATCATAGGAAGATAACTTAGTTATGATCTAGGTGTAGATGTAGAGGTCCCTCAATAGATGATCATTGATCAATGAAAAGGGTTTATGGTAGACATATGTATGGAAAGAAATTGGTTTCAAAAGATTAAATACATTTAGGGATAGGAGAATTACCCAAAGGAATTGATAAAACAATGATACGATACTTCAAGTTACATGTCATTCTATATGAGTTAATAGACAGATCTTTGTTTTTAAAAATTTGATGGCATATTGATTAGGTCTATTAAACATAAAAATGTGAAAAAAGTTCTATAAAGGAATTATTACAAAATTTAGAGTCCCAATATACAATAAGCATTAACAATGATAAGGCATTTGTTGGTGTAAACATGAATATATACTTGAAAAAATCCTCTAATTATTATCCTTAAGGAAATTGTCTGGCAGAGTTCTCAAATAAGAAAATTTTCAGAATCATAAAGAGGACAATGGAAGAAAATCATAGGAAGTGAATCAATAAAGTGAAAAGAACATGGTGGGATGATAGGATAATGCCTAAAAAGTCAATTGACAATTTATATTTCATGTTGGTATTTGATAGATAATCTAAAATTCTAATTTTACTTGAACTTCTAGCCCTAAAACTAACTTATAGGATAAAACTAAAACCTCATGATGTAAGGAAAATGATAACTACAGATCTTGTGAAGTGACAATAAGTAAAATAAATATCCATAAATATACTTATAGACCATCAATTGGAAGTAAAAATGTGGTTTGACATGATATCTCATACACGATAGTTTAAGGAAAGATATTTAGTGTTTAAGTAGGGTGAGGATGGAGTCAATCCCGAGAGACATAATAATTTGAAAAAATATACCTTTTGTAACTCTAATCCTTAGGTATCATTTTGGGAAAAAAATTCCAAACCATCAGTGTTCATCAAACAAGTACTTTTACTTAATATTTTCTTATACATGCTCTATTTTCTACACAATAAATGTTGTTACACACTACAAATTTCCTTTGAGATATATATGAATTTTCCTTTTATACTTAAGTTTTGGTATACATAGCATAATGGATATTTTAAAGAGGATACTATTTTCAAGAGGTACATAGCCGAGGTGAAATGAATAGAAGGTTTCTAAGATTCATTGTGTTTATTTGGATTAAACCAAATCTAGCCCTAATGGATGTTAAGGCTAATGCCATTTACATTTAACAATACAATTTCTCTTGTGAGGCACTATAAATGTTTTTAAAATAAACCTCCTCAATTTTCTCACTGTGATGCATTCATTCTTTTTTTTTAATGTTTTATGGTTTGAAAAGGCATATAACACAATTTAATATAAGGTTGAATCACTGATATGTTTTCTCTTCATCAAGTTTCATTCATTTAATGTATCACTACTTAAATTTATCTTTCATATAAATATGATCCATTTTTATACTTAATATTTTAAGGGCACAAACATGAAAATATCATTTTTTCTTTCTTAGAGCCATATAGGATAATTCGATTTACTGAGAGTTGTAAGCTCAATGGTATAACCTATGGTCTATGCCATCATTTTTTGAAAGATGTACGCCAAATGGTAATTACTACTGGCCAAATATTTTTCTGTAGAAAATTATCCCACATTAGTCAGACAGATAAGAGTGTAAAGTTTTTTTTAGATAAAAGTCCATTCATATAAAATTAGAGCATTATTGTCTCCATGGGACTTAAGGTTCATTTTGGTGTAAAATATGAAGTGTTAAGCTAGTGAAAAACAAATTGAAAATGTTTCTAAGTATGAGTGAAAAATGGAGAGTCTACTAGATCATGAAATATGATAAGATCTAGTGATCCAATTGATATATGCAAAGTTCAGGGAAAATTTGAGTGAATTTGGATCTAAAGTTCCTATATTGCACGACATGTCATAATATAGAGAGGCCATAGATTTTGGAGAAATGAAAAATAAGTAAAGGGTTGAATAAATCATTTGTAACACAATACTACTAGATTACACCACATGGTGCAATATAATATCTTCACAGTCGTAAATTAGAAGGGAAGTTCATGAAGAAAATAGAAACCCCCCATATCTCTAAAGTACCAGATCTTGTCATGTAGTGTAATATAGTGACCCCATAACATTTGAATAAAATAGACCAAATTGACTAAAGATGGCACATAGATAAAATATACAAGAAGATGATGTGTGTTACTATAGATTGTATTAGGATCTTGTGGAATTAAATGAGTTAGCTGGAAGATTATAAGGTCTCCTTAGCTTGGACTACTAAATTACACCATTTGGCACAATATTGTTCCCTTAGGGTTATAAGGGGATAAATAGAAGAGTGTTGAGTCCTAATGAGTTTATATGGAACCATGTGAGATAATATAAGAATAAAATAACCTAGGAGAATTTTAGTGTAGAGAGGAAACAAGGAAAATTTCATGAGGAGAAGCCACTAGATTTTGATAGGTGGACCTAGGAAAAAATAAATGGTGGAAATTAAATTATGGGTAAATTATTGTAAAAAAATATTGAGAACGTTATTCAGCATATCACCGTGCCATGTTGTTCAAATACTGAGAACATGTTGGAATATTTTTTATATAATGAAAGATAGAGGATCATTTTTCTTCTTTGGCGCATCATTAAAGTTACTGATAGAGAATAATTTTATGGGTAAAAACATCAAATAGTTCAATGGACCTAGATTCAATAAGCCGCTAGATTTTGACACGTGGACCTAGGCCATAATAAATGGTGGAAATTCAATTATGGGTAAAAGCATCAAATATAATGAAAGATAGAAGATTATTTTTCTTCTTTGGAACATCATAGTTTTATTTTTATTTATTCCCCCTTTGTCCTTTGTAAAATATTAAATTAGTGATAGTATTATACCAAAAATTATCATAGCTAGCTATCTCTAGCAGGTTTCTTGGAAGGAACTAATTACCATACTAAATACCATGTCATTATTGACAGACCTTCAATATTTAAGGTAAACCAATTCATACAAAATTAGTTATAACACACCCTATAGTACCATTATTACTTATAATATAAGTAAAACTTCATTCTAGTTTTAAGGATCTTTATTTATTTTTATGGATAAGCTGTTGTGTGTTCTTAGTTATATGATTCTTGAGATAATTTTAATCATATATAAACTCTATTATGCTATGATTTTTAAGATTCAAGTATTCCACCCTAGTATATGCAAAATATTGAGATGAGGAGAAGTGTTAGAGGAGGTGGACACAATGAATTCCTACAAATTTCACCCAAAATGGTAAGTATACTTGTATATAGATCCATAATGCCTATTTTGATAACTAAATACACTCCCCCAATAAAAAAATCTCATCTCACCCATAATAGAAACATCCATAATTTCATCTTCATGGATTGGTAAAGAAACCATCCTTTTGTAGAATTTATAGAGGTAATCATGTAGCCTTGATTACATGTAATGAAATCCATATCTTATCCCTTATAAGTATCCCATATTTTAATGGTGAAGGTTCCCTTACTCATCTTGAGAACATTAAATTTATTTATAGCAGATAATTTTTGCGTCATATTATTCATGTTGATGTAGTTGTGAGACTATTAGCTTATTATTTAAAACATCAAATTAAGAAATTAGATTATTGGAAGGATTTAGATGAAAATGCTAGTATCAAACCAAAATGTTTGGTATTTTGGTCTATATTTAGCATATTTTTCTAGGAGTGATGTGAGGTGCTGGAAGTTCTATGTAAGATAAATATTAATGATAAAGTACTTTGGGATAATGTAAGCTTATATTTGAGGTAATGAATAGTGTACTAAGGATATGAACTGTTGTAGTAAGTTGAAGGCTATAGAACTTAGGATATGAATAGGTGTAAGATTCATGATTTATGGATTAAGCCAATATTGACATTACTAAGTGATTACTTTCCAAATTTAGATGTCCACATTTCCCCCTTTAAGATAGGAAATAAAATTTTCTTTCATAAAGGAATATAGTACATGAATATGAAGACACACTTTATTTTTTCATTATTGATTACTTGACTAATTAGGGTGTTTGTGGTGGTTGAAAGATCATAAATGTCAAAACCTACTAGAATATGCAAAGGATGAGATCCATTGTTAAATCACTTAGAGGGAGGGATTGGAATTATGTCACTTGAGGATCGGGGATGATTGGTTCTTAATTTAGAGAAGTAACTAGAATCATAAAATTAATTAGGTGTACCAACAAACCAAAACAAGGGGTATCATAAGGTTTATAAACACCTCTTAAAGACTTCTCAATAAAGATACAAAGAGTGTGATAAACTACTGTTGGTTTCTTAAACCTGCACCCACGTCTCGAATCTCGAAAGGGAAGAGGGTTTTGAGACCACAATGGAACCATCCCCAAGTTGTGGGACCTTGTTAGCTTGGGATGAATCTCTGGAGAAGGATGGTTCCTCTATCTATTTCTACTGCTACTACTACTCCTACTGGTGAAAGGGGAAACTAAGCTAAGAATGCCAAGGGACCAGGGAAAGAAGGATAACATGAAGTAAACTACACTAAAAGGTGACAACACCAAAAAAGAGGGGTGGACACTATCTGTTATGAGTGAGAATGATAGGGAATGCATGAAAGGAGGCTAGGCACGAGTAGCACAGTGATATACACATTCACCAGATCACTCTCATGGAACATAACTAAGTATGGAACTATAGGGGACTTGAAATAACACAACAATACACAATGTAAGAGAAGAGTCAAGAAGAAGGAATGCATACACGTCAGGATAGAGAATAATCACAAAATGATGCTTCTATTACATCCAGAAATGCACAGAATTGTTACAATGATAAGGAGGCCGATATCCACATGCAAGAACTAAAAATAGAGGTCTGAAACTCAAAATACAAAAAATATGGAGTCCTTAGAAACATGCATAAGGATCCAGAGTGTCCAACCCTTTGAATATTCCACTTCAATATAATATATAGGGAGAATAACAGAGAGAAGAGGGAAAAATTTGAATATTGCTTCAACCACCTTGAGATGCATTGAATCCTGATTTAAAAGCTCAACCACTATCACTTAATGCCTCTCTCAAATCCACCCCAAATATGTCATGTCTGGTTCCCTATCTTCTTGGAATGTTGAAGAAGGAAGAACAATGTATCGAATCGAATCAGATCTGGTGCTTGAAGAAATCCAATTCTGCTTTAATGCCTTGATAGAAATTTTCCCATTATTTACCCACAAAATCCTATTAAAAATGATATTTTATGTTTACATGGCATGGAGGGTATCGATATGTTTCCAAAAAGTCTTCTCTCACCCAAATTTGAGTTTCTAGTCAAAAGATATGGCCATTTGAATATTTGGATCACGGGTGCACAATATTTGAAGAGTTTGTCCATACAGGGTCCACGTGGTGTCCGGGCGCACCTTAGATATTTGGCCCCTACCTTTCACTTTTTAAAACATGCTGGACTAACACATGGTTGATTTTGGGAGCTCCTTAGGATTTTTTGTATTTTTCCTGAGTCTCTTTGCTTGGTTGGGCCAAAATTCTGACCATGGACATGTGGCAGCCTGACACTTGTTTGGAAACCCACCCCAAATTTTATCTTTTGAATTAGCACCATGGTGACACTTAGCACTCTCTGTTGGCCTACCTCTACTTTGAATATTCAACCTTGACCCTATCCTTTTATGAAACCGGATGTGTGGCAGGCCTGCACTCATTTAGAAACCCACTCAAGATTTTTACTTTGAAGGAGTGTCTGGTGGACATGTGGAAAGAAGGTGAACATGCAAAATGTGGGCGTAAGGGAGAAGGAGCAAGGGCATGCATGGAAGAAAGAGGTGCAGGGGGAAATTGGAAAGAGGGGAATGAAATCATGCATGATGCACGGGAGTGAGAAGAAAGTGCACAAAAGGGAAACAGAGGAGTGGCACACATGCAGGAGGAAGGAATAAAAGAGGACACGCGAAGGAAATGAGTCTATGTAAGCACGCAAGAGGAATGCTAAGGAATTATCTGATTAGAATGTAAGTTTGCAGAGGTGTGCACAAGGAGTGTAGGACAGGATAGGAGAGAAAGTAGGCACACAGGAGGAAGGTGTGCG
The DNA here is from genome assembly GCA_019776745.2 of Taxus chinensis. Lineage (NCBI taxonomy): Eukaryota > Viridiplantae > Streptophyta > Pinopsida > Cupressales > Taxaceae > Taxus > Taxus chinensis. The sequence goes on from CM034154.1 coordinate 473,959,297, forward strand.
AGGGAAAATGGAAGGAGATAGAAGAGTGTGAAGGGGAGCAGGATGTGTATGTAAGTTATCCAAATCATAGGAGAGCTATTTGGATAAAAAGTACCTAGCCACCCATTAAAAATTCCAAGGAGAGTGATCTAATAAGAGGGCCAAAAGGCATATAGGTGCCAATTATATATTCCACACATGGAATCACACCACTGTAGATAGATCTAGGTATTAATATGTAAAGTAGTTTAAATTTGCAAGGGATTTTATTAGTTTCATGCCCTTACAATGTATTCCATGTATCTAATTTAAAAATCTAAATGTGAATAAATTAATGCTCATGATTCCATACCCTAAATTGTATAATCCTTATGACCCCAATATGTAAAAATTTAAAAGAGTGAACAATTCATGCCCCCATAATTTTATTAAAAATGTAGTTAAATATTCTTTAAAATTTATAATTTTTCCCCGAACCTATACTAGAAACTTGTAAAATTTTGTATGTTCTAGCAAATTCTCAACTTTCTGTAATGAAAATACCCAAGATGGTACCATTCATTTTTTATATAAATGTCTTCAATTTTTTCCATATTTGATGGTTTTGTCCCTATTGAATTTTTTTAACTGATTTCTCTCTTTTCTTATTCTTGTGTTCCAATATTCTATTCCATTATATTTTTTAATTTGTAAATCTACTTTTGTGCCTAAATTAAATTGATTTTCATGTGATAAACCCACTAAATTCCATTACTTCTAAATGAGTGAGATTCCATGTAGATCATTTGTTAGATAAATCCTATTGTATAGGTAATTTTTCATTGTATGTTTTTCTTTTACCTTTGTTACCACAAGTAACTAGTTTATTACTTAGGTAAGTGGTTGTTTGGTTATATTATTTATTTATATGGTTTTATAAATATATTTGTTTTATTTCACTCCATTGTAGTTTTGGTTACACCTATGTAACCATTTATTGTTGTATAAATATTTTCCAATACTTATAAGTATTGCAACATTATATTACTCTGTTACTTTATTGAATACCAATACAATCTACTAGGATTTTGTCCTTGTTAATCACTCACATTTGGTATCAATTGTTTTCCCACTAGCGTTTTTTTTAAATGTGGGGACAACTCTAGCTACAGATAAGTTTGTATGTTCTGCTAAAGTTCAAAAAATAGAGATTTGCATAAACAAGCTAGGAAAAATTTGATTTGGGTCATTCTGACCGAGTTGGGGTGTAAAATGAGAAATCCATCCTAACTGAGTTACTCGCGAGTTAGAACATATTAGACTCTTTTTATTATTTGGTCGAGCCCAAATCCATGACCAATTGGTAACAAAAAACGACAAGTTAGGATTCATTACATCCCCTGCTGCACCATTAGTGAGTCAAGCATTGAGAGCATTAGGTGAGTTAGGTTACCAAAGAAGATGGGGTCAAAAAGTAAAAAAATTTGGATGAGATATCAAACTAACACTTGATACATCAATTTTATTTCCAATCATCTCATATAAAGATCCTACAAAGCTAAATGGATGTCGAACCAACCACATCTAATCTGACCCAGCCGCACAATAACCCAAATCACATCGACGAGTTTGCATCCTTCCCTAAGCCCTTTTTACATTACAGAGGGGATGAGGTTAATGTGAGATCATACCATAGGCCATATTGAGCTAGGGCTGAACCCCCTAAGCTGAGTTGCTCCATGCTTACATTAGGGGCTTCAACATCAAAGTAGAGCCAACAAAAGATACAAAGTGGTGGATATACAATGTGGAGCCAACTACAAAAATAGAAAAATGGTGAAACCTAAACAATACCAAGCCACCTCATCTAGTAAAGGAGTCAACTCACCCACCGAGTTAGGTTAACAGGTCAGTTATCTATTTTTTATTTTTTGGTGAAAATTTTAGAACAGACTACCAAATTTAGTTGTATCCCCTCCACTAAAATGCTTAGTCGCATATAAAATTCTGACTAAATTTAGTGAAAAAAACATTTTCCCTCTTATTTTCTAAAAAAAAGTGACTTTGTAATATTTAGTAGAGGGGGTTTTCCTTAAAAAGTCCACTTTTACTATTTTTATGGGTTTTGTTTTTTGAACCAAATTGAGCTCCGGAGGCCACCAAGGCCCTGAAAATAATTTTTTTTCCTTCCATTCAATTTTTCTACACAAGAGGTTGTATTCATTTTCTCAGTGTATTGTAATCATTTTTATTGTGCTAACAATCGATTTAGTTGGGAAATTATAAGAATCCACTATGAACAATAATGCTATAAAGTTATTTTTTCATGAGTCGTAGCTACTTAGTGGAAAAAACTATGTTGCATGGAAGAGAAAAATTTGAACTCAATTTGTTTTTAAATAAATATGGCCTATTGTAAATGATTTTGTAACTAGATCACCAGATGATGCAACATAACCATGGCAATTTGATAGGGGCAATTAGAAATAAAAATTGATCATGTTCTTTATAGTGTTTGATGATGTGAAACCATACATTAAAGATGCCACAAAAGAAAAAGAAGTGTGGGAAAAAGTGTACAGATTGTACGAGGACAAAAATAAAAACACGATACTAAATTTTTATATTTAGCTACATATGTTTAAATTCAAGTCTAGTGAGAAATTTGAGGCTTTATTATATAGAGTTTCAACATTGAGGGCTTCACTTATAGCCTTGAGAGAGGAGATATTAGATATTGCTCTCATGCTCATTATTTTGAGAGCACTTCCTCCTTCATATAGGATTTTTGTGATGACGATCAAATTGTTAGATCAGGCCACAAGTATTGAGAATCTAGTGAACTTGTTGTAGAAATAAGATTCATTCTATGAAAAAGATGAAGAAGAAGAGAAAACACTTTATTCTCTTCAAAAAGGGAAGAACTAATCTCATTATTTGAATAATTCCTAGAAGTAGAATCAACAAGGGGACAAGTAGAATAAAAATTGTCCTATTTGTAGAAGAGGAAATTACTTGAAATATTTATGGTATAGAACCATATATAAATTATACACCTAACAATAAGTAATATTAATAGAGAAAATCTAGCTAGAAGAAAGGGTAGAATAAGGGGAACTAGAGGAAAAAACCTGATCATCAAGGAAATGTTGTTGAGTAATAATAACACTCGAAGGATGAGGATTTATTGTACACTACCCATTCTAGTGAAGCAACGATGTATTCTTGTGCTATCTGGTATGTTGATTCAGGATCCACTCAAAACATGACTAGACACAGAAGTTATTTCTCAACAATAAGAAACACACCCTACTAAAATTATGTCTCATTAGGTGATGAATATTCCTACATTGTCCAAGGTATTGTGGATATTTATTTATCTCTTGGTTCATGAAACTATATGTTATCAAATTTATTATGTGTCCCTAATTTGATGAAGAACTTTCTATAAGTCAGTTAACTTCTAAATCACAATTTGAAGATTGATTTTGATTCTAAATATCGTAAGAAAGTTTTTTTGATTTGATATAAATCTAGAAGCTTAATTTTTTTTGCAAGAATTTAAAATGTGTTATGAATGTTCCAACTTTATTTTTTCCATAGAGATGATCAAGAACTTATGGCTGAAAATATCCCCTTCAAAAAATTATGGCATCAGAGACTTGGTCACATCAATTTTTGATATCTTGACACACTTTACTGGTGTAACATGGTGAGAGGTTTTCCATATCTCAATAAGGATAAATAAAAGTGTTCTAATTACCTGACAAAAAAAAAAACACAAATCCTCATTCCAGAAGATTATGTATCGAGCTCCTAGTAAGTTTAATTTGGTGCACACCGATATTTACAGTTTCATGCAACCTAGTCATTATGAATTTTAGTGTTTTATGATTTTTGATGATGATTATTATGGAAAATGTGGATTTATTGTCTTCATACTAAATATGAATATTTTGATCACTTAAATATTTCAAATTAACTTTTGAGAATGAGACTTGTTGTAAAATCAGATCTCTCTACTCAGATCAAGGGAATAACTCACCAGTACTAAGTTCAAAACCTTTTTGAAAGCTCATGGGATTCATCTACATATTCCTCCTCCACATACACCACTAAAAAATGGTGTTGTTGAGAGAAGGAATTGTATTATCATGGAGATGGTACATTACATGATCGATGATTCAGGATTGGTAAAGACATTCTGGGTTGAAGTAGTGAAGAATGAAATGTACTTATTGAAAAAAGTTCCCATAGTTTATCTTGATGAAGTAATGAAACATAAATCATGGAAAAAATGAAATCCATCCATTGCACACCTCAAACTATTTGGGTACAAATATACTATGCTTGTACTAAGGAAAAAGTGAAAGAACTTGGATATGAAAGCAGAAAAATATAGCATCATTAGCTATAGTAAATAATTTCTTAGGAACAAACTAATGGATCTGAAGACTAAAAAATTATACACCTATAGGGATGTTGAATTTTTTATAAATAGGAATCCAAGGCTCCTTTCATAGACTCACCTGATGTACAAAGCACGCTTGTTGTGAAAGAAAAAGAATATGTTCCCACTAATGATGACAGTGATGATGGTGAATATTTTACAATACCAAAACCCATGGGAACACTTCAACATATGTATAAGTGGTATATAAACATGATTCAATATGTAAAATTGGATTCTCCTTCTAACACATCCACTATTGGACCATAGAATCACAATAAATATCATAAAGAGGTAAATTTTACCTTAATGAGTAGAGTTATTGAATATGTTGATCCCTCTATTATTCAAGAACTCCTACAGTATAAAGCATGGAAAGATGTCATGGATTTTGAGTATTAGTTAATGATGAAGAATAATACTTGAAAACTTGTCAATCTTCCACTAGGGAAGAAGCCTATTGGATGCAGATGGATTTTTAAAGCCAAGTATAATGAAAATATGACCATTGAAACATACAAAAAAATAATTATAGCAAAGGGGCATTCTTAGAAGGAAGGCATATACTATGAGGAGAAATTATCTCCCATAACTAAGATCAAAATGATTAGGCTTATTTTTTCTCTAACTACACAATTTGATTGGAAATTTCACTTGATGGACATGAAAATTATCTTTCTCAATAGAGACTTACAATAATTAGTACACATGAATCAACTAGAGGGTTTTTTCATACATAGAGAAGAAGAAAAGGTATGTAGACTCATAAAATCATTATATAGTCTTAAAAAAACTCCTTGGGAATGGTACGACAATGTTGATGAGAATATCATTTAACATGGAAATGAGAGGAAATATATATTATCCCAATATCCACCTCAAGAAGAAAGGAGGAAAGATTGTCACAGTTGTTGATTATTTCAACTATTTAGTAATCAATGAAATCATAATGAAGATGATTTATACATCAAAGAAATATCTAAATCGATCAATTGACATGACAGATATCGATCTCATGCACTAATGAGTGGGATTGGAAGTATTTCATAAGGAGAATAATATATTTATTTCACACTTTAAATATGTAAATATTACACTCACAAAATTCAGGATGATGGAATGCACACCAATTTCCACATCTACGGATACAAGACTTTAGTTGTCTTGTATAGATCCATATCCAGTGGTAAATACAACTCTCTATTGAAAATTGATTAGGAGTATTATTTATGTGAATTATAATAGATCAGATATCATATTTATAGTTAATAATCCTTCACATTTGATTTTAGAACCCAAACATTGTCATTGGAAAGAAACAAGGTAGATATTGAGATATATCAAGGGAACTATGGATTTTGGTCTAGATTATAACAAGAATTATATGTTCTTCTTAATTGGATATTCAGATTAAGATCATACAGGGAACATCGATGACATGAAATCCACTATTGGATTTTTATTCTTTTTTTGGATATGGTACAATATCATGGGGAAACAAGAAACAAAAATTTGTTTCTTGATCTTCCATAGAAGTTGAATATCATGCTGCAGGTGGAGCAATCTATGAAGTGATATGGATATGTTACATACTTAAGGGACTTAGAATACCATAGGATAAATATATCACCTTGTATCTTTACAAATAAGGAATTCTGAAAAATTTTCACAATCCAGTGTTTCACAAGAGAATGAAGAACATAGAGTTAGATGTTCATTTCATTCATGAGCATGTTTTGAAACACAACATTTAACTTTGAGTTTTTCCCAACAACTCAATAATAAGATTTTTTTTTATAAAATTTCATTTACATGTGAAAAATTTGAGATGTTCAAATAATTTCTATCCTCCACTCTTGAGGTGATGGAAAATTAAGGGCAGAATGTTAGGTAAAACCTATAATATAGATAAGTTTTCATTGTAAGTGTGTTTTACTTTTACATTTATTACCACAGGTAAATAGTTTTTACTTACGTATATATTTTTTACTTAGGTAAGTGGTTATTTGGTTATATTATTTATTATATAGTTTTATTACCATATTTTTTTTATTTCACTCAAGTATGGTTTTGGTTTCACCTATGTAACCATTTCTTGTTGTGTAACTGTTGTTTAATACCTATAAGTATTGTAACATTCTATTGCTCTCTAACTTTATTTTATATCAATACAATCTACCAGGCTTCCATCCATGTTACTCACTCACATCATTTTCCTCAAAACAATAGAAGTGTGTTCATGTAATATGTATCATATAGTAATTTCTATATCACATATAATATGTCTACATGTTTCCACCATATAGAACATATCCCTGTAAGAAAGTGCATAGTAGAAACCATTGCAAAAATGTATAACATAGATAAAAAGTATGTAAATACACACACATATAGGAATATAAGTACAATGATAAATGTCACATGTACAATCATATAAAAGGCTAAGATACACATATAAGGGATAGTATAGTGTTGAAAAAACAAACAAGGTCCATATGACCACATAAGCAAAGGAAAATAATATTGCAAACAAGGGACATGTAATTTTTGAAGAAACATACATAAGGACAAATGATGCATGCATAAGAAAATAAAAAAAGTAAATATGTAATGACAAGAATTTGATAGTAGCCAATGGGCATATGGAATAGGATATACTAATCCTATACACTTCACATTTATTAGTCCCAAAACTCTAAATAGATAACATATTCCATGGTATATAATATAATAATAATGACGACTTAAAAAAATATAATGAAAAGTAACACTTGATAGTGAAAGATATACCCTATAATTACATAATAACTAGGTAATAAGAGATATCAAATATATTTAAGCATTATAGAGTCTTATGTTTACTACATCATGATTATATACCTCATGAAACACATATATTACAAATATAAAATATGTTATTTATCAAACTATGTGATAACAAAGATAGGTAATATACATAACTAGTAGATCAAACCATGTTTATGTCTTGATTATGTATTTTTAAAATATTTGAATGATTTTGGACTATTAACATATTTGAATGTTTTTTTGTATTTTTATAAACATGTGTAAAAAAGGATACCTTATGACATGATCAAGAGGTTAAGGAGAGGGGTCCACAAGTGTAAGATTCCTGGGCCATGAAATCACATTTCACACAATGGGAGTAGGATGTATCACATTCAGATTAAGTTTTGGGATATGCTTAGGAGATTGCTTGCATTTAGGAGAGACCTAAATGGAGGCCTACATAATATGGGGATAGTATATCTAACATGATTAATATTTATAGGCACATGAATATAAATAATTTATTTCTTGGAAGAGGGAACAAGTAAAGGATCCTCATAGGGGATACCATGAACTATAACAACTTGATTTCCATAAGTACATTTGATGCATAGATGGTTAATAAAAGGAATAAACCTAATCTCATGATTCCAATGGTAACCTAGAGGAATGTCACATGTCCCAATGTTATTAGTAACCAAAAAGGGTATTTTCCCACACTTAAAAGGGAAGAACAATGTGTTAAATGTAATTATTAGGATATTGCGCATTAAAGTGGATGTGTTCCATAGTATATCCCAAATAAGTAAAAAATATAAGGGCAAATATGTTGTGCATATCTATACTATCAGCAAAGATGATATGAATAGTTTACATATTGAAAATAACTCAAATTTAGAGTGCATTGGAACTATTATCATCATCAAGTATGTGATTATCATCAAATGTAATAATAGACCTAGGAAGAAAAAATGAAGTAATTATAACAATAATATAATCAATTTAATGATAATGTGTATCATGAGGGATTTTTTCATTATATGTATTATACACCTATGTGTTTCTCTAAGATTAATAATTTTAATGATTAGGAAGTGGATAATTAAATATATTAAGATAATAATTGTCATTTACTTATATCTTGGATTTTTTAGGAGGATAATAAAATTCAAAATATTTAGTATCAATTATATCTTGTATAACAGTTTGAATATTGAATCATTTTTTATTCGAGTACCCAATAATGTTTGATAATCAAAAAGGCATTATTATTGAAATATTTTCCTTGAGACTTTCTCATATCAAATTCAATAGGAAGGGAGAGATACAAGGTTACACTCGAGATAATTTTATAATATTTTGTATGGATGAGAGGGAAACATTGTCAATTTTGTTTGAGTAGTTTATGTTAGGAAATCAATATGTTAGTGCTCCATTAGTATGATTGTAAATAATAATCACAGTGGTAATTATTATGGTTATGCCAGTAAGTGGTTAGATTATATATATATATATTGTTGTAACAATATATATTACGGGAATATGGTTTTAGGGGTTAAGGTTATTGAACAACCTACACCTTATTTATATGATTCATTATCTCCTATATATTTGTAACCTAAGATATTCAACAAATACATAGAGAAGAGATATATTATTCATGTGCTAAATTATTTATCTGATTTTCAGTATAATGCTCTTATAATACCTATCAATGGTATTAGAGCAAGTTGAGTCGACATGAGAGTTTATGAGAGCTTCGAGGGTTTGCAAAGTAGGTTAAATCCTGGCCACATTTTGTGTCTTGCTTGGTAGATTTGATGGCATTCTGAATTATGGGCACCATCAAGTTCCTGCAAAGAGTGGTCATTTAATAATGGAAACATTGATTCAAGTCTAAATGTCTGGGCACGACGTGATCCTCACGTGGATTGTTGATTTATGTGAGCTTGTTATCCAATGATTTTATATCTAACTACCCCAGTTTCAGGCACAAAAGTTGATAGCACAATGGTTGAATGTTTAGTTTGAGTCTTACACATGTATACAATCTATTCCAATCTTGAGGAAAACACGTTAACAAATCCAGTAGTAAAAAATTATACATTGCATGTGCAACATTAAATCCTATTGTGAAAATTGGGCTCACTTTCTTCATTTGAGCATTGAATTTAAGGAGGGGAAATTTTTCATTCACAGCTGAATACTTGGTTTCAATCTCAAGACGATGATTTGGTTATTACAAAAGTGTGAATTGAAGACAAGTGCATCCACACTCCATGGTCAGATCTGGAGATTCTTCACATATAGTGAAAAGTTAGTCTTGTTTGTATTAGATTTATTGCATTCAAAGTCTCAAAGATATATTTGAACGCAACACAGATCAATGAAAAACTCTTCATCATTGTTCAAAAGCATTCCTTTTTAGTTTATTTACATTGCTTTGGGTAGTGAAATTTTGAGCTTCTGTGTTTTGCATTTGATAGTTGTGTAAAAATTGACATTTTTGTATGCATGCGTCTTCAACAAACATTGTTGGCTGCTATTTTTAACTCAATCACATAGCACTCCTAAAATGTACAAATTTTATTTACTCTTTGTTTCCACTGATCTGTCAATGAAATCTATTCATCTAGTTTCCACTTGTATGGTTATCTGATAGACAAGTGAATGGAAATATGCATTGGGGGCTCTTTTTTTTGAAAAAAATTGTTTGAAAATAACAAGGAGAATTTAGCGTTGAAAATTATTGATTTCGGTGTCAAAGATTAGCATGAAAATTATTGGTCAAAGCAAGTGCAAATATTCATCATTTATCATTACACATGTTATATGGTCCTAAGGCTATCTTTCACTACCTTCAAGAAGCTGGAAGAAGTAAAATATTCAGTTGACGATGAAGATGCAAAAGCTATTCTGTTAAATAGTTTACCTCCCAAATACAATAATGTTGTCTTCACACTTGGTCATATGCCTTATAACTCATTGGAATATATGATATTAGCTCTCCTAGCTAAGGAAAAATGGACCAAAGAAGATGTAGAATAAGAAACAACAATGTATGTAAAAAGGAAGTACACTTTTTTTTCGAAATGTAAAGAGGAACGAGAATGTTTCTACTGTAAGAAAAGGGCCATATAGCTTCAATTTGTAGAGCTCGATCTCAAGATATACTTAGTGGAAAACTCAAAGGAATTGAGGCCACTTTTATTACTGAAGAAGGATTAGAGAATGAGGAATAACAAGTAAATGAAGACATGGCTCTGAAGACTTCTTGTACTGAGCATGATACCAGATGATGGAGGAAAACAAAGGTTAGAGGTCATTCAATGACCTCTCCTCAGTTGCCAATGACAGGGATGATTCAGATGTGGTGACATTTATGTAGTGTGGGTATGTGTTTACTTCTAGTGTGGTATAGTTTGCATTTTTCAATAAGTGGAAATTTCACATTGAGTGGGGAGCATGATCCAATGTTCCATTTCCATTATGTATTTTTATTTCTATGTATGTATGAGAAGCATATTTCAACCAAATTTCCTATGTTATTCCCTACAGTGAGATGTGATGAGAGATGAGAATAGCACTTGGCATATAATGATGTGGTTGTAGGTAAACCACTTGAAAACATTCGTTTGCGGTTTGTGGTAAACCTATAGAAAAACCACCATTCTTTGTTATTGGTAATCCATTTTCAAAACCATCACGTTGTGGTTTTTGGTAAACCAATTGCAAAACCACCATTCACAATTTTTGGTCAACTGTTTGCAAAACCATCCTTTAGGTTTGTGATCATCCTATGAAAATCACCAGATCATGTGCAGGTGCAAGTATAAGGTAGGTTTTCCCCATGTTTGCACTAAGGGGGGAGGGGAATTTTAGGAAATAAATATGTTAGTGCTCCATTAGTATGATTGTAAATAATAATTATAGTGGTAATTATTATGGTTATTATGGTTATGTTAGTAAGTGGTTAGATTATATATACATATATTGTTGTAACAATATATATCACAGGAATATGGTTTTAGGGGTTGAGGTTGTTGAATAACCTACACCTTATTTATAGGATTGATTATCTCCTATATATTTGTAACCTATGATATTCAACAAAGATATAGAGAAGAAATATATTATTCATGTGCTAAATTATTTCTCTAATTTTATATATAATGATCTTATAATACCTATTAGTTTATTGTATCTAAATTTGTGTACATTAACATGTATTGCATTAACATTTTCTTTAGTTTTAGTTTTCTATTTTTGGAATATATGGATTTTTTTTGGTTTTTAGAGTCTTGTAATATTGGAAGTGTGCAAAAGTGTTATACTCAAAATAGAGTAGTTAATAAACATTGAGATTATAACCCATTGGCTTGGAATTGACCATATAGAAAAGATTATGAAAGTAAAGATCCATTAACTACCTAGTTTACCAAACTTGATAAAGACTCATGATGCATTCTTCATTTGTAAAAGGTAGTCCATTTTTAACCATAATGGACGTATAATGTTTCCTATTCTGTCAATAATTAGAAATATAATAATGTGAATTTTCATATAGAGAAATGATGTATTATGGAGTAAGTACAAGAATGTGAAATTACTCATAGGTGTAAAATAACTATTCGTATTGGAATTGAGTGAGACATGTTTCTTATATTTTCCAAGTATATAAAGTATTGACCTAAAAGTATTGAACCAAGGTCATTTTCTATACCTTATTATACTATTCAGATATAATAATTTTAGCAATGTGGAGCTATAAAAGAGTATGCTTATTTAAATCATACATCTTAGATATTAATTCTTGACAATTCTTAACATCATGAGAAATAATATGATAATAATCAAAAAAATTCTTATTAGGTTTCATTAATACATTTTAATCTGTGCGATGACATGAATTAGGTAGTGCTACTAATCCATGATCTAATAGTACAGGTAAGAGATATTTTGGAGTGTCAATATTTTCAAGAAAGATTTCATAGATGGAAGTGGCAATAAATTCATTATTATTAAAATAATAATGCATGAGACATGGATTTGTAGTTTTTGGCTATTCTTTCATATTAAGTATACTATTTTTAATAAATATTTATCTCAAATGCATGGAAAGAGGTGTGAGGTGAATAAGAATACAAGTGTCACTAGATATGAATGATTTTTCTATAGTAGTAGTATCTTAAGAGGAAATGTTTTATTAGCATTAATTATGTGAGACTCTAGTCGAGAATTTCATATGAAACATAGATTCATGCTCATCTATAGGATCAAACTTTAATTTGTATATGTGGTCATTAGAAAACTCTATATCTTCATCATCCTCTTAGAATAATTAGTAACCAAACCATCTTGGTGTTTTGTATCAACTAATAATGGTAAATTTTTTATAACTTCATTAACAAATATTGAGGGTGTAGTAAACTACAAAAACTTAGAGTGTTTAAGTTGGACCTAATTTTTATAGACATATTACTTTGTATATTGAATGAAAATAGGCTTCTTCGGCTGTGTCATGAGAGGATTAGTAGCATAAGTGATAGTTGATCCACCAACCACATATGTTGTGTTGGAGGTGTGAAAATAAGGTCACTAGAATTCAAATTTTCATATTTTCATATTTGAAAGGTTCCCCATCTTGTGTAATAGTATATTCATATCCATCATGCATAAGTTTGACACATTGATGTAGAGTAGATGGAATGGATTCCATAACATGGATCCAGGGTAATCCTAATAAGAGATTATAATATAGAGCATTGTCCATAGTATGAAATATAGTGGGGTCCTTTTTAGTGCCAAACAATATATCCAAAGTTATTTTACTAGATATATGTCATTACTCATGGAGATATAAATTTGTTGGAGAGATAACTTGGGGACAAAATTTGATGAAGATCCATTGTTAATTAATAAGCTTTTGATTATAAATCCTTAAACCCATGAAATATTAAAAAGAGGTAGAAACTGATCTCTAATATTATTAGGAAGTAGTTTTTTGGGGGAAAATGTAAGATTCTTATCCATGATATTAAATGTGTTCATGATAACAAAAAACAAAGAGGGATGTGTATTATTAGGTAAGTAGTAGGTTGCATTACCTCATATAGAATGTCCCTATAATTAGGTGAAAATTTGATTAATTCAAAAGTAGATATCCTAGAAAGTGTATTACTCAATTGATCCAATCTATCATACCCTTGTGATGGAGCACTAGGTAAAAACAATAAGAATAATATGGTGGAGGAATAGGCTTATTTACCCAATAGGAGGTATTCCTCATCTAGTGTTGATAGAATGGATCATGGATCCAAAAATAATATTAGAGATACTAATGAGAGTAGTATGGTAGCTAAAATAATTTCTAGAGTGAGGGGTGTGGTGGGTAAAAATTTTGCATGTAGGAGTTCAAACATTAGGTAGTAATAAGGATGAACTCATACTGAAAATTGATACGGAAAAAAGATAGATTAAGGATATATAAAAGGAGTATGAATATATGCAATAGAAAAGGGATATTTATCTTCACTCTAAAGATAAGTAGTGGATTGATCTGGTTATGTTAGGTATTAACATGATGGAATAAATAGTTTGTTATCAAATAATTTGACAAGGAATGAAATTATATAATGAAATACGTATGAATTAGAAAAAATCTATGCATAATATTATAGATAATGAGTTGTTTAATTAGCTTTCTAAACAACTCATACTCTATATTTTTTGAGCCATTTGTAGCCTTACCTTTGTATTCCCCCGTTATAGTGCTGAGATATTTCATTATAACCTAAATATTATGGCATGAATACTTATTAATATAATTATCAATAATTAGCTTTATTTTGTGGTATTGTGGGTACGCATTTATTCTTTTGATTACAATAAGATGCTTGATTGATGATGCATGTGATGCCTCTTGTTGTAAGAAAATTTTTATATGCAATAAATCGCATGAAACCAAGGGATCCATGTGCAACAACCCATCCACAACAAGAATGAATCATTTACAGCTAAGGCATTCTCTGTAGCAACTCACATGTAGCCAATTGACTCATTTGCACCAAAGTTTCCATAGCTAGAGGAGGTCACACACATGAATAAGCCATGATCTTGAGAATATTGTGGAATTTGGAAATCACACTTCATCTTGCACGTGTCAATGGAATAAGAAATTACAATTCAAACATGAGAACTAGGAGATGACTTAGCTCCAACATTTGATTATACGTTGTAACTTAAAAAGGAACTAACTGATTTAATTAATTATTTAGGAAATGATTGATAAAATGTATTAGTTACTTAAGTTATGCAACTAATATGTAAACACCTACTAATTATTTATGTTGCATGCATCAGATATTAAAGGATTATGTGTTGAGATATTTTACTTTATCTAATTCAAAATTTATTAGAACTATGTTTCTTCAAGCTTCTGCTATGATGAGATACATATAAAAAGGAAATATTAATGTTGTAAGATATATATGGGATATGGAGAGATAGATATCGATTAATAGAGAGAGGAATTGTTGTATTTCCAATTGTAATATTCATGCCAATGCAATAAAAATTATGAGTTTTTTTTTTCATTATTTGTAGTCACGGGACTTAGGAGGGATTAACACCCAAGGTAATGCCCACTTGTGGTTTTCTAACCATCTCCTTTGTTTTTTGATTTGATTTTTTGTATGATTAGATTAACAAAAAATTATTCTTGTATCTGTATTATGAGTTTACATGTTTTTCCTTATATTTAGAATTTACTTGCAGTATGAATTTAGTTTGTTTCAAAGAATTGTTATTTCTCAAATTGTAGTGATAAAAATTTAACTTACTATCTCCTAAATATCTGTAACTGTGCATATAACACTGGAAATATTGAAATTCTATGTCCCTTAGTTTGATAATTAAATGATTATAGATTAATGAACACCATACTAATATCTGCAAGTTAATTTGCACCACCATTTTTTGTGTCGATTCCTGGAATATTGCTAAGTTATACGGTTTTTGATAGGGTTTTAATTTCTTAGAATCAGTTTAGGTTTTAGGAAATTCACCTCTAACCAACCCCCCCACTATTTTTCATTTATTAAGTTGAGCTAAGTTGATGCATGCACCATCCAAGGGATGCCCATGATAGATTTTTACCCAATCCACAAGTAACATAGATCTCTTTATATAAGTCTAAGGATTCTGAAGAAGATATAATTTCCTCTGTACAAGGTTTTCTATTTCAATATCTCTTCCCAAGTGAAATTTCTAAAGCCGCTTCTGAGTATCCAAAAATGGCAGAAGAAGTAGACCAAAATATTGAAAATGGAACAACTACCTTTGAGTTTCCCATTAACAATGATGATGAAGCTACTATGAAGAATATTTCTCCCTCAATATTTCCTAACTTTGTGGATCCATGAGTGAAGACCAAGATACCTTTCTATTTGAGTTTGATGTTTTATGCAGGAGCCATGATTATACCATAGATGCACATAAATTTAAGCTATGCCCTGCTACACTCAAGGATGCAAAATTGAGATGGTTCATGGGTTTAGAAAAATATGAAGTTACCACTTGGGCATAGATGAAGGATAAGTTCCTAAATAAGTACCAGGATTATTATAGACCAAGTAGTAGAGGAGGTGATGAAATCTACAAAATGGCGCAAAAGGAGGATGAACCATTAGAAATCTATATCGAAAGATTATTTTTCTGCATTCAGAAGACAAGGCACATAAGAATACCTCTTTAATATCTCAAATTACTCTTTTTGAAGGGACTCAGTGAGGAGGACATGGATGATATGGATGTAATTGGAGAAGAATAAATTTCAAAAGGTTCCTTTAAATAAATCTATGAATCCTATAGGAATTACATAAGAGCTATTATGAAGAGAATAAGAAATGTAATATCAAGAGGTGGATCAACTACCAAAACCATTGGGGACATATCCAAGTCAAATATTGTTAAAATGTTCAAAAAAATGAAGCAGGAGGTTGTCAATGACATGGAAAATCAATTATATGATCTACATGCCAAGATACATGAGCAATACTCACATAGTTATTCCATACATGTAGAAGAAAGAAATATGACTACAGATGTAGAGGATTAACCAACATTGTGGAAGAAAATGAGGCTTCACCTAAATTTAGGATGATATAGATAGAAGATAGGAAATTACTTATGTTGCTTGAATAAAACCATGGCCTCCAAGATGAGGTATGTCACAAGACCTTATGCAAGAATTTCAAAATTGGTCTAATAATGAATATATTCCACCCCCACTTTGAGATAATCAACAACAAGATTGGGATCTATATAACCTAGCCAATACTAGAAAAAATTGCAACCTCGATCTGTAGGCCAACATTAATGGTAACAACACCCTCAATCATTGAAACGACCTTAGAGAGGAGGGAAACAATGAAATAACCCACATCCTAATTACAAAATATCTTACTAGTAACCTCCTTATCCACAACAACAAATCCTAATGCTAAATCTCCAACAACACTCTCAGCCAAAAGAAACTCATCTACCAGCTCAACCAACACCTAACCCCAAAAATAAAGACGCTCAACAATCCTATACCACTGAACCAACTTAATACCCTACCTATTCAGTTGATGTTTACAATATCCATCTACGTTCAGGAAGAGCACTTAATCCACCAAGTAGACCTACTATTACAAATATTGTGGATGAACTATAGATGCTATAGACTAATCCATAGTAAAGCAAAACATGTTGCAGACTGATTTGAAGAAACTTGGGTAAAATTCTAGCGAGGATAAAACACAGGCTAATGAGCCACCATTTCTTGAAAGACTACAAGAAAACAAGAATAAACTCAAATCAAAATCTAATTATGATTTTCTCAACCAGCTGAAAGATATTTGTGTCAAAATTCCACTGATTCAAGCCATTAAGTATGTGGCTATTTATAAAAATTTGGTTAAGGATCTATGCATAAAGAAACTGGGAAGGAAGAGAAAGGATCCATCTACTACATAAGTTACTAGGTAATTAATTGATATTATGCTTATAAATTCAAGTCTTCCCAAGTATATAGATCTAGGAAGTCCAGTAGTAAACGTTTCAATTAATGAGACAATAATAAAGAATACTCTGATTGACTTAAGGGCAGCCATAAACATCACGACTAAGTAGATCCTACATGATTTGAAGTTGGAAGGATCAAGGCTAATAACTACAATATTAAAACTTGTAGATAGATCAACAGTGAGACCTGAAGCAGTCCAAGAGGACATAATGGTAGTGGTAGACTCTTTGGAGTACCCTGCATTTGGAGATTCGAAATGCTGAGGAAAAAACAATGCAATAATATTAGCAAATAATAATCACTCTATATTATATTTATTATTCAGATATCTCATGCAATACATTAGGCTATTATATAGCCATATAGAAATATTAACTATATCCTAATAAATATGAACAATAAACCTGGTTATAGACACAAGTAAAAAC
Organism: Taxus chinensis; assembly: GCA_019776745.2. Taxonomy (NCBI): domain Eukaryota; kingdom Viridiplantae; phylum Streptophyta; class Pinopsida; order Cupressales; family Taxaceae; genus Taxus; species Taxus chinensis. Next base: position 473,976,992 of record CM034154.1, read on the forward strand.
AAACCTATGAGAATACAGAAACATCAAAATAATAATATATCTAATGTAAAAAATAATTCCTAACATTCCAACCCTTAGTTTTTACATGGTAAAACATATCTTATTCTTTGATTGTAGCATGCCACCTCTGTGTGCTCATGATTAACTTCTTAACTATGCAGCATTGGGCATGCAAAAAAATCACACACGTGCCAACATAAATTTATTCCTCCACTGATGGTTTTCTCTAGATTCTACCAACAACCTTACCCAATTGGTTTTACAGGTGTACCAATAACCTTTAACAACATGATTGCTACAATACATTTTGATCAATATTCTAAAATGTTTCTAAAAAAAGAGTTACATGAGGAATACTCAGAAGTGAATAGGAATTTACATCATCTATTCTTATTTTTCACGCCACACTAAAAAAAACAACTAAACAAATATCATCATACCTAAATTGTGGCCCTGTCATTGATGACTAATGAGAGGCCATTGTCTGACCTCCAGCCTCCATCCTCCAATTTCATGCTATTAGCTTAGAAAAATGTGAACATGAAGCACATTTGTTTTCACATTGAGGTTAATATTTTCTTTCCTCCTCATAATGTGAAACACTTTATTTTTTTGGACGTTGGGTAACATCAAAAAATAAATTCATAAGGATTTTTTTTATAAATTTTGACAACTAAACTATTTTAATTAGACAATAAAGAAATATCCTAAAATCACCTATTCAACTAGCTTGAAAATATAATGAGGTTTGTATAAACTATTAATATTGACATAACAATATTAGACACAACTAAAAATAATGACACCTATTTAGTATTTTTTACTTTTGACTATTAATAGTAGTTTTATTACACTTATAAACTAAGTATTAAGACTATAAAACATAGAAGACTATATACCTTTCTAATAAAACTTTACTTTGACCTTTTCGCTTGAACACGTATATGGAAAGAGTATGCAAAAATTTAAACAAATAAAGTACTACCTACTTATGCCTTAGAATTTGAATGACTCGAACAAAGAAGAGCTTGACGGTTGCATTGGAAAAACTTGAAGTGCAACGTGTAAACACTTTATAGACTAAAGCATGAATGTCATTTCTGTTCTTGATGAAGTGATAGTAATCAAACTAGATCAACCATTAGAGTCAACTTAGATATCACACATCTTATAGGTACATTAGGAAAAAGTGAAGTCGAGCCATAATGATTTTTTAGTACATCCTATCTAGAATCAAAAAAATAAATTTAATATTGTCAATGAATCACCATGAAATGAAAACATGAGGGCATGTTTTGGTAGATCTGTGAAACTACTCATTGATACACATGATCAATATGCATCAAACAAATCTATACAATCAAATTATATTTTGTGGCTTGAACTGATATCATGAATCACATATTATATATTGTAAGGAGATTTGATCTAATTATGGAAGAATCTGATAAAACTCACTTACTTTGACAAATTTGATAGTTTTTATACTTAGCTAATAGAAAAATATCCAATATCTCTATTCTTCTTTATGTGTAGTGATGTAAAACATATACATGTGTTTGAACTAGGACCATACCATGATGTAAACTGAACCAATTCGTAGCTTTGGAGAACTCCATGCAAATTGTGAATGACAGCTATTGAGAAAACCGTTATTGTAATGTAATTCACTGTGTACAAATCTGAAAACTTGGATACATGCATGTAGACAAGAATATTCTTGGTCATTTATTTTGTTTAAAAACATACGCCATTTTTTATTTTCTAAATTGCATTGTGCTTGGGTCCTTGTTTGAGATATGTAAACAGATCTCTCTCTTTTGTGTTGTAGGGCCGTTGTGTGGTGCTTGGCCTGACAGAGAAGGAGACACTATACATACCCAAAATTGTAAGGTACTGTACTGCCGGAACAATGTAACAAGTGCCCCAATGATGATACAGGTCTCCTCGTAAGGTGTTTGGGATCCGGAATAGCTCTCTGAGTGTGTGTTAACATCCCGCATGCCTCACATAGCCCCCGTGTCCTTTGCTTTTCCTTTTTCCCCTCTTTTCTTGGCCTTTTTCTCTTCAGTGACGAAACCGCCACCCTGCATGGGTGGTGGTCTCGTGACTGCCACCCTGATCAGGGCGACGGTCCTGTAACCGCCACCCTGCTTAGAGCGGCGGTCCTTTACGCATTTTCCAGAAGGTGTTTTAATGCGACTCACGTAAAAATCAACGTTTCACCAGCTTTCCTTGCCGACTTGGGCTTGCATTTATGTTTTTGGTCCCCTGGAATAGTTTTTGGCCATTGTTTATAGTTTTAGAGTTCAGTTTGGTTTTGATCTTTAGGTGAATGAAAATCTATAAATAAATGGCTTGTGCACAAACAAACCAGGTCTGCCCCTCATTCACTTTCATGCTTTTATTTTTTTATAGATCAATCTTTTATTCTGTTTAGAGCCATAGTTTTAATTATTTGCATGCTTAGTTAGCATTGTTCAGCTGTTGGTAAGCCACATATCCAGCTTGTGCAAACAGTGTTGTTGTTTTATCCAATCCATTGGAGTAGAATAGCTTAGGAAGCCATTAAAGTTACAGGTTTTGCTCCTCAAGCAGGATAGTTTCAGGTTTTGGACGCTTTATGTTGCATGACTCGCAATAAATCCTACTAGGAATTGCATAAGCCAAGCTCTGTACTCTTGCACCATCCCTCTCCTACTTGCATTATATTCGGTTTACATTCTGAGCTGCCTTTGTCCCAAAATATACTTCCGTTGATGCTAGCATTACATGCTTTTCTGAATCCATGTGAACATGAAAGAACAAGGAGATCACACTGAGGGGAAAAGATCACACACACCATCAGATTCGCCACTGTTCTACGGAATCCAGGTTTTAACTTTCAAAATTCTAGTTAGAATCATATAAAATAAAGTAGTTAATTGCTTCATTTCAGTAAATTTTATTCTCGATATTGCCAGGGAAGCTGTGGGGATTGATAGTTTTTGAGAAACTATGATTCACTCCTCACTTCTGAGGTAGGATCGAGAATCTTGCAGATAGATTAGATGAGCTATTTTATTGTTTAGAATAGATCTACAAATTATACAGACAAATAACTACACTCGGTTATTTTATTTGTTTTAAGTTTTATCTTAGCTATCAAATTCTAGATACGTTTAAATAGTTGCTTTTCTTAAATTCTTAGAAAGTTTCTCAGAAAAATAGAAGTCATATATGTTTTAGATTTATTCTACATAATTAGAATTTGCTTTGGTACAGTTAGATTTACTTTTGTTTTGCATGACAATCACGGGACCTAGAGAGCCCAGGGAATACGTATTTGAACCAATCGTGCCTCAACCCAACCTCGTCACATCAATAGTTGACATAGATCAAAATCTTAGGATCCAAATCTTCCAAACAACAACAGATTTATAATTGATCAGCTCTCAGTTGAGAGGGTTAAATATAGAAGACGACCAAGCTCACATGTTTTGTCAAATCAACTGAACTACAGAATACCCTAGGAAAACATTCACATGACTGTAGAAGGGTTCGAAAGAGAACAAACCTTTGGTTGTGATCCTTTGATCCCACAGCCAGATGCAAGAGACACTCTCACAGACATAGATACTAGTTTAAGAATCCAGGTTGCATGAATGCCTGTGAGGTATTCCAAGAAAATCACGCAGTTATTGAGTTTAAACATAGATGCTGAGAAAGCGTACGATTACCGGATACTAGGGATTAGGACTTGATTTTGTATATGACCATAGCATGACCACAATAACCAAGAGTCTACGGTTGTGATCCACAAATCCAACAGCCTAACGAATCCATAAGTCAATTAGATATAGACACTGGCCTACGCACGCTAGTATTCCAGTCCACTCCACTTCCACCCATCATCATCGAATAGCTATCCTTACTAGATATAGCGGCTAACAAATCTAGAGAATTCTGGACTAGGCCAGAGAATCATTCGTAGAGTCGATTGTATTCATTACCCACCATATGACCTTGTCTGGAGACGTACACGAAACTATCCCAGGCCATTTTCCATGTATTCCACAACCCATAGATTAAATCATGCCAGAGCTCAATATTGATTGGAGCCTTCAAGCAGTCATCCTTACTGATCGATATATCACACCAGTTCAGGTTAGAAGGGACTTCTTTGCCTTAGATTCACAAATTCCACTAGTGTGTATTGAAGACATTAGATTGCCTAACTAGTTTGTCTACATCCCATGCATATTCCATCCCCACCGGCTATCTCGGCACGACCTCAGGACGTCGGGTACGCGGAAGAGTTACCTGTAGATTCCCACTCTCACTTGTCACTTTTTCGGCATACAAAATTAGTGAACTTGACGTGAAACAAACAACTGTTTCACCTTCTAATACCTCATAAAGCCTTCACATCAGATTCACCAACAAATTGGTGAACCTGACGTGAATCAAACAAAATTAGTGAAGCTGACATAAAACTTCCTACTTTCTAATTCGGAGTCATAGTATTACGTTTTCTTTCAAAGTTTAGTTTACTTTTCATCTTCTCCACCTCATTAGCCTTTCACAAATCACCTTCTCTCCTTCCCATTATTCTACGGGTATTCATATACCCCCTGGATATTTTGAGATTCGATGCATATGGCAGACCCCTCTTGGGTCTTGAGGCATACTACGCCCAACAGAATAGGCAATCATCACCATCACTCTCGGTATGGGGTGACAACTACTCGACTAATCAATTGTCAACACAAACTCCAAGAATCAGATATAGCTCGTCCTTTCAAACTGAGGAGTTAGATCAACCCCCTCGAACGCAATAAACAGAGCCTTCAGGCTCGAACAATATGACGTTCACCGGAGAATCAAGGTCATCTCCTCAGGTATTGCTTAGACCACAAATTAGTAGACAATCAGACCCATACCTGGTCTTAGATGATGAAAAGTCAATACATTATCCTAGGAGTGAACAACGCTCCCGGGGTATGTAACCACTTATAGGAGGTTTACAAATACAACCTGAGGTCTCTTCTCAAGAAAATACCTCTATGCCACTGCATATAGGAAATAATCTTGGAGAAACTTGGCAAGATAGTGATCAGTTCATAGCAGGATATCACATGCCTATACAGCACCAGGGTATACAAAAAATGCCGCTGAGACAAAGCACCTTGACTTCACCAAATGAAGTCATTTCAACGTTAGTAGAAAAAGTGAGAGGGTTAGAACTTGCTCAAGCAAGTCAAAATTCTCAGTTCATGCAAACAAGAAATTATAATCCTCCATACCACCCTGGCCAAGTAGATATCCTCACAGGAGTAGGCATGTTAGGTATGCCTCCTCAGTATTCACAACAAACGTCAACTAGGCCCATCATCTCTAACACCATTCCTCCCGGTCTAGTATCAAACAATCCATTCCTAGACAATACCCTGTCATACTTAAACATGTACTCCAAATCACCACAAGGAGATATGTTCTCCTCTCCCAACATGATTTCTCAAACGCAGGGACTTCCCTATGCCCCTGCCAACACATACGCTGCGTCGTATCAACAACCCATCCCACCACCACTCCCGCAGCAACCACCATCAATGGTCGAAACCTATGCGATAGGGACTTATTCAGAATATTTAAAATAGCCCTTAGACTTCACCATACAAAGCGTCATGCTTCCAAGACGTCTTCCCGATTTACCCAATTACAAAGGTGAGGGAGATCCAAACGTGCATATCAAAGCTTACGCTACAGCCATACGTGAACTACTCCCTTGGGATGGGGTTGTCGTGAAAATATTCCCCAAAACCGTGGAAGGCATTGCTCTCGACTGGTATTATAGAATACCTGAGGCTTCCATCCATTCATTTAAATAACTCGTATCAAAGTTCATTAAGGCATTCGACATGAAAAAACTGTTAAGAACAGGAATCAGGGAATTCTTGCACATCAAACAAGAACACAACGAATCTATCGCCCATTTCATCTAGAGGTGGTGTACAGTTCTTTATTCTTCAGAAAGTACTCCAAATATGGATTAGATGGAACTATGTGATTTATTCCTTCATTCTCTTAGCAGAGAGGTGAAGGAAGAAGTCCAGAAGTTCCCACTAAAAAATAACGATGAAGTACTTGAGAGCACTCTTCGAATAGATCAAGCAATGATAGATAGTGACCGTAAAACATATGGAGCAAACAGGAGGTTAATCACCCCCAATCAGAACACTACAAATTATCCCACTACCACAAACATCAATCAAGGACCTAAAATCCTTAGCAAAAATTTGGGTGTAACAACAGATGGAGTAACCGACCAGCCCAAGAAGGTAAATGTTGTCAATACTCCATCACAAACAAACAACCAACGAAACAACAACTTTACCCCGACAATCAATACAGTGGATTTTAACCATCCACAACAACAACAACGATGAGGAAATCCCATACAAGGGTCAAGCCAAAACTCATTTGGTTATCAAAACCAAATCCAGAAACAACAAATACAAAACTTCAATCCTAATAGGTAACAGTTTGATCAGAATTTTAGGCCACAATATACACCAAACCAACAAAACAGGAATTACAATCCCAATTCATATTGTGGTTTCCACAAGATTCAAGGTCATGATACTAGAACGTACCGTGACTACAACAAATTCATGCAATGTTTGCTAGAAGAACAAAGACAGTTCTTCACAGATTTGTTTTCGGCAGATCCTGTGTCACCACCACCAAACAGGCTAGCAGGGGCAGTTTCCCCTCAAAATGCTCCCCTCAAGATCTTTAACGATCCACTCCCAAATCATGATAATAATAGAATAAATCCAACCGGGACAAACAAGGGTGCAATGATGGGAAATAGTGATCATGAAGCCTCGACTTCACTAAATCCATCAGTTGTGCAACAATTAGGAAATCAACCGAGACCCAAGATAGTCAGTTTGGTAGAACTAGATGCTGAACTACCTATCGAAGCTATAACAAGAACATGAGAGTATTTCTCTCAACCAAGCCCAAGTCATCTGCCAGAAATAGATAAGAGTCAACAAATAATAGAAAAACCCATGGGTGCCTATGATTTAATTAGCAACCTAACAAAGACCTTCTCACACATTTCATTTTTGGACTTACTAAAGAACTCTCCTGCTCACAGAGCTGCTCTTTTAGAAGCATTAGGTCTAGGTCATCTGATTAACATCACTCCACCTCCTGAAACACAAGTAAATCACGTAGAATTTGATATCCACCCTCTGGGGCAGCCGGACAAGGATGTCGAATTTATATTCAAAATAAGTAAAATGCCTACAGATGTTGAGATTGCACGCCGAGGTGATCCAGCCTTACACTTACAAGTATGGGTTTATAATAACTATGTAAAATGGGCAATGGTTGACTATGGGGCCGCAGTTAACATAGTCCCCTTCTCTTTCCTCCAAAAACTAGGATATGGGGAAACAAACTATTCCACACTTCGAAATACATTAAGAGGCTATGATAGCCTTAAAGCCACTTCGATTAGAACTATAATATTACCGGTCACCTTAGGACCCAAAACAATCCTGACTGAGTTTTATATTATAGATTGGGAAACTAATTATAATATGATCCTTGGCCGACCATGGATACACCGAATGAAGGCAATCCCTTCTACTTTATTCCAAGAAGTAAGATTCCTACATCTAGGAAAGGTATTTGTAGCCAAAGGTGACCCAAAACCTTTCGATATACACTTAGCTGACTTAAAGAAAAGACCAGGTGTGCACTCGGAATTTGAACTCCCAACAAACCAACTTAATAAACCCACTGATGCAAAACCAGAGGAGAAGTTAGTACCTACAACGGATCTTGAAACTATCAGCATATCCAAAACAACTCCAACCCCCAAAGATAAGGCTAACACTATAGAAACGGTATCATTAGGGACTACTACAAAAATTGTTGAGTTAATAGAACAAGATTTACCAATGTTCTTACCATTTGATTCAGTAGGCATAGGATATTCCCTAGGTGTTGGTTCCCTTCCAGCAGAGGACCTCTGCATGGTAGAAGTAGAGCGTGCAAGCGTAGTAGATACCCCAACATCTATACTCCTGGCTAAGTATTGGACTCTCCATTTCGATGGAACTAAATGCCATTATGGAGCAGGGGCAGGTATCATTCTTACTTCACCTAAAGAGAAAGTCCTGCCATTTTCCTTTAAGCTAAATTTTGAATGCACAAACAACGGCACTGATTACGAAGCCCTCCTCCTTGGCCTCACCTTAGCCAAAAGAATTGGTATTGATAACATCAGAGTCTTAGGAGATTCACAATTAGTGACAAACTAGGTTTCTGAAGTATACGAAACCAAAGCCGTATTAGATTTAAGCAAGGCATTTAACTTCATATCCATTGAAGCAAACCCGCGAGAGAAAAATCTTCTTGCCGATTCAATAGCAGCTTCAGCATCACGTTTTACTCCAAGCAATGAGTTAGAAGATACCCATTTCATGGTGTCCATTCGTGATGAACTATTGATAAAAACAATGACAAATCCCCTTTCAAGCGGAAGTGAATATACCGTCCTAGACCATGTTGATAGTGATATGGCCACTTTGGATTAATTAAACGCCTATGCAGCACTACATCTCTCCTATCATATGCTAGATTTGTCCTTAATTCCACATTCATCTTCCTATTTCAGAAATCCCATGATGGAAGTCCCCTCACAAATAGAACCTAGCATATACGCAGTAGAAAATGGGGATGATTTGGATTTACCTCCAGCACCACCTGAGTTTGAAGAGGGTAACGCCTCTTTAATTGAGGAAACAATTGATGTCAACATTGGGATAGTTGACGAACCAAAAATCTTGAAATTAGGGTCCTTGTTAACCCCAGAAGAAGTAGAAATACACACTCATATCCTCAAAGAACATCAGAAGGTGTTTTCATTTAATTATAAGGAGATGACAGGAGTCGTACCCCACATTGCGGTGCACAACCTCATCACTAAATCAGATGCAAAGCCAGTTAAACGAAAATCAAGACCCATGAAACTCAAGGTAGCTCTCATGGTAAAAGAGGAGGTAATAAAACTCCTCCAAGTAGGATTCATCAAACCAGTCAACTACTCCCAATGGGTATCTAACATCGTTCCCATTCTCAAGAAGAATGGAAAGATACACATCTGCATAGATTTCCGAGACATCAACAAAGCATGTCCTAAGGATGACTTCCCGTTACCATCTATCGATGTCATTGTTGATGCAACAGCTGGGTTTGAACTTTTGTCTCTCATGGATGGATTCTTGGGATACAATCAAATCAAAATATCTGAGAAAGATCAAGCTAAAACTACGTTTATAACTCCTTGGGGAACCTATTTCTACGTTGTTATGTCATTCGGTTCTCAAGAACACTGGTGCTATGTACCAGCGAGCTATGACATATATATTTCCACGATTTAATTCATAAAATCATGGAATCCTACGTAGATGACTTGTTGGCTAAGGCCAAGAAGCGTTGTGACCATCTGGAAGTACTCCGCGTCATTCTCTCACGCCTAATAGAATACGGAGTCACGCTAAATCCAGAGAAATGTGTCTTTGGTGTAACAGGAGGAAAGCTCCTAGGTTACATCATCTCGTCACGAGGGATACATGTTGATCCAACCAAAATTCAGGCTGTCCTCGAAATGGTCCCACCTTCGAATGAATATGGAATCAGATCATTTCTCAGAAAGCTATGTGCAATCTGGAGATTTATCCTAGACTTAAGCTTCGCCGTTCATCCAATCAATAATTTACTCAAGAAAGACTATAGCATTGATTGGACCGAAGACTGCAATGAAGCCTTTGATGTAGTTAAGTGTTTCTTGTTGTCACCACCTACGCTAATGCCACCTAAGCCAGATCACCCGTTAATTCTATATTCACGAGCTACTAATGTCTCGTTAGCTTGTATGTTGGCCCAAGAGGACGATGACAAGAGGGAACGTGTGATTTATTTCATTAGTCGAACATTACTTGACTATGAAACACATTATACACAGGCAGAATGAGAATGCCTTGCTATAGTCTTTGCTACTAAATGCTTAAGGCATTATATGCTAAACCAAGAAACGAGGGTCATGGTAAAAACGGACCACTTACGAACTTTCCTCACACAAGGATCCTTGTCTAAAAAGGTTGGACGTTTTATAACCTTGATGGGAGAATTTGAATGAACGTTTATAAATCAGAAGTCGGTTAAAGGAAAAATCATCACAGATTAGTTAGCTAACAACCCATTAGATGGAGGTGATTTAGTAGATTTAGAATTTCCAGATGAGTGCGTATACTACATCGAAACCCGACCCTCTATCTCTGAGTGTCTTTGGTACACTGATATCATTAATTATATCATGGACCATACGTACCCAGAAGGAGTTACACCGCAACAAAGAAGACAATTGCGTATTATTGCAGCCAAATACATCATCATAGAGCAAGTACTCTACCGAAAAGAATTTGATGGAATGCTCCTAAGATGTGTCGACGCAGAAGAATCCAAGAAGATTCTCCATGAATCCCACAGTGGAATATGTGGAGGCCACTTCGGTGGCCATGCCACTGCTCGAAAAATACATCGAATGGGTTATTTCTGGCCCACTCTAGAACATGATGCAATAGAGTTTATACGCAGGTGTCATAAGTGCCAAGAATTCTCCCATGAGATCCACATGCCGGCATAAGCTCTGCAACCAATCGCTACTCCATGGCCCTTTTCTACATGGGGTCTAGACTTAATAGGGAAATTCTCTCCCTCATCCACAGATGGCCATAATTTTATAATCACGGCCACTGAATATTTTACCAAATGGGTAGAGGCTATGCCTCTTACTACTATACCTGGTTTTGTAATCACCAAGTTCATTTTGAACCAAATCATTTCTAGGTACGGTATCCCACAAATCATTATCTCCGATAATGGAACTTCTTTTAAGAATGAAGAGGTTCGCGAACTATGCAATAAATTTAAGATAAGCCATCATACGGCTTCCTTGTATTACCCTCAAGCCAGTGGACAGGATGAAGTGACAAACAAGACATTGAAAGCCATTCTCCTTAAAATGGTAAAAGAAAACAAATGAGATTGGCATTTGAAGTTATATCTGGCCTTGTGGGCCCACCGAACCTCAATAAGAACACTAACGGGAGAAACTCCTTTCTCGCTAGTATTTGGGGCAGAAGCAATTCTCCCACTTGAGGTCGAAATACCCAGTCTCTGCATTTCATTACAAGGGATTCTGGATGAAGATGCTTACAGAGAAGCATGTATTTGCCAACTAGAAAGCCTAGATGAAACTAGGTTAGATTCTGAACAATGACATAGAGCCTATGCTGACCGAATGTGTCGGCAGTATAACAAGAAGGTCTATGAATGCGACATATACAAAGGTGATCTAGTTCTAAGACTAGATAGCTGTATCGACAAGAAGATCGGCGAAGGAAGGAAATTCTGGCCCAAATGGTTGGGCCCATACCGAATCATGAAAGACTACAGAAATGGTGCATACCTCTTATGTACACTAGAAGGTGAGGAATTTGGTGAAACAGTCAATTCCCTGCACCTCAAGCGGTTCTACGCATAAGCAGTTAGCACTACTTATATAACTATCTACATTGCATCTTTATATAGATTAGGATCATTTTGTCCACTTGTTTCTTACATAAATGGTGATCAAGGAATCTATTCTCAAAGCAATTCAATACAAACTCATGATGTTGTTGGCATTAAAATCTTTAATCATACCTCTCCATTTTCATGATATCATCAAATTATCTCAGAATCATTTTATCAAATAAAGTAGTTAATTGCTTCATTTCAGTAAATTTTATTCTCGATATTGCCAGGGAAGCTGTGGGGATTGATAGTTTCTGAGAAACTATGATTCACTCCTCACTTCTGTGGTAGGATCGAGAATCTTGCAGATAGATTAGATGAGCTATTTTATTATTTAGAATAGATCTACAAATTACACAGACAAATAACTACACTCGGTTATTTTGTTTGTTTTAAGTTTTATCTTAGCTATCAAATTCTAGATACATTTAAATAGTTGCTTTTCTTAAATTCTTAGAAAGTTTCTTAGAAAAATAGAAGTCATATACATTTTAGATTTATTCTACATCATTAGAATTTGCTTTGGTACAGTTAGATTTACTTTTGTTTTGCATGACAATCACAGGACCTAGAGAGCCCAGGGAATATGTATTTGAACCAATCGTGCCTCAACCCAACCTCGTCACATAAATAGTTGACATAGATCAAAATCTCAGGATCCAAGTCTTCCAAACAACAACAGATTTACAACTGATCAGCTCTCAGTTGAGAGGGTTAAATATAGAAGACGACCAAGCTCACATGTTTTGGTCAAATCAACTGAACTACAGAATACCCTAGGAAAACATTCACATGACTGTAGAAGGGTTCGAAAGAGAACAAACCTTTGGTTGTGATCCTTTGATCCCACAGCCAGATGCAAGAGACACTCTCACAGACATAGATACTAGTTTAAGAATCTAGGTTGCACGAACGCCTGTGAGGTATTCCGAGAAAATCACACAGTTATTGAGTTTAAACATAGAAGCTGAGAAAGTGTATGATTACCGGATACTAGGGATTAGGACTTGATTTCGTATATGACCATAGCAGGACCGCAACAACCAAGAGTCTACGGTTGTGATCCATAAATCCAACAGCCTAATGAATCCATAAGTCAATCAGATATAGACACTGGCCTACGCACGCTAGTATTCCAGTCCACTCCACTTCCACCCATCATCATCAAACAGCTATCCTTACTAGATATAGCGGCTAACAAAACTAGAGAATTCTGGACTAGGCCAGATAATCATCCGTAGAGTCAATTGTATTCATTACCCACCATATGACCTTATCTGGTGACGTATCCCAGGCCATTTTCCATGTATTCCACAACCCATAGATCAAATCACACCAGAGCTCGATATTGATTAGAGCCTTCGAGTAGTCATCCTTGTTGATCGATCTATCACACCAGTTCAGGTTAGAAGGGCCTTCTTTGCCTTAGATTCACAAATTCCACTAGTGCATATTGAATACATTAGATTGCCTAACTAGTTTTTCTGCATCCCATGCATATTCCATCCCCATCGGCTGTCTCGGCATGACCTCGGGAGGTCGGGTACGTGGAAGTGTTACTTGTAGATTCCCACGCTTGCTTGTCAGTTTTCCGGTGTACAGACACCAACCAAGGTATTATAAATCCTTTTCTCTTAGCATGAAATCCAACAACTAGGAAATACAATAAAAGAATGGATTTCTCGTTATTTCCATGGATCGATCAGAGAAGACCAACCATAATGGATTAAAAAATTGAGAAAAAAGAGTTTTACAATTATTCTAAAACCAAAACAATAATCTTCTCATTGGCCGGGGTAAATGCAAAGCATGAAAAAATCCCCTCATATACTCTCACATGGACCTCATGGATTCTACACAGTAAATAAAACATGCACTCTAAAAATCCATTATAGGAAGAGAATCAATTAAGCTCTGATACCAAATTTGTATATTCAGACAACCGAGGTAAATACAATGTAATAATATTAACAAATAATAATCACTCTATATTATATTTATTGTTCAGATATCTCGTGTAATACATTAGGCTATTATATAGCCATATATAAATCTCAACCATCTCCTAATAAATAGGAAAAATAAACTCGATTATAGGAACGGGAAACAAAAAACCTACGAGAATACAATAACAACAAAATAATAATATACCGAATGTAAAAACTAATTCCTAACACTGCTAAATTTAATGTCCTTCAACCAAAAAAAAATCTTAGGAGGATATCCTATCATCCTAGGAAGGCCATGGTTTTCCACTACTGATGCATTCATAGGATGTAGGTATGGGAATATGATTATTTTGAATGGAAGTGGAACCAAAAATCTTATAATTTATCTTCCCACACAACTATTGAATAAAGAAGATCAAAAAATTTGAGTATAAGAACCAAAATCATATAAGAATTCTATAAAAAAAATCATGATGCTGGAAAAATCATGTATAATTGAAGGACAAGAGGAAGATGTCACTCTATCTAATATCATACAAAAAACTATGGAAGAAATGAAAAAGTAGATAATATAATAAGGTATTTAAGTTGTTCCTCTTATCAAGTTCTACAACAAAAAACCATGAACATTCCAGGTAAGAATTACATTCTTCATCAAATCCTTCATCATGGCTATATACTAAATTCTATCAGAAGCAATGTTTGCTTAATGTATGATCTCTCAAAGAAAGTGGAGATAACCTCAAGAAAACCATTGAACGTGAACAAGATGCTCAATACGAAACAAGAGAATTTCTGATAAATATTCTACAAAAATATAGAACAACATTTGCATGGGAATATAGAGACATGCATGGAATTCATCCTAAGCTCAGCAAGTATAAATTTATATCAAGGAAAGTTGTAATACAATCAGGCAGCCAAAAAGAAGAATGAACCCAACAATGAGAGAGATTACTAGATGTTGGATACATATATACAGTCTCAGACAGTTAATGGGTGTCACCCCTTGTCATTGTGCTAAATAATAATGGAAAATGGAGGATATGTGTGGATTATAGAAATCTGAATGCAACGATAAGATCATTTTCCTCTTCCCTTTATTGATTAAGTACTTGACACTCTGGCTGGTAATAAATATTTCTCTTTCCTTAATGGATATAGTGGATATAACTTCATTAAAATTACACCAGAAGATCAGGACAAAACTACCTTCACATTTCCATGGGGAAATTATGCTTACTCAGTTCTTCCTTTTGGCTTATGTAATGCATCTGCTACATTTGAAAGAGAATTTTTAAGCATTTTATCAGATCTAAAAAATGATTACATGGAGGTATATATGGGTTATTTCAGAGTACATGGTATTACCTTTGAGGAGACTATGTAAAAGATAAACAAAGTCTTGAAGAGATGCAAAGAAAACAACTTGTACATGAGGATGCCTAAAGGAATAATGTTGGGAAACTACCTTTCTTCCAATGGAATTCAGGTTGATCCAAAAATGGTATCCATTATAATAAATCTTCCAACACCAAAGAATTAAAATTATGTCCACATTTTCCTAGGCCATGCTGGTTATTATAGAAGATTCATATAAGATTTCAACAAAGTGGCAGCTCCATTATTTTCATTATTGGGAAAGGATGTTGCATTTGATTGGACTAAAAAAATGTGAGAGTGTATTGTGAACCCTGAAGAAATTGTTAATAATAACCCCTATATTAAGAGGACCTGATTGGAATTTACCATTCCACATTCATATTGATGCTTCAAACCATGTCATTGGAGATATTTTGGGATAAAAGGATGGATTTCTCAACTATACAATTTATTACATGAGAAATAAATTGCAACATGTTGAACTTAATTAGGCAGTCACAGAGAAGGAATTATTGGAAATTTTTTATGCTATCAATAAGTTTAGGAATTAAATGATAGGTTATCTAGTATTCATTCATACCGATCATGGAATAATTAAATATTTGATTAATAACCCCGTTGTGAGTAATAGAATAATTAGATGGTTTTTATTCTTACAAGAGTTTTATGTCACTATTTTGGAAAAACCTGGAAAGGAAAACGTGGTAGAAGATTTCCTTTCAATAATGGATACCAATGATGAAGAGTAGGTATTAGATGACTCTTTTCCAGATGAGAATTTATTAACTATCTCCACAAAAACTCCTTGGTATGAAAACATATCCAACTATCTAGTTTCAGGTAAAACACCTCCACACTACTTACATTCTAAAAAGAAATACATGGTTGAGAAGAATGTGCATTTTTCTTGGATAGCTGGATTTCTATTTCACATAGGGAAGGATGATGTCATGAGGATATGCATTAATAATGAGGATATTTATGATGTTCTTAGATCCTTCCATAGTGAGCTTTGTGAAGGAAACATTTTTGTAAAAAGAACATAATAGAAGGTGTTGACAACAAGTTATTACTAGACAACACTTTATAAGGATGCAACACTATATACAATCAGGTATGATAGATATCAAATAATGGGTAAGCATAGTAAATAAGATAAAATTCCATTGTAACCTCAGTTGGTCTTACAACCATTTGACAAGTGGGGTTTAGACTTCATTAGTTCTATAGATCCTCAATATTAGTAGAAGGAATACATCTTGGTGTGCAGAGATTATCTATCTAAGTGGAAAAAGGTAAAAGCACTACCAAGTCAGAAGAGTGAGAAAGTAGCCAAGTTTCTCTATGATCACATTTTCACTAGGTATGGAGTGCTAAGAGAAATTTTTACTGATCCAGGTACATACTTTAATCCTGAAGTTACTTCTGATCTAGCTAAGGAGTATGAAATTAGACATAGGAATTATAGACCATATCATCCCCAATATAATGGCCAAGTTGAGGTAATAAACATAGAAATAAAATCTATCTTAACAAAGAATATTGCACTCCACAAGTGGGATTTGGTAGATAGGCTTCCAAAGGTAGTATGGGTTTTCAACAAAACATGGAAGACAAAAACAGGCTTCACACCATTTTATCTTTTGTACATTAAGAATATTGTTCTCCCTATTGAATTAGAGAAAAATATATTAAGAAATGCACTATAACTAGGCATAGATTTGAATGAAGCTAAAAGGAAGAGGATTCTCCAACTCAATGAGTTGGATGAAATAAGGAGACAAGTTTTGTATAATATAGAGGTTATACAAAAGCAAAGGATCAAATGGCATGATAGGTTCATCCAGATAAGGAAATTTTAAGAAGGTGACTAGGCCTTATTGTTTGAATTGAAGTACAAAGACCACATGGGAAAACTTAGGACAAGGTGGTTGGGTCCATATGTGATTGAGAAAATATTTTTAGATAGAGCTTTCAAACTCACCACTATAGATTCTGTGAAGTTCAAGCTATTGGTAATTGGCCATAGTTTGAGATTGTATAAGAATCCAACTGACAAAAGAAACTTCATGCAACAGTTAAGAGGAAGTCAAAACAGGATGGAGATGAGAACATAAAAGTTAAGATTAGAAGTTGAGCATGATGGTTTATCTTCTAAAATTTTGGTGGATTGAGATATTTCAGTGGCTTTGGTATACTTAGCTTACTGGATATCCCAAGGGATAATAAATGTTTTGTGATCAACCCTTTTGGTGATCAACAACACTCTATTAACATTTTATTTTCTCAGTGTTTTTGTTTTGTAGGATTATATGTATATATTGAAAGAGTGCATAATCTATGACATAGGAAGACAATGCAAGAATGGATGTTCCACTTGCTGTAGTATGCAACAAATATCTATTTTGGTTTTCATATTTGGCATAAATTATGATTGCATGGAGAAACAAAAGCAAAAATCTACATGCATGAGTGGTGATTGAGATAGCTTGTACCTGAATAGGTCAGCATTCCCTCTCCAGGAATTATTTGACTTAACTAAGGATCCTACAGTACAAATGCCACATTACGTGTGTATTAGAAATACCTATAGAATCATATTAGATCAGTATATAGAATAGTCACAATTACCATAATGCATGTGCTATCATCATCCTAAATATTCCTTGAGATAAGTGCACTCATACCACTTTATTAAAGTTTTATTAGTATAATTATTTTCAATTACTATTTATGCCACACCATAATGTCTTTAATTAAAATTATACATTACAACCTTTAACCTATGAGTGATCACTCCATGTCATCCCACTCTGTCACACCATTTTATCGCATGCACTTGCTGTAATCAAATCAATTAAATTCATTTCACTTCTACTATACATGCGAGTCAGTATCAGAATTTAAAAACAAAGAACTCAAATAATCTCACACATTTCTATTTTTGTATCATTCCTCCAAAAATTTTATAATTGTAGTACCATAGCTAAACAAGTTGCATAATTGAGAATGGGGGGAGACTTAATCTACCATGAGCCGACAAAGCATTGCCACATTCTCAACCAGTTACAAATTTTGTAGTATTTTAAGAACAATGGATGGATGGACTACATTAGCAAATTCCAAGGTTTTATTGAATCCATGGTTAAGGAATTTTCTCCTACATTTCATGATGGATAAAATAAGGTCAAAGGTTTAACAGTGAAGGTTAATGATGATATTTTGGATACAGTTATTGGGCTTCCCATAGAAGGAAAAATTTTCTCTGAGAAATCCAATCCAGAGGAAGCTCGACAAGAATTTGTTGAGGAAGATGATGCCTTCATAATTGACTGCCAAGGTACATACCAAACTCTCTCAAACCACTATGGGATAAAATTTCCAATTATATTATAAAATATTTTACTTGCGATGGTAGATATTCCCAACTAAATACAGTCCATTTTAAGTTACTTAATCACCTGAAGAATTATAGGCATGTTAATGTACCAAATTTATTAAATGAGAACTTTAAAAAGATGAGTAGAGAATCACATAGAGGGAGGTCAAAAATTTCACACCACGATCTTGTTACCCTAGTTATTAAACACACATTGGAGAGAGAATATATTGAATTGAAATGGGAGGATTTTTTAAGGGAAAAACATATTGATGAATTATTAAGGCATAGGAATAAAACAAGAATTATAGTTAGTTCTCCCACTCATACAATTGAACCCAAAACTTCCACTTCTCATCTCAAACCCTCAACTTCCACTTCTCTGCCAACAGAAACCTTTTTTTCTAAAACTACACTGCCTACTGAAGAGAACCCTATTTTTGTATCCCTTGGGAGGATTATAATTGTTGAAACCCTACTTGGATTTTAAAATATTGAATCATCCACCTCAAAGGGTAAGAGAAAATATTCCAGGATCAGTCCTAAATCTTCTAAGTGTACTCCTACATACTCCAAATCCACTTGTACACCACCTAGGCAATCTCATAGACCAAATACTAAATGGACAAGAATATCCAAAATATAAAGCCCAAAACCATCTTACTTGATAGTGATAAAGAAAATGTTGAAGAGAATATTGAGGCCACATCAATGGACATAAAGCAGGGAGGTATTGATGTTAAAATTCATGAGTAATAGGGTCATAGGGAGTTGATGGATGGTATGGAAGAAAATAAGGGAGAATAAAGTGGTGAAAAAATGGTTCAAGAAAGCCCTGATGAATGGATTGAAAAACATGAAGAGGAAGTTAATGCTGGGGTAACCCATTAAGAACATGCAGGAGAAAGAGCTGCAATGGAAATTAAAGAAAAAAATCATGTAGACAAGGATGATAAAGAGAGGATAGAGGAAGGGCATGACCACATAGTACTTGAGACATAAACTAATGAGAGAGAAATTGGGGATGATATGCCCCATGTTCTTGAAGAAATTATTAAATACATTTTTCATGGAGTTGAAGAAAAAAAAACCATCTCAGTATATTGAGAGATTTCACGAGAATTTTCTTGTAGTTACTGAGGAGATAGTTGAAATAGTATTGGAGAATTCTCTACCATTTTCACCACATGATAACACACATCCACAAATTTTCATTAGAGAAGTTGTCAAATAACCTACTAAACTAGTTTACAGGAGCATATGAACAAAAACAACGTTGCAGGATTATTGGGTCCATCATTTTGAAACCTATATTAATAGGTTTAAAGGAATATGGGAGAGGGAAAAGGAAGAAATTATCCTCTAGCACCAATAAGAAATGAAGGAAAAAGACAAGGAACTTAAGGCCAAGGATAAAGAGATTGAAATTCTGACAAAGAAGTAGGATGAGACACTTAAATTAGCCAATGCAATAATTAGACACATGCATACTTCAAATGTCTATGATATTTTCTTGAAGAATAAGATGTTGCAGCTTCAACTTACCTATATTAGCTCTGACATGAAATATGAAATCATTAGATATAGGAATTTTTGTACATTATATTAGAACAATCCTCAAGAAATTTGGTGCTTGTTATTTGAGTTATACATGTATAATTATGCCCTTGAATATGATAAGGATTGGATTCCAATCATCTACGTTGGAGATGTCCTAGTCAAAGCACTTATTTCTTACTTCAGGAATTAATTAGATAGAGAGAAATAGATGGAAGAGTACAGGAACCTAGAAAAATTTCAGACATTAATGGTCAAGGTAGAGTCTTCTAACCCAAAGGTAGTCATGGAAGAGTATAACAAGTATATATAATACAAGGAGATCAAAAAGTAGGAATGATAAATGAGAAAAGATGCACATGGGAAAGTAAGGAACATGATTACCCATAGTGGAAGGCAAATTGTAAAAGCATGTCAGATGCATTGCAATGAAATGATCAGTGAAATGAAAAGGAAGGAGATGCACTCCTATCCTAATATAATATCAACATTGAGAAGGGTTAATGTTTACATTGACTTCTCTATTAAATATTCAAACACTTGGTTCCCAATTGGTTATCAGCCACCAATCTTCCACTTTTCTATACCACATTATTCTGGTGATAAACCAATGGATGAGATGATTCAAGATAAGGTTTGGGATAGGTAAATAATGAATGGTGCACACTTCCCCACTAAGCCAACAAGGATTGATGTTCTAATTTATTTCAAAAACTTATGTAGCACCATTTAGGTGGACCCTAAGCTAAATGAGGCACCTGAAGAGATTGAATGAGGGCATTCATGAAGATAAGCTTGGGGTGTGATGATTTGTTTAATTATCTTTATAAACAACTCATCCCCTATAATTTTTTGAGCCATTTTTATCCTTACACTTGCTTTCCCCCGTTATACTGTTGAGATATTTCGTTATAACCTGAACATTATGTCATGAATACTTATTAATATAATTTTCACTATTTAGATTTATTTTTTGGTATTGTGGGTACACATTTATTCTCTAGATTACAATAAGATGCTTTATCAATGATGCATGTGATGTATCTGTTGTCAAAAATTCCCCCCCCCCCAAGGTAATTTTGATGACATGCATCATATTGTCAGTCCCGAGCAAGTAGAATGATTCAAGGCCTGAAATCATGTTTCTGGGGTCCCCTCAGACTTCCTTCTAACTCTCCTATCCAAGAAGAAGTCCCAACAGGTCGAGCAAATGGAAGAAATTGCAGAAAACCAGCTTGGTGCTGAAATACAGAGAAAATCGGCAAAGTCCTAGTCCAGGAGATCCTTGGGACAGTTGGGATGTCGGGGAGCGAACCAGCCAAAAAGCCTCTAGGTAGTCCGCACAGCATTTGGGACAGTTGGGACATCGGGACGCGCGAGGCGCGAAAAGCCGAACCAGCCAGAAAAATGAAGAAAATTGCCTAAGTCTTGCTTCGCAGAGTTTGGGACATCTGGGACAAAAGTACACGGAAGATGCGGATCGCCCGGTTTGGCGCAAGTCAGTACATTTTGGGTGGTTCAGAAGTATTTGTCCCAGGCAGTCTAAGAAAATTAGGACAAAAGTGCATGGGGGACATGAACCGGCCGGCTCGGCCGAAACAGAGGACTTTCGTCTAGGACATTTGGGCCAGAGGGGCGTGTGGGACGCGAAAAGCCGGGAGAGCCGCCAACGAATCAGAACAGGGCATGTTTCCTAAGGCAGGAAAGTTTGGAGCTAAGGAAAGACTTAGAAAAATTTGACAAAGTCTTGGGCCAAAAGATTAAAAGACAAAGATGATCTTACGCCCCGTCCTCCAACCAGATCATGCCACGTGTCCCAATGGCTGGGGCGCGGGGAAAAAAATGGAAAATTTCCCAAAGTGATAAAACATCAAAATTTCAAAGGGAAACCAATGGAAAGGTGGAAGAGGGAGAATTTTTCATCCAATCAGTGCCCGACAGGTGTCATCCAGGTGGCAGAGCGCGGGAATAAATTCAAAATCCTTTTTTGCCTGTTTTTGCCCTAAAATCTTCAGATCACCATATCTTTCGATCCAGAGCTCAGATTTTCACATTCTTTATATCAATGGAAAGATGATGAAATTATCTACACGATTCTGGGGTAAATATTGAATTTGGTTTAGTTTGGAGAGAGAAAATTGAGAAAATGGCTTTGGCACGTAATAATAGATAGAGTCACAGAAGTGACGTTTAACAACCAGCTTTAATACAACAGACAGTCCGCCGTTTTGCCAGGATTCACCATTTCTACCATAATGAGATGAGTTAAATACAATCCAGAAGTGTTTGTGGTAGATTCGACTTTCCTCTCTCTTCCCTCTCTCATTCTTCCTATATATTGTAAAGAGGGGCTTCTTTCTAAAGGTCGAACATTTTTCCTGTTTTGCTCCTCCCTTCTTCCCTTCATCAGGTGAAATTATGGAGTTCGAACCTCCCATTTAAAACTGTAATGCGACTCTACCTTTTGGTATTCTGTATTGTATTGTATCAATCTTTAGAGCAAGTAATTCATATCTGTGGATGATTCTCAACCCTCTCTGTGTTTATTTGCATCCTCCTGGTCTTTCACTGCAAATTTTGTTATCTGTGCATTATCTCGCATCACATTTGAATGGTCTATGTTTATTGGAAAGATAGATGTTCTTCATTCCTCGGTGCATCACCTCTGTTAGCTTAGGTTTATTTTCACGCATCTTCTTACCCTACCTCCTTGGCAAGTTAGATTAGGTTTTGAGTAAACCCTCTACATTTTTTGTGTGCATCTGAACAGAGGAATAGGAACCAGCCTTCTCTGGATACTCCTTTCTCATTTCTACAAGTCCCACGCTTGGAGAAAGGAGTCAATGTTGTGCAATCACACTGGATACTAGAGTGATCAACCCAAAAATATGATCAACATCTAGGGGTGCTGTGATTTTGCATCAACAGTTTTGGCACGCCTGGTGGGACACTAGAGGTCTCATTTCTATTGAAGAAAAGTTGATGTGCATCTGTTGCAATTTTTTTTTTTAAAAGAGCTATTATTTGCATATCTGGCGACTCCAAGGGGAAGAATCAAGTGGTTTCAGTAGTGCAGGCCTAAAAACTCATGAGAAGAGTCACCACAAGGTCAAGAGTTGGAGAAGAAGAAGTGTTGTTTGAATACCTACAATTATCTCCAAGAAGAAGGTAAAGAGGAAGAAGGATTCAAAGGACTCCATCTCCACCAAATAGAACTCTCTCAAATCCTCCACCTAGTAGGCCTTTCATTCAGTATACCAGGGTTTTAAGACCAATTATAATGGCACAAAACAACCCCTATGTCAACTTCACATGCAGCAGCCCACTTGCCCTCAATGCACAACATCCAATTCCTATTGCAGCCTTGAAGAACATTCCATACTTCACTGGATAAAATTAGACTACTCTAGGTGATCATGTTAAAGATATTGCTAACCTTTGTGCAATCCATGAAATCGATGAGATGCAGGTGGCTATCAAGTTGCTGGCATCTTCATTCAAGGGGAAAGCATTGCAATGGTTTAGGAGCCTTGGAGCTGGTTCTATCACAAATTGGAATCAGCTGTGTATAGCACTTCATGAGTAATTTTGAGAGAAGGGAGACAACTTGTCTCTTTTGGAGCAGCTGACAACCATCAAGAGAGCTCCCAATGAGCAGCTAACCGATTTCAACTTCAAATTTCAAAAGACTTGGGAGAGAATTCCAGTGGCAGTTAGGCCAACAGCAGAAGGTGCTTTTCTCTACTATCTCAAAGCTCTAAATTCTGATATTTCTATGTTTATTCAGTCCATGGGAGGCATAACTATCCCTATGGCTTATAGCATTGCCATTAGGGCTAAAAATTATTTGATCCAAGATGGCAAACTTACCCCTAGACCTCCCATGCCATTGTTTCCAAGTTTAGAGAACCCTAACACCAATCAAGCACCTAATTTGACTCCTTCTCCCACTCCTAGAAATCAGAGTTCAAATGAAGCTTCCACTTCATCTCCAAGTGCCCCAAATGAGCTTCAAGAATTCATGAAGCAATTGCAAAACCTAGGCAATGAGCTAGTTACTCTCAAGAGGCAACAAGCCCAAGGTTTTAGACCTTCTTATCAACCCCAAGCTCAGCCTAATAGGCAGCCATACCAACCAAAAAGGCCTCCTAATCTAGCTACAAATATAAATCAAACAAGGCCTCCTGCCAATAGACCATTTCAGCCCTATAATCCAAATGCCATATCTGCCTCTAAAGCATTGATGCCAACACAAAACAACATTGCCCAGGAGTATGATTGGTGTTTTCCATGCAATGAGCCTCATAACCAATCCATATGCTTCAATGGTGCTTTGAATCAAGCATTAATGGTGACAAATACTGGTGTGGAGGGTGAGGGAAGTCAAGGAAAAAACCAACAACAAGAAACATTCCAACAGCAATCAGCCCCAAATGACACCACATTAGTAAATTGGCAAGCAGAGGATTTTTCTGGCATGAACCAAGAAATTTCTCAAGGTGTTGCAGCCAATACAAGGTCAAAAAGGAGGAATTTGGGTGAAGAGCAGCCATTAGCCCCAACCAATCCACAACCTTCCATGTCTCCACAAATGGTTGGCAAGCAAAATCCAATTCCAAATGCACAAGGGCAGCCAAGAACAGCCCCTAGGCCAACTCAAATACAAATTTTTGCTGCCCACATGCAGGGAGTGAATGTACAAACCAAGGGAGAGCAAAGAGACCCTTCATCACCATTCAGTATAATTGATTAGATGAAGATGACAAATGTCAATATATCAATGTGGGAATCCCTATCTATCCCAGGCCAAAGAGATCTGCTGCAAGCTGCCATGAAGGACTGGCCAACTTCGAATCAGCAAGTTCAGATGTAAGACAAAGTGCTCACAAATGCTGCCCAGCCTGAGGGAAATCATGGAGGACAGCAAGGTAAAATGTTGAATCCCCCTCCTTTCTATGTTTCATTAATTATTGGAAATCAGCTAGTACACAATTGCATGATAGACTCCGGGGCAAGTAGCTCAGTAATACGTAAACAAATAGCTGATCAGCTAGGGCTCCAGTATGAAACAATATCCAAAGGGGTAGTGCAGCTAGATGGGACAGTAGTAGCAACAGTTGGAGTGATTAAAAACTTGAGTCTTACCTTGCATGCATGTCCAAACGTTGTTGTTTTACAAGATGTATCAGTCATAGACCTCCCACCACTCTTTGCCCTATGCTTGTCAAGGGACTTTACAACCAAGATTGGGGTATATTTGTCTGCTGATTGGTCACACATGTTGTTTAGAATGAGGTATGGAACCAAAGACACAATCAGGTTATAACCTATTGCAAACTTCCATATTGAGCCTTACACTCCAAGTCAGATTAATGCCAATTGCTCAGCATTTGATCAAGAAGATCACCCAAGCTCTGATGAAGATGACACTAAGGTTGGAAGCATCCCAGATATAACTCTTGATGAATGGGCAAACAAGATACATGCTTTTGATCCTTACCAAGAAGTAGAATAATCTGAGCTAGGGGTCTATTGTATACACGGAGAAAATCAACCTATTCCTAGCATCACCAAGCCAAACCACAAGGATGACAATGAGGTATGGCAGCTGTTTTTTTACGGATCAAGGAGTAGACAAGGTGCAGGAGGTGGAGCCGTGCTTGTTTCACCTCAAGGAGTAAATTAATATTCAGATTTTAGATTTCAGTTTACATGCTCCAATAACACTGCTAAATATGAAGCCTTGGTGCAAGGGATGCACTGGGTAATCAAGAGAGGAATAAAGAGCTTGCAAGTCTTTGGTGATAGTGAATTGATTGTAAATCAGGTCAAGGGACAACATGCTACCAAGAATGATCTACTCAAGTGCTACAAGAACAGGGTGTGGGACCTCATGGAAGATTTTGAGGGTTTTGGCATCAAATCCATTCCTAGGAAAGAGAATCAAGCTACTGACAGGCTTGCATCAGTAGGAGCAGCCTTTGACATTGTGGAAAGTATTCAACAAGACAAGGTACAACCAAACATCCACGTGATTATGAGGCCTTCAGTGCCGGATAGCAATGTCAGTTGGTAAGTGTTTGAAAATGACCAGCAAATCATCCATTTCTTGTAAGAAGAAGCTGAGTTCTCAGCCAAGAATCAAGAAAAATTAGAACAGCAGTATGGTGACCAAGTGGTACAGCTGAGAACTAACAAGTTGCCCAAGGGAATTATCACTTTGGAGTCCATTTTTAATCCCAACGATCAGTTTAGAAAGGAGAAAGAAAACATCCAAGTCAAGAGAGAGGATTCAGTATCCATCTTGGTAGAAGAGAACAAACCATTGCAAATTGGAAGGATGACAAATGAACAAGAAAGGTATGAGTTCATACAGCTGTGTCAAGAGTTCCCTGACGTGTTTTCTTGGAGCTATGAAGACTTGAAAGGTTTCAATCCCAACTTAGCTCAGCATACCATCGAATTGGATCCAAATACTAAGCCTGTCAGGCAAAAACAAAGACCAGTCAACCCACACATGGAGCCTCTCATGAGGAAAGAATTGGACAAGCTGATTGAATCAAGGATCATATTCCCAATCAAGCATTCTAGTTGGGTTGCCAACTTAGTCCCAGTCATAAAAAAAGTGGAGAGATCAGATTGTGTGTTGACTTCAGAGACTTGAATAGAGCCTCTCTCAAGGACCATTACCCACTCCCTTCCATGGAGCAAATATTGCAGGTTGTAGCTAGTTCAGAAAGGTTCTCATTGCTTGATGGCTACTCAGGCTATAATCAGATTATGGTGAAGATGGAAGACCAGTTCAAGATAGCCTTCACAACCAAATGGGGAAATTTTGCATACAGGAAGATGCCATTTGGCCTATCAAATGTTGGAGCCACTTTCCAAAGGGAAATGGATATGGCATTCAAGGGGTTGATCAATAAAATAGTTCTGATATATCTTGATGACATCACTGTATTCTCCAAAAATGTAGTGGATCACCTCTTTCATCTGAGGCAGGTATTTCAGAGGTGTAGAAGATTCGGGGTATCATTGAATCCCAAAAAATGTATATTCCTGGCTCATGAGGGAAGGCTTCTAGGCCATATTGTTTCAAAAGAGGGATTGACGATTGACCCAGAAAGAATTGAAGAAATTCGAGCATTTCCATTGCCAAGTCACAAGAAGGATCTTCAAAGCTTCTTGGGAAGGATCAATTTTGTCCGCAGGTTTGTTCCAAACTTTGTAGCTCTCGTAAAGCCAATAACGCCGATGTTAAAAAAGAGCATGGCATTTAAGTGGACATCGGAAGGCAAGGCAAGTTTTGAGGCAATAAAAGAGGCTATATCTCAAGCTCCCACTCTCGTCAATCTAGACTTCTCCAAGGGTTTCATGTTATACGCCTTTAGTGGTGGAGACACAATTTCTACAATCCTGGCACAACAGAACAAAGAAGGATTAGAAAAACCAGTTGCTTTCTTCAGTCAAGGCTTGGAGGAATGCGAAACTAGGTACTCTTTCATTGAAAAGCATGTACTTGCAGTGATCAGGAGTTTAAAGAAATTCAGGCACCTAGTCTCAAACAACAAGATCTAATTACTGGTCTCTCATGCGGGATTCAAGGACTTCCTCCTAAACAAGGATCTGAATGAGAAACGTGCAGGATGGGTAACCTGTGTCATGGAATATGACATCGAGATTAAGGTCACCAAACTAGTACGTGGGAAGGGACTATGCGAACAAATATCCTTGAGTCAGCAAGTTGAAGCGGGTAATGGAAAAGAGGTTGTCTTGGTACTACAGGATGGTCAAGAATAGGAAAATGATGATGTGCCCACTCGCTGTTAGACTCAGAATATGATATGCTTCCTACAGACAGGCCTATGCCCTCCATAAATGAACAAAGTGAAGAGGAGATAATTTAGATTACAAGCCATTCCATATGTGCTTGTTGATGGTGTTTTGTTTAAGAAAGACATCAATGGAGTTCTACTGAGGTGCATTGGGACAGGTCAAATTGAGAGGATCTTACATGAGTTCCATGACAGGGAAGTAGGAGGCCACTTTTACCCATGAGTAATAGCTCTCAAAATCATGAAAGCTGGTTACTATTGGCCTACTGTATTCAATGATTGCTACTCATGGGTTAAGAAATGCAAGAAATGTGCATTCTTCACAGGAAAAGGAATGTTAGCAGCGCTGCCCCTTCATCCAATTTTAGTAGATCAAACATTCATGCAATGGGGACTGGACTTCATTGGAGTCATCAATCCCAATTCAATTCAAGGCCACAAGTGGATTCTCACGGCGATGGACTATTTCACCAAGTGGACATAAGCAGTAGCGCTCAAGGAGGTAAGTGAGTCTAACATACTAGACTTTTATGAAGAAATAGTGACCAGGTTCGGTGTGCCAGCCACTATCATATCAGATAATGCATTAGCATTCATAGGTTCCAAGATTATAGAATGGGCTGTCAAGAATGGAATCTATTTAAGCACCTCTTCAAATTATTACCCACAGGGTAATGGACAGGTAGAGTCCACAAACAAAAATTTGCTAAGGATCATCAGAAGAATTCTGGATGAAAACCAAAGGACATGGCATACCAAGCTAAAATCAGCATTATGGGCTGATAGGATAACACCAAAGAGGTCTACAGGTAGTTCTCCCTACAAGTTGGTCTATGGGAAAGAGGCAGTATTGCCTATATCATTAGAATTTCCAACATTGGAGCTCATGAAGTAGTTGGAGTTGTCTGAGTTCAAACCAATGGAGGCCAGGTACGCAGAGTTAATGGAATTGGAAGAAATAAGAGAACATGCAGTTCTGATGATTGAAAAGGATCAGACCTTAGTAAAAAGATGGTGTAACAAGAAGGCAGGAGCAAGGACCTTCCAGGAGGGGGACCTAGTTCTGAAATGGGATGCAGATCGGGTGAAACCTGGAAGGAATTCCAAGTTTGATGCCATTTGGAGTGGCCCCTACATGGTCACGAGATGTAAAAGTGGTAATGCCTTCCAATTTTCTGCATTAGATGGAGAAGAACTCCCGATTCCAGTTAACAGAATCCATCTTAAACATTGCTACTAAAAAGGAAAAGGTTTACCCTTGTAAATATTAGCCTAGATTTCATTTCCTCTAAGTGCATATGCACATTTTCTTGTTGTAGATAGGTTTCTTTTTCCTAAGTGCTTTGACACAAGTTTTGTCGCTCTCAGGTTGAATTTCTACAGTTCAGAGCGCTCTCAAAGAATGAGTTGTAGTATCAGGATCGGGATTAGAGATCAAGTTGGCTTCAAGTTATTACTCCATGCCCAATGGATTGTTAGAAGGCCACTGATCTTCTACCTAACAGGAAGGTGACCCCCGTTGAGTCGCCAAAACTGTTGTCAAAAATTCCCCCCCAAGATAATTTTTGATAACATGCATCAGATTGTCAATCCCAAGCAAGTAGAATGATTCAGAGGCCCAAAATCATGATTTCTGGGGTCCCCCTCAGATTTCCTTCTAACTCTCCTGTCCAAGAAGGAAGTCCCAACAGGTTGATAAAATGGAAGAGATGCAAAAAATATGGTTGTAGGATTGATCTAAGGCATTTCAGGTTTGCAGGCTTGGGGCTGAAATAAATGAAGAAAATCGGCTAAGTCTTGGTCCAGGTGATCCTTGGGACAGTTGGGACGTCGGGGCACATGAATTGGCCGAAAAGGCCGCCACGCGGTCCGCATAGCATTTGGGACAGTCCTGGAACATCGAGGACATGCAAGGCATGTGGAAAGGTGAAGTGGCTGAGAGCAAAGGCAGTCCATTTCGGGCGGTTCGGAAGAATCTTGCTTCCCAAACAGTCCGGGACAGTCTGGAACAAATGTACGTGGAGGACGCGAACCACCTGGATCGGCCGGTGCAGGGAACTTTCGTCCGGGACAGTTGGGACAGGGATGCGTGGGATGCGGAAAGCCGAAGGAGCCGAGGAATTGAATGGGACAATGTGCCACGTATCTTCGCCTCAAAGAGGGACATGAACCGTCCGGTTCGGCCGAAACAGAGGACTTTCATCCGGGACATTTGGG
Source organism: Taxus chinensis (assembly GCA_019776745.2). Classification (NCBI taxonomy): domain Eukaryota; kingdom Viridiplantae; phylum Streptophyta; class Pinopsida; order Cupressales; family Taxaceae; genus Taxus; species Taxus chinensis. Next base: position 474,006,952 of record CM034154.1, read on the forward strand.
CCAGAGGGACGCACATGACGCGAAAATCCGGGAGAGCCACCAACAAATCAGACTAGGGAACGTGTCCTAAGGTGGGGAATTCCGGAGCTAGGGAAAGACTTAGAAAAATTTGACAAAGTCTTGGGCCAAAACATTAAAATACAAAGATGATCCCGCGCCCCGTCCTCCAACTAGATCACGCCACGTGTCCCAATGGCGGGGGCGCGGGGAAAAAAATGGAAAATTTCCCAAAGTGATAAAAACATCAAAATTTCAAAGGGAAACCCATAGAAAGGTGGAGGAGGGAGAATTTCTCATCCAATCAGTGCCCGACATGTGTCATCCAGGTGGCAGAGCACGAGAATAAATTCAAAATCCGTTTTTGCCTGTTTTTGCCCTAAAATCTTCAGATCGCCATATCTTTCGATCCCGAGCTCAGATTTTCACGTTCTTTATATCAATGGAAAGTTGGTGAAATTATCTACATGATTCTAGGGTCAATCTCACATTTTGATGGAGTTTCAGAGAGAGAAAATTCAGGAAACATTTCTAGGACATAATAATAGATAGAGTCACAGAAGTGACGTTACAACAACCAGCTTTAATACAACTGACAATTTGCTGTTTCTGCTAGATAGTCCGTCGTTTTGCCAGGATTCACTACGTTTCTACCATAATGATATGAGTTGAATGACAATCCTAGAAGTGGTTACGGTAGATCTCATACTTTCCTCTCTTTTCCCTCTCTCATTCTTCCTATATATTGTAAGGAGGGGCTTCTTTAAAAAGGTCGAACATTTTTCCTGTTTTGCTCCTCCCTTCTTCTCTCTCATCAGGTGAATTTGTGGAGTTCAAACCTCCCATTTGAAATTGTAATGTGACTTTGCCTTTTGGCATTCTATAGTCTATTGTATCAATCTTTGGAGAAAGTAATGCATATCTGTGGATGATTCTCAACCCTCTCTATGTTTATTTGCATCCTCCTGGTCTTTCACTGCAAGTTTTGTTATCTGTGCATGATCTTGCATCACATTTAAATGGTCTGTGTTTATTAGCAAGATAGGTGTTCTTCATTCCTCAGTGCATCACCTCTGTTAGCTTAGGTTTATTTTTATGCATCTCTCTCTACCCTGTCTTCTTGTCAAAGTTAGATTAGGTCTTGAGTAAACCCTCTGCGTTTTTTGTGTGCATCTGAACAGAGGAATAGGAACCAGCCTTCTTTGGAGACTCCTTTCTCATTTCTACAAGTCCCACGCTTGGAGAAAGGAGTCAATGTTGTGCAATCACACTGGATACTAGAGTGATCAACCTAGAAATCTGATCAACATCCAGGGGTGCTGTGATTTTGCATCAACAGTATCTTATTGTAAGAAACTTTTTATATGTAACAAATCACATGCAACCAAGGGATCTATACACATCAACCCATCCGCAGCTATAAGGAATCATATACAGCTAAGGCATCATCCATAATAACTCATATGGAGCCAAAGGACTTATCTGCAACAAAGTGTCCGTAGCCAAAAGAGGTCACACGCATGAATAAGCCGTGATCCTAAGAATCTTGCGTAACATGGACATCACAATTGAGCTTGAACATGTCGACAAAATAATTAATTGCAATTCAAACATGAGAAATAGGATATGACTGAACCCCAACATATGATTATGTGTTGCAACTTAAAAAGTAACTAACTGATTTAATCCCTAATTTAGGAACTGGTTGATAAAATTGGTCGGTTACTTAAGTTATGCAATTGATATGTAAACACCTGCTGATTATTTATGTTACATGCATTAGATCTCTTGATTATGTATTGAGGTATTTTACTTTATCTGGTTTGAACTCTAGTAGAACTCTACTTCTTCACACTTCTGTTGTAATGGGATACATATAAAAAGGAAAGATTAATGTTGTAAGATATATAGAGGATATGGAGAGATAGATACCGATCAATAGAGATGAATTTATGTATTTCCAATTGTAATATTCATTCCAATGTAATAAAAAGTCTGAGTTCTATTCATTAGGTGTAGTTGCATGCATTAGGAGAGATTAACACCCAAGGCAGGGCCCACTTGCAGTTTTCTAACCATCTCCTTTATTTGTTTATTTATTTTTATTGCATGATTATATTAGCAACAATTTATTCCTTTATCTGTATTATGAGTTTACATGTTTTTCCTTAGATTTAGTATTTACTTGCAGTCTGAATTTAGTCTGTTTCCTAGCATTGTTATTTATCAAATTGTAGTGACAAAAATTTACCTTCTTATTTCTTAAATATTTGTAGCTGTGCATACAACACTAGCAGTATTGAAATTCTACATCCCTTGGTTTGATGATTAAATGAATATAGATTAATGAATAACATACTAATTGTTGTAAGTTAATTTGCACCACTAATAGATTAAAAAAACACATAATTGGACATAAATTTGATGTTGGAAAAATTTAAAAAGTAAATAAGCAATGGTAAAATGATTCATCCTATATTAAATTAATAAGAGGAACTTATATTAGTATAGTTCATAATTAACCAGACTCACAAAACCTAATTATATCTTTTCTTCTCATTCTCCTCAATAGAGTTATAGTCTTCACACCTCTTCAAAAAATGTACTAGAATATATTTGATGATTTTAAAATTTACATGAATTTATACACATTGGAAATTTTAATTTATAGTTAGTGATCAATTTTAACTATGAATGGCTATATCGTTTTACCTTATAATTCTTTCAAGTAGATTTAATAACTCAATATTCAATATAGACATATGTTTTGTGGATTCATGTTTTATTAATTTACATATCCATAATAGTTGTGTACCCCATAAAAATTATATTCTCAAACAATCCCTTGGAATTTTTATTGGGTATACATGCTATCATCACCTGTTATTAGAGAAATAATTGAAAATATACCTTTTCATGGAATGATTTTACATTTATCAAGTTACTATAGAAGGAATTGTAATCCAAAAATCATATAGGTTGATTTAGGATTAACATGGTAATGAGATTTAAGATAACATCCCTAATTTACTCATAGATAAATGCATACATAAAATCTTATATGAGTTTCTATAGCCTTTTATAATACAACGAATCTTCATCACAATGCTTCTATCAATTCTATTTAAATAGATTAATTTGTATATAAAATCAAATAGGGTGATTATTATCATAGAATAAGTATAAAAAATAAAGGTATAAAAATATCATTAGGAGGTGGAATTTTCATCTACACTCCACATAAATGGAATATCTAAAAGCAATATAATTATTCTAAACATGTAAAAAAAATTCAGTACATAGATGTTTTGTGAAGATATCTTCCACTTGATCATATGTTGGATAAAATTAAAGATCAATATCACCATTGAAAATTTATCTCTGATAAAGTGCATCTAAACCTCTATATACTTTGTTATTTTATGTTACACTAGATTAGTTTGAAGAGTAATGCAAATATGGCCATCAAATATAACTTTTTGACTTTTGTTTTCCACTCATATGGAGTTCTTTTGAAAAATTTCTTATCCACATTACTTATTTCATAGCTTCCATACCTCTTCTATAGAAAAGATAGAAATTGTAGGTCACTTTTTTATGACCCATGTAATAAAACTTGTACCATAATTAAAAACATGTTCAAAACTAGATTTCCTATCTTTAGTATCACTAACATGGGCAATATCTCAATATCCACATAATTCAACATCATTTGTATATGAATATTAAATACCATAACTAATTGTTCCTTCGATATACCTTAATATTATTTTTGTTTATTTCCAATGATACATCTATGTATCTTTTATGAATCATGCATCAAAACCTAAAACATAATAAATGTATGGCCTACTAATAATTAGATAAACTAAACTTCCAACTAATATCCTATATAATACAAGATTTGTTTTTCACATGCAAGTTTTGTATCAATATTAATGTTGAATTTAGTAGGTATAGAAATATGTTTATAATCAATCATGTAAAATTTTATGAGTAAGTCATGGGCATACTCTAATTGTGATACTTCCATTGAGTTATGATATGGAAATATAGCCATGCCAAGAAAGTGATGAAGTAGGACTAGATTAATCATCTAAATGTGTTCATTTAATTTAGATTTAATTTTATGAATTTAGTTGGTATTTCAATTAGTTATGAGAACTTTATAAACATTAAGTACTATTCTAATTATAGGATTATATTATACTTTTAATAAATAAATTATTATCATGGAAATAATTAGTAAATTCTAGATGTTTTAGATAAAGGTTTATCTTTTAGTACCAAGATGTAGGATATTTTTTAGACCATACAAGGATTTCTTAAGTCTAAAAAAATAATTTTTATTACTAGGTTCTGTTATCCAAAATCCCCTTCCTAAGGTGATTATGATAACTTAAATTCTTATATTGGATTTGGGAAAGTGTAAATTGATTAAAAATGAAGAAATTCAATGTTCTGAGATTCCTCTCTCCATTGCAAAGCTCCTTATTCCCATAATTAGTCAAAAAACTGAGAATTTTTGGTATTTTGAGTGTATTGTGGGTTGGATTTCCCCGCGTTGCATGTTGGGATGTATTAAAGGATTTTGGGTGAGTAAGAAGTGTGTTTTGGATGGAAAGGGAGTTATGGGCACTAAGGAAACTGACAAAATGGTTCCGTCGAGGAAATATTTCCCCGCACGGGCCTTTTGGCTGACTAGCGGAGAAGGGTAGAGCTATGCAGAGATGGAGACAACTTGAATCTCTTTTGAACACATACAACGATGAACCTTATGGACAATGAGGGCCCTGAGGGAACAAAAAACATAGTTCTAAATTTCATCCACTTATCCAATCATCCAACCCACCAGCACCACAAGAGATAATTGATTATTATGGGCTATAACATTGTGATGAAAACCTTGTACTCCTCCCAACCCCCTGAAAATATGTATGGATCATGGAGCTTGAAGAGTTGAGAGACCAAGCAATACAGATAATGGAAAAGGAACAAGCTCAAATTAAGAAGAGTTTTGACAACAAATAAAAGGCCAGGAGTTTCTAAGAAGGAGATCTAGTATCGAAGTGGGATGCATACAGAGCTAAACCAAGGAGACACTAGTAGTTTCATATTATATGGAGTGGTTCATATGTAATTTCTAGCTACAAGTCAAATAATGGTTTCTAGTTGCCAAAATTGGATGGAAAAAAATTATTGATCCCAGTCAATGGGATCTATCTCAGGCATTGCTATTAAAGAAAAGACCCTCTTTTGTATATACTAGTCTAGTTATCAATTCCTCTAAGTTATTTTCAGAACATTATCTTTCTGGTAGCATAGGTTTTAATTTCCCTAAGTAATCTGTACAATATTTTGTTACTTTTGGATGACACGGTTCCTAAGGTGATTATGATAACTTACATTCTTATCTTGGATTTAATAAAGTGTAAATTGATAAAAAAATGAGGACATTCAATTTTCTAAGGCTTCCCCTCTCTATTACAAAGCTCCTCATTTTCAAAATTAGTCAAAAAACCAAGAAATTTGGGTCTTTTGAGTGATTTTGGGTTTTTTGAGTACTGGAGGAATAGTTCCTTGCAGGTTGGAGTTCCCCGCATCACATGTTTGGCCATATTGAAGGATTTTTGGCAAGGAGGATTTTTTTTGTGGATGGAAGGGGAGTTATAAGAACTAAGGAAAATGACATAATGGTTATGTCGAGGCTACAATTCCCCATACGATCTTGTCAGCCGAATAATGGAGTAGGGTAGAGCTATGCAGAGATGTGGACGATGGAACCAAGTTGAAGTGGGGAGATAGTTTTAAGAGGGATATGGAAAATATGGAAACCAATTTTTTGAGTGGAATTATTCCATAGAGGCACCCAAACTTGAATCTCCGCCAAACACATACAACAATGACCCTTGCAAACAATGTGGACCCAAAGGGAACAAATGAAATAGTTCAAAATTTCATCCACTTATTTGATAATCAAACCTACCCACACCACAAGGAAAAATATTGATTATTGTGGACTGTAGCATTGCATTAATAACCTTATGTTCCTCCCAACCCCCCATAAATCTGTATGGTCATAAATTTTTCTCTACAACTCCAAATTTGACAAAATTGGTATAGTTGGAAAGGTATCTTCATCCTTTACACCATGGAAACTAGAAATATAGAATTAGTTAAGGGTAGGTGGGTGAAAAATAGGAAAAATATCTAGCATTAAAAGATGTTGTCCTAGGTAGCTCAACAACTAGATTTGATGAAGTATGGTGCCCATTCCTTCTCTTGTAAGAAAAGTATTATTGGGGAATGAATTTGTAAGGGTGATCATACCCATTTTCATAAATTTAATGTATTTTATTGGTTTTTGAAAGGGAAATTATGAGTTTCCCTCTCTTTTTCCCTTTCTCTCTCTCTCATCTTCTCTATATTGTAAACATCTCTAATTTGTGAGGGGGATGTTCTACAATGTAAAATAACTCTATAAAAAATATTCCTAAGTAGATGTGAATTGTAGACCTTCATTTGATCTTGGAAATTTGTTCTTTTTCCTTATTATTCACATGTAATGCTTTGTGCATAATTTGAAAGCAATAAAATATTTGTTTTGTGGTGATTCTCAACCCTAACTTATATTTTGTTGTATTTCATTGCCTCTCCATTCTTGTTGTTGTATTTTTTGCATGATTTTATCATTTACATGTTCATCTTGTTGTGTTTCATGGAGAATACATGGTAAATGAATTCTTGGGTCTATGGCACCTCTATTTAGTCTCTCCCTTATCCATTTTCCTTCTCCTTTTTATCTCATTAGAGTGCCTTCACTCTTTTCTTGGTGTTATCACCTTTCTGTTAGCTTTGGATTTCCATTTTTATTCACCTTTCTCTTCCATTGGTCCCTTGGATAGTTAGAATAGGGTTATATGGATGCATTCCCTTCCTTGGGAGTAGTTAATCATTATGATTCGGTAAAAAACCAACCTTATCTATAGGTTTTTTTCAAGTAGCAAGTCCCACAACTTGGAGACAATCCCATGTTACCCAAAAACACTGATTTCTCATCCATTCATTTGTGATAAATTAGAGGGTGCTAGTTTTTGGAGATAACAGGTTCTTTAAATACTTTTGGATGAATCATTTATATTTCTTCTTTAACATTTCCATTTATAAATGCATTATTTACATCCATTTGGTGAAGTTCACAACCATATTAGGTTGAAAAAGAAACAAAAACACTTAAAGTGCTTATTTATGTAATGGCAGAAAAGGTTTATAGATATTCAATATTTGGTTTTTGATAAAAACTATGAGAAATTAACCTTGCCTTGAGTTTGTACATTTTACCCATGGAACTATATTTTATATTGTAAAGCCACTGCAATCTAACGATGCTTCTAGTTTTGGTGGAGGGATGAATTCCCATGTATGGTTTAATATTAAAGCATAATAGTACGATCTTATAATGGTCCTCCATCTCTCAATTTTTTGTATTCCTTGAAATATTAGGGTCCAATCTCATTAAGAGTCATCAAGGAATTATAGTTATGCTAAATACTAGTCATTTTGTTAAGGACTCCAAGGTTAGAGTTTTATAATAAATATTCATCCCATTTAGGTAATTTTTATTATTCAAATAATTTTGATATCTCCCCCTCAAACTCATTATTAACATATTCCATTTTTAATAATCTTCATCCATGTCACTAATTTCATCATTAAGAGAAAATAGAGAGGGTTTTTAAAACAACTCGTAAAATGGTTTTGTAAGAATTTGAACTATAATATTATTAATGATATCTCATTTGGAGGAATCATACAAATTTAATAATTTTTTTCCCTCCATAACCTAAAAATATTCAAGAGTAGGATATAAGTTCAAGTTTTTATATTTTTTTCTATAGGAATGAATATAGAAGTGGGGATGCCAAATATCATTAGATAAAAAAAAATTATTTTATTCTTTTACCACATTTATAGAGGTGTTTATATGTGAAGATATTTTGTAGGAAATATATTGAGGATGCAGACAATAGTGTTCATAGATTCTTCCCATAAAAACTTGTGAACCTTGGTAGAAGGAATTTCTAATATGGTTTAGTTTTCCCTTTCTATAACTCTGTTTTTCTATGGATAATAGGGAAATTTTCACTCTATTTTAATTCCACATTAAGTGTAGTAAGTATTAGAGTATTTTTTTATGTATTCACCACAACTATCAGTTCTTAGTCTCTTAATTTTAGGATATACATTTTTTTAACAAGGCATTTTAATTCATTAAATTTATATAACATGTTAGAATTATTCTTTATATAATAGGTAAAATTCATCCTAGTGTTATTATAAATGAATAATACAACAAAAGTAGTACCATTAAAAGTGTATACCTCAAGTGGTCCACATACATCAATGTGAATAAATTCTAGAGGATGCGATGAAATTTATCATGATGTTTGTGAAAGGGTTGAATGTGTTTCTTATCCCATAAGGAACCTTAAAATATTTCATGATGAAATTTTGTTTTAGGTAGACCTCCCACAAGGAAATGCATATACATAAAAAATACTCCTAAAGTCAATATGACCAAGTATTTTATGCCAAATTTGAGTTTCAGTCATAATTTGTGAAGAAAGATGTGTCTCACAAGAAATGACATTAAAAATATAAAGGAAATTTTTTTGAATTCATTTAACAATAATGGATTCAAATTTATCTTTGATAAACCACCTATCTTTGAACAAGGTTACAATAAATTTATCTCAAGTAATTTGAGGACATGATAATAGATTAAATTTAAGTTTAGGAATAAATAAAACATTGGTATTAAACCCATTTGACATTTTTTCTCTTCCTTGACATTTTACTTCAATGATCGAGTTGTCTCCTAGATAGAAGATATCAAATATTTCTTTTACAGTTTTTAGATATCACACATAAAAGTCATTTTTCATGAGGTAGTACTATCTAGGATACATTGCTATCATTTGAGTAGAAAGTACAAAGTAAAGTATAATGGTTTTATGTGATTCTTAATTCTTGATTTTTATTTTTATTTTTATTGAAAAAATTATTTCCTTTTTTATCTTTAAAGTTTTTTTTGTTCGAAACTTTCATGTTATGATAACTAACATGTTTCTTGTGACTAAAATTTTCTCATTTAGAGTAGTTACCATTGATTTTTAAATTATTACTATTATTCAATTTCTTCTTGTATAAACCTCATTTTTGACACTTTCTAACCATTTCTCATATGCAAGGACTGATGATGCAATTTTATCATGATTAGGTGCATCAGGACACCTATCAAGATTGGTGTATGATAAAAATTGGTCACGTGGCCTAGACCACAACATTTGAGAGATTTCATTATTATTTCATAGTTCCCTTACATTTCGTTTTTATTCCATTTATTCACAAATTACACCAATTTTACCTACATGTCTCATTATGTTCACTTGTTTGTGCTAATTTCATGAAATTATCCCCACTTTCAGTCATCTTGGATCTTCATAATTACCTCCATTTATTTTTTAAGTCTCATTTCACATGTTTTCCACCCCTTTGAATTTAGGGTTCCCTCAAAGATGAATCCATCACCCATTGGATATGGCTTCGGGTTTGATTATTCCTCAATATGACACCATCACCCATAGGAAATGGTGTTACGTATATAAACCACCCTCTTTGTCATTTATACCACCATCAATCAAGTATCTATAAAGGAACTACTTTATATTGCTCACACAATTTTTACACTATTTCACACCTACTATTTTACACTATTTTCATTTGGGTCACCCTAGTGAGTTAGGATTGATGGATTTTTGTTAAGATTCCCCCTTCTCCACCTATAATGATTTGTTCTTGTTGTTTTATCTCTAGGGAGGATTATGCATAAAAATTCACACACACAAAGTAGCTAAGTATTTCTATCCATTCTTAGTCTTTAATATTGTACTCATATATTGTTGATAAATCATTAACTGCTATAGATTAGAGTAGATATTAATTTTCTTTGATATATATATTTGTTATTATATTATGTCCCTTGGATTTATCCATCACTTGATCTATCTCTATTTTGAATCATAGTATGATACCTATCTTTATATTTGGTATAGGCCTTGAAAACCTATAAATATGCTAGGTTTAGGGTCATTATCCTATATAATTATGATAATAATTTTGCTTCAAAAACTTATGTATCTACATCATGTGTCTGACCTTAGATTTCATCCTCATATTTGAGAACCTATTTAGGAACCTCTTTCCCTATCATATAATTTGGTGAACCTGACATGAATCTTAATCTTCCCTATATTAGGTCATATTTTCTCGACTTGTTATTTTTTCCTATTTTTCCTAGGTGATTGGCCATTTTGTATAACCCTATTGCATGAACTATTTTTTCTTCACATAACTCTTCTTATCTTAATGCCATCTATCATTTTACATGATTCTTGCATAGATGGTCCAATTTTGATCATAAATAATTTAATTTTTTTCCTCCTTGACGCCATCAACACGTGTGTGGGTTTCTTGCATGGCTAAAAATATTTGAAAATTATACCAAAAACATTTTTTTAGGAATCCTTGCTTTGCAATGTAATAATTACTTGGTAATTCTAATATATATTCTACAAATCCATATATGTATAGTAATATAAAAAAGGATAACAAGTTTCCTAAGGTAGTTCCTCATCACATATAATATTTTTCTATTGGATCTACTAATGTTAATAAGTTCAAAATAACCCCTTGTAATGTACAAACTAGATCCAACATCCAAAAAATTATATTTGAATATAAATAAGAAGGGGAACATGAATATGTGTTTGATTATGATTTTCCTCCCACTATGAAAAAATTTCTTCAAAAATTTCCCTACTATGTAGGGGAGTCACTTGACATGATGCAAAGAATGCATTCAAGACTATATTTCTAGAAAGTTAGATTTATATATCAATTGTACTAAGCCTCCTCAAAATGGATCGAATTATAATCTAAAAAATAACAAAAATATTCCTCAAAATAATGATCCTACTCAATTTATCATGCAAATAATTGATTTTTGAAGTCAACAATAGACTATGACTGTAAATCACTACTTGTAACTGAAAAAAAATCTAGCTCGTCTTGCTAGTTGGTTGCAAATGGTATCTCAGAGAATAGAAATTCAAGGTTAGACTCCTCCTTTTGTAGTTGGAATTAATTGAGTTCCCATTTTTCAGCATCCCATCCATAAGACATTCCTTTAATCCATTCAAATAGAGCCTCTTACTCACTAAATCACTTCCATGTATATTCTATGGACCACTCCTTCCATTTCCTAGGATGGCTCTATTGATCTTACCCTTCATATAAAATCATTAGGAAATATTTGCAAAGATTGCGTTTGGATTGGAACCATAATATTCCATAAAAATATATTTTCAAACTTGAAATATTGGTGATTACCTTAGTCAAAGAACTTAAATACCATGGAATTCATTAAAATAAAAAAATGCTTTAATAAATTTACAATTAAAAGAGGGCATATAGATAATCCAAAATGCATACACATCAACATAGTTTTAATCTAAATGAAAAAAAAGGAAATATAATTAATTAACAAGAATAATATCTCAAGGAACTTGTGCATACAAAATAATGGTCTACTCATGCTCATAGATCAAAAAAATGAAAATTACATAAAAGAGTGTTGTGTAAATCCCATACCTAGAATTTTCATACCCCAAAAATAGGAGATATGAGGTACAATGAAAGATTGGAATGTAAATCACAAATGAAAATGACACAATGAAACATATGATAGATTCTATGATGGAATCAGACATTCTTTATATAACTCCCTAATGAATCATCTAAGACCTATGACTCACCTAAGTGAGGTGACTCACCATGGGTAAGGGTAATTAACCTAATAAATAAATAAAAGAGATATAATACCACCTCACACACTCACTCCCTTTCATAAAATATTAGGATAAGGCATGTCAAGTAAAAAAAAATATGGGTCCCTGAAGATATGCTTGATGAGGTAACCATGTAAAATGAATATCTCAAGTAATGGAAGAAAACACAATGGGAAAAATGTCCACTTACAAGAGATAGAATAATCCTCTAAATAAACTAAGAAATATACGTCATAAGGGTCCTGATATCTTGGCCTAATGAGATACCCATGTACAAAATACAAAATATCTTAAAGAAGATGAATATGAGAAGAGGAATAGAAAGCCTAAAGTAGATGTGCTACAGTCATAGACCTCACCCCAAGTAGAGAGTGCAATTGAAGAAACTTGGCTTTAGTGAAGGGTTTTGTGAAAAAATCTACAATCTAATCTAATGTTTGATCGTATTGCAAATCAATGATGTATCCAAGAATCAAATCCTTTATGAAGGGAATGTGTATCTCAATGTGCTTTATCTGTTGACATTGAAACATATTTCTGTAGATGGAGATAGTATATGATGGAAGAAAAGTTGTTCGTAATCAACAAGTCATTGACATACAAAACTAAGATAAATATAAACTCATATTACCCAAAAATGTAAACATTTCGGTCAAAGTGAGACTTGGTAATCCTAGAATCAAGGATTCCATCTTGGCATAACAATCTTGAGGGGCTTATTTGAGTGTGTAAATAAACTTCCCAAGTCTATAAACAAGGGAGGAATATTGGATATAGAATGTTGAATTTTCCATATATATTTCTTGCTCTAGGTCACCATGAAATGAAGGAACTCTTAATGTATATGTGGTGGAAATCCCATATGTTAATGATAGTTATGTCTAGGTTCAGTTGAATATAAGTTATGTTAGAGATGGGAGAAAATATCTCAGAATAATCAACCCTAGGAACTTGGAAGACACAATTAACTATGAGTTTCACCTTTTCTTTTCAATGCTACCATAAACACCATACTTGGTTTAATATATCCACCTACAATGAACCATTTTTTTTTTCCTTTAGGAAGAGGGGAGAGATCCCAAGTATGATTCTTAATAAGAGAGGAATACTCCTCTTCCATAGTATAATCCCACACAATAATTCCATTAGCCTCCTTAAAATACAACGGATCAGAAGTAGAGGTGAAGAAGGCATGGGGCCAAGTGAAATATGATTAAGTTCATCTCTCATATGAAGGATCCCCTGTCTAATCACCAACACTCTGTAAGGTTTTGCTAGCCCAATAAGGACCATGAGGAGTGTTAGGATCAAAATATGTTGAGCCATCACTTGAGTGAAAGGGGACATAGTCATCATCATCATTACCATTAGAAAAAGTACATAATATAGCTGGAGGAGTAGGAGGATCAAAAAATCATTAGAAGAGTTTGAATCATGGTCAGAGAGGGGAAGAGTGACCTCTACAGGTGGAGAAGTGGAAGTAGGAGATACCTCTTGGAATGTCACATGTTTCTTGATATAAAGCTCATAAGTGGTGGGGTTTAAATGTCTATAAACATTCATATCTTTTGGATACCCAAAAAATATACAAGCTTTAGATTATGGTTGTAATTCCTTTCATTTATTATTGGGTATTCAAGCCATGACATTTAAACCAAAGACGTGAAATTTATTAACATCATGTTTTTGTCCATACCAAGCCTCAAATGACGTCTTCTCTTTTACTTATTTCTACATAACGTAATTATAAATGTAGAAATAATAGTGTATAGATTCTACCCAATACTATGGTGGAAGGGATTTAGATTGGATCATGTAGTTGACCATATCTTTAAGAATTCTTTTCTTCTTTTCTGTAACTCCATTTTGCAAAGGACTGTAAGAAATTGTATGTTGTAAAGAAATTCCTTCATAGGTGTAAAATTGGTCAAAATTTTTTCTCACATACTCACCTATATTGTCAATTATAATAACCTTTATATACCTTTAAGATTGTTTCTTAGCAAGAGCATTGAAGTTTTGAAAGTTGTCAAAAACATCATATTTCTATTTGAGAAAATCTACCCAAGTTTAGTGTGATAATTCATCAATAAAGGTAAGGAGGTATTGAGCTTGAGTGAACAAAAGAGATGAAATGGGTATATAGATTTCATTATGGAATAACTTAAAGATATGAGAATATCTATAAGATTTTACGTTGCCAAATTTATCTCTGGGATGCTTCCCAAAGGAAAAAACCTCAAAAAATACTTTCAAAAACTAACGCAAGGAAATTCATTAACCATCTCATGTTGGATCGATTGCTCAAGATAATGATAATTTAAATTTCCAAACCGTTTATTCCATATCTTAATAACATCATCAACATGATCCAGTAAGGTGGCGGGAGAAGTGTATAGAGAAAAGTAGGAAAAGGTGTACAATTGGGCCTGATGTTTTTCCTTTCTCTCTACCATTGCTGACTCACTATGCAGTTTTCTAATGATCACTAAGTTAGGGTTAAATTCCACAAACATACCTTGGACAATATGGGTGATTTGGTAAACTAATAATAGGTTGGTGGAAAGTTTGGGAATACTAAGGACATCATTAAAAGTTCTACCATTAACTTCCACTGATCTACTACTAGCAACAATGAGGTAAATATCATCACCCAAGGGGATTTGGGACATACTCCAAGGTTCCTCGTCAAAAAAATTGACATGATAGAAACCCATGTAGTACAAAGAACCATAATATAAATCCATGTTGATGAAGGAACTAATGTGGCTACGATAGATTTTCCTTTCTTCTTCTCAGTCATTTTTTCCTTTTCTTTATAAGAATTAGGTTTTGGAGCACTTTGTTTGATAGAATTAGGAACACATGTGTTATTATTCTTAAGTAAATGAGTTAGGTGGTCAATGTTTTTCTCATGCATTGATGCTCTTCATGTCCTGACTTCTTGAAATAGAAACACATGCATTTTTCCTTCTTTGGTCTACAATCAGAAGTAGAGGAAGAAGTAATCATGTTGGTTTTTGTTTGGGAGGACTTACCTTCCTTATTAGGCTAATCCATTTTCTCTATTTTTTTCTCCTATTTATTCTCCTTTCCTTTACCATTACTTGTTTTTAAGGGTATATGACTTGGACTTTATTGTGCCCATTTGCATCTACTTGTCCTATTATCAAATGAGTTGGGATTTGTTTTTCAAATGAGGGAATCTTCCAAGTAGTCCCTAAACATTGTTTCATGGCATGAAAGGTAGAAACAAAGATAAATTAATCGGGTTAAATATTATAAAGAACAAATAAAATTTATTGCGCATCCTTCTTATTAATTCCACATGCTTTAAACATAAATATCATGTGGAAAAATTTAGGGAAGAACACCTATAGGTTATCAAAGTTACTATGGGTCAAACCTAGGAGTTTATTCTCTAACTCGTGAGATCTCATGTCATCTTGTTTTATAAACATGACATCTAGATTTTTTCAAACTCCTTTGAGTGTTGTGAAAGACTTAATTTGAAAGAGAAGGTAAATATAAAAAAACATACAAAGAAGACCTAAGGATTCATCACATCTGTTGAACCATTTAGATATTTTAGGTTCATCTATTGGTTCTTTCTCCACTCCTATAGTGTAATTATAATTTTGTATTTCCATGTATGAAATTCAAATGGCATGAGAAAAGGAACATTAGTAGTAAGGAAGGAAAAAGTAAATGCAAAAAATAAAATTAATACACACACTCCAGAACAATAATTTTGCCCCCTAATTGCAGAACATTATAATTAGTGTGTTCATATAGTGTGAAATAGTTATCCATTCACCCTATAATTTTTATAATTCATTCAAGATTGGATACCACAATAAGTTTGAATGTGTAAAAATCAGACAACATTGTAACAAACACAAAAAATTTCATAAATGGGAAATATTGGAAATAACTGAGGTCTTAGGTGAGAAAAAACATCTCACATCATAAAGGGGATATCTTGCCACAAGGTTGTGGTGGATGTGATCATTGACCTGCAAGCAATAATAGTTTCTCAAAATTACAATAATTCTCCAAAAAAAATAGTAAGCCCTCAAAAAGGCACTATCCCCTTCACAATATCCTCTAAATATAAGTTAGTTAAAAAAAGGCACAATAAACCATAATTCATTTAGTTTTCTAATTTCCTTGATTAAGTTCAAAAATAATAATAATAATTTTTTATTTAAATATTAAAATAATTTAATTTGAAACTTAATTATATTTAAATAAACTTGAGAAGGAAGAGGAAACCCTAAAAAATAAGAGACCTAATTTTTGAATGAAGGAAAAGGGGTTATCTTGGATTGATGTCTAAGTTACAGGGTGAGCTAGGATGGAGGATGGCTTGGACATGAGGATATCAGGTTGGGGTATGATTCGGGTAGGGCTTATGTATCAGGTTTGAGATTGATTTAGTGCAAGTAGCAGGGAAGTGACTCTGGTGAAGGAGAGATCAATGAAAACGTGGATCAATGCAATGTTGTGGTGGGCTCAACGAGATGGTAATTCGGTTACATAATTTGTGAGATGTAATGGCTAAGGTAATTAGGGTTTGAGCATGAGCTGAGTAAGGAAGACAATAGAAGTCAGGTATGAGCAGGGTCATGTGATGTGAAGGAGCCGATAAAAACACAATGTGGAAGAAGATGAGGTGGAGGTTGTGCTAAGTTCACAGTATCTAGGTGTGGCTCAGATCGGCTAGCAGGTGAGTCCAAAAATGGGTGAGTTGGGATTGTAATCTAGAACCAGGTCGGTGAGGAGAAATGATTTGGAAGCACCGAGTCGGGGTTGGTGAAGAAGATTGGAATGGAGGAACAAGGTTAGCTTGAGAGAGCTTGGTATAGAGCTATGGTGAGTTAGAACCAAATCAAAAGAGACAATTTGAAATGTTTACAAAATAAGGATCACCAATAACATCATGTATGAGGAAAATGGAATGAACTTGGTAGTCCAAGATAGGACAAGATCGAATGGTGAAGACACCACAAGAGCATGGGTATGTGAGCTGGTTGATTTACCAATACATGAAAATGAGCTCAATGGAAATTTTGTTGAGTAGTGCTCGAGTGAGTTCAATGGTGATCTTGGGTAAGATAAAGTAGGAAGATCTCATATGAAGGGTAGTTAGGAGAGCTCAGGTCGAATCTCAAATAGACTGAAATAACCCTATCTAGAACCCTCAACAAAGTTATCTGAATCTAACTAAATTTAGAGATAGAAACCCTAAAACTTATGTAACCTACATATGCATTAAAAACCCAAAACACAAAAAAACTCCACAAAACCTAATGTTCACCATAATAGTGTTAATATGCCCAAAATCCAAGATGGTTTAAAACATGTACTAAGAGTTGAAAATATCATGAAATCAAAAGTAGTAAGAAAATATGAAGTGAGTGACATGATTACCGAGATCCTAGATCTGATACCATGAAAGAGGGAATTAAAATATTCTAGATTGTGGGCACATCAATAGAGTTACACTCCAAATGAAAATAGGAAGAACTCTAAGTAATTAGCAAAAACAATATATCAAGGAAATTGTGCATACAAAAAATGGTCTACTCATGCTCATATATCAAAAACTTAAAAGTACATAGAGGAGTGTTGTGTAAGTCCCATGCCTATGATTTCCATACACCCAAAACAAGAGAGAGGAGTTACACTATAAGAATTTGATGTACTCCCAAATGAAAATGACACAATGATGGATATGACATATTCTATGACAGTATTTTTCATTCATCATATAACTCCCTAATGAATCATCTAAGACCTATGACTCAACTAAGTGAGGTCACTCACCATGCGTGTGGGTAATTAACCTAATAAATAAATAATAGGTAAATAATACCCCCTCACACCAATAGCCCCCTTCAATAAAGGTTAGGATGAGGCAAAATTCTTCTTCCCTTAATTTCATCTATCATTTTCCAATATTTTTGCATAGCTGATCCTATTTTGATCATCACTAATTTTATTTTATTCTTCTTCGATGCCATCAACCTTTATGTAGGTTTCATGCATGGTTAAAATTGTTTTAAAGTTTTACCAAAAATGCTTTTAGGCATCCTTTCTTTCGAATTCAATACTTAGTAATTCTAATTTATATTCTACAAATCCATCTCTGTATATAAATATTAACAACGATGATGATTTTCCTAAGGTAGTTTCTCATCATATATACTATGTTTCTATAGGATCTACCAATGTTAATAAGATGAAACGACCGCCTTTTAATGTACAACCTAGATATAGAATCCAAATCCCTATATTTGAATCTAAATAATAAGGGGAATGTGAATATGTACCTAATTATGATTATCCTCTCACTATGAAATCATTTCTTCAATAATTTACCTATTATGTAAGGGATTTACTTGACATGATGTAAAAGTGCATTCAACTCTATATTTCTATCAATTTGGATTTAGATATCAATTGTACTGAGCCTCCTCTAAATGGATCGAATTCTAATCCAACCAATAACACAAATATTCCTCCAAATAATGATCCTACTCACCTCATCATGCAAATCATTGATTGCTTAAGGACCAACAATAGTCTATGACTATAAATCGCTAATTTTAAATGCAAAAACATGTATATAATCTTGCTAATTAGTTATAAAAAATCTCTTGGGACATATAAAGTTAAGGTTATCCCCCTCTTCCTCTAGTTGGAAATAATTGAGTTCCCATTTTGTAACATCACATGTAGAAAAAATTACTTCAATCCATTCAAAGAGAGACTCTTACTCACTACATCACTTTCATGGACATTTTAGGGATTACTCCTTCAATTTTCTAGGATAGATCTATTGACCTTACCCTTCATATCAAATCATTTGGAAATATTTACAAATATTGGGTCAAAGCTAATTATAATTTTTCCACTAAGTTATTTAATAAGGTATTTGTGGGTGAGGGTTTGGATTGATATCATACATGAAAATATTATAGAAAAGTCTATCGTCGAACTAAAAATATTGGTGATTACCTTAGTCAATGAACTTATATACCATGACCTTCCTAAAAACAACATAAATTCTTTAATAAATTACAAAAAACCAAATAACGAAGCTTCCCACTTTTTAATCAATTGTTGGAATACCTTTTCCGCTAAAATTGAACACAACATGCATGATGTGAGTCTATTTTAGGTATTCCTTAGGGATTTTAAAATTTTTCTTTAATATAACATGAGATAATTCTCTCCTACCTATTTTAAAGGATAATTTGATCAAGCCAAGTGACAATATTACATCATGAAGGAATTTGATAATCCTTACCCCAAGAAATGACCACCCAAGAAAATTAAATTCCTCATGCATATTAGAAACAAGAATGCCACTAATGAAAAATTCACATATACTCTTCCTCAAGGAACTTATTTTAATAGGAATATGCCTTAAATTGATTAAAATACCTCTAAATCACAAGGAAATTCCCTTTCTTCCTCTTTTCATGACTCTCATCAATGTATGTCTAAGGATTTGAGATGACACATGCCTCAAACATTCACCATGGTTGTAGAACCTTCTCAACCTCTTCTTTAAAGACATGAAAAAAGTAAATTTCATTGGCAAGATGTTAACTGAGGCCATTGTTATATAATTTTCATGATCTTTAATATTTTTCTTATTCCTTCCTCATTGGAAACAAATTTTATCATGGGGCCATCACTTAAGAATGGTTAAATGAGGCCATCAAGGAACATGACATGGATCAACAACATAATCATAACAAAGCAGTCCATCTAGCCAATGAAAATTTAAAAGCCTACAATAATTCACTTCATGATCACTCTAAACATGACCAACATAATCCTAGTCCTAATCATAATAATAAGAAAAATACTAATGTTTTTGACACTTCATATCCTTTTACTATTGTATCTATGGATAACATGGTTAAGATGTAAATTACCAAATGAATTATTGCTTATATTGATCCCTCATATCCTTCTTATCGTAAAAATCCCCTTGAATGCCAGTTCTCCCTCCCTCCTACAAGTTCTCCATAAAAAAACATAGTCTGACCTCCCATGTGTTATCTTCTAGACATATAAATTTATGTAGGGTTTCTACTAGATTCTAGATAGTACCCAACTAGTAGTCCATGAAACCCAACCATGATTAGTTAAAACCATTTCAATACTATTTCCATACTTTTATTCCATATAGTAATTGATCCTGGAGCAGTGTCACTAACAAAATATAAATTTTGATTTTCTAGTTAGATTTTGATTATGATCAAACTCTAAGTAATTATAATCTTCATAAGATATATATTCTATTTTATCTTTATCTAAATCTTAAATATGCATCCATCCATGTTCTCCTATCAAAACATATCATGAATAATTTTCTATGCCTAATCCTATAGTTTAGATAAATGTCATCAACCCTTGTGTAAATATTTCTAGAGGGTCCATCCTGTCTATGACACCATCTCCTCCCTTAGATGTTGTTGGCCTTTTCCATAATGTATAAATGATACCATTTATTTCTAGTTCTGTTATTTACTACATCATCAAACATTTTGTTTAGATAATTATACCGTGGTTGATCCCATATAATTATTAGAAAAATAACATAAAATTGAGCTATCTACAAATCCCTCTTCTTAAAAAATTGTTCAGACTGACATCCCTCAGGTTTATACTATGACAGAGCCAATCCCTAAATAAAGGGACCCTCTTACAAAATTCTCTTGGCTCCAAAGTCAAATCCAATTCTTGGAGATTATTTGTACATCACCTAAACATCATGAGCCTCCTATGTTAGCACTATTCAATATGAAAAAACAATTTCTACCCACTTTGTGATATGAACCTATCCTACATGGCTTAGAAGAAATCATCATGTATTAATGTAAAGAGATATGCATTGAAACTAACCTTTCTACATAACATTATTAAAGCATTTTTTTCCCCTTCAATTCCATGATTCCTAACGAGCTTATATTTTGTGTAGGTGAACCTCCCCTATTTATCTGAACATAGATTATCCACACTATAGTAAATATATTCCTCATAGATTAAGGTTTTTATATATGTGTAACTTATCATGACTTCATTAAGACACTTGGATATTTTGATAACAACCTAAAATCCATTAGGAGCACATTTTGAGGTTACAATCATAAATAAATTCCCCCTATGGGTTTCATATGGTTCCCTATCATTGCTCCTCCTCACACCCTCTATGTTAAATTCATGTTTTTAAACTTCCCCTTTCCTTATAATATCATTTAGGAAGACTATGGACTTATCACATGTGCACAATTACATCATCTACCTATCAATGTGTTAAGTTCACACACATAAGGGATATCTATAAAGTAAAAGGTGACACAAAACTTTAGAGATTTTCCCTATTCCAGCAACATATGACATTCAAAATTTCACCCTTGAGGAAATCCCAACCATCCCATTTTGGAAATAACAACACTTCAAATATTCTTTAAATTCCCTTCATGGCTATAGTGGTCATCCTAAGGTTATGGGTGTTTGTCAAGATTTTGTGCTTCCTTCTTCAGGTTAGTGAAGAATAAACTAGAAATCAAGAAAACCTCATAAATTAGGAGGGTTTAGGGACCTCCTGATGTGGATGAAAATGAAGTTAGTACGGGAAAAACAATATAAATCCTCGCTAAAAAATCAACACCTACACAATAATGAAGACTAAAAAATAAAAGGATTAGAAATGGATATGGTCGGCTGTCTGATGAAGTCATTTCTGGGACTAAAAAGATTCATATAAATGATGTCATACCACATGTTTAATAAATATAAATAAAACACATATTGGATAAATTGGATGTAATGTATATGAAGAATATGAAGCAAAACCAAAACTGAAATCTAAATTTGAGATACAAAAGAAGTTATGATCTAAATACAAAAAAATAAACCAAACCTGATAGGGGTCAATGAATACCTGAGTATGAAGTGGTTCAGTCAATGATGAATGGGGTAGATTACCTGGAACAACAATGTGAAAATAAATAACTAAAGCTTCTGATGGAAGATCTAAGAAAAATGAACTGATACACAAAGACTTGCAAAAGATCCATAACAGTGAGAAATATAAAGGATGCAAGAAAATTAGACAACTAAGTGAAATCACATGGAAATTAGGATGATATCAAGGGAATTCTCAGAGTAATAATATTTACATATATCTGATATGATTTTCATCTTGTTCGAAAGAGGGGGGAAGGCTATTATTTATAGCCTAAGGGTGAGATTAACTTGGGGGTTTTTGGGTAATCATGATTTAGAAAAGTAAACCTGATTAGGTGAGTAAGGGATTAGATTTGAATATTAAATTCATAAGTGGATTGCCATGAATCAAATTTGAATATTAAATTCATAAGTGGATTACCATGGATCAAATTTGAATATTAAATTCACAAGTGGATGAATATGAATTAAATTTGAATATTAAATTCACAAGTGGATGAATATGGATTAAATTTGAATATTAAAATTCACAAGTGGATTGACATGGATTAATATGGAGCATATTTAGCATGAAATGAGGATTAGATTTTTTTAGGGATTTAAATGAGATTAATTAATCAAATAACATTGATTAATTAGATATGGATTTTTGTGGGAAATGGAATGGGGAAATTAATTTAATTTAGGAGGAAAAAGGAATTTGAATGGGAAGGCCTGATGGAAGAGAGCGAACATGGGGTGAAGGGGAAGAATGATACTAAAAATTGGTGTTTACACTGGGATGTACTTTTTCCAACCTTATCGACTCGAATGACAATGATATTGATGAAATAAACATTGGGATTAGTAATTTTTATCTACCCGAGGCAATTATATAAAAATTACCTAATATTTTATGACATCGCTTGATCAACAAGGATGTCAAATGAGTTCCTATCACTATTACTCACACTAGTCATTTTCCTATAGAGCACCTTGTACAAATTGAGAGTATTATCGATTCATTTACTATTGATGTTACTAAACTTGATTATGATGATTTTTATTTTATAGATGATCCCTTTTTAGTAGGCTATGAACATGATAAGAATGTTGATACTATTCATTAACAAAATCATTATAATATAATTTTAGTCATAACATCAACACCACATAGTATCCTCTTGAAGCATGCATCTTAATTTTGATCTTAAGACTCGTGATCTCATGGATGATGAGGACACATGATTTGAATTTTATTTTAAGTTTTAGATAAATAAATACACCATATCATTGGTGATATGATGTCTAATCAGAAATATTATCTATCATGTGACCTCTTTATGCCTATGACACAAGTTATGACATATTCTCCTTATATTTCTCCACAATTGTTATAACTATACCCTCCATGACACCAACTCCATCTAAACTTAACATTATGGCTGCTAACCCACCTATGGCTATACATATTCTACATGAAATGATCGTCCCCAACATGATTTTATCAGTTGTACAACCTATCAACAAAATATGAATATAATTGAATAAGAAGTTAAATGAGACCAATAAAGAAATCCACACAACCATATTTTGGTGCACCACTCTTTTTTGTATCATGGATTTTTCTCTCATACACATGATACTTGGGTTATCTTCTATAAACACCAAGTTTGGGAACCTTCTCCTCATATTCCTAAAAATTGATCTTGATATCCTCCATCACTATACTCATTATTACCTTCCTTGTCCCCCCTTAATTATATTTACCATGATGTTCTCACAAAAATATCTAACTAGATTAACGATTCTCTCTTTTCCACATGATGATAATTCCATCATGGTATCAAAATCATTTAGGAAATCCTCGAGGACCCCATGCTTCATATTCAATGTCAAATATAACACGACATGACTTATATAAGTAAAAACACATGTTAATATTTCACACATCATCATTGATTCACTTGATTTTACTTGGTAACTTGATATCTATATCTTCCTTCTTACGTTTATCTCTCCCTTTTTTTGGCCATTTATTCCTACCTTGGATACATTAGTAATCTATTTAACATCTCCCACTTGGGTTCCTATGACAATTACTTCGTAATTTGGATACTTTGGTAATCTATCTATCATCTCCCACTGAGGTTCCTATGACTAAACCTTCATACCTTAGATAATTTGGTAATCTATCTATCATCTCCCACTTGGGTTCCTATTTCCATTTGTTCATATCTTATATAATTTGATAAATTTCCTACACTCTCTCACCTCTCCTAGCTTAGTATTTGACCTCTAATTAATCCCTCTTCCATTCAATTTTACACTCATCACCTATTTTATCACCTTTTACCATTTCTTTCATCTTAACCACAAATATTCCTACATTTATGCACAAATAAGAAAATGAAATCATAAAAAATAAGCATACAAAAATATAAAAAAATACATCACCAATAATATCTCATATTTATGTGTATATATATCAAAATTAATCATTTTATACATCATCAATAAAATATATATCTCAAAAATTAAACACCCATCCCTCAAGAACATCCTCCCTCAAATATATATCACCTAATTCGTCGAGACGATTATACCTAACTCATAACATGTAGGGATAATATTAGTGATGTGGATCTAGACTAAGCCCTTATACCCTATCCATCTGATCTAGCCACCTAAGCCTAAAAATTTGAAAGGTAAGTTATTCTAAATGTTTGGACCATAAATATCACTTGTAAATGTAATAATCATATGTTTTACTCTTGTGCTAACACTGCTAGCACTTAGAGAATTCTATGCACTAAAAATTTACATATCTCGTAATCAGTTCCATATGATCATTTATATACCCATAAAGCTTTTGAGTCACCTCTCTTAATATCTTGAATGCACCAATTGAGTCTTTAACCATCATTGATGTTGGACCTACCATCATAAATTTATCTATCAGGTCTAGGGTATCATCTAAGATCTCATGGTATGCAATCTATATTAATGAGTGCCACTCTAATTTGGTATGCTCTAAAAAACCGAAAACCTAAGTAACTCATTATCAATATATATAATATTCTAGTATACTCTATCATAAAATTATACTAAAACAATATACTTTAAATAATTTAAGGCTCACATGGCTCACTAGGTCACTCTACCATGATGACTTCATCTACTTGTCCATATACAACTTCCTCATCATCCTCAAATGTTAATCAATGGTCTTACACTAATTATGTATATTTCTCTCGAGGTAAAAATATCATCTATGTTTTCCTTATATCCTTTTCTCTCTTCCCTAGTTGTTGCATCATATACATTGTTATTTAGGTACCCATAAATACCAATAAGATTGTCATCCTTGGGATATATCTCCTCTCTCCTCATTTGAAAAATATTGTCTCTCAGGGATGTCCCCCACATCTATAACTCAAATTCACTTTGAACCTCTTACTCCCCTCTTTCACTACCATTTTAAAAGCTATGGGTCTCAGATAACTTGAAGTGGTAAAAATGGTGGCACCAATACCTCTAGCCCTACTCTCCCTTCTCTTTCTGGCATGCCATCATTGATACTATGGGAGATGTATGGTTACCACATGATCTGGTTAAAAAAACTAAAAAGGAACTCTATTAATTTGGTGTTTCTCCACCCACTACATGTAATTCCCCGTGATATATAATTACCCTTAAAAACCACTATAATCAACTGGTTGGGCCACTAGTCCTCTTTCCCTTTATTTATATCCTATTCCATATAATCTTGTGTGACCTTTAGTAATCATATATATCTTGCTACTACCATCATTGTTAGGTCTCTCTCCCACAGTTAAATCCTAAGGTAATCCCATGCTACCTATAATGGTTTCTTTATACGTCTATACATAAGGAAATACTAATAGACCTATGCTTTCAAAATTATTATGATGTGATTGTGCACCAATACCATTTACTCTCACACACACATCTTGTAAAATTTATGTAATAGCTACACACGTGTCCATTCTCCACCTAAATTTTATAACAAATTCAAATGTACCTCTTCATGTCATGGATATAAATAACTGTAATTATCCATATGCCTTGTGGCATAAGATCCGCACCATAACCATACCAATAACCACCTTTTATATATCCAAAATTTTCCCGAAAAATAAGACATACTATCAGACCATTAATGATCTTATATGATAATCCTAACTTCTTATGGAATAGTGTTCTAAGGACATCCTCTTTTAATTACTCAATGGAATATAAAATAATATCCACACATCCTAAATGGGTATCCCAAGAATACCATGTATACATTGTAATATCATGATAACCTCTATTGAATATTCATTGCCCTCCACCTGAACATATTATATATAAAATCCCAATGGAATATATATATATATATATATATATTCAAATTTTTATCTAATCAGATCCATACCATCTACATAATTCCTCCAAAATTGAGGCCTTATAACTATGCAACATACTACATAGATAAGCCACATAGTAACTCTAATAGCCACACCACATCTACCAAACTATAACGATCAAATCTTCCATGGAACCTAAAAAACATAAAACAAGAAAGTTCCCATCAGATATCAATCCATAATAATCATAAAAAAATCCTCACAATATTGAAAATCAAAATGATAGACACCTATAATTTGATCAGAGTAATTTTATTACTAACATTTTATTAACTATTCTATTTCCCGCAACTTGATGATACTTTGTCAATTAGGCTCATTTTCCCATCAACTCCTCTTAATTAAATACTATACATTGATTAAGACCGATACCATGCATTTAACCAATAAACCTTCTTATTGGCTAACTACCACTTCTGGAACATCCAAAATCTATTTAAACCTCCTCCAGACACTTCCAGAAAGCTTTCTAAAGCTTACTTGGGATTCCTAATTAATCCTAAAAGGTTAATTAGATTCTAATCCTAGTCAAAAAGTTCTTTGACTTGCTAAAAGTCCATTTTGGACTTACCTTTTGTCCCACATGCACCAAAATCATACCATTCTTGGAATGGGAAACCTATAAATAGAACCCTCCTCCTCATCATTTCTTATAACACTTCTCCTCCTCTAGCATAAACTATAGGTATTTAGGATATTGAGCATTTCTCAATTTATTGAGATAATATCTTCATAGTGTATCTATTAACTCAAGCTTGGTTAATATGGAGAGAACCATATGGCCCTGTATCCATTAATGGTGAGACTCCATTCTCAAACCTTGAGATCATACTAAAAATCAAATCTGATTGCTAAAATTATTCTTAGGTTCATTTCAAAGTTAGAATTCAAAGAGTAGAGATTTATTTATACATCTTAGTTTCATTTTTTTCAAAGTTATATACATGTTAAAGAAATTAGCCTCCCTAAGATCTTATCTTGATGGTTCTCGTTAGGTTAGTTTAAAGAATTGGAACTCTTAGGTGTTTAGTTTCAAGTCTCATAACTTTTATAATTTGCACATGAACATAAAAATAATAAAATCATTTTAAATTACATCAACTACCCTAGCTTAATGCCATTGGATAATTATAAAAAACACACTTTCCCAACTACATCAGTCACTCTTGATTATTTCCATTGGATACCATAACATATTTCCCCACCTAGATAGAATTTCCCCCCTAAGGTTAAAATTTCATTAGCCTTGGTTCATAAAAGATGCCATTAGCCATGATGTGATAATTCATTATATCATGGCTGATCCCATCTATCTCAAGGGTCTACAACCTTTTCTAGCATGAAATTCAAAAACCTAACATAATGAATTCATAATAAATTATCTCAAACCCACCTATAAATTGATCCAATCTAAATTTTGACTAACTATGGGGTAAATATTTGTAGCTAGATTGTCCCTAGGATATTTTTTTAAACTTTACTCCTAGCTACATTTCCCAATTAATAAAAAATCTATCAGTGATTCACACCACCACTTGACCCATCTTGACCTCCTCATCTGTTACCTCACAATATTTCCATCATCACTAAAATAAATTTAATAGGATATTATCATAGCCCAATTCCTGTCAAATATCAATTAGAAAAGTGACAAATGAATTCCTCCATTTACTATTTATAACAATTCTTATACCAAGTTTTGACGTGATCCCATATAATCTTAAAAATGTTCATATTTTGTAAATAAAAAATCCCTAAAAACATTCCCTAAATTATGCCACAATCATGGTGGTAAGCTGGTCATTTTGACATATTGAATGTACATATACCACATCCCACTAAAATTACTCATTTTTATCATTTCAATTATAAGTCACATCATCCCATGACCTCTTATCTATGTGATATATGTCTTATTTTACTAATTATATTCTAGTATTTCTTTCTAGTATTGCTTCTTCACGGTTATATGCAGCCAATGCACCCATAAAAGGAAATCCAAGTGACACTAACAAGTATAAGGTAGGTACAATTTATTTGGTGGAGTTCATTAATTATTTACAATACTTAAATTAATACTCTAATTTCATTATTTATTTTCAATTTTAGTTTTTGTACACGTCATTTTATAAAAACCATATCATGTTTCACTATTGTGACTTGTAATGATATTTGGTTGGGGCATATGTATACACCTTATCTTTAACACTTTCTAATCATTTCTATTGTGGATGGATTATTGATGCAATTAACTCCTGAGTGGGTGTATTAATGGTCATGTCGGGATTGGGGTATGATTAAATTTGGTCATGCAGGATATACCAGAACATTTAAAAGATGTCGCTATTATGCCATATTTCCCTTATTATTGCCTCATTTCTTCCTTTTGTTCACACATTACACCCATTATGCGTATGTTCCTCATTATGTTCACTTTTCACACATATTTCATGATATTATGCATACTTTTGGTCTTCCTGGACCTTTTTCATTACATCCATTTGAATTTTTTTACCTTCACACATATTCCACCACTTTGACTTTAGGATTCCATTAAAACAAATTCCATCACCCATGGGTGATATCATCAAGTTTTATTCTACTCCAACCAATGTCATCACCCATGAGAGATGACATCAGGTATATAAACCATACCTTATTTGTTGTTTAGACCACCATTAATAAAGTATTCATAAAGAAACTAATTTATAATATTCACACTTTTTTGTGCTATTTCACACCTACTTGTTAGAATTTATGATATAGAGATTATTATTTTGTATTTGAGCCACCATAGTGAGTGAGGAATATAAGTATTCTTGTTGAGATTTTCCCTTCTATACACTTAGATATTCTCTCTTAGTGTTGTTATCTCTAGGGAGGATTATACATAAGTGGTCACACACACACACACACACACACACACACACACACACACACACACACACACAGAGTAGGTAAGTATTTCTAAGCATTATTAGTCTTATATATTCTACTTGTATGTTGTTGATTAATCATTCATTCTTATAAAAAATAATATATGCATGTTTAATTTGATATATTACTTTATTTTATTATATTATTCCCATTCGATTAATCCATCCCTTGATCTATCTCTATTATGAATCATTTTAGGATACCCATTTTATATTAGGTATAGGCCTTGGAAACCTATAACTATCCTATGGTTAGGGTAATTACCCTTTATAATATGAAACTAGTAATCCTTCAACACATTTGTATCTACACTGTGTCTCCATACTTATATCTGATACCTACATTTGGGAACCTAGTTAAGAACCTATATTTTACCAACATACAATTTTTCCTCCATTTTTGTTATTGTTACATTTAGAAGATGATTCAAATTTAAGTTAAATATTATTTTAAATTTTGAGTTCCATTATATTTAGGAATGACGTTTTTCTACTTTTTAGAGAGAAGACCCTAAGTAGCATTCTCTTTAGAGTCAAAATTGGTCTTGATTTTCTCTTATTGGATGAAGTGAGTAGAGAGGGTGGTGATGTCAGGTATATATTACTTAGTTTTATATTTAAAGCTAAGGATATATTTTAAGTCCTTGAATTTTTCATGAATGTTCTTCTAGATATTAAAATAGAGAAGTTGATCTTCGACTAGGTTATATCTGTAACAATCCAAATATGATTTTATATTTTTAATTTTAGAAAGAAAATTTATGAATTTTTCATATCCCTTCATAGGAGTGTTTAGCAGTCAAAGGATTAATTTGGTAATTTGAGATAGTCTAGTTCCTTCATGCATAAATTCTAACTATTTCCATGTTTCACTTAGAGATTATTGATTTCCTATATAAAGCATGAATTAATCCTTAACACTTATTAGGATGATAGGAATGAAATATTGAGCTCTTATTTGATAAGAATTAGTGTTTTTTGAGGTTTATTTCCTAAAATAAGGATTTTTCTTAGTTCTATTTGCGGTACCCAATAGTTTTCTAGCTATGAATTATTATTTCACCCTAATTTTCTAGATGTTGTAATTTAATCCATTAAGCATCTAGGATTTGTATAAACTAAAAAGTCTTGATGAATCCATTTTTAGGTTTAATTTTAATTTATATAGGCTCAAACAAAAAAAATTAGGACCTTAAATTTGTTTTGATATTACAAAACATTTTTTTAGAAACCAATTTTTTTTTTCTACATTTAAAATAAATTTTCAAAGGACTAAATAAAAATTAGAACCTTAAATTTTTTTAGTCTTAAATAATTATTCAGTGAATAATAATAAAAATTTAGGAGCTAAAATACTTTTTCCAAAATTTTAAAATAATTTTTAAGACCTTAAAAAAATTCAGGTTTTAAAAAAAATCATAAACCTCTATAAAAATTCCTTTTTTGTCGATAATTTTAGAATGCGTACAAAAAACTTATCTTCTTAAAATAATTGATTTTTTTTTTAAATGACATATTGTAATAAAAATTTTTAGCAAAAATTAGGTTAGGGGGTTTGAACTCCTAACCTCTTAATTCAATGTTTTATTAAATGATATATGCAACCAACTACGTTATATGTTTAGTGAAACACATATAACATAAAAAAAAGTGTATTTAAAACATACCTAATTATATGTTGGATATGAATCCATCTCATATTTCTAAGTGGGCTTGGTGAGTCAGTGGGATTTTAAAGTGTTAGACATATGACAAGATACAAGAGTAAATTTTGAATTAGAGTTTTGTTTTTAGCATAGAGTTCATTCATGAGTGTTGTTTAAATTTAATATTTTTCCACCACCACATTTTATTTTAATTATATTTTTTCCATTGTGTGAAGGATTGGAGATCAGCTCACTTGAATAAAGAAAAAGTGTGTAGGGGTCTATATAGGTAGGAGAAGGTTGGGATAAGGTTCCTGATTTGAGGCATGGTTGGGATATGAATAGTTAGATGGCCTAGCTTTGGGTTGAGCTCAAATACTACCATGAGATATTTTTTTACCATTAAGGCTACGACCAGAGTTTCAAATTCATATTTTGATAAATTTTGATATTGGTGTGGGGAGATCAAGCTTAGATAGAGACAAAGGAAATCATTCACTATTGAGTTGTATGCCAAGGGGATCACAAATATTATATAAAAAAATATTTCTTCCATTGGGAGAGGACCATTTCAACCTCAAAAAGTTCTATATATTTCATGAGCTTGATATTTGGAAGGACTTGTAGTGATTGATCCCAAGCTAGAGGAACTTGCCTTGTCTGAGATAAAAAATGGTTCATGTTTAACTAATAGAGAGTTAAATTATTTAACCA
The DNA here is from genome assembly GCA_019776745.2 of Taxus chinensis. NCBI lineage: Eukaryota > Viridiplantae > Streptophyta > Pinopsida > Cupressales > Taxaceae > Taxus > Taxus chinensis. Next base: position 474,038,559 of record CM034154.1, read on the forward strand.
AAGAATTAAAAAAATCACCAAAAATTTGAATTGCATAGAATATTGTTTGTGAAATTGAGTTAAACAAGAATAAACCTTATTGAACCAAGTTAGAGGAGAGCTCTACAAGTTGTTATGGGGACCACCCTATACAATTAGAAAAATAAGATTTTGATCCATTTTTTTAATTTTATATCTACACCTTGTAGGACCCACATGTAGAGGATATTTGACTTTTTATTTAAAATACAATTGTTTAAAAGGGGTAGATTACTAGGGTTCTCACCAAGGATTACAATACTTCAAATTAGATTAGGATTCATTGATTTTTCTTGAAATCACCTAAAACAAACTATTAATTTTTATAACCAATTAATTTATAGTTTTTGAAACATCTAAAAGTTATTAGATAACAATAAATGGATGTGATACCATTTCAAGGATTAGTATGATTGAAACAATATTCTATTATCCAATAATTTAACAAGGAATGAAAATAGAGAACACAATAAATATGATTTGGAGTAGAGATATATAGAATGCAATAGAAGAAGAAACATAGAATTGGACACAATATAACAATATTCTATTATCCAATAATTTAAAAAGGAATGAAAATAGAGAACACTATAAATATGATTTGGAGTAGAGATATATAAAATGTAATAGAAGAAAACAACATAAAATTGGACACAATATTTAATGCATGATCATCATTTCTTTTAAATAGTAAAATATTCGTTTTTATAATCTTATAAGGTGTTATGGGTCATCATAGATGTTGTGTGATGGATTCTAGTCCTTGGACCTCTTCTGGTATGTAATAAAGTGAATTTTGGAGTTTCCATTTAAAACCACCAATTCAAATATTTTAAATTTCTAAGGTTGTGTTTAGGGGTCTAGGATATAGGTTAGGATAATTAAATTTCATAAATTATTGTAAAGGATAATTTACAAGTCTTATAAAACACCACATACTTCTTGATAGGTTATTGGTTAATTATGTTCACTCTCATCATAGTCGAGTTAGCTAATTAGTGACCTAACTATCTATATTGATCCTTTAATGAATTTGTTAAAATGAGGAAGGAGGGAAGTGGTAGAGATAGATTTTTATAAAGGTTAATAGAGTTTTTTATAGAGCTAAAGGCTCAGAAGTCATGTAAACCTTCATGAATAAAAATCTTAAATAAGGAATTCCTAAGTTATACGAGGAAAAAATTTGTGACACCATGTGTGGATGTTAATTGTTGGTTGTTGCATGTGATTTATGGATTAATGAATATTTTTATAGAAAATATAAGATTGTAGACATTCATGAAGCATGTAGGGAAGGAGTTTTGAGGGAGATTGAATAAATGGTTAAGCTATATCTATGTAAGTACATTGACATTTTTGAGATATGAGGTAACAATTTGGTATTGTATTTAAATATATGAATGAGATGAATTTGTAGGAATTAAAGACTATAATGAAGTAATTTGGCACAGTAAATAAATTCATATATGTATAATTTGGTATAAATGTATGTGGATATTTGAAGAAGAGTAAAAAACTGGAAAAAATGTGTTACACAATCTTGTTGAGGCCTGAATAGTCAATACTTGTAGTAATAGTTATTATCATAAGGTTTATTGAATGATAATGGTTGGTAACTTGAAGTAAAATCCGTAGAATTTTTTAAATCCTTGAAGATTCTTAAGATATGTGAAAATGGAAAATAATCCTAAAATGTTCCTTCTTGGTTTGTAGAACCCTACCTAATGTTTTTGGAATAAATAAATGTGCATTTATTTTGATACAATTAGATAATATTGATATAATTTTGAGGGAAGAGAGTAATAGGGTTAATAAAGGATTGTATGAAGTTTTAAGCGATGAAAGTGAGTCTAGTTAGGTTAAAAATTCAAAATACAGTCATGACTACTTCATGACCTTGTTTGGAGGGTTTTACTCAAGGAATTTAACTAAATAATTATAATTCTGTTGTGTTATTATTTTAGTCTCTTAATGTGGTTAAATGGAAGAAAATTGAAGGTGTGGAAATGTTTTAAGATATATTACAAGTTCTCAAGTAGGAGGAAAACTTATAGACATAGTCCCATATATTGTCCTAGTTAAAAACCTAGAGTTATAAAAGTGTAAAGAGTGTGTCATGAAGGACATTAAGAGATGTTTAAGGGAACTACTGAAATTAGTTTTTTAATAAGGGAGATCATAAATAAATGTGGGAAATAATGTATAAGGAAGTCTTGTGTTGACAGTTCAACAATGTTTTAAAGAGCTTCCTTGTTGCTTCATCCTAACTATGAAGAGATAAAAAAAAAGTTTTGTGATTGGAAATTGTGTGAAGGATCTTGATAATAACTAACACATTATACATGTTTAGTGAAATAATATAAGGTTCATATAATATCTTAAAAAATTATAATACTTACATGTAATGAGACATGATATAAGCCAAGAGTGATGTGAGAACTAATCCTTCAAACAAACTGTGCATATTTGTGTTTGGTAAAAATATCAGTATAAGGAACCTAGAAAGGTGGATTTTGGAGTTTATAAAATATTATAAAATTTATAAAAATGATCAAGAAGGTAATGAATCAGGTTTAGAGCCAATAATCTAGAAAGTTATATTGAAAACCTAGTAAAGACCTAATAAACCTAATTAGAGAGGTGACAATTTTGTTGGAAGAAATGTATGAAGAGTTGGCTTATGAAAATTTACATGAAGAAATAAAAGGATAAATGGTGTCAAGAAAGATGACTATTTTCTCAATAAATTATATGAGGCGTTCTAAACAAAAATCTTTAGTGGAAAATACAACTATAAGAAGAGGGCTAGTTGAAAATGGTAAAAGGAGAATAAAAGGAGTTGGTATTAGATTTAGATGATAAAACTTTGTAAGGATATATAAACCCTTAGATGGTATCTAAAAAGGGTAACAATAACTTATACATACTTATGAAGTGATCTACACAGTAATATTTATAGTTAAGGAGGGATACTAACATGTGAACAAGGTCAAATAGGTGAAAGAGATATTTTGATGTTTTGATCCTTATTAAAGGTTTTAAACATGTTTTTTGGATGATTTTAAGTAGGTAATGCGTGATTATATCATTTATTTAAATCTTGATATGAAATTGGTACTTTTGTACATTTGGAAGTCCTCTTGATTTGGCATATTTAGGCATGTTTTGGATGAACTTGATCTTGAAACTAACATTGTTGTAGTTGTTTGATTGTGTTCCACCCTCCTCCTTTTCATCAAGATTTAATATGGGAATCCATGAATAGGTAAAAATCCATGATCAAACACATCATCCAATATTATTAATAAAAGGAACTTACAACAATATAGTTCATAAGGAACTAGGCTTATAGAACCTAGTTAGAACCTTTCTTCCCCTTCTTCTAAATAAATTTTTAGTCTTCACACCTCTTCATATAATTCATGTGAATATATTTTATGATTCTTTGTTATATTTTCCATACATTGGAAATTTCAATATATAGTTGTTGATTGATTATAACCAAGAATGTTATACCATTTAACCTTACAATTAGTTCAACTAGTTGCTGTAGGTCTATATTTAATATAAACTTATGTTTTGACATGGATTCATGTTCATTTAATAAACACTAGGTGTGTATCCCACAAAAATTATATGTTTCGATAGGTTAAAGGGATGGTAACCCAATCTTGTTTGATGGGAATGAAATTTAAACCTCATGAAAACTTCATTATATATTTATATTATAGGTGGGTAATACAAGAAAGCACAAACGATTAAATAACCTAAGATGAGAATAATAAACATGCAGCAAATAGAAAAATAAAAATCCTAGGGATTGGAAATAGAAGGCCTAATTTGGAACAAGGTAAAAAATGATAAATAAGTTAGTGATTCAAATAATAAGTGTTCATTAAACGATTTGACTTAAATATATTCAATTGTGATGAAAGGAGGATTAGTTATTGTTAATTAATTCAATATCAGATTAGGGTTATAAGAAAGATGGATATTGAGTTTATTAATTAATTGTACAGAGGAAAAATACATATATGGTGATTTACAATATATATATATATATATATATATATATATATATATATATATATATCAATTAAAAAACGTGATAAATAGAGTCAAAAATGAGATAGTGAATGTACTTAACTATTTATATATTCCAGAAGATAATTTGGGTGTGATAAAATAATGGCAAGACTAGCTATGTCTTGTACATGCTTCAAATCTACTTTTGGAAGTGTACTATGAGAAGGGGGGAAATTGTAAAACTTAGACCAAACCATGAAAATATTTAAGTCATTTCTATGCCTAATTGGTTATTCTATCTAGTAAGTTTCTATCACTCTAAAAATTTATATGCCCTTGTAATAAATTTAGATATATGTTTTTTGTAATATTTCAGGTCTTTAAATGTGTGAAACAATTGAAAAGACCCAAAACCATAACCTCAGGTGAAACCCATAAAAACATGTTAGTGTTTACATTGAACTGAATAGGGAAACTTTCAGTGGAAAATTTTCATAAACTCACAAATATTAGGCATTTAGAAAATTGGAAATGGTAAATTTTCAACAGTCAACTACCACCCAATTCACTTGAAATTTTGGCCAATAGGTCATTTGTATGGGTTAGTTCACCTACTATTTACACTTAAAAATGAACTTATGCATGTATTTCGCCAATGTTTCAAATCAAACTACACTCATATTTTGCGAGGTATAATACATATGTCCTTGGGAGTCTCAAGGGGGATACCCCCTTTGCAGGATCTTGGGGGATGTGCCCGAAAGGCACATTTTATATGTATTTATTCATTATATATATATATATATATATATATATATTCCTTTTTCGACACATAAACAAATTTCCAAGCATACCTTCTGACACGTTTGACGACCATGAAAGATACACACGTCTACGCATGGGAGATTGAAAATTATAAGGTGATCATCCAACCTAACACCGTATAAGAATGATAGATGACAATTCAATGTTAAAGAGATAGTCACGGTGGTAGATGTGCATCTATATATGGGATACATGTTCGTCTAAAAAAAAACTGTCTAATGCTAGGTAGACATTCATCTAACCTAGTCCAATCCAGTATGTCTAATAGAGAAGAGACAATCATCCAACCTAATCATCTAATAGAGAAGAGAGGGTTGTCCAACCTAGTCCATCTAATAGATAATATATGATCATCTAACCCAATCCATCTAGTAGAGGAGACGACTGTCTAACCTAGTCCATCTAATAGAGAAGAGATAACCATCCAACCTAGTACATATGATGGCACGTGGATGGACATCTAACTAAAACCATGTAATGATAGACATACGACCATCTGACATCTGTCCAACTTTGTGAAATCACAGATAATTGGGCATGTCAAATAAAATTTTCCATGAATCATTTTTTGGATATTCACCATTGTTTCGAAAGTCCATTTCATAGATACGCCACCCATTCTACAATAATTTTTTGGAGGGGGTATTAAAATGAACCATGGAAGTGAAATATGTGCACAACCTACATTAACACTACTTAGAATATGCCTCACACTCCATGTAGTTCTTTGCATAGAGATGTGATATCTTAATGGATACAAATATATATGAAAATTTGATACTGGATATGTTTGTAATGGATTTATTTCTCATTGTGTGAATTAGATTTGTTGGTCTTTGGCTTGGGAAGATTGACTCTAGAACCTTGCTTGGAGTGTTTTAGACCTCTTTATGGTATTCTCATAATGTGTGCTACTATTGTAGGAAAATTTAACATATATTTGAATTCCTTGTGAGAGATTAGAACTTGAGGAATGCTTGAAAATGCAAGGTGATTAAATGAGTTTATTATACCTGCATATATAGTGTTTTATAGGTTTAATTTAACATTATATCCAACCCATGAGGAAAGTAATGACCCATGAAAGATAAAAAATTTAACAAAATAATCATTTAAATGTGATGAAACTACTAATTTCAAAAAAAAAGTTGTATGGTTTTTTCCACGTTGGGTGGTTTGTTCTAGGAAGGGCTTATAAGGATGAAAATCTATAAACATGGTAATTATGAATGATGTACTATGTTGGAATAATGTAATTTTTCTATGGGAGACTAATGAGTGTAATGGAGAGAGAAATTATTGCAATAAGACTAAGGATATAACAATTAGGCTTAGAATATGTGCCTCATTATTTAGAGACTAAAACAATATTGAAATTATCAAGTTATAGATATCCAAATTTTGGTGTATCTATTTACTCCCCTTTAAGAAAGGAAATGAAACTCATTTAAAGGAAAATATAGTTGAGTGTGAAAATAAAAGTATTCACTTTATTATTTGAGATTCTTGAGGTGGTTGAAAGATCATAAATACCAAATAATTGTAACATACAGTGTAGTCAATGTCCATATAGAAATAATTAAACTTTAACACTATATTGAAAATGAATTTATAATTTGAAAATCATAATAGTACAAAACATAAATGAAATACACCTATTTTCCTTGCATATGGAGTTCCCTTATTGAATCACTTGGAGAGAGATATTATAATTGAGGTACTAGAGGATTAGGGGTGATGATTCCTATATTTGGAGAATTATTCAGAACCAAGAAGGGAAATGAGTTTCAAAAAATTACTATAGAAGGTTATCATAAGACATCTATTTTCCCCCAAAATCCTTCCTAAAAGAGAGGAAACATTTCATAAGGTATTTAGCCACCCATTAAATATTCCAAAGAGAGTTATAAAATGAGTGTCATAAGAAATATAACCTCCCCCAAACTCTTACACCCATAGAACCACACTAATTTAGATGGATCTAGGTCCCAAATATATAAAGAATAAAGTCATAAATGAATGAATTAAAATCATACCCTCACCGTATATTGTAAATGTTGATGTACTAAATGTGCAAGGTTGAATGGGAATGAATAAACTCCCATACATAACATACCATATATTATAAAATTGTTTATGATCTTATGAGATACATAGAGGTGAAAGGGATTTAGGTGCTCATATACCTCATATTATGTTCTAAATTGTGCATTGTCCCCAAACCCATTCCAGAAACCTATAAAAAAATTTTATATTCTATAAAATTCTATTTTTACTTCTAAACGTTATTTAAATATGGTACTATCCATTTTAGATAATACCATCTCATGGTTCCGTCCTTATTCCTAACACTAATACACTATATGATTTAAAATTATGTAAATGATTTATGTTTGCTCTTTTTCTTTTATTCTGAAAGGAATGATAAGAATATTGTTCCAATCCGTGATCTCAGATGATAATAGTACACCACATTAGATTTGTAAAACCGAAGAGCTAAAATACCATATATGGAAATCCATCGTAATCCATAATGCTCAATACATTACAATGCAATGACTTAAATTACTCAATAAGAAAGATGTACATATAGGAGGAGGGAAGTGCAACTACTACTAAAATCAGAGGTGAAGAAATCCCACTAACTGATAATGGTAGTTAAGTTAACTCCAAAAGACTAGTAAGATAACTCCACATAACTGAGAAGCTAACTCAACAAAACTAGTAAGTTAACTCCACACAACTAGTACACCTAAGCAAGATAGCCCAACAAGTGTAGGCATAACAAAAATGTAAGAATTATCCTAATAAATAAATAAAAGGATTAATAATAACCTACACTAACATATTCATATACACTAATCAACTATATTTTGTATTATGTAATCTATCTGTGTGCCTAAAGTGAATTTTTTATGTTATCCTATTTTTAGGTAAGTGAGATTCCCTATATCTATCTCTAGAAATAATAACCAATCTGAAACTAAGTTTTTTGGTTGTTTGGTCCCTATTTTGCTGTTTTGTCTGAGAGGGATGTACATCACTAAAAATACTTGTGTAGATAATGACTGATAGAATTATTTGAAATGATGTAATTTATATAAGTGAATAAAAAATTTATTGAGGAGAGAAAGTATTTTTTTGGAATATGGTAAATGGTGAGGGTTTTGATTGGAACCACAATCTTGTTACAAAAAGCCCTAAATTTCCATTTAATAATGAGATAACACAAGTACAGCTAAACAAAAGTCGAATAAGACCAACATTCCAAAAAGAAAAAAAAAGTCCCACACATAGGGATACATAGCTACAATATTCTTAAGATAATTAATTGCTTTCATCACAACAGTATCAAAAAATTTATCAACAAGAGTTTAAACAACATGAATCAGTTCTGTGAAACCATTTTGAAGATGAACCCAGGATTCGCCAATAAACTATTTCCATTTCTTAATAACATTGAGAGTACTTTTGATGCTATTGAAGACCCCTTGAATAAGCTAGGTGGTAGCCTCATCTTCGGTGGTCCAAATCAACATTCTTCACAGTATCAGTGGCAGCATGGTCCTTGGTGGCAGCCTCTACAAAAAATCTAGAAACCTCCTTGACATCGTCCATGTTCATCATGTTCGTGACAACATCATAATCAGATCACTCCATTTTTTCATCAGCCACAGAAGGGACTAGGAGAATCCGGGTAGGCATTAGTAAGACTGAGAAAAATCTTGGGAATTGAACCATCATCCACTAAACCAGGAACAACTAAACCCACAACACCAAGTGAGGAAGAAATGGGAGGGGGAGGGAGCGTTGCTGTCAGGGGAGAGACAACCAAATAGGGAGGAGAAGAGGGGGGAGAGCGAGCAGGGGGGAGGAAGCGGCATCACGGTGGCCCATAATTTTGACTTTTGGGTCAGAGGAAGGTGGGGGATTAAGACAATGACAAAGGTGATGAGGAAAGGATGGGGAGGAGGTGGAGGATGGGCCCAGATGGCAAGAAAAACCAACAACAGGAGGAAAATGGGACAAAGGAGCGAACATCAACAACATATTTAAAAATAAAATAAAGTAAACCTTGGTGGAGTAAAGGACCTTCACCAATGTGAGCCTTTTGAATGGAAAAATCTAAGGACTGGTACAGGAAATTGGCTAAGTTTACCTTTATACCATTACGAAAATGAACCAGAATGAAGAGTTGGGGACCAACAATGAGCTTATGCCTTCCTTCCAGCGTAAAGTATCTCATAACTTACTCGGAAACGCGATCCTAGGGTTCCTTCAGGGAAGCCCGTTCATAGCCTGATTTGTACATATTAACCTTTTCTTTCCTATTATTCAGAAAGGCTGCCATTTCTGCTTTCAAGGACCTCTTAAAATAGATATCTCCTTTGGGAGCCCTATTGTAACAACAATACTCTCGACAATGATTTCAAATTTGGTTTTTCCCACTTTCACATTACTCCACTTCTAGGAAGATAAAATGTTACTTGACACCACTATGGTGTACCCGAACAACCTTTCAATGAATGGAGAAACCCCCTTCTCCATAAGAAGATTCCAAACCGCTTCATCCTTCTTCAGATCATCATAATTTTCAGGCTCCAATTGCACCAGAGCACCCCCCATTTTTTGTAGAGCCGAATAGATGAGAAGAAAGATGATGTGAAAAAGAATAATAAAACAAGCCTTAATAAAAACGCATGAACCCCCTCTTCCACGTGCCAACCAACAAAAGGGCTACCTCCATTTATGATTAAAAATTCCCATTAAAAACTTAAAATTTGAGATCTTGGCTTCCCACGTGTGAGGGGTATAATCATTAAGAAAAACCTTCAAATCATAATAAATGAAATCATCACCGATAGTGGAGGAAGAACTAGAGTGGGTAATATTGAAGTCTAAATAATCAATATTAGTAGTGACCGAGAAAAACTTGCTCAAATTAACACTTCTTAGGATAATCATCATTAAAGGCCTTTAGAATTAATTCAGGGAAATCCCTGACCCAGGTTTGTTGTTTCTCATTAGTAACTCCAATATTAGCTAACAGATCAGCCACTCTATTACCTTCCCTGTAAATGTGTTGATACTAGACATTGTAGAATTGAGATTAGAGAATCCTGATATCTATAATAATGTTACTAATGGTCCAACTAGAAAAACCCTTATTATTTAGAAGGTTGATCAAATTTAGGGAGTCACTTTCAATAATTATGTTGATCCTTCCAAAAGTAGAAGCAAGCTCCATACCTCTTAATATAGCCAGGGCTTCGGCTCTGTGGTTAGTGTCGTTACCAAAATAGGAAGCAATGGAAACCATCGGTTGGCCCAGTTCATCCTTAATAGAGGCACCTCCACCTGAGTTTCCCCTTTAGCAACACCATCCATGTTGACTTTAAGCTATCCTAAAGGGGGAGGGGACCAGGTAGTATTAGCCCTTAAAGCAGCCGTATTGGGGGCTGAAGGGGGATCTGAAGTTGCTGCAACCACTGCCTATCCATGTTGAGAGAAATTTTACATTTATGTTGTTTCTAGATACAAAAATTCAAATTTTCTTGAAGGCTAGCTGCCACCAAGGTGAAGACCTGTTGGGGATTACTGTACTATTCTTTAAAAATATGCCTATTACATTCTTTCCATAAGTTCCATAAAGTGTGAGGTAGAAGAATTTTCCAGGAAAGGTTAACAATTTGATGCTGAAAGAGAGGTACTCATTGACAGAGAGCTTCTGAAATGGACTTAGGAAAGACCCAAGAAACTCTAAAAATGTTAAATAGGAGGCTCCAAATAGAAAAGGAAAAATTACAATGGAAGAGTAGGTGAGCAGAAGTTTCAAGAGCCTCAAAATAGAGAATGCACGTTCTAGGGAGGGAGTAACCCCGCCACTTGAGATTCTCACTAGAGAGAAAGAAATATCTAGACATAAGCCAAGTATAAAATCCCACTTTTGGAATAACCTGTGATAACCAAATTTGAGAAAGAGCAAGGCCCTCTGAGCGGTGTGGTAGGGAAAGATAAGTGACCTTAATAGAAAAGGAACTAGAAGTGGAAAGTGGCTAGATCCTTGTGTCCTCCAAAGAAGAAACAAGAAATTATTGTGTCGATAACAAGAGCTACAATTTTTCAATCAGTTGAAGCTGGATATAGCTCGTCGCTTCCTAGCAAGGAATAAACCAGTGTGTATAAGAGGAGGAGTGATCAATGTAGTTATAAACATAAATTCCACATATTCTAGTAAGCCTAGATCTTATTGGATCCCAAGATGGGTCAGCAGATAAGGCATTGTCTCCAATATTGCTATTAGTCTAGAAAGAAATCATCTTACCATTCCCAATTTTCCATCTGGTGCCTAACTGTATCAGTTTTCTAGTGCTTTTGATGGAATTCCAAATAGCCAAACCATTCGGGATGTCTTCAGCATAGAAGTCTTCCACCGAGGAAATATATTTTGAGATCATCTTCTGCATCCAGGAAGCCTTTCTATTAGTTGTAATTTCCCAACCTAGTTTTACAAGCATGGAGGAATTCATATCAACAATCTCATGCAAGCCCAATTCTCCAAGAGCAGTTGGTTTATATACCACATTCCATGAGACTAAGTGAATTTTGTTTCTTTCTTCTGACCCTGACCAAAGAAACATTTTTTGAATTTGTTCAATAGTTGAAGCAACAAAGGAAGAAATTTTTATCAAAGACATAAAGTATATAGACAGATTCTACAAAGTGGCCTTAACTAGTTGTAGCTTTCTAGCCTGACTGAGAAGGGAACCTTTCCACCCAACAAGTTTCCTTTTGAATCTGTCAATAACTGGGTTCCATAGACTCTTGAGTTGTCTTCCCAAGAAGAGGGGAAGACCTAAATAGGAGGAGGGGAGATCCATAATAATGTAGCCAAAGATGTCAGCAATCTTTTGTTGTCTACTGGTAGGAGTGTTAATAAAATCAATACTACTCTTATTAAAATTAATCTTTTTCCCAGAAGTTGATTGATAATAATCCAAAATTCATTTCAAAACTTTACCTTCCAGAACTAAAGTGATACCTAGCAACAAAGTGTCATAAAAAAATTGACTATGAGTGGCTGTAGGTATCCTGGAGGTAGTAGTAATGCCAGTAATGTTGTCAGCTCTTTTGCAGCTTCCAAAGCTCTACTGAGAGTGTCCACCATAAGAATAAATAAGAAGGGAGAAAGGGGATCCCCTTGCCTGATTCCATGACTGGAGGGAAAATAACCTTGTGGAATGCCATTAATGAGGATGGAGAATTTGGGAGTTGAGATGTAATTGTAAATCCAAGATCTCCATTTCTCCCCAAAACCATATTTCTCCAGTACCCTGAGTAAGAAGGGCCAACTAACTCTGTCAAACACTTTTTGCATATCAAGTTTGATAATCATACTAGCCAATTTTTTGAGAGAATTTGAATGCAACGCTTCATGAACATTAATAATGCCACTTTGGATTAATCTACCACCAATGAACCCGTTTTGTTGTTCCGAAATTAAGCTAGTCATACAAAATGTTTAAGCCTGGAAGCCAACATTTTGGTTATAATCTTGTAGGAAGTGTTGTAGATACTAATAGGCCTATAGTTAGAAATCAACTTTGAGCCCATATATTTAGGAGCAAGGGATACAAAGGTATTATTCCACTCCCTTAAAAGAAGGTCATTTTGTTGAAACTCCAAAATAGCAGCATGTAGATCAGGCTCCACAATATGCCAATAGGTTTGAAAAAATGCCACAGGGAAACCATCAGGGCCTAGCAATTTATCTCCTTTCATTTCAAAAACATCTCTCCAAACTTCCTCCATCGAGAATGGCTGGGTGAGTTTGGCATTAATGTCATTGGTGATCAAATTGGGTATGTGTTGAAGCATTTCCTGACAATCCTCTTCACATGGGGGGTGTCCTCATGGAGAAGGCTTGCATAGTAATTGATTAATTCAGTAGCAATCACATCATATTTATTTAGATAAGTTCCCTCCATAGTGACCAACTCTTTAATTTTATCCCTGCTCTTGTGCTTCGAAGCAGTCATATGAAAAAATTTCATATTTCGATTGCCCTGTTGAAGCCAGATCACTCTAGATCTCTGACGCCAATAGAATTCTTCCTTAGTAAGTGTATTGTGATAATCACTAAGAAGGGATAGTTCTTGCTGATGGAGTTGAGGAGATCTTCCTTTCGAATCAATCTCCGCCGAGATAGAGGCTAATTTAAAAGTGAGAAAATCCTTCCTTCTACGGATATCCCCAAAAACTTGAATTTTCCAATTCTTGAGTCTTTTTTAACAAAACTTAGCTTCTTAGCAAACATGTACATAGCCGAGCCATGAATATTAGTCATCCACTAGTCCTTGATAATATTTTCTAAATCATGATTTTGTAACCAAGCAAGCTCAAAGTGAAAAGGAGGATGTTTCAAGCTCTGGGTTTGCAAAGCCATGAGGAGCAAGGGGCAGTGATTAGAGGCTATCTTAGGAAGATATTATAGGTAGAAATCATTATAGAGAGAAATCCAATCCATAGAGACAAGGAATCTATCCAATTTGATTTGAATATGGTTTATTCTGAGTCTTCTGTTAGACCAAGTGTAGGAAGGTCCATAGGAATGTCAAAAAATTCCATGAAGATCTAATGTCAAAAAGTATTTCACCCAACTTCTAATAAAGTCAGCTAAGGCTTAGGTAAGTTATTAGTTATTGACACTAGTTCCTCCTTGCTTCTCCCTGATGATAAGTATAGGAGAAGTGGAGTATTGAAATCAGATAGAATTTCTCCAATATCTATAAGCTCTCCATGCTTGATTTTGAGGTGCTTGTAAATCTTAAGTATTACAAAATTCCAACAACTCCTTCCAAATTTTTTCTCTCTGGTTTTCAAGATTCAGAGCATAAATATTTATAGCAATCCAACCCACATTAGAACCAATTTCTTGGAAAAACATTCCCAGATAATGGGGGGTTTTAATAATACATTCCCCAAAGAGAACCTTCGGGTTCCTAAAAGTGCACAAACCACTAGAGTTACTAGCAGACTCCTATGAAACAAATAGAGACATTAGTCCAAAACTTATGAAGAGTATCCTCCTCTTTTAGTTTGGTTTCTTGCAGCATCAAGATATCAAGACAATGTTTGAGTCTAAAATCTTTGAGTATTTTTTTTTTACAAGGCACATTTAATCCCCATACATTCCAAGAGAAAATATTCATTTCTTTGATTTGGGCTTACCTCCACTTGGAATGATAAGCAGTCCCTGTGTGCCTTGAGCTATATTTAGAAATGCTTCCTCTTGAAGCTTTTCTTGATTTGTGTGTCTCCCTTTGGATTTCTTGAGGCCCACATCTAGTTTCAGCTTAGTGTTATTTCTGGTATTCTTAGCAGGACTGTTATCCATAGAAAGTGAAATAAAAGGAGAGTTGAGGGCATTCTCCCAAAGGGGGGAGCGAGAAACAAAAGGGGAAACAAACAGAGAAAGGGGAACACATGATGAAGGACTAGTTCCAAAAGCTCATGAAGAGAAGGGGAAGAAGGAGGAGAGGAGACAACTAGAGAAGAACTGAAGAGAATGAAGGTGAGAGGAAGTTCCAAAGAAGGAGAGAATGACAAAGGCGGAGTAGGAGACAAAATCAAAGAAGAGGGAGGAAGGGAAGGGTCGAAAGGCGGGGGAAAGAGAGGAACATAAACCAAAGGATTCAACAGAGGGTCCAAAAAAGGAGAGGTAGAAAAAAAGGGAAGCAAAGTAGAGGAAGATAGGAAAACACCCTCCTTAGAAAGGACATCAAAGGGGTTCAAAGTGTTGACTTCATTTGAAACTTTGGGAATGAACTTTCCTTTTTTCTTTAGAGAGTGTACCTACTCTTTAGGCTTAGGAGTTGGCTTGGATGGGAAAGCTTGAGCACGATGCCCAATGTTTTTACAGGTGGAGAAAGCCTGAGGGATGTATTCATAGTCAATGGGTTGAACCCAAGTTCCCAACTTAGAGTGGAGTTCAATGGAAGATGGCAGAGGTGAACTAATATCAACATTGACACAAAATTTGGCATGGATAAATCTTGAACCCACTTTGGTAGCTTGATCAACAACTATTAGTGAACCAATGGAGAGGGAAATGCCTTCAATGACAATAGAGTGCCAAAAATCCAAGGGGAGCTCGGGGAGGTGAACCGAGATCAGACCCTGGGTCATGGTTTCCATTTTAGCATTAAATATGGGTTTCTAATGACATATATAAAATCCTCTTTGACCAAAGAACCAAGGGCCACCAAGAAGAGCTCAAGAAAAATATTCTTTATGGGAAAAAGTAAAGAGCATGAAACCATTGGAAAGAGCAACAATATCAACCAGACCACAAGGATCCCATTTAATATGTACCCATTTGCGAATCTCTTCCAAAGGTGGCCTAGGCCCCATAAGTTTACTGATCAATGATAGTTCCTTAGAGGATTGTGTAGCTTCAATGATCAAGGAAGGTATTTGTAAGAAAAAAGTCTCGTTAGTGCACTGAGGATGTAGCTTTCCAAGGACTGAAGATTTTGAAGACCCAACAACAACTTCTTTCCAGGATCCTACAGACACATCAACAAGGTCAAGATGGGGGTTAGGGGATGGCTGAATTGGATCCAACATTGAACCACAAACCAATCACATCAGATATTCAAAAACATTTTAGAGCGGGAAAAAAGTGTCAATTTTCACTAAAAATATATTGAGGAGAGAAAGCACTGTAATAAGACTAAGGACAAAAAAATCAAGACCAAAATAATAGAAAAAGTCATGGTTTATGGATTACTATAATACTGGCATTATTAAGTGACTAATTTACAAATATAGATTTCTATAAGTAGGGATCCTCTGGGATAGAATATTTATATAATCCATATGGTTTTAGAGATTTTATGAAAGTAGGATTAATACATAATATTCCCCCCATTGGATACATTCCCCAAAGTTACTAAGCTATAGGAGTTGAAAAGTGTGTAACATCCATATATTTTAAATATTTAATTCATTCCATGAATTATAATTTCCAAGGTATTGCAAAGTGCTAAATTTGAATGATCATATGGATTAGGTCAAAGAAATAACCAAACATGTCACATTTATGTCATGATTTTATATTTTTTTAATGTTATATTGTTATTATGTTTTACACACATCATATTGAAATGTAAATTTCTATAGAGAAATAATACTAATGTCCATATTTCATAGGATATAAATAGTGAGAAAGGAAAGGTGTGTTCCTAGGTAAGGGTTGTTCCCACAACAATCACATCAAACCCATGTAACTTCCTACATCATCAAGTAATGAACAAGTTAAGAAATATGAAATAAAGGGTCAAATAGTCAATATCTATTCCAAAGTGTGTGTATACAAGGTGTTATGACTATAACAAGCTAAAATCCAATCAGGTTTAAGGGGTGTCCCATATCTATAGGTGTAATATTTGAAGAATGTAAAGTATTTGTGTTATCTAATGTGCAATGACCTCTTGAATCAAGTATATATTGTTGTGCAGTAAAATTAGTACCATGTATTGAATAATATGATTTGAATTTATGCCTAGGTTACTATTAGTCATAGTGGCCTAAGGATCTTGATGTGAATGAGAATGTATCAGTGTCCTGCAAGGTTCATGCTTATATGGATACTAATAACTACAATGTTTCATGCAAAATAGATAAAAATATGTTTGTAGTGAGAAGTAGGATTTAGAACATATGATTGATGCTTTATCATATTATTAAGGAATATGTCTTAGAATATGATAAAAATTTGGTGTGGTAGTTAGAAAATGGTGTTCCTTAGTATGAGTAAATGTCTTTTGGATAGGAATTGAAGAAGGTATTCATATCAAATAAAAAACATATATGATATGCTAGGAGTAGTAAAAAACATGTTATTATATACATACTTGAAACATTCATGTATTTTTGAAATAAAGTGCATGTCATGGATCTAAAGGAATATGAGTATTATATTAAGAATTTCAGTAGAAAAACTTATAATGAACCAAACATTCATGATATTAAGTCTAACATATACAAATAAAACTATGCCCTTAAAATGGTATTTATGTTGACTCTAAATTCCATAAGTGGTCTTTGTGGTAACTATGAGGTTTCATGTACTATAGTTGAGAGATGTAATAAGTTTCATCCTACCGAGATTACATCTAGATATGTTATCTACCATAACACTTTCAATTGGTTATAAATCAATAAGTGTGAGAATAAATATTGGTCTAGACGATTTACTACCATCTAAAAGAATATATAAATTGAAAAGGGTAAAGGTGATGTAACTAATGTTTCCATTTTTGAAACACTAATGATACTATTAATCAAATCGGTATCAGATGTGTAGGTTAGAGGAGAATATATTTCATGATAAGTCATACGTTTCATTTTCTTTCTTTATTTATTTTAGTATGTTTAAATTATGGAGTAGTAAACTATATCATGAACATATTAGGTTGAGAATATATCATGTTTCCATGTGGATGGAGATCATGTAGAGAAATATTATAATTACTAAGAAGCTCATGAATCTTCTTGTGTAATTCAACACACATATTTTTAGAGTGTCCATGATAGTGATAATATTCAATGGATAATTTTTTTATATTATTAGATAAGGTAAGAAATATGGATTATGCCACCCATAGGCCTTACAATATTATGCATCGTGATCAGAACCAAGGAGGAACAAAAAAGAAAACATGACAAAAAAGGGATAAAACAACTTAGCCCAAACCATTGTCTAAAAAAACATTACAAAGATAAGAAAAACCATAAGGAAGAAATAAATAAACAGACCAAAGGTAACCAAAATAGGGAGTAATAGACCTCCCTGAAGAACAATCTAAAAACATTTTGACAATAGCTCTGAGGGCCTAAGCATGTTTGGTCTTCAAGCACTTGTATGATCTTGAATGTTGTTCCTCTTTTCCTTTCTTCTGATCATCCTATTCACCTAGGGTTTGGGTGTCATCCTTCACCATCTCTTCCTCCTCCGGGATGCTGAGGTACAGCTTAATACTATGGGTTTTATGACCATGCTCTAGTTTAACTAGCCTCCCCTATATCTCCTTAAACATACTAATAAGCATTTTCATCTCCTCTCTAATGGAGTTTTGAGAGAGACTAATTTTCTTATAGGCATCAATGTAGTTCATAACATTATCCCCCAAATTGGACCCAGCTTCACCTAAGGCCTCAACATCCTTTTCCACCTACCTAACCATGAGGGAAATTTTATCGAAATACACTTTCGTATCCAACACCAATATTTTTTCTATCTTTAGAAGGATTCTCTTTCATCTATGAAAGATAACCAATGACCACAACTTTACCCTTCACCTGAATATCAGCACTCTTATTCTTCCTCAATCTTCTCATCTATTAAACCAAAGTAAAATTATCATCATGGTTTTCCAGATTAGGCTCTAACTCCTTATCCACCAATGGCTTACCATTCTTATAAAGTAAGAGAATAAGAATGTGATGCAAGGGGGTTTCAATATTTCCCTTTTGAAAGTATTTAAAAGACACCAAGATGGACATGAGAAAATAAAAGGGGAGGCTCATGGCTATCTTATGCTTAAACATATTAAGCATAGACAAATGGTGTGTGTATATTTTTCTATTTTTTCCCTCAAGAGTAATGTATCTCATTAAATGGAGACAGAATGTGTTCCCAATATCAAGGATATAATATTGGGTAATTCCATCAAAAATAAGGTAGACCTTTTATTTACTTCAGAAACATGTCAAGATTTCATGGTTGTGCCTATTCTAGTCTTTGTAAATCTTTAAGCCTCCTGTTTCCATCATAGTCACATGCACAATTGAGAGTTATGAAACCTAAATATCCATACCACGAATCGTCACATTTCCATTTCTCTAATAATGGCTGAATTGTAGAGCAAGGAAAGGATCAGACCATGTGAGTTTAGAAATAAATTCCTAAAACCTCCAAGTTTGAAATTACACCAAAGAGAAGGGTTGTCTTTTAGAGTGCCATAGCTCATAGGTTCAATTCTCAACCTGCCACCTCCCTTGGTTTCCTTACTCGCATGGAAATGAGAAATGGGAAACAAGTAAATAATACAACCCAAAAAATTTAAATTAATCTAAATCTAAGAAAATATCTCACATATGCCAAGGGTTTTGCTTGCCATGAATACATTGATAAAAAAGGTAGGATCTAAACGTGGGAAAAAAGTCACTCAAAAAATAGTACCTTTCATTATTAATGAGATTAATAATAGTATTTGGGATGTAATCTTATGAGGTTCGTCAATCCTCTCCATTAGTAATGTCAATCCAGGGATGGTATCTGATGGTTGTAAGCATTAAGAAAAAATATATCTTTGGAAAGCAACTCCTTTAAACACAATCCAAACTTGCATAAAATAAATCACACATATAGAAATGTAAAGGCACACTTGCATAAATAAATATTGCATGAAATAAATCACACATGCATAAATGAAATTGCTTAATTAAAAACAACTGAAACATAAATAAGACACCTATAACTTCACAAAAGAGATTGAACAGAAAGAAGGATTGCATGACATAAAATAAGATATCAAAACAAAATGAAAATACAAAAAGAAATAAATGAACATAACCCATTGATCCATATTCCTTGGAATGAGTGGCCAAATCATTCCTTGGAAGAGAAATTAATTCATACTTTTAATTCAAAACATGCAGAACAATTTCACTCAGAAGCTTGATGAGAAAGAATAGATATATATTTCTTGGTAGTAAAAATTACATATAAGAGTGTGGGAGGTTGAATTTATAACTCATGCATCCAACCAACTCCTTATTTTGGGAAATACAATCTAATATTATCTTTATTCCAATTCTAACAACTAAGATCTCCATCTTCACAAAATATGGAGAGAGATATATTATTGGAGTCAAAGTCTTATCTCACTATTTTAGGAAGATTTGCTCCCAAATCTTCTCCTTGATTTTTGGTAACAAGAATCACAATGATTTTACTATCCTAATTTATTGGAAGAAGGTTTCTCCTTAAAAAAATATTTTGACCAAATACCTCTCCTGGATTTTTCATTTGACTTTGTTATTTCTGATTGTGGAATTTTTGGTGCTCATCTAATACACTTTTTACTTAGATTGCGGCTCACTAAAAGTTAGATTTATCTTTATCGGTAAAACCTGTAGCAAATATGAATGATATTTTTATTAAAAATATTTCTATGAACAAAAACCTCTCTCAATTTTTCCATTTGACTTTTTCTATTTCTATTTGTGGAACTTTTAGTGCTTGTCTGATACACTTTTTCCTTGGACTGCAACTCACTAAAAGCTAGATTTATCTTTATTGGTAAAATCTGTAGCAAATATGAATGATTTTTTTGTTAAACAGATTGCTATGAAAAAAATATCTCTCATATTTCCCATTGGATTCTCTGATTACTCACAATTCCTCATTTTATGCAAGTTTTGAAACTAAAACTATCATTTCGTTGATGCAAGTTCCGAAACTAAAGTTGTCACTCCGTAGTGTTCCAACCTTAAAACTACAAGTTTCAAAACTAAATTTTTTATTCTGTTGATGCAAGTTCTAAAACTAAATTTGTCATTCTCTAGTGTTCTAAAATTAGAACTACAAGTTCTGGAACGAAAATTGTCATTCTGTAGCTAACTCCAATTGTTCTGGAGCTAACCAAAAACAACTATAACTTTTACACACAATCTTAGATTGAGATGATTCTTTTTTTTAAACTTTCATAATTTTTCAAGAGTAATCTGGATATGAAAACATATTTGAGTTTAGATATAATATTCATGATCAATTCCACTTTTTCCAAAATGAGTATTATCTTTCCTTTATGGCTTGCATACACAAGACTTTGCATTTTTCCTAAATAATCAATAAGATTAGTCAAAAATAGAGAAAAGAAGATTTCTAAAGAATGAACAAGATGTAGATCCTATATTCCATCTCAAGCAAACTATAAGTTCCAAGATTACATTTAAATCCAATTTCAAAGGTAACTTTGGAAGGACAAAATAATGGTAATTTCTGGCCAATTTATGGCCTCATCATTACCCCACACCTAATTTTATGCATGTCCTCATGCATTAGATTATTATCTCATATTATTAGAGTCTTCTCAGCATTGAGCTTATGGATGTATGCATAAAAATAGAAAAACCATCTATAGTTCAATGACAAACTCTTGTCTGGATCTCCTCCTGCTGTTTTTGATTTTATTTATTTTATAGCAGGTTCTTGTGTGGATCTCCTTCTACTATTTTTTATTTTATTTATTTTATAGAAGTTTCTTGTGTGGATATCCTTCTACTATTTTTGATTTTATTTATTTTATAATAGATTCTTGTGTGGATATCCTTCTATTTTTTTTTACTTTATTTATTTTATAAGAGGTTCTTCTATGGATCTCCTTATGCTATTTTTTGTTTTCTTTATTTTATAGCAAGTTCTTGTGTTTAATTCCTCTAATTGCACCTTCTTATTTTATTAAGACCTTTGGCATAAGTTCTTGTGTGAGACTCATCTTGCTGCTATATTTTGTTTTGATTTGAGCAGGTTCTTGTGTTCAGAGTCTCCAATTACACCTTATTTTTTTGTAATACCTTTGACACAAGTATTTGTGTGGGACTCATCCTTCTGCTCTATTTTTTTATTTTAGAAGGTTCTTGTGTGGAGATCCTCCAATTGCATCTCATATATAAAATCAAAATGCATACCTCATGCTTTTCCTTCTCTCCCACACCTAAGATTATGTATGTCCTCATAAATGTTGTTTATTCATGGCTGCCCATAAATTAGACTCCAAAAGTTTGATTACAAAGAGGTGCCCATATTTTTCATATTTGTAAGTAGGAGAGATGAATTTTATTTTTCCTTCTTTAGATATCTTAAAAGTGGATCTAGCTATAGTAAAAAAATGTACAAGAAAGCTTAAAAATAAAATATTAGAACAAACTAACTTGATCATACCTCTAGTTTTCCTTTTTGTCCTATTGTTAACATGGTCAAATAATGTTAAGAAGGAAGTCACCAAGTAATATTTGATTTCCTTTGAAGAAGAGCCACCCCTTTTTATTTTCCTTTGATTAGACAACAAGCTAATTTTCCAATCAAAGTTTTTTTTTATATTTTTTGCCTGTGATTGGAAAGCAAACTTGTTTTCTAATAAAAGTTTTTTGAATTTTTTTTTACTGAAATGATAGTAAGAGAAAGATTAGAGAAAAAATTGATCCATCATCAGACTATATTCATCAAAGTGCAACCTGTGTAAAATAGGAAGCAATGTCTGAGATCTCATAAAAAACCTTTTTGCATACTTGGTAACTCCAAGAATATTTCTAAAAATTCAATATACAATTTCTAGGTCTTTAAAGCTCAACTTGAATTGGGTATTATCAAGATCACCATAATAATCTTAAAATCCTAGACTAGTGATCTCAGGAGATGGATTGTGTTATTTCTAGAGTTGGTAAATGAAAGATTCGAGGTATCCATGGGTCCTTCGAAAATGCTTCTTGGTTGATATTATTGGTGATAAAAAATCTGCATGTTGGTATCAAGAACAACTCTAGAAATTCCTATAGATGTTAGCACAAAAAATGTGTTTTCCTTGATATTCACAATAATTGCTTCTTAATGTTATATAAACATATACAAAAATGAAGAAATTGAAAGACACGAAAATAAATTTTTCTAATGGATATGGTTCAAGAATTAAATTTTACTATGGGATGAAAATTAATTTGGATGGGTGGATTTAATATGAGTGGGTTTTTATTTCGGATCTAATGATGTCCCTCAATATAGATGGAGTTAATTAAAAATGCTACCACTTCATTTTCAGAAACTAGATAAACCAGTTTTTGACTAAGGTTATGTGAAATAAGATCACTGAGCTGTTAGTTGATACAAGGGGAAATGGTGGTGGTTGTAAAAAATGATGCTTGATATTTCATTAACTAGATTTACTTCTAGATTCAATATCATATTTCTACCATTTCTTCATAAATAGAATCCAGATCTAAATTCTTTGTCTTTGTCATTATACCTTCTTGATCAAACATCACAGGCATTTTTATTATACACAAAGTTAGTTTGTGGGGAGGTAAATATTCAAAATCTAACATTCCTAATTGCATAAATAAAATTTTAATCTATTTGGCATGAAAGAAATATTAATCTATTTGCATAAAATAAAATTTTAAAGAAACTACCACCAACTAATTTATGTCATAGAATTTTCTAAGAGGTATTCTATTGTAACTAGAATATTCTTTTAGAAAAATCAAAACCTCCTAATAACACCGTGTCCTCGGAAACGATGCCAAAATGATGACGTTTGTTAATCCTGTCCATTAATAATGTAAATCTAGGGTTGGTTTCTGATGGTTGTATGCATTAAGAAAGAAAAAATATCTTTGGAAAACAACTCCTTTAAACACAATCCAAACCTTTATAAAATAAATCACACATGCAGAAATGTAAAGGCACAATTGCATAATTAAAGCTTTCATGAAATAATTCACACTTGCATAAATGCTGAATTAAAAAACAACTAAAAGATAAATAAGACACCTGTAGGTTCAAAAAAGAGATTGTACGGAAAGAAGGATTACATGACATAAAATCATAAATAACAACAAAAGGAAAACTACAGAAAGAAAGAAATGAACATAACACATTGATCCATATTCCTTTTAATGAGTGGCCAGATCATTCCTTAGAAGAGAAATTAATTCATATTTTTAATCAAAACCTTAACAATAATTTCACTCAGAAGATTGATGAGAAAGAATGGATATATATTTCCTGGTAGGAAAAAACTACATATAAGAGTGTGGGAGATTGCATTTATAATTCATGCATCCAACCAAATTCTTATTTTGGGAAATAATATCTGATCTTATCTTTATTAGAATCCTAAAAACTAAGATCTCCATCTCCACAAAATATGGAGAGAGATATATTATTGGAGTCAAAGTCTTATCTCGCTATTTCAGGAAGATTTGCTCCCAAATATTCTCCTTGATTTTTAGTAACAAGTATCAAAATAATTTTGTTCTCCTACTTTATTGGAAGGAGGTTTTTTCTCAAAAACTAACTTTGACCAAATACCTCTCCCGGATTTTCCATTTGACTTTATTGTTTCTAATTGTGGAACCTTTCGTGCTCATCTGATACACTTTTTCCTTGGACTACAACTCACTAAAAGTTATATTTCTTTTTATTGGTAAAACCTATAGCAAATATGAATAATCTTTTTTTTAAATGAACTTCTATGAAAAAAAAACCTCTCTCATATTTTCCATTTGAATTTTTTGGTTTTTTTTGTGTAACTTTTAGTGCTTGTCTGATACACTTTTTCTTTGGACTGCAACTCACTAAAAGTTAGATTTATCTTTATTGGTAAAACCTGTAGCAAATCTGAATGTGGCTTTTGTTAAAAATATTGATATGAAAAAAAAATATCTCTCATATTTCCCATTGGATTCTCTAATCATTTACAATTCCTCATTTTATGTAACTTCTGAAACTAAAACTGTCATTCCATTGAAGTAAGTTCCGAAAGTAAAGCTATTATTCTGCGGTGTTCCAAAATTATAAGTGCAAGTTCCAAAACTAAAAAT
Source organism: Taxus chinensis (assembly GCA_019776745.2). NCBI lineage: Eukaryota > Viridiplantae > Streptophyta > Pinopsida > Cupressales > Taxaceae > Taxus > Taxus chinensis. The sequence continues at coordinate 474,063,099 of CM034154.1, forward strand.
TTCATTTCATTGATGCAAGTTATGGAACTAAATCTTTCATTTCATAGTGTTTCAAAATTATAACTACAAGTTTCAGAACTAGAACTGTCATTCTGTAGATAACTCCAATTATTCTGGAGCTAACTAAAAAAAACTATAAATTTTGCACACGATATCAGATTGAGATAATTCATGTTTTTAACTTGCATAATTTTTTAAGAGGAATCTGGATATGAAATCATATTTGAGTTTAAATATACTATTCATTATCAAATTCACTTTTCCCAAAATGAGTATTATCTTTCTTTTATCATCTACATACACAAGACTTTGCATCGTTCCTAAATAAACAATAGGGTTAGTCAAAACAATAGATAAAAAAAGAATTTTAAAGAATTAACAAGATATATATCCTATATTCCATCTCAAGAAAACTATAATTTCCAAGATTACATTTAAATCCACTTTCAAAGGTAACTTTGGAAGGACAAAATAATGGTAATTTATGGCCAATTTATGGCCTCATCATCATCCCCCCTCTCCCAAAATTTAAAATTATTAAATTTCACCTCCAAATTGGCTAAATAATCCACACATTTATTACCAATTCTAGGGATGTGAATAATATCAAAGTTATCAAAACCTTTAAATTGTTCCTTAATATCATTCAAGATATTTCTTAGATTTTAATTGTGAAGCCTATCTTTTCTCTATGAGTTGATAATAAGGAGGGAGTTCCCTTTAATCTATATCCTCTTGAAGCCCTTCTAATTAATAATATTAATACCCCAAAAATATTCCATACCTTCAACAACATTATTGGTTTGAACCCCTAAAGTAACATCATAAGAAAACAACCATTTCCATCATGATCTCTTAGGATTCCTCCCCCACTAGCAAGACTAGGGTTACACTTCAAGGCTCCATCAAAAGTATACTTAACTCAATTTAATTTTAGAGAAGACCATTTTATATCAAACTGATGGAATTTAAGGATGAGAAGACTAGAAGAGAACTATTTAAGAACTGCGACCTCATATTTGAGGAAAGGGGCTTTAATTATTCCATTGAAGGGTCTAATATTTTCCTTGAGGGAAGAGATAAGGTAAGAAAACACTCTCTTGAAAGAGGAAAATTGATCCCTAAAAATTTTTCCATTCCTTTCCTTCCAAAGGCTCCATAGAAGATGTGGAAGACCATACTCCAAGCTACCACAAGCATTAATAACTCAAAAGAGAAAACCCATTGTAGGAAGAGCTCATCCATTGAGTCAGAAAGAATCCATTGAAGATTAAAAAATCTAATCAAAGAGAAGAATCCAACCAATGAGAAAGGGAAATGGATGAACAAGTGATTGAAAAGCTCCTCATATCCCAAAAATTCACACACAAACAACACAGTAAAATACAAGATAAATTTTTTATTTTTATTGACACATAACACGACACAACATGCCACCACCAAGGTCACAACTAACTCCGTGGATAACTCAATACAAGGATGACCACAAAGGTAGCACGGAAATGTTCACACCCACCAAGGATAATTCACTTTTCATTTTGACAAGACAACATAGGAAACCACCACATAACACACTTACAGATAGGGCAAGCCACAATGAGAAAATTATTGAAGGTTATTTATTTTTATAAAACCTCTTTCGATCCTTAACTTCAGTTTTCTAAGACTCTAGATATGATTCGTACAATACCTCTTACAACGCTAAGTTTCTTACTTTTACTCTGAAGAGAATTTTCTCTAAGTCTTCTCTATTATGGCCTTTATTTGCTTAATTCGTTTATCAAGAAAAAAGGAGTAATTTAATTCCACAATGCCATCTATTCACACTAACGCTACTAAGACTCGTTCTTGCCCATATGACAACATGGGTTTACGTTCAACACACTTAAGAGAAGAAAAACAAAGTGCCTTGGAACAAGGTTAGAGGGAGAAGGTCGAGTTGAAATCATCTATAGGATCTCAATAGTTAATACCAATATTTAATTGAGGCTTGAGAATTTAACCAGAATTATCAAATATTTTACAAAGGCTTCACTGAATGAGTATTACCAAAGAGAAAAATTTACCTTCCAAATGGTGGTGAGATAGATTGTGTGATTTCCAAATTGTTTTCTCTGGCTTATTAAATCTTATCATCTTCTAACAACTAACAATTCATTTCACCTTAGGATCATTTTACAAATTTCACCATAAAAGGGATAATGTTCACTAGAGGAGCTAGGGTTATCATGTTATATAATTTTACTTGCAATGATAGTCTCGCCTTTGATTACTTTAAGAATTACTTTCTCTCAAGTTGGTGACCCCTACGTTACTTTATTTGAATACAACTTTTAGTTTAACTTCCAGAAGTATTAAACAACCCATGTTAGTTTACTTATGACACATTATTACTAAGTCATAGCAAGATTTAACTCAACATTTATTCTCAAGGGTAAAGTTGTAGCAACACTCATTTACAAGAACAAAACAAGGTTACATCAACTCTTAAAATACTGATACTCCAACAAAGTCACTCAACAACAGTAACCAAATTTTCTTATAATTTCAATGATAGTCAAACAATACAAGGTTTCCAAAGTTCAGATGACAAAGTCCACAATACATTATACTAAGACATTGATCCTCTTCTAAACTTTCCACTGGACGTTATCAATAGTTGAACAACGTAAAAAGGTTTCGAGAAAAAGAACTTCTCAACTGAGGTTGATGAAAAAAATCTACAAGTCTATCCCTCATCTACTCGCAAAATCCATCTGCAACAAATTTTCTACAAGAGTCAGTTCGCGAGAACTGAGCAAGATAAGGCTACACAAAACCACCATAACTATTATCTATCAATACCATGAAAGGAAGCACTTTAATACAAGAATTTGGGTCAAACCTCTAAACACTATCAACACTTCAAGTTATAATAAGTCTCCACCATGCCAATCAAGGAAGAAGACCATGTACTTCAGTTAGGAGTAAAAACAACGAAAGTATAACAATCGAATGAGAATGGCCCTTGGCCCTATAAGGAGAAAATAACCAATATAACAAAAAAAAATGGGATTCCCATCAAGTAAATAATTAAATAACAATCACAAGATTGAGATTTGATATATAGACCAACCCTCTAGAAATTTTTCAAAGGTACCAAACGCATAGGCTAAAATATTATATTTCTAAAAGAACAAGAGTTGATCGGCCCAAGAAAGGGAAACCACGGGTTTCAAGAATTAACACAAAAATCCATGTATAAATGAGTTTCAAACCTGAAATCACATAGAGTATCCACACAACATAAGTTCAGAAGCAAAGGCAAAGTAATCTAGTTTTAACCATTAACTCCAAGAGATTTCCCAATCATTCAAGAAGGCCAATGCCTTGTAGGCTAGTATCAAACACATGAGAGAAGAAGGGTGTTCCTTCAAACAAGAGTATATGAAAATGTCATCAACTAATTTTATAACCCTAAAGATTTACAAACCTCCACATCAATTTTAAAGTTCGGTTAATTTAAAATAAATTTCCTATTTCCCAAAACAACAATATTTTTAAGGCAACCCTTGGTAACATAATCAACCATTCAAACATAGGTACAACATAACTACTAAGTTCCGTTATCAAAACAACTCCTTCTGCTATAACTCCATAATACTATCAATTGCAAGAAAGTTTTCCCCAAGGTTAACAACGTTCAAGACAATTTTCATCACAAAACATTAAGGTACATATGTGCATAGAAACTGTCCAATCTTAATTAACAACACAATCATTATAAATGGGAGGAAACACAAGTTAGAATACTAGATTATTTCGCCAACAATCTTCCGAGAGGGAAAAAAGACCAAAATAATTCTAGTAATAGTGGGGGTACTAGATTTGCACAATTAAGACCTCGAACTTAGCTAATCTGAAAAAAAAACTAGTTACGATTCAAGTTGAAGGGGACAGTCAAAGTACCTCCTAAGAATGGCTTTAAAACCTAGGAACAAGACTGAAGCTACATAGGAGTCTAAACACATGAGGTTGAAACACGTTGCACACAAACTTATTCATTCTAAAAGTTTTAACACCGAATCTCTAACCTGAAATAGTCCAAGCATTGATTACACTAATCCTACAACCTTTATTTTTCTCGATGCCAAAAGGGTTATCAAGTGGGCTTGAGAGATCATTAACAATATATGTCAAAAGACAAAGAAGGAAAAACCTGGTTGATAGGAAGGAACTTCATAGTTATTGCACGCTTACTTTAACGACTACTAAATACTAGCTGGAACAACATAATAACTTGAAACTCTATCGTAGAGAAGAGTAAATATATATATATAAAGGAAGATCGATCACTCAAGCAAGAAAAACATACACCCAAAGGAGAGAACACCTGCATGCTTTCCACTAACATACAGGTAATGATAACAGCTAAAACAAGAAGAAAGCAAGTAGAAAGGAGAGACCTACTGAAAAGAAGTTCAAAAGACAACCAATTCAAGGAAATGGTGGTTCGATTTCACAATAAAATAAATATAGAAACAGTAGAAAAGTGTAGAAATATCTTTCCTTCTCCTCCAGCTTTGACGAGGCATCCAAACTCCCCAAGATCTAGCAACAGAAACCCTCTAGTTGAATCTTCATCCACAGCATGCGAGGTGCCAACATTCCTCTCAAACCCAAACTCCACTAGACACCTCTTCTTACGATCTCTAATGCCATCCTTCCTGGAGAAAGATGGAAAAAACCATTTCCCTTTAGGAATCCTGACCAGAATGAGGCAGACACAAAACATATGATAACCATTATCGCACCCATCACAGAGTAGGAGGAGCCTCTCCTCTCCATACCCTTCTCCGCATCTCTTACAAACAATATGTTCATAAATCTTCCTCCTCCTCCCCTGTTTCTCACCACCATTGGACACAGTAACAGACTTGCAGCTCTCGTAAATCTCCACAATGCTCCTCTTCTTTACACCATTTTCTTCCTCCTTGGGGCTACTGTTTTCACGTTCCATGATCACCATCATTATACACTCTAAAAATTTGAGATGGCAATTGTGGAGACCTCCCACCAATTGTTTTAATGTATTTTAACAGAAAATAAAGGTGCAGTCTGGTGCGAATACATGATAAACAACAGATCTTTATTTATTATCCAAAATTTTGTGCCATCTTTGCAAAATGTCAGGAATATACAGTGCTTGTCTAAAAGAGCAAAACAAACATATTCCAGCTGTTGCTTGGATCAACACCAGACTACCAAACAACTTTCTCCACACTACCAAACAACTAACTCCATGCGGCCAGCAGGGAAGGTGCCCAAAGGTTCTATGCGCATCCAGAAATCCTCCCACCACATTTTCCAAACGTCCGACCAGCACTAAGGTGTGAGTAGGCTTCAATCAGCTAGGGAAGGTGAATAAAACAAAAGAAAAAAGGAACATGATAAAGGGGGCAGGCGCGCAGCAAAAGAAGATAAAATTTTCCAACGTTTTTCACCATTCCACAAGCAGTCCGCCCCAAGAAGATCTCATGCCGCCAGAGCAGAAATTTGTACAAGGTTTATTAAAAGAAGAGAAGTGCGGCCAGTAGGGGAGAACCATTTGGAAATGGCCACGCACAAGGAAGAAACAAATCTAAGCAGAAAGATCACACACAACCCAACCAATGTGCAGCTAGGAGGAGAAAGGTGCCTCATTCCAGCCAAGGGTCAAATCATGATTCAAATAAAGCTGACAAGGGAACAAATAGGTGGCCCAAAGTAAATTTACACTTCCTCCACCAACAAGTCAGGCATAATTACATATCCACAAAATGAAATAAATTTAATTGGTCACAATTTCATTTTAAAATTTTGTTAGATCGACAAAATTGATGGCAGTATATAGCTGCTAAGTCCAGGGAACCGACAAAATTCACATATTTTAGTTAATGATAATTCTTAATAATTGAAAATGTGCAATCCTATTGGTCAGCCTATTTATCTGACAATATACATAATACATTTACGTGAACAAAACATCTTTTATTTATCTCTGCAAAGAAATCCATGTCTCCGCGCCAAGTATGAGGATAAATTGATAATAAAAATTTACCAGCTGGTGGATGAGAAACCTCAACTAAACAATAACTCGCAGTAAGGCATGCGCACGGCCTGAAAAGGCTTAATTAATTCAAAAATGAAATTTTATCATCTATATACACATAAGAATATAACTGATACCCGTTCCTTTACTATTCATTATTATTATGTTTTAAAATGCCGTGACACCTAAACGGGGTTTGAAAAAAAAAACGTTTAGGACCTAACACGATAGCGACAAAACTAAAAATAATTTAATCGAGGGGTCGAGCACGAGAGTGATCAATACTACGGAAAAATATCTTGCAGGCAATTAACAACAATCAACAGGAGGTTCGATAAAGCAAGAACAAGGTCTTCCTTTAATAGGATAAATCACGAGGGACGCTGCGGGGCCAATCAACCAAAACCATCGACACTGATGCAAGCAGGCAAGCTCAACAAGACGAAGACACCAACGTTTCAAAGGAAACACAATGGCGTTCAGCCCTTAGAAGCACGGTCGTCACAGAATAACAGAGCAATGATGAATGGGGGCATTACATTCTCCTCCCCTTAAGAAAGCATCGTCCTCGATGTGACATAACACAGTGAAAAAAATAAATAGTACGCAACAACAAAAATAAATAAATAAATATTTAATATGGGTGCAGTTACGTTCTAAGGTTACGATTTTAGAGGCACAAGCACGGCCACGGGGTGGCCTTAGGAACATTTGGCAGAAATTTTAACTTCCAAGGTTCTGTGAAGATTGGCAGTTCCCTCTTATTCATTATTTCATTAGTCTCTTTCCGTTAACATTATTTTTAGTTTAATTTCTGTAAAATTTTCATTGTTGAAAGTAGTTTTAGTTTATTCCTTATTGTGGGTGCCCCAACATGAACTGCTACACAACACCCTACCGGGGTCAGACAAGACACTACAGATTAACAAACACATAAGTATATACTTCATGACTGTATTACACCACAAAAGATTACTCAAATATGGAAGGGAATAGGCACGGTCCACATAACATAGTACTTGTCACACTATTATGACTAACAAATAGAATACTTGAGCAAGGTGTACTACGACAACCAGACATTTCCTCAATTCCACAGATGAAAAATTCACATAACTCCGAACAAAAGCTACAGGTACATAGGGTACACCTGGGAGCCACAACCATAACCAACTCTTATGAGCACACATACATCATAACACTACCCGAAGCATCAGAAAATAACCACCTACTCCCAAGTATTACAAAGCAACTCCATATAACTCCCCAAGAGAAAGAAACATAGTGCCAAAACCAAGTCGGGTCACTCAACCATAGAGCCCCATCAAGAATATCAGGTCACTCAACCATAGAGTGCCATAAAGAATATCAGGTCACTCAACCATAGAGTGCCATAAGAATAACAGGTCTCCTTTCCTCCTTTTAATGAGGCTGGGTCACCCTATGGCCCTGGCACATAGAGCCCCGTCACCCCCAACCCAAGTGACATAATAACTCGTGGTCCAACAACCCACTAGTTATCTATAACTCCTTGGGGTGTACCCCCATACAACGAAGTGGGTCCATGGGCCCAACCATTCCATGGTACATCCCACGACCCTATACCACACATCACGACAATAGAACCAGCATAACAATCCGATCAGAATGCCAAGTGGCATAGTACAAGCCTTGGGCAAGGTGGTAACATCTTTAAAATTTAAAAGAAGATTCAAAACCAAGTAAAACAAATGACCAAATGGCCATAGTTAGTGAAAAATCCGTGTGTTAGTACCAAAACCAAGGAAATGCCCAAAATGTAAAGCATGGCAATCAAGAAAACTGCTGGTCCTTGCAAAAGTAAAGTAAAAAGGTTCAATTTATGAATAAAATACACATATAAGAATAACACATTACTATGACTACGTGGCCTTATCTGGCCACCAAAGGGGTACTCAACGAGTTGCTAGCACTCGGAACATCGAGCCTCTGCTCGTAAAAATACATATCAATAATACAACTGTCATCATCACCATCTGAATCATCTTGCCACAACTCCAACAAGGCTCAACATAGTCAAAATCACATAGGTAGAGTCCATACGACAACCATATCGGGAGAGAGAAAGAAAGTACATGTCACCATCTACTGAGCCTAAGGTGTCCGCGAAACACAATATGCATGACACCCGTTGAGCAAGTGCCACACATACCAAATGAACAAAAGTGGGTTTTCATCCTATGTAAGGCTCCACTTCCTATCTCGTACTTGG